>OX457112.1:7515000-10015000 GCA_949752805.1 Deilephila elpenor
TCGGTAAGTTTGAGCGAAGGTAACGAAATACACTCATAACGTTAAAAGTATCGGTAAGTTTGGTAGTACCGGTATTTATATTTAACGTTAAAATAACGTTAAATTGGGTATCGTTACTTTTGAATTTACCGATACCTGCTCCTAGCTCCATTAACGATACCAAACTTTTACCGGTATTTCAAGCCCTGCTTCATATAGCCCTTGAAGATTGCCATCTATTGTAGATAAGGAAATTGCAGTGGCGGCGTAAGAATTGCTTATAAATGGTGTGTCAAGAAACATTTTCAGGATATTTGTACTTTTAGATTTTTTATACATACAGGATACTAGGTACCATTAATAAATGTATCTTTTTGTTAAGTATATTTTCATGCAAATAATGTGTTTACAGACGAGAGGTCGTTATCTATCTGTCCCTGGTCAGCGTAATTATCCCGGCCCTCCAGATTGGACATAACAAAAACAAAAGCCGAAACGCAACTCACTTGCGTGGGTTTCTATGGCGGGTTCTCTACTATCGTGTACAATAGTCGCTATGCGGGCTGATAAGAATATTCTATCACCAGCTATCGGGTCTCTATCTCATTGACCGAAACGCATCGGAAATAATTCTGTGACTTCGTCGGTTTAATTGTAACGCAATTATGACAACACATACAAAACACGTTTTCAAAGTATATTTGTTATAAACTGCTATTATTATCTTAACATCTTATTTACTTAGTTTTACTCAATATCCGTCTTAAATCTAAATAATTATCTTTCTTAATATACTTTTATTGGCGAATTCGTCATTGTCTTTTTGTCATAAGCGCCACTTCACACTAATGAATGGTGTCATTAGATACACATTTGGGGTCGTTGGCGAAACGTGCTCTTTAAAGTATCGAAGGTTTTAAGAGATAAGCTATTAAACGTAATCCTCGCTATCCGGTATTACAACTTCAGGCACTTTGTGCAGACTGGAACGCAGAAAAGAATTATCAAATCATAGCCTTCTTGTAGTTTTTATGTCATTTTTGCTTCAAATGTGTCTTTAAGTTATAGGTAACGAAGAGAAGTTACATGAAACTCATTTTACCTAGTCGCACACTGATAAAATATATTGCTACCATATTACCGACTTATCATCATGATACTAAAAATAATTTATAATAAGCTAACTCCTTTCGCTACAAATATTAATAACGATTTATGCAAATCCATAATGACATAGATTATGCAAACGTCTTTGGTGTATAAATGGGTTTATGAATAAAGAATTCGCTAATCAGGATTCACATAATTCGGAACAACGATTTGTTAGTCTTCTTTTAATATTTGATAATATACATTTTATTTTTTATTTTACCTGCGAATGTAACATTTAGCTATCTTTAATCGGCAACAAAATTACTACAATAGATAATAAACGTCACATTCAAACATTAACGTGACTATAAACCGCCGTAATTTGATTTAAATTAAAGTTACATTGACCCAATATTCTACTTGTTGAGCAATAAGGAAAGTCAGTTTTTTACTACTGCTGACAGATTCTTGACATAAAACGGATTGTCTTTGATACAAAATAGCGGACAAACAATATAGGAATTAGATTGAACTGATTGCTAGATTTTCATTGCAATGCTATTGGCATTGAAATGAAAAATGATCACAAACGCGCATGAAGACCCACAACACTTGCGAAGTTGTTTCATATGCGTTGCTGACACTAATGGTTGGAGTAAGGATGGCGAGAGAGTAATAACCAGATAATTTTCTAAGTTGTAATGAGAATTCTCAAGCAAAATAAAAGCACCATCAAAATTCGAAGACACGTCTTTTTTGTCTACACTAACAACGTATCTGTATTCCCAGCCCATTAACAGCAGTGTTAGTGTACTATAAATCCGTTCCTCACATCCACTATGCCCTCTGCAATTCAGAAGAAAACGTGGCGATGGCATTAGTCCACGCCATTTCATTTCAAATCTCATAATATTTAGGAGTGTTTTCCATATTCGCCACATGGGAGACGTGCTTGATGCAAGGCCAGCAAATCCACACTAATTTCACACTGTATCTACCCTTTTCTTCAGCGATATGAAAACTTGGACTCTGATCATCGCTTGAACTTAATTAAATATTTTAGTTCAAATAAATCTATCTGTTATATGCAGGTCGATCACGCGGTCGTACTACAGGGGCGCGGCCGGCGCTCTTCTAGTATACGACATCACCAGGCGGGACACATTCAACCACCTAACCACCTGGCTGGAGGACGCTCGTCAGCATTCCAACTCCAACATGGTCATTATGTTGATTGGAAATAAAAGGTAGGTTATAATTTATATTATATTTATTTATATTTATAGTATATCAGGGGCAAAGGTTCCAAGTGGCAAAGTGATTCAAACATTTTACAATATTGTTCGAGTAGTATGTAATAATATCTACTCAAATTGGACAGTGATACGATTACTTAGACTTCATTGTGCAGTGTAATTTTTGGTCATTATGAATATATCCACATTTCATAATATGGAAATGAATTCCGCAGACATTATGTAAATGTGTTATTTGGACCTTAGCAAATATCTCTCTCAGATCCACATATATTGTCACTACTTGTGAACATTAGGATTTATTTTTTTATCAATTGTTGTTTGTGACTTACGGCCAGTAAAAAAATAGGTAGTTATGTATACATATCTATTTTTTTTTCCTAGCCTATACTGTCCCACTGCAGGGCAAAGGCCTCCCTATCCTTCTTCCACCCGTCTCTATCCAAAGTATCTTCCACCAGTTGGTATCGAAATGGTCCAAGTCATCTCTCCACCTTCTGCGCGGCCTACCACGAGGTCTTTTTAAGTTTTGTGGAGTCCATACGGTACATATCTATTGAAACATAAAAATGTACTGGTAGTTATTTCTGCTGTTTGTCAAAGATATAAGGGTTATAGAGGTGGGCCGTTAATAGCACATGCTTGTTGGCACACATAAAGGATCAACTTTGTTGGTCCCATTCACAACAAATGTTTGTGCTTAGTGATCTGGAATCTCGACGCGAGGTGAAGAAGGAAGAAGGCGAGGCGTTTGCTCGCGAGCACGGGCTCGTGTTCATGGAGACGTCTGCCAAGACCGCCGCCAACGTCGAGGAGGCCTTCATCAACACCGCCAAAGAGATCTACGAGAAGATACAGGAGGGAGTGTTTGATATCAACAATGAGGTACGTGCTCGCTTCTACAATACTGGGATTAAACTGTAACAGTCTTTTGATCGTAGGACTTGGTGGAAAGCAGTGCATTTTAGCAGGTTGTAGTGGGAATCCCAATTTAAGGAATCACATTCAGCACTCGACCTTTTGTAGTCGATAATGGTGTGAATGTAGTATCGGTTTTAATAAACTATGGCCTAGGTCTGCGGTGTTGAAAACATGCAACGAGTCTATAATATCTTCAATCGTCATCGGCTACAAGTACAAGTGCGAAGCTATTAACGGAAGAAAAAGAATTATTATACTTTTTTAAAAATTCCGTGTAAGTTAGTTTTACTGCGGCAGTTTGACATAACTCTGGTAGTAGAATACAGATTAACATGCAATGCCCAACATTTATTATTTTGATGACGTAGATAGGCGGTTTAAGCTATCATCATTGTATACTTGAAAGTTCTTAGTTTCGCTAGAAAGCGAGCTAAGGTATATTTCCCTCACCATTTCCTAAATCATCAGGAGTAGCTCAAATGTAATGAAGATGTAATATTTGTGTGTGCAGGCGAACGGCATCAAGATCGGTCCGCAGCACTCGACGGGCGCGGGCGCGGGTGCGGGCGGCGCGGGCGCGGGGGGCGCGGCGCCGGGCGGCTGCTGTTAGGTGCTGCACTGCACACACTGAGCGGAAAGCGCCGGCACATCGGCGGGGAGGTCTGCTATCATCGGCCTTTTTAATAGTTGTCATTTCATTGTGCTTTCTTTCATGTAAGCCCTGAAGAGGGGGCAAGAAGGGTATCTCCAATATCTAGCCCGAAGCCCAGTGACTGTGTCTATACTTCATAGTCCTTGATGCCAGTCTGGTTAAAGATCCCAGGATAAGGAACCCAAAAAATTTACAGCTCGATATTTACCAAAACACCTCAGTGCCTCTTGACTTCTTTGTCACCTGTTAACTAACTGCGTCTGGTTGCCTGCCAACTAGACGCGCCTGGTACTATGCGGAAACCTTATGGTCTTACTGTTTAAAGTCCTTAAAGATAAAATATGTATTGGTTCAACAATTGCCTACTTTTAGTGCCTTTTCAACTTCTTTAGCATGATTCTAAATTCCAATAAGACTCTGACAGTGAGGTGAAAGCCTCCCGTAAACATTTGGTTATAGCAAATGCCAATCCTTTCGAAATTTAACCAGAGAACACCGTTTTTTCATTTTAATGTATTAACTTGGTACTCTATTTGTGCAGTCATTATATCATGCAAATTTTAAAAAGTGAATTTGCAATTCAAGAAAGCTGTTTTACATAAAGTGACGTAATTGGTGAATTATTTTCAGGCGGGGTGCAGCTGTGTGCAATCAAACATTGGTACGAAACTTACTGCATGCCGGATTATTAGAGTTATAAGCTGCAGAATAGCTTGTGTCAGAACTCACTATAATACATAATCTTACATCATACGCCTCTGAGGCGCTATACTTACAGTTAGTAATATTAAACAAGTTAAAATTCGATTTCAATAGTACGAGTAGCGACATTTTTACAACTAGTTCACGTCTGTGATGGAATATTTGCTTCCTTAGGATCCAAAGTTTTTTATTTATACATGTTGTTTTGTTTTCTCTATTTATATATTCCGAACGTTTAATGTCTCAAAGTAGTGTCATGACTGCGACTAAGCTTATAATGTAAAATAGGCATAAGTTTCTCAGTGTTTCAATATTCATAACATCGGACCAGATACTAAAATGTCTTTCAGCCTCACTTCATGTATTAAGCTTATACTATGTAATTTCGTGTTGTATGTTTATACTATGTATTTGTATCCGCCGACGTCATACTTCACAACGTCATTATTGAAGCATTTATTTGTAAATCATACAAGTCATATAATCATAGTTTTGTGATTGTTAATATTGTAATGGATAGTGGACAAAAATGACGGGAAGGCGTTCCTTTAGAACGATTCCGACTGTATGTACTATCAGTGCGGAATCATATGTGTATCTATGTAGCGAAACTAAGGAACAATTTTCAGATTTATTTACGCATTGATAATGTTAGTCAAATGAATATTTATTTTAAACAATTTGCTTGTAGATCTATGTATAAAGCGGAATTCAGTGTTATGAAGTTTAAATGTGTATTTTATTTTAATGTGATTTATTTGAACCTTTTTATACCTTGCAGTGTATATAATATCCACGGGTAATCCAGTACACGGCCTTGTTCTCGCTTATCTAATGTGAATGCTTATTGTCGAAATATTAGAAGTTTATTTTAATAAACAAATACAAACTTAACGGTGTCATGTCGGAACGAGGCTCGGATGCAACTCCTTTTATAGAACATTGGTGTAATTTCAATTTTGCTTAGGTGGTGGCCTAGTATAGTTTGCACAAGTAACAATTTCGTAAAGTAAACACGGAAATTGTGTCGGAAGATGAAAATTCTAATCGAAAAAGGACTGCTTGCAAGGTACTGAAAGACATGATTACAAAATAGGTTATTTTTAAGTTTAGCAAATTGTAATAAAAATACGATAAAATATTTTGTAAGGTTACAATATGCAGACACATTTGTAAGGTGTAATTCATGAGAGTAAATGTTGAAAAACATTATTGGTGTTTTTTTTTCATGTCATTCTCGTTAAAAATTGATTTTGGGTTTTTAACTGGCAACATACAAGATGCAATCAAGAATCAAGACTTATAAGTTTCAAATTGTTTCGAAACAAGGGATAACTTATTAAAAGGTCTGCTGACCTAGTTAGATTAATAATATTATCCACTATGTCATATTTAATACAGCATCTACTTAGTAACATTACTAATTAATTAAATTAAAAAAAATATATACACACCTACTTAATTTTAAATGATCAAGTTTAATTAGAAAATAATATGGCAATTACCAATAAAATTCATTCATTTATATCATTCTGAATTATTCAAGTCTTTCCAAATATTACCACTTATTTCATTTAAGGCTGTGAAGAAACAGTTGACAATTTCTGGTGTCCTCATTTTCACTATGCCAGTATTTTTTATTTCACCTTTTGGTAAATTCACTTCACACAAGTCGAAAACCGTAATGTCTAGATAACTCATGCTAAATATTTGGTTCTGTAGTATTTGATAAGCTAGATACACTAGCTCAGATGTCTTTAATGTATCATTCTTCACCCTGCAAAAATGAATAAGTTATGACAATAATCTTTCATATAAAGTCTCATAATCTACTGGTTTGCTATTTATCTTTTACAAATCATTCATTTCACAAAAACAACATTGCAGAACAATAAGTTGTATCATATTTCTATATTTAGTAATATTGATATTTGGATCTGAGATGTAAATACTTTAATTTATCTTTGTGTTGGTAATTTAGTAACTACTTTCAATAGTCACAAATGCATACTCATAACATAACAAGATTCAACCAAAGATTTTTTGTAATAATAAAAAAAATATGTATATTTGTTATGAAGGCTAAAACAGTCATACCCATTCCAAATGAGGCGTATATCCCCCACTTCAAAGGCTAAGCTAAGTCTGTCGTTGACGTCTCCTTGTGGTGTCTTGTAGACCAGTGTAAATGAGTCATTGGAACGGGATGTGTCATTTTCAACAAACATATACCCAAAATGTAATAGTTGATGCTGAAAAGGAGTAAAATCTTATAAAACAGTTAATCATAACAGTTAAATGCCCACAGAAACCAAGATAAAGGTTTAAAAGCTCAAAGTCTCAAAGTATTTTTTGTTTGTAGATAATTCCTGTGCACTGCAGTGGGTGTATTATTTGCCGATTGGTGGGTGTTTAAAAGGATGTATACAAAGTATGTAACCAAAATAACAAACCTGAGTAAAATTAAACTGCTTAATAATGCAGTCAAATGCACTCTGCAATGTTGCTTGCACGGCATTGCCAATCCTTTGTTCTCCCCTCTCGAGCATGTATGGTAAGTGGGTAGCATTCTCCAGAGCTGTACTCATGCCCCAGGACAGAAGAATGGCTACATAGGCAACCTTTTTATTACTGCCATTTTCTTGGCTGGATGAAACTGTTATCTGCAATTTTTAATTTAAACTATAGGTATATGAGGATGTCCACTGGGGCCAACCAGCAGTCTAACCCAGTAAGAAAAGTGTGGTGTTAGACCATGTATGCACTGACAGCCTCATTTTGTAGCAACCCACAGATCACCAGGAATATGAAACTGGTAACTGCATATGATAAACAACAATTTTGTTTGTGTGTAACCTTACCGATAATCCATTGGCATCATCTTCAGAATATTTCAACAATGGATGTTCTTCAAATTGCACTGTATATTTTAGGCTGTGATTTGTGTTCACGGAACTCACTAATGCCTGTCGTATTTTTGAAGCATACTGTTTTAACTTCACAACTGAGCACTGCAAGTTATGCAGTGGTGACAACTTGTAGATTCTCCACAAACCTTCATTGTATATCACTGAAACATCAAAACAATGTTTAAATATCATTGAAAGACTCTTACGTTATTAAACTGTAAGACTATCGTCGCATTATCTACAAAAATTAGTAGCAATCTGAATTTCAGAAGTATTTCTGAATGGTAAAATATCTTATTTGAAATTACGGTTTTATTTTAGATCTGGGTACTTCAGAAATCTGTATAAATGCCATAGTTTAATATGATAATAATATTATTCGCCAAATATAAGAGAAATTTGCAGAACCAAATAAATATTTTACTCACTAGCCAAAGGATCGCTTGTAGCCTGATAATTTATATTTGCATCTTCTTCTCGGTCCCATGAGGGTTCACGTCGGTAGGCAGGCATTTTAATCGTGTTTTCCGATTTTATTTTTGAAATGCACTAGTTTTTATTTTCTATACAAACAATGAAACTTATCGCCAACAACACAACTTTTGTTTTTGAATCAACGTTTGATTTCAGTTTGACATAATATGACAGCCGCGGAGTGAAAATTACGACTACTTCCGGCTACGTTTCAGTATACGCTATAAATTGGGTATTTGACTGTTGGGGCAATAAATTATAAAATGTGTTGCATATGATAGCTTTTTGGTAAACAATAATTATAGGTATTTTTATTTACATTTATCTAAATTATAAATATTTAAATTGTTTAAAATAAGTTTGCCATTTTTTATCTGTTGATTAAATGTAACAAAACACGACAAGCTGTCATTGTGCAGCGTGTGATGTCACGATTTCCAATTTTCATTCATCTCTGCCACTAAGATCATTCACCATTTATAAAGCGTGACGTAACTTTTTCAAAGTCACGTGACCTACCGTTTTGGTGACATATATGATGATAAAACTGAAAAATATGTTTATTCGTTATAAACAACTCTTTAAAAATAAATTAATAGTTTGAAGAGGTATAGAGTGATTATATCTAGACTTTAAAACACTTTTCAGAAATTAGTCAAATAGCCAATTGAGAATTTAAGTATTCAATTTGTATAAACCAGAACCACTGACTAATAAGAAAACTAGAAATAAACATTAATTTATACGATTTATTTTCAAAATGATATAATGTAGTCTATTTTCTTAATATAAATATTTTAAATTATGATTTATGAATAAACAGATGCAGAAGTCTATGCAGAAAGTTCAATGACATGACATGTCCGGTTTTCTTATTGTTCTGTCACTGTCAAAAAGGAAATGTAAAAATTAAGTACTTGGTCTATAATGTAATAAACCATAGCAATAATAATTTATATCGAAGAAATACATAAGAGCTGCGTCTTCGCAGTCCTCTTTGATTACCAGTGCACCAGTTTTGTAATATCGCACTTTTGCACAAGTCACGATTCTTATCGTTGTTTATCGTAATTTCGTTGTTTTTACAAGCTCGACAAGCGACTGGACTTTGATACCGGTTCCTTCGGTTGTTTAAAGCGGTTTCACTTCATTTCGGCTTGGAACGTCGTTGAAGATGGACCAGTTGCGTTTCGACGGACGCGTCGCGGTGGTAACTGGCGCTGGTGGTGGCCTGGGAAAGGCGTACGCTCTGTTATTAGGTGCGCGGGGTGCCAAAGTAGTTGTGAACGATCTCGGGGGTGCCCGCGATGGAGCTGGCAAGTCTAATTTCGCTGATGCCGTCGTCAAAGAAATTAAGGACAAAGGTAAGTTTCGCAACTTTAATCGTTTATATCTAGTGAATCAAAAGTCAAACGGCGCACTTTTAGCATTGACTGTAATTAGCATGTTTGCTTTAAGAGCTGAGAAGGTAATAGTTTGTAACATGGTTAATCAACAAAAGCAAAGGTCAAATTCAAAATGATGATTATCCAGCTATATTATGTAGTGCCAATATCAATGTCCAATGTTTACAATGACTCAACAATCTTAATGGAAATGAATATTGATTAAAGATAATCTGTTATAGAAATTGATGTACATACATATTATGGATGAAGCAAAAGTGATATGGCAGAATCATGCAATCTGTGAATTCATGATTATCAATTTAAAATTTCCTTTTATTTTGGAGATATTCCATATCATCTAAATAATATTCATTGTCAAATACATGGCAGTACATGGCTTGCTTGCAGGTTCTGCCCTAAGACAATCCATTTTTTTCTTTAAGCTTGTCATTAAGTTGACAAAGCCGACATTCAGCACAATATGTTATTCTAATATTATGAGTTGTGAGGGTAGTTGCAGGAGTAAAAAATCTTGTTGACAGAACACAATTAATACAAAATGTAAACAGTTGCTTAAAAGAAATACAATTATATAAATTACAATGAAGTACACAATAACACATAAAACATCTGATACAAAAAATATTCTCATATTTGCATACAATGTATTCTATTTTTGTACAACCCTGAACCGAAGTATGGACTTTTCTAGATCATTTGGTGTTTTAAAACTTAAATTATGCCATCAATATAATTAAATTGAGGGCATACTTCATTATGCTAAGTTGTTGATAAACAATTTACTTTCTCCCTCTGTGTCTCTCTCTCTCTTGAGCCACATAAAGTTTACTACTGAACATAGGCTGTCAAGGATCTGCAATGTATATTTTGTGTCCTATAAATGTTTATTTCTTTTAAACAAGACAATATTAAACCCTGTAAATAATTCTTTGGTATTGTTTTGGTCATCATTGTAATATTGTGATACATATTTTTCATATACTCTGTTTTTGTTTGTTAAGGTGGGGTAGCCGTTGCCGACTACAACTCTGTTGTCGAGGGTGAGAAGATTATTAAAACGGCAATTGATAATTTCGGCAGAATTGATATCCTTATCAACAATGCTGGAATTCTTCGTGATAAGAGCTTCACAAAAATGTCTGAACAGGTAATATACATTTAATTTGTTAGGTAAATTTGAGTATAAAGTGATTATGTTATAAACAAACAGATAGTTAAATTAGGTACACTTACTTACAGAACACAATAAAAAACAAGTAATGCTATATTTATAGTCAAAATGAGGTATGACCTATTTAGTAATGCTAGTGGCTCAATCATATATTCCAAATGATATGTGCTATGTATCCATAATTATTAATAACTAATTCACAAATTCTTAGATTTTAGATATATCTATTAAAGGTTTAGCGCCTAAATACTGGAACGCAACTTAAATATAACTTGCGCTTAACTATGTTAATCCCGATTAAATGTACTGGCTTAGTGAGCCGTGCGCTGTTAAGAGCAACTTATTATTTGAATGTCGTTCCAGTATTCGGGCGTTAAATAAAATTGCGTAAGATTTATTTATGCATGTAATACATTTGTAACCGATCGATGTCTGTACATGGAAGATAAATGTGAAAAGTTAATATGGAGGGTTTATATCAACGTAACAGAACCAATGATTTTTAGAATTTTTGTCTGTTTGTCTGTGCGGTTGTGCGCGATAAACGCAGAAACGGCTTAACGTATTTCGATGAAATTTGGTATGGAGGTAGCTGACACCCTGAATTACCACTTAGGCCACGATTTATCTCAAAAATATAGTTCCTGTGGGATGAGAAAGGCATTTCGATATATTTGTTACTTTTTTATTTAAAAATCCTATAACTAATTATTTTATCAGGACTGGGATCTCATCCAAGCGGTGCATCTTAAAGGTGCGTACAAGACAACCCAAGCAGCATGGGAAACCTTCAGGAAACAGAAATATGGACGTATCATCATGACCTCAAGCAATGCTGGTTTGTTCGGCAACTTCGGACAGGCTAATTACAGGTGTGTACCGTTTAAATAAGTTACAAACATATACATACCTATATGTATGTACATGCGCTGTTGGCGAATTTGTGATACACGGGAATATATTAGGCAAACATCATGCGCGTCATAATTCATATTTTTTAGACTTCACTGTTGACAAATTACGTAACAGAAATAGCATATATCTGTTGCTCATGTATTTATATTAACATAAGGCAATAAGGCCTATTTTTCTTGTTTTTTCATTTTAGATTCCGGTGCATACTTTTCAATCATGTTATTGCTGCAGCATGTTGTAGAAATTGCAATTATTTGTTTTATTGAATTCGATGTTGTATGCATAATGTTTACATACTTACAAGTAAACGCTATTCAGAAGTTTCAGTTTAGTCAAATTATGTATTTAATTATTAATAATACTTGCAACTTCACAATTATACTGTACATAAAATCAAGACGTAAGTAATAAGTAAACAAAGAATTCAGTTATAAAAATATTTATAGCGCTGCGAAGCTCGGTCTGGTTGGTTTGGCCAACACTTTAGCCATCGAAGGAGCCAAGTACAACATCAAAGTTAACACCATTGTGCCGACGGCGGCTTCCCGTCTCACCGAAGACATTTTGCCCCCTGAAATGTTCCAAGCGATGAAACCTGAATTAATCGCGCCGGTAGTGGTGAGTAGAAAGTCATTTCATAATTTAATATCTTTGGTGCATACAGTAAGAAAAATATAGGTTATGTTTGAAAACTAATTGTGTGTTGTGGTTCCTGTCATAACACAGGATGTTGATGTAGACATCAAATAACGGCAATTGAGGCATACAGATACATACAGACATACAGAGACATACAGAATAACTTCGTAATGCTTTCTGTAAGTGTCTGTTATGTTTTTACATTGCTTAGATGAATATCATGTAGTCAAGTAAAGTTTATGTCGTGTAGAAAGTTTGGTGTAAACGTAGATTCTCCACAGGCTTACATGGTGCACGAATCCTTCGAAGAAACTGGTGCCATAATCGATTCCACTCTCGGATTTGCGATCAAGACGCACTTGGTCAGAAGTAATGGTGCTCCTCTTAGGTAAGAACATCCTTATTGATCTATTTAACTAAAAGAAACAAACATTATAATCCCCGGAAATTATTAATTAATGATTGCTCACGCGTAAAATTGTGAGAAAACATGTTATATCTGTAAGTTTCTCAAAATAAATACAATGACGTGAATTGCACCAATCAACTGTAGCTCGTTTTAGCTCGGTATGCTTAGTCTTAAGTCTGAGGTATGATAGAGCAGCAGACACCATGAAAATTCTTGCAATTTGAGTGTAAAAAATATTTTACTACTCACTGTAAAAAGATACAAATCTCTCCTAATAGGAAGAAGCCTACTGACCCTGTCACTGTCGAATCCGTCAAAGAGAATTGGCGAAGCGTGGTGAACATGAACGGCGCCAAACATCTGGAGAAGATCGCTGACGTCACATTGGATCTAGTGGAGAAATTACAGGTAGCGTTAGTAAATAAACAATACAGAAGATTATAATATCACAGGTGTAAAAATAGTCTCGATGTAAATTATATTGATTAAAAATCCTCTTTTTACTTTTATCCCGGGTCGCTTTAGTATACAAAAAATAAGCAATGAAAATCATTGTTTTAATTATTTTCATGAAAATGTAAATCTTTTAGTGCGCCAATTTGAATTACCACTATACATAATCTGGACTCAATAGTGGGACAAATATGGCTGAAATATAATTAATCGCTCTACTATTTATTTTACGTTATTGATATAACGTAATCCACTAAATGTTTTATTGCCTTTATCGTCCGATAAGTGAAATCCTCAGTATTATGATAATGCTTGTTATTAGTACAATACACTTTTTGCCCTTGAAAATGTACACTAGGCAATGTTATTTTTCTAAATTTTTAGTATTACGTAATATTTCATTATAGTATTTATTTTGGTCAATAATAAACTGATTACGTAGAATGGTATGATCCGAAATATCAGAGATCATTGATGGTATATGAATGCGGTGCTATCCGAAACGACGCAAATGTATCTTTTCGGGTTCAGTCTGTGTACATCCGGCAAAATTGTGTCGACCAGCGATTAATAGTCACTGTCGCTGATGGATAGTCTATTCGGATTGCACTGCAATTATCATTAAATATATTATAGTTACTTTGTCGTGATATATTAAAAAATATAAGTTGGTAAAATGGAGCACGTTTTATGTATTGCACACAAAACAGCGAAGAACATACACAGTCAACGACTGACTTGACCCGTTTTATCATAATATTATCATTTGTGACGTAGTAAGCATTTAGCTTGTAAGCAAATGGGGACAATTATATTAGCATTTGTTATTGTTTTTCATGCCTTGCAATTTTTTTTTATTTTTTTTTACCTCAGACCTAAATGGTACAGGTAAATTACATACATACACAGTGTACCTCAGTAGATACCTATAAATATAATGTACGTTTCGTAATAGCATATATTCGTAATAGCTTAACAGCCTCGGTGGCGTAGTACGTTACGATTATAAGCTGAGGTCGCGGTTCGAATCCAGGGCCGGGCAGAATGATATTGGGTTTTTCTGTTCGGTGTATTTATTTATTTAATGATTTGTCGATAGGACTTTGAGGAGCGTTCCAAACTAGACGGCGGTCGCGACTCATACTGGACTACGTACAGCTACAACGCTAAAGATCTTGTCATCTATGCCCTTGGAGGTGAGTGTAACATTATAGGATCGATTATGGACCACAATTTATATCTATGTAGGATCTGAACTGATTATAACTTACTTAGGCAGTACTAATTAATACTAAATGATATTGTGTTCGTAAAAGGAATCGTAGATGAAATAATTTCCTGATATGGAAGTGCTAGGAAGATTCAAGATATCGTGGGTATGTGCGTATTTTCATATTTAAAATCACCCCTATCACATCGTGGGACGGAACACTCAAGGCGAAATGTGGGTGTCCTCTGCCTACCCCTTCGGGGATAAAGGCGTGAGTTTATGTATGTAATATGTATGTATGTAAAATCACCCTTTCATTGTAGGAGAGGTAAATGGGACGTGAAGGAAAGTAAAATGCATATAAATTATATTTTATGAGTAGTAGCTATTTCATTACACGCCATGTTGCTTTCCAATTTTACACGTATTATCATAGTTTAGCGCGTTATGTGTTGGAATTTATTTATCTTTCGATTACTTGGTCATAACTTTTAATTGCAGTAGGTGTACTTTTACAATATAGTTAGTAATTTAAATAGTTTTTTTAGGGCTGTTACTTAACTTATCACCGAAATGATCTTGGGTTGTGAGATCGATAGAGATAGGGTTCAATTCTTATGTCGGACACTTATATATTACGTTCGAGATTTTCAGTTTCAAAATTTCATATTAGCTGCCACTAGAAATGTCCTTCAAATTTAATTTAAGTATTACCTGTAATAATGGGCTATATTTAGGAACCGTATCTCGATTTGATTTGCCATCGCACGTGTTCCCTCCTTCCTATAATCCTGGGTCCTTCCGCCGTAGCGTGAAGAGGCATCTCAGCGGGCCGACATGATTGTATCGAATGGTATGAGACTACCGTCTGATACCATTCGATACTCTATCTGGACGGCATTAGCACTTACCATCAGGTGCAATGCAGTCACTATGCCGTGCCAGTTAAAAAAAAAAAAACTAAATGTCCACTGTCGTCTAGTGGGAGCGTCGGTGGTGAACCCCAGTGACTTGAAGTTCCTGTACGAGAGCCACGAGGAGTTCTCCCCCCTGCCCACGTTCTTCATCCTGGCTGGCATGTGCATGGAGGCACCCATTGTTCCCAATGCCATGCCCGCCGGCAAACACGCTGACTTCACCAACGTAAGTCATACCTTGGTTATAACTTATAAGATAGGATTTTATTATATTGTCACCCTACTTAATCCGCATTATAATTAGGTGGCCGTGTACCCGTCCATTGAGGGATAAAAGCATGAAGTTTTACATGTATCTAAGTTCACAGCTAGTCTGTTTTGGTTTAATTCAGCTGCAAAATACGTGCTTGCAAATGATTGCTATCAAATATTTCGTAACGACTAGTGTTGAAACTCTTATATCTAGATATTAGTATACCATAAATAAATTGGTTTTCACTTTACTGCTTAATTTCTAACTTTCAATAAAGCATTTTAAATAATTTTAAATAACCATATCGCTCATGTAAGCGATAGATTTGATAATATTCATTTCTCAGCGGCTTACCAATCCAATCTATATTTATTACACTACTATTTTCCCTTTTCTCATAGATCCTTCACGGAGAGCAATACATCGAGTTTGTAGGCGACTTCCCCGGAACTGAGGGTGAATTCACCACACGTTGCTATGTTGTCGATATTTTGGACAAGGGGTCCAGCGCGGTGGCCATCGTCAATAGTAAGTTGTAGAAACATTTTTGGTTAAGTCATTTGTATTTGTCATAGAGCATGCTATTTAAATAACTTGTTGGTCCTCGTTGGCTTAGTAACTAGAGGCCGCGAGTTCCACTCCCGCACCGAGGCAAATATTTGTGTTCCACAACCCACAGGTATTTTCGGGCCTGGTTTACTCTGTTGAACGTAATAATGAACACATACAGATTAATTAAAATATTTATTTATTGAACACAAAGACATTTTCCAAGAGCGTAGTATGGTATCATGATTTTTTATATGTTGTTAAGGCAACTGTTAAAATATGCTTTCATGGCATTCGGGCACTTTTCATGGTTCTTTCATCTTGCCAGATACATTAAAGCTGATATTTTCCAAAGCCACATCGATCGGATCTTCATAATAGCTGATTGTGTGATGTCTATGTCATGCCTCTGAAGGCATGCGCAGACAAACATTCAGTTTTTATAAAATGAGGAAAGTCTGGCGGCCACGGGCTCTTGGTCTATAAGATTCATAGAGAATAGTCTTGATTTTTAGAAGTGGAAAACTTTTATCTTATACGTGAACGTCGAACGTTCAAACTTCGAGTCGGAGAATAGTGTAACTCCATGGGTGTTTGTGAGACCGAAAATTCTCTTGTAGTTTCTGATACCCACGACACAAGACTCTATTTTAGTATGTGATTGTTGGGTGTAGGTATGTATTTATTATATATCGTATTTATTCCTGCAGGTGAGATATTCCAGAACAAGCAGCTGGTGTGTCGCATGCAGCAGCACATCTTCGTGCTGGGGCAGGGCGGGTTCGGCGGGCCGCGGAACAGCAAGGACGCCGTGGGAGTGCAGGACGCTCCCAAGAGGGCGCCTGATGCTGTGGTGGAACAGCGCACCGCTGAGGACCAGGCTGCTATTTACAGGTGGGAAAAACGATTATAGTGCGTTTTGTAAAAAATCTAAATCACATCGTTAGTATTCTGTTGTCTTATTTTTTAGTTTAGATCGTTTTGAATGAATTATCCAATAGTAAAATGTGAGTAGTATAAATAGCAATACGAGCAGATGTTCTAACAATAGATATTACTACCTTTAAAATAACTACAAAGTAATAATTTTTTCCTGTCTATAGCCACTTTCTAAAGAACAATAGCAACTGCTCATACATTGTTTTGAGTGAAATTAAAATTAAACGTCTTTACATGAAAAAATCTCATTAGCTTAAGTGTTTTTTTCTAATTCAATATATGTAAGATTAGTTGTTAAAGAATGAAGAGAAATATTGATTGAATATCAATATTTAATTATTTAATTATTATTTAATTGATGTTTGATTTTTAATATTTACGCGCCTACGTCACATAATGACCACAATGGCTGACCGTGCTATGATGTATTGTAATATCAGGAAAGTCATTTTCTAGTAAATGAAAATTATAATAAAACAGTGGAATAATTGTTCCGATCAATTTATGCGTTATTACTAGATTATTCCACTCCCAACACAGGAGACAAGGTACGAAGGCAACGGAAGAAAAAATAGTATTTTGCCTAAAACGATCTATTTCCTGTAGTTTGCCGTATGTCATTACTTCCCAGGATTTGATCCTTATTAGCAACATTATGAATTGGTGTAATAATACAGCATGTATTATTTTTTCAAAATCATTGGGTTCGATTCCTCGCTAGAAATATTGATTTATCAAAAATCCAAGTATGCAGTTTTAGTTTTCATCAAAATCGGGCTCGTGACTCCTTTCAGTATTTTTCGCTATTCCTCATAGTTTCGGATTTGGCCATCCACGCCCACTTGAAAAACTCACCCTGTATATGTCACTTCAAGACCCTCAAATTAAGATCAATCCAGAATTCGCCATTGCACTTTAATCTTTTTCACTATTTTTCATTTTTATCATCATGACATTTGTTAGATTTCAACACAAGGCCTTTTCGATTCTTATTTAGTTGTTACACAATGAAACAAACTTTGGTCATATCCGCCGCCACAGTATCTAAATCCGAATACATACTTTAGATATTGTATATATCAGGACTTGTAATACCGAGTCGTGTTTATGACGACTATCATAAAACAAACATTACAACATAGATATTTTTTACCCATCGTTATGTAACCGATGACATACATTATTACACTCGTTATCTTTATTTCACATTATCAAATCACAATAACCTGCTCCTGAAGGCAAGATTCATGCCTGCCCGTAAACAGGAACACCATTCAGAATTTATTTTAACATTGCATGCCACTCCACTCTGCAAATTTTGGAGATATAAGATGTTAGCTGTCGGCTTCTTAATGTCCAGTAACCACTGACCAAAATAACATTCAAATCGGAAAATATCAGTGCGTAACCACTTCTGCATGTCGACAGAAATAGACAAAGCGTTGGTACTTGGTACCTACCCAAACGACTGTTCCCATTGTAGGGACCTGCTAACTAATTAGTTGCTGAGTTTCCTGTGATTTTATAATATAGACACAAGGTAAATGAATTTACTCCCTAGCCCTACAAAGTATGCGGTAAATGCCACTAAGTTACACACAAATTAATATATTTTTATTCTTACAGAATGTCTGGCGATTTGAACCCGTTGCATATCGACCCGAATGTAGCTACCGCCAGTGGTCACCAGAAACCTATCCTCCATGGATTGGCGTCTCTTGGCTTCTCTGCCAGACACGTCCTAGCCAAGTGAGTTATCTATACATATAATAAAAATGTAAATGGTCGATGTCTGTACATGGAAGATATTTAAGAAATTTCAACGCGGGGGCTCTTTATAACAGCAACAGAATCCAAAACAATTTTTTTTAGAATTTTTGTCTGTCTGTCTGTCTGTATGTTTGCTTGCGCATCACGCAAAAACTACTGCACCAAATGAGATGCGGTTTTCACAGTTGTATTGCTGCAGGTTCAACTTAAAAACTGGTATATGTTGCATTTGCATACAGGGTGTTTCTTTTTGTTTGCTTGCACATTACTCAAAACCTACCGCACGAAATGAGATGCCGTTGTCACAGTTGTATTGCTGCAGGTTCAACTTAAAAACTGGTATATGTTGCATTTGCATACAGGGTGTTTCTTTTTGTTTGCTTGCACATTACTCATAAACTACCGCACCAAATGAGATGCGGTTTTCACAGTTATATTGCTGCAGGTTCTACTTAAAAACTGGTATATATTTCATTTACATACAGGGTGTTTCTTTTTGTTTGCTTGCACATTACTCAAAAACTACCATACGAAATGAGATGCAGTTTTCACAGTAATATTGGTGCACGTCCAATTTGAAAACTGGTATATATTTTATTTATATACAGGGTGTTTCTTTTTGTTTACTTGGGTATAAAAAAAACTAAAAGACGAAATGAGATGCGGTTTCACAGTTATATAGGTACAAGTCCAACTTAAAAACTGGTAAATGTCTTATTTATATACAGAATGTTTCTTTGTATTATGAAAGATAAATGAGAAAAACTAATATTCCCCATATTAACACTGGATTAACACTTAGGCTACATTTTATCCAGATAAATTAAGTGTTCCCGTGGGATGAGGACAGAAATCCGATAAATTTGTTACTTTTTATACTCAAAGGGATGCGATGGGTGTGGATTACATACCTTGAGTGACAATGAGATAGGACGGGCGGGATATAACGGGACGGGACGGGACGGGATGAGAAATACCAAATAATCTATACATGTATATTTTTTTAAACAAAGTTAATCACGCAGACGAAGTTAGCGGGCAGAAGCTAGTTAGTTAATAAACAATAAATAACTGTTGTATAATGGGGTATTATATTTTTTTACTTATGTTAAAGCAATATCTGCGCATATGGCGAAATTTCGGGACGCGGAATATAATGTTTGAGCCAATCACCAAAGACATGAATACCTATCTCACCTGTCATTGGTTAATTTGTACGCGTCACTTTGTGTAACTGTTGGATGTTGTTAGTTTTAATGTGTAGGATTGCATACATAGTTTACTCGAAGATTTTCGAAGGACTCTATGGGCTGATATTAAACAGGCAGTCGTTCGTAACGTTGTCAGCAAATACGAAAACTGTAAAAGTAAATCTTCTTAGTATAGACATTGTATGCAAACTAGACTAATAACTAAAAGGTTAATATTCATGATGTAAGCTAATGTAAAACAATGACATTGTAACACTTGCATGTCATGCTGGCAATCGTCACCCAATCGTACGATGACTTGCATTCGAGCAACATTTGTGTTAGCTTCCAAGAATAGTAACTACTTTGAAGGTACAACTATTTTGAAGGTCAATTTCTAATGAAATGCTACGGAATATGGACAATTTTGGGAGCCTAGGTCTAATTTCTGCTATTGAACTAAAACATACAGAACTACACGAAAACTAATGGGGAAGCACAGGAGTTAAGGTTATTGAATTTCTGCCCTGGAA
Organism: Deilephila elpenor; assembly: GCA_949752805.1. Taxonomy (NCBI): domain Eukaryota; kingdom Metazoa; phylum Arthropoda; class Insecta; order Lepidoptera; family Sphingidae; genus Deilephila; species Deilephila elpenor. The sequence goes on from OX457112.1 coordinate 7,535,343, forward strand.
GTTACTCATATGATTATCGTATATAATTTTTAGAGTCTATATTATTCTTTCGCTTATGTAATTTTGATTGTGAGGTATTAAAGTAGAAGTAAGACAATATAGCTTAGCGCAGTCTGAAAAAGGGCCTAAGATACCCGGCATTGAGAAGAATGTTTGCATGACTCACGGTTTGAATCTGTCTGTTGTGTCGTTGTTTCTCGTAATCCCTGACACCCATGACACACGACGTGTGTTTATATTGATGTGTTGTAGTACATTTGCTTAAGATTACAACCATGACCATGTGACCAGGTACTCGAACAACGACGCCAGCAACGTGAAGGCGTTGAAGGCGCGTTTCGTGAAGCCCGTGCAGCCGGGACAGACGCTCGTCACCGAGATGTGGCTGCAGGGTACGCGCGTGCACTTCCAGACTAAGGTCAAGGAGACCGGCAACGCGGTCATCGCGGGTTCGTAGCTGCTTATTTCATCAGATTAACACATGAAATGTCGAGCATGTAAATGAGTGTAGCTCCATGTTTTGAAGCCGCATTCAATTGTAATTACTAATTGCACATCCGCTTTTGAGGATGTGAGGATTTAGTCAACTGACTGATGCGTCATTTATCTCCTGAAAAACTTTTATTTACCAATAGGAGCTGTAATCTCTTTACCAGTCAGTTTTATACATACATTCACAATGTGTTCGTGTATCACTTTAGTGCGAAATGAACGCTCAGAATATTGGCCAACTAATGTGCTAATACATGGTAATATAAACTGAAAAGGATAATGCCGAATATAAGACAGCTAAATGCGTTTGTCAATAAAATACAATGGTTTAAAATTATCGCATAGGTTCTAGAGTCACTTATCTTACGTTTGACTACCAATACAGTAAAGAGTAACTGATTTCAGTTATTGACATAAAACTACAAATAGCTGCATGCTCCTATAAATTACACATTTTTTAAACTTCAAATATAGTGCACACATGCATTTTTTATGCGTTCAATGAAACTATACTGACAACTGATACCAGTACCTGAATTTCGCCAGACTTTAATATTATTTATGACTGCCCCCAGGAGCGTACGTAGACCTGAAGAAGGTGTCATCAGGCAGCTCTGCCGCCGCGCCCACCCCCGCCCCCTCCGGCGCCGCCCTCAAGAGCGACGCGCTCTTCGACAAGATACAGAGCGAAGTCAAGAACAACCCAGACAAGGCCAAGTCTGTAGGCGGTGTATTTGTATACAACATCACTGACAGTGGAAAAACTGTTAAGCAGTGGAGTAAGTGTTATGTTATTTTAATTACAATTAATAATCTATACGCCCCTATAACTGTTACACTTGTAATCCTGACTATGTAGTAAAACATGAGTCTTTTATTGTATTATGAAATGAAAATAATTTATTGAATCCATTAAATGTTCAGTTTAGATTCAGTCATTTTTTGAACCACCACCCGGTTCAGAAAGTGGTTTTCACTAGAGAAGAATGGGCAAGAAACTCTAGTGTTGCTTTTTTCAAAACCAGTTTACAATGTAGTGATTATTACAAAAATTACAAGTAGGTTTAAATCAGAGCAGTTCATTAATAACTTGTTGTGATTTGCAAGTAGGATATATTTTAATACGAATAAGTTTACTTTATATATAATATGGCTGAGAGAAACTAAACGAAGTAACCCATAATGTGTACTCAGTGTACTCTGTTTTGCCAAAGCAATAAATAATTATAAACGCGTTAAGTAATCTATTTATCAATTACAAAGTAAGCAAATCGGACAGACTAGTCCACACAAGCAGCACCCGTTCACGAGTATGACGCATGTGCCAGCCATCGGCCACCTCAACCATGCTACAGGGAAGTGACCGACCCGGCACACGACGCCACCGCAAGCACAGGCTTTTAAGCGAGCATGACATATCCAACCGCTTACAAAGCAAAACAAAATTAGGACTTGAGGTTTTCTTAACATATCTGGGGTGGTGGGAACCCCAGATAATCCAAATAATAGTCATTCAAATAAAACTGCGTTTCGTTAAAACAATGTTTCAATCTAAGATTTTTTGTCTTTTTACAGCCTTGGACCTGAAGACACCAGATGTATACAGTGGAGCACCAAAGGGCGGAAAAGCCGACACTACTATGACAATTTCTGATGAAGACCTCATTCAGCTTGCTGCCGGTTCCCTCAACCCTCAAGTAGCGTACATGAAGGGCAAACTTAAGATCGCCGGAAACCTCATGCTCGCTCAGAAACTTGGACCATTGTTGAAATCAGAATCAAAGCTGTAAAATGTACATAAAATCGCTATATAGATATTAATAGATTTTCAAAGGGAATGGATGCTATTTTATTAAAGAGTTAATAAAGATTTCAATATATTGTGTCAAAGTATATTATAGTGCCAGAAAGTGCATTATATTTTATATTTACAATGGATATTCTGTACTGTGATATAAGTCATTATGGTTTTACATGTAATGTTGTGTTTCTGGTGTAATGAGATGAATTTGTTACAGATTCCATTAGTTTAAGGATTGTTATATAATGGTGATGGAAATATACACCAATTCAAAAATAATGTAATTTTATTTATAAAAATAATTTACAAAGAAATATTTCATACGTTACACTTAAAATTTATAAGTCTCATATTAACCTTTTTATGATCCTTCAAGCAGATTCTATTCCAATAAAAGTGAGATCCTCCAAATAAACTCATGTAGCTTTATTACAGCTCTCTGGAAAATTATATTGATTGTTGTTAATATTGTCACTACTCCCTGGATTAAAGTAACAATGAAATAGAACACAGATTTAGGTAATAACATACATACATAAACTCACGCCTTTTCCCCCGAAGGGGTAGGCAGAGGCGCCACTAGGACACCCACATTTCGCCTTGCATGTTCCGTCCCATGATGTGATAGGGGGCGAGCCTATCGCCATATCGGGCACAAATTCCTGACTCCGGGCTGATAATGAATAGAAAAATCCAATATCACTTTGCCCGACCCGGGATTCGAACCCGAGACCTCAGCTTTGTAACCGTACCGTAATACAACTACGCCACCGAGGCAGTCGCAAGGTAATAACTTGAATTCAATATAGTAATTATAGACTAATTGAAATAAGTATAAAATAGTATTAAAAATTCTTATTTACATGGATGGCTTATATTTTCCTTCAAGCAAGAGATTTGCTTCCTTCACTTCAGTTTCCCAGGCCACCTTCATTTCAGGTTGAGAGCTTAAGTCAATGAATTTGGTTGCCTCAACTTCAGGTATATCTGTTGTGTTGACTGCTTTGCCTATTATGCAGCAATATGTGCCTGTAATGTAATGCCAATCTAATCCTATTTATTCAATACATTCAATGATTTTGTGGAGTCAATTCTAGACCATTCAATATCAATAAATATAATGATACCATTCAAAATCCACAAGTGTAAGCAAATGATTAAATCTATTCAAAAATATGTTTGTTACTGTCTTATTATCTTAGAGTATTTATAATTTAGAGGGTGAGTTGCCATACTATTGTGTCTTCAAAAACATATATTTTATTCTATAAAATCTAATTGCCATAAAATCTGTTGGTGACAGAAAGTATAATTATGTAGTTACTAACCGCCTAAAACAAGTTTGGAAGCAATTCAATAGCCCTAAACTACTGTATTTTATTTTTCTTTTACAAATAAATCAAACATCTTTTGAATTCAGTTTGAGCGAAGACCAATACACATTTGTTAACTAAAATAGGTTTAAAAAAACTGACTATTGAATGGGATAATAAGCCTTTAAGCTAAATTACCACATTCTTAAAGGTATTTTTCATTGCAAATTGCCATTTATCATAATCATAAAATTACATAAATAGATTTTATATTTATTTTATGCGAGGTTGTATTTTATGCGAGGTTGTTTGCCTCTTTAGTTCATTGTTTTGTCACCCGCTTTATTAGGGAGGGAAGTGGACAATAATTTATTTCCAACTCCTCCTATTAATTTAACTTTTTGATTGATTTCGTTGCGGGTTAAAGACAAGTTAGACATTCCCGGAGACGTGCTGAGCTTCAATGCTCAGTGTCATTAATATGCGTGCCACTGTTGATCCTGGCTCACAGGAGTTGCAGTGGCGGGTGTGAGGGCGGGACAGTCTCCTAAAATAGATTTTATTTCCTAATATGACAATAACTGTCTGAACGTTTTGAGCAATTTTGAAAAACATGTTTTTTAATAATATAGAAATAAAGCTTAATATTTTTAACTTTTTCGACAGATTATTTGATTTTATTTGCAGTAGCTCAATTAATATGGACAATAGGATATTTTTACCTTTTCGCAAGGATTTTTTGTCGATAAGTCCATCGACTGTTTCACAATTAATTATTTTCGCGCACCCAAATGTGTCCGATAATAATAAGGAATTAGAATCCGTAATGTGCGTTATTGTGCCTTGTAACCAAACATCTAATGGTGTACTTTTATTAATCAGATCTTTGATTAAACATTTTCTAGGACATACAGCCATTATCAAAGTAAAAAAAATAGTAAAATTTTAAATTTTATTATAATTTGAAACTCATTCACTGCGCCATTAAACCATTGAAATTCGACGACACATTGACAAACCACAAATCACAATTCACATTCGTTTTTGACAGTGACAATTAAATTAGTTTTTCTTTCCGGAACGCAAAAAACAATCAAAACACAAAGCCAAAAAATAATTTGGAACACTTTCTTTGCAAATACTCATGTTTGGTATACATATAAATAATATGTATACCAAACATGAGTATGGCGAGTTTTCGCAGAGTTGAAGCGAGTATAAATCTTGTCGGAGTTTTCTTTAACTTATAATATACGTATAACTGTGGTTACATAACATTTTGCTCAACATTTTCTTTCAGGCGCTATAAATATAAATGGAACAGATTATAACTTGGTTTTACGGGAATAGGCATAATATTTATCGTCAAATAGCGGATATACTTTTTACAGGCTCAGACTCAGCTTGTCCAGGGCGGTACCACTGTCTCACAGAAAATCGACGTGAAGGGACTACTTAGCTGTCGCGTTTGGTTCGATGAGTGAGATTGCTGTATGATATGCAATAAAAAAAAAGGAAGAAACATTTCTAGAAGAAACGTTTCTGTAGTGATATTTCTAGCAAGGTTAAAAAAGGATCTTGCTGTGAAAAACGTTAATTTTTATGAAATACTAACGGACAGTTTTGTATTATAGTTTAATTATTATCCTAATAGAATCCTCCTCTTCCTTAACAGGACTATCCATACTAGCACCACAGTTTCGTGGTCATTTAACTCGGAACTGAATCAAGATTAGTCATAGTGACCCAACTCCCAAGAATTTATATTGTTTGGTTTCACACACTTTAATATACCTATTATAAGAGCACAGGGTATATTTGGATACCACTAAGCGGGCATGACGGAGTGCAACAGTAAGATATAAATAAATACTAAAATAAAAATGAAAATTGCACGTCGATGAATGAGTATGTACACAGATAAAATTAAATAGACTATGTTGTACCTGTGGTTGTACTATATAGGTAGGTGGACTAGTCACTTTGTCGTGCCTGTTTAAAAAAGTGGTTTGCAATTTCCCATTTATATCTTACCACCGAGCCGTCTATGAGTGGTCGAGTCTACCTTTGTATGTGTCCAAAATCCTGGGTTCTTCGGAGCAAGAAAAATCATGTTATTAACCACCTCCGCTAAATACCAAATACAAGCTACTAATTAAAAAAAACACTATTCCCAATGATACTAAAAACTAATTAACTACTGTAAAACCTAGTGTAATATACAAAACTTTATGTATCTACACAGAAATATTACGGCCATAAAACAGGCAATCAACTGTTTCGTAATGGGATGTTGAGAGCATGAAATCACTCCAATATTAAAACGCAGCCATAACAACTCAATCAACGCAATTTTAAAATAAACCTTTTTCTATACGTAATTATTAATCGCTTCGGACAAAAAATGCTGAGTGGCTGTCTTAATTAAGACTTTCTCGACAATTGCCGCATACAGATTAAAGTACCTACACGGCTGCACACGAATTAACTTGTTTATTTTTATGTTCAATTGAGATATCTACCAGACACTACCCAATTGGTTGCGGAGAGCATATTTAAATACCATACCTACGTCAGTATTATCATTGTAGTATAGTATCAAAACTATTATGTAATTTACCTGGCAAGTTATTAAACATAAGCATGGACCCGTCAACAAATTAAAATTGAACATATATCTTCATCTCATAAAACCATGTAGCTGAAGACAGTTCATTTGGAGCGGTCGGTCGTATAATAAAATAAAATAAAAAATGCAACAACTCTATTTCGTCCGTGTACGTTTATCCCGGAGAGGAATAAGAGGGGACGGGACGGGAAGAAGATGAAGCTGTCATCTGGCGGCCGATCGGTACCTACCTACGCGGCATGCCGGCTTGTTCCACAACACAACTCAATTGAAGGCGCGCGCGCGGCTGAATCGAACGCGTCTACGCTGCCGTATTCTTTACACGCATTGACAGACAAAACGTAAATCCTTTTAAAGCGTAATAAACCACAAACAAAATATCGAGATATTTTAAATGAAATTGTTGTGTATGTACATTAAAGTGATGTTTTTTATATTCGTGACCAGTGATATATCTGTGGAACATCGTAAAAGTTAACAAAAACAGGAGTTCTAAACTTTCCAACGAACGCAAGCCATGTGATTACGGGAGCGCCGAATCAAGATTTGTACGTGCATTTATTTTATTTTAAACTTTATTGTAGCATACCTAATTATAGACTAACAAGTTATTTAGATTGTTTTGTTTGTGTCTGAGACTGTATTTTATTATTTATGACCGTGCAAGATTTCACACCTCCAGATATGTAAAGGATGTTTATACATTGGGATTTATTATTTACAATATATTATAGAAAATTAACTTGCTTATGATAATTTAATGAACAAGCAACAAATAAAGTACGTGCGTACATAGTTTCTCATATATATATTTAATAAATTAGATGACACGAGAAAAATCTGCAAAGCGAATCTATTTTCGCAGAATTTTGTTGCATTGGAAATCTTGCACGTTAATTTATTACGTAGTACACATATTAGCATAATCGTGATATTGCATAGAAGCACCGCAATTGATGAAGTTAATGGTGAAGGCAGTACATTGTAGTCACCTTTCCCGTGTCCTTAGCTGTAATGTGAACGTGATCAGCACTAATGAGATGGTCTATTAACTGGTTTATGTGTAAACACAACGCTAAATTAATTATATCCTATAACAAGTTAGTTGTAGAATAGTAAACGGTTTTGTTTATGGCTGTATAGACACGTTTTCTTCCACTTGCTTGTTTTTTTTTAAGTTCTAAGTTTCTTCATTTTTCACCAACCAACCTACCTACCTGATTTGACGAGAGTTCTATTTTACATAACATACATACATACATAAACTCACGCCTTTTCTTAGAAGGGATAGACAAAGATGCTAGCAGGACACCCACATTTCGCCTTGTATGCTCCGTCCCACGATGAGATAGCGGGCGAGCCTATCGCCATATCTAGCACAAACCCCTGACTTCGGGCTGATAATGAATAGACAAATCCAATACCATTCTGCCCGGCCCGGGATTCGAACCGAGACCTTAGCTTTGTAATCGTACCGTAGCACAAGTACGCCACCGAGTCAGTTCCATTTTAAATCGACATAAATAGGTATATAATGAACCATTAGATAATGAATATTATAATGAAAATATTTGATCAAAGATACAGTTATTTGAAAAAAATTCAATGAAATCTCATAAAAAACGAACATCTCACCGAGAACATTCTTGTACCACCACCCGTTCCCGCCAATTTATTTCGTAACCTGAGTTTGTTTTTCTTTAAATATATTATATTTGTTATTGTTTTGAGGCTTTACTATCAGCACATTTCAGTATCGAAAAAGAAATTAAATTTGAGAGAAAGAGTCTCTCGTTTCTCCTTGAAAGGACTTACGTTTAAATAACTTCATATATTTTATATTATTTGGTACCTACATCTAATCATCTAACTCAGGTGTTTGTAATTTACCTAGTAATACATAATATAAAAATCGTTTAAAATTCACATTTACCTTTTATCTTTAAGTTTTGAAGAGTTTCACATTAGAAGAGATTTTATAGTCAATCTCGTTCCCGCTTACGTCATAATCCCTGACAATTTTAAGCAATCAAATCGCATTGACGCGCTAGCGAACTTCGCTAGACGCACGTAGTGTCCTTAAAAGTAATACCTACCTACATATCGGCGACGAGTGATTTATAGCCCCCTATGCCTGTAATAATGATGTTTGTCGCTATTCTATATAAGTTTGTGACTTGACAGTTATTTAAATTAACTTTACGACATGATAAAACTTTTAAACGAGCCGGCTGTCGCGAACGGAATTTAATTATAACAATGCTTCGAAAATTCATTTAGCTGCAAGGAATTGGTGCCTACGTTTACTTTGTTTTTGATGGTTTTGGAAGAGATAAGGCACGTAATAAGTCTGAGGTCAAAACTCGACCCACTTTTAAGTCGCTACTGATCTTTTTACAGACTCTACATCTTAAGTTTTCAGTAGTTTCAAAGAACAAACTGAAATTTTCAACACATGTTACTCTTTTACAATTTATTTATACAATAAAATTTATACATATACTTCAATAAGTTATTACAGTGCATGACAGAGCATATCTATCAATAAGCATTGTATATATGCACATATTAAACAAAACATTTAGCTATTCAAATATACCCGGCGAAATAGTTCGTGAATTACGTTAGACTTAGTATAATCAAAAAATATTATGGTAATCTTTAACCTCAATATGTGTACAATGAATCTATCTACCGCACAACGAGCATACATCATCCAAAACCGTGTTGAAAATTTTAGCAGTCGGAATATCTTTGCTTTTCTATATGAAACAGAATTTTGATATTTTTGAGATTTCTATTAATTATTATGTAAAATTCGTCGTTTTGAATTGGTGCATAATGATGCTCTGCGTAAAAACAACCTGTATAATATAGTTACTTTGTTGTGCAATGAATAAGAATTGCATGATGAAGCCTATACATGGAATGTCAAGCATATTTAGCCAAGAAGTGTAGAGTTTGTGTAGAGATTTCTTCCCGTTAGAAAAATCATAGAAAATAATGTCCTAATGAATAGGTACGTTTCTCTAGCATATAATGCGGTAAAAACTACGTTAAATTAGTACTGACATGCGGTGATGATGGCCTCATTAAAAAAACAATACCGAAAATTCAACGTAAACCGTTCTCGCCTTAAAATTCCATTTTATTTAATGACCGAAACGACTGTTGAGTTTCGCAGAACCACGGTGAGCGGAAAATTATGATAATTTCGTTTTAGGAACAATGGAGCGAAGATGTCAGACGGTGTATTTCAGAATATTGTAGCGCAAGAGTGTTGCTCCAAAAGGAATCAGTTTGTTTACGTTTTCACGAAGCGTTGAACGAAATCGGAGCACTCGTGAAGCGTCAGATGTCCCTAATCTAAGTTTACTCACATAATTGACTGTACACGAGTAGTGTTCAAGGATATTAAGTTTCATGACGTGCGCTATCTCGCACGTTACATCTACGCAGCTTCCTAATCTTATAGGATAAGTTTGTTTAAGCCTTTCTAAGAGTTGATACTGTCACAATGACACGACTCAGCCGGCTTCGAAAGTGTTTGGTTAGGATATCAAAGGGTTTAATTTCAAGCTTTTGCTCCCTGTTATTGAATCGCAGGGAAATAAAGTGCATTTACGAGGTGACACAGTATGAAACGGCAATGTGGTTCCTGCGTTTTACGATTGTTTTATCGAGGCTACCGAAACTGATCGCGTTATATTTGTTCGTTGTTTTGATTTTGGTCACGCGTTCAAACGATCTCCTTCCTGTTTTGGAGCTCGATTTTATTTTTTTGTGATATTTCCAAGTTCCCCGCCGAATAACAAACTAGACGAGGAGTCATGGATCTTTGCAGCTGTATGCCATATGTCTTAAATTTGTCTTACGGGCTAACATTTTGGGTTGATTTATGGACGGCCAGACGGCCTCTAGACATGTTGCATCGTCTCGAATTCGAGTGAGACGTGCACATGCGGGTTTACGTAAACTACACATATAAATCTATGCATTAGATAGGATTTTATTTTTATTTTTAGATACAAAAGAAAAGATGCCAAAAGTATGTATCAAATGCATTAAAGTACAATGTATTTATTGAGAAAGCATTGTCGTAGATTTACTTTAAAAGGGTATTATCGCTAGAGACAGATATAAAAGGAGACGTTTAAAGAAATGCGAAGATATTATCTTGGCAGTACATTAGATGGCTAAAGCGTTTCATTTGAATGCACAAATGAAGAATCACAACAGGCGCGTTAGAATAGCTACCTGAGCGGCACGCCTTGTATTTTTTACTTGCTACTGTTCAAGTGTTTTTTTTTTCACATCTTGCTGTCTTTTTTGACAAGAACCAAGCGAACCCGCTAGATGAAATTGTGTTTTTTGTTTTGAAGGAAAAAACGTTACAAATTCAGTGTCAGCTAAAATGTCGACGTGGGAATAATCATTAAGTTTATGAAAAGTTAGTACGTCGTAATAGGATTATTTGAAAAAAATATGTCCGGTCTTTAGTAAATATAGAAAGGCATTTGAATTAATTTAATCCATGTTATAAAACTTAAGTGGGATTATTTTAGAATACGAATAGATTCATAGGCGCAATAACTAATAATACAATAAAATATTATTTACGTCTAAATAATCGTAAGTCTAAAATGGTTTTAAACGTTCATAATAGATTGTTCTGGTATCAATTAGTCTACAGAACAAACTATTTCTGAGAAGTATTGTAGTACATCATTTAAAGTTAATGCAATCGTGATAATAGGTTGTTTTCTTATTGGCCATGCGAAACATTTCAAGTGGCCGTAACTCATGGGCCGGATGTTCTTCCAATCGGATCCAATCAGTTTGTTTCCGTTGACGTAATAATAATAAGGGACAGTTTATTTGTTACAACTTCATTTAGCTGATCAGAGACATAGAAAACTGCATCTTCGTTTGCATTTACGTCGAAAGTGATATATTTATTTATAGTTTTTTATGCTTCATTTCCTTCTGCTTATTTTTAATAGGAACCTCGAGAACCGTGTGAACTAATTCAAACAAGCCCGCATATTCAAGTTGCTCACAAGAGTACTTGATAGTTGATTATAAGGATTTCCTCTCGAGACAATACAGTTTTTTTTTACGAAGTTTGAGTCATTTAGTTAAAGTACAGTAATTATTAATTGGTCTTTACTCACAACTATTTATGGTAGGTAAACAAACACTGCATGATTAAAATGAATCTAAGTCATTTTATAACGGACCTAGAAGAATATTAGAAGACATAATTAATTTAACTAAAGCTGTAATATGTTTTTTTATATTCTATTCTGTACTTAGAATAACTTGTTAATGAATGCATAACAATGTTCTGTATTTTAAGCAAACCTTACACATTATCATTACACCTAGAAGTTTTATATGTGCTCTACTTCATGTTAGTTGCCCAAGTTGTGTATCAAAATTGTGAAGCAAATGTCCTTTTTCGAAGAACCACAAGTGCAAGGCCGATGCATTTGCAATTAAACATGTAACTCAAATAATGGTGTGTAATTTCATAGAGTTCTCTGAAACAGAACTAGCAGTTCATGTGTCCAGAGGTTTATTATCTCGATCTATTACCTGGAAATTAACAGTTGCATTCGCAGTACGCAATACTGATATGTGCATTATCTCTAACCAAATTTAAATTCATAAGCTTATTCTTCATGTAATTCATGATATGATAATTTAATACTTACCTTATTTATTTAAATAATATGTAGGTAACTAGTTGTTTCTTAGTTTTTTGCTAATATTGGAGGTTAATTTGTCCAATTATACTAATTACATGACATTGATATTATCGGATGTGGCAATAGTTTTTATTATTTTTATCTACGTAGTAGCTGCTATCAATAACCTTAACTAATTTTCGCAATGTTCACCAAATATTATCTCAGGTCATTTTTAAAACGAAGTATGAAACGCGCATTTCTTAGAGGCCAGAAGGTCATAACATTTTCGAAATATACATATAGATTATTATAACCATTTTACTGTATGGTGAGGCAGTAGCTAATTTGCTTGCATTAGCCTCAAAAAAATTATATTTTCCCCTATGTAGGATGTTGATTATCTATTATCTACTATTTACATCGAATTCTCAGCTCAGGTTACGGCCAGTTATGGCTTATGAGCTAAATTGTGTTTCTTGTTTAAACCCTTATCGGAATGTATAGTAATTAAAATTTAGCAAGTAGCCAACCCTGCTGAGCAAGGACCCTTTACAATGGAAGTAATCAAACAAGACAAACAAGTCCCGCGATAACCTCATTGTAAGTGTTACACGGACCAAAATACGCCGACATTCATTACTGAGACGGTAAATTTGCGATAACTCCGCAATCAAAGGCTAACCAACTTAACGAGACGGTTAGATCGTTTGCAAACGTATGAAATCATTCGTTGGTGAGGTTTAATTGAGATGTCAGAGTATAGTGGACGTAGGACGGTGTAAGTCGACGTAGGCACTATCGTGAGCGATAACGGTTATCTTAATCACTTGTTTTCTTGTAATTATAGCACGTCGCATTGCGTAAATCATATCTCATTCAGTTTGTTTTATGGTTGTCAATCATTAGTTTGTAGTATAATTAATTTAGTACGGATCAACGATTTATTTAATAAGGAAATTATATAATTCAAGTAGATAAACAATGCACGATATCATTGTATTTTGTTTTATTCACATTATTTTTATTTAGAATTTGTCATAGAAATAAAGTTTCAAAATACATGCTTTATATGCAATTTAAGGAACACAAAGAATTGTATTATAAATATTTTGTTACGCATATTAGATTTATGTAATTTATTCCTGTCACTCCCTTTGCAATATCGTATTAGTATTCCTTTTACTATCAATAAATTACAGTAAATACTGCGTGTTGTTAACAAAGCAGGTGTACGTCCTGGCATCACTAAAGACAGATTTAGAAAGTTACTTAATACGATCGTTTATATTCGAACAAAACGTGTCGTTAAACCGCTCTCTATATTGTAGCTCACTCCATAAATGTAGAAACGTAAATCAAAGATAGTCCGCCGATTTATTCTGGATTAACTGTGAGCACACTTAAGTTTCAAATAAAATAGTCTCGTGGCATTTTATTATGTTACTCTATCGTAAGATTATTGAGAAATTTACCAAAATTTTTCTCGAAAACTATGGCAAGAATAGCGATTATTTGTTTTGATTACATTAAAGTATTGGTATAGGAATACCATATAGTTTAATTTCATGAATAGGTATTTGCGAGTAGTATGTATTTTTAATATTACCGCGTGTTATTAGAGAAATTTACTAAAATGAGGAGGTAAATGTGATATTATTTATCAAGATTTATACGTATCTTATGAGTGTCTTGAGAGTTTTCTCAATGAAAATTGATCGAGAAAAAATATAGTATACAAATAACGTTTAAACTTTATCACGACTATAAAATTAGTCACAAAAACGTATCGTCGACCTTGTAGATGTGAAGTAATAAATATACATATTTATTAAGATTTATACTACCAGCTCTTACAGAAAATCTTGGCGCGTTTTACCTATCACATTAATAAATAATTCAGAAGTGAATGGTTACACATTATTTGCGATTCTAGTCTCTTATCTTATTTTTATTTCTGACGTCAGATTTAGTAACCTATTTTAATCTATTTGATATTTAAAGTAGGTATAGAAAGTTGTGTAATATAAATTACCAGGTTTTCCCTGTTGCAATGATTTGTATTTACAAATGCGACTAGATAAACAAACATGGTTCTGGAAACCTAACAACAGTCACAAGAATTTCAAGCCGCCAAATACAAGTTTCAACATCTGGAGTAACTGGAAATGTCGTTTGTGATTTGAAAGCGGCTCGCAATCTAAAGATTCTGAAATATGTAGATTCCGAAGGGTTTCCAAAGCCACCGAACTACGTTCGACAGCTATTTGTCCAACCAGTTGGCGCCTAACGACATGCAATAATGAGCTGCGCGGGAACATGCCGTGTTTGACTTTGAGATTAGAGCGACGCAGCGCGCGCGAGATTCTTAAATTATATCAATGCTAAAAAGTCTATGAGACGCAACATTTTATTGCCAACATTTATTTGATTACATCGACTATTTGCACTAAATTAAGGAGCTGTGAATTTATGAATCTGTGTATCCGTTCTACGTACCTCCAATTAGATCCTCCGCCACAGGAAATCTAGTGCTAAACATCTATCTAGGTATTATTCCGTGTAAATATATATACATGTATACTTTAATTCGTAAATTATGTCATTCAAAAATCGAACGGTCGAATGCAATCTGTTACAATGCCGGAACGGGTTTGTTGACTGTGTGCGAGCAATTACAAGATGCTTTTCACACGTGCCTGCTAAATGCTCGCCGTTTGGATTATAAGCGGGGAAATGTCGCAGTGATGCGTTTCTTGGATCTCGATTTAGATAATGTTTGGTAACTCAGTGCAGTGACCACGCAGTTCTCAGTACGGCAGACAGTTCATCTGGTGCGTTCACGCGTCGCGACCACGAACGCTTTGTGTTGCTATTTGATTTTATCTACGTGTTTAGACAATTTTGTTATGTCAACTGTCGACGCGTAGACTTGAGTAAATATTTTTCAATGGTTATGTCACGTGAAGAGATCTTTTATACGTAGAAATAAAATACAGCAGCGGGAAAAGCTTAGCAACTAATCTCTCGTTGGCAGTGGGTCCATAAAAGTGACATGTGTAATGTTAAGTCTTAGTAAATGTGTATGAAAATGTTTAATCATTATAAAATACGCACGCATGCCACTAGTATTTTTCGTCGTCCATTCATAGGCTCGTGTCTTAATCAATCATACAATTACAAACATTTACTAAGAAATATTGTTAATAGCCTTTAATTAATGCAAACTGCTCGCCAACACGCAAAACGATTGTAATGCTTCACAATTGAATTTCATACAAAAAGAACGCAATTATGTAAAGAGGTGTTGACGTAATTGTTTAAACACATTTATGTTGATAATTATGTAGTGGTTTCACGTACATAGCCGTGTTAGTTGCGCTCATTACCTTAGAATATAGTCTGTAAATTGTAATGTTGCATTTGTAGTGTTATTGTAACGTAAGACTCCTCGTCGCGTTGGACGACATCTTAAGCTGTCACTTTGTTTTCTTTTTGCATCACGGACACTTCGCCGGCCGACGACCCTTTCATCGTGTGTCTGTCGCATAGGGCTGGCTTTATCGGTTTTGTTTTCTAAGTATTTCTAGTAATAGTGCTGAGATACTAATTTCAGATTTTCTGGGTAGTGGGTATTTGGCACGGTAGAATAAAAAAACCATTTTGGTACTGTTGAACGCTACCATTGCGCAAATTTCACTCTATTATATGTGTGCGCTAGGACATTTAATGGAGCTAAATGAAATTGATTGCCAAGAGTAGGGCAGCAAGTCATCATAAGGTATATGAGAAAGAGTGTTTAGAACTAATAATATACAATAAATGCATTTTACAATTTATTGATTCAATTACTCCATTTATCGAGTAATAAACATTACGAAATAATGTACATTCTCGTTTGTCGAATGCCACGGCTACTAATGGCTGAAGTAAAGCAATGTCAATCTTAATTAATTGAAATAATTAACGTAATATATTGGAAACGTTTATTTCAAGAACAGTGCATAATTGTTCTCGTTAAGACATTTGTATTCGTAGAACAGTGAGAAAATAGAATAAATTATAGGCGCGGTAAGTACATTTGAATATAAATTCACTCCGTGCTTTTAATTATATATTTAATTTATAGAAAACAGTAAAAGCAACAGACAATTTAGAATTGTGATAGTTGGTTGTGTAACAGTGTTTAAAGAGTTCATTCTGATGAATAAGTTGGCTCACCTGATGGTCATTAATCAGTGAAACCCAAAATATTTGAGGATCTAAGGTGCGCTGCTGGGGATTAAGAATCGGGAAAAGGGCAAAATATTTTATGGGAATGGTAAGAGTTATGTTGGTGATTGGATATTCTCCTTTGTATGGTTTGACCCCACAATAAGATACCAAGTCATCTTTGTGGCTTCAACACCCAACGCGAAATACATTTTTGTGAGCCATACGAACATTTGTCTTGCTGTAGCGATCGGTCTCGGGGCTTCATAGACTCTTTACGAACCAGCTCTATCATGTAGGCTGATAATGAAGTTGTATATCAGTAAAACTTATAAAAACAAAAATGTCCAACCCTATAGCGATGTTACGGTAAATGTGTAAGTTAGTAGCGAGCGAAGAGTGGACGCGAGGCGATTCTGTTTGTTTTCCGAGGGCTGGCTGCGTCGCGGCCCGTTCCGAGAACGCCGCTCCGGGCTCCACAACTAACAATAATGTTTCTATTAAGTCATAACCTCAGTCATAACCGTGTTTCTACTGCATACATTAACTTGTGTTACCATTACTCCTTGCTTTTTTTAATTTATTTGAATTGGCTACTGTTTTTTCGATGGTGTGACTGTTTCTTTGTTGGTATATCAGGTATTTGTTTCCGGTCTGGGTGTTTGTCAGACCGAAAAGTCTCTCGTAGTTCCCTATACCCACGACACAAGACTAGATCTTAGTGTAGGGTCAGGACCATGTACCTATGTGACTGTTGGGTGTACTTACTTGCTTTATTGAAGAGCATAATGTTAATATGTCTGGGATATATGAAAAGAGTGTGAAAAAATGTATGAAATGTGTCTTCGTAGCGCTTGGTACCTACATTGCTTGAAACTTGTTAAGAACTATTTCACACTATATTAAATAGTAACAAAGAAACAATGTAGTAATCATGTGACATTATGCTATCTTAAAATAATCTAAGAGCATCTATATTTTCGACGCAATGACATATGATAATAGAAATTATGTTAATAAATTCCAAGTTCGGTAAAGATCAAAAACATTAAAAATAGGTACAGAAGTTGAGGACTTTACCATTCGGTTTTTCCACAAGTAAAATGAGAATCGTATCTCACATAATAAAAAACGCGTGACCTGTTTCTCAATATATTGCATATAAATGTCTTCAACAGAGTTTTAAACGATTTCCAGAAATGTACGTGAGCTGTTATTTTACGATATCTTAAGTACAGGAGATATAAATTTTAAAATTCGTAATATATCACTTTTAAAAGAAGTATAAAATATCTATATATACCTAACAGTTAATTACTAATTAAAATTTTATATAGGTTGTGCTATAGAAAACATGACTAGGTTGACAAAGGTGTTATTGAAAGCATGTAAGCATGTTTTGTTCGCGAATTTACATATGATGTATCTTAAACGTTTTTCAATGTGGTTTCCCTCAATTCATGGTGTTGCTTCCTGAGAAATTTGTTAGGTACATACTTTACAATATCTTTTCTCGGTACTTCTTCCCATTAAAAGAACGTCGTTTCCGTTGTTGTTCCGGACATAACTAAAAAAAACTGCAATACATTGAATAGTTTTGCGTAATGCGCTCTATAAACTGATTACTTGCTCGTTTCACTTGCTTTATTCAAATATATTTTGTTTGTCTGTCAGGTGATGTGGTTGCTGGCCACGCTGTTGGCCGTGTGTGCGACATCGGCGGCGTCGATGCCGTGCACCGAGGCGCGCATGCGCTGCGTGTACCGCACCGGCTGCGGCGCCGCGCTCGGCAACTACATGGTACTGTGTGAGGGCGTGCTCTCCGAACCCACCAGCGCCTGCCCCAAGGAGTGCGGCCATGCACTCATCGCGCTCACCTCTACTGAGGAGGGAAAGGAGCTTATGAATGTGAGTATGTCTGCAGTTTATTGTTTTCAAATTATTAAATAAATATGTGCTGTTCTTGGTGACGTCTTCGTATCCTAGTATGGTATTTCGTGTGTAATTTACGAAACACTGTTCGAAGTGGTGATTAAATGTCTACTGATAAGTTACTAGGTACTCTTATGGTCTTGCACCAATCGAATCGATTAGTAGGAATCGAATTTATGTTAACCATGACTTTTGTATTTATACTGGTAAAAAATATCATTACCTTTAATGGTAGTTTGAACTTTAGTTGTCCCAATTACAATCTTGAGTGCAAAATTTCCACACAGAAATTACATATTAAGCGTTAAACTGTCGACGAAGGTGGTTTTATGTTTCCGACCTTTCCGAAAACATAGCACAGTGTCCACAAATTGCCTGGTAAAACACGTTTCACTTACATCAATCACTGGTGCAAAAACCGGAGGTCAATGAGATCGAGTGAAGTGTAATCCAGGTCAGTATTATCGCGAGTGGCAGCAATCAACACCAACTTACAATCACCGCTATTTATAAACACGACGGCAACGGGCTAGCTCACTTGGTAACGTGCAATTTGTACGGCATAGGATGGGGAGCGCCGATTGCAGAATGCAGATATAAATCATTGCCTTGTAAATAAGGCAATTTCTTCGTATTGAAACCTACATGACGTTAAGTTGTCTGTATTGCTGCTGTCAGATACAATTCAAAGTTCACGACGAGTCAAGTCTCCAATATTACTTAGGAGATGGAACACGCACAGTCATACTTAACTAGCAAACATTTATTGAGCAAAACAGATTGAGCGTTGAAGCAAAGTTCCCAATAATTGCTCATCACAGCTGTTAACAGCTACGGCTCGTTCAATAGAACGGAATGGCCATTATATAATGATCTTTCAATTGATGGTTGTTGTTTTGTTGGTGATGCAGACGGTTGGGTCGTGCTTAAGTGGTGTGTAGGTGCGCGCACGCAGACGCCCCGCAATAAAATCTAATTTAGACATCGTCGGGCAGATTTGTCGGACACGATGCAACGGCATCGAGGGTTGCGGTTGACGACCTCGCACCGAGTACGTTGCTGGCCCCTTGTACCCTATTCTCATGTGACAGTGTGAAACTAGATTGAAGTTCAGATAGGTGCTTGATTAAAGTTATTTCAATGACGTTGCTATTTAAATGGTAGACAACGTTGTACTTTGGATGCAATTATTACGATGGCAATTTATGCAGCCATGCATAAAATAAAGATACGTAAAGTAGATTAATAGTCATTTGTGTTGGCATGGATTTTTTTATTTCATTTACAATACTGTGTACATGGTGTAAACAAATTAAGAATAATATGTAAAAACACACCCAGAGGTAGAGACTCGTTCAGAAATTTATAGCTTCAAGTATTAAAAGTTTAAAATAAACCATGCTTTCCAAAGTTTTCTGTTGATTATTGGATTAACGAACTGCTACATATGTATAATAATCAGATAAAAAAATGCATAATATTTGTTAATGAAATCTCTCTGATATTTTGAAATTTGATTGATGTTCCTTCAGTCCATTCATTCCTTTCATACCCTGCAGCTGAATCAACATAGCAGGTGACATAACTAGTGCTCTAATTGAGATTTACGTAGTCACGTGTTTACATTGTAATAAAACATGTTATTGTGAGGAAACATCCGCAATTGAATCAACAAAAAGCTTCGTATTTGACACGAGTGCGGCGCGCGGACAACGGACCTCCCGGCTCGCGCAGGTGCTTTTTGTACATCTAAATTACACAAAACACTACGTATTTCAACTCATTTGCATTTCGCAAAACACTCACAATTACCTTTTATTTCGTAGCCATTATTTAAAACCCATTAATGTATCTTTACACAACTATTTTACAATTTCAATTAAGTTCAACAAATAATGTGAAAGTTCATAAAAGGCTTAATGATATCATAGCTGTGATTACTACATGGATGGACAATATATGGAGAAGTTCAGTAAAGCGGGCCGCGGACAACCTTGAGATTTGACGTCTTGATCGGGACCTACCGCAGAGCGGGCTCTTGCGCAGGTGTTATGGCTCCCCACAAAAAAAAACTAAGCGTAAGACTGGCGGCCGGTCCTTCATTAATCTGTAAAATACTATCTGGTAAATCGACCTTTAAATTGGAAAGCATAACGGATTCACGACTAGAGGTATCGTGTTCGATGTCTTGTAAACAACTTATACTGTTTTATTACCCTGTTACGATCAGTATTCAGTTGTAATTTACTGTGTTTGTATTTACAAACATATACTACAGGAGCTCGTATTGTAAATTTGTGCCGATAAATAATAGGAAATTATATTTATGATTCCAAATCGCATCGGTGTTTTGATAGCGCACGCCGGTAACGTCGTAAAAATATTTTACGAACGTGGAAAACATTATTCTACGTTATGGTCAGCGGCAATTTATGAGTTTCCTTAAAAACTTTATTACATTGTACTAATTTTAGCATTTATTTCTGTGTGCCTTTTTTAGTTTACTGACTTATACCACGGAGTGAAATGTTTTATGTGGACTTTAAGATGTACTGTAGGGTATTGCAAGTTAACAATTATCCGATTTTAATGTTAAGGAATAATTTTAAAGTGTACAAGTTTTTAAAATTGGTTTCTTTTGTTGCAGTGTGAGTGCGAAGACGACTATTGCATGGAAGCAAAACAACGGATAGATGTATGCAGGCCCCAAGTAATGAGAGGTGCAAACGCGACATCGTCGTGTAGCCTCTCCCAACTAATATGCCTCGCCGACGCACAATGCTCCACCGCACTCCAGTTCTACAACCAGTTATGTAGATCCATGTTCCGAGGCAGAAAGTGTTCCAACAAATGTCTCAATTCAATAGAAATATTACGGAAGCAGGAGAAAGCGGCCGCCTTGACCGTGTGTCAATGCGACGGCCACGAAGATTACGACTGCCCGAGAATGCAGAACAATCTCGCCAGACTGTGTTTTCATAAACATAAAAACCACACAAGGATGCACGAGAAACACGGCGAGAAACACAAGAAAATCAACGAGGAAGTGTATCATGGTGATGCGAACTCATTGACGCTGCCAGCGATGCTACTAATACTATGTGTGTTCAAATCGTTTAGCGCGTTATAGTTAAGATTTAAATTATTAGATTTGATATAAACTATATAGAATATTACGTGAAGCAGTGTAAATATGTAAAAACGAAGTAATTTTATTAAAGCGTGAGGCGTGCCAGCGCGACGAATGTGAGAACTGACACTGTAAATTTTCGTAAAGTTTAGTATCTAGTTTTCGATTCCCAAGTAGTTTTATATCTATCGCATGGGTTTTCCGCCCACGGAGCGAGACGCGGCCGCTGCTATAAATACGGCGGCGCCGGTGGTCCGGTGACAAATGCTGGCCTGTTCCCGATGTGGCGCCACGCCGATTGATCTAACGACTGTTCCGGTAACACGTCATGACCGCCACATGGAACTTTCACCCGTCCCTCTCACATCCCACGAGACGGTGAAGGACGAACCGATGCGGAAAGCCAAATGCGTGGCACTGGATCAGGGAAGTGGATGAACTAATGACACGCTAGTAGATAATTCCAGCGTGACACTAATCACTCCCTGTGATGTAGGGTGGTTAACGTTTACAAATATGTGGTTTGGATGCCAACGTCTTTGCTTCAGACAGTTTCATTTAATTCTTTTGACATCCGCTTAAAATAACGACTGAAATGTCTCGAGCGGCTTCCGCAGTGACATCAACAGCCCTATATTTTCCCCGCTAATAGACTGAATGTTTCGACTTTTGAGAATTAAACCGTCAGATTTAATCCTGCAATTATTTAACGCTGTTTGACCGGTAAAATGTTTGATAGCATGTTCGTATAGAATGGTAACGCACTCGCAAGAGATACACTCAAGGTTTTCGAGATCTAAATTTGGAACTGCCATAAAAATTCTTCACGCACGTCACGTAAAATGTACATTGTATAGTTTCCGAATCAGTATTGTTAAAAACATAGTTTCTTGGTAGTGGCGAGCGTGTTGCTCTGTAATGAAGAGGTTTAGAACCGGTTCCCGGTACTGAGGTACTCCTGCGCGCCGTGGCCTCGCAAACTGATATACACCTAAATGGGAGCGCTTATTATGAACCAACTTTTATTACCTACCTTTGGTTTGGCTGCAACTTCTTTAGGGAAATCATCAGAGCAACTCGTTATTGCCATAACACACAATATACGGATTTATTGTATGAAGCATAATACTCCTGCTTCGTCAGCTTTTGTTGGTGAATTTTTTGACTGCTTATCATCCATTTATCGATTGAAACTTGATGCCAGGGAATGTCGTCTCTATAATCATAAATATGTGATGGGCGAAGTAACTGCTCGCCTGTGTACCGTTACTGACGCGGCAATTAATTAAATACATTCGGATTTGTTAATAACTGACAAGATTGACAGGTTCCGAGTATTATGTCGTAATTTATGCTTAACGTCGAACATTCTGTGCAGTCCACCCACAGAGTTAATTACTCATTGTAAGCTGTTTCTTGTTTAAGAGATATTATTATTTTGATCTAACGTAGCAACATTATTTATGACAATTGGGATTAATATTAACATTCTGTAAAATATGCTACCATCGTAACGTGATGTGCGTATGAGGCAGAAATTTTAATTGTAAATGATTTGTATAATCCGAAGGTTATGGGACACGCAGTAGCGACTAGCGAGTATAAAACAAAGCGTCGGAATGTTATAAATTGTTATTAATCGGCTAATATTGTCAAGTGTCTGCGTCATGTCGATATATTCCCATGCAATTGTAATCGTTTTGTATGCATCTCGCAAACGGCTGGTTACAAATGTTTCGTCGCCCGAATCATGTCCCCTTAATGCATTATGCAACGGACGATTATAATGCGCGGAATACGAATTAATGTTTGTCTTACATACGAGAACATTTCGATTTGGATCTTTGAGACTCGAAATATCTTGCTCGTTGTTTGGTTCGCTTTATTCTGTGAATAACGACTTTAAAATATTGACTTTTGTTTAACGAATATCGATGGGAAAATCTCTTCTCCTATTAATGGTTTCTTAAATTTACGCGAATGCAACACTTTTCTGGTTTCTTTTTTCTTAATGTTACTTTTCTTATATTTCCTAAAGTAATTAATTTGACTCAATCGTAGTCTTTATTATTATATTTATGTGTATTTACATTTCCCTCGTAAAAAAAATCAATTAATTTTACGTTTCTTAAAATGTTTTCTAATTTATTATTATTCTTTTTCGCTAATTCTTGTCTTTTGTAGATAGTATGCAGTTTAGTTAATTATAGTTTCTTACCTCAAGTATTACGTCTGTAGGTGTTCATTAATTATTTTTGAGTGGGTGTGTGTGTGGGTGTGCAGGTTTCTGTTTGTTTGTGTGTGTGCGTGCGTGTGTTGTGTATGAGTCTGAGATTTATTCTTGTGTGAACGGTTTGTATTATTAATTTAATGAATAAAACATATTAACCACAGTTTACCAAAGTGAGATTATTAGAATAATGAAATTAATGTAAATATCATTGTATTAAGGTCAATGGCGACTATTCCCATTGCATTATTTTTACAGAATATCGTACAAAATATTTTAGGAATAAATTTAATTATTTATTGTATTAGCATAGTTCTAGTTAAGTGTGTACATATTGTTGCAATTGTTTCGTTTTTATTTTGTATTAAGATACATAATTAGTATTTATTGAATTAAATTGAAATAAATTTCTGTTTTATTTATTACACTAATTTTTATTTTCTTACCCAGTTCCTTCTTTTTCTCTATCCTAACCCTTCATTGTCCTGTAAACTCTACACAAACCTTTTTTTTTTAAATTTTTTAATACCAACCAAACCAAACTTTTCAAAACCATTTTTTTGCAAAAAATCACTATTGCAAAAAAAGCTTAGATTGCCGCATCTGGAAATTAACCCCAGGACCAGATGTCCCACCAGTAATAGTAAATAAAATAGTGTACTTAAATACTCTCCCAATAAATTTTAATTGGGAGGAATGCTTTATGAGATAACAATAATTATAACAACAACATTAATAAAGACAGATATTATTTGAAAAACATGAAGCATTACCGACAGCACTGTTGAAGTTGATGATTTTCTATTTTTGTTAAAGAATGTAAACACAATATTCATTAAAACATTTTTAATCTTTTAAACACAGTTTTAAATCGATAAAAGAAATGAATTCAATACAAATAAGAAACCTATAATAAAAGCATATTTACGATAAAATAATCCTATTGTAAACCATTTATTTACAAAGAGATCTAGGCGAATTTTATTTTAGATACTTGTTTTTAAGATTTACGCGAATGTTGCACATTGAAATAAAACCTTTTTTTTTCGATATTTCAAGTATACAAAACGTCGGGAAGTTAAGAAATGTCAAAATTAGAGTTAACCCGCGGTAAGATCCGCAAAAAAAATCGGTTTATTTAATTTATTTCAAAATTTCTAATTCATCTAAAATGTCAGTGTGGCAAGAGTGAGATTGTAGTATTACCCCGTACCCTGTATAGTAACCCGTATAGTTATATATTGTTGATCTATCATACGTAATTATGTACACTTTGTTAATATATGTATACAGTAATGAATAAAACAATCCTATCAAACTGTTGCATTTTTATTTATCCTTCCTTCTTCCTTGTTTGCAAATTTTGTATCATTCTAAAAAGCCGTTACCTAATAGTGGGTAATTGTACCATACTTGGCAACCCTAAACCAATTAAGTACTTTATTTGTTGTCCCTTTCGGTGGCACAGGGTCACTACGTCTATTAGATTTTTCGTCTATGCATAAACTGAATATAATTAGTGGGTACGCAAAATGCAAATTAAAGGAAATCACGTACTGTCACGTGAATGACACAAAGTGACTATAATATTTTAAATTGTACCTACATATTGCACTTTTTTTCTCAATGTCGCAAACAAGCAAACAAAAAAACTTGTGGCCTTTCTGCACGCAAATCACAAATTGTATTAGTATTTGATATACAGAGAGCTTTTAGAACTAATAAACTGAGAGGTATGTATATTTTACAGCGTTTTACGTGATATGGCCTGAGTCACTAGACATTTCATATCTGCAATGTAAAATATTTATTTAATTTAGGTTAGGCCACGGGAACTCAGGCTTTTCGATCAATGGCGATTTTATGCTGTTATGAAGACCAAGTATGGAGGAACTAAGAAAAATGATAAAGGTAAGATTTTATTTACTCATTGATTGATTCTAGTAATACTGCAGTGTCATTACAAGTTTTTCAATAACCTAAATTCAGAAAACGGTTAAGCTGAAGTATAAAATTTAAGAAAAAATCATTGAAAAATTTACCTAACAACAATATACCAACACAAACTCTTTATGTTAAGTGAGTATGTAATATTTATGCGAAAAAACGGTTCTCACATTTATCATTTTTTTGGTTATACAGATTCTGATTAATATACCGGGAATGAGGAAGCACCGTGCGGTTATGATCAGTAAAACTGTATAAAATTACAAAAATTACCAGTAAATCAGCAGTCGAAACACATAATACCACTTTTCTTTAAAATGGCCGCTAATAGCAAGGATTACGTAATACGGAAAGGACCTTTTAAGTTTTTGTCGACGGTGCAAAATATGAATAGCTAAGTGCATCCGTTCCCATGGGTTTTGAGTGGCCATTTCGCCAAAATAATCACGTTTGGTTAGTGAAACGCACCTCTTTGTCAGGTGAATACTCGAAGCACTCGTGTTGAGTGGTCCTCTATGCACTTAGCTTGGAGGTTACTTCCTGAGCGGTCGTGTCCTGTGCACTGAGACGCGTGAGAAAAAATCTGCATTAAGTGGACGGTCGAATGAACGATCATGCAATAAATTTACTGGCTATTTAAGTCTGGTTAGCATTGCACTTGCCATCATATGTTGTATTGCCAGGACCAAGAATGTTTATTGTAAATGTACTCTATTAATCCTGTTTTCCTGTATTCTGTATCCCATCGTCAGTCAATGTGTAAGATACTTCCTGGCTTAAATAACAAAATCCTATGTGTAATAATTAGTAGATTGTAATGAATGTTTATAAGCTCTGAATTGAAAACCTACATTGTTCTCTGGGGGACCAGACTTTAAATAATAAATAGTAACAAATAATAATAATAATAAATAAAAACACAAAGTAATTGAAATCCAATTTCATAGCTTAGTACTTGCCTGTACTGAAACAAGTATAGAAATATTCGACCGATCATGATTAATGCAAAATTCATTGTGTTCTCCTGTTACAATGCCGTTAGTGCCCATTCGATTACCATCTTACTCACATTTATTGAGATGTTTTATTGAGCACGTGATATTGAACAATAAATCATATAAATATAAATTATTTAATAAATGTAGTTATTGCGAGGGATAGGTGGGAATGGGAGTAAGTAATGGAGAATGTGAAAACTTTTAGGAATTTTTATGACTAAAACTATCGGTAACCAAATGTCCGCTCATTGGATGGAAAGTAAACACTTAATTATTGCTATGTAAGGACATCTGCATTAGATGGGAGGCATTACACTGTGGAGGACTTTATGCAAGAGACTGGAATGACTCCGGTTTACTGGTGCTAAAGTACATGTGATTCCATAACTAATATATAGTTCAAGTAACGCGGCGCGGCGCCTTAATACGATACCATATCGAGTAGAAGGTACGAAAAAGTGGTGGATACAGGACTCATCAATGCTTTCTTTGTCGCGGTCATGTGATCACACATGGATGGATATTGCGGTTGGACTCATATAAGGACTTAGCGGTTCTAACCGCAACCAATATCGAAGCAACCGGATTTGCTACATTTTTGGCGACGAACCATGACTGTCGAAAAAATACGCCAAAACCCGCATCTCAGTTTTGGCGGTGAGCCGCGATATGGCTTTATTTTTGTTCCTTTCTTTTAGGTTTATGGACAACACTTTTTCAATAAAAATATTAGGTAGGTACTTTCTTTTGTAATAAAGCTTCACTTTCTATTACTTAACGTAAACTTTAATGCCGTAGAAAACTTAAAAGTATATTTGAACTACTTTCCAGCTCTCTTCCTTGTATCTGAATGGAAACTATGTACAAGCAAACGAACACTTGGCAAGCAATCAAACAGCTCGATAAACATACAACTTGTGTTTGCTCAGTTGTGATTTATCTAATCGGTCCATGGCCGAAATTCGCGTATTGCATTGTTTCTATTCGCCCGCGGCCTCGGCTCCGGGCTTCGTGGGAGGTCCCAATTACGTGTTTGTGTCTTGCGCAAGCCTAATTGTTGACACTTTAAGAGACAATTATTGCTCGGCTTAAATAAAAATGAATGGAAATCGTGATGCCTGTTAACCTTTGCTTACGTTACTCGAATCAGTTTTGGATGGAGAACGTCATGTGACTCTCGATAATGATGTGTAACTACGATCGTGATCAATTAGAGTTTACGATATGATACTTTATTATAGTTTTCTTTTGTTATGGCTTCCATCATATAGAGAAAAAACACGAGTAATAGCATAGATTCTTGCTTTGCAGAGAATATTAGTGCATTGAATTTTAGCGTCATTCAACCGTGTTCAAAACTAAAATTAACTTGACTTAGTTTGGATAAACTCCATGAATATTGAACAAAAATATGACGAAAGTAAATCACAACTGCAATCAAAACCATAGTTCTGTACATTTTTTGTCTAGCAAGCGTCCGTGGGTAATCTATCCGGCAATGGACGGACCACCGAGTACGAACGCAGCATGAGAGTACACGCCTCTAATCCGAATCGCATGCGGCACGACCGAAATTCAGACGGTAATATGCCTTCCACACCTTAATTTAATGCCACTTAGACTTCGCTCCAGATGTTCGTTGGATATTTTAATGAGATTTGTGGCATTGAAGAAATTGTAGTGTTCTTGGGATATTACGTTGGTAAATTTCTAAATTAAGTTTTGGTGTTGAAGATTTGCGTGTCATGTTGAAAGGTTGTTTTATATTTATTTATATTCAACAGGTACAATTGCAGCCTTATATCCCTGAGGGGTGAGTGTTTTTTAATTTTACAATTGACGAACTTTCCTGTAAACTTTCATCTCATACTATCAACTCAAAGGGATACATTTACTATTCCTTGAAGGTGCTTTATGCACTTCATATATTTATTCGGATCCGTTTAGACTCTGCTTTGTCTATCAGTCAATTGTTAGTCTTATTAAGTAAATGACGCTCTGGTTTTTCCATTTTTCCTTCTTTTGCAGTTTAGAGCACGTTTAATTTAACGTGAATAGTCAATTAAACTCGCAATGATAGGTTCGTGAATTGCCATCAGCTGTTTTGCAACTGCTCGTAATTGTAACATGGCTCTGAGAAATCTCGGAATTGTTGCAACATTAAGCAAGGTTTTAGAATGCCGTTTGGGAGATAATTTGTTGATTTATTGCAAGACAATTAACAGAAACATTTAGGTAGCTTATTATAATAATGAATCATGGGCGACTCGCGACAGTCATATTGAATTATTAAAGTTGAATGATTCTGAAAATTCTGAAGTAGAGAACAGATCGGTTTTTAATGTCTTACCTTGAACCTTTTTTATATTTCGTAGGTTTATAAAAATATTCTTAAGATTTTTAGCCTGTAGTATTTTGTACTCAAGTACTCTTTGATCTTATTATGTGTTCTCATTTTGACTCTTATATCAATGATAAACACAAATCGAAAGCAAACAAGCCATTACAACTCAGTCATTGCTAAGCCGAGCATAATGAGAGCTCGCGATCTTACGGTATCTAATGTTGGGTAAAAATGCCCGGTTAGGAAGGCTTGCGTGGGTGGGCTGCCGTCACCAACATTACCCTCGGACCTGTAATGATCGCTGATGATGCCTCGCTCCGGTAATTATGCCTCCAAACCGAATAGTTTCATTGTTGCGCAATGTTACATCGTGTGTGGTAAACCGAAAATGGTTTGGTATACCCGCATTTCACGGTTTATCTCGGGATGTAGCTTCTTCCTCGGATTATAAGCTAAACTCATCAGCATTTTATGTGCTGACTTGCTTACTAAATCCTTGTGATATCCGTGGGAAACATCTTCAGAAGCGTTGTTGCGTTGTTGCGTTGTTGCGTTGTTGCGTTGTTGCGTTGATTTTATATAGGAGAAAAATACAATTGCGCATATATTTTGGTATGAGAAACATGTGTCGAATGTAAAAAGGATTTTAATTATTTTTTCGCAATCTATTCAAGCATACTATAGAATTGTCAGATATATGTGCTCATAATAGTTATATAGAAAAATAAGTACCTAACTAAGGTGTACAAATTCTTTAATAGTCATATTTGCATTTATTTTCCAAAGACTTGATTTTTGAGGCAACATCTTATATTATTTTTATTTTACGTCTACACTCGTAACCGACAGATCCTAAAGGATTAAATTAAGCGATACATATAGTTGTTATAAAAGGAACATCACACCACCCCAGTATCAAATATCTATTGAACAAAAATAAAGCCATTGAAACACCTTCACAAAGTAAACTATCAAACCGGATAACAATCTAGAAAGCTTATTGAATACAACGAAAATCGTGGTTTACAGTTACCCAACATAATTCAACGGAGACAGTGACGCGGGGATAAGGGTGTGCGCCCATTATAGCCGGGACATTATTATAACTTCATTTTACGACAGGGATTTAGCTTCATATAGTCAATGCAGACTAGGGTTTGTATTATTAGACATAAACCACACAGCTTCATTATTTTACCAAAGGGAGTTAAAGTCATAGAGGCAGTACAGACTAGGCTTTTAATTGGTTGGTACAACTACATTACCACAGTCCACAGTTTTGTATAAAGCTGAAGGTATGGAACAATTTAACCTAACCTTTGATCATAAGTTTGAAAAATAATCCACTATTGTTCCTTATTTTCTATATTCTACTATTCATATCCTTTGTAAGGTTTGCAATTCACCCACTATTATAAGTTTTTAGGTGCGAAGACTATCGGTTGTCATCAGTTGAGCTTCTATAATATCAGTTGTATCTACATTCTTCTTATATCTTTCCACAGTAATCCAGGTAATTAATGGTAATTCGGTTTACTTATGGTAGGTAGCTCATACGTGAGAGGCCGTCTGGGCGGGTACCACCGCAATGTCAATTTCTCCCGCCAAATAGCAGTGTAAATGCACTGTTGTGCTCCGGTTTAAAGGACATTGTATTCAGTGTAACTACTGGACACATTGAGACTTAACATCTTATGTCTCAGTAGAATGCCGAATATTGCTTTACAATTCATGGTATTGTTTGGTTTTGCTACTGTTCATGAGCGTTCGTATCGCTTACCATCAGACGACTGACATAATGATCTCGCCATTCACTGCAATAAAAAAAAAACCCCACAGGCCAAGTAAAAATTGTAGCTACGATTGTATTTATGATACTAACACACAGCTCAATGGACGCACAGCATTAATATCCGAACAAACACAACTACGATACTTTATAACGGTGTAATCATGATAGAACGCCAGCAGGTATCGTTGTACTCCGGTCCATTTCTCACCAGACTGTTTATTGTCGCCAGTAGAACTGGAGCATGCACAGATAAAGTTAATGTCGATGATGAAAGCGCGAGAGTGATTGTTTTACTATATTCAGCTTACGAAATAGGAAACAATAATACGCGTTATCTGTAAATTGGATTGCAGTTGTGTAAATGACAGAGTTACGTTGAGCTCTGACCGTGGAACCCAGAGATAACTTAATTCAATTAGGCTACAGAATCTTTTTTAAAGTATAGGACGGAACGTGACCAGTAAAATTTCTTAAAAGTGAATCACATTCGAAAATGAACATCCACATCCCGAGAGTTGTCATAGATTTATATCGTATGTAATTATTTGAGGCTTTTATCTTTACCATGCTTTAGCAAAACACATTTTTTAGTAAGTACAAGTACTCCGTGTGAATATTTTGAGGGATATTTGTAACTATGCAATGAAGTTGAATCGTCCAGTGTTTATTCAACTGACTGCAGATTTATATGGTTACTTACTACTGTGATTACATTCACAGCTAGTAGATCATTATCTATTTGCTAGCTAGCTAGTTTGTGGAACTTTATTACTATCAAAATGATAAAAAAGCGTTTTTAATTATGTATTTTCCATTGGGGATTTTGTAATGCGATAGCAATACCGTGCTAGAGCCTTGACTTGAATAGGAGTCATCCTATTCATACTGTAGAAGACTACGACGTATTTCCGGTGCGTTTCCTCTGTGTATTCTCAACAATGTATTTGACAAACTTTCTTCTATGTTTTGAATAATCTCTTATTCAAATAAGGCTTTTAGTATAAGCATTGTGAGTGGCTACCGGCGTTACGAGCGTATTATAAAGAACACTCAATATTGCATCACTTCCTGCTTATTTGTATACGTAGCTTTTCGATTTTGAAGATTAAAAATAATCTCAAAAGCTATTGAAATTGACTATCATCTTAAGTCAGATTTATTTTACCGTCATCTTATGTTTCGACATGAAATTACCTAAGCAATATTCTAATTACTTCAAAATGTGTTTTCCTTAATCCAGTATTTATCAACTAAAATGTTATCTACTAATATATCGATACGATATCTTATAGCCAAAAAAATAGGATCTAGAAACATATAATTTAACATAAGAAATATCGATGTTACGTAGGTAAACATTAAGACCGGTTTTTGACAATTCGTCTTTTAAGGGATGTTGGAAATAATAATGGGAATCGGAGTTTTTTTCCGAAGTTTTGCCCAACAAATAGAGCATAAGAAAGTACCTACACTATAGCAGCAAAATAAGTAAAGAAAACAATTATATCATAGAAATTTAACTTGTGTTCCTAGTGGTTATTCTAAGAATGCTAACATTTTCATGATTAATGGAGTGAAATGTACTAGGAATGTTGACTATGCATGATGCATGCGTAGGAGACTAACACAGCTGCTGTTTGCAGCTACTCGAAAATATTTCTAGGTAAGTGATAGTAGAAAGTAAAGTAGGTTCATGATATTGGAACGGATAGGATATTCCTTAAACATTAAAAAAAATATTTTATTTTTACACGAAATAGAAAGATTATATTCTGTTTCAAAAAACAGTTTACAGTCAAACTTAACCTTAATCGTTGTTGGACGGATGGACGGTATACCAGTATTAATTTGTTTGTTTTATAAAGTAAAAAGTTGGACTCTTTTTTTGTTCTTTATGATTGTGGAAATGATATATAGACATCCTAATAAATAATGCAATCTTGAATTTTTGTTAAAATAATACATTAAAATGCTTCGCTGTAATAACTAAAAGTCCAAGTTATACAAACGGTTAAGATAAGACGCTACTGGAGCATCTCAGTTCTTGCAGCTCTCAGCCGGCCCTTCCACGAAACACAAACAACAATAGAAAAC
This sequence comes from Deilephila elpenor, assembly GCA_949752805.1. Taxonomy (NCBI): domain Eukaryota; kingdom Metazoa; phylum Arthropoda; class Insecta; order Lepidoptera; family Sphingidae; genus Deilephila; species Deilephila elpenor. The sequence continues at coordinate 7,567,947 of OX457112.1, forward strand.
AAACAATGCGTACGTTGAGGAAAAAATAACTTAATCCTATAGGAACGTGCCTATATGAAATACGATACAAGGGTTCACTTTCGGTATTAATGTATGAAGGCAAATAAAAAATTTGAATTTTAAAATATGATCGCTTTCGTTAAATGCTGGATCACAATTACTTTATTAAATTTGAATGCTGCGGGAATGTAGTTTGAGGTGATTTTGGTCAAGTCCTAAGAAATCCATTGAAGTAAGTTGGCAATTTATGACTGGGCTTCAATATTTCTTCGACAATTTTTCCTGTGTGAGTAAATTGTCATACAACTTAGGATGCTTAGGTAGAGCCACAGGGTAGAGCTAACAAAAGCAAATTTCAAGAGTAAAATTAATCCCAGTCGACTCTTAATCATCAATCGTTTTATGAGTTGTTGAGGGAGGTGAACATTTACTATAAGCTGGTAAGTCGCTTTCTTGTTTGTTATAAAACAATGAAATATTGGAAATAAAGAATGTTCCCTTAACCAAGGCTTGTAGTCAAATATTTGTGTTGTTATGATTCACTGTAATCTCCGTTTAGCGTTCATTTAGATTGGTTAAATATTTGGTTAACGATGGCCTTAATTTTTAAGTGGCTAATAATGTTATTTTCTGCGTAGTATCAGTTGACTGTAACTATGGTGTAACAATGTTTTAATTTGGATTGAAAGCGGCAATTGAATGAAATTATTAAGACAGCGTATTCTTATTTTTGCATTAGTGTCCAGCGGATGTCGAAATTACTCAATAAATATTATTGGGCCATTATAGTCCGTATTGATGTTATTAACTATCTAGTCGGCAAGTATAGTAATAAAGATATAATAATACGTAGGAGCAGATATTCAGACAGACACACTTTAGATAATGGAAGCATTAGCAATATTTTATTACTGCGTATATTGTCAAGCAGTAAAAAGCATCAAAAAACAGTAATAAACGAAACATTCCGCAAAAGCAACGATAATCGTTAAATAATAAATTCCGTAATTAGTTGGGCCGAATGCGCAGCCGCGTCTTTGATAGATTCGTCAAAGTTCTAAGCACGAATAGACCGGGAATAAATCATGGTGTTTTTATATAGGCGTCATCGCCTCGCTGTGTCACCGGGCGGCGTGGCGGCGTGATCAAAGCGCCTCGTGGCTTTGTGGAGCCGCCAGCGCGCGCGCCTCCGCGAGCTTCATTAAAATCATTCCTTGGATCTGTCATTTGGTGGTCACTTCGATAGGCTCTCGTAGTACGGGATTATTGACTGGCGTTTGGGTAATTGCCTCAAGGAAGTAATTATGCGAGGGTAATTTTCTTGTTTTTTCGGCTAATGCGAGGCAGCTGGAGCGGTTTTTGCTGCTCTGATTTTTTACCCGAAAAACTTGGCCGTAAATGTACATTACGATACGATGTGATGTTTCAAATGTGATCACTTCTTTAGCAGCCTGGCTTAGAATTGTGAATACTTATAAAGGAACCAATTTCAGTTTTTATAATATTGTGCCTGTCCGTCACACATTAAGTAAAGTCAGTCATGGTGTTTTTAAAATGACGATGACTCCTACAGCGAATTAGTTTTAGATGTGTCCTAAATTAGAAACCAAGACACCGCTTTACAACAGGTCAGGTCTTGACGTTAGGGCCACACGGTTAACCATAGTCTAATGACTTGCCTGTAAAGATCTACATTACTTTAGACCAAGATAAGATGTTTTCCATTATGTGCAATAATGTAATAAAATGCATTTTATTTTCTAAAATAGATACTTGAACTATACTCTAAATATGGTGGTATAGTTATAAAGGCTTTATATGGAATACCGCGCAGCATCTTATCTAATGCGTGACGACATTAAGCTATCTTTTAGCAGATATGCACTTCTTGGAACCCCGAGGGAGCCGGGAACAACGACTCAGCTCGTTGTTTTTCAACCCTGATGTAAATGTTAATGCATACTAATGATGACACGCTTGTTTAAGTGGCTAACCCGTTTCTGATAACTTAATTATTGAAAAATGTTGATTGGCAATCGCGCTAAGTCGATACATATGGCTGGTTGGAAGTACCGCTACTGCAGCGTATTCAGAACGAGTTCAATCGTTCATTAGCGCAGACATCAGGTATGTTAATTTTTCCATCATAATTTAAAGGGAGTTAATGCTTGCAATATTATCTGGTACTAAGTTAATGACGATTAATATTGACAATCAAGCAGATGCTTAATAATCGAGCTAAATTAAATATTCTAAAAATATATATTTAAATTTATCAAGTTGTTTTTCGCACTAGTATGTAAGAGACATTTTAAAGAGTAAAACGAATGAAATTATCATTTTATCTTTTAAACAATATCACTCTAGAACACACACATTCACAAATAACCAAGCGTGTACTAAAGTAATTTATAAAACTATATTTAGTTAATATACTTGCAAAATCATATTTACATCATTACACAAGATACATTTATTAAGCAACAAATCATCCCAAATCAAATTACATTCAGGAGCCAATCGCGCAGGTTTCGTAATACACTTTGATTGTGTACCAAACATGATAATAATTTGAGTACGCTCGCTCTATGATTTGGGGTAGAGTTGTAATAGCCCCGACGGTAATAGCATGCGCGGAGCGAAGGAGGCGGTTTGATCAGTGCCTCTCGGATTGTACCCGGACCCGGCCGCCTCAGTGCCGCCGATAGAGTCATTATGTTCCATTATTCAACAGCGGCTCTCCAACTTTATTTAAGTTCTAAGAACTTACAAAAACACACGCTTTGCAGAATTGTTGTTAATTAGAATACGGATTGGTAGTATTTTTGTTATAGACTATGTTAATGCTGCGCGTCAATGACACATTTGTAGTGTTGGAATCCATTAAGTGAGAATTAATGCTTATCACGCTGATCGACTAAATTGTCACGATTGTTACAAGTTACAATTTTAAAAACTCTACATAGCAAAAAAAATAATCGTATATTAATAGCTCATTAGTAATAGCTCATTACTATTTAAATTCCTAATAAGAAGTCTAAAGCTAATCGAGCGAAAAACTTAAACACTACAAATACAATTCATGCATGTCAAAACTCTCCTAAGTTTGAGTACCTCTGGTTCCGGCTGATTAACTCGTCGAGATCAGCGCTTGTGGCGGCGCGGGGCGGGAGGCGAGGCGGAGGGGCAGAGGGAGGGAGGGGACTTGTTGTACCAAACCGTAATATACATTATTTTCTTTCCGCTTTTTATGATTTTTTTTGTTTCCTTTCAGTTTGACCGCGGGTTGCTACCGACGTTTTTTGCTACTCTCGAGATTTTATTTTGAGTAGTTCCTCGAATGCGAACTGTTTCTAGTTAGGACATAAATTATCGTTAATTGAGACAAACCGATGTCACTCATTGATCGTCTAATCACTAATGGATACATATGGCAGATGTATCATGCGAGTATTGGTGTTGACGTTTTGTGATGGGCTACTCCTAAACCATTAAATAAAAAAAATAAACTCAACAGTCACATACATAGTCCTAACCCCACAATAAGTTAGTTTCTTATGTCGTGGTTATCAAGAACCACAAGAGACTTTTCGGTTTTACAAACACCAAGACTCGAAATAAATAGTTGTGGTTCACACAAACATTGGTTTCCGGGGCGGGGATCGAACCCACGATTTCTCGTTTCACAGCCAGCGTCCAACCAACTGTGCCATGGAGGCTATCAAAGGGATGCATGGACATGCATTTCATTACACTTCCAGTCTGATGGACCATGCTGACTGTAGCTACAGAATTGATGAAAACGAAAAGTATAAAAATTTGACATAAAAATATATCAATCGATAGTGGTATATATTAATCTAGAATGGCTTAAGTAATTGGTAATTACAAACAAGCTACATTTTTAAATACAAAATTATGAATACAATCATAACGGCGCATCAAAGGAAGGAAATGATGAGTGCATTTCCATGATTAATTAAAATACAATTGAGTGTCTTAGTAAAGTCGAGACTAGCGTGGCGCCTATCTAAAAGGGAAATATCTGAGAGTGGGTGGACTCTCCGCAGCCTACGCGACACACGTGTGCCTGATGTCGGGATTTGGAGATAATAAATGACACGAAATGAATAAATCTCAATGTTTATTTATTATTTTACTGCTATATCGTGCGCAGTTTCTATTCACGTTTTGAATTTAGACGTTTGTGAGGTATGCTGTTCATTGAAGTCTTCATTGTTCAGATATTCGTATGTCTCAATTTAGGTCGATGTTATTTCAACTGGTTTCTTATAAACTTCTGTTTCATCGACGCCTCGGAATGTGCCATGTTTGTATACTATGAAGAAGAAGCAGCATTAAGCACACTTTTAGAAATACGAGATGTCACATTTTTAATAAGTAAAATGTGTACAAAAACAGTTGACGTTAGTCCAACAATTTATTCCCGAAGGCGTTTTTGTCGTCAATATACTCTGAATTCTTCAATGAGTGTCTTAAGCGCTTCACTATAGAGCAACATTGTCAATCTATAGCTTAATAGAATAATGTATTTAACACCTTAAATAGAACAGGCAATTGAAGTAGCACAGTTTACATTATTATTTATAGTATTTTTTAAAAGCTAGACCTAGATGTTGTTAATATTTCGTGATAAGGTATCCGCTAACGAGCTTGACACATTGTAGACAAAGTAAGCTTCAAGATATCTGCATAATTGAAGCGCAGGACAGCATCGCGCGGCATAATAACACGCGCTGCTAAGATTACGCATGTAAATCCAAGAAAACCCATCAGTGAGTCAGGATGTCGGTAATTCAGCATAAAGTGAAGGCATAATAACAAAAAGAGGTGCGAGGCGCAGCGTATAACATCTTCATCGGGCGTTAACGAGCGATCGACCGAACCAGTTCCGAGTCGCTGCCATTATCGCACCGGCCAATCGAACGCCTTACGTAAAACCTTAAAGAAATGTATTAAAACCTTTTTGTACGACTCCGCTTCGGTTTAATTAAAGAGTGTCAGATTAACACTCGAAAATCTTGTATGAATTCTTGGTTTGTTTTCAAAATAACTTTGTTTTTGTAAAGTGCTAAGCGAGTGCAAGATGCATTAGTTTTCAGATGTGTGTGATTATAATACATTTTTGCTTTCAGCTAAACCTTATATATTTCGCAACGGTTTCATAAGAGCTTTCCGTTCGTCAATAGAAATAAACACCGCTTCGAAACATGCTGTAGCTATGAAGAAGAAATAGTTGAAGGAACTGCTTCAGTAATACAAACTGTCTTCATTAATTTTTATAATTTCTAAGAAAGCAATTATAGGTTGACTTTAGCTTAGTTGCCTCAAATTGTTCTGATCATTAGTTCTCACAGGAAACATTTAATACTACAACTTATATACAACTTTTTATTCCTTCCACTGAATTTACTAATTATAACACGAGAAATGTGTTGTTACAATTATAAATAATTTAGAACACTTATAATAATGACAGACATTTGTATTCGCTGTTTTCTCTTAATTGGTGCGCAATTATTAGCAAGGAAAAGGAATAATGGACATTTCACATCTTGTGTTTGTTTTGTGCACCTGTTTAGTATACAATAAAAAAAAATGTTGTCACATGTTCGAGTTCCACTTAACTCGACCTTTCGGAGAATTTGCATACCATAGAATTAAAAAAATTAAGCTGTTTGCAGTCCATAAACGCGCAATAGGCTAGCGTGGTTGGCTTTGGCCTAAGCCTTCTCAATCATAGAGGAGGCTCATGTTTTGCAGTGGGACGTATATGGACTAGTGATGTAACGAATGTTCGCATTCGCATTCGCGAATCGCGAATATTCGCATATTTTTTGGCATTCGCATTCGCATTCGTATTCGCAAGAAACGAAGCGAATGTTAAGCGAATATTTTTGACAAATAAAAAGGAAATTTATACAAATTTTGATGGTTCTGGAAAAAGAATACAACTATTATAATTAGCATATTTTTTAATTATTTATAATATCTATCTATACATATAATAAAAATGTAAATGGTCGATGTCTGTACATGGAAGATATTTAAGAAATTTCAACGCGGTGGTCTTTATAAAAGCAACAGAATCCAAAACAATTTTTTTTAGAATTTTTGTCTGTCTGTCTGTCTGTATGATTGCTTGCGCATCACGCAAAAACTACTGCACCAAATGAGATGCGGTTTTCACAGTTGTATTGCTGCAGGTCTAGCTTGAAAAGTGATTTATATTTAATTTACATACAGGCTGTTTCTTTTCGTTTGCTTGCACATTACTCAAAAACTACCGCTCGAAATGAGATGCAGTTTTCACAGTTATATTGGTGCAGGTCCAACTTAAAAAGTGGTATATGTTTCATTTACATACAGGGTGTTTCTTTGTATTATGGAAGGTAAATGAGAAAAACTAATATGGGGATCTGTATTAACGTAATAGAACCCAAAACAATGATTTATTGTCAAGAATTGTAATTGTAGAATTATTGTCTGTTTGTCGGTTTATCTGTTTGTCTGTGCGGTTGTGCGCGATGAACTCAAAAACTGCTTAACGGATTTCGATGAAATTTGGTATGGAAGTAGCCCACACCCTGGATTAACACTTAGGCTACTTTTTATCCAGAAAAATTAAATGTTCCAGTGGGATGAGAAAGGAATTCCGATATATTTGTAACTTTTCATACTCAAAGGGATGGGACGGGACTGGATTATATACCTTGGGTAAGAATGAGACAGGACGGGCGGGATATAACGGGACGGGACGGGATGAGAAATACCAAATAAAGTTAATCACGCTGACGAAGTTTGCGGGTAGAAGCTAGTTGATAATATCTACGTCTCGTAAGTCTTTTGACTGTACTTATTAAGTTATAGCTGCTATTTTTTTAACAAAACCAAATGCTATTTACAGTTATAAAAAATAATCAACTAAAATTAAACATTTAATATCCAAAATGTTATATTTTTAAAACCTTCATTTTCAATTATTTTTCAATGCAATTAATAAACATACTCAAGAAAACAAAATAATAAATACCTACTTGTAAATAAAATTACAATTTCTTCCTTACAATTAAGAAAACAATATTTATTAATAACTACTAAATTTGTTCATTCAACCTGTCAAAGCACGGGCCGGCTCGACATGCTCGACTATGTTCGTTTTAAACATGGCTGGCCCGAAATGTTGCGCGCCAAATTTGAAAAACAACATTCGCATTCGCATTCGTATTCGCGAATGTTAGATATGAATATTCGCATCCGCATTCGCATTCGCGAATGTGAGAAAACTAACATTCGTTACATCACTAATATGGACAGATTTATGATTTCTGTATTAAATTAAATCCAAATAGTTCTTTCGTGGCATTATAAAGATATAAATAGCATGAACGTGCTACATAATAAATTTAGGAGAATTACAAAATAAATAATTTCTGTGCGTGCTCAACACAATAGGATACAACAAAGGAATAAATTATATTTAGCAATATTGTTTGTAATAATGTTTTATAGATATTGATTAATTATTCTTCTTACATTACCGTACACTATAATAAAAAGTAAAAAGTATAACCATTTACGAAGATTACGGTAGTTTTTAACAAACCCATTTAAGTATAATTTACGAGTGCCATAATGACTGGCATTGACCGTTCAATAACTTAATAACTTAACTTTCTAAATTCCTCATATAATCACTATAATGGTGAGCGCTTTTCATATTTTACAAGTCATACTGATTAATTGTTAAGGTATAGAAATTATTTTTATAATGTGCGTTTCTCGTTGATGTCTTTTCCTTGGGAAAAGTACGTTTTGTTATTTTTGGAGAATAACCAAGCAAATATAGTATAATTATATTTCTTTTTTGTTTCATTATTGAAACACATGTACTTCTATTTTAGTTAAAATCTGTATGTTTACCATATCTTTTTAATTAAAAAAGGAATAAAGGTTCAATTTGTATTGTACTTTGTTTACATAAGCTTTTGGGCTAGAATTCTAATTTTATGATTTCAATGTTATTATCAAAACCAAAAGTATTCTAATAATTAATAAGGTTGTCACAACAACTTCCTCACTCCTGCGTACTCCATATGTACATATAAGCAATCCAAATGTACTGTCATTTCCAACAATGCCGAGGTGAGATGTTCGGAGTTGCTGACGTGAATAAAGCAATATCCTGTCTGTAGACGGCCATTGTGTCCGCGGTACACGAGTTCCGATCACTGACAGCCTCAGCTCTGTGGTAGCATCTGTATGTCGATGTAGGGCGCAGGTTGACAACTCTTCATGGTACGTTATTGGTTTTATGTTTACTATTTGGCGGCTTTTTTAGTCTCTTAGTGTATATGGTTTCTTACTTCTTAGTTATAAGGTTCTGGACTCTTTCTCAATAATATCATCTATGTCAAGTTTTTGATTTCAGAATGTATTTTACTCAGAACAGCTTCTTTTCTTATCATGTCTTATCCACGTGTAAAATAATGCGCTGAATCCTTTTCATACAGCCGTGATAGTATGCATGGTATATTGTTTCAACCTAACGTTGTTAACTTAATTTAGTCTCGAAAACTTCGATTCAAAAATGTCAGTTCCAGTAAGAATGAAGTATGGTTGGATTATTAAATTTCATTTGTTTATTAATTCTTGGAACCATTAAGAAACTGCTGTGTAAAATAAATGCATCTACGTTCTGGTCACGCTAACCAATTAAATTTTAAATATGTTAATTCCTTAGCACCCTATAAAAGCAAAGGTGCAACACAAAAAAAAGTTAAAATCCATTCAAACAAAAGTATTTAACAAACGCAAGGTTGACGACATCTGCTACGTGATCTTCTCGCATCCAGCTGCGATATCTTCATTTGGCGGCCGGCAGGTGTCACGTGGTACCTAATCCACCATCCCTTTCACTCTACACCCCTTCCATGTACCCATCTCTTTCTCTTTTGTGCCTCGGCTCCGCAGGAAAGCTTTAGTAGGGTTTGTTACTTTTATTTTTCTTAAGGCTGTTTATTTGGTCCGGGTTCCTGCAGTTACAAATAAATATATTCGTATGCATGACTTGAGGCTTTGACCTTGTTTGTGTCTACGACTTATGATATTAAGGATGTTTATAATACTGTGATTGTCTATAGGAGACATGTCATAAAGTACATTAGGTAATTAAACTATGAGTGAGACATATTATAGGAGACACGTTATAACAAAAATCATTTGAATTATAAATTGGATAATTTATGCTGCTTTAATTCTAAATAGGTGGTAATTCACATTTAATAGTAGGCCTTCGCATAGTTGTGCATTGGACTTGAATATATAGCTGAAATCTATAATAAACATATTTTATATATTCTAACTTTTCAGCCTCAGGAAGTCCACTGCCGAACATTAAATACATTTTAATGAAATCATTACAAAATATTTCATTCTCAAGAATATGTAAATATAGTAAAAATAGTAAAACAACAATGAACGCTTAATTAACACTACAATGCATAAATTAAGCAAAAACAAACAACATATAACTTATGTGTAACAAATTGGCGGCCTTATCGCCAAAACGATCAAATATAACAACAGACAACCGTGAAATATTCAAATTTTACATTCAAATTATAATTGTCCGCTCCATAGTGAAACATCGAAAGAAACGTAAATTATTATCTCATCAGTAAAATGCCATGATAAAACCGAAAATTAAATACAGATTAGCGAGTCACTGAGAAAAACAAAGACCCACACCAAAACGGGAGCTGTCAACGCAATGCAAACAGATCACGAAATTATTCCTAACTTCAGTCACATTAAAAAAATAACTACAATCTTATTTCGTAGACAATAAGAACTATATTCGCTGCAGTATTCGTTTTGGAAACTCAAATGTAAGGTTGTAAAGGTGTAAGTTAAGTTTACACAGCGTTGAGTAAATATTTGTCAAGTGCAGGAGCAAACAGTGAAGTAACCTTAGTAATGTTGAGCTTGGCGGATTATCTTATTCACGGTCTTCGTGGGACGGAAATGCAAACTTTATACAACAATATTTACTAATGAATCGGTGGATTAATTTTGTGGTTTCAGGAAGTGGTTACTTTGTTCACGAATTATGTTTGAAATTAAGTTAAATAAAGCACTTTTTAAGGTCTTAACGTCAAACGACTGAAAGCTGTGATATTTCGTCAGACATCTGAATAAGGTGACTTTAAATAATTGTAAGACAATTCACTTAGGTGCACATGATTAAAGCTAGCTTAAATTCTGCATCTAAAATATCAATTTCTTAATCAATGTCTACAGTCTTGTTTTTCCTCTAAATACTCTTTTCAAGTTGAATTATAAAAAGTGTATAGATATAAAATTGTATGTACCACAGAATTATGTACATAATGCATATATTACGTTGTATATCACTTGAATGTTTTAAAATAAATTGGTTTATCCGTCGCAGCATATCAAAAGACAGATGGAAGCATAAATTCTAGTTAAATGTCAACCTACGTCTAATTTTTTACACCACAGATATAGTGAGAACTCAATAATTTAAAAGGAGTACAATAAAAAACGCAAAAAGCGTCTTGGCGCACGTCAGCCAATAAAATACATAGACCAAACACGGCCACAATCTCGTCCATTTTTTAAAATAAAGGTACAAATTGCTTTTCTCGAAGCCGGCAACGCGATCGTGGGGTGATTAATCATCGGATGGACCTTATCATCGTAAAATATCAAGGTAGCGAGCCTCGGATACATGACGACTTTTTTATGAAGTTATTGCGTAGGCACTTTATTTGTGTAGGCGGCAACATGTGTACCAGTTGTAGTCTTATTTCAGTACGTATTGATTTTTTTACAAAGAATATAGATGTAACAACGTCTCTAAATGCCTTTTTTTTATATGTATAATACTATCAAATTGTCAAAATTCGTGTATTGTTACATAATATATGTATTCTGAAAAAGAAGATAGTATTATTATAGCGGGAAGAATCATATTTCGTTTTCTTTTCGTTAAATAACATTCATTGGCATACAGTCTGTAGGACGTATGGTGGCACAAATAATGAGTTGTTAATTTTCTAAGAAGGCATGAGAGGCGTTGGTCCCGATTACTATTATGTATAATGCAAAAATATGTCAACATACGTCAACGGATGCAAGATGACCAGAACTATGAATTTATAAAGCTGTACTTCTATAAGTCTGAAAGGAGTAATATCTCCAACGATGGGTCACATATATTTATTTATTTATTTATTTATGCTTTTTATACAATGTATAACGGCGGACTTAATGCCTGAGGCATTCTCTCCCAGTCAACCATAGGGTCGTGCAGAGAAATTAGAAAAAGAAAACTAAATGAAAATAGAAAAAATAAAATTAATAGTAAAAAGCTATAAATATTCATATAATATATATTATGCATAGGTTGAATAATATATATCTATATTCACATACACATTTACATAAACATAACTAAAAACACTATAAATATATAAATATATGTATATATATATATATATCTTCTATATACATAAATATATTATCATATATAATATGTACATACATAAACTACATAAATACTGAAATTATTCTGCCAATTTATTCAAGAACAGCTGTCGAACTTTCGCTTTAAATGTCAAACGAGTACCAGACGACCTGATTTCGAGGGGGAGTGCGTTCCACAGAAGTATTGATTGTATAAAGAAGGAAGAATGAGTGAAGTTAGAGGTGTGTGAAGGACACTGCAGAAGGAGATTATTGCCTGAGCGAAGATTCCTATTATGGTTACTCCCTAAGTAATGAAATTGGGAAATCAAATAAGAAGGTGGAGTAGGGGACATAAGAATAGAGAAAAGTGTTGTAAGGGCGTGTAAAGAACGACGTTGACGTATGGGTAACCATTTTAACTGTGAGCGGAACGAAGAAATATGATCATATTTTCGAAGATTAAAAATGAATCGAATGCAGTTATTAAGAAGCCGGTCAAGTTTATTGAGGTGTTCTGCATTCAGATCAAAATAGCACACATCACCATAGTCGATTATAGGAAATATTAAGGCTTGCACAAGCATTGTCTTGGTTTTCACTGGGAGGAAGTTCTTAAGGCGATAAAGAACTCTTAGAGACCCTGTAACCTTCTGGCAAACTGCAGTTACTTGGACACGCCAGCTCAGAGAGGAATCGATTAGTATGCCTAGGTCTTTTACCACAGGACTCCAAGCAATAATTGAGCCATTATAAGTAAGAGGTGGTAAAAGTGTGGTGTCCAACCTACTTACCATCCTTGGACTACCCACGACAATTGCCTGGCATTTACTTGGGTTGACGGTCAAACCAAAACAGTCAGCCCACTTTTTTATACGGTCTAGGTCTCCGTTCACATTGTCAATCGCTACGGCCACCGAGTCGATTCCCGCCTGCGAGTAAATCTGCAAGTCATCGGCATACAAATGATACGCACATTGAAGATTTTGGGTTATAAGATTAATAAAGATAGAAAATAACAACGGAGAAAGTATACCGCCTTGAGGAACGCCAGAGTGAAGGTCACGCCAATTTGACGAGGAGTCATCAAGACGAACCGATTGCTGACGCCCCTGAAGATAGGATGAGAACCATTGCAGTGCCTCGGACGAGATCATTAAGCAGGAGAGGATAGATAAAAGGATGTCGTGACTGACGGTATTAAAGGCATTAGAGAAGTCCACCAAGGCCAACACAGTAACCTTGGAGTTCTCCATGCCCTGCCTTATATCGCCAGTCACTTTGAGGAGCGCAGAGGTAGTGCTGTGTCCAGGTCTGAATCCAGACTGTAGTGGATTTAATAAGTTGTTTAGATGCACAAACCTGGACAGCTGCTTGTGTACACAAGCCTCAAGCACCTTGGACAAGAAGGGTAATATGGATATAGGACGGAAGTGGTTGGCAGTAGACGGCTTAGGAATTTTGGGAAGAGGTATGACATAGGCTTTTCGCCACGAAGACGGATATACACCAGTGTCGAGGGAAGCATTAATGATATGGGTAATAGTTGGGATAAGTAGGTCGAGTAACGGGATAATCATGCGGCGACTGATATTATCGCAGCCCATGGCATTGGATTTAATAGAAAGGATAATCTTTTTGATCTCGTCAGGAGCAACTGTAGAGAAAGAAAAGGGATCAATATTAGGACGAGGAAGGGAATTAAGGAAAGCAAGGGTGCGGTGCTGAGTTTGGTGATTGAGTGGAGTTACATTGGTGAAATGGAAATTAATATCATCCAAACTGATCGCACACGGGAAATCACAATGTTTTCCCTTACCAATACCTAGCGTCCCGAGGAATTTCCAGATATTGGAAGGGGTGGAAGTGGAAATATTATCCAGAATATGGCGGCGTTTAGCATTACGTATCATCTGATTGCAACGATTTCTTGCAGATTTATATAAGCACCAATTAGCATCTGAACGTTCTTTCTTGAATTTATGAAAGGCACGGTCTCTACGCCTCATCGCCCTCCGAACATCACAAGTCAGCCAAGGCGCTGGAGGACGTTTTAACTTTATGCGCTTAATCGGGGCATGGACGTCGTACAGTGCAAGGACGTTACTGCTGAAGATGGCCACTTTTTCGTCTACTGTAGACGCTCCCGACAGGTTCTGCCAGTCCAAATTCCCAGCATCGCTGCGCAACCTGTCCACATTCATACGATCAAAACACCGCCTGTGCAATACCTTGGGTGGAGGTTTATAGGGTTTCAAGGCGTAGGACAGGAAAAGGAGGTCGTGGCGAGAAAATCCGGGAGCCAGATACTGGCCATGACAGGGGACGAGGGAAGGATCAGAGACAAGGATAAGATCAAGCCAAGTGTCATCGCCATCGGTATTGTGGTGAGTGGCTTGCAGAGGTAGGACACATAGACTAGCGGATTCAAGAATGTCAAGGAGTTTACGGGTACGAGAGGAGCTTTGGGCAAGGAGATTGGTGTTGAAATCTCCCATGATGATGTGATGTGCATATTCCGATCCTAAAGATTCCAGAGTTGATTCGAGACTGGAGAAGTAGTCGATAGAAGGAGGACAGTAAACGACACCAAGTAAGGTCTTCACTCCCCTGACCCAAACCTCGAGGAAGAGATACTCGGCCGACGCCGAGTCAACAGAGGACGACGAAGCTACAATATTGTATTGCAAATTGCTGCGAAGATAAATAGCTACGCCGCCGCCCCTCTTATTGACTCGATCATTCCTAACAAGAATAAAGCCGGGAAGAGGATATGCGGCAGAAGCTAAATGAGGCTTGAGCCAGCTCTCGGAAATCAGGACGCCATGCACGTTAGCATCAGCAAAGGTATCCGTTAAGTCACTAAAATGACTTGGTACACTTTGAGCGTTAATGTGACAAATATTAAACGTGTCAGGTTGAGAGGCAAACTTTTGTCGTACCAAGTCACCAAGCCCATCATGTAGCGAGGCAAAACTGTCATCACTGGTCGTAAAAGAAGAATCAATGGCAGATAAAAAAGAATCATTATCAGAAGACATAAATATAAATACCTAAATAAAAATAAATATATATTATAAACTATACTAACAAAGATATAATATATACAAGTTAATAACTGTGGTGCAACGATTCCATCTCAGCACCACCCGCCAGCCAACATTCTTACCACACATAAATGATAAGTGTATAGTACAAAAAAAAAAACAAACAAAAAACACAACACTTAAATTAATAATAAAAAAAAATAATTAAAAGAAAACAAAAAGTCATAGTAAAAAAAAAAAAAAAATTAACAATTTCTAAACGAAACCAATGTGTCAACCGGCAAACGTCAATTTGATGTAAACATTGAAATAAACATGAAATAATGACATGTTTGCGCGGGTACTACGACAAAGTAGTCAATATTCACGCGAGTAAATAACTATTTTGTATTGTGATGACAAACGAGTGAAAACATAATAAGTTACGAACTTAAAACGAGTTAATAAATAAAATAACGATCAATATAGTATGTAACAAGTTAATAACTATGATCTACCGTGAAAAAGTGTCGTTCATGTTAAAACCTAACAGTTGCATTTAACGCGGTTTTGTTATCGACACCGCGGGTCTGCCGCTTCTCACCACTGAAGAGGTTTCCAGTGACCGGGGATACTTCACCATCAACGGATTGAGTTCGCCCATGGTGGATACTTTAATACGGCTACCATCTAAGGTTTTTACCACAATTGTGCCGTCCTGGGTCCAACACGATCTCACGCCGAAATGCTGCCGGGCTTTACTAAATACTTGCTGCCGTGATTTTGTGAGGAACTCCTTAACTGTGATAGAAGAACCCTTCAGCTTCGTTTTAGCCCTCCAAACAGAAGATCGATGATCAACTCCGCTGAATCGAACAAGTATGGGACGACTGTGATCTTTGTTTTGGGATCCAATTCTGTGACATGAGGTTATGTTGCAAGCGGAACAGTCTCTTAAGGCCAAAGTATTATTAATTATTTTGAGGACAACGGCTGTACAATCCTCATTAGCATCCTCCGTTACACCCAGGAAAAGAAGTGCTTTCCGCCGGTGTCGTGTCTCAATGCTGTCAATCATCCGAGCACATTCGCTTATTTGATTTCTCAGAAGACGAAGCATATCAAACATCAGCTCTCGGAATGTGCGGAATTCTTCAGCTACACGAGCCACAGTGTCCTTTGCTTGACCACCAGACTGTAGTTTTGCTTCCAGTTCAGCCATCCTCTTTGAGAAGCTGTCCTCCAACTTACTCTGGGTCTCCTGGATATCAGCTAATTGTGCCATTATATCGGTATGTCGCTTTGTTGTATGAAGAAGTGTGGGTGCAGGGCTAGCAGGTGGTGTATTTGGAGCTATGTAGTTACATACAGAGCTGCTAACTTTAGTACAGAGCACTTATTATATGTCGCACTAAATACACGCAATGTACACCAAAAAATCTGTGTATTATAATTTAAATTAAAAATACGATTCAAAAATCACGTCTATCTTTTTTGACACCTACCGCCGAAAAAAGCGGCCATATAGCCTAACGTAAGTAACAAACCATCAGATATAAACAAGTATTTGAAAATATTTTGTATAATTTATGTGTTTACTCAGGAAGTAATCGAATTCCGTCAAATCTGGTGGTCACAGATTCCCTAACGGTACATCAATCGATATAATTCATCAAGTTACGAAACTCGTCGTATTTACCGTATTATATAAAAATTCCAGAAATACCGAGACGATCCGGTTGTATTAGCAAACTATTTATATTTTAAATTATGACCCGAGTATTCCCAACATATTCGGAGAATACTCGCACATATATTTGAAGTTCAATCTTGTTATTTACGACTTCGACGTTTATACTAAGATATTCCCGTGAATTTATTGCTTGTATTTCAGTATTTAATTTATGTCTCTGTTAAAATACTTCGGTTTTGAAACTAATAAAATATTAATAAAGTGATAATATCTTCAATTCTCAGAAGTGGGGAAACAGAGAGTTTTAAACGTACCTGTGCGAGGTTTTCTGTTGTCTGTCTGTTAAGGATGGACCCTTTCTATGTTCCAAAGAGTTTAGGCAACGCAATTACATATTTGCGCCGAAATCCGTACATTTAACAATTAACATATAATTGAAATGTTCACCGTGAGCTATGCTGTGTGTCAATAATTGGCGATGTCCATAAACTTTATAATTGAACTAAAAGATTCATGAAGTCATAACATATATTTAATAATATAATGACTTGCATTAACTAGCCTCGATAACCATAAACAAGTAATTAACTTTTAATGAATAAATATGCAACATTGTTACCTCTAGACTGGTTTATAAAATAATATAATATATTCCTCAATTACATTGCTTTTGCTCTTTTCATATGTAAATAATAAAAACTGAGTGATTAACAATACTTTTACGAGTTTATAATTTGTAAAAGCTAAGTGCATTTCACATGGATTGATAAGTAATCTGTTATTTTGTTGAAGTACTATTTAAGTTTTAAATTACTGATATTAAAAACATCGACACACAGTCGCCATGAAAATCCTTTGGGAAAGCCTAATAAGTTCATCAGTCGACTTCTTGTTGCTGCAGTAAGAAGATGAGAAATAAAATAAAAATATTAATAGATAGTTCACCATTGGTTTTAATTATTTACCCGGCGCAATAACAAATATTTTTTTCCGTAAAGCAAATTTTACAGTTCAATTTATTTAATAAATCTTTTAATATTCAAGATCACGAGAGTACGACTTAACCTTAATGAAGATACATATTATTATATGTAAGTGTAGAATGCGGTTATAAACTGCTTATACCGTTACATCTTTATCGAATTCAGATAGTTATTAATCAGAAAGATATTTCAATGCCTCTCCAAATAGTTGTAAAGCTCGTTTATTAAGAATATTTTTGGGTCTATTAATACTGCAGGTGCATGTGACATTTATTATTTAATATTCAAAATAGCTTTTCATCTGCATACTATAATATCTCTATTTAGCATTCACATCCATCATCATAAACAATGAATAAGATTTTTTTAATAAAACAGTAAACAAAATTAATAAAGGAAAAACAATAACATAGCTCATAATAACATTATGTAAATTCCAGTACAGTCGATCATAGAACTCACTTGGTTTAACTACCTATGTAGGAAGCTAAAAGCGCATTGCAAAAAGTATTTTAATAAGTGCATTTTATTATGCACCAAATATGTCAGTACGATTTAAGTACGACGAAATGCCAACAGGAAATAAAAGGCGTGAGAATTATATAAATTAAGAGGCAGCGTCGGTGCTCCGCGGTCCGGCCCGAGTCCCGACGCGGCTCGATAATTGAGACGTCAATTTTTTCAAAGCTGCCTCGGCTCCGAACGACTTTTTGAATATTTATAACACGAGTCGACCGTAATTTAAGTTTACTTCTCGTTATCTCGATTTTATCTAAGACAGTTCGTTTGGTCCCGTGCTAGGCGCGCCCGACGCTGTATAATGAGCGACTGTAGAATTAAAATGTTAACTGTAAATAATATTGAACTTTTATGATGGCTACGGATTTAATGGACGGAATAATGCGACGTCGGCCACATAAACAATCTTTCAGTGTAACGATATGAATAATTTATTTGATGTACTTAATGGCATTCATGGATTTTATCGACTGAATCAATCATCGTACCGTTTTTATTGATCGTAGGTCTTAATGAACTTGTGAGCAGGATATCGTTTCTTAGTACGGAATGTGTACACACTGTGTTATATATAATAATTCAATGTGTTTGTTCACGCCAACTGTGGCTTTGCTCTACAAAGTAACGCCAAAGAAAACATGGTTCCGTTTATTTTGTTTGCCTTAGTCTTTACGGTATATTGTCTTAGCGTTGAACTAATATTTTGTTTGTAATGAAGTCATGGAAAATGGTTCGTATTTGTAAATGTCTTTTGTTATGAACTTGTAAGATTTATATTGATTTTGTTAATGTATATTTGCATATTCTAGTGCAATTATTACGTTTATTCTTGTCTTGTTTGGGTTAAATATTTAATGTAGTACAATATTGAGCTTCTGGGCTGTCACAATCGACAACTCAATAGCGTCTACCAAGTTCCTGTGTCTATCACTCAGTCTTAATGCTCTGAATAGATGACGTTTATTACAAAAAAAGTCTTTTAGTCGTCTCGTGCACTATTAAGACGTCAATCACATCGGCTTTTGTTAAGATTTCCATGGGTTCTGTTCTCATACACGGACGGGACTGGTCTTTTCAAACCCGCTGCACGCTGTTCATAAATCCGAACCTTTGTGGTGCAAATGGTCCGTGAAATTATGTGCTTCTTTATGTGAAGGGTACCAAAGCGGTCATTATTCGCACTTTAAATGCAGATGGAGAAATTGAACTTTGTAGGACTGAAGGTTGAATGCGTAGGTAAAATGTACCAAGTGATATTCCGGCGCCGATGTGGCTATAGAATTGTGTATGTTTTTTTAAAGTGAACTACGGTCCTTTGAACAGATGCAACATATGAACGAATATAAAAAAATATAACGTTCGGCGTTGGAATATTTAAAAATAATTGAGCTTGTTCATTATTTGTGATACCTACAATCATTAAGTAGGTAATATTGTCAGGTGTAAAAAAGCACAGCCCACATTTGCATAGTCTATTAACTTTCGCTTGCGATTTCATTTTCTCAGAAGAAATTCTCCGTTTTTCAGAACAAGATATGAAGAAATAATATTACCCAATTATAACACGTTTTTACATAAAAGTAAGCAGACACATGTAGATCGTCCATTTGAAATGTTTGCTCGAGTGGTTTGTGTAATCTTGACTGGAATCGAACGAGTTTACGCCAACTCAATTACTATAGGCGTTATAAAAAGAGGAATAGACGCGTTGTAAATGCTTTGCAATAAAAAGTTACACGCTACAGAGCAATAATCCAAGAGACTATTTATTTTATTGGAAATCCCATAATAGAGACGTGTAATAGATGGTTACTCTTGTTTTGCGAGTTTGTTAGCTCTTTCGCGTGACTAGTATATAATGGTCTAGACTCTAGGCAATCATCATAGAACTCTGGTAGGGCCTTTGAAATTCATTAGATTTGTTAAATTAAATTCTTTTTATTTTATTCCAACAGGAATACGATCATGGGAATATATAATTGGGTAATAAATATTGGGATATTTTAAAAGTATTTTAAATCCCAGGGCACACCTCTGACTTTTCGGAGTTATGTGTGTATTGATAGTCAATCACCACGCACTTTAACGGTGAAGGAAAACATCGTGAGGAAACCTGCATACCGTAGCGATTTTAAAGAATTTCTACGGTATGTAAGTCCGCCAACCCGCACTAGGCCAGCGTGGTGCACTATATGGCCTAACCACTCTCAATCGATTCTCTCGATTGTAGAGTAGGCCCGTGCCCTGCAGTGGGACGTATATGGGCTGATATAGATAGATAGAAAAGTATTAGGTACTATCTGCCTATTGAATCAAGGCTTAGGTAATTTACACGATGATAATTTATGAAGATTTTTTTAATAGAAATGACATATACTAGCATGACATGACATATCCGGCACCGTTTTTGAACCTATTGAATTAATTTATTTTTAACATTACAAATTTCCATGAGAGACATCTATTATCAACTAAAGCAAATCAAATCTGACAGCCATAGTGCCATCTATTGGATAATTTTAGTACCTAGTAAAATTATTATGTATTTATAGACTTAAAGAGAAAAAAGTGGTAGTTAGAAAAACGTATACAGAATGTAAAATTACTTTTATTCAATAATAAATATTTTGTGTCAGTAGAAATAAAAAATATATGGAATTATTTTATTCAGGGTTTTAAATCTTAAAGTTTCCCATTCATGACCCTGCCTGTCACGTGCTATATTTAACTTTAAACCTATAGGCACAATTTTAATTGACTATAATTTCTCGGTGATTTTTTAATAAATTCATATGTTAATTAATACTAATTAAATTGCAACGGAGCTTGATGTACAGGCATGGACGTATTATATAAACACGTCCATGTGTATAGGAGACTCTGTGATGCTTCTGCTCGACCCTTTTTTATGTTTAATAATGCAAGCTAGTTAATAGGAGCCATATCTTTCAGCTATTGCAATTTTATTGCATGATATAATATGTAATCTGTGCAACTTAACAAGAACGAACAAATTGTACGATGAAAGAACATGGCCGGGGAGTGAGCATCTGAATGAATGGTATGTTTTGGTGAGTGTTTGACAGTTTTGCAGATTTATTTATCTCAAATTTGTCGAATAGAAAGTGAATTGTGTGTTCCTTATCTACTTTATAATTAATTTGAAAAAAGGAAAATATTGTTTCATAAAAAACAAGAGGTACTGAAAGGTTATTCAACAAGTGTTTATAATATTGATTTTGACATTTGGGTACGTATGTTGTTGCTGTAGTTTTGGTCTAAAATATGCGATATATTAAATTCATACTATCGACCTTTATTGGCAACAGAAGGTCTCGTATTACCACGTTTTTCTGTGCTTTTAAATATAAATAATTTGGGTTCTGTTAGCTAAACATGCTGCATTTTCGTCCCAGAGGTCATTTGATTTTATTCAAACTGAATTTCTTTTAACACAGCTTAATTGTGACATCAATTACTTTTGTTTGGTAACTCTGTATACAAGTTTTTAAATTTTGGCGTTTTGCGAGAGGTTGATTTTGCTTGTTGTTGTTGTAATGTAGACTTTCACTTTCAGGTGGGTAGAATGCTACAATAGAACACATATAGCATTATAGAGAGCCAGAATTTAATAAACGTTAAAATGAGTGTGGGAGGCGCTCAAGCAATGAATAATCTACCACCTGGTGTAAACCCTGATAACAACTTGTTGCCTGGAGGACCGATAATCAACCCTACAATGAATAGAAACAGAAATAATAATCAAAATCCCTTATTTAATGTCAGAGAGAGGCTATTTCACGCTCTCTTTTTCAAGTTTGCGGTGGCTTATGCTCGGACATTTCCGAGACCTGTAAGAAGGTTTTTTGAGTTCCTTGTGCTATTGAAAGCATTAGTTGCCTTTTTCGTTCTGGCATATATACATTTAGCATTCTCAAGATCACCAACAACATGTTTAAATCATGTGAAAGACTCATGGCCTAGAGACGGTATATTAAGAGTAGAGATATTAAGGAATCCTACACATGACTACACCATTGAACAAAGTTACGCTAAGGAACGTAAACTGAAAAAGGACAAGGAAGAATTAGAGATTAATTCAATGCTTGGCATGCTGGCTTCGGAAGGGTGAGTAATGTCATTGATAAATCAGGTTAATGAACCCAATATAATATTAGAGGAAATAACCAGGTAATAATATAAAGACTCATTCACATAACACAGATAAAAGAGGTTAAATAACGTTGGTCATAAACAAAAATAGTCATTTTATAAACAAGAATAAAAATACAATCATATACCTCTTAATATATCTTTTATAAAAACTTGTTAAACTTAACCATAAATCATTCAAACCGTATGAAAATTCTGAACTATTTTTAAATAAAATCTGCTTCTCAAGTACATTTTCTAGCATATTATACCAGCATGGTAAAGTGATTTCCTAGTCACAATTTGAATGGCTGATTCCTGTAAGTTTGATGGGCTGATCAAAATGGTTCTTTATTAATTTGTGATAAAACCAGAGTAACTATTGTACATAATGACAATGTCTCATGTCTTGGCATGGCGAGCTCAGTGGAATGTCAAACATTGCTTTGTAATTCATGGAGTTGTTTGGTTTCGCTACTGTCCATGAGTGTTGTATTGCTTACCATCAGACAAATGGCATGGTTGTCTTGCCATTCATCACAATAAAAAAAATACATTTACAAACATTGCATTATTTCCACCATAAATTATATTTAAATACTGTTATTTTATTTAATTAAAACATCTTGTTTTATGGGCTGCTTAGTTCAGTTACTCGGAGTATTTACAAAATAGTAATATCATTTACATAATTGAATTATTGTTTCCAAGTTGGTTTCTTCCTGAAATAAATCTCATTGATTATTATATTTATTGTTAATTTTTATGTTAGACTATGACAGTCATAACTTGAAAGTACATTAATATGGTATCTGTATTGCATTCACTGTTAATGAACTGATAAATAAATAATTGGATTCACCAACAGTCACGGTGGTCGCGGGTTCAAATCCCAGGGCACACCTCTCACTTTTCGGAGTTATGTGTGTATTGATAGTCAATCACCACGCACTTTAACGGTGAAGGAAAACATCGTGAGGAAACCTGCATACCGTAGCGATTTTAAAGAATTTCTACGGTATGTAAGTCCGCCAACCCGCACTAGGCCAGCGTGGTGGACTATATGGCCTAACCACTCTTAATCGATTCTCTCGATTGTAGAGTAGGCCCGTGCCCTGCAGTGGGACGTATATGGGCTGATATAGATATATATATAGAACAGTCACACTCATAGTTCCCACACTAAATTGCAAGTTTTGTATGATTGAATCAGAAACTATGAGATACTTTTTGGGTTTGCAAACATACTGACACGAAACAATTATCTACATATGTATAGACTGAACAAACATTTGTTCCTGTATGCAAATTGATGCACATCATTTCATTTCTCAGCAGGTTTTCAACCAATATAATGATGCGACTGTTCAGTTTTGGCTTCTATTTAATGATAATGCCCATAATAAATATAAAAAGATAAACCAATGTTTAAAAGGTAAACAAGTTTGGTTTTTATTATGTTTTATCTGAAATTACATGTAGTAAACAACTTTATAAAGTAGAAGTTAATGACTTTTACACTATTTAACCCATTTAAAGGCAATTGGTTAATGTTTACTCTGTATTCCATTACTAGCGGAGAATTATTTTCTACTTATATGACTAAAATATTTGCCTCATAACTTTACAACCAGATCCTTGACCTATACATTATGCCTATATCTAACTTTATTTGTTTAGTGCAAAGAAACAGTATTTAATAATTCTGGGCGACGTAATCGCATTAGCGACAAAGCCCTTTTCAATATGAATAAAAGAAAGTATTTAATAATTGGGTAAGATTTGAAATCAGTGCAGTGACTTAGCAGTTTCTTACTGTTTCTGTGCCAATCACTGTCAATCCCGACCCTGCATAGATTAATATTCCTATAATCTATAGAAACATATGGTTATGAGTCTGTGTTTTGTTTCTAAATGGTGCGTGTGAATTATAAAAGATATGCTTGTAAACAAACCTATGACTCAGCATAAATCAGGAGGTAATTCTGAAGAAATATAATCTAATATTTTTTATGATTATGCACTAGTTTTAAATTCGTTTTTAAACAAACTTCTAAGTGTTCTCATTAAAATTTGAATATTACAGAAATAGTAGGTATATTATGCATTACAATTACATTTGCATTAAAATGTATTTGTTGATAGCCTAGATTACAATTACTTGCTTAAGCATATAAATTTTATCTAGTACTAATAGCTAGATAAAATCTGAAATGCTGTCTTCAGTAATTTATGAGTTATAATATATTCATAAAAATTATGAGCCCATAATACAATGAATTTCATTTATGTTGAATAGAATATTTGTCAAAGAGAAATGGTCTTTATTCATGACATAGCTAAATTCCATTTTGAGTGCACATAATATTCTGTATTAATTGATGGCATATAATATTTCAAGCAAAGTCTTTATTATGGCTAAAAATTCCTTTAAAAACAGCCAGTCTTTCGATATGTTGTTTTTATGTAGAATGATAAGTACACGAGCAGACAGCCATCTGTTGGTAAAGAGTCACAATACTCTGTAAACTCTCATAACAACAGAGCAATGCTAATGAATCATTCAAATAAAGTATTGAGAAATTAATGTTACCAAATATTTATGACACTGACGAAGCTGTTAAAAAGTTGCTATTCTGCAATCTTTCGCCCAAATTATACCAGCCTAGTTGCAAGTCGAAGACAATCGAGTCGAGAACAAACGAGAGACATTAATTGTTACTATGAGAGATACTTCGCAATCGTTTTTATGAATATCCTGCAACCAGCAGTATATATTATGTATAATAAATCTTCTTTTTTTAAATTACGGATGGCTTCCTCGTAGTATCGGAGATATTGCCAAAGCATAAAATTTCATGCGACACATCTATTAGAAAACAAATTTATTGGTGTACAAATTGGACCCATGAATCAAATTTTGAGTTTGAGTTTATACAGCACAATACACATTGCTCTAACCATCCTCGTCTCAATTTACAGGTTCATCAATATTGAGTCATCATCGAGTGATGATATAGACGATGATGAATACCTGCGTGACGGGACTGACTACGGCAACATCACTCGTGTCCACGAGAATGATGAGGACATGCCAATTGACAAGATAGTGGAGACTACGTATATTGGTTCCGGAATGGAGAGTAGTAAAAATGAACTGACTGATCTAAATGCTACTATAGTTCCTGGTGGAGATATAGAACCCTCGTCTTCTCTATGGGAGGGAATTATGGGGTTCGTTGAAGATATGGAACGGGATTCTAAACTGACAGATGTAAGTAATTTTTAAGCCTGGGAATGTTATAGTAGTAAAACAATGAACGTTTTCCGTGGCGCAGTTCGTTAGATGCCGGCTGTGAACGTGATGTCGTGGGTTCCACCCCGCACCGAGGCAAATGTTTGTGTGATCCACAGGCATTTGCTTCGAGTCAAGGTGTTTGTGAGTCCGAAAAGTTTCTCGTAGTTTCTGATATCTACAACACAAGACTCACTCGTAGTGTGGGGTCAGGACTATGTATGTGACTGTTGGGTGTATTTAAATATTTACATTGACGGCGGCGTCAAATCAATGAGCTATCCATACGTGCTTGACTCTAACATGTAGGTAAATAATACGCCCAAAATGTGACAGCCTAGCCGTAGTGTTGCATCCATTATGATTCGAGAAAATGTTTGCCCGCCTGGAAAACCCAAATGATTGAAAAATACAACAAACATAAACAAATTACTAAAAGAACAAAGTAAAGATGTAAACATGCTATTCATATATTTTACCTTGACATTAGTATGTAATACATTATCTTAATTGTTATTTGTTGCTTAGTACTACCGTGGTAGTCTAATTATATTAATATTAACATTTTAGCTGCAAAAATGACGTACTTTTATCAGTAGTTGTGAGACCTTATACTATAATCTGTATTTAAACTGATTTGGCAAAGACGCTCTATCTAATTTCAATGGTGTCTGGATAATGTTGTTAATGAGACAAAGATGTCCCGCCGGTGCATACAATCAATTATGGCGGCTTGTTCGAAACTTCACAATTTACATAAGTCGAACCCACAACCCGGTAAATAATTTTTTAAATAAACAGAGCCAACAGTTACATACATCATACATAGTCCTGACTCCACACTGAGACGAGTCTTGGGTCGTGGGTATCAGAAGCTACGCGAGACTTTTTGGTCTCACCAACATCCAAACCCGAAACAAATACCTGTGTATCACACACATATTTGTTTCGGTGCGGGGATCGAAGCCGCGGCCTCTCGTTTCACAGCCGGCGTCTAACCAACTGCGCCACGGAGGCTGTCATACTTCGAACCCACATAGGTACCAATGTTACTCTACTTACTGACAAACCTTAAAGCTTTAGAGTATTTAGCATAATTGATGAATAATCACTCGAACACACGTCACACTTTCTATTCTAAAATCATAATGAATTATTCATATTTTCACCCAAAAGTCCACTTTTTGCGTTCACGTAATGCGAAATTATTCCGGCTATTTATTCCGTTAACACGTCACTATTTAGGTCAAGTCCACAAACGCGGCAAGGCTAAACAATTCCACGTGTCATAATGAATCTCATTATGTTTATATGTTAGTGAATTGTCAGTGATTTTAACGAGGAAGGAAAAGATTGTTGGGAAGTCCGATAACCAAGTATATGCAATTGTTTGAAGTCTATGCGGTTGTTGTAATACCTTGATGGACTATGGTCCTACTCTCGACGTAAGAGAGGCTTGTATTAAACAGTGAGATATGTGGGCTGATACAGCCGTAGAACAATTTAAACTTGGGGTAGAAAGGCGGGCTGTACACTATTGCTCAATAATTTTTGATAAACAGTACCGCATTATTACTAGGTTGTTTGCCCGTAAAAAGTGCGCAATGCAACATGAGCATCTATAATACCAAGGTAATGCGATGCCGACACTTAAAGATAGGAAAGAGGCGTTAAAAAGCCTCCAACCAAATAGGGTGTTAATTAGGTATTTAGTTGTTTTGATTTACCTTTCTATTTGTAATTGAAATATATGTATAGAGATTCAAAATGTTATTTACCCTGTAATATATTTCTTCTGAAAAAAGAATGGATTAAGAATGTAATTTAAAATAAGTTTTCACTTTTTAAAAATATCGTTTGAACTCATGGAGAGTTGAGTAAATTTTACAAAAAAAATGCACCAGACCAGCGCGGCGCGGCGGTTGGATGAGAAATCATGTTTTTAATCATGACAAAATAAAAATACTTGCGACGGGTTCAGCGTATTATTTGATTAAGATGGATTTGAAATCTTTACATTTTCTTTTATTTTCAGGAATCTCTCGACGAAGCAGCCGGCAACGACTCTTCCAAAGGTGTTAAGTTTTATCATGTTTTCAATTCTTGATATCGACGGGTTCCACGAACAAAATCATTTAAAAATAAGATACTTACCTAAATCTTAATACAAAGTTATTTTTATTTGTTGTGCACAAAACTATATTGTAATGGATTATAATTATTTAAGAATCACACAATAAAAAATATTTCAGTAACGATTTTATTCGGGGGACCAGTCTATGTAAGCATTATTATGAAGATTTTCTTGGCCCATTCCACTATTGGCATTAATTTTAAGTTACTCATTAACTATAAGCCCATCACATTTCTAATAAAAAAAATATATTTTCATAATTAAACACGTCGTAATAAACTTTTCATAAAATCACTAGTAACGTAACCGCATCGGAGGAGCAAGTGTAATTACCGAGGTAAGCTACAAAACAACTATCCTTACAGATGAAGACTACATATTAGAGTATTCGTTGGAGTACGGGTTCCTTCGCCTGTCGCCGAGCGCGCGCCTGCGACTCAAGATCCCCGTGAAGATAGTCACGTTGGATCCTCAGAAGGACCAGTGCTTCGGAGACCCTTTCTCAAGATTCGTCCTCGATGAGTTCCTGGGTTATGATGACTTGCTCATGGCCTCTATTAAGACGCTGGCTGAGCAGGAGGATAATAAGGGATATTTAAGGTAAATACAATTTGTAATATTTTGGTAGGAATAATATATATAATGAGAGATCGTGCGGCGAGCAACATCATCGTAAGGACATAAATCATCGTGACCACGACCGCTCTGTCAAGAGTGTAACGACGAAAAATAAGAAGAATATATATTTATTTATTTATTTATAAATCGGCTTACCAACTAAATACATAAACCAAACTTATACTTATATTTGCAGAAAAAAGATCTTAAATGTATTTAAATTAGAGGTTAGCTCAGCATTGCTTAGCATACATAGTTGTTACTAATATAATAGGAGCATCACTCATAAACACATATCAAAAACATACAATATTCAGAATGATTAACATTAAACCGTGCAAAATTGCTAACTGTAATGTTCTCAACGACGCGAGGTAGTGGTTAAAACATTCAACAAAACTTTGTTGATTAAGAAAAACAGAATAAAACAAAATAATATTAAAAACATAAAAAAAGAAAAAACAACAACAATTCATCTACGAAAACAATCCAAGTATAAATATCTATAGTAGCAATTATAAATAAATTAATGCCATCAACTGTTACATTTCATAAAACACTGAACAAAAACACACTTACAATTGAACATTACACAAGGCTTTTTTGAATTTTTTGATATCCCCATCAAATATGTCAATATGGTCTTTACAAAATATATCATTGCATTTTCTGAGCGCAAAGGTGATAGGTGTGTTTTTTCCATATTTGGTTTTGCTACAGTTTATCGAGAAAGGTCTGTAGTTGTGAAGCCTGGCGGTTACTCTAGGTACGTTTATGTTGACTTTAGATAATAAGCAAGGACTATCAATACGTCCATTTAATAATTTAAATATGAACATGCAGCTTGAGTATTCACTCCGAGCTTGTAACGATGTAACATTGAAATGGTGCATTCTGTCTTCGTAATTTTTAAGTAGTCTATGCTTACCAGTCACATAAGAGAGTCTCTTTAAAAACTTTTTTTGAATTTTTTCCAGACGTTTTATACTATTTTGGTATCTGGGATACCAAACGGAACAGCAGTACTCGATATGACTGCGCACTAAAGCATAGAATAATGTTTTTAACGCCAGTGGGGAATTGAATTCTTTTGTACTGCGGTTTACGAAATTCAACATTCTAAGACATTTCTTTTGAGTTTTTTCAACGTGATGGAGAAATTTCATTTCGGAGTCAATTTGGATGCCAATATCTCTTACACTACTCACATAAGTCAGAGTTTGGCCTTTCATCTTATAGCTTGTATGAAAACTTTGTTTTTTGCGGGAAAATTTTATATGGTAACATTTTCCAATATTGAGTTCCATACAATTTTTGTCACACCATTCACAGATACGTTTAATATCATCCTGCAACAATTTTTGATCACTTACGCTACTGACAATTTTAAAAAGTTTTAGGTCATCAGCATACATTTCGAATTCAGCGTGCCATATACTATATTTAATATCGTCGATGAACATTGTGAATAAGATAGGACCCAGATGTGAGCCTTGCGGGACTCCGGAACTGGGTCTAAAAGCACCAGAAGAAAAGCCGTTGATGACAACTTTAGCGGTTCTGCCTGTTAAATATGATTCAAACCATTTCAGTAAAGGTCCATGGATACCGTAAATAATATCAAGTTTTTGTAAAAGGACATGGTGATTTACTTTGTCAAATGCTTTGCTAAAATCACTATAGATAGCATCTACTTCATAACCATTGCTTATACTTGTAAGAGTACTTTCGACAAAGTTAGTTAGATTGGTGGCTGTGGATCGATTTCTCACAAAACCATGCTGATGTTCAGTTATGGATTGTTTAATATGACAATTAAGGAATGGACATATCAAAGCCTCGAATACTTTTGCCACTACAGGTAAAATACTTATAGGTCTATAGTTAGAGACATCTATTTTTTCACCGTTCTTTGGTATTGGTATGACCATTGCTTCTTTCCAAAGCAGCGGAAAGATGCCCTCCTTCAATGATCTGTTATATAATATTTCAAGCGGCTTAGATATATGAATGGCACATTTTTTTAAAAATACTGCGGGAATTCCATCACTTCCTGGGCCTTTCTGTACGTCTAGACTTTGCAATTTTTTCTCTATGCTAAACCTTGGTAAATACAATAGTTGTAAGTTGTTGTTGTTGTTATTAGGTATGTCACTTAAAGATATATTTCGAGTATAATTGGAATTGTACACTGATCCAAAGCTAGCTGCAAATAGGTTAGCAATGCCGACTTCATCGTGAGCTGTAAGATTGTCATATTTCATATTTTTAGGAATTGCGCTTTTATTTTTATATTTATTCTTCAAATAAGACCAAAAGAATTTAGGATTCTTTGTAATATTGTTTTGAACATTTTTAATGTATTCACTATGTAGTTTTTTGATAATCTTGCTCGATTGAGCTTTTAATACTTTATATTCGTATTCATCGCGTTTACTATTGTATTTCTTAAAATTTCGTCTACACTTTTCTTTCTCTTTTAGCATGTTTATTAAATTCCGATTATACCACGTAGGGTATGTATTTTTATTAAATTTTCGCTTTGGCACAACATCGTGTATTATTTTATTAACAATAGTGTAAAATTCAGAAACAGCAATGTCTATTGTAGAACATGAGCTGAATGTTGCGTCCCAATCAATTTTATCTAGTTGCTCGCAAATTTTATTGTATATGAAACACGAATAAAATAATTATTAAATTAATAAATTAAATAAAGTTTTTGAATACCTAAGTATTTTTAAACAAGTTAGAAATGTTTTTGAGAAACGAGCAGGTTGGTTAGTAGAGCCCATTTTTGTGTGATACTGTTGGGCTGAACTAAATGTACAGAATGAAATGAAAGATCAACTGCACATAGCAGATTTTAACAAGCCAAAGTGTATTGCTTATGATTTTTGGTTATATTATCAATTTTAAGCTATACCTCGTCCCTGTGGTAAAAAAAAAGCCATTGACTTTAAAAATCATCTGGTAAAAGCGAAGACATTAAATATGTTTTTTTGTTGCAGAAACGTGATCACCGGTGAACATTACCGTTTCGTATCCATGCTGACGGCTCGAAGTTCTTACATTGCGGCATTCTTCATTATGCTCGTATTCGTAAGTCAATCATCATAGTTAATATATTTTCACCTGTTTTTTTTTTTATTGCAATGAATGGCGACCTTGTCATTCGCCTGATGGTAAGCGATACGACCGCTCATGTACAGTAGGTAAACCAAACAACACCATGAATTACAAAGCTATGCTTGGCATTCCACTGCGCTCTCCATCCTGAGACATAAGTTGTTAAGTCTCGTTATGTACCTACAGTAGTTACTCTGGCTACAATGTCCTTCAAACTGGAACACAACAGTACAATTACACTGCTGTTTGGCGGCAAAAATAGACATTGCAGTGGTACCTAACCAGGCGGTCCATTACAGGACCTACCAGAAGCTGTAACCAGAACATTGTAATTACAATACATAAAATATATTAAGAGCCCTTCCTTTATTGCTAAAAAATATGTACACCCTAAGGAAGGCTGTTCAAAATGCCCGATTTCTTTAGCTTAATATTTTACGTTAATTAAGAAAAGTATATTCAAGACCCCCAGCATTGGGGAATCGACGCAAGGAGGAGGAAGGAAAGTATGACACTATCTTCTACTTAAGAATATGCATTGAAACATCAAATTACTACTGTCTTTCTTTCTCTGTTTCCACCAATTTGTAACTTTCAATTTAATAATACTCGTACCTATCATACTTGTATGGACACACATAATGTTAACTGTAGGTTTTTTTAATTTATAAGTTCCGGTATAAGTTCATTACATTCAACTCCAATTGATTACAGAGGTTATTGACTGGATATGACGACAAAACAATTTGATGCGTTTGACACATTATCTACTCCTATCGATTTTTGTTCTGTAAAGCTGTAAAACTACCAAACGCATGGTACTCTCACAAAATCATACGTAATTGATAGTTCTAGACGTTTATAGAAAAAATTAAAACCATATTTTGTATAAAGGCAAGTTTGGAACAGTGGTGAAAAGCGCCATCTAGTGAGCAGTAGCGAAGCTATAATACATTTCACTTGTAATGCGACTTGTGATTTGTAGTAATAATAGTTTGGCTTACCTTTGATATTCTTTGTGATTCTGTATGTGTTTTTTATTCGATATTTCAACTAATTAATATTTTTTGTATTTGCGACATGCATTTTATGACATAAAGGATGCGTAGAGGCACCTATTATTGAATAGCGTATCAAAGCCATTCATCAGTTGGTTGTCGCACCGCGAGAGGGAGCTGTATACCAAGGATACATTTGACAGTCCGTATATGTTATAACAGGTGGCGCTATTCAGCAATAATTTAAATTACTTAGAAATGTAACAATTTTCTAATTTATGTATTATAAATACATGAACCACTGATATTAAGTTAATATGTTCTGTAATTTATAGTAAAATTAACAACAAACTACATTTTATTCGCTTTTGAGTCAAATTATTTAATACAATGCATTGATTGAGTAATTAGGTTCATTAATCATTGGTGTAATATTTTTGTATAAACAATAGCAGTTATTAGGGGTATACCTTATCGATAATTCACGCTAATGAACTCGATATTTACCACTTCTAACCAAGTTTATCCTATTGCATTTCATATCTAATGATCACTTTTCGCATCAGCACAGGTCTTATATTTGCCAAAATGTAAGGGTATAATATAAAAATACCAGTCCTTATTATACTGTTTCCTTCTCTATTTATCCCGTTTGACTGCCGGAAACAGAAGATGTGACCACGCTGACCTAGTGCGGGTTGGCAGACTTCACACACCTTAATTATTGTGTTGGGTTGTCATCACTGGCAATTTTCGCACTGTTTTTTTTTAATTGGTAATAGAATCGTCCTCAACCATAGAAAGTTCACCGCCAATTGGATAAATATTTTTATCGGAGATTCCCAAAGATATGCACAGGGATCTGTTGGATAATTAGTAATTACATCCAAGTTGTTAGATCCAGACTATTGCACCTAACAACTTCTTGCAACTTTATTAGGTTAGATCTATAACATAGTTGTAAATAACTTCAGAAAGTCAGATATTTGTACCCTCGGATCTGTGTTTTGGTCCGTCTACTTGCAGCTCATCTATTGCTATTCAAGTTTTTATGTACCTTACATAAAAGCATGTATATAAGTAAATAAAACCAATTTTTCACATACATTAGAGATCAATTAATAGTTTATCGCCGGCGGTCCCGCGCGGCCACTAAAATCACGGCGCTCTCCCGACTTACAGTTACTGCTCTTTTACAGCCCTTTCAAAGTTTATTACGGTACCAAATTCCTGCCCGGCCCGCCATCTAACCTGCTTTATGTTTGTTTTACAAAATTCAGTAAATACGGTAAATGCACCGTATTGCGTGTTGTTGTTGTTATAATTATCTGTATGGGTGTTGTGTATTGATTTATAATTAACTGTAATTTATTATGTATCTATTTTTTTTAACTTCTTTACAATTTGTATTCAATCTACAGAGTTTTAGTGCAATTAATTGAAACAAATATAATTAGGCTTCATCTAACTTCTCATTACGTCTTTATGGCGTCGGCTTTTCATGTTTTACATGTGTTATTTAGAATTTAGTCAAAAATGTTGCTTCCTAGCAACTACCCAATCACAACCTTTCCACCTTTGTCCTACAGTCTACAGTGATAAAAGCATACTACACATTAAACTACAAATCACGATCTATTTTACACAAGATTAAACTCATGAATATGGTGCTCGCGTTGCAGTCACAGCGTGTAACACAAACCTGTTTTGCGACAATTAATCGCATGCATCGACGCTCGCGTTCATAACGCCGACACCGGCGCCATCAATTAATGTTGTAGTATTAATCAGGGCTGTTGCTAACAACCTGATCACAGCCATTTGTAGCTTAGCTGCAAAACGAATGTTGTCGTTACGACGTATTGTGTAGGTGATGACGTTGATTGACAAAGGGAACACAATATGTGGATTCCTTATTCGTATCCAATCATTTTAAGACGTCATCATGAGCCATTATTTGATAGAGCTAATTAGCGCATACTTTACGGAGACTTGCCAGTGCCGCCCGTAAAGTGATAGTCACCGGTAGTTTTAGTAGGCTGGCGTACGAACTCGGTTTGGTTGCAACATGTGTAAGTGTTCAGGGCTGGAAGACATATGACATCGGCATACCTCTTTTGATCTATAGGAGAATGCTTATGGAGCTTATTAGCTTTCCTCTCGTCGTAAAAATGACGGACATCCTCAGGTTATTTCTACAATTACCCTAGTCAATAAAATATCACTATCCTAATAATGCAGATCTCAACAAGATGTTGCCATACACTTGCGAAGCTAAGACTACGCAGCAGCCCTGGTATTAATTTCGCATCCCGTCAACCGCCGGAGGAATTGCATTAATCAATTGTCAAACGTCACGCGTATTGCCTAACATCGTTCGTAACGCTCCCATATCGAGTTTCATATGCTATGCGTTGTCAGTGCTCAAACTGAATTGCGCCGCTCTGTCGGTGTTCGCTTACCTATATCGTCGGGAACGTGTCAAATGTATTGTAATGCCATTTATCCAACGGTTTCCGGATACACTTGCTTATCTTTTTATGGATGTCTGGGGATGGTGGTCAATCAGGATTGTCTGGTTTTGGTATAGATTTTTCGTCTTCGAATTGGAAATAGTTTTCTGGATTTGTACCAGATGAAATTTGGGATTGTAACAGTGGTAAAGGGTCTTCACTCTCTAATGTATTTTATGGATCTCTCAAATGCGTGTAGATAATTTTTCAGTGTACTTGAGTAGTAAAATTGTTAATGTATCATGATTTCTCGGTGGTTAATTCGTATTAATTGTATAGGCAGTCGTTAACAATACAATTCAAATCATTCCATAACTTGTCAAATCTAAGAACATAACCGGGTACTACCTATATAAGCAACAACTGATACATTAACCTGCACATAGCGCCTTTAGCCTTTAACACCTCCAAACTTACCTGAATCATGTATAGGCGTTTGTTCAAATGTATACTTTCACTTAAAACCAAAGCTGAAGTTGTTTAGTTGGTAGTGCTTCATCAAGGCAACACCGAAACGTGTAACAATTCTACATTCGAACTTGCCCAATGTTGCTGAACAATGAAGTGTTTGTTGTTGCGCGCGTTTGATCGATCACCGCAACTTGGGGTAATAAAGGCAGAAGCCCGTGTATTAACCGTTCCGGGTTTTGCCTCGTAATCAGAGGTCTGTTGGACCCATGGATTAAGGAATCTTGGTGGAAATTGTAGATCGTTATTGACGTAATTTTTAATGATGATAAATCCGAAAACGTGTATGCGGTTGCTTTTAATGTAATTGCTTTTATCATTGAAATTAAAGTCTATCTAAAACTTGAAAAGTTTAACGGCAGATAGACAGTAGCAAAATTGTAATCCAAATCATTCTCAAATGCCTATACAAATTAGTTTTGGCTAACCTCTTTAAAAACATTTCTGAACTCCGAACTGCAGTGAAAGATGTAAAGGACTTCATAGACCTTATCTAGACCAACTCTCACAGAAAGTTAAAATTAACCATCGATCCTTCAGTTTCCGAACAGCTTAAAAACTAAGTGGTGGCCGGCGGGCGGATTACGCTCGGCCCATTGCCGCTGGACGCTACCACGCTCCGCCGCGTGTTGCATTCTGCACCGGTTGCCCTCGACGAAAATACTTTGGAACAATTTATTTTACACGTGTATATGTTATGCTTGTTACATCCGCTGCTGGATTTTGTTGTGGTTTCACTGAAATTATTTGGCTGTGTAACGCCTGAATACCAAAACGCCATTTAAATATTAAGTTGCACTTAACTACCCACGTCTCACTTAACCAGTACATTTAAGCGGGATTTGCGTAGTTAAGTGCAATATAATATTTAAGTGGCGTTTGAGTGGTGACACAGCAGTTAAGAGTGTGCCATATTGATACATGTGACAGATTCCGGTTCATCCTGCATGTATCCGGAGATGTGAACAATACACTTAACATCAGGTGCAATTTATACGAATATACCCTAGGAGTATGAGCGAGCTACGGAAAAGTTTGTTGGATTTCTAAAATGTTAAAATTAAATGTAAATCTTAATGCATTTTGGTGAAGTGCGAGAAATCAACAGGATTATTTGTCGCTAGTCGACACTCCTATGACTCAGCACGTATGATTAAATCAATCTAGTTATAATAATTTATAGTAATATAAAAAGAAGCATGTTAAAATTGTCTAATAGGTCTTTACCGATGCAGCCTGGTATTTCTTTGCGCCTGGTCAGATGCAGTGAGCCTTGCCGTGTGTTTTTGATGTGTCCCGTGGAAATGGACAAATGTTTTCTTTCCCCCTGCAACATTTGGGCGGCCCATCTGTTAAAAGTCACGTATAGCTAAAAATAGTTGGA
Source organism: Deilephila elpenor (assembly GCA_949752805.1). Classification (NCBI taxonomy): domain Eukaryota; kingdom Metazoa; phylum Arthropoda; class Insecta; order Lepidoptera; family Sphingidae; genus Deilephila; species Deilephila elpenor. The sequence continues at coordinate 7,604,370 of OX457112.1, forward strand.
GTGTTGTCAGCGTGAGGCCGCTATCAATCTTTTCGCCACATCATTTGCTCCCCGCAACGCTTCGCCCCGATTGAATTTCATTAACGAAACGCTTAGTGCAGATTGAATCCATTTAAGTAACAGTGGGATCGGCTTCCTAAATGTTGCGCTGTGCAGCATAATCGTATACCCCACATACTATTCCGATGTTTGTAATTTTAGCTTTTCATTTAATTTTATCTGCAATTTGCATTTTGTTAATCCTGAAGGTTGAGTCTAAGCATTCGGTTCGATATAGGAGACTATTGATACGAATGAAAATACGCCATAATTGTCTTTATAATGAATATCTTTGTTACAGACGGTTTCCATATCGATGTTGCTGCGCTACGCTCATCATCAAATCTTTGTATTCATCGGTAAGTCCTTTATGTTCTACCAACAAAAAACTTTTTATTCTTTTATGCCATCTGTAAACTATAATGTATCATGCTAGGAACATGTTATGAACGTGTCAGGTATACGGAAAAATTAAGAAGACTATTGTGCACGGCAAAAATATCAACATAATAAGGTCATCTGATTGAATCTCACAAAATCGCGACACGCGGTAACGGACGGATCTGTACAAAAACAGTGAACATTTGACTTTTGTGCCGTCGCAGTATGGGTCGCCAATTACAGACATGGATCTCGGCGCGGCGTGTATGCTACGGCATATGCCGGATGCTATAGCATGGCGAACGGTGTAATGGGCGGTTTAACATAAAAATTAATACACAGAACATTGTCTGATACCTTCATAGCATTGCCGTGGTCTTATATGTTATCATGGGCAGACGCTTTTAAACAACAATAATTATTGTATTGTAATGCTTGTGCATTGCCGACCTTAATCAAATATCGTAATGTGTGCTATTTGTATTTGAATCCAGATATTCTTAATTAATATAATTCGCCTTCTTAATAAATGCACTCAATTAATATTTAGTCTACGTAATTATTATCATACATCTGTCACTCACGTAGGAGCGTGGGAGTTTACCTGGCATACGAATAATTTTCTCCTGAAACATGTCTCCATTCCGCCTTTTTCAGTACTCGATTTTCATACTGTTAGCGCTAGCCGTTGGCGATATCTTCGCTCTTGAAATAATTTCATGTGTTCCTCTCATCAAGCTAAATTTATATTCTTCTTGCTTAATTTAAGCAATGACTCTTTATAACAGACCCTTTCGAAATTCGAAGTTCCACACAGATGTGGCAACTATTGCTCAACCAAAAGATGGCCTATCACATTAGTTTTTTAGGCTTGTGAGTAGATGGAGGCTCCAGTGGTTCCATTCCATCATGGCATACATGTTTCTAACTTAAGTTGCACTTGAATATGAAAAATACTCGAAAAACATAAAAGTTCTCGTATGGCAATGTTTTGAAACTCTTCGATGTGACGGTTAAAAGCACTAAAAACACTAGCTAGGCTATTTTAACAAGACTTTCATAAGGAATTTTCACGAGACCGTGTTAACAACATATTATTGTAACAAGATTGTATCGCACATACGCCGGGTTATTTCCAAAAGTTTCCTAATATACTCGTAGTTTGAATGTAATCATCGGAATATTTGAGCTAAATTTAACCTGACAATATATTCCACCTACTGAAATGCAATATATGGGATTATTCTTTTTATTAATTTTCCGTTTAAGTAATTACGCGTACACGTACTTCCTTTTATCTTTCCATTATCTTATGGTATCCGAGTAGAGATTGCCTCTTGTATTAAGTTCGCCTATATATTATTTCTGTATATAAAGCTCAATATAAATGCATAATTTTAGTAGGTCGTTCTTCTAGTATAGTTTTTATTTAAGGTCTATTGTAAAGGACGGCAGTGGGCAGCAACTCCTGTATTTGATATTTCTATTGTAAACAAGTACTTTTAGTGCAATTAGAGTCCGTTAGAGGGAATTCAGTAAAAATTCTCGAGTTGTGAGCCAGCTCAGCGGCAATCTCTTTGTAATAACAATAATTGCGAACAGCGCCCGCGGCCGCGGCCCACCCCGCCGCCTGTAAAATACAGAAAAAATATAACAGCTCGGATTTACCCACCGCTCCCCCCACTTTGATCTGTCGACAATTAGCCAGATAGAGATAATTTGTTTCTTTCCGTATTTGCCTCGTGCCGCCGCTTGGCTTAGTGTTTCAATACGATGATTGTTCTGATTTTTTTTTCCATCTTGTCTCATTTTTTTCCTGTTGGAATGAAAAATCTCAATTTGCTCGGCTATTATTAAGTTTGGCGCCGGGGATTCGGGATCAAGTGGGATTATCTGCCGTGTTTTTATTTTTGTGAAATCAAATAGATAACAAGGCCGGGGCTTACGGTATCGGTTTTCTCTAATTAAGTTGATTAGTTCGCTAATTAACTTCTCTAATAATATCCCCCGAGCTTGTTATGATATCGCGGATTCACGTTACACTTGTTTTCTCGACGTTAGTTGTTTCCTTTATTCTCTGAATTATTGTGTTTATTGCCCTTTGTTGACAGGGGCCGCTAATAACTGTTTATGTATTGGTTGGCAATAGTATATGTTATCATGTTTTAGTACCAGTACATATCATACATTGATTTTTATACAGTGATAATTGTGTGTGTTTTACAGTTCTGTATGTATGTAATTTTTGCAATTAGGGTTCTTATCAGGAAGGAAATTGGTTATAAAGTCTTAATCAAATCTTTTTCAAACAAAACTCACATTGCGAAATGGCCCGGGGACTGTATAAAAGAGTTTCCATACAATGGTGGAAATGATATCTCACTATGTTGCATTTCTATTGAAAGTTTTGTGTGGGAATTTAAATTCAATAGAATTTATGTTTAAAATATTTCCGTCCGCATTACGCTTTCAGACATCAAGATACCATTTGGGTACAACACAAAACGTAAGAAAGTATGAAAAGTATAATCTTTTATCAGTTTTGAAAGGAGCGCAAAATGTAAAACAAGATTTTCACATAAAGGGGCTCTTAGCTCGCGTTTGTAGAATAAACTATTCAACTCACAATATCAGATAAGGGTAAATCTGTTGAATGGGATCCAGTTGGTAGCTATGACGACCTCCCTGCCTGAGACGATCTGAGAAAAATTCTAAACGATGTTTAAGACGCTGCTTGTCGAGGTGGGCGATGGAGGTCCTTTCAAACGTTGGAATCATGTAGGTGGCACTGTAAGCTCATTGTTGTGAAAGGAACGACACCTGGGTATTTTTTAAACGTAAAGTAGCTGTTCTTGTTTAAAAATAGGTTATACTTTTTTTGTATTAAACACAGGTAAGATATACATACATACATGTAACGAAATGATGGTGGAAAATTTTACTTACCGTTCATATTCGATGTTTAATCACATAAAAAGCCTATAACACAGTAAATGCTTCACACATGGCATTTTGATTTGGACGTCAAAAGAGGTGATGTGTGAGTTGTAAAACAACCAATGTTGCGTTGTCCTGAAAGTTCTCCCGCAAGGCACAAGTTTAATAAATAGAAGACGAGATGTAGACACGATCATCTAAATCTATTTTTTTACCGTTATAAATAGAAAGAAAGAAAGAAAGAAAAACGATTAAATCAATCAAAAAATAGGGAGCAATCTAACCCGAGATAAATAATGTAATGTACCTGTGCGACAATTTATCAATACATTTGATGCTCAACAAGGAATAAACGATTTAAGCCGCAGAAAGAAAGGATTGTACGTATTGTCAGGGGCGACACGCGTGCGGAATTTCTCAGGCTCTCACCGGATTACCTGTTGTATGCAATAGTCGGACTTTCAGGTGTCTCGCGTTTAGGGCTTCTGTATCGAAATATGCCGACGGAATTACGGGATAAAGGGATCAAGTGGTTATACATTACCATAAACGGAGGCTTGTCCTATTTCAATGAATTTGGTTCAAATTTGGTGTAGCGTAGTTCTTAGTAAACTATTTTGTAACGAACAATTAGAAAATATAAATTGTTTTGGGAAGTTTAATTATGGCTTTTAAAATCTTAGCTCAGCTATTACTCAGCTTCTCCTCTACTTGGTTTCTCTATTCCATGAAAACAACGTCAACAAAAGGGTTAATTTAAGTACCGCTTTGTGCAATCTATATTGACAGTTTTTCAGTTGCGAAAGTATGATTGTAATTGCGTCTTTTAAGAAACGAGGTAAGCGGTTAATACTCACCCATTTGCCTTATAGAGGCTCTTTAATTAACTCTTGTGTGTTACCAAGCAAAATAGAAAAAAATATGTTAGTATCACAGACTATAACAAGTTTACTAGGCGCTCGTGCACGTGACGTTAGATCAAAGCCTGTGAGTACGTTACTGTTTACTGTGGCGCACCGGATGCAGGCCGCGGCTGAAACGAACCTAATAGCTTTCTTCCTCCACCAGTAATCCATGGGTTCCGGCCGCCATGTTTGTGAAGCCTTGGTGGTTGTTTATAACCTGGTAATAGGGAAATACAGTTGACTTGATGCCATGTTGGAGATGTTAAATGAAAGTGAAAAAAATATATACAAGTAATAAAATATGTGGTGTTATGTCGTAGCAGTAATATACCAATGAAATAACTGTACTCAAAATAATGGTTTCTTAGATTTACGCGAATTTTACACATTGAAATAAAATGGTGGTCCGCCCCGTGACCACGAAAGCTGTAAAGCAATCGAAACGTCGGGAAGTTAAAAAATATAAAAATTAAACCAAATCGCGATAAAATCCGTAAAAATTTGTTTTATTCTCAATATCTGTATGTTAAGTATAAAACTGGGGTCAGGACTATGTGTATATACAAGTTTTGTACCGTGGGTAGTAGGAACTACGAAATATTTTGCGGTGTCCCGAATCCTAGACCCGAAATAGGTACTTGTGGATAATTCAAAGATTGTTCGAAGCTGAAATGAAAAGCCGGACCTCTTGTGCCACAGCCAGCATGTTAACTATCCCTGACATGGATGCTCTTATGTATTTTTGCTATCCCTAAAAATGACTTATTATTGTTATTTCGTACTTACGTAACTTAAATGTAATTAATTGGAAAGGTACATTCTTATCAGTTCTTATCGAATTCTTACGGCGTGTGAGTTGGAATAATTTAGATTGTCGTCGATTGAACCGTTGCGACAGATTTCATTAGCCGACGATATTTCAATAACCAAGGAAAAATATTCGACGGATAAATGACAAAAGTTTTAATGCGCTAATTTTGTGACCATTATCTTAACTCAGGTTATAAAACTTATTTCACAGATTGCTTTTACTTGACGCTTGAAGCATCGGCCTTCAAAAGTACTCATTAGTACGTCATTAGTGTAGGATAGTATTCAGCGTCAAACGCAATTGATCGACGTCATACAATGAGAGGACACGAAGCATTGTTGATTTAATTGTCGCTAATACCACGGTCAGTGCACGGCTGCACACACATTTATAATAGTGTAAGATCCCAGAACCACCGGACCTACATCATTTTACAAATGAAACTGAGAATATCTAGTCTATTATGCGCTTAAGCAGACAGTGGGCTAAATATTCGATATAAGATTTTTGATGTACTGGTGATGTTGCCCTTTAGGCTGGCTCCTTACAGATAGTCTTAAAATAGTACACCCAACATCATAAAATATAAAACTTAACCTTGCTAAATTCACAAATTACCTATTAGTCATACCTCTATCAGACAACAAATTTTAAAAATTTTAGATTCGTTTTAAACGCAGGTGTGGCGGCTCTCGGACTACAATATTTTGTGCTGCTCAATTATATTCGTGCATCGATACGCGCCGATACAAATGGACCACAGAGAGCGCTGTGTGACATAGTGACCGCCGCCGCGGTCAATTTAATTGTTTCCACTAATAAAATTTTATTATACAAAGCGACAAACAATTCGGTGAAATAACGCATATAAATTTCCGAACGGTGGTTTCGGTGTGCTATTGGAAATTTAATTAATTAATTATGGTCTGTATTATGATTGATATATTGTTGTGTAATGTTTGATTAATTTACATCAATGCGGATTGTTTAAACACTGGAATTTAACGCAGTGTTGTCTTCAATTTTGTGGTGATTTCATTTGTTACACATTTTGTAACATGTACCTTAAATGTATAATGCTAATGTTACATATCAGCTATTATTTAAATAACTCCTAGATAACATTGGGTGCAAGACCTAAAAAGTTGGACTTCTCTGCTTAGTTTGAGAGTCTGATCACCCATTGGATTACTATTTGCACAGCATGAAGATATTTCGGATTTAGGGTCCGGTGTGAGTGATTTGTGACTCTACTACAGAGAACCTCTCAGGAATCCAAGTCCAAGTGGATGTTAGAAGAAACTGTATTTATATCATTATTTTATTAATATTAAAGGCAAAGTGTATGCAATTAATTGTGGTGAAATAACAATGATAATAATTTTCACTCAAACCAGTCAGTTTATATAAAATGTCTTCGGAGTAATTCATCCTTCCGGCTCTCTCACCTTAATTAATACTAAAAGATTTTCATTTGCAGACCCGGAAAAAAGGCTTGAACATTAGCATAATTAAATATCGGAATTAACTCGACGATCTCGACAAGATAATTAAGTGTACAACAAAGGAGTTTCAAGATATATTTTTTCTCCATCAATATTTTTTCATTCGCCATTTACGAATTTTCAATGTTTTTAAATCTCCAAAGATTAAACATTTTCTTACAATTTTTTTTGCTTTAATGGATGAAAGAAAGGCTTGTTTTTAAATTCTACAACAAAGATGTTTAGTCTAAAGGTATTGACAAATATAGTTTTTTTTGGGCACAATGTCGCATTGATACACTAAAATGCCAATTATGTAGCCAAGAATTTGCGAGAAGCCATTATTACAATACAAAATAACGAGATGCCAGTTGTATAATTAAAATTATCGAATGTTAATATAATAAAGGTGTATCATTGTTACATTCATTCAGCTTAAAAGTTTGACGTGTGAACTTTTATCAAACTATAGAAAATTCGGCTGATTTTTAATAGGACGTTAAAACTGCTACTTTTCAATATTGAAAGCCTTTTATATATTACGAAATCGAGCAGTATTGGAATCGTAACATCGTTGCAACAGTTACACAATAATATACGAGGGAGGCGGCGCTAGTAATTGGCAATGGTGTTTTCGAGACGTTCTCATTTGCATGGTTTCGTTGGGTCGCGTCGCCCGACGGAGCAAATTACGTCTTTCTCGATAAACTTACTATTAACGCATGCATTGGAATAATTAATATATTATGTATCTTTAGTATATTGTATTCGGAAGGGAACATAATAATATATAACTTAAAAGTAGTCTGTATCATATCTTTTCGTAAGTTAGGTAGTGTATATTTCACATGTAGGTCCACCATTCACCGATCTTGTCCTTTCATTGTTACAAATACCTACGAATCATAAAAGAAAAATTAAGAGGCTGCTTACCACCGAAATAGAATCGGTTACAAAATATGTATATTCGATCTACCCATTATATCTTTGATGTGGTATAATCTGGGCATTCGATTCGCCATATACATATAAACGAAGATGTATTGTTGTAGAGTAGTTTTACTAAATGTTTTTTTACATTCACATATGAGCTAATCTCACGCCTACATCTTTGAGGGGGTTAGCAGAAGTGACCCCAGTGTCACCTTTATTTCTATCTCAGAATGTGATATGAGGCGAGTGTATCGCTATGTATTTTACTTAATTTTAAATTGTGTAAAGTAATTTGGTATCTATTTTTTTCTAATCATGAATTCTACTTTCTCTATTGCTTCCTTCTTTATAAGAATACATAACAATTAATATTTGTAAATTGGTGTCTTTCCAAGTAATAAATAAAAAAAATATTTTTCATCAAATCATAAACGAAAATATCGAGCCGCGTGGGCCTGATCCCTTAAGTATCTAAATTGTGAATTTGTGCCTCCGGTAAGGAGATTTTCAGTGTAATTTGCCCAATTATTTAGCTCACAAATTGTGCGTAATTTTCCATAGCAATAGGGTATTAGACGATATCGGAGCGAAAACGAAAATAAGCAGATAATAATGATGTGCCGACGTCAATAAAATGTGACGTCTTTTCCTCGCCGCTCTTTGCCTAGCGCCCGCCCCGAGCTTCGAGACGAGCAAAAATGTTGCTTTAATTTCGACAGCGTGCCGAACCCATCATACATATGTTTAAACTTGGCCATTTATTGTAAGATGATGATTTCGCTGTTTCATTCATACTGACGTGAAGTTGCATGTGTTCTTAGTTAAGTGCTTAGGCATAATATTTAGTAATGTTTAAAGTACCGATTATAATTTAGCAATTCTGATACATGGTTATTATTTTAAATCGAAATTTAGATATGACTTATTTGCCAGATACTCCTGTGATTATGAATAGTATATTTATAAATAGCAATTGGTCTTATATGGCATAATTTAATATTACAATAATTCCAACTGCGTTGCGAATTGCGAAATTTACAATTTTAAGTGAGCTGCAAATTAAAATGACAAACACGCATTAAATATTATTACAGAGTACATATTTCTACGTTACTCTTGCCGTGTTATTTTTAAAAAGGTGAAAATTTAAACAGCGTATTATAAGTGGGCGCTTAGAGGAGCTTATTTTTCTTGTTCTCGCATTTCAAACTAATTAGGGCAAGCGGTAGGTAGCCGGGCGGTGGTAAAGCGATGCGGCGCGGCGTGGCGGAGCTCCGCGCTGCTCCACTTGCACTAACAACCATTTCGAGAGCACGGTTTAATGCCAATTACCTGCTCACTGTATTGTTTTCAGCGTCAAGTATCTTTGTTGACGGCTGCCGCGCTTTGCCCGATTCCTTCTACAAAATAATCCACTTGTAAATTGTATGTTCGTTTTTAATCCGCCCATTTATCTGCTGTTCGAAAAAAACACGCGATAACGGTACATTGCACAATATTTTTAATATCGGCGTCCTTCGCCAATACAACGGTGAAATGAATCCGGTAGTAAATCGCAGAAAGTCAGAAACGAGACGGCAACGGGGAAAAGCGACGGTGAAATTAATTTCATATGATGAATGATGAACGATGACGCTGCAATTTGCAATTTTTCAACAGAATTATTTAAGGGTATCATATCGACCTATTCGTAGTCGAAGAAATGTAAAAGTTCACGAGATATAAGTGGTTTGCATTCAAACGTACTACTAATAGAATCGCATCACAGAAGATCATAAAATTACTTAAATACTTCTTTGAATTGAATAGTTTTTTTTTTGCTTTCATAGCTATTAATATTCATAACATAAACTTTTAGGTAAAATTAAATTCGGTTAGAGTTTAGTTATGGATATATCAGAGACTAGGAAAGTAAATATTTAAATAACTAGTTTTATGTAAGCAAAACTGTTAATCACTGGTTTTTCAATCCTGCTATGTACGCTTAATTTGTCGAAAATGTAATTGTATGCTCTCTTTGACAAGCTCAAGTCACTTCTGTATCAAACATACAGGGTCTATGGCGAGACCTGCTTCACTTGAGCCTATCGTATTAAGATCAGATATAGAACAGACATAAAACGTTTGAATATTTTAAATATTAAAATATTTTGGAATTAGAATACCAATGACTTTGATTGTATGCATTACGAAAGTGGACACACTAGACTTATAATAAAGAAAATATCAGGTCGGCTTACTGCAGTACATCAAAACAACTTCCTGGTTCTTCTCTTTCCTTTCTATTCTTTTTTCTTCTCCTTTTTTCCACGTTTACATGTTGGATCAAGTTAAACATTTTCAGGTCAACAATTCTTATATCTAAATCATGACGATGCAGTAGCGGGTGTATGGGTGGGAAAGTCTCTAACAATAATCATATACTTAATTACTTCTAAATATAGTTGTTAAAAAATCTACTTGTCACAATTCTCTAATTCCATTCTAACAAAATTTATATTCATGTTCCTAAGTTCAAGTTTTCATTATAATATTTTTATGTATTTTTGAGCATAGACAGACTTAGACTGTTCTTTAGTTCAAAATTGAACTGATACCCTCTTGAGAATCCACAGAAACTCATAAAAACTGTGTTTATTACTTTAAATTCAACTTATTTCATTTTCCTATCTATCAATTGTCATCATTTATAATATGTCTTGGCCTCCAACCGAACAATTTGTAAGTAGCCTTATGAATTAGTCCAATAGACTTTTGGGTTAGTGGGCATTTACAATCATACGTTTATTTTTTTATTAATATTTTAGAATCTAGTCAGATGTCCGGTCCTATTCCGTTTTGTTTTTTAGGGTGTAGTTTTGATGAATGATTTCAGAGTCTTTAAAAGAGCAAGAAACAATTCCTCGATTAAATAAAGATCATTTGAATTCCTAAATGTTATCAAGGCTATTGAATTTTAATGCATATTATTAACACTTTTTATAGTTAACTTGAAATGTTAGAAAATGTTTATAGTTTTCTATAGAGGGTTTCCATTAGGCCGCATTATAATTTATCAAATCAAGTAGTCCTTTGTTTTGCAGTGATTGACATTAAAGAGAAAATTACATTTTTCTAAGACTTCTGAATTGTTGTACTAGTATACGCAAATACTTTTATAGAGTATATAGAGTTCCTAGAAATGTCACAAGATATGTAGGGTTTCCTAAATACTGACTTGTTATCGGGCCGTAGACGATACAGACGTTTCAATTAATATAATCAAGTATTGTTTTATTTTGCGGCCGTTGACTTTTCAGACGTTATATATTTAAAATTCTCTTTAATTTATAAGTTTTAATTAGCGGTATTTTGAGTCAATTTCTTCATATTTTCAGATGACTCATTCTTTGACGCCTCAGGTAAGTATCTCGCGCAATGAAATCTTGTCTGCATGCGTAGTGGCAACGTTCTTTCATCAACAATGAACACCCCATTTTTATTATACTGGACAGGTCATCATTGCGTATTATTTTACTTAGTCGAAACATATCTGTAGTCAAGGCACATGTATATTATATTGAGCATTCATTAGTTTTTTTAACCTCGTCCATCATGAACACATAGTTTATTTGTCCTGGGCTTAGAACAGGCGTTGTTTCATTTCCCAGTTTATTGCTTCTTATGTGCGGATTAGATTTTTCTTTGAACTTATTGTTGAATTTAGTCATATGTACGAAAGCGCCGATATCTACTTTATCGAAGATGGATCTATCGGGCATCGAAGAACAGTCGCAACGGTACAAAAACTGTTATGTTTGTATGCATTAGTCTTGTAATCTTTGTTGGGTTTTGATTTATATTCAGGGTGTTATGACAGTATTTGTTGCATGCATAGCAGCAAAGGCCCTTTTACTTTTGTTGTTTTTATTGTGAAACTTCTAACTCGTAGCAAAAGCTAATATATAACTTTTTAAACATCTGTATTTTTTTTTTCCATTAATTCAGAACTTATAAAATAAATTATCTTCTTCTTTCCGTCTCATGTGTACATGTGTCGGCTCGAAGCCACAGAGAATCAAGAGGTTCTCCAACTCATATTTATACCTCATCATTAACATTGTATGCAGGCCTGGGTGTTCCTTTCTTTTATATTCTGGTTCCTTGTTTCTGGGTCCTAATCATTAATTAATCTGGCCAGCATTGCTTTTATTCGCAGAACTTAATTCATGGATATGAATATAATTTTGAGGATCGGCAAGAAATTGATATGACTGATCTGGCTGAATTTTAAAAATTACCGAATAAAAAATGACGGCGTGAATTTAAAAATAATTATCGTACACTATTTTAATGGTGAAGGACAACATTGTGAAAAAATCTGCGTACTTGAGAGGCTTCTCTAAGAATCTAATGCAGATATCTGAATTCGACCATTAGACTAACACGGTGGACTAAAAATCCAACTGCTGAAAGAGCAGGATCCGATAGTTAAATAATTATAAACCTAATCATTCTGCAATATGACAGAAAAGTCATTGCGCCGACCCCGTGTACGTGTCGGGTAATAGGAGACAAAATGAGAAGTGATATTAAAGTATAAAAAAACTGATAACACTACAACTTTCAAACCCTAATTAATATTTAACCGTTCACTTCAGTTAAGGTAGAAAATCTTTATGGGATAAAGTTTTTATATACCCCGTTCGGTAATACGACATCAAAAGATCCGATAACAGTATACAAGGGTTGTATTCGATACGGAAACTGCCAGAATAATCCCACCGTAGGCAAACAGCGGTCCGCAAAGCCGGCGCACTCGGAACTCACGTGAACTGTGCTAACGAAAAGACGATAAAACCTTTATCTTATTACGGATATACAGAGCATATTCCGATGTCCGAATATCGTGACGTCATAATAGTAAAGTGACGAGACGAAAGTTTCGTGTGGTGTGATTATTTTTGGGCTTGGGTTTTTGGATTATTTTTATCTCTATTGATGTTATTGTAAGTACTGATGTTCAGTTGGTGTTAGTATTTTCAGACAGTTTCAGTTTAGGTTATAGCGTGAATTGAGCGGCTAGATCGGAGTTGAACTGTCGCATTGCTCTGAGATTGCCGAAATTTAAATTAAACTAGTGCGACTGATATGGTCAGATGTGGAAACTTCACTGCTCGTAAGACATTCTTATAATACGAAGCGACCTTTCTCATGAGGTGAATGGGCTGAGGTGAATTATCATACACAAACAGATGAAAACGTATAATTGGTATCTTTAACATCAATGGGTACGCCGGCAATTATTACATCAATGACGTGATTTTTAATAATAATAAATTGGTTGTTAATTGATAAGGACATTGATGATCAATTTTAAAACATAACCACACACCGTGAAAAGAAGCAACCACGTGCATATATCAAATTACCGATAATGGTCTCGCAGACGGTGCGATAGATATACCGTATATTTTTAAAGGTTTTCTGTTGTCGGCTCATAAAGAATGATCCGACGTCTCGTGCGGCACCATTACTCGTGGTGGCGCATGAAAAATTCATAGTGCAGCCGTTTGATCGCGTTAACGTGCGGTGAAGTCGCGCGCGCACCCCCGGGAACTCTCCACGGCTTATGGCCCACTACTCGTTCTCCCGCACGTTTTAACCATGTGCAATAATGCTCCACTATAATTTAATTTATAGTCGGGAGTGCAACTGGATTTTTTTACTGCCTCTACCACGGGATTTACATGTTGTGTGTTTAGATTGCGACGTTGCATGCTTTAAGTGCTAAATGTTTTTTATACGATGTACCTGTAGATGATGCGACCTTGGTATTTGATGGTGAATGTTTGTCAGTATATTTAAAAGTTGTTGACAATTTGAATATTAAATTAAGGTTAAAAGATCATATTTTATCATAATAAAATGTTTAAAGTAGCTTTCTTTACTCCATTATTTGACCATTACGTCTATCTTTAAAAGAAAATGTTAAAGCTATTTTGGTATTGGCATGGTAATTCGGCTGCCCAATTTCCGCAATTACCAAATCACAAGTTCCTCTGACATGTAAAGTTCTTAATTTGTTGACAAGTGACATGTCATTAATTCTGTGTTGTATTGTTGCAGTGGATCTGCTCCAGATGCTGGAGTTCAACGTGACTGTGTCTTTCCCGGCGGCGCCGCTGTTGACCGTCATTCTTGCGCTAGTCGGTGAGTAGCTTTGCTGTAAGGCATATTTTTATTGCGAAGGCTATGTTGCAATGGCTTAATGTGTCAGTTTTTGTAATGTCCATATGCCATAGTTGTAAAATTGTTTAAGAGTTTAGAAATCGTTCCTATGGCAAAATGGGAGGTGGCTACGGATGCTTCTACATCAAGTTTTAATATTTTAAAGTAATTTGATATAACATATTTTGTCTCTTTCTCAAGATCGGTATTTAAATCGAAGAATCAAATAAATTATATCGTCTGCATTTAAAACTTTAGTCTACCCGCGATTAAACACAACAAATAATATCTACCAACACTAATGAGTACAAAATCTCATATGAACTTGACTCCGAGCAAGAGTTTCCGCATTATGAGCCGGAGTATGTAAGTCGTAAAGCAGTCGTGGGCGTTCGAGCGTGGTACTTAGCGCAGGAGTTCTCACAACACCTGGTAATAATGCAACTGCCATCTCGGAGTCATAAGACGATCTCTTTGAAACCTCCGTCGATACTCGCACGCCGAGACGCGAGTAACAAGGTATTTCTTTTCGTTATAAATGTTTCTTGGATGATTTTTGTTCGTGTATCTGCATTTGTAAGTTGTTGGTGACGTCGATGTGTATGTTACATAATGTGCTATGGTAAGAGTTTTACGTGATTCATAATGTGTTGTTTGTTATTTCTTCTATCAAATTTTACTGGTGGTAGGTCTCTCATATGTAAGAGGCCGCCTGGGTAGGTACTACTGCAATGTCTATTTCTAACGCCAAACGGCAGTTTAAACTTTAAATGCACTGTTGTATTCCGGTTTAAAGAACATTGTAGCCAGAGTAACTACTGGACATAATGAGACTTAAAATCTTATGTCTCAGAATGGCGAGCGCAGTGGAATGCCAAGCATTGCTTTGTAATTCATGGCTTTGTTTGGTTTTGGTACTGTCGATGATAGTATCGCTTACCATCAGCCGAATGGCATGCTCGTTTTTCCATTCATTCAAGCAGAAAAAAAAATCGGCTTAGGCTACGATATTACGTGGACCAACTGTTTCAACTCCTACCTATATAGAACCTAGGAAAACCTAGGGAGTAAATTGAACAATTGAGAAATGAGAAAAATTATCTTTGACACCAACAGTTTATAAATTCATATCTAAGCTTCGAAAGTCTAGAAACGATTTTAGAAAGTGCATACTTCCTTTCGTGAGTTCTGTCTACTATGCGGGGTATATACAAGGGTATATATTTTTCAGCTTTTTGAGTGTGTGATGGTGAGCGCTGATCGTGACGCCATTCTGGTTTGGAAATTAATTTTACATAAACATACAATGTACGTATAGCCAACATCTATATATATATACGAACATAAACATAAGCCTTTTCGCAGAAGGGGTAGACAGAGGTGCTTCTAGAACACCCACATTTCGCCTTTTATATTCCGTCCCATCATGTGATAGAGGCCGAACCTGTCGACATATCGGGCACAAATTCCTGACTTCTTGCTCATAATTAATAGAAAATTTCAATATCACTGCCCGACCCGGGATTCGAACCCGAGATCTCAGCTTTGTATTAGTACCGTTGTACGACTACGCCACCGAGGCAGACCACATTATTACTTCACTATAACATGGATATAGTGAGGAAATAATATGGTCTCGGTCTACACGCCGCGCCGTCTGTAATTATCTCCGCGGGTGATTAGTGGCGACGTCTATTGCCGTTACAGTGATGTGTGTAGTTTCCTCGGTGTTTGCTGTCTTTGGCGATTCTTTTATCTATATTGGGAATTTGGTGTGCGGAGTGTCTTCGTGGAAGCGTTAGTAGGTCGGTCGATTCAACAAGTAAGTCGGGCGCGGCGCCTGTTGCGCGCGGGCGACGGGGCCAAGGAGGGAGGGGGAGGGGGGGTTGTTAGGGGGGGAAGCAGCAGCGGTGCGGGGGGCGGGGCGCCTGTTGCGCCTCGTAGACGCCGCCGCCGCCCACTCCACTAGCGCCGGTGCTTCTGCCCATATAATGGGGATACTTTTGACCCACTTCCGCAATTTTTCGATTGTTCCCTATTTTACATCTGCCCAAACTCATAAACCATTGATGTAGTTACACGCTACATGTAATGGTTCACCAGTCTCCAGTTTCTTCGCTCAGACGTTCTGTAACTATATGTTTGCACAGGTATATGATAATTTGCGTGGCGCGTAATTGCGTTATGATTCCTCTTTGATATCGCTCGACGTGCCCTCCACTAACGATTCCATATGAACGTGTGTTTGCACGGCTCTCGTCGGTAACGATTTGAACAATTTGTATTTTCTTTCCGACAACATCAAATGTCTGCCCACAGAAAATAGGCACCTCATTATTTGGCCTGTGATGTGTTGACTGTTTGTCGAATGCGGCTGTTTTTTTCTTCTTTTCATTTGTCAAAAGCCTGCCAGCCTGGTACTTATACTGTAATAATATGTTGACATATCTCTTTGATTAGGTAGATAAATATGTATCTTTGTACTTTTCAACGTGTATCATTGAGTACGTACACAATTGTGGCGTCGGTTCTTGGAAACCATATAAGCCGATGGAAACGTGAATAAGCTTTTCCAGTGGCTGTGCAAAATACGCGGTATTTCCGATTTTTTGTAAGAATTTCCTAAAATTCTTAGTAGAGTGCTTTGTAGAAATAAACACATTCAGAAGATCTAAGATGTTTAAAATACGTTTCTTAATTTAAAAAGAATACTATTATTCGACATACATTGTATACCGCGGCTGACTATGATTACATTTGTTTACATTGCATGTGCTTTGCCTGCCTGCCTCGGTGGCGCACTTGTACTACGATATGATTTTAACGCTTTTTTGGCGAAAATGATCCTGGAATACAAAAACTTTAAGTAAATTAATAATAAGTTACCAGTGAATAATTATACATAGTAACCAAACTCATAATTCTCCTGAAAATAGATGAAATACGCTATCAATAGAATTATAAGGTAATGAATATTTTTTTGAATACACCTTTGAATTGTTATCTTATTTTCGGGGAAAATTAAATGATATGCTGATAAACCTATATTAGAACTACGTCTCAACAAGGAGATACAAATTGTTTAAGTTCGTTTGAAAATAGACACGTGTATAAATATTAATGCCTCTAGTTTACAAGATGCTACAGACATTTGCAGAGGTAATTCCACTTCCATGAATCGCTAAAAGGTCTTTTCAATAAAACGTGCCACTTGGGAATATGAATAGACTCTATAAGTGGCGTCTATGAACGGGATTTGAAACTAATTTACGTCGAAACTCTTGTGCAAAGCATTTTATTTTTAACATATTTTATGTTTTTTTTCATGTTGAGCTATATTTTTAAAAATTTTATACGAACTTGCTATAACGTCAATCTGTACGTTGAAGTATATTTTAGGGTGGTTTACGAAATAAATACACCCAACTGTCACATACATAGTCCTGACCCTACACTTAGATCGAGTCGTGTGTCATGGGTATCAGTAACTACGAGAGACTTTTGGCCTCACAAATACCCAGACCCGAAAAAAAAAACCTGTGGATCACACAAATATTTGTTTCGATTCGGGGATCGAACCCGCGGCCTCTCGTTTCACAGGCGGCGTCTAACCATCTGCGCCACGGAGGCTGACCGTTAAATATTCGTGAATGTTCTTTATTTTGACTGTTTTTTTTTATTGCGTTAGATGGCGAGATGAGCAATGAGCATGCCATTCGCTTGGTGGTAAGCGTTACGACCGCTCATTGACAGTAGCAGACATAAGCTGAGACATATGATAAAGTCTCAATGTGTCCAGTAGTTACTCTGGCTACAATGTCCTTCAAACTGGAACACAACAGTGCATTTACAGTGCTGTTTAGCGGGAGAAATAGACATTGCGGTGGTAACTACCCCGGTGGCCTCTCACATATGAGAGAAAAGTAAAGTTATTAACCGACTTCTTTTGAACATCGGATCCATTGACTTCACATCATCTTTGACGACTATCTTGGCAGTTCATGGTGTATAGGAATTGAAAATAAGATCGAAAAATCGACTTTCGCAGGAGATGAAATGATCTTTAGTTTACACAAACATTTTCTTCGGTTTTGAGTGTCGTGATATCAGAATTCGCTGATATCACCATTAAGCATTTAACCATAAAGCGTATTATATCTTATTGTACAAATCGTGTTATCTTACAATTCACTATAGTAATTGACGTAATTTTAATATATAAAAATGTGCTGAATTTTCTGAACTTTTAAAGTATACAAGCGACTTTTAAAATAATACAATCGTATTATAAATAATGATTGTTTCTCAACATCTGAGCAATTACGGGGTAAAATTTCACTCAGTATAAACAAGCTAACTAGGTTTCAGCGGGGTTCTCCGTAAACAATAACAAAAGCGGACCCAGATCGTGTTGTACCGGAGTATCGATCTGCTCCACATTTTGCTTTGGATTTCAATTTATGCACGATCAATTCAAATTGTTGCAGTAGAGGATAGCATGACGGACGTAGTAGCATGATAGTAGAAGTGCTCTCATGGTTATGTTTTGCTCAAAAATATGGTGAACGTATAAGTTAAATTAAATTCACGGGAGTCCAGGGAACATGGAAGTAATAAATCATAGGGTCAGGGGTGAGACTTTATTTTCTACTTCGGCCTCAATTTGCGAATTCTCGGTGTCAATTAAAGTAACTTTGTCCGTTGCGTCTATCGTGTCTATCAACTTAAAGCTTTCTCATTACTCGTCTATTAATTAACAAAGAAAAGTATTACATCTCATGCTTCTTCCCAATCCTTAAAAATGGTGTTAAAATTTATTATATGAAGTTAACATAAACCACAAAATTACGATACCAATCGCGATTTTATCGCATATCCGTGTAAGTTGTAAACCAAATTCCAGTTGGTCCGACTCAATTATTGTTACGAGCTTAGCGTGGAAATTCTAATCTTGAAGTTGTGAGCGTGTGCGCCCGCATTGCATATCGTCTGATTAATATCGTCGGCGCGTCCCCGCATGGCTTCAGACAAGTTTCGAATCCGACTGTATATTGTGTACATGCTTGCCTCTTTCGTATGGCTTGCTATATCAACGGGAGCTGCTTGTTGATTTGTTCCGGGTCTGGTATGATTATGTTGGAAATATTTCTTAAAATTTTACATGGATTAAGTTTGAAGATTGAAATTGGTTTTGAGATTACCGAATGCCCAAAAATCCGCTCTCTCTTGGTCTCCCTCCTTTTTATGTATCATTCTTAGAAACAATGCAAATGTTAAAATAAAATAAAAAATGTAATATCTCCAAAAGACACACGTATGATTCTTCGAGCATTATGAGACTCTTTGGCCTAAAGGGATGATTTTTCCTAAATGATGAAATCAGTCCCCACGGTACAAACATTCGAAACTCTTAGAACATCCTTGGTTATACTTGATATGGTTACGAGGGAGTGTTAGAGAGAGAATTTTCGTTAGTTGTTTTTTCGTTAGTGCCGAATCAGTTATACTGTTGCTACAGTAAAATTGATTTGGCACAAAGTTACAACTGAAAACGATTTTCACTGTTGTGTATGAGAATAGGTATTTTGAAAGTCAAGTGTAAACTTTGACACAATTTTTAAAGTTTTATATTTTCTCAGACACGGATTGCGACTATTGATGCTGTAATATGCATAACTTTCGGATATGAGCACTGTTTATTTTACAAATTAAAATGCGGAGATGTTTAATTTTTCTCTCAAAATAAACAAAGCTATGCTTTCGAGTCAGCCTCAAAGTAATACGGCCATGTCATCTATTTAATTCTTAATCTCTTGGAATTTCCCTCCGTTTGTCATTTCGGCGGGGCTTACGCATTTTAAATTTCAATCTGGGAGCGAAGATGCTATCTTGCGTCGTACGTCCGCCGAGCTTTTGCCATCTCTGAAAAGTGACTAGCTAACGGATTATTTTCAATCCGTTGGTGGCAGCCACCGAGATGTTCGGCATATCTAACAAGCTCCATTATCTACGGCACCCTGTCATGGGACTCAGACGTTTCAATTACACTAGGCCAGATTGGGAGGTTCTCAGAGCCCGCCGCCGCGGCCTTCGCGAGCCTGCATTATGATATTGGCTTTTGATATTTCTACCACTACTGTAATCGTGACAGCTAATTTTGAATGTAGTTCTCTTTGTAACAGATAGTTTAATTAAGTTGGGATCAAATATTTTATCTGGAACTGTAATTCACGAGGAAATTCGGTAAAGTTTCAAATTTCTGTGTACTTACAATGAATACTAAACTAAATCAATAATTAATTTTAAACGCAAGTGTTGATTTGACGTTTTAAAATGCTTATGCTAACATTAAGCTTTTAACACCATTTGCATTTTTTATTTGTCCGAAACAAAAATATCCTTATTTTAAATATTCTGATTTATATACCACCAATTATAGATTTAAAAATAAAGTTTTCCTATTATAATTTTTTCACCCATTAAACAATAACACGGGAGCGAAGGTGACGGTACACGGACGGGCCTATTTCTGTTGGTTCCATGTTTTTGTTTGGTTGCGCATCGCATCACGTTTTCCGCGAGCACGTACGGTATGCGTACACTGAATACTAATGCAGGACAGTGGGTAGGCGCCGCTCGCCGCTCAGGTCGCGTCGCCCTAAATTGGGTTCGAATCGCATACACTTTGATGCACACTGAATTAACGCCCGGCAGCAAAACAATGCCCAATCAAACAGCGGGACCACACACGTCTTTGCATGCATAGTTTCAGTTGTCCATTTTTAGAATTGCAAACAGCGCGCTTCCAATGTACAATATTTTAGTCATATTGACCATTCTATAACGCGGTTTATTTGCGTTTCGCTTTTTGCGTGAAGGCTTGTATAATATTGTTTGTTGGTTCTGTCGAATAATATTAATTTACTTTTGGTGTTGTGATTCCGATTGCATTGTATAATTAGGCTTGTCGGTGGCACGTGACGAATTATAATCCATTCACAGTGGTAATCCCCATGCAACAGCGAGGAGCATGAATCAACGCTATTTGATGCACCGCAAGTTTCCTGTCGGTGCTCGCTCAATTGGATTGGTCCTCTTTGTTTTGAGCTCTCAGATTGTTTGTTAGCTTATAAGTTATCTTTGATACAATTTCCACCAATTATATTAATAAATAGCCCGATACAAAAAAAGTTGTGCAGATTTATATAGCGAAGGATTGGTTATTAATTTCCTAAGTGTAGTGGCCGATTTTCGATTGAAGAGAAGCGCATAATCCGGTTGCAAGCGTAGGCAGAGCGACAATGGAGGTAGACACCGTTGTGGATTACTGCCCCCCTAAAGGTGTTCTCTCTATAAATGGGGGATTTAATTTGCCGTATCCTTAATACAATAGGCGGGTGTTTGTTTGAGACTCTGTCGGATCAGCGATGTCCACTGCAGGCCAGGGAGGTTAATCGCCATAAGTAATAACTTTCGGCCCTTGCTAAGTGTTTCTCTCAATTCGTGGAATGTTTTCCCCTTTAAAAAAGCAATTAACTTGACTTTGTAAATTCTACATGGAAGAATTTTATTTTCTGTTTTAAATCTTTCATGCTAATTTGTATTAGGTCTGATTGCGATGTTGTTGGTTTTGTATCTGTTTTAATATGTGTTCGCTTAGGTCGATACCTATTGCAATTGTGTATCTTTAGGGCTTTTGCTTTTTTTGTTTGGTGCGATATTTCTTATCAGACTATTTGATTCTACAAAAATGTTTTTTTTAGATATTTCCAGCAACATACTATGTCTATGAACCTCAATTTTTTTTATTACCATTAACCAGAGACATTTACGGTAAAGGACAACAGCATGATGAATCTTACATATTATAAAGATTTTGAAATGAATTCCTGCACCATGAGGAGTCCGCTAAAACGTCCTAGGTCGGTGATGGGTTTGTTCCAAGGTGTCTCAATCGATTTTTTTACTGTATAGGTGTCCCGGGCTCAACAGTAGACAGGTCTCGTCATATATTGCTATATAACAGAATTAATATTTCAACAAAAATTGTCAAACATAACTCTAAACCGGTTATGTTAAAGCGTGACGTAAAACAATAGAGCGTGTGGGCTCGTGTGGCATGACTGTGCGGGCACACGAGACGCCGATGACGTCGCATTAAAATGAAATCCACACGGGCATGATTGATGAGGGCGGCAAACACTGCCGCGCCCGGTTCATTCAATTTACTGTCACCGGTTCTGTGGTGCACTTTTATTGGAGTGAGGCAATTTTTTGGCGGATCTTTGGTGGTTTTTGGTTAGATGTTGTAAAGATGATGATTACTCGTTCAGTTATCGTTGATGTAATAGGTACATCATTCGAAGAAACTTAAGATTTTCTTTATTAATTTTTTTCATCACGATTTTTCGTTATATTCTATAACATGAAGGAAGGTACAATTAGGTGACCAAGAAATCGGCAATGCAAATAATTTCATTCAACACAACGTATCTCACGTTTAAAAAAGATTAAGATTCATATTTTTTATATGATCATTGTTCATCATGAATACAATATTTAGACATACTTTCAGCACTGTCGAATCACTGAAGCTAACGTTAAACATTAAAGTATAAATGGTGACTATCCATCCTAAGAAGAAAATGTCGCACAATAAAATACATGGTAACAGTGGAAAAGTTTAAAAAGCGAACAAGACCGTCGCAGCGGAAGGCTTAACAAATTGGATACGCGTAACTAGAGCCGGGTTCATTCGTCAGTATAAATTATCCGGTGGAGATGCGTTTCTCGATCGCTGGACACTGATGCAGATGTTTCGCGATGCTGGATTTCTTTTTACTGGATTGAAGGATTCTGTAGTTGATGGAGTTAATCTTGACTTTATAGTGTTTATTAGGTATTTTATTATTTTAGACGAATCGCTGAAACTGTTTGTAGCAAAGATCAAATTAATAAAGAAAATATCGTATTTTCTATTTGATAACATCAATTAAAATTTGGTGTAGGTGTACTTCAAATTGGGCCCAAAATTTGCGGTGGATATTGACTTAAGTTTTTTAATTATTCCCTTCGACCTAAATCTTCGAATCAAGCACACAGACTTTGAAATTGTTTCAATACAATTGTATTAAGACTTTAAACATGTTTCCATTATACTTTCCGCTGCGCTGTCGCGGCCGTAAACACAGTTTCCGTAGACGGAATTTAATTTCTTAACACAATGTGGTGCGATGTGATTATCGCAATAATTTGTCTCGGGATTCTTGGCGGAGCGTCGGCCGCTGCATTTATGGCGTGGTGGCCGGCACTGTGAAACTGCGATACCTATGAAATTACCAGGAGTGCTTTTTTATTGCTTGCTGGTCCTTGTTCAAATGTTTGGTTTTATTGGGACAATTATTACTTAGATTAGATTTTGTAGTCACACGAGTATTTTTGGAGTATAGTTTAAAAGACGTGATAAAATTAGGACTGTCGTTGCCCACTGTTGGGCACGAGCTTTGATTTGGATAGGTTAAAATTTAAAACCTCCGCCTATGCTTCTCTGGGCTGATTTAGGCTATGACTCATTTTCATCCCTTAATTAATGAGGTTAATATTATGTAGATTACGACAGGTATTCCTTGTCATCGTTATACACGTTAGCGTACAAAGTGTAACAAAAACCAGAATTATCTAGCTAACCCTAAACATAATCCACGTAAAAAGCATAACACGTAAGTTCATTAAATTGAAGTGTTTTCACATCTCGTGTAATTTGTAAGGCGATATCTTTTTCGCTAGTTATAAGTTGGCGGTGTATTGGTCCGGGGAGGTGTCGCGGCGGGGCGCGGCGCGGGCGGCCAAGTTCGTAATAAGAGCTAGTGTCTGCCCAACCACCTCACCGGCAGAGTTTTAAGAACTTCCACAATGTTTGTTTGATTCTTCTATCGTTGATACTTACCGTAGCACCCGAGCGCAAGTCGCACTGATACTTTTATTATTTCCTTATGGACTTAGAGGGCACAGTTTTCCAACTCGTTCACGGTAATGGAATTTATTGTGCGCCCGTATTGTATTGGAAACGTCGAGTGGCTGCCTATGTTTATGACGAATATGCACTCGCCGATGCTGAGATTTTATATCTTACCTTGGGTTTATTCAATTTGAAATTGTATCGTATTGACATTTTTATCAACTAAACGAATGCAGTATTTGAAAATGATACGCTGTTGTGTCTCAATAGCTCCTTCATGGATCAGGTATGGGTTCGGTGAAACAAGTCTACAAAAATATTAAAGTTATACTTATTTGTAAATAAATTACATATTTAGGGGTCAAATATATTTCTAACAAGATATTGATAGTTTTTTTTAACGAAATTATATTCACTATGTTTACCCACGTCCGTCTGTGCTGATTCTCACATCACAGTGTATATTATAAAATAAAATAAAATCCTAATATGGCTCCGTTTGAAAAGCAGGAAAGCAAGTCTGAAATGGAAACCGATGCTCTCCTCCTTTATTATTAATCCACATCCGATAAAATCTGCGCCAGACGTTCGGCTTTATCTCGGATGAAAACTGAAACTTTGCCTGTACGTTCTTTCACTGCATTTAATTGAGAAAACTTTAATTTTTACCATGGCGCACGCTAAGATATGGGTTAGTTGTGGAATGCTTTTTTCACAAGGGTATCTACAGCCCTTACTACGAGTACAGTTGCGTCCAGTTTACTGTTTTTTTTAACTTTTTTGTTTCATTTATTACAAAATTGTGTTTATGGCTGTAGAATTTTTATCAACTATCCTTTAATTTATTATTATTTTCACTGCAGGTCACATTATTAATTTAACTTTTTAAATACACAAACGAAAAATCTTCTTCAATGATAAATAAAAGATCGATAAAGTTCTGTATGTTCGGTTTCCTGTTTATAATCGGTGTACATTAAAATTAGGCACCGACAATACCGTGACTTCATATCGGTTCCAAATTCTAATGAATACGGGCGAAGAAATACAGGTTGCAATTCATCACGCACTGCTGAGCTTACTGATTGTAGGGCGAATTTCATTTCAGCACAGTAATTATAGTACTCAAAATTGGATACTTGATTTGTAACATAATGTATTTCTGAGTGATTTAATTACTAAAACCATAATATTACATGAGGTTTTGAAATTATCAAAATTGTAACTTTGCAAATACAATTTTGTCGTGATGGCAATGTCGAGAATAAATTGGTGTTTACTGATTTTTTTGGACAATTAATTCATTTGCGCGAACACGTTTTTCACGAATCTTCAGCAATCAAGACAAAATATTCGTAAGTGCTTTTAAATTGCAATTACATTGCGTCCGGTCCGAAATCCAGTAAACCAGACACACTTACTAAATGCACTGATCTCAAGGAACTGCAGATGTACAAAACGCATTACTTGGCACGCTCCCCGGCTCACGTTCCGAGGTGTAAACCCCTGATAGCGTCCGACTTAATCTTACTAAGTGAATTACTCTGGACGCCGTCGCACGCCGTCTCACCGTGTATACTGTTGACGGAGCTCACGTGCTTTTTTTTTAACTCTAATCGTGTTAGCACCTGATATGGACCGGCTAGCGTAACGTGTGATAATGTGTTTTGCTGCTTTTTTTATTAGGTTACCACCCAGAGCACCATCGACGCGGCCACTCGGTAACTGAATTATTTAAAACAGATTTTCAGAGTTAAAAGCTAACGGGGCTTAAAGATTTTGTTTTTAGCGTTAACACTCGGGCGCATTTTATTTTCATTTTGGAGTAAACTAAATATGATAGAAAAGTAGAACTCAAGTTTGCTGGGTTGGTGTATCCTTTTGTTTCCTATGCGAAATGTACATTATCTCCCGCAGGTTCCATTTGTGTCGATGTTGCCTTTTATTACGGCCTTTTCACTTGACCCGCGCGGGCTATGTCCAAATAGATGATCGAATCGGGCCGTAGTGAGTGCGAATAGCTGGCAACCTAACACGGGTGTCGGTAAAGTGAACCGCGCCGGTTCACGCCGCGCCAATCTGCCGAGTGAATTACCCTCGGCGAAATCCGACGCAATCTCGTGAAAACTGCCACTTTACCACCACTCTCACATGTATTTAGTTTTACGTCCACTTGTGAGTCGCTGTCGTTTTTATTTATGTAACTCTAGCTCCGCTTTCACCATATGATGTATTGTGAACATGAAATTAGTTACGTTTCCTGAAAATGTTACGAGAGTTGTGTTCATTAAGCCTCAATGGTTCCATTTTCTATTTGAATCTACTTACAATAACAGCATGTGGTAAATGGATGCACTGCAATTTCGATTCAAATGAATTTCGCTTCAGCTCAGGCATTACAAAGAGATTCACCGGCAATTGTGTTCAGCTTTACCTTTCTCAATTGTTTTAATAATACGAAACTGCTGTATCTCACCAGCTATTCTCAAAGAAACTAGCAGCTGCGCTTGTTATGTTACGTGTAATCCTTGAACAAAAAAACCCTACTTTATAATAGTGAAGCGAGTTTCCGATTAAACCGTCCCACGGCCGACAAGGCAATAACCGGCGCTTTATGATAAAGTTAATTAGATAGAACATTCGTTCCCCGGAGCGAGTATACAGATGAGACGCGGCACCCGACTAGGCACTTTAAAAAGACAAAGAAAAGGAAGGTAACCAAATTACATGTTGTTCTCAGTTTAATGGCATCAGGTTCGCAAGTCATAATCTGCGTATGACGTTTATTGACGTTTAATTAAGGCCTTCTTTAGTTTTAGTTATACAAGATAAAGTGTGCCAGTCTTGCGAGATCTTTCTAGGTCCCACTATGATGTTTAATTAAAATGATAATATCCTGTTTTATGAAAATATAAACTGGAAAATAGTCAATGAGTAGCATAAAAATGCAAAATTACTGTTATAAAATGGTCAAATACGGTACCACATTTTTAATATCTCGTATAGATCGTTTAATTGTGCTGCAATACGTGTTTATTGACAAAAACTTTACAAATAAGGAGTCGTGCCCCTCATATAACCGCAGAAGCAATCCACACACGAGTTTAGTGATTCATTTCAAAGTTTGCGAAGAACGGACGCGTCGCCGTGCTCGCCCGGAGGTATAATTAGTTTCGTGATCGTCCGGCGCTGTCCGGGCGGCGGACGGCGGCGGCCGGACGGACGGCCGGACACAAGTCAAACAAAACACGGATATCGACGCATATGCAACGTGCCGGCTTCATGCAACGCGTTTTGGCTTTGCTTTCCGACTTGATGAGCAAAGAAAATTAGCTGATGGAATATTAATATCGCTCAGTGGCGAAGGGTTCATACAAGCCGATTCCCAGCAGCACGCCTTATAATTTAAAGGAAATTATTAATTATTTACATTTTTTTAAACAAGTTATATGAAGAAAATAATCAAATAAAATAATAAACAATATTAAAATGAATATAAACAATAAACAAATGTTATTCGATAATAATAAACAAAATATTATCGATCAATTAATAACACAACGACAAACGCATTGCGCGATGTTCAACGTAAGTACATGCATACGAAACACGCGGCCGCCTAGATTCCGATGACGTCACGTCAGGCTACAAGGACACAGCACGAGTTCCCGTTGCTCTTGCGCTCATTTCCAACGCATTATTTGCCATCTCTGTTACACGTTTGTTGCTCAGAACTGCATGCAAAATTGCACCTTAAAACCCTTAGCTTTTAAGGTCTAAATTTATTTGTAGAAATACGACGGTATTCGCTTGTGAATATGCCGGTGGGCCTACGGCTTATAAAGTAATTTGCCAGTTCGCGCCTCTTTTATTTCGTGTTTATAATAAGAAAATATTATTTACTACTGTGTTGTTTCAGTGTATATGTATAATGCGGTGTCTATTTTTAGGTTTGTATATAATTAGTGGGTAATTTATGAAATTTTACTGGTTTCGAAGTGCAAACAGATCTATCTATTTAGCAAAACTTTAATGATGAATGAAACTTGATAATGCCGTATGTATCGTTTTATCTCATGAATTGCAGTATTATGAGGTAATTTTAAAAATGCTGCATTTACGTAATTAAAAAACGCACTGGAAATTATATAAAATTTGATAATACATTTAAGTACCAGAGAAAGAACGGCAACTGACAAGTTTTAATTATTTAATAAATATTGTAATGCCGTATTTTTGTTAGCGTTGATTCAAAATAGGACATACAAACATAACCCACGCCTGCATCCCATGAGGGTTGGCAGATTCGATAGATCTCCAGTAAGCTCTATACTGGCATCGTTTTACTTTCGTCCACTTACATCAATCTCTTCATCTTTTTTTTATATATAAGGAACGTTTGACATTTTTTTGTCGATCAATTTCAAAGCTAATGTTGTCTTTTGCATTGAATCGAAATTTACTTTAAAAACGTTAAAAAAAGCACCTAACGGGCACAGTGCTATTCCGTGCAAGTGTTGTATGAAAATATAGTAAGTATTACTAAGCAAATATGTCGCTCAATATCTTACGTACATAACGGAGTAAAAATATAAGTATGAGTACTTGTTAATTTAATAAAACTAGTCACCAGAAGTATCGGCTTCCCTTTTGAAAAAAGTCACCCTTCGCCACTGATATCGCTCCTTCTCCGATATGGCCGCTTTGACATATTTTTTTACGGCGTTTTCTGCTCCGTTTCGTGATATTTAGGTTGTGTAATATGTATGATGAGACTTGCTGTAGAATACACGCATATTTTAATTAATGCAAAATCAAAATGAACCAAGTTTTATATAAAGAAATTTTCATAAAACCTTTGCTTATTTGTTCAGCCCAAAGTATACCACAAAAAACGTATCTCATAGTGATTTATTAGTGGCACTTAAAATGAGATACATAACTGTGTTCCACAATCTGCAAGCAGCTGCCTCCACGCGACCATTCGTATTGAGGTATTAAGTGTTGGGTAAATTGAGTGCAGTGGGTAGATCCGGTGTGCGCCGGAAGTGACGCGCGGCGGGCGCACCACAGCCCAACCCTATAACTTTTGATTATATCGCCTTGTACACTATTTTTAATCAGATACCGCGCGGCGAGCAGTATTTCTCATTTGTATTGTTTATGAAATGATTTTATTATGAGACGATTTGTTGGTTCGCGTAATTTGTGCGCCTGCTGTTATTTAATCAGCGGTACATTTTAGTTATGAACTGACTTTAGTTTTTACAACTTCGAAATGAAGGTGTTATAAAGTAATTATGATGGTATTTATGTGATGTGGTATGTTGCGTAATAATATTTTTAGTTTAAATGTATTTGTTTATTAACAAAACTAAATGTGCGGATTACAATGCGTTAAGTGGTATATCTATCTATTATGGGTCAAAGTGTACGCTTCTTTAACAAACTTCCCAATGGTATTAGAGAACTTCCAATTAACAAGTTTAAAAATATAATTAAAGTAAAGCTGTGTAAAAAGGCATATTATAGTATCTCTGACTATATGGAAGACAAAACTGCTTGGGAATAAATTGCTCAATTTCTATGAAATTAGAACAATTATTGACATGATAATAATATATATACAGACGATACTGTGATATTTAGATAAATCAACCATTGTAATTTAAACTGGCCTTTAAAAAAAGAAAAAGAAAGAAAAGACAAGCAAAAAAAAATGAAGACAGTTCGTGTTGCTGAGGGAGTTTCTTGCGCCGTTTCTTCTTCACAGCTACAACACGTTCCGAAGCGGTGGTAGCAGAAATTAACGATTCAAAAGATCTTGTAAAAGACTACTTGAATAAAGAATATTTTGATTTTGATTTTGATTTTGATTTTGATTTTGATTTAAATTTAATTATATTATGGTAATGTAAAGTAAGTACATAAAGTAGTAGAATTTTGATGTAGGTATATTCCATGACATAATTTTATCAATTAAACCATTATTGGATTATTATTGGATTCATTAAAAATCTACTCAACTCATCATCCACATTGCACCTACAGTTGTTGGTTTTATAATAAACTTTTCTAATATAATATTAGTATGTATATGTGTGTCAGTTTTAAATCGAATCTCGCAATATTGCCGCGCTCTCCCAGGTGATATCGTTCAGTTGTTTTTCATTTCGCAACGCATACACCCACAAACCACTAGATTGTGATTCCTTTCATGAAACTAATATCAACTTTATTATTGTGTCAACTGTGTTATTTGAAATTGTAGTGGAAACATTTTTATTTGTGCTACCATGTGAAATGTACCCCGTTGGTAATTATTGGGAGTTTTTTAGATGAAAATATTTCTTATGGTATGACAACCAAATCGTAAACCTGTAATTTAAATATGTAATTAAGTTTGTTTGCAAGTATGGGTGTTATTAATGTATTTGGACCTGTAATTTGGGCATAATTTAATTTTAATTGGATAGATTTATAACCAATTCGGTTAATGTTTGTGATACATTCTCAAAAGCTCTATGCACGTTCAGTATGGCACATTAATTGCACTTGTATGTATCCTAAAACACGTTTTTAATTCAATTCTAAAAACATATCATTTGATTACCACTTTCGTCTATACCTCTCAAGCAAACGTATTCCTAATACCTCACAATAACAGAAACATTAGCTTATCCAAGGTTTCCAGTGTTCAACGGCTCGTGCAAAACATTGTCGGTTTATATCGAGAGTCGCGAGTGTTCCATATCTGTTTCCGTGTGGAGTGCTGTTCAATTGCACGTGATGCACTCCGACTCACCTTTGTAATACAAACAATGCTTTATGCAAAAATATTCGCTGTGGAGTTGTGAAAAGTTTGTTATTGGGAATGCAATTTAGGGTTTTGGTGTGGGTTAGTTTTGCTGTTGATTGCATTTATCCGTTTTTAGGATTTTGTAACCAAAAAGGTTTAGTGTTTATAACGTTGTCCGTGTGTTTGTGGATCAAAAAATAATCTAGGCATTATAGGAACGCATGACAAAAAAATATTTTTAAAAATTTGAATCTCCCGTCACTTGCCTAAAAATCCGTCGTATGCATATGCATAGCGATTGAGGGTCTTAATAAAAAAAACGCATTTGGAAACTCACTATGCGAGAGACGAGAGCACGCAGACAGTATGAATCCCTCTATATAATTGGATTAATGTCAATGCCACTGATATGTATGGACTAGCCTTGATTATGATTCATATTCTCGCAAAAATCTTTTTTCCACATGCGTTTATGATATAACTGAAGTTTCCCATCGTCAATTTCGTAGAATTTAAATAGCACACGTCGCCAATAAGGTACACGGCACCGACAAATTGTCGGCCATTCACGAGTTTCCAAAGAAGCCCCGCGAGCCGTTTTCGTAGCTTGTTGCTCCGCGATGCTAATACACATCCTTTGAATTGTTCACAATGGTGCTGCGATACCAGTAACGTAGCGGCGCTACAATAGAATACAACAAAAAAGTTGCCTCCTTTGAAAGTGCAGTCGGGAAAAATCTACGAGGAATGGGAGTTGAATTTGCCGCTGTGACAGTGCACTGAGAGATGGGAAGTGTGAGGATATTGAATTAGTGGTGGATTTTACATTTTTTCCGGACGAGAGACAAAAAGGCGTGCCGGCGCCCGGCGGACGCTGAATCAATTACGTTACGTTGACGGGCGGCGAGTGTAATTCGATCCGTGGGTAAATGTTGATTCGACCGCGGGGCATGGCGCTGGAGCTCGCCGCGTCACGCTCGCGTCACGCTCGCGCCACGCTCGCGCCACGCTCATACACCTTTCACATTAGCACGCCGATAATTTAATGCCGTGTAGCGCTAAAAATTTCAGCGGTGTTCGTAATCGGATGTGCTGGTGATGCGCAACTGAATTTTATTTCGTTTATTACAGGATGATTAATTACACGAAAATTACTTTTTCATATACCTACTCATTAATATTTAACAGGATGCAGGACGCTTGCAGGTCGCAGCAGATATCCTGAGACAAAAGATGATATTGATAATTACAAGTTTTTAAAATATATCAATAAAGTTTAATTAACCTAATTACAAGTAATATCGAAAAAACAGAGAAATTCGGTGTTGAAAATCAATTATTTCATGGCAGTAGCAAAATTGAACCAGATTGTAGGTGAAAGGTAAAGCGGATTATCGAAATTAACCTCTTCAACGGTCCTAATGATCGGCTCTTCCACTCCACGACGAAGGGTCTTTTCGATATGGACTTAAGTTATACTTTATGGAATAACGTTTAACGTGAAATAATTAACTTGTTAATTTTCTTTATATTTATGACTAAAATGAATTCGTTATTTGAGTTTAAATATTTATAATGGTATGGAATTTTAAAATCATTAGTTGTTTTTCGATCAGGTGCTTTTACTCCTACATTTTTTTTATTTTGTTTACATAAGCCTGCGTTCAGAAATAAACAGAATGTTCTGTACTAATCTACTGTAAACAGTAAACAGCTACCTTGGCTGAGATGTCACTACTAATTAGAAGTCGTTATCAAATGAAAACATCCATTAGCTACTGCTTCAGAAATAGAATGTTGTTTTTTGTATGATTTGTAGTAAAAAAAATGCTAAAACGAATTATACCTTCTTATAAATTAATACATCTATTAGCATTTCTTCATTGGTTTAGTAGCTGTACGTACTGTTTGCATTCGCCTCACACCAATTGTGAGGTTAACGTTACTGAAAAAATGCATCCACTTTTTTATCGCAATGAAGTTTCACATTTCTCACATACGAGAGACCTACCACCAGTGGCACCACTTAATACAATTTATCGGATAAGACAAAGAAGACGACGGCATTATGGTTGGGTTCATGGCTGTAAAAGTATACATGGGTAATTGAAATCATAATCTTTCAAAAACAGGGACAGGGTAATGAACGAAAAACGGAACAGTGTGGTCTATACCTTCAGACAATAGATCAAAATAGCGTTCGTCGCTCCATATATGTCAGTAAAGGTGTTACTAGACATGTATCCAATTACCCCGACCTACTACTAGGTATCCATGCATTGATATCTAAACAATTTACTACCAAAATTGCACTGCATATCACGCAGCGCACACTAGAGGATTTACTGCTAAAATTCACGTCACGGCATTGTCAAAATTTAATCCAAAACCTTCAATATTGGAAGATACGGGCAAAGGATTTGTGCTCGGTGCAGGCTGGACCGTCGTGGGTTAATCCCGTTCATCCGGGGCACACAATGGGCTCTATTACCATGCATGCGAGGCCGATACAAATTGCCGATGAGTCGCCGTATTTGCAGACGCCCGACATGTCCTAATAATAGTGGTTTTTGCTCTTGTCTTGCCCTACGGACCGTGTAAGCTTGCTTTATACGTAATTGGCTTTTAATTAGGATGTTATTCAAGGCAGCTTTGCAAGGCTGTATCAGTTGTAATTAAAGTAAGTCTCTCAGTGGTTATGAGACAAAGAAATTCGTTTTCCATACAAAATATTTCTAAATAATATTCATATCTTGATTTAAGTAGTTATGTTACTTATTTGGTATGCTTAAGATAAGTAGTGTATATGTGTTGTTTTTTAATAGCAACCCTCTTAAGTTTTCGTGTAACTTACATACTGTCACCTTCGCCCACGTGTTGTCGAAAGAAAATTCTTATTGAAGATACTTGTCGTAATTAGCAAACCTGGCCAAGTAATGAATTTTCACACTTAGAACTATGTACAACTGAACGGTTATTTTATTTATGTCCCATAAAGGATACAAATAAACATACCAAATAAAGGGTATATTAAGGGTCTTTACCCGTTTTTTTGGGGAAAAACTATTGATTGTGTTACATAATATGATATGGTCAATCAATTGAGCTACAGGAGGTAAATGATCTGACAAAAGCGTAATTACTAACGTAATACCTGTAATACCTGTACGTTTTTGCGATCCACAGCTTATATTGGTTTAATTATTGGGATAAAAACTGTACGCGGAATATATCTGCATTAATTTTCAGTTAATTTCAGTAATTAAAAAAGCTTTGTCGATGAATTCACTTTGCTGTTCACCGTTGTCCATTATAATAATAAAGAACTGAAAGTGTTTGCCATTTTAAACTGATTAATATTACATTAAACAATAACACGTTACGAGCATGTCACACTTAAATGTAACGTAATGGATCTGAGCCGCAAAAAACAAAGTGCTCAAGATGGACCGCGCGGGGCCACTAACAACCATTAATTATAGCGTACAGGTCACGCTAAAGTTTCATTTTATGGATCCAAGTCATTGACTGAGTCCCTTAGGATCTGGATCATTAAGTGGGTAAATGGTTAATGAAAATAGAATGAGCACTAAACATCGAAGCGGAATTTCGCCAGTCACCTAGGCGTCGTTAAATGCTGTTATCGTCGCGATTAAGTAACAAAACAAGTCGGCTGGAGGGCGCGGCGGGGGAGCGCGGGGGTCGCGGGCCACGTCGCGAATAATAATCTCAGTTTACGACGGCACCCGAGTGAATCAATAAAAACACTAATAATGCACAGCCGTAATCCGGCTCGTGCACCGGCGCGATTACCGGCACTAACGAGATCGTAAAGACGGATATCCTATGCAAGGCTTAGCCGAAACGTTAGCGCCGCGGGGAGGTAGGGGACCCGCCACCGTGTCCGCGGAAGGGTGACGTTCGATTGTGTCGCAGCTACAGACGGATCGGTTGTTACGAACCGAATGAACAACTCCATGTCAATTCCCATGTTATTACCCGTCTGTGGCACTTCCAAAACTAATACAATATGTCAATTGTAATAGAGTTTTTTGTTTTCACATATATTATGAAGGTATTGTTCATCATCCTGTATTCAATTGAAGTCTTAAAATTAGAACGAACTTTTCAATGTACAATTTTTACTGTTTTACTTTGATTTTAGATTAAGACAATAAAAGATAAATACATTATGGCATGTTGCAGAAGAGTGAACCGAGACTAAAGGTTGCTCTTTTAAGATATTATTACATCTTTAGATGAAAAGAAAATCTAACCGCACTATTTCAGTCCAGTAACCCCAGCAACATTACTTAAATCTGCAAATCATAAATTACAACTCATTTCGCTAAACCGTTTCTATAATGGATTAAATTCCGTTTAAAACATTATAAAGTTACATCAAAAGAGCAAAACACAAAGCTTTTATTGCCCTTACAAAGAAGCAATCAGACTATAGACTTACAAATTTTTCTAAGTAACCCTAAAACGGCGCGCAGGATCCATTATTCTCAATTTGCGCGAGTTGAAGGAAGCGCGGCGGGTGTCCCCCTTGATTAAACCCGGGGAAGTAAGAAGTAACAATTTGTGTGCATTCGTTTCCACGCTTATACGTAGGATCTCTCGGGATGCACTCCAGCTCACTGCTGTCTCGAGGATCGTGTGCGGATTTTACTGCATTCCAAGAAATGTCAAATTTATGTGTGCTTTTGTTTTTGTAATTTTAAGTTATACCATTTGAATGTTTGCTTCAGTCTGAAGAGTTTATGATGGTAAACTATTTCCTTCTTCTTCTATCGATACTATGTGGCCAAAAAGTCGTCGTGTGAATTTTCGGTTTTCTATATCTTACGCAGCAATTTATAAAGTAAACATCGCAAACAGCTCAATCGGTACAGTATGCGCTTTGAGCCTTTTGAATCGATAAATCTGGTATCAGGCAAGTGTTTTAATACTTTGTTGTTTCTTGTCATTATTTTTGCCACTTAGATTTAGTTGGAGTTACCTATTGATTCCGGAGGCTTTTGACGTTCAATTATAGAAATGACATCTCATTAAATGAAACTCTTATAATCAAATTCGATAATATTATATTGCACATCACGTGAATCAGATTAAACTTACATTTCCAACGTAAAATCAAGCAAATTAAAAATCCCCTGCTGAGATAATGAACACACAAATACCACTCATTAGGCACATTCAATGAAATAAAGTAAATACACGTGTCATTTGCGTGATCGATCGCGTCCGCAGGGCTACACATGTGTCTGAGTGGATGGAACGGACGAGTATCCGACCACCTGCAGTTCGATCTGCTATTGACACGCTCGCCTGCGTAGCAATGCCCGTCGGAAACTGATCGCAACAACCTTTGTTTATTTTAAATTTATTAAAACCAGCCTTTTACTTGCCCACACGATATATATTTTTATTTATTTTTACCGGAAAAACATTAAAGCTACTAATGGTGATGAAATTTATAAATATTCATCAACAGATATTTAGTCATTTTGTTTATATCTGGATAGCGAGTACACGATGAGAGAAAACCTGTCATAGACACATAAGTAATTGTGTCGTGTTTCAATACAAGTTTAGCATGCCAATATTCAGTTTTGAACAGATAGACGATTATAATTTAGACATATACATCTCCCACCGATGTATTGGATTGCACTCACTTAGGTGCATAATAGTCACTTTTTTACCAATGTGAAAAATACATCGCGTCTGGTATCCGCTGAAAATATTTGCAATATCCGCAGTGATTATGTATTCCCGTACCGTTCCCGTAGAGTCAGGGCGTTGAATACCCATAATGTTTTGATAATAATTTTACACTGATTCACAAGTCGATGACAGTGGCGCGTGACTTCCGCCCATCTTGGGCGATCTTGGCTCGCGCCGGAATTAAAATTAATAGAGCGGGAGTGAAGGCACGTCGCGGTCCGTCCCGGTCCGACCCGGCCCGGGTAATTTGTTTACTCGTCTCGCTATGGATTACGCCGCATGCTGCGCTGAATAGGTAACTGCTAGTGACTTTTTATAAGCATCAGTCAACATGTACTGAGCTCTATTTTTATACTGGCTCCGTGAAGGGGTGTATTGCTCTTAATAGTAATTACAGTGCAGTATAGATAGAACACTGTAGTATCATTTACTTGTTTATGTGTGGAAGTTAACTAAGATGCTTTTAGTAGTAGAAAAATTAGGCACTAAATGCAAATCGTACATTATTCATTTAAGTTTTAATTACTTCAAGGAATTAATTTTGATGTAGTATTCATTTACGTATTAATAAATTCTTAACTGCCGCTTTGTATCTTAAGCGCGCGTAAGAGTATATTGAAGTCTACAGTTCCTAACTTATCTCACATGATGTATCAAAACAGTGAATATCTTCTACACGGATATTTTACATTCTATTCAATTGCATCTATTTTAGTTACATAACTCATGACGTGTAGCAATGCTGAAACAAATTAAAACTTCACTACCCACTCGCAAGCATTAGCCGACTATCAAAATGCAAAGAAGTTACACACTTCCATCGGACATACACATTGAATTAATAGTCTAAGAGGTAGCAACGTTTTTGAGAGAGAATTTCAGGTAGGCCAGTTTTTAGATATGCTATCTCTCTCACTCTCCCGGACGTCATACAGGCTATCTGGCTGGCGGTAGTGGTTGCGTTCGTCAGTGCGCAGCCTACCTATACAGGTAAAATATCGAATTTTAAAATCATTTTAAGAAGCTTTTTTCCTTTATTATTATTTTTATTGAACTTTTTGCAACATGAATCTATTATTGCCAGATATTTCTATTGTTGTTTAAACTGTGCCAGACGCTAATTTTGAATTAAAAAAATATTATTTTTCAAAGTATTTCAGTATGGCTGTAATTTTTATATGATGTTATTTAAGTATCTAAAAACCTAAATTTAATTTGCCAGACATTAATTCGATTGTTAAACCTTCAGCCAGACCGATCTAAAAGTGAAAAGTGATTGGGCATGTTGAAAGAGTACAGACAATCACGTGTTATTTTTAATGTGTATAACAAAATTGTATTACAATGGCTAGCGAAAAATTAAAATGTGGTTTTTGTAAAGACAGAAATGGAAAAATAATAACTTTTGTTGAAGATACATTAAAAAAGTGTAAAGAAGTTCTGCAAATACGTGTAAATTTTAAACTGAAATACAGGGTATATCAAGACCGCGACCGAAAACGAAGCCAGGTGGTAGTATTAGTGACTTCAGACACAATGCAAGTAAAAATTTCGCAAAAAATATCGTCAACTTTTTTTTGTATTTTTTTACTAATCGTCGTATTTGGGTGATAAAAACATAATTTTCCTAAAATAAAGATGTAGACCTCTTTATTTTTAAACACGCAATGGTACATAAGGGTTTAAATTAGTATTTTCGCAAAAATAGGTATTTTCCACCAAAACACGATGATTTTAAAAAATATATAAAAAAATATCTATCACTGTTTTGGCGAAATTTTTATTTGCATCGTGTTTGGAGCCACTAAAACTACAACCTGGCTTCGTTTTCGGTCGCAGTCTTGATATACCCGGTATAATAGTGTACAGTTACCGGAGCAAGTTATGACACTGATGGATATCACAGAAATTGTTACAGCAGTTTTACAGCTCTAATGACAAAATATCGTAATTTATCTGAAATTAATTTCTCGTCAACAGTAGATCTTCCCAGCACATCTAGTTCAACTTCGTTATCAAATACTGCAGTAGATGTTAGCGAAACCCTGCCAGATAATACGTCTCAGAATTCACATACAGAAGTTAATATCCAAGAAATTGACACTTCTAATGCAATTAACAAGTGCTTTTCATACCGGGTTGAAAGTAATAAGGTTATTAAAACTGTTGAAGATGTACTGTCGTGCGAAGAACAAGAAGAAGCCGATTCTCAAATAATAATATATCACATTTGTCAAATAAATGTCGATGGCGAAGTTGTGATACGCTGCTCAGACACAGATATTTTAATAATACTTCTTGGTAACATGGAGCATTTGAATGCATCACTAAAATCTGGGTAAATTTGGGCGTGGGGAATTATGAGCGATTTATAAGCGTCATCAAGTACACGAAATTCTAGAGAATTCTTTATCGAAAGCTCTACCGTGGTTTTATGCACTCACTGGATGCGACTACACACCAGGTTTTTTCCGGAAAGGCAAACTTCGATCTTTAAACTGTTAGAACAATCAGAAGAGTATCAATTAGCCTGTCAAAATATTATAACAGATGATGAAGAATTGCTGGATGAGACATTTAAGATCTTAGAAAAGTTAATTTGTCATATTTACGGAGCTCGGGATTCATGGAACGTCAATGAACTTCGGTGTCATCTGTTTTCAAACACATATCGGTCTACAAAATCAGATGATAATTTTGAAAAAACAAAATCGTAATTTTGATCCATCAAGCCTACCACCATGCAAAGCTGAATTTTATCAGCATTTACTACGAGTTCGTTACGTTACAA
Source organism: Deilephila elpenor (assembly GCA_949752805.1). Lineage (NCBI taxonomy): Eukaryota > Metazoa > Arthropoda > Insecta > Lepidoptera > Sphingidae > Deilephila > Deilephila elpenor. The sequence continues at coordinate 7,643,351 of OX457112.1, forward strand.
AGTTTTGGAGAAATGATCATTTACAACAACCAACATCTCTATCACCTCAAGTTTCCGGCTGGACCATAAATATGATTTTATCTGGTTTGTTGGAGAGCAATTGCCATCATTAGTTGCCGACATTATCATTAAAGGTAAAAATTAAAAATAAAATACTAATAAATTTATTTGCCGATAGATTATAAAATGTTTCATTCTTTTACAGATAATAACTTATTACAAGACGATGACATTTCAAAAGACGACGATGACAATAAAAATGACTACAGTGCTGAAGATGATGATGATGATGATAATTATCAAGATGCCTCCGTTTTTTTTGTGATAAAATTATGGATTGAAAAATATAATTTTTGGTTATTTTCATCCTTGAGATTGATTATTATCTTATTTTGTACAACGATAAATAGTTATTTTGATACTATATTAATCCACACATTAATTCAATAGTTTTTAATTAGTTCTATGTAATTTATTCGACAACTATTCCTAGATCAAGCAAAATGATACCACATCACTTTTCACTTTTAGGTCGGTCTGGCTGAAGGTTTAACAATCGAATTAATGTCTGGCAAATTAAATTTAGGTTTTTAGATACTTAAATAACATCATATAAAAATTACAGCCATACTGAAATACTTTGAAAAATAATATTTTTTTAATTCAAAATTAGCGTCTGGCACAGTTTAAACAACAATAGAAATATCTGGCAATAATAGATTCATGTTGCAAAAAGTTCAATAAAAATAATAATAAAGGAAAAAAGCTTCTTAAAATGATTTTAAAATTCGATATTTTACCTGTATAGGTAGGCTGCGCACTGACGAACGCAACCACTACCGCCAGCCAGATAGCCTGTATGACGTCCGGGAGAGTGAGAGAGATAGCATATCTAAAAACTGGCCTACCTGAAATGCTTGTTTTCCAGACGTTGCTAGCTCCCGTACCATAATTCCTTGCAAGTGTCAAACTGCGCGCGTGCATAATTCAAAGCAAGTGTTAATTGAGCGGACACGGTTATGAATGATACAGTTAAACGTCGCAGTCCGGTCGCAGTCCGGGTCGGACGGCCGGACTTCCGATAGTCCCCGGCGTGTTTATTGTATCAGTGTCGGCCTCATCAAAATGCAAATAAGGCGCGACGCCGGACGGGGGACGGTCGCCGTATTGAGTTATAACTCGCCACGTCTACGCAGAACGTACTTGTACGGTTTGTTATGTTCTTAACTATAGAAATGTGGAGTTAAAGTATGAAATGATTCCTGCGAGTGAATTAGGCTAAAAGTAAGTAATACTTTACAAATTAAATAAAAAAAATATGTACCCCATAGATCTTTTGAGGAGTAATATCCAATATTGCCCAACCTAGGATTCGAACCCGATTTGCAATCGCATCGTAGTAGAATTTCGCCAGAGGCATATATTTTTTTAAATTTAATAGGTTACTCGTAAATTACTCAATGACTATGCGGAATGAACTCGGAATATAAGTTAAAATTAGCCTATAAATAGTATACCTAAAGATATCTTCGAACATATAAAATCAACAACTTCAGCTTAAAGTTCTAATTTCTAAGCAAGAGCAGAAGAACTAACAACGAAGTAACATTCTCAGTATCCTTTCCGGATTACAACTTGAGCCACAAAAATACTTTGCACAGACTTGTCTAGTGAATCATTGATCGAAAAACTGTTATATTGGTTTCTCACAACTTTAGCAGTTGCTTCCCAAATTATTGTATCAAAAATAAATGTCTCTTTCACAGAAGACCATGTGATAAATAACGGTAAAGAATAAAATTTAAAGTAATTGTAACAACGTCTTAAATTAACATAATTGCCTGCACCATACTGTAGCTCGTTTTACCAAATAAATCACACTAGGATTTAATTGAGTTTGCGTTTGACACTAGCGCCATAAGCTCACAGCGTCACCGCAGTCAAAGCGTCGCCACATTTGACGTGCGGTGCAAAGACGATATGAATGGCCGATGCATGTAGCAGTATAATAAGCCAGCGGCGGCGGTTCCTATTTCGGTCGTTAGGGTGTAATTGTCGACAGCTAATTAGCCCGCCACCGGAGGAACGCTCTCCGGTGTCGGTTCACACACGACCCGCGATATTTAACGCGTCGCGTCGCTGAGATAACCTCGACCGTCACCTCCAGTTGTGCTTTATGTGCCTTGCTTTGATTGGTGCTGGTTTGATTAACTTGTCAGATGGGAGCTACCAAATCTAGAATTCTAGGTGGTGGTTTATAGATTTTAAATTTGATGTTGTGTTTATTGTGATGTTCGTTTGTAGTAGGGTTTATGGTGAAAGGATATATTGTTATACACTCTGATATTGAAAGGAACTTTTAATTGTAACTGTAAAATGTAGGCTATGAACAATTTAATTAGAGGATAAATTGTTCCATTACAACATCATTATATTTATTAACCTTATTGTATAATGTACAGTAAAGATGTAAAAAGAAAATGGTTTAATCATAAGAAAGCAATTTTACCATCTTAAGCTCAAAGCAACGTCTTACAAACAACTGGTAAGATGGAGAAAAAGAAAATGAATAAAAAAGGTAGTCCAAAGTGAAAATTGTAAGTAACTGTAATAAACTTTAACACAAAATATGATGTTCCTGCTTTGTTTATCCCGCGATCATTTGCAGGATGCAAGCGTTGTGTTCTTTTGATATTAAAACTACCGAAGGATTGTAATAAGCTGAAAATAATTTGCATCAGCTTGAAAATGTGATGCACAAAAGGAAACTTGAGTAAATATTACGAAAAGATGTAGCAGAAAATTATTTGAGATGCGTGCTTATTGCACCAACATAGAAGAGAGCCAATGTAGTAAATAAAGTAGAATATTACTTTGCGAGGCGTATGCGGCATGCGCCTGATTTAAGCCTTTGTAGCTGACAAAATTGATATGAACATGATTAAAAAATGGAACATCATGAAAACAAAGTCTTTATATTTTTTCCCTAAAAATGTATTTTACGTTTCGTTATTTCAATACGCTGCGAGTGAGTTTTGAGCTCATATTTTATAACAAATAAAATTGCTTTTGTGATTTTCGTATTAATGTTGGAAAACTCTTTAATGATCCACGCCAATTTCGAGTTGATGTCTTAATGTTGACGCCCTTTATACCTCTTTTAAATAGCAATGTATTTGTTGCAGGTATGGAGGCGATCATGTCGGAGTTCTTCAACGACACTACGACTGCCTTCTACATTATCCTGATTGTGTGGATCGCCGATCAGTACGACGCCATTTGCTGTCACACGGCTATTGCAAAGCGACATTGGTTGAGGTAAGTGGCATTCAATTACAATTTCAGGTTTTGAAGACAAAGGAAACGAAGAAGAACTCAACTCACGAAGTAATTATTATATTTGACTTCCTGGTAATATTTTATTATAGTATTAAAATCCGCCGGTGAGAGAAGAGCATTTCTTCAACAATTTCTTACCGTGCCAGTGAACAAAATAATGATTGACAGAATAGTTTGTCAGTAATTTCTTCAATAGCTTTTTCTTGTCCACTCTAGTATGGGCTATCCTGCATTTATATTCGAGTGCCACTGAGCACTGAAACTTACGAGTCTGGGAATGTCTAATTTCTCCTGCCCATCTATGTGACATCAAATATATTTCCGACCCTAAAATCCGCACCACATACGAATAAATTATTGGGAAATATCCAATTAGTGAGCAGGTCTGCTCGCTTATTAAAACACACACGAGCATTGTTCACGACGAAACTAATTTGGTTATTGGCGGCACGGCACACTGGTTGACCATTCGCGTATGATTCTACAATAGTATGTTTGTCAATTACGTTTTAAACACTTCACGAGTTTTAATTGTGAATGATGGTACTCTTTATGTTGCGGTCGTGTTTGTGTTTCTATTTTTGAGGTTTTCATGGATGGATGTTATGGAAGGGGTATTTTTTGGCTTTGTTTCATCCCTTTGAGTTGCGTTTATGGAATATTTGGTTTGCATAATCATTGATTTGTCATTTTTCGGACATCCGTAAACGATCCTGCTGACTATCTGCGTGAGGCATGTATACCAGTATAGACGGATTGCCATGAGATACGAATGTTTGCTTTGAATGTTCATTTAATATGAAAATACGAAGTCTTATTATGGGTAATCAAAAACGACGAGAGCATTTTCGGTGTCACAACATCCAGTTATTTGTGTTTGACACAATCATAGGTCTTGGTGCGCGCCTCTTTTCACAGTCTACATTTTATCGAACGTTCCACGAAAGCTAGCGAAAACGAAGAACAAAAACACCGTAGAATCACCAACAGCAAGTATCCAAGTATCATTATCGGCTGCAGTCTCGGGCTCGGCCGCGGCCGAATAATAGAATTGTCCCGGCTCGCCGAGGTGACAATTAAATTAATCCAATGTTATTGCGGCTCGCGGCGACAGCCGGCGTCCGAGCCCTGTTGACACGTGTGGTCACATTAACAGCCCTGTATGCGAATTACACAAGTATTTGCCTTTACACGTTTGTTTTGGTTGCTACGTGTGCGTAGTGTGCCGTTGATTTTTTAGGTTGGTAGTATTGTCCGAGGTGTAAATTTGATTGGGTAGTTGGGTTATGATGGTAATAATGATTGTATAAATTTTCGATTAATTTTCTGTCTTATATAAGTTTAAAATCTAATTGCTAGCATTACGATACCCGTATGATTTTGCGGATTCCTTGAAAGGGCTGGCGTAATATCCTGTGTAAGTTGTGTAAAGGTCTCAAAATAGTGTAACTTTCGAATGAATGTATGATCTATACGTTATCAGACGGACAACGACCCAGTTTCTAAAAAAGGCACGATGTAATACATCTATCTGTTTATTCAAACTATTGACACTTACATTGTTTTTACTTCGGTGTCTCTCGTGCAACTCCTTAATCAAAAGGCGACCGAGCACGAAGCAATTTGGCTGGCCGTCCAGCCGGGCAATAAGGACCGAGCGCTATTAAAACAAGCGCAAATAAAGCAAATTGAAAACGGCACCGCTTCCCCTGCGTGCTCGGGAGGGTTAGTTCTTCTGCCCTTCCGGTCCTCGTGCCCCCTGTAAAAACAATGTCGCCAAGACCTCAACCCGTCTCGTGGCTAAGGTATCGACGTGAAAAATCGCCGAATGAACAGTTTCGGTTGATATATTTTGTCTTGTAAAAGACGTGTGGTATAATAAATTGTAATACTAGCTTTTTATAAATTTTATTGTGTGTTTGATTTTGCTGGTTTAATTTTCACGAGCGTCTTTTGGTTTGGAACAAATTATAATTTTGATTTAATTTTAATACCAAGTCTTTAACTAGGTAATAGTATTCAAATGGTGGTAAAGATTCATTTTTATGAAGTCGGTTAAAAAGAAACACGTGAAAGGTAAAATTTACTTTGAAGGAATGAAATGAATATGCAAAATGCACAAATTAATGCACACTAAAACCTGACATTACGTGAATAAAACACAAAAGGTAATAGAATTGTTCATGTGTAACAATTTGAATGGGCAACTTGAAAACGTAACGTTCATTAAAAAGAATGAATTGTTTAGAAACTTTGACAACTCGCCTGTGACAAATTCCGTGGACTTAATAAAGTTTTATGCATTTTCCCATTCGGAACATTTCATTTTCGCATAATGGCAAATTAAAAATAAAACCAACTCTTTCTAGACACGTTTGTCGCGTTTTTAGTCAATTCAATTTTGCCTTTCTCGCGAATATGTAAAGAGGTTTGCGGCGAGTCTTATGCACGTCACAGAATTAAATTGTGCAGTATTAAAAGCATTTGGTATTCCGCACGCTGATAATATCACTTTGGGGTGCAATAATTGCCACTTCTGCTCGTCTCGTCATTTATCGCTTCTTCTATGTTCTTCTCCTTAATTGGTTGTGATTTGTATTTTTTTCTTCCAATATGGTTGGTCCAGACTCTTTCATAAGTGATCACATACGTTGGTGACCTGAATCGAATTATTACAACCTTTATGAGATACTCTTTATGAGATATCCATTTACACTTGCATTTCATTTTGAATAACAAAATGCAACAGATCAGATAATTACGCGCACACTTAGTGGTCAAGCTCGCAACCGCGGCGTTGTAATGGCGTGTCGGTAGGTATATAAATCAGTGTTGGCATCGCTTTGCTAATGTGTTAATAAGTTTGGGGCCAATGTTTGTCGAGGGTTGGCCATTGGTGCGGTGTTGGGTCGAATGTGCGGTCGTGAGAAATCGGCGACCGCGTGACGAGAGCCTCCCCGCATAAATCTCCGCGACCGCCAATTAAGGACCGCCCCGACAGTTTGTCTACGACGCCGCCCTGATTGCTTTCACTCTGCGGCTCATGGTCCGCCTCGTGCGTGGAGTCGAAAATTGAAGGCATTCCAGTCAGTTCTTTTTTATTTTGGCTCGGCAAAGTGCAACATTATCTAGATAGAGTATTGATTGCCAGCAGACAATCATCTCCTGCCATTCGACATAATTTTGCCAACCTACATCGCTTATATACGATGGAATGATCTAGAATAAAATTACAAGAGATATAATTATTTTATGATAGTTATTTATTTTCATATCAAATGCAACCAGCGCGGCGTTGTGGAAAAAGCTCCTGCAGTGAGACGTATTTGGGCCGGATTATTGTTACTTTATCAAATACAAAGAAAATGTATTTAAAGCGTGTATATAATGCTTAGTATGGACGGCAAATACTGCGGCCTCCAATCAGCTGCCAATTGTTTAAAGCTGGAACATTGGCTGTTGTATAGAATTATTAGTTTGGTTTTGCATACATGTGCCAAGAAAATATTATTATTGTATAGTTCCGTAGCTAAATGGGAATACTGTTTCTTTTTTAAATTTAGCTTTTTGTTTAAACATTGAAACTTTCAATTTTATGTAGTTTCGTAGTTAAGGATGCACACATGTAAAAGACGTATAATATGTTTACCAACTAGTATGGTTCAAAGAATGCGATAACGTAAATTGTCCGTAATTGATGTAAATTGAAAAGTGATTTTTTTACATTACATAACAGTACAAAAGGTGGCCTTATCGCTCAATCTCTTATCGAATACCTTGGGATGGACATACGGGGTGGAAAAACAGAGGGCATATTATAGAGTATTTTCCTCTGAGTTATGCAAAATATAAGTCGCGTTCATAAACTATTCAGGACGTAGTTTTATGGAGAAAAATGCGCGTGCAACCACGTTACAGCCGAATGCAAGTGATTTCATAAAAGTGTTTATCGGCAAGCGAAGGTTCACGAGGAAGCTATTCCGTACGCTTCCTGTTTCAATAACACTCTTTAGGTTTTCGCGTGCAGTCAAGTGTAAACTCATAGACGAATGTCATATGCCTTACTTCTGTGCGCATGGTATTTATTAGTTACTAAAGTAGAAAGACTCATATTATAGCCCAAACGATAGATTTTTTATTTTTTTATTGCAATAAATGGCGAGATGGGCATGGCATTTACCTGATAGTAAGCGATATGACCGCTCACGGACAGTAGCAAAACCAAACAACACCATGAATTACAGAGCAATGTTTGGCATGCCACTGTACTCGCCATCTTGAGACATAAAATGCTACGTCTCATTATGTCCAGCAGTTACTCTAGAATCTAGATATTGCTTTAGTAAGTTGTTTTTCTCCGCTTTAATTAAATGTTAGCAAATTTAGTCATTTTATGGATATGTTATAAGTCCTGTGACTAGGTAATTTAGTTCATGAGCAGGTCGCTCCGTTGGTGGTAAGCGTCATTCCTGATCATATTACGAGTATATAGGGCTAACTCTACTTAGAACTTATTATTGTTGGTCACTTCAAAGCGCTGCACTAAACATGACAGAGCTACCCACGGAGAGTGTCGCATCCATACGAAGGACTTACCGCCATACCATTGATTCTAATTCTTGCAATCATTATTGTGAATGAATATCTCAAATCAAATAATATGAAAATTCCTTCCAGACCCTACAGTGTTAGAGATAATGTTAGATATGCAGTGTAAATAAAGATAATATGTGTGCGATTTTATTTATAAGCCGCGTGCGGGCGCTGACGCGAGCCGAGTCGTTAGGGGCGCTCGCGTCTCGTGTGTCATTTTAAGGATGTGCCAAATTGAAGGCTCCGCCGGGCGTCATCGCGAGGGGAGCCTGATTTATGCCCTGGGCCCGACGCGCCCCGGCTTCGATTAGAGGTTTGTTCACTCGGTCGAGGTCAGTTTCCTTATAAGCAGCAATATTGCCTTTATGAGGGAAGTGCGGCGTTAATATTGGGTTATGCTATCGCTCTAAGAATATGTGCTGTAGTTTATGATAGTGCGATAATGATACAGTTTTATGTGGTATGATGAAGATGCAGTAGAGATTTGGCAATAATAATATAATTAATTAATTTGGTTATTGAGAGGAAGGTAGTCAAAGTTGATCCATCATTTTTCTCCGAATCACATTGTTCTGGCGTTTTTTTTTCGCGTAATATATGTTCTCATAGCAAATGGAAAAACATATTTTGAAAAGATGTTACATGTCCCTTTCATGTATATTATAATTAAAAAATTGTAACATATTTCAGAATTTAATTTTTAAAAACTGAAGGAACCTATGTATGTGTTGAAGTTCAGATGCAAACTACAGTTCATATAATCTTTCATCATATTTAACATTATGGCCGAAATAATAAGCCGATTTAAAATGTCTTTTAACGCAACATTTGTATATGGATTATGGATACGTTTGCCAATACGTACAATTGTAAGCCCAACGTACAAGCACCCCGGCTTTCATCCTTAACGCCTAGAAACCTGTTTTAATTTCCAATAAACAATGCTCGATTGTTTCACATCCTCCGCTCTAGGTCTTTGTTTAATGTTATTGTAGGCTTCAGTTCGGCAAGGCGTCTTTTGTATTCCCAATTGTTTTCATTTGATCCCTCCAATATGATTTAAGTGATGCCTCCAGGCGTTTCCCTTAGTTTCGTCGGTAACTGACGTATGCGTAACTCTATTTGTAAACTATCTCGTCCGTAGATTTCAATATGGTTTATATTAAGCGGTAGTACTTTAATAGTGTACATTTCACGCTCCAAAACCGTAGATTCTTTAGTTGTTACGAAGGAAATAATAAACACAACTGTGTGCTGTGAAACGCTAGGTTAATAGATAGATAGCAACACGGAAATGTATAAATACGCTATTTTTTCAATTCGAAAAAGATGATTGGCTTTGTAATAAATTCCCGAAAAGGGGTGATGTCAAACAGGCGGCTGATGTAAATATCAATAGCTAAACCTATAAGAGCCTTGCATAAAAAGCATGTGATGCCCTTAGATAAGTAATTACAGTGAACAGAAGGAAAGCTTCTGCCGGTAGTTACAATGTCCCCCAGTATTGGTAGTAAAAGTCTAGTTTGTACCGCATAAAAACGCACATTTCACCTCGTTACTGTTATTATAGATTTATGTGCTCCATACAAACACCAATTCAACCCACTCAGTGTGCAATAAAATTTGTTAACAGTTAGTTTTATTGGTATAAATGTGTCGTGTGACATCGCCTTACACATGTTTTTTTATGTGTTGGCAAGAGTATTAGAGAATACAACCGTGTTCGAATCTTCTAGTGACAGGAAATAAGGAAAATACCTAGATGATGTGTCTTAAGGACGTTGGAAAAAGTACTTACTATTAACAGTAACGTAAGGCTACGTAAACACGATACGCCTTTTTCGCAGTCAGTTTTATTTTAATTATCGAATGTTTTGTCTCTTTCGAACGATTATTGAATTCAGTTTGAGCGAAGAAGATAAAACATTCGAAAACTAGAATAGGTTTATAAACTGACTATGAATAAAGCCGGATATGATTTAGCCAGGTATAAATAAGGTGACATAAGGAAATATCTAAAAATTCAAAAGATAACATGTTTTACCTGCGCAATGTAATATTTTAACTTAATTTCACTTATAAAATTTGGTTACTTTATCAATAAAGTGAACCTTAGAGGTAAGGTTATGCGACGCTCAGCTACAATATTTGTAGGTACTCTTGGGCAGACATATACATTTAAAGGTGAAGTAGACAATGTAGCAGAGAGTCGCTACCAAAATATTCTTTAGGTAGCTGAAGACAATACTGAAGACATTTACTGTAAAAAATCGTTCAAACCAACTTCGTGTTTTAGTCCATATAAACTGAGTCTAAAAAACCGCGGGTATTAGTAGTTTCTCAAATAAGGCTCTTACGTCTGCGGGATGTCGTCGGTGTTGTCGGTGGCGTGCATCGGACCGTGAATCGAACGCGTTGACGGCTGTTAGCAGACGTTAATCACGCTCGAACAGCCCGGGCCACGGCTGATGTTTGTTAATATCGCCCGGCGCTGAATTACAGAAACACTTTATCAAAAATCATAAATAAGTTGTGTCAAAAATGGCGTAAATAGAGGCCTGTAACAGCCGTAAGTCGACTAGAGCTGTGGATGGTGATAATGCGTATTCTATTTTTTCTCATAGGAAACAGTGTCTTGTAAAATTTAATTTATTTGGTCAGGATTTTTTTTTTCTTGATTTAATATATTCTTTTATTCAATTGGTTTTAATAAAAAGAATATGATTAGCCCTATCTTGTTTTCGATGTGGCTTCCAATATACGACGCGTTACTCACTGATAGAGTTCTTATGTATAAAATATTGTGGGCATAGCAGTTTTGTTGAATAGTTTATTGGTTTACTCAAAAAATGTTATATCTAGGTCAGCATATATACCGTGAGGCACACTTGGCTCATCCATATGAAGGACCCTGAATTTTAATATATTCCGTTAATTTTGTAGGCTTGTTAGGTCGCCCGGGCTTTCTAATTCATATACAATTTTCTGAAGACTAAAAGGTTACTTTGTAGAAAACATTGGATAAGTATGGCTTCTTTCATTTCTATAATTCTATTGAAAGCGGAATATTTCTTAACGTGTACACAAAACTGAATATAGATTTTTAAAAGATAATTAGAACGCCTTCTTCGTCGTTTACTTTGAGAAATAAAATTAATATCCACTACAAGTGACTTCACAGAAAGTTATTGCTAACATTTAAGCGCATTAAATTCCATAGAACCTAATTAGTTTCCTGCGACGAAACAAATTTCAAGAGATATTACATTTTTTCAACTATATTTTGTCGAAAGCCACGAGAGTCTTGGCTCATTTTAATTTACGTAACTTAATTTATATTGTTAGTGTCACTAAGCTAGTAAATTGACTTTTGTAGGTGAGAGTGAGTTTGCCGGATGCCTTATATCTGGTGGTGTTGTTTTTCCTTGGATAGATTATGTATAGCCACTGAATAGATGGTGGAGAATTCTCTATAATGACCCATACAAGTGTGTTGTGGTAAGGGTTCTGCATGTGTATATCCAGTGTTGATCAGAGTGGCATAATTTTATCAACTAACATTAGATGCCTAACTCTTGATAGTGGGTACTCTAATAATTGTACTATAAGGTGTATTTTAGTTTATTTGCTGTGGCAGTTTGTATAAAAAAATATAACTTCATAATGTTAATGACAATAATCCACGGTGTTTGAATTATAATATTAGACGACCTTTATAGGTTAACGAATGAAATTAATATTCGTCTACACTTTAAGCAGCCAAATTTAAATTTATATCACTCAAATTTCTGTAAATGAAGAGGACGTACCTACATGTATTTCCCTTTACAATTCAAATTAACAGTGGTGTACGTGTTGAGATTATGGGGCTCGCTGTATGGTGGCTGTGACGTAAGGACGATTAGTCGCCGCTGGAGCGACGATGTGGCGCCGACGCCTGGCGCCTCGGTTGACGCCGCTCTCATTTGCATGCCCGGCGGTAGCCTCTGAAAACCTTAGTACGCAAAGTACACTGGACTATAAGTAAAAACACTGAAAAATAAAAATATATATAAGGCTTTAAAGTTAATATGTTCAAGGAGACTTAAAAATTTCTCGATTTATAGGTATTATATGATACGAATTTTATAGTGAATGAATCAATAAAATTTAGGTGTTTATTTTCGCTGAATTGATTTGATGATATAGAGTTAGAAATTATTCGGCTATCAATTAGGTTTAGCTTTAGCTAGTTGTGTCACGAAGATTAATTTGGTGAATTTTAGTTATTAGGAATATGGCTATTGAAACTGGTCTTACTTTTCACTTTTGTAGAATAGCTTTTAAAAATGTTGTGATTGTAGCTTTATGTTTTCAGAAGAATTTAGAAGAGTGTAGTAGTGTGACGAAAAAAATATATATACAGTCGAATTGAGAACTTCCTCCTTCTTTGAAGTCGGTTATAAATTTTATTGCATGCAAAAGTTATCAACACCGCCGATCTAGAAATACGTAACTTGGTGAATTGTAGTATGGTTGCTGTAAAATAAAATGAAATAATTAAAGATGTTAAATCCAGAGGAAGGAGCAGGATTGATGGACCTCTAATGAATTTCCTAACCTCAGTCTACCATGCGTGCTTGTCAACAATAGGTCTCCCATAGAACGATATTTTGTTAACTACTCAAAAGACATTTTAACCTGCTCAAATTATTCGCAAAGCACACTCGCGTGAATTACTCAAACTGAACAATTACATTAGGTAATTTAATAGCCAGCCGGCCTAATGAAGTTAACAGTATCCGCGGGATCGGTCTGGCCACGTCCTCAATTAAAATCTCATTACGGCTGATACGCCATTCAGCCGCGGTTAGCGAGGACAACGTTGTTAAGATGATTACCAAATGACACGGGAGGGATGGCACTCGGAAGAATTTCCCATGTCGGTAGTTTGGCCCCTCGATGGGAACTTGTAAACTACGCGGCCGACGAAACCGAGCTGGTGTACCGCTACAGAGGTGATTTTCAGCGATATTGAGCTTGTATATCTTGGCAGTTCTTGTACAGTTTGTAAACAACGCTGATGTGTGTTGGCTATCTTGAGAAGTGTAAAGTGTAAATGCAAATTAAACCGTGACTAATAAAGGAATATCAATAGCAGATCACATCCGTTTTAAATTCATAGGATTTCAATAAACAACTATTCCAAAACAAATTTGACGGAACTACTCGTATCTAAAACAGTCAAATATCGTGTAGCGGATATTTACTAGTATCCGTGAATAATCGATTGAACTCTATTGAAATAATCAGCAAAAATATGCACTATCAGGAGAATGAAGTAAGAAAACAGTATTTTCATGAAATACGATGGTAGGTAACAGATGATCGGTCAAGTGGTGTTTGTGGCGGTGCGGGCGCGGCCGCCGCTCCTCTGTTTACCGCCGGTGTTGACCACCTTCTTTATGGCGACGGGACTTGCGCCTTAAACGTAAAAAAAACTTCGCCTTGTATAACAGAATTGTTAAGGTGACGGTGAAGAAGGGAATATAATTTGTTTATGGGTATAGTCGATGTATTTGTGATTTTTATTATTGAAATTAACAAAATATAAAATTATTTCATTACATTGAATTTCTCAGGCCTCATGTCCTAGGATGTCACTCTATGACCCACAAACTATCTACGTGATGATCGTGTTGATATTTTACTGCAGACAAAATGACGAAATGTCGGAATTTTTTTTACGTTCATAGATGAATTTTCGGTTAACAAAATGTGAACATACTCAGTCCACAGTTTTGAAAAGTGCTTCTAAAAAGTAATAATACCATCAAGCAATAAAACTATTCTCTATTATTTTAGTTGTGACATGATTCAATTCCATGGGATTCCTCAGCATGTCCAATAATATTTAACACAATTACACGTTCTCAAGCATTCAATTTTCATCATATTGAAGGCTTATTGCACGAAAATGTCCGTGTAAAGGATTTCTGTCGACACGTGGACAATATGTGCTTGCTTTAATTACATGAAAGTGGAACCGTTATACAAATTTTACTTTAATATTTTGCGAAAACATTTTTGCATGTGATCTGCCGTGTGATGGACGCCGCCTCGATGGTTAATCGAAATTAAATTTGCTTTTAAAGGCATGGGAAATTATTTTTTGACACGATAGTTATGGATCTGGTGCGAGGTGGCATGGGAAATTTTATGTCCAATAGCCTGTAAAGTTATTGAAATAAGTTTTTTGCCAAAAGGATTTATTAAGATTACATTAAGCATGATGGCTTTCGATATAAAGGGCACCTTAAATGAGAAGCATAATCAAAGAGAGCTTTCTTGTAAATGGAGAAATAGTCTTATTAATCGCATTTCCAATTCTTTATATAAGAACATCCTAAATATATAAGCACACTTAAAATGTTTTATACTTGTGTATTTTCTGAAGGCTTTTCCATTTAGGCGCATAGTGGTTGAGCATCGATTGTTTCACAGTGACTTGATGGAATGCGCTCAACGGCTCTATGTATTTGACCGGGTTTTCATATTGTATTTTGTGCATTCATTGTTGTGAGAGCTCGCCAGTGCAATTTTTCACAGTATTTGCGGGTGCGGCCGGGACTCCATTCCCTATGATTTCATTATTTGCTTTCAATCAGCATTGTGAGCCGACAACTCCGACGTTTCCCCCCTCTGCCGTCGGCCGCGCGCCCCGCCGCACCCCCTCTCACTTCCATTTGAAGCGAATTTTGTTTGGTTTCGTTTTGGGATGCTGTTTGTTGTTGAGTTACGAAGATTTTTCCGCTGTTTAAAATTCATGAAGTGGAATTTTTATACTGATATTTTATTGCAATGTGAGTTTGGTGGACGGTGGTTTGTTTCTGTATATCTATTGTTCAAATTATAGGCAATGTATTTGGTCATTATACTTCGACTTAACAGCCTATAAGGCTGAATAATATTTCCTTATTTAAAAAAACATATGATTGCTCGTTACTATTTGATACATCGTTTACTAAAATTAATTTGTTTAGTCTACTTCGAACTGAAGACTCAATATTTTTCGCTATCATTAATTTACGATTCTAATTGCCGATAAATAAAATGTGTTTTCTCTGATATTATTAATTTGATTTATCTGAACTTTTACAGCTAATGCATTTTATTTTCTAATTAAAGTGAAATCCTCTCTTACCTAGATCTAAAGAAGGCAGCTTTTATATACAATATGTACGGAGAATCAAGAAAACAATAGTTATCCGAAAGGAAACTGTAATTGCCAGCGAACGGAAATCTCGGAACAGCATCTGATAATTTCTTATGAACACGAAGGATTTCCAGATCAATGGAGCCCGCTACCGTATTCAGACACCTGCCAATTACTGAATGAAACAGGGCATGAACTAAAGGAAGTGCACCACGATGATCCTATATCGTATAACAAGTTTATTACTTATTAATTGCTAAAGATAAGGCTCATGATAGAATATCACAACGGATTTTATCGTGTTGGGGATTATAGCACTTAATGTATCAAATCTAAGTGCGTCTTTTCCGAATCATACGTTTGTAATTACGATTTTTTGCTGTAAGTGAAGCAATTTTCACGAAGAGATTGTTGTGAACTTTGACATTTGCTCGTCTGATCTTTCTAGAGCTCCTCCGTTCTGGAAACAGTAAACAAGGGACTTTATTGTGGTTATTTTTATTTTGAGTACATTATTATGATTTTATCTAAAGAAATAATAAATTTGCGTGAAGCATAAATAATTAATAAAATTACGTACATTTTATTTAAGCATTTATTTTACGCGATTAAACAGATAGTAGGTCGTTTTATTAGATCTAGTAAAGTTGATAAACCGTTGTAACTGAATACTCGCAGGAAATAATTGAAGTAAGCGGATTGCGATACTAGTTTTTGCAAACTGTTTTTACTTTGGCGGCATTGAATTAAGTTATCCTCCATCACCTAGCTTTGCTAGAATTACAATTTAAACGATTTCGGACCATTATGTTTATAAATATAAAATCTGAAATTCATTATTTTTGGAAAACTATGTATTGACCTCCTAAATACGACGATAAAACAAAAATTCCAACAAAAAATTACACTTTCTTTTTTGCGATCATTTTAGTTACATTGTGTCTGAAGTCACTAATACTACCACTTGGCTTCGTTTTCGGTCGCACTCTTGATATACCCTGAATTTATTTTTCATTCTCCTCTAATTAGTAGTAATGACAAGTTCAGCATGTTTTAATCCGCTGTGAAAATGTTTGCAGGAGTTTCAGCAAGTGGTTTTAAAAGTCCGTATCAAAAGTAATGTATGGACCTGAGTCAGCCAAATAACTCTTTAATCGTTGTGGATCTACAAATTCCCTCGACTAATCTAGTACACTAAAAGCATGTATGTAATTATTGTGAAGCTCTGATCTTAATGTAACAACACGTATTATAATAAGTAAAAATATATATTTCTAATTAATAAAGTGCAAGTAAAGCAGCAATTTCATAGCGTTCAGGTTTCTTCAAATTTCGTCAACCGTTTTCCGATACCAAAAGCAAGCGACGCGACCGCGACACGGCAGTTCAGTTGAAAACGTTTAAATATTGTTGTGCCAACGACTCGCCCAACTTGAAAGGTTGAATCCTTACCAAAGCGCAATTGGAAAGAATCCTTGTAACGGTTTTTTCGCGGCTTTTAAACATCAACCGCAACTGCTTTTAAGAGTTCGTGCTCGTTGGGTAATAACTTCTTATTTTTTGTAAATGAAATATATTTTTCGTTGTTCCACATCTTTTGTTTCACTACAATTAAACTTTGCTTTGCTTGGACAATGATGGAAATAACAATGTTGCTACAGGTCTTGGAGTAACGACATTCGCTGTTTGTAGTAGAGTGTAAAATATGTTAGTTAAATTCATAAAAAGGGTTCTATATCTTGTGTTATTTTGTTTGGAAATTAATGTAATGCAATGCTTCCAAACTTTTGTTACGAAGTAAAGGGAGTCCTGACTTTTTAATTTGTTAGAAAATTGTTATAAAATTTCGACATGTCTACACAATATAGGTGTTACCTGGCTTCGTTTTCGGTCTCAGTTTAGATACAGCCGGTATAAACAAAAAAAAATCCTCCTATGAAATTGATTATACATGAAACCCATGTAATTTCACCCGGCCATTGAATGTCTAACAGACTCAATATGCATAAAGTGGACTCGTTTCGGCGTGGCGGGAGCGACGGCGGCTCCATTAACTTCGACATACGACAATTGTTGCCGTTTAAGGAGCGGAAGTCGATCGCAATATCGATATTATCGTTTAGTGTTATGCCCGGTGACAAGGAAAAGCTCTCTGGGCGTCGAGAGCGCCCCCTGTCGGCGCTGCAGTGCGGCCGCGGTACCACTTACACTCTCCACCATATCTGCGAAACCTTTCCACCTTCGTACGTTGTGTCGCAATAATTACACACTTATGGATACTTATGTGGGGAATATTCTGTTTTGATATCAATTTATATATTTATTTTATTCTTTTTCGCACTACAGGGAGTCGTACACATGCAAAATTATACAATACAAATAATAGTACAAGTGGCGGCCTTATCACACTAGGTAATTTCTTACAGGCAACCATGGGATGGATATATAAATAGGAGAAAGAAAGGACAGTCTAAAGCGTAAAAGAAAGAATATTAAGGGCGGGTTATACCGATTTTTGCCTTTTTTAAACATCGGTAGCTCCGTTGATATACAACTTATACATAAAAAACAAGCATGCAAGCTAAATTGGGAATACAACCGAGGGAATTGTAAAGCCAGAAACATAAATTATAATAATAAATTCGATCAAAAATCACCTCAAATATGGGTCTAAATCGCTTTTTCAAACACGTTTTATACTGCGAGATTCTATCAAAATCATGTAAAAATTGTATCAAAAGATAGGCTTTTTAATTTTTTAGGGATCTGTAAGAAAACATTTTCAAATATTGGTGTAATTTTTTTATAAAGAAATAAAAACTAAAATTTTTAGCAATGCACGCGTTCGAACCAGCTCGTCAGTCGACGCCGAGGCGTCATCGAGGTCGGACCCACGCCGATTTTTTCACGAAATGTCACTGCGAAATACATTAAAACAATAGCGTAAATGCGCCACAGTAAAAATAAATTCATTTGATATACTGTACTTAATAAAATTGACATTTAAAATATGAATGACATGTTAAATGAAACTGAAGTTATTGATATAATAGATTCAGTATTACAATGTCATTGTATGGAAAATATTTAAGGTAATCTCTACGTCTTATTAATATCTAGAGAGAGCACTATCATACAATTGCGTCTTCAAAAACGAGTCAATGAACCTATGTAAGAATTATTCTATTAGATTGAAATTCAAATCATTTATTGGTCACGTAGGCATTTAAATAGCTCTTATGACAAATACACATAGTACTTTTTTTCTATTTACAAGATATTTGTTGCGTTATTATTTATATTAAATTTACTATTTTTCGGAAGTTATTACACACAGGCGAAGCTAGTAAAAGCGTGTTAATAATCCATCCATCCATCCATCAGCCAAAGGACGTCCACTGCTGAACATAGGCCTCTCCTAATGATTTCCACAGTGACCTGTTGGAGGCATCCTGCCTGTGTTAATAATGGCGACTAACAATTATGAAAAAAGAATATTATGGAGGTGTAATAAGGGACGAAATATTGTATTGAAATACATAACCACTTCAATGTATTAATGTCAAAAACTCATAATTACTAAAATAATGGCATGCTTAGTTTTCTTTATTGGACCTAACAAGGCGAAAAGGCATTGATTTTTTCGAACAATTTTTTTAGTGCCGCGCCGCGCTTGGGACGGGAATTAATTGGTAGAAACAATTTAGATGGGAAATCTTTATACATATGTTATTATATACGTTTGATGGGATAGGAGAAAATATAAAGGCTTGGAATGACAAAGGATAGAACGGGACCGATCGGGAAGTGACGGAACAGACGGGATTGAACAGGACAGGTTGTGGTGGGAAGAAATGCAGTATATTAATGAAATTCAATAGATAATAATAACTAAGTACTACATGACGGAAAGTGCAATGTGAGACTTACCATCAAATGGACCGATGACTTGGGAGAAATTGTGGGACACTATTGGTTATAAATTGCAGAAAATAGCAAATAGCCGACGCTGTATACTGTGGAAAAAATGGTGAGGCTATGTCCGGTAGCCGACAGCAGTCGCGAATGCGTCAAGTATAATGGAAAAAACGGTGTATATTAATTATGTAAGTCTATAGTAAACAACCGTAACAATAAAAACTCAAAGTAACAATTTAATTTAATTTAATTAAAACATATCACATTAATAATGTAATAATAAAGCATTTTATCAAACAATATAATGAACAATTTAAATTACCTTACACGAACAATTAAATAAAAAAACCACGTTAAATAAAAGATATACTCAATGTACATTCCTATTACGAACTAGGGAGCGTTCATGAGAAATTTTTGAAATAGCATGGTGAGTTAGCATGCTGTACTCATTTGAACTGTGGCGTCGGCTGATGTCAGTGTGCGCTGTGCGCCGAGCTCCGGGTGTGCGGAGTGAGATGACGTTTAATACCTAAACACCTCGGTAAAAGAGGCCCTTAATATTTTTGGGTGTATCCTTCTGTTGGAGGTTGCAGTAAGTCGCTGGGTGAATAGGAAAATTTTGAAGAAGAGATATGTGCATTAGGAGACTACTTACTGAATATTATGTTTTTTTATTTTCTTATATTTTATTAAACTTCATACAATAAAATTGTAAAGTCGGACTTAATGCCATCGGAATTTTCTACCAGTCTTTGGGAGATGCAAAAATGAGACAAAAAGAAAAGAAAGAAAAAATATGGTGATGATGATGATAATTCTTAATATTATATGCACTTAAGGTCATCATAATACATGACTTTTATCTTTGACCTAAGAATTTGATTAGTTTTAATAGTAATTGACACAGAATATATAATACACATCTGAAATTTATTCGTAAATTCACCGTACAGTAGTGGCTGGGTTTAAATTTATCTTGTCGGTTTCTTTTAAAGTTTCCCGTTTGTTCTCGTGCGGTTGCTCCGGCGGGCTTAGTTTCGGTGTACAAACAATAACAGTGCGCCGCCCGCGGCCCTCAGCCACATGTTTGTGTTTTCCATTTAGCAGCCAAGGCGGTTTCATTCCTGTACTTAAAGACCTCGCCCTAATAGTTCCCCGCTGCGGTGAGATAACCTACAGAACTATTAAGTGCAGTATCTTAACTAAGATACGATCGTTACGATAGCCTCTCGGTTTCGGGTTGTGTGAGTTTGGTGTTGCCTGTTTTGGTGTAAGGCTTATTTTTAATGTAGCTTAAAAATAGAGGGTACAAATATGTTTTCAATTCTATCAATAGCAAGTTCTCATTTTTGAACGGATGCTAGAGCGTCTAATATCTGAATCCGTAACTTAAAAGACAAAAAAATAGTGCCGTGTAGTTGATAAATGCCAAATAAAAAAGTCGTGTCCAAATCTTTAGTCTTTCAATACGCTTTTTATATTGAGACCCTTCGATGTAAACACACATGAGTGAAAAATGCAAGAGTGCAGCTGTAATGAAGATAGGTTGCGAACCGCGGGGCGGCGGCGGAGGCCTGCGTCACCGACGACGTCCAACGGAGCGCCGCCGCGGCGCCGCCCCCCGCCGGCGATCATTGCTCGCCATTATCCCGCCCGTATTAAGCCACTTAGCTCAATCATGATTAATGTTTCGCCGAACGCGACCCGACCGTCGGCAAATACAAAACTTATTTACTCAGTGTCGCAATTAGACATTCACGATTAGACGCAGTCGCGCTGCGGGCGTCTGCTTTGTCGAACATCGACTGTCTGCTGCTTTGCATGCGCGACCTCCCCTCTTCGGTTCGTTCGCGTCTTTTTGCTTACATGTCAACATTATCGTATTTGTATGCTGGGTTAATTTGATTTGTGTTGTGATAAAAGTCGATATTCGCTTTTTTACTACACTTGAAATGTTTTCTACGTACATGGTCTGTTGGTAACGAACCAGACACAATGACAGGGCTTACGCGTTCTTAATTGAAGTTTTGATTTAAATCACCCTTAGTGGGAATATATGGATTAATCTTATTGATATTGTATAAAAATATCAACTATACTCCTATAATAGTATGTACGGTTGTAAGTTCAACCTCTGTCCATATTCTTTCCAGTTCACTCGAACTACCTTTTTCTCTAAGCTGAGTCATAAAATCAAATACACAAATAGTTTGACATTTTCGACTATCTAAACTATAACAAGCTGAGTAATGCATATAGCTTATCGCAACACACGCAGGCTCCAATTTATTAAAGTGGATATTGCAGCTTTTGTACATTGCCGTATTCCGGTGTGATGCGGTATCGGTTTAGCTAATTAAGGCGGATTACGTGAGATGCTAGTGCTCCAGATAACAGCATCTGCGCGGATGCCGAGCCATGTCTCGAGCCTGCAACTGAACTTTCTAATTGTGTCTGCGAGAACGAACTCCGATGTTTTGTAAACCGTGCCGTTGCGATTCGAGTATCGCTTGTTTATAAATGTTTTAACGAGATCACAAACTAAAATACATCCTTAGTTTGCCATTTCGATTGCTTGTTTTTATTTATCAGGTATGTGTATTTTTTCAGATTAATGATTGTTTATTGCTAAGTAAATCCTTCCTCTTTTTTAACATATGAATGGATTTTCTGCGAGGCAATGGCGATTGACAATATTTTTTCGCATTCTATTCATTTTGTTTCTTAGCCTCTGTAATGTTACAGGGCTAACATGATAAGATATTCAAATTCGGTAGGATACAGACTCGTCATAGGGTTTATACAATTTTGAGCTCGGTCTGTATAAATTCGGTTCTGAGTAGAACGTCATAATTCACTAGTACATTATAATTATTTTGTCGTGTTAGTATAAATAAATTGTAAATATTATACGCTTATAAATTTACTTGTCTACATTCAGATTTTCTATGAATACTTTCAATATTCGAACGTATTTATAGGTTTAAGAGGGTCTGAGCATCATTAAGCTACTTATTTATCTTCAATATAACGAGGCTTCGGAAAATAAAAAGAAACTGATTATATCGGCTTAGATGTTCTAAGAATATCTAGTTTGTTGAGTCTAGACGATGAGAAAATTCTATCGGTAAAAAACAAACTGATTTAAAAAGGAAAATATCCATTCTTACATAATTTAAAACAGTATACGGATTTATAGAATTAAACCTAAATGTGTAAGAAGTGTGCGTTTAGTAATAGTAACAAGGTATTGTAAGCGATATGAATTGAGTATTTAGTGCTATGAATTTGTGTATTTCACAAGCCCGTGGTGTGGCCCGGCGTCCGCTCTGCCGCTGCACGTAGGACGCTCAATTCACGTCACGAACATAGCCGTTTTGTTTGCGCTTCCACTCGCTTTAATACGTAATTTGTTGTGAATGCCGCGAAATTGGCACACTGACAGCCGCCTGCAATTGAAAACGTAGCTATCAACTGACAAACAATTGTCTGTCTGAAGGCGGTCTTGCTTGCGAGCTGGATGGCGGCTTTGGAAACGACGTTCGTCATGTAGGTGGACTGGGTGGCAGTTTATTAATATGAGTATTGACGAAGGACCGGTTATGAAGGTATTTGTAATACCCATGTTAATTACAGGACTGTTCAGGTACTAATCTTTTTCTGTTGTGTCCTTTTTTGCAACTTAAATGTCTATGCACCGTATGCATAAATGTAATGTGTGATTTATACATACATAAATCGAAATCACTTCAGTTAGTTCTATGAAAAATTATATTTCAGCTCTTTATTACAAAAGAAAAATAATGGCGATCAACAATTTTGGAAAAGAACATTATGCAGGTGAAATAAGGGATGACATATTGTATGGAGACCAACATTGCTGGAGCACCCGTATTACTGATCCGATTTTGCTAATCCGCAATCGCTGAAGTTTTGACATACATACATACATAAACTCACGCCTTTATCCCAGAAGGAGTAGGCAGAGGCGCCACCAGGACACCCACATTACGCCTTGTATGTTCCGTCCCATAATATGATAGGAGGCGAGCCTATCGCAATACCGGGCACAAATTCCTGACTTCGGGCAGAAATGAATAGAAAAACCCAATATCACTTTGCCCGACCCGAGGTTCGAACCCGAGACCTCAGCTTTGTAGTCGTATCATAGTACAACTACGCCACCGAGGCAGTCATTTTCATGTGTAATTTATACTCTAAATAAGTTTATTAAACTTGTTGTAAAATTTCTCCCCACGCCATACCTACAGTACATAATATACGAAAATCCTTTATTGCATTAGAAAGAAACTAAGTACATTCTGGAACTTGTCATTTGCAAAGAACCAGTTGTTGATCCACTTCATAAGAATTGGGTGGTTTAAAAATTCTGATACAAAATTATTTAATTCTATACTATTACCAATGGGCGTTAGACATAGCGATGGCTTGGAACTCAATTCCTTCCGGCGGCCAGACTGACATAAGTTGTTAAGTCTCATAATGCCCAGTAGTTACTCTAGCTACAAAGTCCTTCACGGAACACAACAGTGCATTTACAATGCTGTTTGGCGGAAGAAATATACATTGCGGTGGAACCTTCCCAGGCGGCCTCACATATGAAGGACCTAGCACAAGAAATGCCCATTTAAAGGAATAATATGTGTCATCTTGAACATATTTTGCCATATACAAGTCGACTGAAAGGCATAAATGTCTATAAATGCTATTGAATTTTAATATCGAATATAGGTATTACAGTTTAAACTGACGTGAAACAAATAATAATATTGAGTGTTGACCAAAATGTACGTATGCTTCATAGCCTAAATAAACCTCAGCTTAAATCAGCTCATAGATGATATAAGCTCATTTAGGAGGTTCGTTGCGTAGTGGCGGAGTTATAAAGCCGATTAATTTCCCACATTGCATCTGTTTGTATGTTGTGCCAATATTCCACTAAAACACATTGCGATATCGTGTTTGTGTTAATCCCGTGTGCTGCATTTATATCCTTTGAGTGCTATTTGATTGATACACAGCTCATGTTAGTATTTTCTTGGATGTATTGCCCTTATGCATAATATAAGTAGGATGGGTGGTAGCTGTTGGAAACGATGGGCCGAAGATCGAGCCCAGTGGCGTGCTATAGAAGAGGCCTATGTCCAGCAGTGGACGCCGAAGGGCTGATGATGATCATCATTATATATAAGTTCTATAGATTTTGCCGCATGTTGAACAATAATATCACCACTGAATTTTCAACCAACAAGTTTTTTGGCATACTGATAGTTTCTGTAATACTGGTATTACAAGGCACTTGATGTTTTGTAATTTAAGTATAAAGGAATAGGGGTTTTTCTTGTCGTTCGTCAGAATTATGCCGGCCTGCTTGGAACTGGATATACACTGGCTGAATCCGAACCGCAATACACTTTTTTTTTTAATTCGTAAATAATCATCTCTTAAAATACGTTTTTCAATTTGTCTTTTTAATTGCGTATTCTAAATTGCAAAACCATTCCAACATTCAACTAGACAACTAAAATACAAACACCATGTCAAACAGACCCACGATGCACTAAAAGAGCCGTCGCACATTTTGATAGACTGTTCGTAACAGAACCGTGTAGGTCACTACGGTTCATAATAAAATTGCAGACAGCTTTGTCGGCCCCGGCTCGGAAGTAGCAATTTTTCCATGACATCCGGAACCCCGCGGCGCTGTCCCCGCCACTCTGCCCCACTCGCTGACAGACGCTGCATAAAATATTGTCCTACTAATGCTATTTAACGAAATGCTTGAACGCTTGCTGAAAGACTTGTCTGCTCGCGCCGTGTTAGCTGCGATGTGATTTGAAGTGTCGGCTCTTTAAGAAAAATACCCCGAAAATTATAATTATTTAAAGTTTTTTTTTGTTATTTTGATGTGTTAGAGGTCAGATTGTTAATTTGTCATTATTAAAGTGATCTACACTGGAATTAAAATGTTTAATTTCAATGGTTTCGGAGCGTCCTTATCAACTTCTTTTTGTTCTTTTAACTCAATATGTTTATATATTTTTTGTAATACGTGTGTATAATGTGGGGACATTTTATACTTATACTGTAATAGTGTCCATATTTTTTATTTCAGTTAAGCATAATTGGCAGTTTATTCAGTGTCACACTTTTTGTCCGGATTGTAGCTGGTGGAATTTGATAGTCTCCGCCTATTTCCTATACAAGATAAAAGCGTGAATAATGTTTTCAAGTAAAAACATACATAAATGTAACATATGTACGTGGTAATAGTTCCGTTTGGGTCAAAATCAAACAAATCTCATTGAGATGTTCTTAAGTTTATTTATTTCTCTTTTAATACGTCTTCATCGTCTTTGTTGTACGTCGTTCACGTCTTCCAAACTATTCTCTACTATTCCGTCCTTTCATATTTCAACATCTTAATCATTCATCCTCTAACTCTTTTACTCTTTAGTACTTCCATTCGTTATCTCTTTCACATAAACTACGTTCCATATCAGTCATTCGTGTAAAGTTTCATTTTACTCAACTTTCATCATAACATTCATATTTTCAAGTAAAAACTCCTCCTCCAAACAACTATACCAGTTATATGTATATATTTGTAACTTTATTGAGTAAGGGTGCTAATAGTACAATTAATCAAGTATCGCGACGATCCAACATCCACGTCGGCCACTCGAAACTCGCCGACCCACTAACCAATAAACTACAAGGGCCTCCCCGGCTCCGTTGCAAATTCTAACTGAATACTTTCAATTAATTTCGGTTGTTCGACAGCTCGTTTTAATAATTTACTGAGAAATGTATCCAATTTGCATCGGCAACTAGGTAATACTACACTTTCCTAATGAACTCTAAGTCGATGGGTTAGAGTTGAAAATGTGGCGTCTGTTTGTTTTCAATGTTTTGAGTTTTCTTTGTAAGCAGTTTTTGCGGCAAGGCGCGGCCCCGCCAGTGTAAATAAGCCAATGTACTGTTAAATACTCTCAATGGACAAATTAATTGCAGTTGTCGGTGGCATTTGTTTCAGCTTTCTGAAACGCTCGCGTTGGATACAATTACTTTGCACCATATTGGAGTGGTATAGCTTGTTATTTTCAGTTTTAACCGTAGAATAGTTAAACAAATATATATTTTTTTAATTTAATAAAAAATTGTATTAAAATATTTAATATACGATCACGTCATTAATATTATTTCAAATTCTTACGGATAGAAATTCATTTTGAGAGTGTATTTTATACATAAAATTGTTTTATTCATGGAAAAACTTTTTTAAGATTGCTACCTGCTTTCCGACATGTAGCTGATCATAAGTCGGCTTTCCTATAACATGCGTTCCAGTTTTTCTGTGCAAATTCCTCGTGTATATAGTACTCGTATGTGGGCATGGAGAAGAAGAAAATTCAATATTGATATGCGTAGAAATTATCGACATAAAAATGTAACTGATATATTGCCTCGTAATTAATGCTCGACATAAACCCGCAGAGCATCCACCTTGTGACAGAAAGTAAGCGCGGCCTTATAATCAAAACTGAACCGAGTCCTCACATCAAACAAGAAAATGAATAAGTGCGCGTCCCCGGCAGTGTATTAGCGTGGCGGCTGCGACTAGAAGGTGGTTACCGCGAGACGTCGGATCAAGGGTAGTCATGACGATGGCTCACGACCTCTCGCCTCTGTTATTAAGCTCCTCTCAAACAATATGCCGCAAATTGAGTTAACTCACTAATAATGGTATCGCCGCTGCAGAGGGCCCGGCCCATTGAGGACGCGGCCAATCTCTCCCCTCCCTCGTGCCGGGCCTGTATTAACCTTTTATTCGATTTGCCGAGATTAATAGCCACCACGTGTGTACAACCGCGTACGCTATGTTGTTTTTTTTTATGTGCACGTGATTTTATCACCATCAATGATACGAGTACTCTTGAAGACGGAACTATGTTTAAACAACAGATGATTTATAAAATGTTACTTCTACGCACAGGCACTAATCAAATTATTTAATGATCATGAAGATATTTTTGATGACACTTATTAGGACTCAGTTAATGTAATGTTTGAAAGGCAAATCCAAAGAATATAGATTATATGACAGCCTCCATGGCGCAGTTGGTTAGACGCCGGCTGTGAAACGAGAGGCCGCGGGTTCGATCCCCGCACCGAGAGAAATGTTTGTGCGGCCCACAAATATTTCTTTCGGGTCTGGGTGTTTGTGAGACCGAAAAGTCTTTCGTAGTTCTGATACCTGCGACACAAGACTTAATTGATCTTAATGTGGGGTCGGGACTATGTGTGTATGTTGGGTGTATTTATTTATTTATTAAAAAAATAAAAAGAAAATATTAGTAGAGAGTGTGTGAGGACAGGCAAGACGGCACATGCTCTCAACGAGGCATTAGCGCCGCTCCCCAACCGACACGACGCGGCAGCAACCGGGCTATGATTTCAATTATTGTTTGATGTCGTTATTTCTCCTGTGTGTTTATTCGGGCCACGTTTCTTCATTTTTTACTTCACCCTTCCTTTATGTTTGTTCGCGCAAATACGGCGGGCTCCGGTAACTGATATGTTTGACGCCGGTGCTGCGGAGCCGAGGAGCGAGGAGTGTGGAGATGTTTGCACAAGCCCAACTAGCAGCCGAATCGACTTGAGTGCAGTTACTTGGAGCACCTCCCTATCCGTCCCACTAGAGCTCTCCTACGAAAGGCGTAAGTGATGGCTCGATCGATAGCGGATTTTTTTGAGAGCCTCAGATAAAATTTCCGTCTATGTTCAGATACTTTGTTATAAACCGTTGACGTTGATACCTAAACGTGTATCTCTTTAAATGTTAGAAAATGTTCATATAAGAATGTATTTATTATATCCTTTATTTAGCGAGCACAAAAGATTCTCTTTCACTCTTGTATAAATACGTAAGCTATGATTTATTCGTATTATGTTACTTGAAACCGTAGTGTGAAGGCGTCCGTCGCGCCCATTGTGTGCCATTGTATGGTGACATTGAGAACTTAATGGACTGCCCACAATGTGGTACAATGTTACCGTTTTGGCGGCCAACAGCTAATTACAGGTAATCTGTTAGTGCATTAGGTGATACAAAGGAGAACATTTCAAAGAAAAATGTATTGTTCTTTTGTCGCGTAAGACAGTTTTGTGTGATCATATAACATGCATTATAACTATTTTAAACACGCTTTTATTGCTTATAGATAGGTAGACTAAAATTATAGTTAAAGGACATAAAAGATTTCCTTCCTGAATAATAAACATGTAAAAATTTACCAAAATATATTTGAATGCAAGGCGTGGTGAAATACTAAACGTATAAGTAGAATAACCAGCCGTGACAAGCTGAGTGAGACAAGACGTATGCGGCGCGGTGCAACAGGCGTGATTCACACCGCAGCTCAGCGCACTCCGCACCTGCTCCACGATACCCACAACCCAAAAAAAACCTAAACTCAAACGCACACGTCTCGTTTTGCACTAACACGAAATCTTGAGCCAAAAACCAAAATACTAAATGAACATTTCTTGTTTCCTTAAAGTGGTCGCAGTAGGGGTCGTTTTCGCGCAGCCCCTGTTACCTTTTGAGAGCGCACCGCCGCAATATTTCAGCACTCCGCTAAGAAATAACAATGCACCGCTCGAGCGAAAGCACTATAGCAGTAAACTAGAATACTACAAGCAATGCTTCATCATCATAACTGCATGCAGTCTAAAGTGCAATATTCTAAAGAATAAAAACTCTGCTACGGCTACGGAGAATTGGTTGTTTCTTACAACATTTCATGGGTAGATATTTTTTTTGTGCTGTTTAATGTAGGCGATTTGTCAATGATACTCACGGGTATTTTCCACGTTACAAAATAAGACATAAACTTTTTCATTGTTGATACTCGGAATATTATCTACGCATGATGTATTCATTTCTTTCGTGGAACAGCAAAACTTTTGTCACTCAAAATTATTGTGAGGTACTTAATATTTAGAACGAAGAATACAATTCCATAATAAGTGAAAATTGTCAAGTGGAAGTAATCACGAAATGGAAACGGACAAACTTATAAGCCCTCGCAGGTGGCGATTTTCCATACAATGTGAGCGTCGGGCGACTAATATTGGGGACGTGAGAAATGCGAAACATGTCTGCGCGACCGCTTAAATACTTTTTATTTTCTAAAGAACATTAAAAGCTTATTTGTTGCCAAATACAATAGTAAACTCGTTTTATTGTGATGTTTTGGGCTTATATAAAATAATCATATTTTCCACGTAAAATTGTATATTATTGGATGGAAAATGTAAGACGATTATTTCGTTCCTGAGAACCCTCACGCGCGTACGTATTTCAAGAACTCTGCCAAAGAGGATTATTCAGTTAATTATCTTGCAAGTATTATAAAGTGTTTTTTCAGTGTAACAGAAGCGTCGAATAAAATAACATTGTTTTATTATACGTCTCTTAAAAATATTTTTACTATAAAAATTAGCAATTAGGTTTCAATATCGTCTACGTTAACCTCTTGATACATCATGAAAAATTTATGACTTAACAATTTGTTAAACTTGCTTGTAGGTACAAATGCCAGGTATTGCCGAAGTGATGTCACAACATTTTCAGTCAAAATAAAAACTTGAAAGGTAATAAAGTAACGATAAAAAATATAAAAAATTGAGTAACGTTTTTATGTTTTATGGTTTCGAAAATTAATCATTTATCAGATGCTTTAAATCAATAACAACTTACTGCGATCACAAGAAAAATATAATATTTTCTCTAAGACACATCAAAAGTTAAATTTTGGAATTATGTTATACTTCTATATACACCTGATTTGTTTTCCCATCGAGTGGAATTATCGATTATTCCTGCCAAAATACCGGCGGCGTATGAAAATATTGTGATAACCCGGTACCCAACACAAACCAGCTGCGGAGTACAATACCTGCTTGAATGGTTAAAGTAAACAAGGATTGTGTTTCATTTCATTAACCTGACTTATGTCGGCACACTTCATTAGCGCCGCTTCTAATGAGATTAAATTTGTAGCTACATCATTTTATGATTATTTTATATGAAGATGTAATGTTAGGTAAGTTTTTGTTCGTGCAATGTTAATGTGGTGTGGGATTTGGTTCATGAGGTTTTTTGTAATTTAGATTGATATTGTGATAATACGAGTATTATATTTATTATTAAATAATATTAAGTTTTCAGTTTATCATTGGTATAGTGTTTAGTTTATGAATTTTCTTTTCTCTATAGTCTGTGTGGACTGTAATAAATTATGATCAGAATTCATAAAACTGTATTACCATTTCATAAAAAATACAATATAAATTGTAAAATTCATAAAATGCAACAGGAATGTAAAAAGGACGCCAAGGAAATATCTCAAACAAGAGTTTCGGGGTGTGTTGTTGTCGGTCGCTACTAGTAGCGGGAATATCCGGTGTCCGCTCCGGGCTGCTCTCGGCCGGGAAATAATGCCATTTCCGATGAGGACCCGCGGGCCGTGTCGACAACAAGATTAGGGAAAAAAGACGGGAATTTAATAACATCACCGACACACGTCTTATGGGGAGCGAACAGCGGGGCCTCCGCACCACACAAGCGACACATTATGTGCAGCCCTAATTGAGTTCATCCGCTGTAATCATTCATAATGAATACCACAGTATCACAAAATACAATTATAATATTCTTCGTACTTTATGATTTTGTCGCCAATTTAGCGACTTCAAAAATTGAATTCGCAATATTTTAGATTTTATAAAGTCTGCAAGGGCACGTGGGGCGTTCAAAAACGGAAATGCGGTAAAAACGTTTCGTGATCGCCGCGCACGTGACTGACTGCTACGTCGGCTACGATGCCTCTACGGTGCTACGAATTAGCTACAATAAAGTGCTACGTACGTCTCTTGGAATGCCATCCATTTTTAACCTCAAGGATTTAATACGTTTAATCGCTAGTAATTGTATAAATCCGAGGATTCGTTATTTTTTATATTTATTGCATAAAAATAGTTATTGTGTTTTTAAAACTTAGCGCAGTTTTAAGGAATTGATAAGAATGATTTTCTTTTTTTAAAACAAACTGAAATTGCAGAAAGTGCTGTTGTAGCTCTAATTTTAGTGTTATGATCCACATTTCTTCGGTTTGTTTCCTTTTCTGGTAACTTTATAAACATGAACTGCCATAAATGCATTATAAGAGTATTCAAAACCTTTCCACTTTAAGAGTTTCTTGTAACGGAAAATTTCAAAGTTTTAAAGGCGACGATCTGGCCGATTCTAAGCCGTGGGTAAGTTTAACTTGAATGTCTTGAAGTTGCTAATATAGGCACAGACCCTGGCAAGTTCCTTTACAACTGAGAGCTTGTGAGTAACCAGACGGAACTTGCTGCCATACTGGTGCTGCCCTATTGTCTCTATGTGTTTCTGTGTATGGTTTGGTTCAAGCCAATTATGTTTACTCGGTGTATTATACGGCATATCCTCTACAAAAATTAATGTTTTACGAATCGATGAATTGAATTATTTGCAGTTCAATTCTTGGTTTACTTGATTAGTGTTGTACAATTGTCGTTATTGGATAAATCCCCCTAATATTGCTGTGATGCATATTTTCAGAAATTCGTTGTTTTATAAAGTAAATATGCAATATTTTTGCCATGTACAACATGTCTGAATTTCTGCTAATTTATTTTTAAGTGTATGCAGATTTTTTGTATTGGACTGCCTCGGTGGCGTAGTTGTATTACGGTACGGTTACAAAGCTGAGGTCTCGGGTTCGAGTCCCGGGTCGGGCAAAGTGATATTGGATTTTTCTATTCATTATCAGCCCGGAGTTAGGAATTTGTGCCCGATATGGCGATAGGCTCGCCCCCTATCACATCGTGGGACGGAACATACAAGGCGAAATGCGGGTGCCCTGGTGGCCCCTCTGCCTACCCCTTCGGGGATAAAGGCGTGAGTTTATGTATGTATGTAATACTTATAGAAATGTTTACCAATCATTCGCAAAGTCTTTTAACAAACTAAACACATAATGCATAAAAATTATTAATTATTATGCAGTCTATTTACTTTTCTTATTTATGTAATCTCTATCTATTTATGTAATCTAGAAGAAAAAGTGATTTTATTGTTCTTTTGCAAAAATAAACGTTAATATTCCCTGCTAGACCATTTAAAATACATTTATCTGAAATATTCACACAGGCGATTGTCTAATTTCCTCTTACTGCAACTATATTGAGACTGAAGTCTCGAACTCCTCGCAAGTAAGTTTGTGCGTTGAACCGCATTTGTCGAACTGCGCGACAACTTGCCCTCTCTATTAGTATCGACACTAACTTGCTCCGATGCTGTGTGGGGTAAGCGATTCCGAAATTAGCTGTTTCCGCGCTTTGGATTCTCAGGATGGATGTTCATGAGAATTCATTTATTTGTTGTGCTAGACTTAATGATTATCACTGTGGAAGAGAGCCATCCATGCAGTGGGATATATTTGAGCTCATAAATTTTATAGAAAAAGTAGCTCCTTAAGTTATCAGAATAGTTCATTGAAACGATTAAAATGCAAGTCGGAGCAAATCCGGAGCTTTGGTGAATTTTAATAGAGAATGTTGTATTTTTTTGTTTTTAAATTTGTGATTTTCATACAAATAATATGTGCAATGAAAAATATCTTTGTATTTTAAATATATCTGTAGTAAACAAATGGGAGGGGATATATGTATCTGCGGTTGAAGTCACTTAACGCCTTAATTGTGAAATTTAAAGTTTAAATGTATTCCGCATAATATGTTCGTTAAGTTCGCTCTAGCTGGCCAGCACGTGTATTACAAATTCAAGCTGATTAGCCGTAACGTAACACACACTCGGTAATGATTAGATGTAGGCACGTTCCAAAGTTAATTAGTATAAATAGCATCGCGTCCTATTAGCCTAATGAACGCTTTCAAATGCCCTCAAATGCAATACGGAACTAGTCAATTTCAATAATAGCTCGGGTAATTGTTAAATATTGTTTCAGTTTGAATGCACATTGTGTAGTGTTTCTATTGTCCCATTTAGGTGTTTTTCAGTGCTATAAATTGATAGTAATATGTTCAGAACATATTGCGAGTTTGGGGAAATTAAGTCTAAGGGCAACACTCTAACTACCGTACTCAGACACATTTAATGTCAATTAAATCATTACTAAGTGTAGATTTTACAAAGAGAATCTATACGAGTACCTACTATGGAACGATTTAACTGACATTCAACGTCTCTGAGTTCGGCCGTAAGACATTTAATGATCCTCAAATTTTTCTTTAGCATAGAATTTCGAAAGAAAGCCCGTGTGAAGGAACTATTTAATATTTAATGTCTGTGTGTGTGGCAGTAGAGTCCTAACCCTTTGGCCTATAAAATAAAGGACGACACCGTCGACAAGCTAATGTTTAATGAAATTTATAATAAGGCGTGCATTGATTACTAGCCTGGCTTGTCGACGTGAGGATAATTTCCATGGTGGCTCGTGCGGCCGCGTATTATTGAATAGTTGGTATTGTAGTGTGGCGGCGCGGACGCAGCTGGAATTTTGGAATTTCATTTGGTTAGTGGCTCGCTGGGCCGGGCTGCGGATTCCTGCGGCCGACCCCACGCCGCCCTTTGCCGCCGACCCACAGACGGTTTTTGTTTTATTTCGTGACCTTGCATTGGGATAAGTTTTAGTCTCTTCCAGTATTGATGGAAGTTTTTTTTATTTTATGAGCAGATTTGTATGGTCTAAATCATGGGTGGGTGGTGGATGAGATGCAAAACAAATAGAAAACAGGGTTAAATAAATTTAAATCAGCCGCGTATACACTACATTGTTATAATTTGTATACGGACAACAACAGTTTAGTAATTCTGCTAAATTTATTTAATAGATATGAATAAAACACGACCCGGGCTTTGGAGATAAGTTTTAAATATCTAAGTACCTAACATTAGGTAGATGCTTCTGAATTCTCAGTATTCAATGAAAAATAAATTATTATAATGAAAAAAGCTCAATGATTTAAAGCAGATAAAGTGATTTTCGTCAAAAGGCAGAGTGAATAATGTAATTGAGCTCATCCTTTTTATGTTTCCATAGCTTAGTCTTGATCAAATATTCATAACACGATCGTGTAATATGTATGTAAATATGATGTACATTGAAAATTCGTTTATTTGTTACTGTTAAATTACATAAGGTACTCGTAGTTTGAATGCTTTTATCAAATCCATATTAATATCACTGGGCATAGACTTCCTTTAGAGATCCAAGTCTGTGAATTCATTTTATGGTGGTCGTCATTCGATTGTCGGTGCCCCATCTGGTTACAGGACATCCTAATTATGTCTAGATGTATTGTGGAGTTCGCTTTTCACAGTATCTAGCGGCTATTTGCCCAATATCCTGTTAGGATCCTACTCTGTCGGAATTCTAATTCGTTCAACCGTCTTTCTCTGAGTCTAAAACTCCTGAGTTCGATTTTTTATCATTTGAATTCTAGGCTTATTAGTTTTCTGTACTATTTTCTGTACTAACTAGATATAAAATTCCTTTCCAAGTATTTGTTAGCTGGGATTGTGCTAAATGTTTTCTATACTATTGATCAAATCAGTAATCTAGTGTTTTAGATAAACATTAAGAATAATGGTAGTTGTCATTCAATACAAAAATAATGTAAGTTAGTTTACCATCGCACAAACACAACTCAGACGACATGGTTTCCGTTCTGCGTCGCAAATTCAGTATGGAAGTTAAATCTGCCGATGGCTGATAAACAATATTGGAGGACATTTCCCGATGGCGGCGCGCCGTTGTAAAGAGGCAGACGCGACGGCAGCCGCTCCATAATATTGTGTTATACCTTATCGAATTTGCATGTTTTTACTGAATAACATTCCTTTGGCGCAGTCGAGATCAAAGGGCGAGGCGAAAGTGATTTTGCACTGAGTTAGTTCAACAAGATTCAGTTTCGCCCCCGCTTCTATCTCGCTTTTGAATAATTTCGACGTAATAAGGAAAATTGTAAATGGGCATTCCTGTCGCGGCGGATCGCGAAGTGGCCCAGACAGATTGTTGCTCGCTTGCCAACTTTTACGGCTTGGAGGGAGCTAATTATGTGCATGTGGTCCGGATGTTTATCTGATGCATAGTTTTGAGGTAAAGGACTAGTAGCTCAGTTGATCTAGTACTTTTTGTGATGTCATCGCGCCGGCGTGATTACGGTGTAGAAAATTGTAATAAATAGCTCTTCTATTATCTGCTGTGCTCTTCTCTTCTTCGGTCGCGGTAGATTCTGTCAATCTATGTGATTTTTATCCGTCTTGATATATTTTGTTATCATGTCATTGTCTGAAGCTGAAAATATTTGTACCATAGTGTAGAATAATATTTGTTTTCTCTCTTATAAATATGAAAATATAAAGGTAATAAAGCGATATCAACACTTGCGGTGCATATTATTGTAAGAATCGTATAGAATCAGTAAGTACATTTAGCGTCTTCACCCGACACGTAGTACAAGTATTTGACACGAAGCACAGAAAAGACGTTCGGAAATAACGATCGGAAACTAAATGGTCCGTCGTCGGTACGGTCGGTTGTCGGTTGCCGCGCGCCCGTGACGTCATTTACATTTTCCATTAACAGGGCGATAAAATATTTATGGACGAAATAACATTAAGAAAACGCTGGTTGTTTCTTCTAACATGTATGTTTAATGCGTTGGTAATCTCGCGCCGTTTGATGTTTGTCAAAGGGCCGACGTGAGAAGCCGCTTACCGCCGGACGCTCACGGTCTGACGTCTCGCCCCCCTCTAAATTATTCCTGGGGCGATTTGCCCGTGAAATTGTTGCTTAAGAACTTAATCGGCGCATCGTTCTTGCCCTTTTGTGACGGATGTTTTTAAAAGCATCCGTTTGTACAATTGCAATTCGGTTGTGGGGTGTGTTGACAAAGCGTCTTTAAATTTCTCAATGCTATAAAATTTATTCCCTCTAGTCAGCAGATATTATTTGGCAAGACGACCGAAAAACATAAAGCGAATTTTTCTTTTTACTCACTATTATTTCTGAACTAACTTACTCTATGTAATATAGTTATTTTATGGATAGCGTACTTTCTCATCAGTTCTAGTAAAAAATTAAGTCAAACATACTGTTTATAAAATGACCAGATAATTGAGCCAAATGGGTAAGATTCGGTAGATTAAGACTCTTATTTTTATAGAAAATATCTTTACTTATAACGTAGTGCAATCTATGGAACTTCAAATTATATCACGATGCACTCAATCCCAATGGGGTGGTAAGCTAATCCACCCGAGCGTTGCACTGAAATTATTTGAAATCATATTGACATGAGGAACACACACGGCTTGGCGCCTCAGTATGGAGTTAATCCGAGCACGCGGAGTCGGTGTGGATTAATCTCAAGCAAGTAATTAGCGTGCGTTGTGCTCACATTAACATGTTAATCGCGTACCCTTTGCTTTTACACGGGCGAGTGTGCTCCGTTCTCGTGTCAAGCTCAGCCTCGTGATGTTTACACGAGTGTTATGTTTACAGTCATGATAGATTGCGGGTCGGACTGATTGGTTTGTAATTTTGATTTGTAATTTGCGGATTTTTAGTTCTTTTTTTTGGTTGCAAGGAATGAATTATAGGATACGATGTTTTGCAAAAATCTGTAGGTTGGTGTACGAATTCATTAATAGAGGGACGGGTGTAGTTAAAAAGCTTAAGTAACCGTCTCTACTATATTTTTTGTATACGAATATAGGTACGTTGGGATTAGAAGTCGAATATTGATTAATTATTTACGTTAGTCTAATTGCTCTAATGAAGCTTGGTATATTTATGTGACAAATACATAAAAATCTACAATTTTTAAAATTGATTTGCCCAAAGCTGTCCTGAAATTGACGCCAAAAATACCACACAAAAATACATTTGTGTGGGTGTAAATTCCAACGTAAGCACCTAATTACAAAAAATATAAATTTACTCTCTTTTCTTAAATTTTATTTTGCCAATTTGCCTTTACATAGGCGTCCCTCATTACCCATTATGAGGACGAAGATCAACAAAACACGCTTCGAGGTGGCAAAGGATAATTCCTCACCAAACAAAGAGCATTGAGCACAAGAACATGTTCCTTAGCGTGCGGACAAAAATGTATCGCACTGAATATCGATTTCAAATAAAATTGCAACCTTTTCAGATAACGAGGTGACACTTCCCCTTTTCCGGGGCGCCGTTTGTCGCCCTCGTCTCACATTGGGAATTTATCCACCGAAATAAGCAGATAACGAACCTAATGGTATCTATGAGTGTGCGATTGCCTTGTGGACTCGTCGGGACTCGTAGAGACTCGGTACGCTGTCGTGAGAGATTCGATACTAAGAAGCTGTGTTGCAGCATTGCTGTGAAGCTGTCTTTTTTATGTGGCGTTCCTGGTTTTTGTAAATTGTATTACAATTTAAAACTGGTGAATGCATGCATTCAATGAGTATGACGTAAGTTTGCAAGAAGTCGTAAGATGCAACTCACTTTTTAGAGATCGTTATGGTTTTTTTCCTGGAAAATAATTCGCTTTTATTCGATTTTGTGGAAAAAAATCTGTCACTGAGTCTGAAATCTTGCTAGGATATATTTCATACAAAATATTGTTTGCTAATTAGCAAACACTACAATCATGTTCGTAAGTAGAAATACCAAAAAAATACCGTTAAGATTATCAAATTATCATTGGAGTAAGCCGTGTCATAATAATTATGTAGTTAGATCAATAGTAGGTGACTTATAGAACGCTTTCAATAAGCAATAATGATGAGAATCCTCCCACAATGTGGCGCCAGATGACGTCATACTTGTTGCTTGTCTTCGAGACGACATAAAATATCACCTTACCAGTAACGTGTTCACATACAATGTTACATAATGGTATGTGGAAACACCACGTTACTGAACGGAGATAACCTTACTATGTGTGTATGTAGTTACTACGTACATTCGGACGACAAAATGACTAAAATGTAACTGAAAATAAATACAGTGAAGCTCAAATAGAGAATAAGTTAATATATTGATATAATTATGTTATGCCGATCTGTTTTAATAATAATGTAATAAATTTACACTTTATTGTACATATATACTCAGATGATATACTCAGACTGAACTCGAAAAACGACATAATTGCGTGAGCAAATATGATAGACTTTCACCTGGGCCGCTATCGATTACTGCATAGTCTCCGAAACTCCCACTCGGTTTTCTGTTGCAGAAAAGTTTTCTGTTTCCCACAGAAAAAAAAATACTATCGAACACTTTCCGTAGCGAATAATTCGATGGGTAATTTGAAATTTCCATTTCTTGGTAAAACTAACGCATGTTTTATAAAGAGCATTAGGTATTTTTTCTCTGGTTGATTGTTTTTAGTTATATGATATCCAATTAGTTGAAATAAAATAATCTTTGTTTATCTCCAACGTAATAACTAATAACCCACGCGTTACCAACAAAATGTCTCTTATTTTTCTACACGTTCCATTGAAATCTGATATACGATAACAAAAATATTATTTCTTAGTTCTAATTAATACGCTTATGAGATATCGTATTATATTCAGCAAAACAGAAAAACTGTTTATCAAACATTAGAGCTGATTATTGGTCTAATGTATTATGTAATATATTATGTATCAACGATTATGTTTTTGAGAGATCGAAACATACAATACCTACTCAAGTCAGTTTTCTGTAAGGCAGTGGTACTAAGC
The DNA here is from genome assembly GCA_949752805.1 of Deilephila elpenor. Taxonomy (NCBI): domain Eukaryota; kingdom Metazoa; phylum Arthropoda; class Insecta; order Lepidoptera; family Sphingidae; genus Deilephila; species Deilephila elpenor. The sequence goes on from OX457112.1 coordinate 7,682,257, forward strand.
CGCAATCTAAATATGTCTACAATATGACTCTATTCTTTATTTATTTACATGTACATAAATATCAAGCCATTTTCCTAGAAGGGGTAGGCAGAATAGAAATACCCAATATCACTTTGACCGACCCAGGATTCGAACCAGAGATCTCAGCTTTGTAATCGTACCGTAGTACAACTACGCCACCGAGGCAGTTTATTTATTTAATTACCCTAGATTAAACTTATGTCACGTATGTTTTATAAATATTGGAGGTTGTATCATGATAAAAGACTTCAGAGTTCATTTTCTCTTCACATTCTTCAATATTGTATGCAGGAATATCAATAATATTTTTTCATTGTCCACAGGTTCTTCTATCTGTACCACTTCTCGTTCTACGCGTATCACTACCGTTTCAACGGGCAGTACAGCAGTTTGGCGCTTGTCACGTCCTGGCTATTCATCCAGGTGAGTACAGTGTAGTAATAATTTTTATAGCCGTACGACAGAATGTCTACTCGGACTGTAATGGTAAATGCAGTGCCGTAAAATAGTAGTAAGTGCCGTAATATAGTATCTTATAATTCTTGGAAATTACAAGTGAAAGATATACTACGGTTTAAAAAACTACGAGAGCCTCTGCAGTCCGACAACATTCAGACCAAAAATAATGATTTTTGCGTCTCATCCAGTTTTTCTCGGTGTAAAATTCGAAAAAGTTGCGTCTTGTTTAATAGCCGGCTTTTCGCCTTCATGATATACCGTGAAAAGGCAATAAGAACAAAACATTTAAAATGTACCTCCACGAAGTCGATATTGAAAGAGGATTTTATTGGAAAATAATTTTACATAAAATATCCTTATGCGCATATTTAATCATACCTGCAGTTTCAAATTTTATTAATTACGTTCATTATTTGCAATGCGAAAACGCCAGCGTCGAACAAAAGGCAAATATCGGGTACAATTTTACGGGAGTATGAAAGCCTGTCCAGTTAAAAATAATTACAGGAGCAACACTGCAACGTACACCGTGTCGTATTCACGGAATTCAATCGCGGCCACCATTTTTGTATTTACAAGTGTTCAGAAATTCAATACATTCCCTGAATTAATTTTCAACGTAATTTAAAATTTGAGTTCAAAATTAATTTATTTTATGCAGCATATTTTAAATAGCTTCATTATAGGAATACCTCCTGAGCCGATGTTTAAGGTTTCTGTCCCAAAACTCTGATATTTCTTAATTACATATGAAGCTGTATGTAACGCTCTCTAAAAATGTCAATAATCGCAAGTTGGTTCTATACAAGAGTTTTTAAAGTGTGTACAATCCACTGAACTACAGTAAGAAAGCATGATGGACTAAGACCGAACTCTTCTAAAACTGTGGAGAATCACTTAAAAGCTTTTAATTTCAATTATCTTTAAAAATGCTTTTTTAATCATTACTTAATGCTTCAGAATCAAGTATCAACGATACAAGTTAGGCAATTTTCAAATTACACACCTACAACCCTTTACCGTATACGCATAACCTTCGCAAGCAAACAGGGAATGTGCGGTCGATATGTAATGGGGTTATTTAGTCAGTAGGCAAAGTCCAGTGCACTTTGATATCGGGACATGCCGCGGGCGAATCGCTGGCCACGCTATAGCTACGCAATCGCCACGCTCCCGCACCGCACTCTCCACGGTCCCGTCACGCTCCCGCCCCGCACTCCTCGCTCGCTGCCTAAATGATAAACTGTTTGTTTATACCGATATTATCTTTGTGAGTTACGGCCTTTTAATTGTATGGTAAAAAAATGTGATAAATCAACGATCTTGTGTCATTTAACGTTTGGTTTTTGGTTTCATTTTGTCTACGTATATGACTTGCTTTGTGTTTCTTAGATTCGTATTTTTAGTTTCCAATTGACAAAAAAGTAGTTTTTTTAATATCACAAATATTTGCATTTAGCATTAGTTTAATGCTTCATATTAACGTAAAACCGAACACACCTTTGATTTTCTTACAAGCTGTACCCATATTCTTCATAAAATACAATATTTATCAATAGTGTTCTAAATTTTTTACGCATCACACAGTGCAAAGGAATTCCCCACCGGGATGAAATGTATTATATTTTCAACGCAGCTCAACGTCGCGTTTATTATTTTTAAACTAAAAGAAAAGCGGCACGTCCGAGGGTTTTCGGCTGCCGGCATTTGTCAACAAATCACGTCCCCGTGCCTCGCTCTGACATACTGCTACACATGCCGACTGTTTCTAAGCTAAACTGGACTTTAACACTAGTGAGTAAGATTGAAAATAAGTCGTAAAGGATTTTTACAGTTATTCCAAAAGTTTGAGCTGTGTAAATCATTTTTAAAATAGTAATATCAGGACTAAATGTTTGTTAGAGGTACGATAAATCATTTAAAGAATCATTAAACTCGCAGCATAGCGAAACACTAACGTGCTCCTGTGCTGAATCAGCATTGAAACAAGATAATATGGATGATATATACGCCACTCTGTAGAGCACGGACTTCCGATACGATTGTTAGGGATTTGACCATATTCGACCACGTTGGGCTAGTACGTGTTGGCCGGCACTGGCCACAATAAAAATAATACTCTCCAAAAAAATAAATATTAACCTAAGCACACTGAATAAATATATCCGAAACAGGTAAAAATGTCATCATTCTCCGTGTTATCAAAAAACAGGTAAGCCGCAGCGGGAGTCGAGCGCGTCAAAGTTTTGTCAAATGTATCCCGGGCCAATCCAAATAACATCGGTGCGTGTAATATTTCCCGCGCCCGCCCCGGGGGACGCACGGCCTGACAGCGCTCTCCCAACGCACTGTCGTGTGAGCAACTGTAGGCTTTTAAAATAGTCATTATTTGGACAGTGTTTTCTGTGTCGGATATTGTTGATATCCGGTCTAATTACGGTTAGAAAAATTGCAAATTAATGTTAAACATTAGGCGACTGGCAAAGCAGATAATATGTAAGTAAATGATTCCCTTAGGAAACGGAACATGGAACTCATGCATAGATATTTAATCAGTCTGTTTTGTCAATACATGACATTTTGTCATCTTTTGTAATGTTTATTATTCCTATTTATGTGTTTCATTATTTATCCAAAACATAACACAGACATGAGTGTTAAAGCGTGAGCACAATCAGATAGCAGGAAATAGATAATGGCGACACGTCCGACCAATAACTTGATGCGTGATGGATTTGTGCATATACATAAACGCGTTTGTACGTAGTACGAAGTTATAAGTAAGTTGTGTCCACGATTGCTGTGATATCAATTAGTCCACGGCTCTATACGTGCGTCTCAAGTCTTTACAGCACTGTACAGCTTGTCTACATAACGAATTGTAAATTAATTATTTTAAAGGATTCAATAAGAATGAAATTCTAATGAATATAAGAAAGACTCAATCAAATCCAAAATCATACAAATCGGCCTAGGAGTGACGGAAAAATCGGTGAACAGACATAAAAAATACATACAATTGAAAATAGAACCTCCTTCTGTTTAGAAGACTATTAAAATAGTACTATTATAGGTGTATTTCAACAAGAACAAGATTATTACTGGACAACAAGAACAAGATTAAGCACAGGATGATATATGCAGTGCAATCTTAAAATTCATAATATTGGTTGTATTTGTTGGTTCATAAACATGTCTCCAACTTGCCTTCAAGCTAACATTCGACACCACTGCAATAGATATGTCTGGCAAAACAATCGCTGTCCACAAGCCAGATAATGGAGACTGACTGGCACGAATCCACTCCGGCGGCGATATCCGGTGGCACAGCCGGGCGGAAGTTAATAACACGCGCTTGCCCGCAATATACCTGCGCGTATTGATCTGATGTTACTGTGCCACCGTGCCGGTGCATGTGCATTCGGAATTGTGTGGGTGATAAGGGAAGCGGTGATTGGTGGTTTTCTTGACGTATTGATCTATCCTAGATTGGGGTAAATTTGTAAATTATGAATACCCATTAAGAGCTTTTTTGGAGTGTAAGGATCAAAAGTTACGAGATATGTTCGTGATGTGTTCACCTACACTCGTAACAAATGCTGAAATATATTTTTGAATTGGGAGAATCGTATTCTAGTCGTTACAAATTCCTACATTTTACATATTAATAAGTTTAATCATTTATTATAATAAGTATACTCGTAGTAATTATATAATTTGGTTATTCACAATCAATATAAAATTATGCTCCCTAGCTTTTTAGTCAATATTCATTAATCCGGCCGCCCTACAGCGCTGATTACGTCAAAGCTTGTTTCAGCGGATGATCGAATTTTTTCGGTTTTTAATCGGAGCGAAAGTTTCACATTTTTAACCGACTTCAAAATTTCACACGCTGATATTAGGTTTTTCATTTTTGCCTTAATTTGGTTGGAGTTACCTTAACTTGTCTAGGTGTTGTAGGGACTTTTGAAATCCATATAACAGTTATCATGATATTTAATTTACATATACTTTTAAATAGCACTCAAATCGTATTCAAACGAAAATCACATTAATCCAACAAAACACGCGTTACCTAATCTCAATATATACACTGTACATAATATGTAGAATAATGGAAATGCCGCTACAACAAATTCGGCAGTAATTCCGTGTTCCGTAGCATCGAGTAGGCTCCGGATTACAGCCGCGAGGGCGACGTCACAGAGCAAGCCGACGGAATGCAAAGTGGGGGCTTATCTCATAATCATCGGCCGTGTCAAGTTATTAATAAAAATCATATTTCATTAGGGCCTTGGATCTTGAACGGCGTGCGCGGCATAATTTAAAGTAGTTGAAATTTTATTCTTATGCAGTTGTAAAGTGATTCTTAAGGTGGATAAATGTTCGATCGAAAATAACTTATTGTGTCGTGATAAGATATTTTATAAAAATGCGACTTCATTTTATCCTAAAATGCAGATTGTTGGATCTGAAAAATGGATGAGTTTTGATCAAATCGCTCTAAAAATAAGGCAATGGCGACAAAAAATGATACTTAATTAGCACTGCACTTACTATCAAGTTCACAGCACTTTTTCATTACAGTCTAAAATAACCTGTGGTCTAAATAATGAAAGCGATATACTTGACTAATAAATAATTAAAAAGCCACCGTAAAGTCTGTCGTATCGAATACATGCTGCTAAATATATTAAGCGATAAATAAGCGGGCTTCACTATAAGGCTCTATAGAGAAGGGTGAACAGGACTTCAGTTAATTTCTGTCAAGTCCTAAATCAACATTAGACGTCCGCCATCAGGGCGCTGTAAAGTGTTGTAATCTTGCAGATCTGTTGCAAATTATAGTTAAGTTAAACACTGTTAGCGGCTTTGTGGTGTGTGTATACAATTACTTGTTTCCTTGGGGCGAACTCCATTGTTCCGGATCCCACGTGACTTCGTTTGACTCTAATAATAGATTTAAATGTTTTGAATGTTCTTTTAAATGGTAATGAGGCAACAGATAGTAAGTTAGCTTTTTGGGTTAGGGTTTCAGATACGGCTGTAGGCAAATATTTACTGTATCTTCCACAGAAAGCCTAATCAACGTATTTGTACTTCTTCTCGTTGTCATTGAATCAAAAACTTATTCACCTGGAAATCAAATGTACAACCGCGCAGCCTACAACCAATGTACACCCTGAAAACACTAAGCCCTAAATGGCATGTATATTTCCAAAATAAGTAAATCACAAACGTTCTTTTAAAAAGAAAATCCTCGGTCGCCCGACTGTTTAAGTCAAAATAACTTTATTTTTGTCAGAGTTTCGCACCGTCTCGGCATAATCAACGTGCCGACCGTAAAGTGTTTAAGACAATTTTGCGGCTAAAAAAATTATCACCGCAAAGAACTTTCGCTCGCCTTTGAAGTTTTTAAGTCGGCGTTACAAGCCGGCTAGTGGTTACTCGGCATCTTTTGTTTAAAACGTTCGCTGCTTTAGCTCCGTATATTTCTACTTTAATAGAGCTATTTTTATATGTGTATTCGTAATTTTGTTAAGGTATTTTATTCGAATAATACTCTAATTTTATTGTTGTGTTATTTAAGATCGGTAATCGTATGAGCACATGTATCCTGTATATGAGCACATGCATCATGTATGTGTAAGGTCATGAAGCAAGGACGTTTGTGAATTCGCCAAATGGACGCGACTTAATGCTGTGCGATTGTTAGCCAGTACGATGAAAGCCGTTGTAATCTGTTACAAACGATGTGAAAATTGATAAAGAGAGATCTCGTTTTTTATTCACGTATCCGTCTAACAGGGTGGCCGGTAAATCTCAAAGCGACCGATTTTAATGGCTGTATAAAAGGGCATCATCTCTGTCCATTAAATACCTTTTAAACGTTTGATCCTTTTTATATTTGCCATAGCGATGATCTGCGAACAGATTGGGGTGGGACCACCAGCGGATCGTGTTAATTAACGCAGAGTAATGTCGGAAAATGCGATTCACACACGGCTCGCTCGTGTGCTCCGATGACCCAACCACACGTCGCTTCGATACACCGATGACCTATTTCAATATTCTGAAAATGTATCATCTCGAAAATATTTTCGATAAAAATAATACAACAAATTTAGATTGTCTTTTCACTTTTATATCACAGGGAATGTAAAGAATCTGCCGAAAAATCTTTTCAATTTATCGTCGAAGCTGCTTGCACGCGGCGAATAATAAATCATCAAGGTGTCGCAACTTGTCCCCGCCGGTAACCCGTTGCGTAGCCGCCACTCGGAAAAAATCAAAACGAGGGGATCAGAAAATATAATTTCAAATAAAAGTTCAGTTAGGAGCGGTCACAAGTTTCTTAATTAAAACTTATGTCGGACGTCGTGAGGGGAGGGAACTTTGACCCAGAAATAAATAAATAAAGACGCTAGGAGTGAAGACATCGTCACGAGTCGCTCATTTATTTGTCTGAAAGACTTTTGCTCAGTTCGTTGAACGTGTCTCATAACCGTCGCTAGTACTGTTTGCAAATACATATCGGAGCCAATCGTCTGCGTGGTGCTAACCGCGTTTATCTCTACTCTAATGTGTTTTCGAACTAAAACTACTTGAAAACTATCTAGGATTTGTTTAATACAATTTAATAATGTATTTTGTTTGTTACAGCACTCCATGTTGTACTTCTTCCACCACTACGAGTTGCCAGTGATACTACAGCAGGCTCAGTTGCAGCAGTTCTTGCTTCGTACGCATCGCGGCATGGCGGGTATGATGGGGCTCGCTGGTATAGCTGCAATGGCCAGTGGTGCCGCTTACCACGATGCACCGGGCACCGGCACACAAGCCTCGCCGCCCACCACCCAGTCCACCACACAAACAGTCCAAAACACGGCACAGTCTACGACGCAGACCTCGCCTTCTGTCTCCACTGCACAGACTAACACCACACACAGTGGTGAAGTGATAACAGACAGGTCTATTGACCCTAATGCTGTGGAGGCAAATACGCCAGTACAAAACGAACCTGGAGAAAGAGCCCTCGCTACACCGTCCACCGACGAAATTAGAAACTCTGATAAAGATTCCAACACTCCGAACGGAGAAACCGCCATTAAAATAGAAGTCATTGCGAGGAAAAATTCCAAAGCCGAAGTGAAAGTAATTAGCAGCAATTCAAATGTAAACAATGTCGAAAGTGTCTTGCCAGAAGCGACTGGACATAACGTCAACGTAGACAACGTTGAAGTTGAAGCTTCTACTCTTGACCGCAGACGAAAAGATAATATCGAAATTAATAATGACGATCCACCATTGGTTATGAACGAAGAGGAGTTGGCGAAAGAGAGGCTAGCTCCGAGAGCTTCTCCTGACGCTGACGACTTAGATTAGAATTAGTCTAATTTCATTACCTAATCAATATACCTACAAGTGTTGTTTATTCCGATGGATCATCTACCGCTTTTAATTTGTTAAGAAATGAATGGATAAGAGATATATTTAACAATAAACCATGTAGATAATATAACTCATTCTAAAGATTATCTTTCAATAGGTATTTATAAGATGGCGTGATTAATTTAAACAGTTTAAAATATAAAGGAACAATATGTAAAGTTTGGGAGTGATTAATTTTATTTTTGTAGGAAGCTATTCGTGTGGTGATTGTTGTGTATAGGGAGATATTCCGTCATGCTTACGGCAAACGTGTAAATATTCAAATGTCTATTTACTTTGAGATCTTGTGTTATCGAAGTCGTCAATTGTTACTTTGTTTATGCTTAGTGAATGGCGCTCAGGTTGGCGTATACTTTTCAGTGATTTAGTTCATAGCAATAAATATTTTCGTTCATAAGTGTGTTTCATTTACCCGTGATTGCTTAATAGAATAATGTTCTGTAAAGGTATGATTTAACGGAATAGTATTTTAAACAAGCAGTGTAGTTTTTAACTACAAGTAGATTTTATGATAGCTCTTGCCCGCAGACTTCTTCTGCGTGATTAACTTTATTTGTAATTTTCCATCCCGTCCCGTCCTGTTCCGGTATATCCCGCCCGTCCCATCTCATTCTCACTCAAGGCATGTAATCTAGTCGCATCCCATCTCTTTGAGCATATAAAAGTAACAAATATATCAGAATTCCTCCCTCATCCTACAGGAACACTATTTTTTTCGGGATAAAAAGTAGCCTAACTGTTAATCCAGGGTGTCAGTTACCTCCATACTAAATTTTATTGAAATCCGTTGAGCCGTTTCTGAGTTCATCGCGCACAACAGACAAACAGACAAAAATTCTAAAAGTCTCTGTTTTGGGTTCTATTACGTTAATGCAGACCCCCCATATTAGTTTTTCTCGTTTATCTTCCATGTACAGCCGTCGATCGGTTACAAATTTATTATATGTATAGATATTTGCAACGATGTTATTTAATTATTGGTAAAAAAAAAAATAAGCAACGGTAATCCCTTAATAACTGATAGTTTTTGGAGTAATTACAGAAACCAATGCAGCTGGTACTGAATGAATTATATAGTTCTATGGAATATTAAAAGTAAAGTTTATTTATACAGTCAATTTACTGCCGAATTTAGGCTCCTCCAAGTATAATTTTGGGATGCTGTAGAAAAATACTCGTCACGTAGGACGTTTCTCGTGCTGATGATGCTGCTGAGTTTCGACAGCGTGTCATTTGACTACGCTGTCTGTCGACCTCCAGGCTTGGTACAGTGCCTAGCATGATACACCTCCACCAGGTATAGTAGTATATAGTAGGCTTAGACTGCCTCGGTGGCGTAGTTGTATTACAGTACGGTTACAAAGCTGAGGTCTCGGGTTCGAATCCCGGGTCAAAGTGATATTGGATTTTTCTATTCATTATCAGCCCGGAGTCAGGAATTTGTGCCCGATATGGCGATAGGCTCGCCCTCTATCACATCATGGGACGGAACATGCAAGGCGAAATGTGGGTGTCCTGGTGGCGCCTCTGCCTACCCCTTCGGGGATAAAGGCGTGAGTTTATGTATGTATGTATGTAGTAGGCTTAGAACCCATAAAGTGTTATTTCTATATGTAATCATAGAAATTATACAGAATCTAAAATTGGTCCATTACATTACTTTCTTCTTTTTGTCACTTTTTTTGTCGATAATATTGTGATGGTAAGTAAATAAGTATCGATCAATATCGATCTGCAGTGGGACCGTAAATGTTGTACAGATTTATTTAATAGTCGAACGCACATTGATAAATCTCTTTAACCCTTAACTTGGCAAGAACGGAAAAATAAGAAAACATATATTATTTTGACAAATATTAGTTTGGTTAGGATTAGATAGCATAGGAAAAATAAAATAAAAAATCTAGATATCCTAGGTTACGAGAAAACCTATGTACATCACAGTGTACATTGCCAAGTACGCGGAAATCTTCATGTAGTTTTGTTTGTACATTGTGATGCACATTGCCAGCTTCGTAATGAAATACATTTGTAATATTTTATTCTATATATTTTAATAAAAAAGACAAAACACAATGATAACCTCAATTACTTTGTATGAAATTTTCGGAAATAATTATATTTTTGCATCCCGGTCATAGAAATGCAAAAATATTTGTCATTTTTACACACGACAGTTGTTCTATCACTCTTGCAACACTTGCAACGCTATGTTTAGGCACCTACTTCCGGGAAATGGGTTCCCACTTGTTCAATTAAAACAAATAATGTATTTACTCTAATCAAAGACAAAATTTGAAGCAGTGGTATGAGTCTTCTAAGCTAGTACCAGCTACATGTATGTTGACATATTTCTCGATATTCGTTATGAGGCATAAAGTCTGTAATTAGCAGGTATCTTGATCCTTCTACCCAATTATGAGGATAGACAGGCATCTACGCTATACCCACCATGATCAAAGTGGCTAAGAAGTTCTTTATTTCATCTCCTGTCAACGATGTAGGTCATCCTAGCTTATGCACTATCTATAGATTTGTTCTATGATCAGTGTCTGAGATAAAGTCTATTGAAATCTGTAATATAAACAATATGGTTTTGTATTTATGTGAGTTTGATGAAAGGCATATTACATTTCTTAAAAACAAGCTGTGTGACGAAGTACGGCTTTGGATGAATCTCATAATCTAGAACAAATTTCATAGCCTTAACTTTTTTGGCTACTTTTTTATAAGCTGTTATGTTGTGGCTTAGAAGTGGTAAGTTGTTCCTATTGTCGACTGGCATTGCTGGGTAAAGTGTCTGATTATTCAGCAGTTGTGTTTTGTAAAAATTGTATGGGTTCCAAATAAATATCATGTAATATCTGCTCGTGTTCGGCGTTGGGGGATTAGTGAGAGACTTATAGAGACACTACTGTATTCTTTATTAAAGTCTGTCAAACTATTTAATTTAAATTAATTTGTTAAAGTTAATATGCCTATGAAAGTAAATCAAAGGTTATGGAGAAGATTGTATGCAAATAAGAGGTGCCCTACCGGATGTAGAGTTATCCTCAGAGCTGATATTTTCACAACAGTTAATGCCACTATGTTATGCGAGTTAGTTAGTTTTTGTTCTATAGGCAAGATATAACAAATAAATGTCAAAACAAACACAAATAAACGAAACACACACAAATTAACAAACGAATACCCGCAAATTTACCAAAACCCAATGTTCTATAAACCTGGCAATGTACAGCGTGGTTACCATAGTTTACCATTGGTACTTTATCGCGTTCTTGGAAATGTACATTGTGATGTACATACACTTATTTCATTCGAATACAAGAGCTTGTTTGTAGTTAGCTACGTTAAAATGCATTTATTGAATAATTTAAGCTTTATACATAATAAAAAACAAAACATATTGTCAAGTTTAGATGAAAAAAGTTGAATAAAGCTAAAATAATATCACGGTGTCGCGAGGATGAGCTCGTGGCTTTTAGTTTTTTTTATTTAGACATTTATATTACAGTGCAGTCTCGACAAAATAATTGTCTAGTGATTCTACTGTATATAACAATATATTCACAAAAAACGAGAAGAAAAAATATTCAATAAACAAAGAGTAATAATTTTTGAAAATGTATGTACAGTGGGATGTACGGTGCCAAGTTAAGGGTTAAGTGCAATAAATTGAAAAATTGCATTTAAATACCTATTTTTTTTTGTTCTGTTCAAAAAGTTATAGAATAAGACAATTTACAAGAAGAAAATATAACTATAAGATAATTTTTAAAGCCACTAAAACATGGAAATCTAATTAATAAAACCTGATAAGTTTTCTCACTACCCTCGTTTTGGTATTTAATTTTTATTTTTGAGTCCTCGTAATTAATAGTCGTGTGTCGTTACTGTCATTTGATTTCAGGTTTTTGATTCGTAAACAGCAAGATATGCTCATATCAATATGTGTCATTTACGATGTGATTGTGAAAATTTCATCAAATACTTGAAGATACCATTAATGTATTGTATGTGTCTTGCGGTGGAAGGCTTTGTATACAAGGTATGAAATTAAACCATTTATATATTTTAATATATTTATTTTGACAAAAAAAAATTCACATTATCGATTTAATTGGTCAGATTAACACATATTCACAAACGTTCAAATGCAACATTTACAATTTAATTACAAATAGAAAACAAATACAAATTAATTGTTGATAAACAATTTATAGATTGGAATATATTATGGCACTTTTTTTATTCTGTATATTTCGTTACAAACTCACTTTTTTCGGAATATATCTTTTTTTAGGTATAAAATTGCTTGGTAATATTCGTTATTACAAAAAAACTACCTTTTATTTACATTATTTATATTTAAAATACAATTAAAATTGACTTTCCACTGTGGCAAGTATTAGAATCCTCTATTTTTATACAGATACACTACATTCAAATGGGAATCTTATAATTTATATATTGTTTTATTTGTAAAATACGTCTGTTCTATCTACACATTCCATACTTTATTCACAACTCTTAACAATTTATTATTAATTCATTACAAATATACAAAATCGTTGAAAATATCTATTAACTACACATTTGGGATCCTAAAATTCAGTTATGAAGACTTAATGGTTTCTTAGATTTACGCGAATGTTACACATTGAAATAAAACTATTTATACGGATTTTATCGCGATTTGGTTTAACTATGAAGACTTTTTTATCTGTTGCTGCAAAGGGCCAAGTTCTCCTGATGATACACCATCTTCATCAGCCGTGGACTGCGGCAGGTGATAAGGCGCCCTGGTAAGTTGAACAGCAACTCCATTTCTTCACATCTGGAACGGTCAGCAAACAGCAAACCGCTTTCGAAGACCTCATAGCCACCCAGCTGGTTTGGTAGGCGCCAACGCAGCGAAGTCAATACAATCTGTGTGAGAAAAACGTATTACAAAAAAGTAAATAAATTTTATACTAACACCGATTAACTACATCATGCATATTGCGTATTCTTCTTGATCTGAAAACAGCAGCAAAATTTTATACAAATTCGTCAACCCTTTCGAATGATAATGTAATCTCGATATATATTTTAGATTTACTTTTTAGGTTATATTCTTCAGAATTGCTAGGAAACTGGAATAATAATTGTGGAATCTTCAATTTTTTATCTCAACTTTCTTTACTATATTATTCGTAGGGCGACGATACACGGTAAGTCGGTAAGAGATGAACTGTGTGGGGAAAATTGCAACTTACAATTTCGATATTTTATCAATATGAAAGTGGAGTGGATCCCAAGCCACTCCTATCTGACTTTAGCTTATTCCTTTCCGAAACTTTTACAGTATATAAAATGCATATTGTGAAGTAACATAGTTTAAATTATTCATACAGTGATCGTAATATGTATTCATGAGATGTAATAATAACACATTTTCTTTAGTCAACGTGTGTAAGATGGCAGACAGCATCTATTCAGAATTCCGTTTCTTTGAAAAATAGAAACAATATTTCAAATTGTATCTGCTTGTTTGTAATTCATTTAATACTATAAAAATATCTGGCAGACATTCTGTTTCATTTAGTACCTAGACTAAAAAGATCTTTGTTAAATATTTGTTTAATTTGAATGAAAACCGTTATTTACTTACGAAAACCTTTCAAAAGAACGTAATATTAATTAAAAAGCTTAATTCAATTTAATTTTTAAATGTTGTCTACCATCTTACAAACACGTGGGTTGCAATCCTCCACACTTGTATGTAAGATGGCATTTCCAATGACCTATACGATTGCTTTCCTTTAATTTCTATCATTAAAAGGTGTCGGATTCAGTTTTTCCAATATTGCCCTAAGCCCTCATCTGATACCGACTCACGAAATCTATAATAAAGCAGTGAACTCGCTGTTGAGTTTGCGATTGCATTTGTCTCCGCGCTCTTCTTCCGCAACAGGCGCTTGAGCAATCGTCGCATCCTCCCTTGTTAGCTACGTGTATTCTCAAGCAATAACATCTCGTAATGTGTGTTAATTCCCCAAGAATACGCGTGACCTCCAAGTTCAGGAGTCTTCACATCTTCTTGCTTCATGCCACTAAGGTGCTGTACGTCTTTACTTCCAACCTTGGCAACTACTCGCCACAATTTCAGCTTCCTCTGTACTCTAAGATTCAAGTAATGATCGACCCGTGTCTACATTACCGTAAGGATATGCCTTGCGAACGTTAGAGCACGTGGGAATGAGAAATTATCGGCAATGTGGCTAGTTCCCGAAGTTGGGAGGTGCTATGACTACACACTTAAAGAGTAGTTTAAAAATAAATTGTTAATAGGAGACTAACAGGAGGTTTATTCACTTGTTGCAAATATTAGTGTTTATAGAAATATTTACAATTTGGGAACTTATTCATGCATAACAGGGTGATGAAATAATATCTTCGGCAAAAATAGTAAATGTTAGCATATTTAATAACTATTAGTAGAAGTGATCGTGCACATAAAAAACCAAGGTCCTCACCCGGCTATACATTTATACAAAATATTTAAAACATGCATCATAATAGTAATTTATAAATTCTACAAGTATTGAATCGTACCTCACCTGTACGCCATCAACGGCTTCTAAGGTGAAATTCGATATTATCCACTACATTTCAATAATATAGTTACGAACTGTTGATAAATAATAAATGAAATGATAACAACGGCACGTCAATATTTATTTCTACTTATCCGTTCGCATAGATCCAGGGGTGAGCCGGGTCGAATTTTCCAACAAGAAGGGCAGTAGGACTAATCGCCGGCTCGGGTGCGGCGGCACGATCGCGCCCGTCTGCACATCCGGACACGGCCGGGTAATCCGGACACCCGGACAAACCGGGACACGCTGCACCGGCCGGATTTAGCTGTGGAACGAAACAGACGCACGGCTGATTGTCGAGATTAAACGGCTGCTGTCCGGTACTTTAGAGATTTGCTCTTGTATGATAAACGTTTGTACCTGCACTGCGAGTGATCCCACTAACGCCGCGCGTGTTCCTGCATACCTACAGCTGCCGACTGCTGTAAATACTCTTATGCCTGCCGCTTTATTTTATAAAACGACTGATGAATTTATAGTACAGAAAGACCATCAAAACGCGCTTTAAAAATAATCTCTTACATCGTGCCTTTTCATATTTTACTCCAAAAATCCCCAAAGTGCTTTTACAAATGTGTCAACAATTTTATGAATGGCACTGTAAGAGTTTCTTTGGAGTTTTAAGCTCCTTTTGATCGTTTTATGTGATAAAAGAGTTCTTATTTTTGGAAGCTACTGAGCGCTGTAACACCTTTTGAGTTCGTTTTGAAGGCGCCATCAAACCGACAATCAGATATGAAACGGCTCACCCGGCTGAGGTTTTATCCGGCGTCTGTTATCTGTAGGCGGGCGCTTTGATCCGCGCGGCGAGCTTTGAAGTCGCGAGCGTCTTTTGTGGACGCCGCCGACTCCCCTGCCGCAACCTGCAAAGGCGATTAATGTATCCGAACGTAATGACATCATTAGCTTCTGTTTGTACATTCAAATATTCTTGAGACAATGTAATACAATATAAAAATGAATTGTATTTTTCTGTCTCATCCATTTAGATATTAGAATTTACATTTAAACAGTAATTCATCAACCTCGCAAAGTTTAGTTGGGTAGGTATTGTGACCACAAGTTGTTCAAAAAGTTTCTATTTTTTAATAACTGACAATTGTAATAATTTCAATATAGTCTAGCAAAAAGAAATACATTTTTTCTACCAACCACAGACCTTTATAAATATTAATATCCTCATAACAAGCCAAACCATAATCTCAACTCTATATGATCACGCCATAAGACAATCTCCTTAAAGGCACGTTCCACAGGCGCAACTGGTATGCAGCTAAAGTGTTGCAAGTTAAGCACTAGCGCAAACAATGAACTCTCATTACCTCAGACAATTAGCGCCGGCAACTGTCTCGGCACTACTTGTTGAATGCCGTTTCAGAGCACCGAGATAGGATTTTGAAGCTGCATTCTAAGTTAGCTCGACAGACTAAGATGGTAATAGGAGTCGACCTGTAGCTTCTTCTAGTTAGATGGATGTAGTTATATTATGGATTGGTTTATAAACAAATACTTTATGAATTAATGGGTTCATGACAGTTTCTTCAAGAATTTCTATCAGGCCAAGTCCACTAACCCACA
Organism: Deilephila elpenor; assembly: GCA_949752805.1. Lineage (NCBI taxonomy): Eukaryota > Metazoa > Arthropoda > Insecta > Lepidoptera > Sphingidae > Deilephila > Deilephila elpenor. The sequence goes on from OX457112.1 coordinate 7,698,414, forward strand.
TTACGTTAAAAAACCGAATAACAATAACATGTTTTATTTTACTAAACAATGATAGCAATAATTTTATAAACATTAAGATCAATGTAGGCTGCCGAGAAACGACTGATTGCCGATGTATAAACTACATTGCTACATTATGGTTAAGTGGCTTATTTTACTTAATTTAATTAATATTAAACGTAATTTAGAAATTAGGCCCGTCCACGATATTTTAACAAAGCTCTAGACTTTATCAAAGACAATATTAAAAAACAAATCATAATATTGTAAATGAAAGAAGGCATTCGCTTTAATTGTATTGTTCTAACTGCAAGCAATCCATTAAGTTTCTCATTTTAACATCTTGTTAACTCTAATTGAAGACACTTTGCGGTCGACCGCGACACTAGTTAGCATAGCTCGGGAGCTAGTAACTATAATATGATAGTAATTTGTGATCAAAATTTTGATAATTTGCCTATGCATCCGGTTCCTATTTATTAATTTAAGTAAATAAGGGTAAATAAAGTCAGAGCCTAATTTAAAACACCTTGGATTAGTTTTGATCAAAGCTCTTAGATATTTATTTACTTTACTCGTTATGGTTTCTTAGATTTACGCGAATGTTACACATTGAAATAAAATCCGCCCCGTGACCACGAAAGCTGTAAAGTAATCGAAACGTCGGGAAGTTAAAAAATGTAAAAATTAAACCAAATCGCGATAAAATCCGTAAAAAATAGCTTTATTTCAATACTTTACTCGTGGTATATTCTGGTGTCTTTAATTCTAGGACCAGGAGAAATAGAAGAGATTGAGCAGGAAGTTGGATCCTGACTTCGGATGGGATTAACTCAAGCTATAAGGTCATATTAACTGTATTTTTACATCCATTATTGCAGCTATTTTATTTCAAAAGTATTGTAAAAATCTTCTGCAAAATACATCGTAAAGTCCATATTTTAAACACCCGCACAATAAATCCGGTCAAGAATAAGAATCAATGCAAATCTTACGTTATCCGAGCGAACTGCGGCCATTTACATAATTCTACGGCGAGTCGCAATCGGTTCATAATCGAACTACACCCAGCGGTGGGAAGAATAGAGTCCACAATGCTGGGGAAGTGTAATTGTGTGTGCTATTGTGACGTCTATTATGCCGTCCTAAGGATTTGCATGCGACTTCTCAATGGGAATGCACTTGCTTCGTTGCAGTTTGAATGGTTGAGCGTTTGATGTGTGATAAAGCTTGAATGTTTTGTTGTATTTTCTATTTATGTTTTATAAGTCGTGAATATAACAAATCAATAAAAATAATAGTAAGCTATTTACAATTTGCTCAAAACCAATTAACAAATAAATTTAAATACAAGTTATGTTGCCTTAATTATTAAGCTTTTTGAAGGAATATCTCTAGTCGTTGGATTTTTGGTTTCTGAATATCTTTCAACTGATACAGTCACTCTCAGCGAACGTTAAAGTGTTAAAATAATTATTTCTATTCTAAAGCAATAATATTAATAAAAAAATAGCATCAACATTTCATACACAATATATTCAAAAGTAATCCTTGTATCACAACAGCGGAAATATTGTGCAGCTTAGTTTTTAACTTGCACTGATTCATTTTATTAGCAGATTGCATTCACAATGCTCTCAAGGGCAGTAATAAGCGGCGATCATTTTTCCTAGCGCTAAGCAGATCTTATTTGAGACGTTTTAATTTAGTCGAACGCGCGCCGGCTCCCCGCGGGGCGCTTAAGCAGTCTGGGACATTACAGACTAATTTTTATATGCCTTTTTACAAGAGCTAAGGATAATCGAACTGCCAATCTCGACGTGAACAAAGAAGCTACGTCTGAGCCTGGAACTATTAGGATGCTTTAATAAATCATCTCGAGTGCGCCTGAGCGGAAGTTTCGCTTTGTCTTGTAACTTATCTTGTGTGGCTTGATGAGTATTTATAATGCGGAAACTTTGTCCACGGGATATTTTTATTAAGCAGAGTACACCTGCTATTAATTAGTTTGCGACATATTTTATTTTTGTGTGATGCTCAATACTGTTGAGAGCTGAACCAGAGCTGTACTAAGTGTCAGCAGCCTGTAGATATTATGATAATACCTACATTTACGGGAGAGGAAAAAATACCTTACGACTTTTTTTGGTGTAGGTACAGTTTACCCGCACTATATTTATTCCTGTAGGTGATTAGTCAATATCGAAACATTTTACCGGTAACACGTGTACAATATCAGTTCGCACACTCTAAAAACAAGTTCAAAATGCCATCCAAACTGCCAACACAAGATCAGTGATCCTGTTTATTTACCAGTGAGACAATTACGAGCATCCAAGCAACAAACTTTTCGCATCGAACTTTGTCAAGTTAAAAAATATGCATAATTGTGAACCAGGAGCCGGGCAGGGCTGCGGCGCAGGTGCGGGGCTGCGTCTGGCGCGGCCGACAGGTAATTAAAATGGTAATGAAGCGCGAGACAACCCTAGCGGACGAGCCGAGTGGAGCTAACGCTGTCTCTGCTAGAGGTGCGATTATTTGTCGCGTGACTATTGTATATAATGTGTTGCGACTTTATGATATGCCAATACACATTAAACAGGAGGATCCTTCAGATAACTATGTTTGGCATAACATTGGAAAGAAATCCTCACCCAAATTATTAGATAAAATTGTATATAAAATCTTAAGAATACTGCCTAGGAAACCTTAGTTTTTATTTGAAGATATGATTATATATGTATTTTTTACGGAAGAGGGGTGCAAAGAGTCGTAAATTAGGTTAGTGTTTGGTGCGCCGTCGTAAAAAATCCTATTAAAGATAATTTGAAAGTACTGGAAAACCGCTGTCACTTTAGAGCAAAGTATTATTACATGGTTTATATTTATAATTATCGTGCGACATAAAGTCGTGGCGTGAATCTGCCGCTTTACTATACGGTACACGCCGTACTTATTGTTTTATGAATCGTGTCAATTGTATGGTACAGATGTGGTTCGAATCCCAGTTTCATGGGACTTTACTTCGCAAGCCGGCAGACAATGTAATAAGCCCTGTTATTTATCGGTGTTCGAAAATATATTAAAGCGTTACCAGACTGAGTTTTAGCACCGTAAATCTTGGTTAACTAAAACAAGATTGAAACCTGCTTCCAACTAAAACAATATCGATGACGTACGACCACTTACATCAATTTGCTCGCGTCATTTATCAAACTAACCTGATTTAGATGAGGCGGTGACATTACATGAGTCGCGAGCGGCCGACCCGCGCCAGACGACACACATCAAAGCGACAGAGGGTAACACCGACAGCGATAACTTTAAATGAATTCGTTAATTACACTAGTGCTGATTCCCCAAGAAATACACCCGGGGGAGCTTCTACAAATTACCTATCAACGAAATTAAACTCGTAGGGCCTCAGAAGTTTATCGGCTTACGCTTTTAGTAATATCGCGTGAAAATTATTAATGTGTAAGCAAACCCCGCGCGTGATTAACGCGGGCTCGCGCGGCCCAATTTCGGAAAACACGTTTCACTTATTAATTATTGAAGCTGTTCAACGCACCGCTCACCGCTCTGTGTACGGTATCGGGTGGTTTGATAGGTTTTGTGTGGAAAAATATATAATTATTATGGAAAATCATATCACATAATTGTATTTACCAAGAATACTAATATAAAATGTCTTGTAAATTATGATGAATGGTAAATTAAATCTTTAAATTTAGCTTGGCTAAGTAGCAAATTTTAATATCGTGACTTACTGAAATGTATTAAATATTGAAATAAAACTATTTTGACCACGAAAGCTGTAAAGTAATCGAAACGTCGGGAAGTTAAAAAATGAAAAAAATTAAACCAAATCGCAATAAAATCCGTAAAAATAGTTTTATTTCAATGTGTAACATTCGCGTAAATCTAAGAAACCATTATGTATTAAATATTTTATTTACTTATGAACAAAAGTAAGTTGTAATTATTCCATTCGTACGTGGAGACAAACCAATTCACGAGAGCCATGCTATTTGCATTGTGATATCTCATAGTATAATAAATAAAAGAAACTATACATCGAGGTACATCTACGGATACTAATGGCAAACAACATGAGTGTCACGTGACAGCGCGGACGGCCGCCTAATCTGCTCGCATGTTGACTCTACTCAATAACTAACTTCAAACATAATTATCTCTCTCGATTTCCCCTAATATTGGCGATTCCCTCGGAGGGATTCCCGCTATATTGGCCGACAAATTTCTTGTGCCAACACCGCTATCGGGATATTATAGAGGGTCATTGTTTGATTATATCATTATGGGATGATTGATTCCATCAGGAATTCATTAAGATATCGCCGATCGCCTCGCCGGATTTATTTTCGCATGTTAATGTATCTTTTTGGGCTTATTTTTTCAGTTTATAAGAGAAAATGGTGTTGAAATTGAGAAAATCATAAATTGGGCGAAGTGCGAAAGATTTTGTTGGTAGTATCAATCATGGACCGGTCAACGAATTTAAAATATATTCTCGGAACATCTTTACATTCTGCTAAAATGTCTAGTAAAATAATTATGTGTTTTGAATTTGTTTCCGAATAGTTTAAAATGAAACTGTGTTAACATCATATTAGTTACGTAGATGACATTGAAACGAAGTTATAAAAAAATATCCTTGCGATAAAATATTAATTTTATAACCGTAACTGCACTTCACATAAAGATAGAGCTCAGAATACACTTTAGACACTTTACATATTCAACTAGCAGTATTATTTATTGCATTACGTATTTGTCGCCTAAACGCCATTAAATAGGGTTGGCACATGCATAGCGAGGCGATGCAATTTCAACACACGTGACTGGCGGCAAATATAAAATATGGACCGACGCAGACGACCCTCGCGCCGCATACCAAGTGCTCATGCACTGCAAATTATTAAAAAAATAATATAGGTTGGTGTATACGGGTTCTGTACATCAATCGTATTTTATTAAATATATCTTAAATAGAGGTTTTAAAGATATTTTATTAAGATATTTTTATAAAATCATTGACATACAACAAATAGCTAAAATTGGCATGTACGCTTGTATTTTTGTGCGTCAGTTTTCAGTTAATTGTTAAAATTAGATTTTCGGTAACCTTTTCGTACTATTAAAGTTAATATTTGAATGAGCTATTTTTTTTTTAGTTCATTCGCTACTTATGGCATAACAGCAGTCAGCAACTTTATTTCTTGGAAAACATTTCGAGCTTTCAGCAAATATCCTCCCCCATATTCTAACTCGGCTATCACACAATCTTAAGATGTACTGTGGATCCCTAAGACATTCATTGGTGTCGACTAGGCCGTCTGACTCGTTTACTGCATTTTATATTCATTATCTAACCCCGCATAACTGCTCGCTTTACGAGCCCCATCATACATAACTCTCAAATTTACACATCGGATCTGCCTCATATGTAATTTATGAAAATACCACGTTTATATTTAACTCTACTGATGTATATTCCTTTATATTCTTCCTATTCCCTAGCAATGGAGATTTTTGATGTGTTGATACGCGATATCAAATTAATACCAAACAATAAACAAAAGTGATAATTTCGAAATTGTTTGTGTTGTTAAGTGACGTAATTGAAAAAGTTTATTCAATTACGAAATATTGTTGCCTAATTATTTTCCTGTTAAACACACGTCGAGAACTTTTAATTTGATATACGTCACACGTCGCTAGTCAAAATTGGCTTAAGTCCCAGGAAGGAAAGGTATTAAACAATTAAAGCGTATAATAAAATAGGTTAGTAATTCATCATTAACCGTCGACGAGATCAGGCGGCAAATTTTAATTCCGAATGAAACTCTTAAGGCGCGGTTTATTACGACCCGACTTAATGTTTCCCGTGACTTGAATACAGAGATATGATTTTAATTTGGGCAACCCCTGCGCCGCACCTATCTGGAGTCGCTAACTTTACATATTTTTGAAAGAGAATAAATCTCGTTTGATGAAAAAAGAATTTTGACGTAAACATAGGCTGGTTAATGGAAATTTGTCTTTAGTATTCAGAAGCGTTAAATTAAGGGTGCGGCGGTTGTGCGTGCGCGTCGCGTACTCCCCTCCCTTCCACCAAGAATCGGGAATTTTGATAGATGAATGATGACGTGTGGCGCACGATTACAATTTATTCCGAAATGAATATTGTAATGGAAGACATTCTTTGCATATTGGGCAGACGCGGTGTAGAGATGAGATTTTTAAAATCAGTAACGAAATTTTTTCTATGTCATACTGTAAGCACTGTCAGTATCCAATTTGAAAGATATTATAACTGAGCATTGAGAGACCCAACACCTAATATTTCTGGGGAGACGAGTTCAATCTAATGATTAATAAAATAAATAAATACTAGAAGGTTTTGCTTCTGTTTATCAGGGACGTGACGTGATATCACTGGAGCGACTTGCTCATCAAAAGAAAAATATTTATACGAGAAACTGAACAAAAATGAACACTGCACACTATTTTAGCGAATAACAAGCCGCTTAAAGAGATTACACTCAAACTTGAATTAAAATAAACTCGGCGAGATGCCGCTGGGTGCTAATTAAATTTGGTGAAGTTTCGTGCAAGTTTGCATACGTGGCGAGGACCGAGGTGCTTGTCGGCGAGTAATTTCTGCTTGAGACATAAATCTGCTGTATGCAGCCACGGTCCGATGATAACTTGTGCCAAAACTTTGCTTAGAACAAATTTTAGGAAGGTAGATGTCAATTTGGTGTGGACTAAGTGGGTGTGAATTTTATTGTTTCTTAAAGTTAATACAGTTAAATAACTGATTTAGTTGAAGTATTTAGTAAATATTAAATAGGGTAAACGATAGAGTGATGGCCCATTGTATACTTATTATCAACGTTAAGTAACACACTATCTTTTGTTGCTGAAAATATTCCCAATTTACAACTTTATTTTTACAATTAGAACTCTATGTTTTTCTCTTGTTCAATACTTTATCAAAACTTTTGCTAAGCACCTTGGAACTACTACACAAAATATCATGAAAATTACAATTTAATGGGCCTTATTTCCAATATCTACAGCAAGCTATTAATCCCTCTCAATCGTACTCTCGAATATTCTCGATTGTTGAGGAGGCCAGTGCCCTGCAGTGCGTCGAATATGGGCTGATACAGTACAGTACAGTACAGTACAGCAAGCTATTTAACTCTAAATTTGGGGTAAGTCACCATTGCAACATAAATACATAGACATGTAGTTATAAGAGCAGTTTCGGTCACATTTTCGCGTCGCAAAGAACACCAAAGCGGTCGGTGTGTAGATTGCGATCACGGGTTTACTGCGTGCTAAGTGGATTGAAGTGGGACCTCATCTGTTCGCAGTCAGCCCGAGACGGGGGGCGGGGGCCCACGACCCCCCAGTCGCTTGCGAATTGCGTTAAATAAAGTCAAATTGAGCAATAAAGGCGGGCTTCCCGCAGTAATGTAATAGAATCGCGGCGGACCACGGAACTATACCACTAATTTACACCCGCGTCGAGTTGCCTCCTGCGCCTTTTAGCGAATTATATCTATGCAGCTTTGGTTTATGCTTTGAGTTGGCATGGAATTGATTTTATGAAGTAATATGGGTCTCTGGGTATTTGTTTGTGTAGTTTTCAACGTATTGTTTTCAACATATTGTTTAAATCTGAGTTGTAGAATAAAAAATAGGTTTGTAAACGCACCCTCTACAGGTGCGTTTTTCTATATACTATTTTTAAAAGTCTAACTTTTGTTCTTCTTTCTAAATGACATAGCAACTGCAGCGCAGTCCAGACCGGGTATCCACAGGTGAGATACTTTTATCATTCTTCGGTCGACCCAGCTTTGCTTGATATACAGACTGAATGCAAAACTCTACATAATTGCATCGCTGTGACGGGTTTTCTGCTGTCATAAACAATATCACTGTCCGGGGCTATACGAATTCCCTAGCTCCAATAAATATCCTATAATTTTATGGCCCATCCCAAGTTATGCAGATTACATCAAAACCTTAAATGAAGTAAACCTTCATAAAATCATAATAAAGTATACAAATCACGAGTTAATCTCCAGATCATCGAGTGTGAAACTGTGAAGTGAAGTTTGGAGAGGGGATGAGGGGGTTAGGGAGGGTACATGATCGCGTCACGGGGGGGATCAACTTTGTTATGAAACGGCCGGTTTGAGACAAGAAATCATCGCTCTTATTACGCAGTGTTAATTGTTTCAGGGCTGCCTTAGTCTGAAAATTAAAATTTTTGATAAATAAAATTTACGTTGCGTTGTTGCGTGCTTTTAGTTATCAAAATTTAAAATATTTGTGAAATTTGAATTAAATATATTAAAGGTAGTAGTTAAAAGGAAACTAACAGGAAAGTTAGTTTAAACAAAATGGCAAAATATACGCTTATGAAGTGCTAATACGTCAAGATGCTTTCCGTTTAACCGTATCATCTGCAATCTTTTTACACACAGGAAGTCTACTGCTAAACATAACTAAACGGCCTGCATCTAGCGGTGTCCCGCAACCTTCTACCCATTCAAATATTCATAAAAATCAGACTTCTAGTTTTTAAATTTCGAATTTTACAATCACAGTATACAAACTCCCACGTGGGACACAATAAACCCACGCCGCAACAATCTGGGGACAACCCTACAGCTAACAAATAACCCTTTCCGTGCGGTGCCGGCATCTTGTACTCTTCAGCACAGGGAGGGAGCAGGCAGGGGGCTGGGCCCCGCATAAAAATGAGAGGCACGCCACCATGACACGGTTTGCTATTTTTTTAAGGACGTGTTTTGAATTCCGTGGATATTATTTGTCATTTTTGTTTAATGGTATTAATTGGTGATAAAAGTGACTTAGATTCAATAGATAGAGTTAATTCATTTATTTTTGAAATAATTTTTTAACTGCCTGTATACCTACGGTTAATAACTTTTAAAAAACTACAAAAAAAAAAAACAAAAGTCGTACCTAATCAAAAATTATATCAATAACTCATTGCTAAGGTTATTTCGGAAAAAAGGCCATTTAAAAAATCGTTTCCCTTTTCGTAATTTTGTAACGATACACGTGAAAAGATATTAAAAATAATTGTGTTTACTTTTTTCATATTCCCGGCAGGGTGTCGCGACTGATTCCCCCGCTCGGCAGCGCGCGGCTGCCCTGGCAGATTCGGGTAAAGCTAGGTTTAAAATTCAATTTATATCAATTTGTGTGTAATCAGCGGAGGGGAGTTTAATACAAAAATACGTGGAAACCTCGCTTTATATTGCGGCTGTACCGCGATCGCTTACAATGTTAGATATGCAAATGGCCCCGGATTGCGTTACCCAAGGATTCTGCAACACCGACTATTTACTGACATTAACTGCGGTAATACCGCTCATTCTTTTTACTATATTTTTAGCGCTTGCTTGCCTTTTTCTATTCTTTTATATTGAGTTTAGCGCTGTGAATGAATATCTGATTGCAGACTTATTTTTAATACTGGGACAATATAATTCTGGATTTAATAATAAGGCACTGTTATAATAATACTATGTGCAATGCTGTCCATATAAATGTTAACTGGCAAGAGTCAATTTTGTGCTTCGAAGAGCACATAAAGTTGCACATTTCAGTTCCTAACATTTGACATATACTATGGGTATGGCAGGGACCTATTGGTTGTCTTGAAATTAATGACACTAGACTCGCCATTAGTTGAAATATTCATTCCGTGTTTCTGGTGATTGTATGGAGATTATTATTAATATTGGAAGAGGCCGTCATTCAGAAGTGAACTTTATGTGGTTAAAGATATTGATGATTGCCCTATGTTGAGAAACATGGCAATAAATCCTATCTTTTCCATTATGTGCCGATAAATTACAAACGAAGTATTCACTCTAGTGTATTAACAGACTCTTTAAATAAAATCCTCAGCCACCCTTCGTGAATTTAAAAGCCCGTGTCACTTGTCACAATAAAAATTCAAATAACTTGCACTCACTCGCTGTTGTCTTTTTAAAATGTGTTTTAATATTCGCGAGCCGTCTTTGCTCGCTCTATGCCAATCTCTGCTTGTTCTAAAGCGGGCAAATTGAGCTTTTTTTTGTTTATACAAGTTGAGAGCAGTTGGAGCGTGGGTAATCTCTTTTACGTTTGTTGGATTTGAGACTGCAGACGCCGTGTTCTTTTTCATTCGTTTCGGCAACTGTTTGCGGATGTTATTTCGCTGTTTGGAGCCAAAGAGGCATTCCTCACGGCCGGCCGGGCGCTCGCAATGCGTGTAAATGTTCAAGCTTAGTAAAATGCTTGTTGGCACTTTTTCCTCTCTCGTTCGTAAGTCTTGTTCAATTTGTTATGGATTTGCATGTGCTGTTGAATGGGACACTCATGTGCGGCTAAAGCCTTTAATGAAGTCGCGAATTTGTTCACCTGCATTATAGATTTGTGATTTGTTTCAGACTTTTACAATGAAAGCTTGAAACCTTATGATATAAAATTACGCAATAGCCAGTTTAATAGCAAAGTTTTTATCACCGTATCGATTGAATGACCAATGTTTCTAAGGTCTATAAATATTTGTTTCAGATCTGGGTGTGCTGCAATCTACTGCCGAGACTGGTAAGTCTATTTTAATGTATACATAGAAAAACCTTTTAAATTATTCATATACCACACACAACCGGCACTTTAAATTACAGTACATAATACGTATACAAATGCAGTATAGCCTTTCAAATTACAGCATTGAAAATCATTGCCGAAATGTAAATTAAGCTTCAGATTAATTATGCAATTATTGGGTTATATTCACGTACAATTACAATGCTGGAACAACAATAAGGAACTATTAACATGACAAGGCGCCTAACTAGCTATCATGTGCGACAAACACGCCACTAATTTAAGAGCCACGCTGCGGATAATTCTGTCATTATTAACCATTTAGTTTTGTATTCATGTTTCGTTGATTGGTTAAGGTTGTGGAATATGCAATTTGTGAGGCATTGTGTATTAGCAATTAAAATGATAAGAGTGTTTAATATTTTGTATGGTTTGTTATTTTCAATTTGTAATAGGTGATCAATAATTACGACTACGCTTCTCATATTTAACAAATTGGCATTTTCTTGCTCCTACATTCTCGCCAAAGTTATTAAGAATTCTTATCTTTTTTATCGTTTAAGAGATAAGTAACTTGCTCGAGCTGAAAAAGAAAATTTGCTTTACTAGCATTTTTATTAAGTTTCTGTAAAACAATGTGAACATTTTAAATTTTACAAAGTACGAGAAATTCAGTTGTTTGATGAACATTTTAAATATACCGCTGCAAACACCGGTTGGCGGTTTAAAAATTCGCCCGCAGCTTCCATTTGAATTTGCCGGTGATAAAAACAACTGAAAAATAATTCATAAAAGTGAGCGAAATAAAAGTTCACAATAGCAAAGACAAACGCGAGCCCGGGGCGCAGACGGGTCCAAATTATCTTTTTTTTTCTACGTTTTTCGCTCGGAACGTCTTCGCTCTTTAAGAATTCTCTTTTAAATTGTGTTTTGGTTTTGGTCTTTTTGCGGAGCGCTGTCCTTTGGCCGGTCGCAGACTCGTGCATTAATAACGCGGGGTAATATTTGGACTTTATACTTGGGGCGAGTGTTTGTCGACTCCTGAAACACTGTTTGTGCAACTCTTGCTTTTTGTGCTTTTTGTGTACATTTAAATAGACTCGTTGTGCTAGAACAAGATTTTAAAACATGTACAGAATTGCCTAGTGTTTTTAGTCGTATAATATGTATCAAATTATTCTTATTTTGCAAATATCCCAGACAATGTTTCGTCTTTGTAAAAGTTTTTTTTCCATTTCCAAAACATTATACTTGTTGCATTTTTGGGCCAATCGTCGCCTTTTTTGGAAAAAAGTTCTCAGCCTAGATCGTGTTTTATACCCAAATCTCACACATAATCTACTTTTATTATTTAATTAACTACCTACTTCACGTGAAATCACATCCCAACTTTAACACTCCACGACGAATATATAAAAACTTTCTGACTAAACTTATTTCATTTTTGCGAAGGAATAAAAATCACTCAAACCCTGACGTGTTCTAATAGATTACACTTTATAACAAGATTTTGAAGAACAACGCGTGCGCGGATCATTTCGGCCCTCAACCCTCAAGCCTCGCTTCTTATCAAAAGCAAACACTCGCGGGTCGTTCCGGCCATTGCTTTCGATACAAATGCTATTATTTTTATTTTCACACATCTTGGAACAAGCAGACAATGTTTCGGATTAAATCGAAGCATTCGCGCACATCGCTACGGTTTTTAACGTCGATAGTGAACGGTTTTATTGGGAGGGTTACTCAACAAAGAGTATAAACGCCTTGATAAAATGTAACATAAAATCCGTGTTAGGGTTGGATAAATGGAATTAGAAAGTTAACCTCGCTTATTTGTTTCTGCGCGGTGTTGCTTGCAATATAAATGTAAGATTTAGCACGGATCGTTAGATAATAGAAAATTTGAACAATGAAAACTTTTTGGTTTCTGCACTGAATCAGATACTTATCAGGTATCTTTCAAGTGTAGTATATTGTAGGTAGAACAGTTTTTCATAGCTTTTAGTACTCAACAAAAAACGTTACGGTTAAGACGAAACCATCTGTATGACTGATGAAAGATTTTTTTTATTGGGTGTATTTTTTTTAGTACAGGAAGTATAGTGTGAGCATAGAAATCCATAAAATGGTATCATGCGATTTACCAACGCCGTGACAGTAGTTTGAGAATACATCAATTTGGACTCGTAAATGCTGTCACCATAAAATCCAAATCTCCATAAAATACATAAAAGTAATGATCTGCAAATATATTATCGGTGTAAAATTAATATTAGTATGAGAATGCCTCAAGTCCTGTATTTTGTTGGTGGCTTACTAATTTTGATGCCGTTAAAAAGTCTTCTCTGATTTCTAGTGGCCACAAAAGAAGTACTATTAGTACTATTGCCAGTATTGTATTCTTTAGGAAATAAGTATCACTAGAAACGAGAAAGATTTTGCAGTCAGTGATTAAAAGAAGATTTATGTTCCATAAAATTTTCTTATACAAATAGTTCCACATGTTTTTGATTATAATTCGTCACACTCTATACATTATGAAATTCATAATACAACTACGTAACTAGAACACGAATTCCTAAAACATTGAAAACTACACATAATTATTTTCCCAAAGAACGCTGTCCATTCCCAAGTACATTTTTTTTACAATCACAAAAGCGTATCTGTTCCGGCATTATTATAACGTCGGGTCGTAACACAACACGCTGTTAGCAGGCCCATACGTCCTCCGCAGGGCGCGTAAAAAAGTAATAAAAACCAAATAAATCCGAAACCCCAACCCCTGTCGCTTCAGTTATTATGAACATCAAAATATTACTCGGATACTTGAGGCGCACTCTCAATTTCAACACGTGGAGGTTTCCAGATAATAAACGTGTTGAGGTATAAAGGTACTTGATTTTTTATTTAGGCATCTAATAGTGAAAGTGCCGTGTGAAATTAAAATCATAAGAATATTTATAAAGTTATAGGTGCTGAAAGGGGCAGAGCCATTTTTTAGTTACGCGGAACAATTACATATATTTAAAATGAAATAAAATTTCAAGAAATGAGGAAAGTTAATAAAAATACTTACTACAGGCTAGTAATAACTGTACTTAATATCATTAATCACTTGTGGCACAATGCAAAGGGTGCGCTGGAACTATACTATGGCGTTCGTACATACATAAACTCACGCATTTATCCCAGAAGGGGTAGGCAGAGGCGCCACCAGGACACCCACATTTCGCCTAGTATGTTCCGTCCCACGATGTGATAGGAGGCGAGACTATCGCCATATCGGAAACAAATTCCTGACTCCGGGCTGATATTGAACAGAAAAATCCAATATCACTTTGCCCGACCCGGGATTCGAACCCGAGACCTCAGCTTTGTAACCATACCGTACTAGAACTACGCCAACGAGGCAGGCTATGGCGTTCGTATCTAAATAAATACCAAAATTAATTGAGAACTGTCCGTCATAATCACAATCAGTACCTACTTCATATTTTACACTGTAGTATTAATATATGTCCGAGAACAAAATTCTAAAACACCATACTCAAGAAATTCTCAGAATTTGAAACTACTGTACTTATTAAACAAAACATGACTCAGTAACCACGCGAGCTCGCGGTATTTTAAGTTTATAAATAGATAATGAACAGACGGTGCACCGGCGCAGTTTGGCGCAGTTCGACGCAGTTGGGTGCAGGTTGGTGGTTTGGTAAACTGCTTCATTGGAGAAAGATTGCGGCGTCGGTGAACTTTCCAAGCCGCCGCGCCGTCGCGCTCGCTACCGGCGCGGTGGCGAATTTTCTAACCTACTCAATTCATTATAAAATTTATAAATACTTTAATGACTCAGATTTTTGGGTGTATTTAATAGGAAAAATCTTTTTGTAATCATTTTCTGTTTTATACAATATTCCCGATAATATTTGCCTAGATTTTTGTTTCTTTAAAAAAGAGTTATGACCCATGATACAAAACTTGAATCTTAGTGAATAGTCAGGCCTACATGTGTGGCTTTTTCTTTTATTCATCTAATATATTCACCTGTGTGCCCGAGAAATGTAATTATAATATTTCCTTGTTCGATTAGAACGATCTAGTTTTGCTTTAATAAAGTGTATAGTTCTTTCCGTCTTAAATCCCGTACTTATAGAAAAAAGAAAGAAAATACTATATTATATCGAAGATTGGATGATCTAATATTCTAAAACGTATATTTCACACAAACAAGCAAACGCCTGAAAAGTATATTATTACACAGTAAGGTAAATTATTGCCTTTTAGTGGAATTAAAGACCGTTGAGAGTACACAATTCCAAACACTTTTTGCGTAGCGTAGGGAATTAAAACTATAACTAAACTTAAAATTTCATTCGTTTGAGTGGTCACACGTAGGGTCCGTGTTGTGATGAATTCTGCCTATCCACCGCGTATTATATTACGCCATGGCCTGTAGGAAGACAATTTTATTTTCCGCTTTTTGGGTAATCAATAGGGGAAACTCGACGCCCCTAAACAACCCGACGAACGGCGAACGTCGTGGAGTTGTTGTGATTTTATTTTCATTTATTAATTTTTAGATTTTTTGTCATAATATTTATAAATGTTTTGTTTCTTAGTGGATCATAAGTAAATTTTAAGAGGATTGTTATTAATAGAGTAACAAATGTTGATAAGGTCTATCTAGTGCTCTTTGGCAATTTTGGCAATTTTATTCTGATAGTCATGCCATATTATTTTTTCCTACCACAAAAGATTATTTTAAAATGTATTAAAACAACTAAAATATGTAATTAAAATGTTAAACTGTTTAAGCTTATCAAATTAGTAGTTATAGAAGACGCAACAAATTAGTGACTTCATAAGATTCCTTAGTCTGTTAAAATAAATAAAAACAAAACCACCTAATTATACTATTAAATTGAAAGGCTATTAAATTTCCAAAAATATTTATCCTAGCAATATTTATAACCTCTCCACAGTTTTTGCTGTCGCGATAGTGAAATCTAATATTCATTCCAATGATAGGTAAGTATTTATATTGAATAAGAGCTCTCGTGCCGAGCTCCTGAAAATCGGACCAGTTTTAATCTTATTGGCATTTCTGTTTATTTTAAGGCTACAATGCGTATCGTGGAAATGTTATACATTCACTTGCGTTGTTTTTGGTGCTGTATTGGAAAATTATTGGGTATTGATTCTTCCTTTTGGCTATTTTAGCCGCTTTTAACCCGTCTTAGAGTGTGGTTGGTACATATAATTCAGTCTATTTTTTTAAAATGTCGTTTTAAGATCACTTTTTTGCTAAACGGCTACCCATCTAAAAATAGGGCATTCACAGATCTGTATCTCGAATCAATTTCAGTTAAAATGGATCAGTGGGTACAAACTTTTGTCCCAGTAAACTATTTATCAAAACCTACAAGGAACAACATTACGTCATTGCAAAATAATCAAAAAAATGTGTACCAATACTCTATCCTTCACTTCATGACAAAACCCAGGCACACGAAGAAAAAAAATCACCTAATATCGAGCCGTAGGGCTGCGCCGCAATCGTAGTCGATAGTCGATGAATGCGGCGCAGACAACAGCGTCTCAAGTGGATGATTGAGCCGGAAAATAGGTCCCCAATCGTTAAACGCACTTCTTATGTTGCCCGACTGTTGGTTCGCCTGTACCGTTTAGGTAAAGCTGTAGATAGATATGTTGTATAAGTGATTGCTAATGTATTTTATGACAGGATAGTCGGATGTGATAGTGGGGAACTCAGTGGAAAATCATGGTCATATGTGATGATTATCGCATAGAATGCTAAGCAAATGTTGCAATGTCAGACTTTGAGCATGTAGGAGGAACATTTTTTCTTTTTTCTATTAGGGGGTGGAGAAAGTATGTGGCTAGATCTATTCTATTGGATCGGAGAAAGGTGTTGTTATTCACAACATTTTTCATATAGATAGGGATTCCGTTAAAGCTGCTTTTAAAACGAAGCAAAATAGCTATGCTCGTTTATCATGGTTTTCTGCAGGTTTTGGTGTATGAGTTAGCCCATTCACGCAGTAGTCGTCTTTAATACAGTCTATGAAACCTTTAAAAATACTTTCTTCAAACACGACTCATAATTTGCGCCTCATCTTCACAAGAACGTGTGATCCTATATTTTACGAAGCACTCATAAACTACAATTAAATGCTTAAATGCTTAATTAAACACTTTTTTATATTAAGATAAGAAAATCCCGCAATCTACAATTTGAATCAGTTATGCTGGCTTGTTCTTGCAGGCATTAAAATAAGATAAGTTTCCGGAGCAAGATGTTAAAAATGAGTCGACAACAATGATTAACTAAGTTGTGTATTCTAAAAAATAAAATTAATATTCACAATAAAGTATACTGGATTTCTTGACTTACGAACCAAACCCACAATGTACAACTTTACATATCCAAAAAACCAAAAAAAAACTCGTACCTCGCTCTTACCATAGCGTGTTCTAAAAATAGCTTTTCATTCCACACTTAACTATCAAGTCACAATTAAACAAATGTGGGTTATTCATAAAGCACGAGTGACGACGCCGCCATCACAATAAACTAAACATTCAACTCATCGTAATTAATTCGTACGAAAAACGCTCATCGCCTAATGAGTCGACACGAAGCTATAAACTCATTCTTCGTCCATTGTCACATTAGCGAAGTGGACAGGCAGGCAATCAGAATTAATTTTGTGACCCATATTGTTGGCTAAAATGTGTCTAGATTAAAGGGACTGTAATTTCTTCGATTATAAAGATCATTTTTGTTGACCGATCGCCCGTAGTGTTAGTAAGTATAGGTACATTTCTTTTGTAAGTGGGATGGAATATAAACTGAATTACAAATTCATTTAAATAAAAAGCACTTAAATTATACTTGATTAACAGAGTCTAAAATAGGTTAAATCATTAATAATTAGAGCCAATAGTCACTCTTATTGTATAGACTCAAAATTAGCTATAAATTATGAAGTGATATACGATTGTCGCCAAATGTACAACTGTAAAAAGAAACTATCGGTATTATATAGATTGGAAACTGTATAATATTCTGGAAACTGTTTTTTTTTCTGTTTCTGTGTGTTATTTTACTGTGTTCAATAAAGATTTAAATAAATAAATAAAATGAATAAATATTCTAATTCAAAAACTTATACAGATAGTGGGTGGTCGCATTAGGATGCTCAAGTTATAAAAATAAATAGATTCTGGAAAACAATCATTAATTTCAAAGATTATACGTGAACACGACACCCGGTAAGCACCTTTAATCCGCACCTTGGACCGAATAGCACTGTTGGTTTAATTTTTGTTTACTGTCAACCATATAAGGCATAAATTTCAATGGCGCTATAAAGTCGTTCGATAATGAATGGAGTGGTCGATGGCGTATGACAAATGGGCGGGCGCGGTCGCTTGGACCCCGTAAGTGGATTAGACTAGTCGCGGTCCGTCGCAGGATCTATTGCGACAATGTGCCAATTATACCCGTCATCGGCCTGTTATAAACACATCCTTGGAGGGTTATATTTAAGTTCAATTTTATTAAGTGTGGCGTTGGGCGTGAAATTTGCTTGTGGAGGATATTTGAATCAGTGATGGAAACTATGACTGCCTCGGTGGCGTAGTTGTATTACGGTACGGCTACAAAGCTGAGGTCTCGGGTTCGAGTCCCGGGTCGGGCAAAGTGGTATTGGATTTTTCTATTCATTATCAGCCCGGAGTCAGGAATTTGTGCCCGATATGGCGATAGGCTCGCCCCCTATCACATCATGGGACGGAACATGCAAGGCGAAATGTGGGTGTCCTGGTGGCGCCTCTGCCTACCCCTTCGGGGATAAAGGCGTGAGTTTATGTATGTATGTATGATGGAAACTAACTTACACAACGTGCAAATCTATTCATAGTATCTTTAACGGCCTGATTTATACACTTTTAAAATCTATTTTAGTTATTGAATATTTTGTCCCTTTCGAATGACTTTTGAATTCAGTTTGATCGAAGAAGACAAAACATTCGACAACTAAAATCGGTTTTAAAACCGTCAAAGAATAAGGCCGTAAATATTATGGTGTCGTGTTCTTGATCATGCATTGTACAAGTTGGTTATCAGTAGACATAATTGTGATAACACAACGACTGGTGAGAGATAATGATTTGAGTCTATGTTCTGTACAGTATTGGACTATTATAAATAGGGTCTTAATAGCTTGACTGGAGTACTACCGCTACCCGAAGAAAATTAATTTATAATCGCAACTTTGTGTTTGTTACTCTTCAGTCAAATAACAACAAGCTTTACCATGAATTCACTTTTTCTATTTTATGCCTATTTAGAAATGTAGTGTTAATAGAATCGTTAGCGTAGTAGTTCCTTGTAGCGGCGCGGCGCGGCCGTGCAGACCGCCTGCATCGTGAGCATACATTTAAGTGCTAATTTAATTAATTGTTCCATTTCCCCACATACAGTGAGCCCTCCCCGTGCACCGCATCCCGCAACACACCCCACCTGCCGACAACTAGCCCCCGCCAATATTTTTCACTTACGCGTAAATACTACAAATTGGTCTTATTTTATTGCCAGCTTTACTCTGAAATACACCGCGAATAATAACAATATATGCACACAGCTCCGTGCTCATAACAGAGACGCTATAAACTCGGCTTACACGTAACGATCGAGCAAACTAATTTATGTTTATATAATAATTTTAAGAATCGTAATGGATGTCACCTGTATCCCGGCGCGTTCGTAACTTTGCCAATTTAACTTTATTTGTATCGAGCCAATATTCGGCATTGGGAATAACTTTTTGCTAAACTTTATCGCCATTAAACATTTTGTAGGAAATAAAAAACAAGACAACTGATTACATAAGAATGCTATCGGAATCCGGTTGAGGGGCTCTGGAGCACGCGGGGAGTGCGCGGGCGCGGGGGAGGCTGACAAGAGGCGTCTTGAAAAGAGATCCGCCTCGAGGCCGGATTATTGAATTATCAACAAAACATCGTACGCCTGAGAAGCTGCGAGCTTCTAATTACTTTCGACTTGCCGTATCATCTTGAAATATGACGAGATTTGATGAGTAATCGATCGCGGCGGATCGGATCGCCGGCCCGCCAAACAAAACCGAAACAGGAAATTTACACACGCAATAAAAATAGCAGTATTAAAAACGGACAAGGGCCTTTAAATAGAGAGCTTTGGGCCGACCGGCGGGATTTTCCGGAGTGTTTTTAGCGATTCCCGGCGGAGCGCGCGATCCGATATATACGTTGGGCAAATTAAAAGCAGGCCATGCGTGCGCCCATTGTGAAGAAGGCCACGTTTTATTGTTGCCGATTTGTCTGCACGGGAAAACACAAATGGCGCGGCGGCGGGTTAAACTCTTTGTTAATCGAACGGGTCGATTGTACCGATCGCCGATAGTCGATGGCGCACGCGGTCACTCGGCGACTGTCTTTAACCCTCCTTATGTCTCTTTACATCTACTCGTATTTTATTTACTTCGATAAGGGTTTTGTCGTATTGTCACTGTTTTATTATTGTGCATTCTAGGTGTCTATATTTGGTTTAGCCAGGCTATTTTCTAGTTATACCAAATATAATGCCAACTCAAAGACAATTATCTCTCTCTACTCTACCTAAAAACGTAGAGTTAAAAAAAAACTACAGTCTACTGTATTCACACAAAATGCTTCTATTATTTTAAACCACGATGTGATACTAACTCAAAAAAGATATTTTTTCCCCTTCTGAGCGAGATATAAATTATTTGAATTACGTAAATAACTCCTAAATGTACTTTCCATCACGATTACCTTCTCAAACCAATCGCAATTTTAATACCTTTCTGACGTGTGTCAGCGACATCACACACACGTGCAAACTCAGGTAACAAGATAACACGAATACACTTTTACATGCTAAAATATTTAAACGTGGCACCCGTCCGCTGGTGTGAGAAATAGCCGAATATCTCGCGACTATCCGGGATTCTTGGCCCTATTTCCACGGGATCGCTCCGAAATGACAACAGATTTGGGGAAAGCGTGAAGCGAGGTGTGAAATGTATCCAAGCGCGTTTCTCTTTATATGACATTCTTCACTGCCACCATAAATATAAGCGACGATCCGATTTCCTAATCTTGCTTTTATTAAAATGTTGTCGGAATCGTCTCGAAGGTGTGATGTGGGGCTTTGTACCTGATGTCATGCGTCGTTGACACTCACGACTCAATACTTTGTAATGTGATATGTATCCTTCAAATATAGGCTGGTCTGGAAATACATATTGGAAATGACAGTCAATGATTGTCCCTCGAAAAAAAAATTCAGAGAGCTACCTTTACTTAAAGGAGTTAGGTGTCTGTCTACACTATTCTGGTGGTGATTGGTACACATTAACAAACTTAATGTGGAGAACTTTTAGGGCAACAATTTCTTTACTCTGATGAAAGGAATTCATCTATAAAACGAGTGATTATTTCAAAATATAGTTCTGTTAAATTTGCGTATCTTCATTCTATTGCAATCCTGAAACAATCTCACAATAAAAAATTAAACCAATAAAATAAGTTTCAAAACATGATCCGACATGCGGTACTAGGCAATAAGAACCCGCGAAGGGGCTGCAGTGGAGCGAGTCACACAGCTGAAGATTTGCATTCATTCATTGTTGGCTTGTCGAGCTTGCGGCGTGTTTGAACATGTGATTACAGCGTCGCGTCGCAGCGAACATTCTATTTTCTTTTCATACATTGTGACTGAATTTTTAGATTTACTTACTGAAATATCATATATTGTTCTAGTATTATATTTTTATGATAGATTTAATACTTAATATTCAAGTTATAGATAAATAAGTAACATATCAACGGATAAATATAAAGTTAGAATAAAATAAAATAAATCTCAATTTTTTTTTATAAATTGTTTACTCTGTTAAAATTGCCTGATCTAAATTAAAATGATCTGATGTAAAAAGTCCAATCTTGAACCCCATTTAAATAAAATAAAACTCAATCATTAATAGACAAATGAAGTCATCGAAGAAAACATCTATCGGTATCGCGACACGGGTAATTAGCTTTGTAATCCGAGAGCAACCGAACGGAGCTGCGAACCCCTAATTAAAAATTAGCGATTCTATTGTTACCACGGCCACCCCGTAATAAAGTGGCCTGTTAATTCACGAATCGGTAACATTTCGGCCTTTGTGAGTTAATTTTGAGGGCTATAAATGTCTGTTGGCGTTTAATATTACGGTATTTTTATTAAAATAATACTATAGCTTAATTTGGTGATGGCTGGTCGGCCAAACACGACACGTAGCTTCAAACCAACACCGTTGGCTTTTCGGAGTTACGTTTGTATGGTTATTTTATTAATTACCGCTCGATTTAACGGTGAATATACATACCGTCAGAAAACCTGCATACCTAAGGGTTCTCTATAACATTTTCGAAGATAAGATTTAAAGTCTACCACCATAGCTCAACGTGATAGACTAAAATGGGATACTTCCGAGGGAAGTCGATCTTAAAACTATAATCCAAATCATTCTGCAACATGGTTCAAATAATTTTGAGTCGACATCGTAAAAATCATGCGTGTGTGTGGTGTACGGGCAGGACGAAGGAGATAACATAATATATCTGTAATTATTTAAGATATGAGTATCCTTCTAGACGTATATTTCCACATGATTGAGTTGTAATGAAGATTAATCGGTAATTGGCGGCGATGGTTAACGATGTTGGGGCTTATATTTGGGTAATATAATATGATAAATGATAAAATAGACGTGCTGAAACCAAATTGTATTATTGAAGAATAGTTAATCGAGGATCGGAAATAAGAAACAATTAAAACACGCATGGAAAATCCATGATAAAATAATCACAATATTATAGTTTTGTAGACAATAATTCAATTTTCTTTCCGAGAGTAGCTTTGCTTAAGCTGATGTTAGGAAACCTTAATAGTTTTCAAGTGTTCAAACTTACGTATCAACGTTTTACTTTTTATCGTCAGTATCAAAAGTTGTATTGTTATTATTTTCGTAACAAGGATTCATAAGAATCTAATTCGCGAAGGCTAGGTACGTGACAACAATCTTGTGAAAATTGTGTATTTTGCACGGAGTTTAAAAAAATTATATATTTTTTTTAAGTCTGAATTAGGCCGTGTGCAATTTTGAAAGTTTCTCGCGGAATCTAATGAATAAAGGTGGAGTGGAGTAAGGTCTGCGGCGATATTATCACGTGGCTGGCCTGCGGGTGAGACTCGCGGTCGAGCTCAATGGCCACAATCAGACCTCCACCCTCATTTAAATATCAAAACAGCCTCTTTACGCGCGGTTAGACCCCGGCCATCCCGCCCGCAACATAACACAAACAAATTAATTCGAATAATGAACCTTAATAAATAGGGATCTGTTTACCCCATAAAGAATAAATGTTATAATAATTGGGCCAAGAGGCTACAAATTTACAGTTTTGAATTCCAAATTTGAAGGGGTGAATTAATTTGAACAACGTTGTTGTATGAAAGTTGGCGGTTCACGTGAGTTCATGCTTTGATGAGCGTTTTCGCGGCCTACTTCTTTGCATGCTACAACTGTTTTTGGAACAATTTTGTGGGAAACAGTAAGAATATTAAGAAAATATTTTGAATTCAATTGTTAAGAAGTAGAGGCCTCGTCTTTTCCTTAACAAAGAAAATACTTAAATTGAAATTATATAGTTCCTTCAACGTTTTTTTAAAAAAGCAAATTATCTATTTCATCCAGTATGAAAAACATCTCAAAAATACCGTAATTACCGTTCCTCGACATGATACTAAATTAAACAAGCAAGTGTTAATCTTTTGAACGCGGACAAAGCGGGTGTCAAGAAGCCACGGCGCGCGGCCGACGCTGCATGAATATACAGTCTAAAATTGTTCACAGACTATAAAACTGCACAAAGGCTTTTCAATTAAAACTTTCAATGGCGTCGTGGTGCTAATTATGGCGCGGCCCAGCGGCCCAGGAACATCTATTAGTATAAAATAAAGCGGCGACCGCGGTTCGGTGCGTCGTGCTGTCCCCGCCTCGCCTCGCCGCTCGGCCCCGCTTAAGTGAATTCCGTTAATTAAACCATAAAAACTTCGATAAATTAAGATTCCAGCCAATTCCCCTCTCTAATATAGTCCCGCCTCGAAAGATTTCAGATGCAAACGACATCGATACAGCCGGTCGGTGGGAAATGGCGACATAAATTGTTTCTGGCTTCCCTCTGCCCCTCTACATTTGTTTGTGGGTACATTTAATTTTAGTTATTGTGTTGTAATAAAAGCGATGTCGTCCAATTTTCAAAGATTCCGTAGTAATGTGTGTAATCTGCGCTTCCATTGTTGGGGAAGCCTTTGATTAATATATTAAATCAAATTATAATTTATTTATTGGACCTTTTGAACAGACGGAACTAATTTAGTATGACGTATAAATAGAAGCTTAATTATTCATCATATTAAATATAATCTAACTTTCTGTCTGTCAAATAATACTTTACTGAAAAGCAAATTATGAATATCTCATTCATAACAGTTGATTCAACTTATCATCGACAATGTAAAAGCCGCTATCGAAAACGTAAAGGCTACAAGACAATTGAGTCATCGTACAAACAAGCCTGGCTTCACACCGGACACGGGAACACCATACGTTAATTACGAAAAGCAAGCCACAGATCGTCGATAAGGCGCACCCCGCGACGTGTATGGAAATTTTCATTAGTGAAATTTTGAGGTTAAGTGCGTGTGTTTTAGGTAATTGGTCCGTGAGCAAGCCGGCGCGGCCGCGGCTTACCGGCTCTTGTGTACTTTTATCCTATCAATTTCGGCGGGCAATTATATTTTTCTACAGTCTTTTGTCATTGTCAGGTGTTTTTGTTTTGTGTGGTTTTCAGTGTCTGTGCTCGGTGTTGCGTTTTATTCTGGACTTTCATGGTATTAGTATTCAATACTTTAAATCATAGATTTGTGGCAGTCATTTAGGCCCTGCGCAGACGGCACACTTTTTGTGCGATCGAGTCTGCGGCGCACAAAAAGTCTGCATGGCGCGCAAAAAGTCGGTCGCGGATTTTTCACAGACTCAACGCACACGACGCACATCTTCGATCATTTTGTCGGCAGAGCTGTAGGGACGTAGACGCTATGGAAATCGTGCAGAGATCGCGAAGTATTATTTTGTACATGAAGTACAGAAAAAGAAGTTAATTAATTAATTATTTTGTTCACAATACCAAGGTATAGGTGTTATACATAATAATCAAAGCGATTTTGATATATTGAATCTTGTATCGATTCATTAATCGATAACTGTCATTCGTTCATTATCATTCAATATCGATACCCATCCCTAATTTTTGCATAAGAAAAAATAAACAAATAACCTCTATGTTTTTCATCTAATCGTTTTTTTATAGTTTTGCAAGTTTTATCTCCAATTACTACTAAAAAGTCTAATAAAAACTTAAACTTATCGTATTTTGTTTTTTCTTTAGACGTCATACATGTCCAAACAGGAGCGGAATAAACATTACAGCACTTCTTCCCACATTTTTCTTTTTAAATGTCTATCATGAAGTATCATAATTGATGGTCTGTTTTGTATTTCTTGAATTAACATAGTTACATCGACCTCTGGCGCCATGATAATAGATCGCGTGCGTTACGTCCACCCACCCCTAGCAAATGCAGATTGCCGACTAAAGAGTGCGCCGTCTGCGTTAGCGCGCGTTGAAGCTGGTTCAAATTTTTTCACACACTTTTTGTGCGGAGCGGCGCGCCGCGGCGCGTTGTGGTCTGCCCGAATTACACGGATTTTTTGTGCGCCGGACTTTTTGCGCGTCGTGTGCGTTACTGCATATAATTGCATAGGTTCTATTTTCACAGACTAAAAAGTGCGTCACGGATAGTCTGTCGTCTGCGCAGGGCCTTATTGTGTATGTGTAAGTTACACATCGATCGATCAGTCGATGCTGTATCTAAGTGAATAAATAAATAAAATTTCCTTTACACTATTAAATGTTTTTCTGAAATAACCTTGTAAGACATCGACATTAACTCTCTGGGAGGTCAAGTAACATTCATCAGATTATTATGACAACTTTTATCTCCAATTAATCATTTCATTAGATTTTTCTCGTAAAGTTTATATCGGCTCTACTCGATTCGAGACAATTTCATCCATGCTAGTGAGGTTTCTAAGTTACCCCATACAATGAATTTTCGGATTTCTTTCGATGTCTCCAAACACAACCGAACCGTAGTAGCACATATTGTAAACACAGTCACGCCAAATCCGTTCATACCATAAAATATTGCTTCAGAATACACGATGCTTCTTACTAACAACATTTTAAGCTGCAATGCTAGTGCCGGCTATAGCGTCTCGCTCTTAAAAATGGGGTGTGATAGTAACTATCTGGTTTATTATTATATTTGAATTAGGTTTAATATTATATTTGAATAAATATACATAATATATATTTTATGTATTGTTTATATTAGCCATGTTCATGTATATTGCGACTGTGACATTTTTATTTTTTTTATCTGTAGATGTTATTTGTAATTGTAATGGTGAAATTTTTATCTTGTTTAAATTAAATAGCGACAGACAGGCTGTTTAGTTTAGTAATAAATGAGTTGACTAAAGTTGTATTATTTTATCAGTCGTGTTTATCAAGCCATCCTTCAAGACTTCCAGAAACAAACGATATATCAAGATTCTTACATACAACTAGAACAAGAATAAAACTGGCAACTTCACAGTACTTGTAAATATAAAGTCGAAGTCCACAAAAAGCGCTAAGAGCTCGTAGTGCATGAAACGATTCAGCGGTAAGTTGAAAAGCTCTCGACGGAACTTTACGGCGAGTTGGAAAGCAAATCTCCTGGAGAACATCTGTCGCTGCCGTTTCAGCCAATAAAATCTTTTTCCAGAACATTCTGCCAACAGGTGGCTCCTTCCGAATTTGAATGTAATTGCCGTACGCCCGGCTCCCGCGGATACAAGGGACATCGGAAGTCACTTCCTTAAAGTGACCCGATAACATCAGATATTATTGAAATGAGCGGTGCTTTATTAAGGCCTTTTTGTACGGATTTAGTTGTTCGGATTTGAAAAGGTATTTTGGATTTAACATGGCTGATTAAACAAGATAACTTTTCTGAAAATTTATGTTATAATTTGATGATAAAATGCGGTAACAATTTGTGATTCTCATTCAGTCATTCTACGTCATATTTTATCTCATACTAAACATTCACAAAGTGCAAAATATTAAATGTCCATTCACGCATCAAGTATATCCGCTCACATATCCCAGGGGGAAGGGGTAAATGACGTTCTTATGCCCGAGGCGATTAACGTAAACAACCGTTATCTGCCCGAGCGTTTTTAAACGTAAACAAACGGTTCTCAGAACTCAAGTGCTTTGTTTAACTATCAAGTGTTATGTTTTTTGTTTAGAATATGAGTGTGTTGAAATAATACTTCAGTTTGTTTATCAGATAATGACTCAAGTGAATTGTTATGCTGCGTTGAACTTTGAGATATCGCGATTTAGGCGCGTCTTGTATTTAAAAAATCATATCTCGAAAATTGAATCGATGACATATGGTTTTTAATGTTTTTTTTTTTTACTTATATAATATATTATAAGGTAAAAAATAAAATCTTACACCCGTCCATACAAAAAGAATTATTTATAGCCCTTTGATTGTAAACAAATATCTGGCGCCGCGCGGCCTAATTTATGTTCAATTTTACAAGGCCAAGATGCAAAAAACTACCACTATTTGACTTGAAATAAAGGTATTACAGCATAAGTAGTCTAATATTCTATTAATAAAAAATATACATACATTAAGAAAATACAGCCAAATACGCCAAATTTAAAGGCAATAATTACGATGTCGTGCGCCAAAATGTACCTACAGTATATTTTGGGCTTCGAAAAAAAGGCACATTAATGCGTATTTCATGCTTGAATTTTTATATCTACGCGGAAGTGGTTTACATCTGGCGAAAATAACAAAGAAACAGGAGCAAACACTTACGATTTATGAAATATTTCCAAAACAAAATCACTTCGCCGACACCCACTCAACACGCACTCGAGTGACCTTCAAACCGTTTTTTTTTTTATTTTGTTCACGATGCGGGGTATTGTTTTTTCATAGTTTGAAGCGTAAACTAACGGGGAAGCGAGATGGATAATACAAATTGTCCATAGAACGACCGAAACGGCTATATTTCCTTTTATTCTAAGGCATTCGGAGCACATCGCCATGTCATGTACTACTTGACACGGGCATACGACGGGTAAAATCGCATGTCATGTCCTACTTGACACGGGCATTTGAGCGGATATTTAACATGCACACGTCCATCAGCGCAGGTAAAGCCAGGCCGGCCAACTAAAAGCCGCCGGCCGATGTCAATCAAGCCGGAAAGCCACTTCAGTCCAACACTGCACGTAGCGCGTTATCTGTCGAAAGTCGGCGCGATACACCACGCTGTAATCCCACTCACACGCCGCCAACACACCTCATCATATCACGGGAATATGGCAGTTATCGCGTCGCAATACAGATGGTGTTGGTGTGAAGCGACAGCGGCGGTAAGCGCAAGTTTATTCGCTGCGGGCAGAAGACGCGTCAAGATTTAAGTAGTTTACGCCAGGAAGTCCGCCCGATGCCATCTTGTTTGTGTGGAACTCGCTAACTCGATATTGCCCGCTCACTTTATGCCCAAGTTTAATGTCACGCTCTGCCACTGCTCCACTCTTATATTCGCCGTGGGAAACATTTATTAGTTTTCACTTGGACGCAACAAGTCTAAGTTTTGTTTCGGTTGTGTTTTGTTTGCACTTCAGTGGATAGCTGATGCTGGATTATTGTTGTTTGTTTCGAACACTTTGCTTTTATACTCAACTAGCGGCCCGTCCCAGCTTCGCCTGGGTGCATATATCTTTTGATTCCACTCCACATCAGATAGATGTTATTTTTCGTACAAACTCTTGTATACCTAAACCTTTTGAAACCTTAACTCGACGTAGCTATTCTACTGTCCCTTTTTCTTCAAACTATGACCTGTCCGCCTCAATACCGTCCCGTCCCGTCTGTCAAGTCACTGATCCGTCCCGTTCTTTCTCTTCATTATCCATCCGGTCTCATCCCGTGCCTTTACATTTCGTCCTATCTCATCAAAATAAATCTGTCAACTATCCCAGTCCTATACCGTCCCTCTTACTCTATTCTATACCATCTCTCTAATAATAGTGTGCCTTACGATTTTTTGACATTAAAAACTTCAGCCTAAGACTGCCTCGGTGGCGTAGTTGTATTACGGTACGGTTACAAAGCTGAGGTCTCGGGTTCGAATCCCGGGTCGGACAAAGTGATTTTCTATTCATTATCAGCCCGGAGTCAGGAATTTGTGTCCGATATGGCGATAGGCTCGCCCCCTATCACATCATGGGACGGAACATGCAAGGCGAAATGTGGGTGTCCTAGTGGTGCCTCTGCCTACCCCTTCGGGGATAAAGGCGTGAGTTTATGTATGTATGTATGTAAAAACTTCAGCGATTGCGGATTAGCAAAATCGGATCAGTAATACGGGTGCTCCAGCAATTTTGGTTTCCATACAATATGTCATCCCTTATTTCACCTGCATAATGTTCTTTTCCAAAATTGTTGATCGCCATTATTTTTCTTTTGTAATAAAGAGCTGAAATATATTTTTTCATAGAACTAACTGAAGTGATTTCGATTTTCGACACAACATTCAAACCCTTTTTTCAACCCCTTTGGAAAAAATATAGCCTATGACACTCAGGGATGTTATACCTTTCTTACTGTGAAAGAATTATTAAAATCGATTTAGTAGTTCCGGAGATTATGATAATGTGTGATTTTAAATGATACTCGCAAGTGAAGGATAGGACATTGTACAAAATTGTGATAAAATGTCTTTCGATCTTAAAAAGAAGTTTAGTTTAAACAAAATCTGAACTCACGCATAAATATTTGACAACCAATTTAAACGTCAATCCTTTTTCATTAGTGACATTATTCTACATAATATTTAAAATCAAAAATACGCCATTATCCGAATATTGTGGATATATGTTGTCGATTCGAAACATTTATTTAAATACGTTCTTTAATTAGAGGGAAGAGTTTACTGTATTGACAGGATGAACATTAAATGTTTGACAGTTACGAAACCTATGAACATTTTGTATGGGAAAATATTTTATTTTTATTTATTGTCACGTTCCACGGGAACGGGATAAAAAGCATTCTATGTCCGTCTTCTGGTTCTAAGCTACCTCCTCACCAATTTTCAGCCATATCGGTAAAGCCGTTCTTGAGTTATAAATAGTGTAACTAACACGACTTTCTTTTATATATATAGATTTGAAAATGATATAGTCTCAATAACCAAAAACTAATTATAATTGAAACTATTCGGCGACAGCTTCTAGACAAGCCGCGTAAGACAATTCAGAACAGATTAAATCGTTCTTAAATCCGAGTAATCCTTACATACGCAATAAAGACGTTAAGTCGGCCGATTAAAAAAGGACGTAGCTGCCGTATTTTACAGGGTCATTAGGTATAAAAACGAACGGCTCTATTAAAGCGGAACAGAGAGTGTAAAGCGATCCTGTTTAAATGGCGTCCGGAGCGGCGGGACTCAATCTGGATACACGGCGTAAAACGGGCAGTAAAACGGCCGCAGCGTCTGCGGTGAGACTGGATCAAATGCACGCCGCACAGGAGCCAGCGGGAACAAGCCGTTTTAAAGACTAAAGATTAAGAAAAAATCAATTAAAGATGGTTGTTTGTTTTATGCAGGGTGAAGATTTTAAGAAGCTTTGTGCTACTTGCAGGTGATGTGTGTGGTTTTGTATGGGCTGACAAGATCAATTTAATTATGGTGGGTCATCTAATTAAATAGAGTGTAATAATTGCCGAAATGTATGCTTATCATTGGACATAAATTACATGTCTTAAAGTAATTTTACGTAGTCTTTATCTACAGTTTTTTTTCAAAATCAATTGATCTAATCTTAAATTCCGCTCAAAACTTATCTAAATTGTCTTTAAAAATTCGAACCAAGACCTCATTCGTAGCAGCCCTTACATTGAACCACACTCGCCAATGTTATATCCTAATAATAATGTGATCCCGTTCAGTTTGCATAATGCCGTCATAAGGGCATGCGGTTAAACTTCAGCGTATATTTGAAAAGTTGCAAAGTGAAACGACCGTGCCGAAGTGCATGTGTGCATGGTAAACACGGGCTTAGGTAAAAACTTACTTCTGGCTTAAGTGGTGAGGCCAGGATCATATTTGCATGACATTTCTGTATGGCAGTTGGTGTTGTTTTATGGGTTAGAGATAATTACATTTTATCTAAACAGTTACAATAACAATAAGAAAATTGACAACTTTTAAATCCTATGTTATTATATCGTACGGCACTATTGATGCGGAATATTGTTCTGCTTTGGTTAACTAGACACTCTCTCTCATATTTGTATAGTTTTAATTATTGTGACAGGATAGTACAAAGACCTTACATTCAGTGACAATACTTGGAATAGATATAAACTCAAACAGAAGGAATATAAATTTGATGATCAATCAACCAGTCTGAAGTCTCATTGACGAACCCGCGGTTTTTCTTCACTATCCGAGCGTTCATATCAATGTGAACAAAGTAAATTGTAGCAAAAATCCTTCCACTACCCCAATACACTTTAAAATCAGAATCATACCAATAAAAGTACACTAGCCATGAACAATGCACTTAATCCTCGATTCGGGGCGGACGCGAGTGGAAATGGAAAAATATTTGTCTGCTGGTGGTTCCAAACTTTAGTATCACGTACACTTTTATTTTCCAAGCGAAGACAGCAGGTTACAACTACTTGACTAGCACGTATCGGTTCGGATTTTGTCTCGTTTCGCGATTTTGCAATGTTTATTGGAGGTATGCTTTGGATGTTGAAGCTAGATTTGTCTGGTGAAATAATCTGAGATATAAGTGGTCTGTATTGTTGAAATTTTGTAGGTTTTTCTGTTAGCTATCCGGTGCACGTTGAGTATGACAAAGCCAGAAGTATCGTGAAACACTTGCCTAAAATCTTGTGCATACAGGCTTAAAATTGTTAAGGACATTATGAAAGTAACCAATCTGGGTGTCCACAGCAGATTGATTCTCTCAAGTGTCCTCAAGAAATATGTGGAGAGAGGTTACTAAAAAAATATTTTCACGAAACGCATTAGCGGGCGGAGTATCCGCGGCGGTTGATATCGATCTGCAAACAATCCGCATTCAGAACTAGCCAGGTGTCCCCCCGTGTGTACACAGGCTGCGCGCCGCCCCGGGCCCTACATCAAAATGACGGAAATCCCATATTGCCTACATCTGGGACGGTAGCACAATTTTATAAGTTAAGGGATTTGTGTCAATATTTTACTAGGACGGACCGAGTTACCAGTTACCACACAACGTCTTGTATCTCCAACTTTATTAATCTAAGGAGCTGCGAATTATAATAATCGCGCAAAATTTCCCCCACTTAGTATTTTTGTTGTAACTTGTTCGAAATTCATAAGTGTATCGTGATTTATGGAATACATTTAAATGGTTCACGCTCCGCGTCTCGTTCAAGAAAAATACGAAAATATGATCGGGGAGCGAGAGATAAACTTTGCCGCGGAAAGTTTGGAATTCGAAATGTTTGGATAGATACGATACGGAGGCTGCGAGCGAAAGCGGTTAATGGAAACAGAAGGAGTATTAAACTATTTTTATGGCTTTGTGGGAAAATTGTTTTCTGCTTAGAGTTTGGGCTCCTTGCGAGATTGGTATTAAATCTGTCATATTCTGGTGCTTGTAGAGCCTGAGAGCTCGGCGGCTTGTAGTAGAGCTTCGAACGTATGTCTACAAACGACGTGTTAATACTAGATACTTAATTTTATTTTTTACTGATTTAGGGTGAATTTCTAAGGTCTTGATTTTGCGGATAATTATGTGGATTTCGTTATACCTAATAATTTACAAAATCATTTGCTTTAATTTCACCAATTTTTACACAAGCGAGTTGCACATTCATCCCCATAATTAAAAATCAAGTTACCCAGTAATTACGTGTTTTATTCATTCCTGTGCCGGCAAAATAAACAGGAAATTTCTTATGAGTTGTGGGATACGGCGGGCAAGTGCGGGTTAATTAAATATGGTAAAGGGTGTTTGAGACAAAGAAGCTGGATGTCGTCGCCGCGGGCTAACAGGGTCTCTACTGCGTTTCCCTGTTTTAGTTAAGATTCAGGTGGTTTTAGATTTTATTCGTCGGTTTAGACATTGGTATAATTATATGTAGGAGTTCTTATATAAAGTTAATATTAAACAGGTTCAAGTTAAAAAAAATGGTGTTGTAAAGTGGAGAAACTGAGCACAAAGAATAAAAAAAACTCAGTAATATCAAAGCAAAAATACGTAACGTTCAACAACAGCTCGTCTAATGTCTTCAAAAGTTATAATCTCAAGCTCAAGCCCAAGTGTTAACGCTGTCAATTTGGCAACACCAATAATATTTCAATTTAACAACCTTAAAATGAGCATTTATGGAGCTTTGATCGGCCTGTAGCGCCCTGCGGAGTCAGAACAAAGTTAACTCGCAACCGCAGCTTCTTAAATTATTCCCCAAAAGATTTTCT
Source organism: Deilephila elpenor (assembly GCA_949752805.1). NCBI lineage: Eukaryota > Metazoa > Arthropoda > Insecta > Lepidoptera > Sphingidae > Deilephila > Deilephila elpenor. The sequence goes on from OX457112.1 coordinate 7,731,923, forward strand.
AATTTGTTCGCCGTCTCGACTGCCTCAAGAAAATGGGCGACACAAGCGTGATCACACGCGTCCCGGAACCACTTCAAGTAAGGACCCATTATGGGCCTAGTGTCATACCCTTAGAGTGTGTTATGGGACGTCTGATCCATTTGCCTTTTGACGATAGTCGGCACATCGTAAAATCAACTTTATGTCCTATTGATATGATTCAAAATTGCTAATCGCGGGCGAGTTTTGGGGGCCCGTATTCGCGCCGCGTACGTCCTTTGGGCAATGTTACGTAATAGGCAGAGAGCAGCCGTGATTTTGTCAAAGGTAAGAAAATTGGTTATGTTAGTGGGTAATTTTAGCGGCCGGAAAGCGTAAATGTGACTTACAACTGGGATTATCCCGGAAACATTCGCAGTTTGATGTTGTGTGTAATTAGAAACAAGATGCGAAGAGTTTGTTTTTAATTATAACACAATTAAAATATTTTATTGCAACTAAGTGCACGGAATCATGTGATTATTAGTTGTTAGTCGAAAAATCATACTGGACTATTCAGAGCCGGACGTATGACGTATTTATGATGATAAGACCTGATAAGGCTTCGGTGGCGTAGTTGTATTACGGTACGGTTACAAAGCTGAGGTCTCGGGTTCGAATCCCGGGTCGGGCAAAGTGATATTGGATTTTTCTATTCATTGTCAGCTCGGAGTCAGGAATTTGTGCCTGATATGGCGATAGGCTCGCCCCCTATCACATCGTGGGACGGAACATGCAAGGCGAAATGTGGGTGTCCTAGTGGCGCCTCTGCCTACCCCTTCGGGGATAAAGGCGTGAGTTTATGTATGTATGTATGTAAGACCTGGTCTCAAAATGCGTCACTTATATTTGCTCGAAAAATATCAAGTTGGTATAAAAATTGGGAATACTACAGTCCTCGAGGCGCAGTTGGTTAAGGAGACGATCATAGCCTTCTCCTGGTGGTGATGAATGAGAGGATCCACCGAGATAAATGTCTGGCTACCCACAAATAACTAGATTCACGTCTAGGTGTTGTTAGACCTAAAATCTAATAATAACACCAGCTGTTAGCTTACAACAGGTTCAGGAAAATGATGTATGTAATCTCTTGGATGTATTTTATTTATATTTTAGTATATAAACTGAAATAGATCCGGGGGTAATGTACTAATGATTAAAAAAAGGCAACAAAAAATATTAAACGCAGTCCGATGTCACAAAAAGTATCGTAAGCTTAAACGAGTTTAAAACCATCACGAACTTGTCATTTAAAATACATAGTATTTTTTACACCATTGATCGAAGTTACCAACGCTAATAACAGGTGTTAAAAAATCTTGTCGTATCTTTAGAGGAATTTCATTCCGATAAATTCAACAGCTGACTTTGAGATTGCAGAATAGATGTACAAAAACATTATAAAGCTGTTCGATCGTTTTATCTTGTCTTATACGGTTTATAAGACAAGACAAAACGATATTATGACTGCCTCGGTGTCGCAGTTGTATTTCGGTATCCTTGCAAAGCTGAGGTCTCGGGTTCGAGTCCCGGGTTGCGCAAGGTAATTTGGATTTTTCTGTTCGTTATCAGCCCGGAGTCAGGATTTTGTGCCCGATATGGCGATAGGCTCGCACTCTATCACATCGTGGGATGGAAAATACAAGGCGAAACGTGGATGTCCTTTTTGCACCTCTGCCTGCCCCTTCGGGGAGAAAGGCCTGAGATTATGAATGTATTGAAAAAAATATTAAATATAGCGCCAAACTATCGAATCGATCATGGTTAGATCACTATGCCTTTTGCTATGCTTTATCACAAGTATAACCGACATTTACTAATTTTGCGACGAAGGTATACTGGAAAGGTTTCTTTAATTAAAATTTCTTAGAGGTTACCTTTAGCACTAGGTAAGCATTTATGTTAAAATATAGTTGTTTAGTTAATTACCCGGCAGCTGAAAACGATGGCTAAGAAGTCTACAAAAGAAAAATTCCACGGCAATTTTTTATTCCTGGCAAAAAACATTTAAAGCGCCACATTTTTCTTAACAAAATTATCCGCAAAGAAAGCGTTCCGCGAGTATCAAAGTCAACCGCACGAAATTCAAGAATTTAATATTTAATTATATCGCGGGTGTACTTCATTTCAGTAACGAGATGCAGGCCCTCGAGTCGCACTTCGGCTGCGTGACCTAATTTCAGTCTTATTTTGCTCACTTAATTTGGCTTATTCGTGTTTGCCCACAGGAACGTTGCCGTCGAGAATTTTTATTCTGCAAGAGCTTAATTGAGTGAGGGGGCATTCGCGAGGAGCGCGGCGCGGCGCTGCACCCAGCCTCCTATAGCCATTTATTGTCGCTGTACATCTCACTAACTTCACTTTTACAGTTTTATGTCCGAAAAATTTACGCGTAGAACGTTATTCTGCGGCCTTTATTGCCGCCGCGGAATGCCGCCGGCGCACTGCCGTAATTGAATGTAATTTCGTTAGCTTCTTTCGTTTACCGCTGTAAAATAAAATTTTACGTCTTATTTATTGTCACGAGCAACAATATCTGCCGCGGCCGCTCTCACGTACGAGCGAGCACCCTAATAAAAGCTTTCTAATAAACAGTAGAACAATCACTACATATTTTAATGTTGACGTAAAATTGCCGGAGTATTGTCAAGTGAAGTATTAGGAATGGAATTTTTTATCGCCAATAAAAATTGTAGGGTGTTCGGCGGCGAGCGGGCACGAGTTTAATTAATTTGAACGAGACCTGTATAAGCACACGAAACCAATTCAATTAGTAGTTAAAAAAGTAAATAGCATATTGATTCGTCTACGGCTCGCTCGGGCTCTCCGCTTAATGGAAAAGTCATATTTTCCAACAGTCAATTTTAGTGTTAAACGTGCTTTATGGAGTGGAAACATTGATCAATGTGTCCACACGAACCGAAGTTTATTTGCAGCAACTTTGTACTGCACTTGTGTTTCCGTACGTGTTCAAACTTTCATTGGGTTTTAGTGCAAACAATTTTTCTTTTACTAACACAGCGGCTCTTAAAATATCACAGAGAGTTGACTTATATGCCACTGTACCTCAGTAATGTACGATCTGTATATTATATGCCAGTGACTTGGTTAAGAAAGGTCAAACAAAGATGAAACTAAGGTACCTTTATAATAAGTTGCGCACTTAAGTTAATCTGTTCACGCTAATCTGATTTCGACCAAAATAATACTCTTAGATGAATATAATTATCTTTAGTAACGGAAAGTACACTGTTGAAAATAATATCTTCTAGGGGTTTCTACATTGACCTGTTGAAACTGCAAGGTGGACAGAGGACGTGCTAAAGGCAAGAAATGAATATCAAACGAAATAAATCGCCGGGCCTGAAAACGAAAATCCATTACATCGCAGTTGAAAGCCTATATGCACTTCCATTTGTTCGGAGGTGACGCGTAATCAGGCTTTTAAAATGCGTCCATTACGAAAATATGGATGGATATCGAATATTTATTTGCTCGCTGTAAATAATGGACTCGCGTGCTCACACATTAAGTTTTAAGTGACGACAGTGATGTGGCAGGTTTATTACATACATCTTTGTACGTTTATAAACTTTTCCATGAAGTAAAAGCGTAATAATTGTGAAGGCATATGTTGAATAATGAGGTGAGATAAACGCTCGGATTTGTTTTTATATTAATAAAAGTTTGAGAACTAAAACAGGTATGATTAGACCACGATATAGGGCGCTCCAATGTCTTTGCTTACCTGTGTTGCTTACCAACAAAAACTATTCTCTGCCGGTGGCGTAGTTGTATTACGGTACGGTTACAAAGCTGAGGCCTCGGGTTCGAGTCCCGGGTCGGGCAAAATGATATTAGATTTTTCTATTTATTATCAGCCCGGAGTCAGGAATTTGTGCCCGATATGGCGATAGGCTCGCCCCCTATCACATCGTGGGATCCGTCCTACAAGTAGCGTAGCCAGGTCGCCAAACCTAATAGCCGGACAGACCACCCAGTTTGGCCGGACATTTGGTTAAAAAAGCCGGACACCCTATATTATTGAGGATTTTGTCTTAGTATTAATAGGTACGCCAATTTTTTTTTATGTAAAATCAAGTCTTTTTGATTATTATCATAAATCTCGGCCACGCTCGGCGGCGCGGCGGCAGTGCTCGCTTGTTTGCGAAATGTTACATTTTTTAAATGTAAAAAGCCTAACAAAAGCCGGACAAGACGGACACCGTTTATTTTAGCCGGACATGCAATCAAAAAGCCTAACTATGTCCGGCTTTATCCGGACGCCTGGCAACGCTACCTACAAGGATGTTGTGATATGTTCCGATATACAAGGCAAAATGTCCTGGTGGCGCCTCTGCCTACCCCTTCGGGGATAAAGGCGTGAGTTTATGTATGTATGTACTATTCTCTTGTAACAATATTATGTTTCTCTACATCCGATACACTCTGTGTTTTATATTTAAAATCAAACGTATGTTTCGAGCGACAGGAATTTACTCCTTTCTTGGTGATAGGTTTGTAATTTTTTTTGGGTGAAATTAAACTTTATGTACTGTAAACTGGGACTGCCTACCGACTTATGAATACAGACGTGACTACCTAGTACCTACATAGCATACATATATCTATAAATGTATTATTGGTAACAATTTACACAATATCTATTGACTAATTACATCTATTACCAATATATCTCTCACAATTACAACACTGCGATGCATGTATAACGATGCAAGTCCACTAATGAAGCGTTTAATTCCCGCGTGTTATGCGTGGAATGTGTCTGATGACCACATAGCTATGCAGCCCCTGGCTTCACAAAATTACGTATTCATACCTACACACACCTAGACATGTATGATCTATTTGTGCGCTTATTGTTTTATAATCTAGATTATTATCTGCATAGTTCAGTCAGTAAGTTGATTAAGCTATCGCCCGTCACGCTTATGCCGAAATGATAGTCAGAAATCAGAACCGAGTTTTTAAATATCAATTTTGATTTTTCGAAATTACACATATATTCGTGTTTTACTGACTTTAACGATGAAGGAAAATATTATCACAAAACCTGCATTTTTAAAAGCTCTGTACGACAATTATTAGAGGAGGTGAACTTCCCTAACCCATATCAGCTAGGGGGTAGATTTAAACCGAAATGCTCTTATTCGCAAAGGAGGTTTCATACAATTGCACGTCTAGTCGAATAATTTATAAACCCTTTAGAATCAATGCAAAAATACCCAATTTAAAAAATACATCACCCATTGTCACCGAAATATACATCAAAAACTAAGAATGAGCGATAGCAGCGAGGGCACGTAGTCGGCTGCCATATTTCGTCGCGTCATTATTTCGCCTTACGCTTTGACTCTTCCCGGGTTTACAAGAGCGTTGTCATGGCAACACCGACTCGGATTCCCCGAAAATGCGACGCACATACAGATTATCCCGTATTTTAATGTAGGAAACACGCTCGAGGCATTCGTCCGGCATCCGAAACTTGTACTGTAGACAAATAGTTCAAGTTGGGCTGCGATATTACGTTATAAAGTGATTTTGTAAAGGCGGCAAGTTTCGCGTTGATTCAGTTATGCGCCGACGCCAGGTGATGTTGGGAGAATGTTCAGGTGGAGTGTTATTAAATTAAAACTATATTGGTAGTTGGAAGATTTTTTTTTCAACCGATGAGGGAACGCGAGAGGACAGGAGGAGGAGTACATGAAACCCTACAAGGTTTTAAGACTACAAGGTCTTACTTGTACGGATGTAAGATACGAAACATATGTTCAGATAAATTCATCTCCCTCCTATACCAAGAAAAATTTAAAAAGGGGAAATAAAGAGTTTAAATCCCAAACAATGAAAGACGATATCCAACTAAATGGAGTTGATACAAGACTTGAAATTCTCCCTTGTAAACATTCAACTCCCTTTTGCCAACATATTATAGTATACACGTAGGCACGTACAGTTGTTTAATTTACAAATAGATTTAGAAAGCAATCCAAAAGCCGCAAGGTAATAATTAAGACAGTGTTCCAATTCCGTTAGTACCCGGACAGTAAATAAACAAGTCGCTAATAAAACATTTAACCTGGCCGACGAACAAAAGAAGACCAAAAGAAGCAATTAATTCAGGTAGGGCCGCAACAGTTGCAATATGTGGAGCCATTAATTTAATTCAGTGTACGTGCGGCCCCAGACTCGGTTTTAACCTTAATTGAGATTTAAGAAGCGCCGTGGGGAGGGATGTTTTTGTGAGCAGACGCCTCGGGCGAGACGCTCTCTGGCCCACTAAGCCCCGAATGCCGCTAAGAAATGTACCAGCAAAGACCCTACCATGAGTAAGATTGGAATTAGACGTGACATTTCGACTGTTGTGTTTTGTAGTTTTTTTGTGAATTAAGACTTAAGACATTTAGTGGCAGTAAATGTAAAATAAGGCGCTAAGAAATGTTATTTATCTGTATTTGTCTAAATGCTAAATAATTACATGGTGTTGATAATGGAGGTCCAGAAAACATCTGTAAAATAGAATATTTAACAGTGTAACTACTGGACATAATGAGAGTTAACATCTTATGTCTCAGGATGGCGAGCGCAGTGGAATGTCAAGCATTGCTTTGTAATTCATGGTGTTGTTTGGTTTTGCTACTGTCCATGAGCGGTCGTATCGCTTACCATCAGGCGAATAACAAGCTCGTCTCACCATTCAACAAAGGTGTTATAAGAACTCGATTCAAATCGAAAGCAATCAAATAAGACATCGCTATAAGGGACCTATTCCATTAATAAAAGAGTTTTATTTCGTTTTAACTGACGTAGAATTCAATTACTATACTCGTAGTTAGCTTATGAGAACCGTTGGTAATTCCACAAGGAAGCAACGTTGTGTATTGTTTTGTCTTTTATAATTCAGATGTTCATTTAATATTTCGGGCTTACGAATTAATAACGAATTATATTTATCAAATGAGCAAAGGCAAGAGAATTTGCTTTGTATTAATTTATAATTTAGTTGTAACTTCAACCATTTTAGTGCCTATAAAGATACTTGAAATTACTTTATTTGCTTTATTTTACATTCGAAATTCGTTGTAACTTTAACCTTCTATCTATGAATACTCTTCAAATTACTTAAAATAAACATTATTTTCTAACTTCATACTTTAGATGTTAGTTATACAACATGATGCATAAAAAAATATTCAGAAACTTTTGTGCAGATTAATTTTGATATAGATTTAAAAAGTGGAGTTGAAAATTAAGCGTAAACTGTTTTTAAGTATATATCTTTTGTATTGGAGACAAAAACACTTTGCTTTACAAATATTTATCTTTTTGATAAAATGTATTTACCGGCTTAGACCTAACCAACTCTATAGATTTTTTTTGCCTTAACCTTAAATAAATTAGTTCGATTAATTCAAGTTAAAAATCCTATTTTCCAGTAAAATACATAATAAATCAAAAAGCTTATCAAACCATTTAAACGTCATAATACCACGCTCAAAGGTTTTGTAAAACAAACCTTATATTATATTCTCAAAGCGATACAAGACGCTTAATATCTTCGCAAGTTCATACAAAATTTGTTGTCTAATTCGGGGCTTATCTTGGCATCGGTAATCTTGCTGTAGATACCTCGTCTCTCGCTCCTATTCCCTCGGTCTTAGAGAACGGGCTCAGCTTTTCATTCGGGAGTAAATTTACTTCGATCGTGGTGGAATATGCATTTGTTTTAGTATAGAAGAAGTGTAATTAAAATTGTTGAGAAGAAAGTTGTAAGTTTTTGTTAAGGGCTAAAACAACTTACTTTTGAAATCAATACGTGTAGTCAGAATATCTTGAAGAAAAAAACATTACTCACTATATGGGTGGCATGTTGACAAACAGTATTAAAGATTGAATAGTCAATGGCAGAGGAGAGACGAGCAGAGCTTCAGACTGGTCACTGTTAAGGACAACGAAAGAAAATGTCAGAATCCTAGTTTTTAATTATATTATTTATTGAAATACCTATATCCATTCTCTAGGCCAGTTCTTCATTAGCAAATAGACAAATATATCCACGTTACGTCATATTTCTGAAATTTATACAGACTATGTTTTATTACAGGGGTGGCTACGACCCCCGCGTCCCTTTGAATTCGCTCTATCCGTAACACCACCCCTTCAGTTCTTAGCCGAAGTTCATAATACCTTATTAGTGTCGGGCGACCGCCAAACATGTTTGACTTCGCCGTCAAATGCTCCCAACAGTTACGTGAAAATCTACTTGAAACTTGTATATTGTTTCGTAATGCATGTATTTATTTGTTTATTAAGATTTTAGTACGGAAAATATACTGAGTTTATATACTATACTTACTAGTTTATATACTAGTATACTTCCGACTCCTGAGGTGATGTGCAAAAAGTGAATCACAAGTAGGTCAGCATAAAAAGACAAGGTGTTCAATCGCGGGGGCGATCATTTGATACTAAAAGGCCTGTCTACTACTTTCCCTCTAATACCATGAAAAAAAGTTGTTCATAAAAACGCAGTCGTACTCTCCTAATTATCTGATAATGGTATTTTGAAATTACAGCGAGGCCAACAAACAGCCTGTATATACGTAAGTAATATCTCCCGAGGGAACTCAACGCGGAGTTCACTGGAGCGAATAATAAATCTGTTGACAATCTTTAATTCGCTCGCTTCGTCAAATAGCGGCCGTCTCTTAATAAAAATGAAATCTCCCTTCAGATAGGACACCCCTTATTTTGTTGTTTGCCGGTACAAAATCTTCGTATACGTATACCTATAGGCATACAGGTTTTTACGGTTTATAAATTGAATATAAATTTATATTTTTATTTTACCATAACTTTACTGTTTCCTCAACATTCGCTTGTTTTTGGCCTGAGTAAATTTTAACGAGATTAGCAATTGCTTTAAATATTCTAATCACGGCTGGTAGGTTCCAACATTAGACAGATCACTGGCGACTATAATCGATCGTTTTACTAACACCTTGGTACATCTTACATTGTAACGGAACAAAAATTAAAAGATTATGTGCTCATGGGCTTTTGTAATGTGAGAGGCAAAGGCAACCCAATGCTGATAGAACTATGTAATCGCTTCCTTAATTTTAATATTTTTGTTAACTTTAACTCATACAATATAAATACGATTTGGTTAAAAATATTTTAATACCAAATGTATTCGCACCAAGCATACAAATTACACCCCAACATTCCACTTAAACAAGCATTTCAATCCGACAAGGACATGTTAAAGCGTGCTAAATACCTATAAAATGCAAAGTGCAATAAACTACACGTGTTGCACTGACGAGCGCTCGTTGTCGACTGGCCGCGTACCGTCCGACGTCCGGCGTAAATTGTACCCTGCTGCGGGTAGTCGGACAAAACCCGAATTACGGCAAATGGCACCATGTAATTTGAACATTGTGCTGTGCATAGTGTGAGAATTGCCTTGCATTCATTCGGCTATGTGGGTCAAAGCCCGTCTTTGTTGTGCTTGAGTTTAATGTCAGAGAAAGCTTGTGGTGATGCATAAATTATATTAAGGTATTTGTGTATTTTTGATTTAATTTGTAAAAAATACGAACATATTTAAAACGAATTGAGGAAACATTTATTTATTTTGTTAACGAATCCACAAATGTAATCTACATGTATAATAAATCAACAAAATATCTCTTAAATTCTCCTCCATATTATAACAATAATATCCACCCCAAAGACCTTTATCATAAAGTATTTAATCGACACGATATTTAATGTCCATTTCACGAGTCCATTACCGATGGCTCGCTGTTTTTACAGCTCTAAAGGAGCCGCGAATCATCCGGCATAATTACGTTTAAACACAATTAACATTATAATGAACCGAATCATATTGCTCAAAAGCAACCAGATCGAGATAATAGCTCTGGCGTTAATTGGATTTAATGCCAACATTATGAAGGGAAATAATAATGTAACGGGATATGAATTGGCCACCTGATGCGTTGACAATTAATTACAGCAGACATTGATATATTGATGTTGTGCAGACGGCCTAGTTTTCTATTGATTTGTTTGGACTTATCTATAATAAAATTATACCGACACATTTTGACCTCACTGGACCAGAAATAAATCGCAAATAAATTCATTACATTACATTAAATGTCATGTCATTATACTTCTCAGGAATTGTATTCTAATATTTACCGAAAATAACTCAACAATTTGATCTTCAATTTTTCATTTCATCGCGTTACTCTTAATCAATTCTAATACCGACATGAGCGATGAGAGTCGCCAGATCATTTACCGCTCTTGTGCTATTAATAAATCTGTTTCTTAAAGCATTTAGTCTAAAAACAGTAAAAACAAAAACCTATTAAGTATTAACCAATTTCATATTTTATCCAGGAGTAAAACATAATATAGATATAGTTCGCCATGTGACAGTATTGAGCGACACAAAAGGGACAGTGGTCATTAGTCGGGCCGCGACGGACTTAGTTCGGCTATTCAATAGCTGCCTGCTCTTTCAAACGTGATATGTCATTCGACGTCCCTAAATGATATTACATTATATAAATCGTTATTGCATAGAAAGTATTTTACTCTAATTGAAATTATCACGTTTTTACAAAAGCTTATGCCTGTATCCAGGAGGAGCGTTTAATCTTTTTCGGTACAAATGACCAAAAGTCACATAGTCCAAGGTCTTGGGCAATTTAAATAAGTCTTTTGTACCCGGCATACTCTTAAAATCGGATTGCCTTTTTAATAATTTTTTTCTGATTTTGGAATTAAACCTATAACCTCACGGTCCCTAGTCCGTGCTCACTGCGAAGAACAACAAGGCGACACAGTCATGTATTGTGATGTGCAATAAGAGCGACCATGTAGGAAGCTGAGAATCTAGAGACATGCCAATCTTCATATATTTTGACTAAATTAAACAAGCGTTATTTTAAATAACATTACGTCGTTGTTAGATCGACACAAAATCTTGTAAAATTTAACGATGACAATAACACCATTTAGAAAGAAACGAAAACACTAAAATTCAGTTCCAAGAACGCAATTACAAAAGTTGAAAAATAATCTAGCTTTGCCATCGATCGCGTCAAACTAAATAAAGTCTGAAATGTGTAAGTTTGTCGTGTGATCCCGGCAGACGAAGGGTGCTGTGCCGCAGAGGCCCTGCGCCACTGTAAGCTCTCGTACAGAGTAGGCTACACTAAGTAATGAGTTTTACGATTTTTTGTATTATTATAATGAAAAGTATAATGATTGTAGTCGAATTAAACGCGGAAGAAAAACATCGTGAAGAGATGGAGACACCTAATAAGTTCTTGAAAATAAATTTTAAGGTTTGAATCAAAGTAGGAGATAAAATGACGATATTAGTTTATATCTTGGTACTTCTAATGTAGTTTGTTTAATTATTTATTATTTGTATTCACATTAAAATTCCTAAAGCTCAAAAGCAAAAAATACATCCCCAAATACAACGAATTAACAAAACTAGCCACTGCTTTAAAATCCAAACACACAGTGACAAACTGAATAAATATTAAATATGAAAAGCCGCATGAAACCCGCGGGCCGTGCTCTTAAACCACTTTCGCGAACTAAAACAACTAAGCCATCTCATAGCATATTAAATTTGAAAACAAATAACACAGTTTGCAGTGCTCTGTGCCGCCTGTCTGCCTCGGTTGACGTATTTATTATTTATTTGGGAATTCTCGGGGCGCGCCGCCGGAATTATGGAAAAATAACTCATCTCCTACCACATATTGACTTCAGACAAGGAAATAGAGGTGTCCTTTCGGGAATTGCATCGATACGAACGAGCCAATTCCGTACGTTATTAAACTTGGAGTATATTTGTCAAGTATTGAGGAATTAATGGGAGTGATATGCTATGTCTTTGTGGGAGTTTTCGATGAAGTCTATATTCAATACTTAACTTCTAGTCATTAGAGAAAATGAGGATGATGGCCTAAATTAAATAGAACCTAATCGCAGTTATTAAAGGCTCGTGCTGAAACTAATCTGGCTGAGATTTAAAAGCTGTGTGTGACTTTGTACCCTTGATTTTTTTCACCATCAGACGCAGAATCTCTACTGCTGATATTAAATGTGGAGCAAGCGATCTTTTAAAAACATTGTAGTATTTGGTGATTAAAATTAAATTAAATCTATTTCCCCTTCTATTGATCTATTATATATTATCAATACCCTAATTATTTCATTTGTCAGACAACAAGCCATTGTACTAAATAATGCAACCACAAAACGGCTCTCGAACAATAACAATAGCCTTATCGAAGCCAAGAAGCCCTGCATTAAAACATCAAAATTCGAAAAACACAACAGACCGATCGTGCAACAAAAGACATGGCACAGACAAAACGTTTATTATACCTCGTTTCCATAAGAAAAACGTTAACCGAAACGCAGATTTCAATAACTGACGAGTTCATTGAATAGAGTTACCTCATAACATTTTTATTGTACAATAAGAGGTATTGGGGAGACGGGGGCGCATAAACGCTGCGATATTGCCGTACCGAACGTTATTCGATATAATATGTAGGTATGCCCCGATCCCGGCGCACTCGACATTCAAATCGCATGTATCTGATATGTGAATTCAAGTGAGTCGAATGATGCTTGATATTTTAAAAATGTATTTCTTGAATCCAGCTTGTCCAGATATTTAAATGTTAGTATAGAACATTTCGTCAGACCATCTAATAGTGCAGGAAGTAGAATTAAAACAGAAAATATAGTGCTACTTAGAAAAAGAAGATAAATCACGCTAAGCTAAGATTCATAGATATAAAAAGTTGGAAACTAATCTCCGGATTCTTAAAATTTCGTGAAGTCAATACAGATTGCCAATTCATTTAATTACGATATACATATCTAATTTTAGTGACTTCAATATAACGGTGAAACCTGCATACCGTAGCGATTTTGAAGAATTCCGATATTTAAAGTCCGCTAACAAGCACTAGGCCAGCGTGGCATACTATTTGGCTTAACTCCTCTTATTCGTACTCTTGATTGTAGAGGACGCCCTTGCCCTGTAGTGGACTGATACAGATACAGTGGCTTCCAAATGTCAAGATAAATTGTAATCTGAACTTCATATATACAGTGAAATAAGACACAAGACTATTGAAGATGCATTGAAATAGGGTCAATAAGATACTTGGAACAGTTGGAACTCTCGCATTATATCAATGTCAATACCAACTTGGATATTGCAGTATAGAAAATTAAGTAGAATGGAGTACCCATGCTGCGCCAATAATGCATGGTTGAAGTACTTTCAAGTTTCAAGAACACGGGAGGATATCTCAGAAAAATACTTTACAATAACTCTTATTTCTTATTGATATTTCTTGAGATGGAATTCAATAGGATTATGTTGTGGAGAGTTGTTTCAAGCATGAACTTTCAAAGCACATGTGCTACTTTAGACAAAAGCAAGATATACGGTATATTAATATTCAAATTACATAGGAAAAATGATTTCTATTGGTGTTTTACACTTGAGGACGATGAAGATCGGGCGGTATAGTAAATTGAAAAAGGAAATAGATCGTTCCACGGAGTCAAGAAATGTCAAATCGTACCTGAAAAATAGTTAAATTTTCACCCCTACTCGAATTGTCCCACGAAACAATTCAACTCTAAAATTGCTTAATAAACCACTCACATAAATTCATTAATTTGCCGCAATAAAGTAACAATTCTCCTGAGTTGTGACTCATTTTTGTTTTAATAAAAACCATAAAAATATTCCACGTCCCCTTCCTCTTTGCAGTAAGAAATATTTGTCGAAATGAATGTTATTTATATGTCGAGAGAGCGGGAATAGGGGAGCGGTCCGTAGTGTTTCATAAGACCGCAAGCCTGTACTCGTTTGTGTTAAGTGACTTAGAATTTGCGATTATTGAGCCCTAAGAGGGGAGAATGGGTTTTGTGGTACTGATATTGCGTTTTATGTGTTAACTATTGTTAAGATGGATACAATTGTTATATTATAAAATATGCAAGAGTGCTGTTTTGTTCTTATGTGGCGTTGTGGCCAGCGATCAACATTTTTTTAGCATGGAATCAGGCAAAAGAACGACGGAGGATAAAGTTTTTCATACGCGAAAATATACACAGTTTGTGTGGGTTCAATCTGGAGCGTAATTTGACTCACAATTAAACTCAATAAATAATTTTTATGCTACGAAAAACTCAATGTGATTATTTTTAATAATGTATTATTTATTTATAGTAAATTTTAAAATGCTTTTTAAAGCTTAAGAAAGAATTAACACGTGTGATTACGTATACGCGTCCGCAACGAAATTTCTAGGTCACCTTTCACTACGAGTTACGACGCGTTCGATTTTAACTGTTGTATATTTTGAATACATGACTCAACCGGCTCGTTGGTCTAGGGGTATGATTTTCGCTTAGGGTGCGAGAGGTCCCGGGTTCAAATCCCGGACGAGCCCAAATTTATTTTTGCAGTTTGTATACTTAATCAGAATTTTATCAGCTAACAGAACGAGCAAGAAAGGATTGTCTGCAAACTTTTGAAAACCAATTAACCGGCACACACAAAACGCACAGAACAAACAGCGCTCAAAAACATCTTAAAAACTTTTTAAACGCTCGCGAACTCATTAAGTATTTAAGGTTTAATTCTGTCAGCGAATTGCACCGTAAAAACGTTTGCCAAAAAAGTATCATTAAATTTTATTCGCCAGATTAGAGTCATATCGTGCAGTGGAGGAGATAAACATAGGATCGTGCATCGAGACAACCCGTAAACTATTTTCTATGTCAGCGAAAGTGCTCGTTTACGAAGAGCGAGTTTATGGGGTCTCTTGTACCGCAGATCTGCAATAAAGCCGGCTGAGTCGAGGTGATAAAGCGCGGACGGGTTAGTAAATTCTAGATGCATTTTAACGAGTGCTCTTTTGAATTATTTCACGGCTGTTAAGCACCGGCCGGGCGCAGATTGCCGTTTGTGCTTTTATAGCTTACACTGAATGCTCGTGTATTTATAATGCGTTTTTTCAGTGTTCAAGGGTTATTTTTCATGTTACTCGGAATCTGTTTTGAATTGAATTTTGAAACGTAAATATTAATTTTGTAATGGTTGTTTAATTGTTTATGCTTAAAAAAGCACTACCTAAAAAAAATGGAAATGCTCGATTGGGATTATAATAAATGTGAATTTAAATAAATAATAATAATAATAAATATTAAATACACCCAACAGTCACATACATAGTCCTGAATCTACATTAAGATTAATTAAGTCTTGTACCGTGGGTACAAGAAGCTACGACAGAATTTTCGGTCTCACAAACCGTCTAACCAACTGCGCCACGAAGACTCTCAATATATTATTTAATTTGAACCAGAATATAAATTTTACGACTTGTAAACTCATACACAAAGGTAAGTTAATAAAATACACTATGAGAATATTTGAATTGAAATACAAAATACAATATTCCAAAAATTAAGAGTATAAATCCGTCTCATCACTCCATTCGTGAGCGACAATAGAGCGCAAATGTTTGGTCCAACGTTTGAATGTGGTGGTTATTTGTCGTCGCACGGTCGGGTAGTGCCGGCTGCCGATTTCCGCCCGGCCCGGCTCCATTTCCGCTCTCTTTCGATTGCCCAACTTGCTTCTCAGCTGTTTAAATACTAGCGGAATTGTTCAAACTGTCTGCTACTTAACTTTTACTGGCCTGGAGTGCTTGGTAACGTCTATCCGAACATTCATTTGCTTGTTACTGAGATTTTCAATATTTATATGCCGAAGTTTTAGTAAAAACTTTTGAGTGTAGACTAATTTTATATAAGCTTTGAGCGTGGTTGGCTTTATTAAATTACATACATACATAAACTCACGCCTATTTCCCAGAAGAGGTAGACAGAAGTGTTATCAAGACGTTTCGCCTTGTGTGTTCCGTCCCACGATGTGATAGGGGGCAAGCTTATCGCCATATCGGGCACGAATATTAAATTACAAAATTATTACTTTATGACAAAATTAGATGTTAAAATATACAGCGTTCTTGTATTAACTAGTTTATGAATTATCAAACAAGCTGAATCTATCAATCTTATCTTAATAATTCCTAGATATAACATACTACCTCCATAAAGTTAGCATAGTTAACTAAGGCCTGAATCGTTCTCAATCGTATAGAAGGCCCGTGCCAAGCAACTAAATGTGTTATTAATGGGGTGGTTAAATAAATTATGATACTTTCTTCAAATAGTTGCTAGTTGATATTATCACGCCTACCTCTAAACAAGAGCAAAACCCCTACGTGCTTCTTTCAATATATAGTTCTAAATATAAGTTTTAAGTTTACAATTCGCACACGCAACCAAACCGCTCCGGGTCGAGTAGATAAGGATGGATACTCGAAGACCCCCAAAATTGCACAGAATATGAAATATATCTTCATGCTTGTTGACTTTCTCGAGTAGTTCCGTATATTGTGCTCCGGGGGACCGGCCACTACGCTGAAAAATGTATTGTTCCGACATAAGTATTATTAGAGGCCCGCCGGACATCTCGACGACTTATTAAGGGTTTAGTTCCATGTAGTGTGGTTATTGTACATTTAATTGGGTTTGAGTACTCGTAAAATTATTGTGCGATTCGGATTTATAGTCAATGTTTTGAAGCGGAAATTCTTTGGAAAACAAAATTGGCATGAATTAGAAAAATGAAGCTAAGGCTATATTTTATTTACCTTGCAATATTTATTGATAAATAATGATGGACGAGATCAAGTTTTTTTTAATAAATTGCATGTAACTATCCTTTAATTTAAAAATAATTATTGAAGTAAGAAGTTTCGCTTTCGTGCGCGAGTCTCATGAAATTCTTTGTTTCAATTTTTGTGATAAAATCTAAATTCCATTAGAAGTTTTTACAGCTCTATTAAGATTACAATTACTCTTTGGAACTCATTGTTCAAGAATAAATAATTTATCGACGCTTTTTGTGGCGATTTGAACTTTTATACGATTCTTTCATCGTTGATAATGAATAAAAATGGCACTACTTTTGTAATAGTCAGAATTTGTATTTTTTTATTCTTACAGGAATTCTTTTTTATTAATACTTCAATTGTCAATATGTGTTTAGAAATGTCAATTTTATTGAGGAAATGTAATAAGATACGAAGAGATAAGAATCCACGTAGAATTTAAGTTATATCTTGATTATTACTAGATCATAAAAACATATTTTACTTGCATTTGAAGGAAGTACAAGGATTTTGTGGGGCAGTGACACTAGGAACAATGCCAGCAGGCCGCCAAACAAAAACAAAGCGATATGAATGTGAATATGGAATGGAATTTTCAGACTCGCATTTGTTGTTTCAGAGGGTTGATACAAAAATACTACGAATTACATGAGTATACTAAATTATTGTATTTTCTGATTATTTTTTAAGAGCCCGAGAAAGGAGCGAGCAGTTCGCTTGACGTAAAGTTTTCACCATCAATGAGGAATTTCTGTAATCGTAATTTTTCTTTTTTTTTGGAAATTATTATCTTAGTACATTTTTTTCCATGCATAAAGCAACTCTATTGAAAGTGCAGATGACTCTTTTTCTTATAGTATTATTAAGAACAATGATACAAAAGCAATCGACAATATACGAGTATACAGTTCATATTTGTTTACCGACACTTATTTTTAAGCTTTCAAAACATGAAGTACATTATTCATTATTGGCACTTTACTTTTACGAAAACGTGTGATCTTGTTTTTTACGAATTCTAATTAAGACCCTTCGTATAGCTGTTTCATAAAAACAAGATAATTTTGTATGCAAATCTCAGAGCCTTTTAGTAAAAAATATACCGATAACTACACTTTTAGGTTTTGCATAAAAAGTATTTATAATTACAAATAATTAACATTATCAAATTTTCCACATTTAATTAGAGGTAGCAAAAACAGATGAAAATCGTGATTATTAAAATAATCATTTACCCGGCCTAGTGGAAATTACTGAAATAATTGACATAAGGTCGTGATGGCATCAATGCATAAAACCATGCAGGCTCAACCTCAAGTAAGCTTAGCAAAGGAGCAGATAGATAAAATCCTTTAAATCTAATGGCACAAGTATATAAAATCCTATACCCACGAGTACATAAATCTAATAACATTCGCCAATCAAAACCGATCGCAGATGAGCGCCCAATTCAATTTCTAATGAGGAAGAAGGTCTTACCCGGTAGTGAAACATTCTAAAGTCTCTTATAAAAGGACTTGAATCAATAGAATGTAGTACGCGCAGGCACTCATGCGAGTTTTAATTTTACTACAAATGTACGTGACTGATAAAAATATCGATCGCTGATATCAGAAGCTTGATCCCCTTTGTTATAGTTTTTCGATACTGTATATTTGCAAACGATAATTTGCATTTTATTTTCATCATCATCATCAGTCCTTTGTAGTCCACTGCTGGACATAGGCCTCTTTCAAGGTACAGAGCCCGGTCTGCTGCTTTACGCATCTTTATATTTCTTTTGTGTAAGTAATATTTTTCCTATACCGCTTGCATTGCTTTATGGAAAGAAATCGTTTTGCCATACACAACTGAAGAATTTGGATAGGTTACAAACCACAGACCACTAGAGAATTAATCGCCCCAACAATGTCTATGATAATGTACGAATCAACTACAGCACAACTCTACCATTTCTGAATAATCTTAATTAAATAATCTTTATTCTGACCTACTGGAAAAGTTTCATTTGTTTCATAGGTTCACATTTCCTGGACCAGAGAATTCAGAAAATGTTTATGTCAGAACATTGTGGTATCTAGTAAAATCGAAAAAAATCTTATCGCATGTTACCATCAAGCTAGAACTCAGTAGACCAAAAGGAAAGACCGTATAACTGCGTAGAACTGATTCAGCCAGGAACAGAATTTGCGGTACTGAAACGATTTTTCACAAACTTTTGTAACAAACTTTTTATTCGCAATGTCCTTCATTAATATTTCAATATATCTAACAAACTGCGTCCGTGGCATAGTTGTACTACGGTACGATTACAAAGCTGAGATATCGGGTTCGAATCCCGCGTCGGGCAAAGTGATATTGGATTTTTCTATTCATTGTCGGCCCGGAGTCAGGAATTTGTGCCGGATATGGCGATGGGCTAGCCCCCTGTCACATCGTGGGACGGAAAATACTAGGCGAAATGTGGGTGTCCTGGTGGCACCTCTGCCTACCCCTTCTAGGAATAAGGCGTGAGTTTATGCATTTATCTCATAAAAATGTATTTAGTAACAGATTTAGTCCATTCCGTACCTACAAACCAAGTTAGTTAATAAATATGGGGTGAAAGTAGTCGGTTGGGCGCGATCGATCATTGTCGCCGTCGGCCCATGATCGGAACGAACTCTTTCATTTATCTAATGAGTTCCGTACAGGCGGGTGTTTGCCGAGGGGCACACTTGGACACTTGACGTATTAATCGGCCGGAACCGAGCGATATGGATTACGTGAAGTTCGTAATTTAGTTATTAAGTTTAAGTTTCGTCGGGCGTATTGGATTTGTGATGGGCTATTTTTAAATGAGGCACATATATCCCCATATTTGAGCCGAATTCTTTGAATTTGTTGGTACTGATCTACTTGGTATACCTGCATAATATTTTCATTATAAACCAGAGTTCTAAATTCTCAATTTAAAATTTCAAATTTGCTTTTTTGTGTTTGGCTATTCTTATTTCTTAATAATTTATAACTTAGTAACGTTATTTACACATAAATGTTTAAGATCTGCATTAACATCCTATAATGCATGTTCTCCAATCTCCCCTCAAACAAACCCACTTAAAAATTCCAAAGATTGAAGGTAGAAAGTGCAATGGCAAGCTTTCCGTCAGGCTTAACGTTGGATTCAGGCTTAACCAGATCTGAAATGCGCTGGCCTTAATCCACTTAGAATAACAACGGGGCTAATGTTCTACAGGGCGCGTTTCTTATTGCGTCTCGGGGATTTTCTATCAATTTATACGGACCTTTAAATGTACCGCAGTGTGGAGAAATATTAGGCCAATTTGAGCGCAGAATTAAAGTGGCATTGTGCGCTGTTTATGACGGTTGGTTAATTTCATTTGTGTTTTTGGTACGTGCTTTTGTTCTACCTTTGTAAAGTGGATAGTCATTTGTTTTTTGAATGAATATCAATTATAAAATGTAGCGTTCTTTATTCGGCATTTTTAATTATGTCATGGCTGTAATCACCTGTAGTCGTCATGTTTTTGGGAACAGTATGGGTGTTATGAAGTCAGCAGATATGTGTAGTGGACTGGTATCGTATCTTAAATGTTGTTAAAGATAATTCACCTTAATATCTTATCAATAACAAAGATAAGTTCAGTTGTTTGAAATATTTTTACTTTAATATAAAAAAATCGTTTTCTGTTTACGTTAAATAATTAATTAATAACATGCAAAAGCCTAGCTTTACATATGTACGTATTTGTAAATCAGAAGTATTTATCGGCCTCCGGATGAATAATCCCCCGACGGTTTAACTTTGAGAATCTTCTTTGTCTTTACTTATGCTGTGTTCGCTCAAATCGAAATGTCTCGGAGATTTTAAGGGAAATTAGTTTAGAGTGCTTTGCGAGTTGGTAAGTTTTTGATGTCCCTCGAGTGTGGCGTTTGCTGTTCCAAACACCACACATCCTGACTCGGGAGCATCAAAACTTCACACAATAAACTTTTGAGTTTAATCGAATGAGTTCCTTTTTGTTGGGATCGAATTATCTAATGACAGACGTTTTAAAAGTTAGCTTTGAGATTAAATATGTCTTCTGAAGAGCCTGTGGTTGGGTAAAAGCAGTGTAGACTTTAGACCTGGTGGCGATGTACCCAGAATGGCTTAGAATAATTTTGAGAAACTATAAAGTCGAAGATTTATGTAAAACGCTCTCTTAGTAAAGAATGTATCATAAATAGTGGAATAGTATAGGAATATGAGTTACAAGCGTGAACTTATATGAGGTTGCATTGGTTATTAAACCGTTTGACAGCACTAAGTTTTACACCCCTGAAGCTATAAGCGCAAAATCAATAATCGTCGCGTGCAATTAGTGTAATTCCCTAACAAACCCGCGGCATCCAGCTCATCCCGGCAAAAAGGCGTGTGCGGGACTCGGGAGCTATGAGCGATCGCTACAACGCGCAACTTCTCCCACCGGTGTTCATTAGAACTTAGACTTGTATGAATTTTCACTAACTTTCCGACGTAATGAACACTAAAAGGAGCCAAGTTTGAACGCTTCAAATTTTAATACTCCACCGCGGTTGGTTGCGGACGCGCTTTAGTACTAAATTGGCCGTATGGAATTCATAGGTACAAGCGAAGTTAGAAACCCAATACCCCCTCGTAACTTCATTTAAAATGAGCCCGGCGTCAGTTTGTCTGGCTTTTGAACTGTCTTCACCTCGCCGTGTTTGGGGCAGTCTTTTGTTTAATGCCGTGTGAAACTAGTTATAACTTTGCGGCAGGCGGAAAGTAAAGACGGATTTACATATCGCTGTGTTTGTAAGTTGAACATCCTCTTAAAGTGAAATGCATACGGGTCTTCACATCCGGACTTATTGTTTGGAATTAACTTTTAATTTAATACAACTTTAGGATTTTTGAAATTACGGGCGTTTTGGAATGTTTGTTTTGGAAAAAATATATTGTGAGACGTAAAATTAATTTGATCATTATAATTATGTCATAATTATGCTGATATTTTGTTTGTCATAGCTATAGGGATATTAAATTTTATCAATGTACCTACATTTTACTACATATTGCAAAAATGTAAATAGGAATTAGTCAAGAACGCTAATTGAGTAAGGAATTTATTTAAGTAGAATAATCCGATATATTGAATTCAATCGTTTTTCAATAAATAAAACCCGGAGTGATAGCTTAACATACTGTCAAGATATTTATCAAAAATCCCTATCTAAATTTAAACCCATATCACCTCTTCAAAATAATACAAGAACGAACTAAATCTCACTAAAACCCATTTGTTGAATATTACAAATAAATACATAAATACAAGTCCGCACGAAAAGGACTTTAATTTAGGGTCGATCTCCAAAGGCGTTTTTTTTCGTGTCGGACTGAATAAGCCCCGTTTAAAATCGAAAAACGTTTTCAAGATATTTTTTTATATACAGTTTGGTGCCTAATCTACGTGATACAACGCTAATATTATGAATAAGTTTATTATAAATATTAAAAAAAAAATCTTAAACCCTAAAATCCTGATCGCTCTGGGTTGACCGAACTCCCGATTGAATGACAAAAATATTTTTTAACTTTTTAATGAGAAGGTTCATATGAAACAACTTATTTAGATTACTTAACAGATAGTTAATCTTCATCGTAATAAAATATTTTTAGTTATGTGAACAATACTTTTGCCACAATTTGAATTTAAAATCGTGACCGGGCATTTTATCTCATCGCTCTGCGCTGAGGTAAAACATCGCGCTCATCCCTGATTACGCGTTATAGACACTCTATTCCCCTCCCGTGGGGTAATGCCAGTAGTGGTCTAACCGCCGAGGAGGATACTTGTGTGCCACTTCCCCGGGCTCCAACATTACGAAGGTAAGTCTATGATTGCTCTGGATTTGGTTCTCGAATTTTACGATTGCTATGGCATGTTATTTAAATTAAATAATAAGCTAATGAATGTGTTTTTTATGTGAATTAAGTGATCGTTATAATGTTTTTTATGAGACGTAACCATAACTTTCTACTGCTTTTAAATTCGGCTATATTTATGATTTTGTGACTTTTTCTGATCGCTATGGCTGTGATTGCTCTGTCCAAAAAGACCAGAGCAGTGATATTTTGCATTAATTGTACGTAATAAATCTATTTTTCAGCAAATACTAAAAACGTTTTGGCTATGAGGCGACTAAGTTGTGATTTAGACAACTGCTCACAAGAGGCTGTACAATGTCCGCACGGCAAACACTTAGGCTTTTACCAACTTAATAGCGATTCGAACCAAAGTACCTCAAAGACAAACATGTCACGGGCACCAAGGAAGACAAGCCGACCTTTGCTGGTTAAGCGTTCAAAAAATTACAATCAAGAGAAGCAAATTCAGCTCCCACAAATGCTAAATAATAGTCAGACTATAAGTGCAAATCAAAGTCAACAATCATTACACAACTCGGACCTGCCGGACAGTTTTTGGGATGAAGTTCCATCTATTGACTATGAAAATTTAATTACTCCAAGTATTTCCGAGGTAGTTTTATCTTCGTTGCAAAACGATAACACCTTGACAAAGGTTGCTGCAGCAGAAGATTTACCCGACTCCGACTCTGATGACTTTTCAATTTTCTGAGCTTCCAAAAAACCTTCTATTCTTAGTTTGTTGATCAACTAAGCCTTATAGAAATTGTATTTTTTTTTGCTTGGTGTTAAAATTTGTATCATTATAATTTGCAAACAATATTTCAATCTGATCTGATCATATTATGAACTGCATTGTACTTTGTGTTGTTTTATTTAATTCTTTACTTTCCACTAAATATTTAGTTAAGGAAAATTTGATTATTACAAATCTCTTAGATAATCTTGAAAAGACTGTTATTTTATTTTATAAAATGTTTATTTTTAAGAATTTTATTTTGTTTTTTATAAACCTTAGTTTTCTTTAATTACTTTTTAAAAACTAATATTTAATACTTCAAATTAAATTTTAATGAGTCTAAGTAATTTTATAACTATAAAAGACTATAAGGTATTAAAGGTTGAATTCAAAAGGTTTTTAATTTTGTCTCATTCACCTAGAAGTGATTTAATTAAGTCCAAATAAATGAAACTAAGCCAAAAGTTGATGTTTTAATTTTAAGTTAATTTGTTATTTTAGCAATTATGTTATATAAAATATTTCGTTTTTTTTTATTTGTAAGACTGAATAAATAAAACGGCTAAATAAATAATATTTTATCAATATATTTATATTTTGTTTCACTGATTTCACCATTTATGATTGCTCTGGCACCAATTATGATTACTCTGGTCGCGAATTTTTTTGATCTGAAATATCTCAATAACTATATGTGTAAATTGAAGGCCAATAGTAAAAATGTGCTATTTGAATGTCATTCTTTTTAATGAGATACATAATTACCATTAAATATCAATAACTGAAAAGCACCAGAGCGATCACACGAATACGCCCGATTTGGAGATTGACCCTTTACCTACTCTTTGCCGACCCAATAAATATTATATATCAGGGACCCTTTGAAGTATCGTAGTGAGGGCCGACTAACCTATTGTAACTTCTCGAATTAAATTCCTCAGTCAACCGACATTTACACGCTGTGCCAGTTTCACACAATACCCTAAGGTTTTAAGAATGTCGGGCTAGATTATTTCAGGCCTTTTCATTGCCGAAGTACCTAGATTTAGTATTCTTGGGAGAAGTGGGGGAACTGGCGCTGAAAATTATCGTTAATGTTTTTCTATACTAAAATTATTCAGACGAAAGATTTGATTATTTGCATTGAATAGTGTCTGACATAACTGGACCGATTTGAAAAATTCTTTCACCATTAGAATCTTATATTATCCCTGATGAATATAGGCTATATTTTTGCCTAAAGGGGTTGAAATGGAAATATGAAGTAATTATGTACAGTCAAAGATTGAATTGGTAAAAATATAAGTTTTAAAAATAATATTGCGACTTTTGTAACTAAAGACTTCTGGTAAATATTGAATCGGCGTATTTGTTCATTGACTAAATATTGTAATAACATAATATTTGATCTTGGTGCGGGAATCGAGTTTCACACCCGGCTCCTCACTCGCTGCGCTACGAAGGCTTGTTGCATAATAACATTCGACTTTATAGTAGTTTATTGCGTCATTATCAATTTTTCTTTGTTGTGTTTTTTGCATAAATACAAAATTTTATGATTGTTGGCTGTATTCAAAGGAGTGAGTAGAGTTCGGTAGATGCGTTTACATTAATTATTTTGTGGTACAAACCCATCATAGTTTTTTTTTTAATAAAACTATTTTTTAGGGATTTGGTTTAATTTTTACATTTTTAACGTCCCGTCTACGAAACGTCGGTAACATTCGCGTAAATCTAAGAAACCATTATGGTTTTTTTCTTTGTTTCAAATACTCAATTTTTTTATGTTAATTATTAAAGATATATAAATGTAAAGGTTTCAATCAAATGTAATATTGTCTTTGGATAGAGAAGTAATAATGTTTGAAATTAGAACCGTGTGCTTTGTTCTTTAGATGTGTCACTCTATATAAAGATTGTCGAGAAATCTTACGTGATTTTATTTATGATCCTAAACCTTTAATAGGTTATGGGCCCAGAACGTTAGAAATATATATAGAATTACGTAAAGAGCAGCATTATTAAAAATGGAGGTAATGAAAGTTGAAAAATTTAACGGGAATAATTTTCAGCAATGGAAGTTTATAATAAAGTGTGCTTTGCGAGCAAAGGGGTTAAACATATACGCATCAAAACCCTCAGAAGCAGCAGCAGCAGCGCAATGGAACAAGGACGACGGTATGGCAATGTACATTCTGACATCATCGATGGAGCTAAACCAAATTGCCTTGATAGAGAATTGTGAAACAGCTGAAGAAGTTTTAGGTAAACTAGAGGCCATTTATGAGCGGAAGTCAGAACTAAATAAAATGTTCACACATGAAAAGTTCTACCAATATAAATATTGTGAAAGTGACACAATGGCACAACATGTCGCAAAAGTGGAAGGGCTAGCCAAGGAGCTTAGAGAAAGTGGCGAAAAATTGAGCGAAACTGCGGTAATTACAAAAATAATAAGTACACTACCATCTGAATATCGTTCCCTGAGACAAGCATGGCTCTCATTGGATCCTGATCGGCAGACAATACACAATCTTACATCACGATTAATTGATGAAGAAGCAAGCCTTGCCAATTACTTGCCTACTTGTAGTGAGACAGCGTTAGTGTCCACAAAAAGAAATTCCAAAACAAACAACCAAGATGATAAAAATAAATTAAATTTTCAAAAAAGTTCGAATCATAGATTTGTTTGTTATAATTGTAATAAAAGAGGTCATTTTGCCAGAGATTGCAGAAAACCGAAGAAAATATTTAATAAAAATATAATGACACATGACATGTCAGCATTTGGTGCGGAGAAATTTTCTTTGAGTGTAAATAGCGAAGAAGCCTGGATATTAGATAGCGGAGCATCAATGCATATGACATTCAGACGTGACTATTTCTGTGAACTGACTGAGCTTCAAGGCAATGACATTAATGAAGAAGTCAAATTAGGCAATAAACAAAGTCTTAAGGTATGTGGTAAAGGCAATATTTTAATAGATAAAGTTGTGTATGGAAAATGGGAACGATGTATATTAGAGAATGTTCTTTATGTGCCCGACTTAAGAAGAAATTTATTTTCCGAAGGAGCAGCTACTCGAAAAGGGTATGTCATTGTAAAGAATTGTGAAAAGGCAATGATAATGAAGAACAATAGAGTTGTAATGTGTGCTCATTTAAAAGGAAACAATTTATACGAATTGGAAGTCAGAACAGTAGTACAAGAAAATTGTAACATTGTTCAGACAGATGTCAAAGTATGGCATGAAAGAATGGGACATTTGAATATAAAGGAAGTACAAAATATGAGTAAATGTGGTGTTATTCCAGTTACACTGACAGGGAATGCGGATTTCATTTGTGAAGCGTGCCAATATGGTAAACAAGCAAGATTTCCGTTTATGAAGTCAAATAGAGGCCCAACCAAACCTGGTCAGATTGTGTACAGCGATGTATGTGGCCCTATTGAAGAACCTTCTGTGTCAGGTATGAAG
Source organism: Deilephila elpenor (assembly GCA_949752805.1). NCBI lineage: Eukaryota > Metazoa > Arthropoda > Insecta > Lepidoptera > Sphingidae > Deilephila > Deilephila elpenor. The sequence continues at coordinate 7,758,938 of OX457112.1, forward strand.
TACTTTGTTTTATTTAAAGATGGAGCTACTAGTTTTCGCCATGTTTATTTCATGAAACATAAGAATGAAGTTTTTCAGTATTTTGTAAAATATAATGCCCTGGTAAATAACCAATTCCATCATGATGTACACATATTACATACAGCTAATGGTAAGGAATATGTGAATAATGAGGTTAAGAATTTCCTAGAAAGTAAAGGAATAACTCATGAATGCACTGCACCTTATACTCCGCAACAAAACGGTAGAGCGGAAAGAGAGATGAGAACAATAATGGAAAGTGCAAGATCAATGCTTTATGCAAAAGACATTTCTTTGAATTTGTGGGCAGAAGCTGTCAATTGTGCAGTATATTTGCTGAATAGAAATACATCAAGTCAAACAGGAAATGTCACACCATTTGAACTCTGGTATGGAATAAAACCCGACCTACAACATATAAGAGTTTTTGGTACGGTTGGTTATGTACATGAACCGAACGGAAAAAGAAAGAAGCCAGATGCGAGAAGCTCGAAAATGATGTTGATTGGATATGAAAATAATAATTACCGAATGTATGACCAGTTGACGAGAAAGATTATAGTGTCACGGGATGTGAAATTTGAAGAAAAATTATCGGACACTATTTTGAATGATGAACAAAGACAGTCAAAGGTTTCTTCACAAAGCGATGGTCCTCAGCGGAAAAATAGGATGGAAGTTAATTTGACTGAAGTAGATACTATACATAACAATTATGATGAAGCAGTAAATAGTGCTAATTCGTATCATTGGAAGAAAGCTATAGATGAAGATACCATTAAAAGCAAATTGGTATTTACTCTCAAGAAGAACAGAGATAATAAGTCTTTTCCCCCCACTAACAGGTATAAGGCCAAAGAAGATCTGCAGATAGAGCAATTTGAGGTACCAGTGGGAGTGAAAGACGAGCCTTCTACACAAGCATGTATGTTAATTAAATCTATTAAGCCATGTCCATCTGATAATTGTGTGTTTGTATGTTATTTTAATGATTTTAAAATGTTTTTGATTATTTATGTTGATGATGGACTAACTAGTTGTGTATTGTCAAACATATTAAGAGATAGGTTTTTTGATATAAAGATTTTAAAGTTTAATACATGTATTGGAATAGAAATAAATAAAACTAACGGATGTATAAGTACAAGTCAAAGACAGTATATGAAGACTTTAATAAAGAAATTAAATTTGTCAGATGCTAAATGTAACAGTACTCCTGTGGATGTAAATGTGCAGCTATCCAAGGGTACAAGTATTGTGTCTATTAATTTAACATATCGAGAGGCAGTGGGAGCATTGTTATTTTTAAAATGTGTATCTAGACCTGATATAGCATATGCTGTATATATTGTAAGTAGATATGTCTATGATCCGGGTCCTTCACTTGCCATGAGTATGTAAGTAGTATGTTATCGATAATATTAAAGTAAGTTTTTAGATATGTTGTTATTAGTATAGAAGTTAGTTATGTGTTATTATTGTGAATAGGAATTGATACCTTATACATTTAAGTGGGAGTATTAAAGATATATAAATGTAAAGGTTTCAATCAAATGTAATATTGTCTTTGGATAGAGAAGTAATAATGTTTGAAATTAGAACCGTGTGCTTTGTTCTTTAGATGTGTCACTCTATATAAAGATTGTCGAGAAATCTTACGTGATTTTATTTATGATCCTAAACCTTTAATATTAATTTAAGCAACTTGTAATATAATAAATCATTAACTTTAGAATATGAAAAATAATAATTAACTCGTAAGAGATGTCACAATTCCTTCCTCGAAATAGAAGGAATGCTCCAGTTAAGCCTAAAACAACTTGAGCCTGGTTTAGTAAAACGTGTGGAAAACTCTAAATTGCATAGGGACTTTAACCATTTCTCGAATACTTTTTCCCTATTCATCGCTATTTCAATGTCATACAATCCTTACAAAAAAATAGTAAAGCATGTTTAAAAACATTTTGTTTTATGAAATTAATGTAAGCTTAATAAATTGTGTCACTAACACTATGGAATTTACAATTCTGAAATAAATTAAGATATGATTTGATTTTGATTTAAATTTATCTCTTCGGTTATATTATTATTTCTAACAGTCTATTGATCCCAATATTATATTAATTATATTTTAATACCACTCAGATTTTTGCATAAGTCGTTAATAGTAGGTAGAGCAGCTAACAGTTAAAACCTAACTGTGGTAGTTATTATCTTGTCTTAATCTGAAATATTTTTCTCCTACTATCGTTTCTACCTCATCTTTGTCTAAGATGTACTCGTATATTATAAATGTTAAAAGATTTGCGATGGTACTATTAACTGTCTCCAATGCTATCCATCCAAAACGAAATTTATTTTTTTCCCAAATACAGAATAAGCGTGTGGTGGTGGTAAACGGACAAGACGCAGCTGCCAATATGCCACGGTGATCGCGGGTTCAAATCCAGGCACATATCTGATTTTTTGGAGTCCTGTGTGTATTGATAGTCAATCACAAGGTACTATAGCGGTGAAGGAAAACATCGTGAGGAAACCTGCATACCATAGCGATTTGCAAGAATTGTTATATTATGTAAAGTCCGCCAACCCGCACTAGGCCTGCGTGGGAGGCTATACGGCCTAACCCCTGTCAATCGTACTCCCAATTATGGGGGCGGCCTGTGCTCTGCAGCGGAACATATATGTGCTAATATAGTACACTACATTAAAGTACAAAACCGTAAGTTACATTAACCATAAATCAATTCCGCAAGTAGCAAAAGAAATATGTTCAACAATTTTCTAAAATTAAATATTTCTATATCGAAAATTCCAAAAACAACTGCAACCTACACTTCTTTTTTCTAACTTCTAATACTTCCCGTTAACCACAATACGCAAAACTCAGTATTGTGATGTGGGCACGTTCGCCACGCTAAGCACCCGCATAGCTGTTATCGCGACTGGCACAAAACCAACCGATCAATACCTTATCACCACTCCCAACTTCACTCATGAGTGTTGTGTCAACCCCATATTACAAAGCCACCGAGTTGATAACGATTTCGTCGCGTTTTTATAAACTATCAATGGTGTCCTAGAAGCATGATCCGTGCCTGGGTTCGATTCCCGGAACTTTAAGTCCCTATGTTCTAGTTTTCTATGCGACTGAATTAGTTTAATGACTGCTATGAACAAAGGACAACTACAACAATTTTCGGTATAACAGACCCTAAAAAATATTATAAAACGAACAATGTGACGTTAGTACAAAACTATTCTTGATATACGCAAAATTAACATCGTTATTTCCCCAGTATAAATTCAAGACATTTTATTGTATTGTATGAAAATGCGAAAGACAGAATATGAAAGACAGTGTATTTAATGAAGAAAACAAACGAAACTTGAATTATAATAAGTAGGAAAGCCAAAACGGCTGAAAAGCACCTCAAAAAATAATTCTAGTGTTTAAGAGAGAAAACGAACCAAGGATATCTAATTCAACCCCCCAAAAAAAAATGAAGCCACGTAAGCACATTCACAAGAATGTACGTAAAGATCAGGAGCCAAAAGGAGTGAGAAGGTAATAAAGAGATAATTAAAGGAACAGCAAGAACAAAGAACAAATAAGTTGAATACGTAATACGAAGAATAAAGAAAATAATTCTTCAAAAGACGAGGAACTCACAATTCTCAAAAAAATGCAGCGTTTGCAATCCAAAAACGATAAAAAACGGTGGGAATCAAGTACAAGCATCCGCTTGAAGGAAAAACTTCATGAAAAATGGGGAAAATCTCAAGATTTTAAAAGACAAAGAGAGGGATATTAGAATTTTAAAAGAATCTTGAAATGCATTCCATTCACGGAAGAGAATATTATTAATTTTCAGACTTACTAGCGAAGAAAATAAATGCCGGAATGTATGGATCATTTTATAAAATTTTGCAGAAACAGATTAGCCTTTTTTATAGTATCCCTTCATTAAAATGTCACGGAAAATGCAAAAATATATGCTTAAAAGTTGCGCAAAATTGTAAGTAGTTGGAGTTTTAATTATTTCACAAATATATTTGTAGAATATCTTTGGAATTAATTTTATTCCTTAAAAGATTTTCTTGAACCTTCATGTGCCTATTGAATTTTTATTCAAAACTATTGCTAACCATTTGCAAAAAAATAGCAGACCTTCAGTTAAACGTAAAATGTGTTTATAATATCACTAACAAGTCCAGTAAATCCTCAATACGTAAAATTATTCTATCAAAAAGTGTCTAGAAATCGGTATTTTCTTCATAATATCGAGTTTTAAAAGTTCCTCTGCGCTTGGAATAATATTTGTTCCTATGACAATTGCGTTTATTTGTTTAAAACGTTTATATCTTACATTTGGACTCGGAATTTCATTATATAGCAAAACCATTAACTTTTAATTTATCATACGCGAAATTAATGAGTAACTCAAATACAAGGACCTTAAACTTCCTACTTTATAACTTCGCCTTATAGAGTTATTGTCTTTAGTAGCCAAAACAAGGATATAACAAATAAATATACCCCGAAGTTGGTCGTGCCTTCCTATAAACCTATTTTCTAGCCACAAAAGTATTCATATTTTTTATCCAAAATACCACAGCAAGCCCAGAAAAGTTAAACTTACTTTATTACAAAATTTTACAACCAGATATTCATTTTCCCGGCTTAAAACCGCGCGAAAATGAAATATAAGCGAAAATTTTACTCAACTTAGTAAGAAATTTAATATAACGAGGCTCTCATCGCTAATTAGTGCAAAGTCTGCTATCAGGGTGTTTATTAGCAGTTAATAGAATGTGGAGCAGGCGGGAGATCGCTCCGCAGCCGCGCTCGCCGCCCGACGCAACCTGTTGCCGACGGCACCGCCTTCCGCCCATCGACACTTTGCTCTCTCAACAAAACCCTACATTTTCCCCAAAACTCCGACGAATTCTGAAACAACTTTTTTTTAATTTTACCTTTCGAAGAAACCGCGTCTCTCGCCCCTCGAATCTGGCAGCGACGGCAGCAATGGCAGCATTACCAGCAACGGCAATCAGCAGCATCGTTTTTAAAACACAAAATGAATTTACCAAAAAACCAAATTTAATTTTTATTTTGCGAATCTCGTTTTTTATTTAAAAATAATAAAAAATAATATCACTACAAATAAAACTTGAACAAGAAATTAAATGCGGAATGTGAAAAAAAAGAACGAAGGAGTAAAAATGTGTTTGTTTCGCGAGCGGCGGCGGAGTTGTGTAAGTGTTGGCGGCGAGTACTAGGGTAGGAGCGGTTGCAAGAGGCGCTGGACTAGGCGCCTGTCCGCCGCCGCGGCCGACTACAGAGTGGCAGCGGGCTGAACGGGCTCGGGCCCCACCCCTAACGCAGGCGCGCTCCAGCACCACCAGCGCGCATGACCGACATCCTACCGAAAAGTGGAAAAGTGACTCCTCCAACATAGATACACCATTATGTACTAAATAAATATTGTATCGCGATAGATGCCAACCCAGTACGTACATAATTTTGACCCAGTTGAAGATTTTCATGCTCAATTTGAAACTCCTCATGCAGGCTCGCTTAATTGATGATATATACCGGCAATAAAGCTTTTTCGCCTCGTTTGAGCGTTATTTATACAAGTCATACACGTAGCCCGGTTTCACGGGAAGGAGTGAAATCATTTTTACAAATTATTTGTAAAAACGTTTATTAGAATATTCTGCCGTATTTTTTCTCGTTAGTGATGACGTTGTAGAGTTCCCTGATGCCGCTGAAGTATCCGTTTCTGAGAGAGGTTTCGTACCCTCGGGGCAGGGTTTGGAACTTGGACATGATGCGGTTGTCGGAGCCGAGGAACACGCGCATATCGAACGCGAGGGGTATGCCGATGTTGTAAGCGTAGTCCACTGGGTGTCCGCAGTGTGCTTTTCCTTCCAACTCATAGATGCTGTTGTTTCGGAACAAATGAACACCGCCGGTCCGTTGGTTCACTTTACTGGCGACTTCTCCAGACACTTTCATCAATAACACGTTGTTAGGCGCGTTGCTCTTCATGTATGCATAAGGATAGCCAATGGAATGTCCATCTCGTCGTATTGAAACGTAAATTTTCGTGTATTTTTTGTACTTCGATAATACGTTTTGGATGAATATGGTTTCGTTTTCGGAGGCGGGTGATAGGCCGGGGAATATTGGTGAGAAGCTGGTATCTACCCTGGGACACGAACTCCATTGTGTCTCGAAGTTTCGGCTGATGTCCACGCCGAAACTGAGACGGTCTTGCGATAGTCTCAAATTTTTCTTCCAGAGTTTGTGATTCTGAAAATGCGCAGTCAAACACCTAAGTAAATTGGTTTAGTAATGTGACACAATGAGTTTAGGAACCTTGATGTCCTGGGTTCAATTCCCAGACAGGGTATTTTTTTTTTCGAATGCCCTAATTTATTGGCATTGGAAAAGTCTGAAAAAACTTCCACGATGCGTATCGTCGGTCGTTAAATTGTAATTTCATATTACAAGATAAAAAAAAACATGGTTCGCCGTTTTAAGACATGAAGTGTGAGATAACTGATGGTATAAGAAGACGGCTAAGTAATTAGATTAATAAAGCGTAGCTCATGTAATTTTGTGCTAATTCATCTACATCTCTATCATTTGTAATTGTTAATTTCATTATTAAATAAACCAAATAACCTAATTAAAGACAAACGAATAGAAGTATTAAAATACATATCATTAACACTGAACAATTATGAAAATTGTAGAACAATTACCTTTAATCGTACAAATTAATATAATTAATAATATTTGTGTATTTCAGACATATTGAATACCGCATATAATTCAATGTACCTCGTGGATTTTATTCTATCATAGATAATATTTCCCGAGTTAAGCTCGGTTGATGGCATTCTTACTAACCTATGTTTCACACCATTATTCCAATAAGTACGAAGTGCCAATTCACTCCACAAGATTCTTAACTAATAAAATAAGTTTAACATTTATGTTTATTCTGAAACAGGCCCGACGGCGCGACGTATTTAAAGCAGAATTTATATTTGATGATAATCACTAATCATTTGTATTTTAAATGTAATAATTAATAATACATCGCTAATTTAACTATTGGTTACGATATTATTAACTATTGGGAGTTCTAGTATCACAATACCCAGACTTAAACTGACAATATTACATCCATACAGGTCGAATTGATAATCTCCTTTTTTTGAAGTCGATTAAAAAGGTTTTGTATACACAAACTCAGATTACAAAACATCTATCTCAGTCCAGGGCGGGAACCCGCCGTTTTAAGGCCGGGCTACCTCGTTCGGGATACGAACCCATTAAAAATAAGCATACCAACAAAAAAAATGTGCTTCATACTACGTAAGCCTTGTTCAAATAAGAGAGTATATCGACAGTGAACCTCATGTTCGAAAATAGTTTTACTATATTTTTTTAAATACCAAATGAAATTGAAACAATAATATTTTTTATTGCAATTGGAATTATTATTCGATTTTACAAATACGGTTGTTATAAAACTGAAACTACGATAGACGTTTTAGTCTCACAACACTTTGAACTGAAACAAATATTTAAATACATCACATGTTTCACGAGCATACCTGTCGATGAGACTAAAATCTAGGGCCTCTTCTTTCACCTCACTCTTCGATTACCACAACAAAACTTCTTCTATCACATGCACATATCTAGCTGAATGCACTACAGAATACTTACAAATCGGGCATACTCCTGTCCATCCGGGTTGGTGGACGGCAGCACCACCCAGCGCACCTTCTCGATCATCTCGCCGTACTCCTGACACGCCACCAGTTGCTCGATGACGTATAGCGCCAGCATCACCGGCTCTGTTCCCGCCTGCTGGCCCGCTTCCAACACTATTACTGGCTTAGACTCCTCCTCTCTGGTGCCTTCTTTATTGGTTTTTATAATCACCTATACATGAATACACCAGTTGCATACATAGTCTAGATCCCACACTAAGATGCAGTCATGTATATCAGAAACGAGAGACTTTTCGGTCTCAAACACCCAGACCCGAAACAAATACCTGTGGTTAACACAAATATTTTTCTCGGCGCGGGGATCGAATGCGCGGCTTCGTTTCACGGCCGTGAGAGATCGGTTTTTGGGTGATTAGGTTTTTATGGTATAGTAAATATGCATGTATTCTGAAATTCATTCATCCGCTAAATATCGATTCTAAGTTAACCAATCCTGCGATCAGATGAGTGATGACGTATGGCAGTTAGATTATGAATGCTACAATACGAGAATGATTAAACTATTATAACTACATCTTAGTACTGCTACATTAACACCAAATCGCTAAGATTTAAGTTTTACAGGGACAATCTATCCAAGACAATTTACAATAATGGATATTACAACAATTTCGATGGATACGATAACATTGAAAAACTGAAGTGAATCGTGCCTTCCGGACTATAACTATTGTTTGAGTCTTTTCTGAGGGAACAAAGGTGTAGATTGTTGAATTGTATGAAGAAATATTATTTTCTACTTACCTCCCAAATTATTTAGTTATAAAATTACCTCATATAAATGCCTCCCCTCGTAAGTCATATATTCGTCGTTTATGGTAGTGATATTTCCACAGAATTGCTTCAAGGCTTTCAAGAACACTGTAATCTGGAAAAATATCACTAATAATATTTTTATTACAATAATTTATATCGAAATAGTGATAAGTATACCGTGCTAGATCCTATGGAGGCATCCTCGATACAAGAAGCTTCGTCGCGATCTAACAATTGATCTAACATGTCTCTATAACAGGGCCTCATTGTTTTACACCTAGAATTATAAGACTTTTTTATAAGAATAAGAAATATTTTAAAATATCATCGGCAAATACTTTCTACTTGCCCACATTTTGCAGTATGATTTAACGGAAACACTGAAACAATGATTTTTTATTTTATTTATACATATACAATAAAAATATTAAATAAAAATAAATAAAAACGTACCTGAACAGAGCAATGTCAAACAAAACTGAAGGTAAAATTTCATTTTGTATTTCAAGTCAAAAGTTATGCACTAGCTATAAAACTACAACAAATTCACACCAATAAAATTGAAATATATGAAACAACCGTTGTATTTCCATCAAATTTATTATTCGCGTTCTTAAATTAATTCATGATTTCAGTCTTCAAGATGACGAATAATATTGTACATATTTTCAAACCCTAAACTCGTTTCTGATTTGCGTGCCGAACACTCTGAAGCCATCGTAAAATTGCGGCATTACCGTACTCAGAACACGTTCAGGAAACACAAATTCGTAGCCATCAGTCAGTTCCATGGTATAAGAGTAAGGGACTCCAACAACACCAAAAGCGAAATCGTCACTGCCTCCAGCCGCTGGGTACCATTTACCAGCACTCATTACCCTGAAAGGCTTTCCACCAGCTCTTTGCACGGCATCTGATACAGACCTGGCTAAGGAATCCAGCTTCTTCCATTCTTTTGGAAGGTAATCTCCTGTATACCCCCAAGGGTATACTAAATACTGTCCATACGAATGTATTGAGACGTACAACTTCATTCTTTTGGCGTTTTCCATCATGATGTTTCTGACCATCTGCGTCTCTGGTTCTGAGAAGGGTTTGGGGCCAGCGTAGGTTTCCTTGTCACATGGGTTCCTGGACACCCCACTTACAGCCCACTTGAAGCCGTAGTTTCGGTTGCCGTCTACTCCGTAACAATTGCCATGTTTGGATCTCGTCTTTCTCCACAAACGATTCTGTAATAAGGATTATCGCATCAGCCTTTTGATCATATTTCACTGCTGAGTTTGTGAATATAGGAGAACCCTGATAAACACCTTTACGCTGGTCTAGAACGTTTATTAAAATAATACATACCTACGATCAATATTATTGTAGTGAACTTTATAGAGAACGGTAATATTACCTAGTACATGGCTTTACGAACCTAAAACCTTAGTTAACTAAACTCTTCGCAACTAAGCTATTCGCAAAACAAATAATGTTCTATTTCTTGTAAATTTCTGAACATAACATTGACACAACAATTATTAAAATAGAGTAGCTATGCGGTGTGTATTACTTCGTTTACAGCAAATTATGTTTAATTGTTCCGTCCGTGACTACACACCGAGACCTATTATAGCACATTGGAATATGTGTGAACAAAGTGTGATGTAATTTATTATTCGAGTACTGTGACTGAGGAACTCTGATTTAACATATTTTAACAACTAGAAATTATGTAGATCACATTTCTTGATATAAAAATCCCAATTAAAAATTAAATTACAATAAGAACCAGCTGGGAAACGAGAGGCCGAGGGATCGATCCCCGCACCGGTACAAATGTTTGTATTACTAGGAATTAATATTCACTTCGGGTCTTCATGTTGTGAGACCAAAATGTCTCTCTTCTACGACGCAAGACTCGGTATCTTAAATTAGTCAAAAAAAAAAACAAATAACTTACACTTCTGCTGCTCCTCGTGAATTCATATCCATCAGGGTTGACAACGGGTAGAATGTACCAATCTACACCGTTCAGGTCCTTTTGTCTCGCTTCAGGGTCGTTCGTGAGCCGCTGTATCAAGTACAGAGCCATTGACGGCGCCACCCATTCTCTAGCGTGGATGCCTATTGAAAAACGATTTGCTATTCAAAAGGATTATGCTAAGTCGTGATAGTTTTCTCCATTCACGTCATCTTATGTTGTTCAATTGGCTATTGATTATCCATTTGTGATGTTACCCGGGAAATACCGGCTAGAGACAAAATATTGTTCAACCCAACGGCTTTCCATTCTATTATGTAATTATTTATAGCTCGGCATAGTGACTGCAATGCATCTGTTCATAAGCATAATGACGTCAGTGTCAATTGACAGCTTACCACATATCTCCTAACGATATAATAATGCCGGTAAACAATTCGACTAAACTCAGAAATAAATATTCATAATAAGTAGGTGCATTTTACGTCAGATGACGCTAGCTTGTAAACTCCATAAATATTATTAGTTCCGCAAATCACCTTAATATGATTATAATTTATATTGTTCTACTCCAGCTGTAAAGATTGACATGAAAATACTATGCCACGCGTGATTAACATAATTGTAACAATTTATCGTGTTATGACGTCAAGTCCCAATGGACTGACATATTTATAAATGCCAACAGAAATTTAATTACAAACCTTATTAACCGACTTCAAGAAAAGGAGGAGGTCCTCGATTCGTTGGAATATTTTTTTTACAAATACAAATATGTTGTGTTTATTAAGTAATGAAATTATAATTGTAATGATGATTTTAGACATTTATCAATCTCTAATCTGAAAGACAACTGACTTTCTTTAATAATTTTTAACTCCTAGTTAAATCAGTTTCAGTAATTCAATTGAAAGCATTGAATACTTTAACTAAATTTTCTTAAGTTGTAAGAAGTCCGCTGCTAAACATCGGTCTCTTCTAAGGATTTTTACAGAGGCCTATTGGAAGCGACAAATAGCGGCTTCCTTTATTTTTTTTCGATTGGCTGTTTTTTTTTCCAAATATTTTTGGTACATACCTGCATCAATAAATATAATAGGGTTGCCGGCTCCTGGATTTGTGGATATTTTCACCAATTTCATACCCCTGCCTTGGTAACTCGTGCCTAGAGGTTGTAGCTTGACTATGTCGTTATGTCTTCTAGCTACATTCTCTATGAATTCTTGTATCTGGGGGATTGAAGTCAGTATAATTTCAAAAGTATATGACAGTCTTCGCGGATGATTTGGTTTAGCTGCTGGTTGTGAAGTTTAAGGCCGCGGCTTCGATACCCGCGATAAGACAAATATTGGTTTGTAAGTTTCTATAAGTGAAGACTTGTTATTGGCTCTTTGTTACCTGCTTTACTACTTAACTATTCGATTTATTTAGCTGTAAGTCTTCCATGCATAAAATAAAAATAAAATAAAATAAAAATAAAGTTATTAGATATCGGTCTCTCATAGTTTCTGATACTTAATGGAATTTAGAATAAATGAATAAATACACCCAACAGTCACATGCGTATCCTGACACCACACTAAGATCCAGTCTTGTGTCGTGGATATTAGGAACTAAGAGAGACTTTTCATTCTCACAAACACCCGAAACAAATACCGGTGGTTCATACAAACATTTGCCTCAGTGCGGGAATCGAACCCCGGCCTCACGTTTCACAGCCGGTGTCTAACCAACTGCGCAACGGAGGCTGTCTTAGCTATATACTTAATACCAGACAATTTCTACCGATTATTCTAGTTGACAAAACCTTTGTTGAAAAATACACTGACTTAACAAAATATCTTTTATATGACGCTATCAGGTTTTCCTAAAGCAGAAACCTTATTAGGGAGCTGAGAGAACTAAAAGGACTATAAAATGAAGCTATACTTACAGCAGGAAACGAGTTATATTCGTATACGCTGAATGGCCGCAGAAGCCTTCTCTTCGGCACTCGTGCCACCGGCTCAAACGATCTGATTAGAAATGCGGTAACCACATTAGTCACATACACGCACCATGAAAGCTAATCAACTGAGTTGAGAGTATGTTGCAATTAAATCTTAGTAATTTGTAACACTTAGAGAAAAATAATTACAAAAATATAAGTATTTTTTAATTGCGTTGAATCAAGGCCAGTTCCGACGAGATGGTGTGGAAATATTTGGGATTTCAGCAGTAGACTTCCTTTGGTTGATCATTGTAATAATGAACAATAATTTCTTAAGTTATTCTACATGCAAGATAAATTACTTATATTTGTGAATGCTTTGTAGTGTCGATTACCTATATACCTATACATTCGCTCATGCATGAGTCTGGAAAATGTAAACAGACATGCCACTTATCACACACAAAGTACGGTGTCTAAACTGGAAATCGAAACCTGGACCTCACAAATTACAGTCCTTAGACGCTGCTACACAAAGGGCAAATAGACATGACACTTCTTACACACAAGGTACCTTGTCTAAGCTCGGAATCAAACCCTGGACTTCACGTAACACGGCTATAAATAGCTACTCGACCATTAAGTTCACTAAAAATAAAGATCACATACAATTTTGTACCGGATGTTTTATGAGTACATTTTGGTTCTCAATATCACTATGGAGTATACAGAGAACGAGACATGTATGTCTTTCTTTAATATCCGAGGCAATTTAATAATATTATTTGATATAATACCGAAAATATTTATTTCCTTAACATTTTTCAAACGAGCTTTTTTATGTAAACAGTTCTGTGCAGGCTTAGGGACTCTGAAGATGCGTTGTGGACAACCATAACATGTCTGTATACAATTTGCATAAACATTACATAGCGTTAAACCTTGTAAGTATGGGCCTACTAAAGCGTGCAGGAAATCGCTGGAAAATATTACTAAGAAAATTTAACGATTTTGGGATTTGCTCAGTGTTTCTCAGTTCCTTCAGGCATAGTGATAGTAGAAGTTTTACAGATAAAAGAAGAAGTTACCTTCCATAGTGCATCCGCTTCAATTCAAGTACTACATTAGAATCCTTAGCGTATTCATGTATGAAGTCCATCTTGTTTGGAGGCACCAGTACATCGAGGCTGTCGTTTAGCCCACGGCTTGGCTTGAGGGTTTCCACCAGATCCTCAGGGTCGTGGAAGGTCATGATGTGTTTGAACTGATCCTCGGTGTTCGGGTATAAACTTATTAGGGTGTAGCTGAAATATAAATTGTCTGTTAAAAAAAGGACATTATAAATAATAATACCCAACAGCAACCAAAATTGGCGTAGTCCTACATACGGATGAATCTTTCGTGAAACTTTTTATCTTATAAAGTAACACAATTAATATTTGACTTGGTGCGGTAAGCGCACACGGAACTAAGACGTAAAAGTTCTGAAATCAATCCACCTTATAGTTATTTTTTAAGAGGGCTGACGATAATTAAATATGTTACATTTTGTGTTTACTTACTTATCATATTTGCTGCTTTCACAGCTTACTTGCCACCGCAAACCAAACACACCTGCAAAGTTATTAAAATATAAAATATATCTCATTTTATAAATAACAAAGAAATTAAGGGTATACTTCCATGGCGAGAGTAATAACGTTTTTATACTGCTTTCTCAGATAAATGTAAGAATATCAAATGCTTACTATGTTTTACATATATCTACATAATATATTTTTCCCACTACATTAGTGCCAACCATCCTTTTCTGTAAATTGTTTTTGGAATCGAACGAAATCGCATATAGTAAGGCCTCATAAGGTACATTATGAAACCAATTCAACATTATTTTTTCTTAGTCCATACAATCATGAACGCTGCCTTCTAAGATTATTAATGACGTGGAGCATTTTTAGGTCGCGCGGGGTTTTTCCACAGAAGCTTCCCAGGCTGGCATGAAAGAAAACGTTTAATTTAATTAACATTGACGGCCGCTGTAGGTCTGCCTCCTTTAAACATCCCGTAATCACGGGTTATTTGACTTCTTGTGGGCAGATTATTTGCGTAGAACGTTTCTTTAATTTCTAGCGACATTTTTTCGTTTGGCTTCATGTAATTGAGCTCCCTTTACAAGATGCGGTGTGGCTTCGGCTCTTGGACCAATTTCGTACCAATTGATATCATTAGAGCCGCCCTTTGATCGTCTCAATCCCCATGATTTTAATTTAATTTGGTGGCTAGATGTGTTGCTGATCGTTGGTTGGAATGTTCCGTATTATAAACATATTTGAAAATGTATTCAAAATGAAATATGATAGCGATGATACTATAAACTTACGCATGACGAATTCAATATTTTCTTAATAAAAAAATATCTACTGATGAATTTGATCACTTACTTCCTTGCACTTAAAGAACCCACTTTTAAGGTAAAATTAGATATTCTAGCAAATTATATTGGCTACACTATCGTCATTTGTTAATATTTCATTAATTCATTCTATTTAAATAACACTGACATGTCTAATATAATAAAACAAAGAAATTTCAAAGCTTATTTTAAACCAATTTAAATGTACATTACTGCAGTGTTCTAAAGGAAAATTACCCAGAATTCATGATGGATGAAAAATTTATTCATCTTTCCAACTACGAACCAATCATGTTACTTAGTGAAATTAGCTGCGCTTGTGCCGACGCTGTGAAAAGACTTGAAAGAAAACGCTCTTTGATCAGACGCGTTCGCCGTGTCAATACTAATAAAATATTATAAATTATAAAATATTAAAGTTTCATTTGGTATTGTGCATTTGTAGAGCCAATTTGTATTCTGACGGCAAAGGGAAATAAACAGAAATGCTTTGTAATCATCGGCGGAATATTGAAGTTAATATTGCGAAGCAGGTCTATGAAGAAAAATATCGAAGTTCGTATACGTCTTGTTGTAACGGGTCGTTTCTAAAAGTCCATTTTATAATTAGTACTTAGGTATTCGATAGGCTAGGGATCAATGGATTCTGTTATAGGTATGAGTATCAGTAATCTAATTGGTGTTAAGTGTTTGAAACTAAAAGATCGGCGATAAATATGATTGTTAATTATTTTTTACATGAATTGCTAAATTCCTTACTAATTGCAAATACTATGGGTTATTACGAGAAAAATATTTTAATTGGACAAGAGTACGTTATCAATAGTCGATAGGCTCGTAAAGATTGGGGTGAATTGAGTTTTTATTGTTTTTAATTATGATTGTGTTTTAATGCTTGAAAAAACCCATTTGTTATAATTAACGGAAAATTTGACGTGTAGAAATGTAGTAAAGTATAGTAAATGATACCATATTAAAAGTAAAATAAAAAATATATTGTCAAGGATTTTGCATAATTATTTTTCAGACTCAATAAGATGTAAAAATAGCCTAATTCTATTTTAGCTTGTACTTCTTAACTGGTCGAAATGTTGTTTCTATTCAATTAATTGCTTGAATAGACTTGAGGCTCAGTTTACGACGCTGGTCTAAAGTGTATGACATTATTGGAAAATATTATTCGTGTAGTTGTTCTACGGTACGATTACAAAGCTGAGGTCTCGGGTTCGAATCCTGGGTCGGACAAAACGATATATTAGATTTTACTATTCATTATGAGCCCGGAGTCAGGAATTTGTGCCCGGAAAATGGCGTGAGTTTATGTATGTATGTATAAACTTAATAGAATGATCATATCGATGTCAACTGGCCTCTGTGGCGTAGCTTCTCACTGTACGGATGAAAAACTAAAGGTCGCGGGTTCGATTTCCCGCGGCATATCATTAGGTTCCTATTATTTTCGATCTTAAAGCTCGTCAAATATTTACCACAAATTTTAATGCCATGGAATCATGAATAACTTCTCGGAAATGAATGTTAAAGAAATTTTCTTTCTGGAATCTTACACAACGTTCAACGAGTCATGGTCTGCGGACCAATGGATATTTTTTATTATTCACACATTTTTCTCCGCGAATAACATATTATTTCTAGTATTTTTTAGCAATGTCTGTATTTCCGGGATTAAACTCTTTTTAACGTAAGAATCCATCTTAAACCGAATAGACAATATACAATATACTTTTAATAATTATTTAAAGAAGGCCGGCATTATTGTGACAACTGTAATCACCATTGCACACTGTAGTTACGTAACTACAATAGCATACAACAAAAAAACATTGGGTATAATAATTTAAAAATTTAAGATTATACTACATATTATTTAAAATCGTTTTTCTACCGCACATTTTTGTCTGTTTTAAAGAACTTAAAGTAAATGTAGTCATTACTTCTAAATTATACTTTACCATGAGGTTACACGGTCAAAACCAATAAAATGTAATTATAAAAAAATCATTGTTTTTAAATTATGTCTATTATTTCTACCTATACTTATACTATATTTATCGCCATCTTTTTTACATTCATGCATGTTTCATTTTATTTTTATTATTAGTAATAAATTGCCATCTAAATAAGTAACTGCAATGCATAACAAATGGAACACTTTGAGTAATTTAATAACACCTAACAATATGTCTAGATTGTTTAAATACTATTTTACGCGACGAAAGTGTCATTAAAAAAAGGTAACGATACGTCTTGATTTTTGAAATACTATGTTAGGAGTCTCTCTGGAGTGCTGCCTCCAACAGGTCACTGTGGAAATCATTGGGAGAGGCCTATGTTCAGCAGTGGACGTCCTTTGGCTGATGGATGGATGGATGGATGTTAGGAGGAAACGGAATGAGGAGTCATCTGTTTGAAGACCGAATTCTAAAGAGTTTATTTTAATTGCTAATTAAAAATTACGGATGCACTTATAATTGTGGTATGATTATTTCTTACAGAATACACAAGAAAAAAAGCTTATTGATAAAACAAAAGTTACCTATGTTGTATTACATTTTAAAAAAATACATCCTATTTGCAATACCTATTTAATTAATTCTACGGTTTAAAAATTCATTTTTTAATGTTTGAAAACAAATTGTCGTAAATATTTCTCACTCATTAAAATTGGTATTTTTTCCAAAGTATAATATCATAAAAATTTCTTACTACCTTGTCATATTAATTTAACTACTATCCCTTATTTAACAGCACACAACTCACCCAAAAAAACAATCCACAGAGCCATATTGCGATTTTATATCACTACGCATCACAGATTGCAGAGCTGTGCTCTCGGCGAGTCGCGCGCGCTCACTGCGCCGGCGCAGCCACGATCGTCTAACGGTACAGCAAGGACGAACCGACAAACTTTCCGCGCTTTCTCTGGTACACGTGTATATTTTTTGTTTTGATAGCCTGTGGATGGCCTTTCGTTCGTGACAGGACGTATGGATAAGTCTTTTTGTCTGTTTTTGTTGCCAAGCTATATGTATATTATGTATGTTTGCGCTTTGAAGGTCATGGCCAGTGAAATTGCAGGGCTTTAACAAGAGCCGCTGTAAAGCATTTGGTTGAATGGCGGCTGTGAGTGGCTCTCTCTGTCAGTTCGATCTCCGCATTTAGAAAAATGTTCGTGCTCACAAATATTTATTTTGGGTTTTGATAGTTGTGTTTGGAGACCAAAAAGTCTCTAATAGTTTCCGATTCCCAGGGACAAGATAAGTCTTGTCCTGATCTGTCTAGTAAGATGATAAGTCATATAACTGTGTAACAAAAGTTAACAAGAAAATGTATAAATGGGAATAAAGTTTTAAATTACACAAATTTGTAGGTAGGTTCAGCGCATAAAACTCATAAAATATTAGAAGCACATTACGTAGTACTAAATTAAAACGCAATGGAGTGTGAAATTTACCTCCGAATATGCAATATTGAGATTTTTAAAAGCAATATATGGGAAGTACGCTTCCACGATGTTTTCCGCCTCACCAAGCACACTTGCACTAACGGTAATAAATACCACTTTCGTCTTATAATCCATTGTTATGTGTAATTCGGTTTATCATATGTCGGCTTATTATTTTTCTGCAGTTTAAGTCCCATTCTTATATCAATATATTACTATATTTTTAAACAAAATCAAATAAAAGATAATTCGAGTTGTTAAAGGAGTTTCTATGCCATTTCTTCTTTATACCTACAATATATTCCGAAAACCATTTTCGAAAATCAATACTACCACGGATCACCAGGCAGTATTTATTACCGATTCTAAATATTACGTATAATATTATTTTAATAAATATGTGAAATTCCTTTTTTTTTAATGTAGATCAATTAATTATATTAAATGTATAAGTTGTAAGATAAGACTGCATCGTGAAATGGGAATATTAAATAATTTTATTGCTTTTCGCACACATTTATTGCATTTCTCGTGGATTTGGAAGGTAAACTTGTACACCATTATATCGTTTATCAATAATTAATGAGTCTTTGATAAGTTAACCTTTTTTACATCGTGGAAACAAACATCCTTTGTACATATTTTGGCCTCCGCGTCTCTTGTGGAGGTGCATGAGTAGGTACTCCACTATCTTATACATCACTAATAAATTAATTAAAGCAGCAAGTATTTATGATACCATGTCAAATATAGGTATTATCATTCAACAAGTCCTCGAATGTTACTAGTATTTCTTGTCTGCCCGATGCTATTTTTATTGTAGTATTCCAACAGGCTTTTGTAGCAAGAAATCAAATGCCAAACTCATCTCCAAGGATTCTAGATTTCTCTTCGAATGTTATTCTCAGTATTAATTATAGACATCTATAAATAAATAACGGTGTCGATTGGATACGTCTTTGCATCTTAATCATCGTCAAAATAAACAAATATGACGTTTTATAGTAGAATATCATCGTTAAGCCTTCGACAATAGGTACCACTTGCCGAGTTTCATCTAATCAAATCTAATATAATCTAATTCAAAATTAGGTATATTTAATGTTGAAACGATTATATAACGATAATATAATTTCTATGGTATGTAAAGTCCGCCAACCCGCATTAGGCCAGCGTGGTGGACTACATGGCCTAACCACTCTCAATCGTACCCTCGATTGTAGAGTAGGCTCGTGCCCTGCAGTGGGACATAAATACATGGGTTGATACAATACAAAATGGAAAATCGACACTACAAGAAACGCGTTATTTATATATTAAAAAAACGATTTTATTAAACTGATTTAGGCACAGAGATCATACAACATCAATCATGAAATGAAAGAGTAATCTCAAGTGGTCTGGAGTTTATTGAACCACACTCAGGCACGGGATCACCCACGCTCTAACGGATTCATATTCATTGTCATCGGATATGAGCTGAGTCAGTTCAAGTTAAACATTAATTGACTTTGTGATATCTCGACATTTTTCTTATTTGTGATGCATTGGAGGTATAGGTTTAGTCGCGATACCATTCAAATAATACATACATACATAATCTCACGCCTTTTTCCCCGAAGGGGTAGGCAGAGGCGCCACTAGGACACCCACATTTCGCCTTGCATGTTCCGTCCCATGATGTGATAGGGGGCGAGCCTATCGCCATATCGGGCACAAATTCCTGACTCCGGGCTGATAATGAATAGAAAAATCCAATATCACTTTGCCCGACCCGGGATTCGAACCCGAGACCTCAGCTTTGTAACCGTACCGTAATACAACTACGCCACCGAGGCAGTCAAATAATAATAATAAATAAATACACCCAACAGTCCATACATACTACCCTACAATAAGATCGAGTCTTGTGTCGTAGATATAGGGAATTACGAGAGAGCTTTCGGTCCCTACAAACACCCAGACCCGAAACAAATACTTGTGGTTCTCACAAACATTTGACTCGGCGCGGGGATCGAACCCGCGGCCTGTCGTTTCACAGCCGGCGTCTAACCAACTGCGCCACGGAGGCTGTCAAATCTGAAATGGAATTGCAGATCGAACGTTTTTTATGATGAAATTATACTTATTCTTCTGGGAAGAACACACAAGGTGGACGAATGACCTGGTTAAGGTCGGAGGAAGTTGCTGGATGCAGGCCGCTTCCAACAGGTCTATGTGGATCCATGAGGGAGGCCTATGTTCAACAGTGAACTTTCTGTGGTTGAAGAGAGAGGGGGAGGGATTCTTAAACCAACAAGTTGACTTATACCTTTAAGAATTATTGTATTGAAGAGATCAACTGTCAACATCTTCTCGTAAAACCTAGTCAGAATTAAAATAGCCCCAAAGGTTATTAAAAGATGTCCTACCAAAATATAAGCGTTTCCTGTGTGAATATTGACTGCCTCCGTGGCGCAATTGGTTACCCCGCCTGTGTAAGAAGAGGCCTTGGGTTCGATCCCCGCACCTAGACAAATGTTTGTGTGTACGTCGTATTTCTTTCGGGTTTGGGTGTTTGTGAGACCAAAAAGCCTATGGTTCCTGGTACCCACGACACAAGACTCGATTATTTATTCACCAAAATATTTTTTCGGCGTAGTCAACTACGCAAACACAGTGAAGAATCGGTAAATCACGAGCTCAATACAATCAATCCAGATTTTTTATACAGCATTAATTCGCCTCACGGATACGTCTCGTATAAAGCAAGTAGACCAAGTGGAACGGTACTTCTTCTGTTAAAGAATCGTCCTGTTATGGCACATATTACATTGTCTCTGAGCGCGACGAATCTCTTCGCAGAGCATCAATTGTATTTATAGACAATACATACCTATCACCTCATCTATATATGTTTGCTAATAGAATAAAATATACGATCGTTAACATGTATGTGACAAAAGAGTGGCATAAAAAGTAGCGGATGGGTAGGTATAAGTTGAGGGAATTAATTGAGTGCGATGAAACCTGATTATCCAACCTTAGAAGTAGAGAAACACGTATTTGGTATCGCAAAAACTGTATTGTTCCTATCATAGTTCCCAAATACAAGCAAAAGACAAATTATATTCTCTTTTTAAAAAATATAGAACAGACCCGAGAATTGTCAGTCAATGATCAAATCCGCCAGTCGCCTCAACATTTAATCTTGAATACTAAAATATTAGATTGAACTCCAACAGAAAAGTTGTAAAGGCCTTGGAATTCTATCTGCCAGTTAATTAAAATTCCATTCTAGCACATAACCCGGTGAAGTAATACTCAAACTTTTACACATGAGGTTCTAGGAAAGAGATGCGAAGCAGTAAAACTGCTATGATCGTCATATCGGATGTGTTTATATAATTTCCAGATGTAGTATTTATAGAAGCCAACAAAAATATAAAATTCCACCACGTATGACGGGTACGCTTAAGGAACTTTCGTATCCAGGTCAGCGACCTTGATACTGTTAAGTTAATCTCACTTTCGTTTGTTTTTATGAATTTTGGCACGCCTCCAGCCTTCAACTTGACCGAAAATAGAATAACATCTACAGAAAAATCAGAGTATTTGCACAATTAGTTTCGTGATCTGATAATATGACATTATGTTTATAAAATTTTCAAAATATAAGACAAAACACGTGCAACGAATCCGACATCTTAGAGAGAAATTCCCTTCCACTAGTCTCGACTCAGAGCGTGTTAAACAAATGTTATATCAAGCGATTAAGTGATTAGACTCTTCGAGTCACGTGCGTGTTACATTGGCCCAATATCCGCAGTGAAAACAGGATGGCTTAAAACAAAAGTGACAACGGAAACAACTTTAAATCCACTAAAACATTCGCTTTCCTTATTCTCTTTTATGACTCTTTTTGTATGCACAACCAGTTTGCGTCGGCACACTTACTATGGCCACGCGATCAAATTGATACATTGACATACATCGTCTGTTTTGAGGTTAATTAATTTCTATTGGTTGATAATGAACCAGTATTGTATGGTTCACGAGGCGGTTCGGCAGACTGCGCGGGGCACGAATGACGCATTGGTGAAAGTGTCATAACATTGTATTCGCTGGACACAAAATATTTCGGCATTATTTGAATATTTTTAAATGATTTTTAGTAAGTAAAACCTGTCAATCTTTAGCTAAGATGGACTAGAATCTAGATTATTTATTATGTTTGTTCAAGATTCGAGTCGAAATCATTGTATAGATTACAGAGTATGATTGAGATCAGTTAAAAAACTTTATTGCCTTAAATAATTAAACTATTTAAGTGTTAAATTAATCTTAGTCAATAAGCGACGTTGTTCGCTGTGATAATCAATAAAGTCAATTGCATTTTAAATCAATCTCCTGCTGAGGCAATTTATTAGATGTCTATATTATGACCACAAAAAACACGTGCTACTTTCTTTGTTTAATCTAATGAAAGTTTTCATAACATTACGACATGTTTAAGTTCCAGTGACACCGTTCAAACAAAAGAAAGAAATGTATGACGTAACAATCCCTTTACTTTGCTATTCCTTTGTATTATAACATATGTACATTGCATGCCATGTGATTGCATTTACTGGTGGTATGATAATTGATATCAATATCCGAATAATGACAACCGTATACAAAAACGTAGATCGCTTCATAGGATCGCTTAGCCGTCAGGGATCAGCCTGCGAAACTGTGCTGTTTTAAGTTTCTGTCTTAAAGTGTTTTGTAGTTCCACAACACTCAAACCCAATTAAAATTAGATATTACAAGCTGAGCAGAAAGGGATAAGACATAAATTACAGACCCTAAAAATAAAGCATAATGAGGAGTTAAAATAATATTTTTTACTCTAAACAGACATTTATTTAACATCATTGCTTTGCGTGTTTCTCCAAATATTGTTGAACACGACGTTTATCAGCCTCCTCCAGATCTCTGCGAGGGCGTAGTCGCTTATGTGAGTGTCATCTCGAATCTCGTAGTCTTTATACGGTTGCATCACGAACTCGAGAGCATAAGGTATGCCGTATATCTGAGAGAATAAGTAATGTAATGAATTGATCCAGCTCGTTTACTTCCCACTGCAGGGCACGGCGCTTCTATTCTATCTAGTTTGTTAGGGTACTAAAGAAATGACAATATTTCACTACAACACAATTGCTACGAGATAATCGAATACTTTAAATTTTTTAAATTAAGCGTCACATCAAAAATCAAAAATTAATAATTTTATGAGATTTTAAAGGGATAAAATTAAATGAGAAATTATTTCCCTCTCTTTTCAGCCACAGCGAGTCCACTGTTGAACATAGGCCTCCCCCATGGGTTGCCACATGAACCTGTAATGAAAATAAGAAAGAAAAATACAACACATATACTGATCTTATAGAAAATATATATTTTCACAATTCTTATTAATGTTTCATACCGTAGAAGCATAGTCCACGCTGCTGCCCGACATCTGCCCATACCAATTATGAAGGGTATCCACAGTGACTGTGAGCACTTGGAAACTGGCATTCTTCATGGCTTCATCCACCTCGCCTCGCAAATCGAGGTATTTGTCGTCATCGGTCTGTGCGTCTGTGTAGCCTTTTGGATATAGAACTGCATCACCCTGAGACAGAAAAAGAAGTTAAACCCAAGTTTAAATGCATCACGATCAAGTTTTCGATATGTATAACTTTCCTTCAATTAGAGTGTTTAAAAAAACTAAAGTAGTTTGATGTACCTTAAAAAAGTTAGTTTATTCAAAGATTATACAATAATAATAATAAACAATAGACATTGAATTTGTTTAGTGCAGGCGATTGAGCGGATTTTAAACGGCTCTTTTCCGAGAATTAATTAAGTGCACTTTGTGACAGCAAAATTCTTTGAATATCGAGTAACAACGGAGGATTAAACCACGTTGCCTTGTTGATGTTAGCATCAATGCAGTTAATCGATGTAGATACAAAGTATGGAGTTAGCTGCATACTTTGTAATACTCAGCTAATTGTGTCTTATTTTCATACAAATCTTTAACAAATTCGGTGTTATCGACGCGAATATTTTACACTGTTCAATTCTCTTTCTGCATTCCATCCCAACATTAAAGTCGTCAAACAACCTACTGTTATATGTAGAAATTGCTCATCTGCGGAATAATCTATGATTATCGATCGTGTATAAAAAAATAAAGACAGTTTGCTCATATTTGGCACTAGACATTATGCTCAATGAGAATGTTTTGTTTCATGTTAGTTTATTTGAAAATTCCTTTTCTCAATTGTTTTATTTTAATTCAACCGCCCCTCCTCTATCAAAACCTCTATCAAAAGTCTACCTTGAAAGAGTTGTATTCATAACTTCCAGAATGGACATGGAAGTACGCGATGATTTTGTGGCTGTAGCGATGGAATACGTCACGGATGGCCCTTGTCTCAGCCTCGGAGAACGGGTTCGGTCCAGGATACAATTGACTGCAGGAGCTGATGGGATGAGTGACGTTCCAGGCAACGTCGAAATTGCGGTCCAAAGCCACCCCTGGACATGCGCTTTGAGGAGACATATTTTTGTTCCACGTGTGTTCCTGCAGAAGCATATACTATATTAATTATTTTATTATTTATTTTTATTTATATCCTTTATTGTACACTATATTTAAGCTTAACAAATAAAACATTACATTCGATAATAGTACAAAAGGCGGTCGTATCGCTCGAGGCAATCTCTTACCGACTACCTTGGGATGGAAATAAGAGAAGGATAAAAGAGAGGGCAGTCAATAGTGCACCAATAGCTCATTAAAAACATATTAATAATAACTATAAAATAAAAATAACAATAATATTTTATGAAAATAACAATTATGTAAATATTATTAAGTAAATAAACTAATATTATAGATTCAACTTTCACGGATTGTGAATGATGGAGGAGATCGTAAAGCTGTAGTACAAATTGGTCGCCTGGACCGTGGTGGTACCACTGCCTCAAGGAAGATCCACGTCAATTATCAGCTTATCTGTTATATTCCTTTCCGTGAATGACATTAAACGACATAATATGTATAATGACACTCTATTTGAACAGTTACCATCAAGTGCAAATATAGTTCTTACACTTATCTTATTAGTGTACATCTTTATCCCATGTTCATTGTTCATTTATGGACAAATCTTTCGGTGTCGTAGCTGTTCGTTTGTGGAATGCACTTCCCGTTGTGGTGAGGCAGGCTCAAACTCTGTCATCTTTTAAGAAGTTGGTAAAAGAGCACTACTTTTCTTCTTAAACAGATATACTGATCAATATTATTTCCTTAATTTAAATATATTGGTAATATACTTATATATGTATGTTTATTTATATATAATTGTATTTATGAATGTTTATATACATTATTTATGTAGTTTTTGTATATTTATGTATAAATAGTATTATTTATTTGAGCTTTTGTCTTTATTATACACTGCCCTTTCTCTCTCCTTCTCATAAATCCATCCAATGGTTGTCTGGTAGAGATTGCCTTAGTGCGATAAGACCGCTATTTGTACTTTGTTATATTGTTGTCTCTATACCTATTGTTATATTTATTGTGTACAATAAAGAATAAAAATAAATAAAAATAAATAAATAAATATCCCAATCTAAACCAAAGCAACCATGGAACGCAAAGCAACATGATTTATTTTGCATTCAAAGAATATTTTTTTGAACCCTTATGGTAAAGGCACAACCAGTTCTTATATTAATGTGTGAATAGTTCCATTCAAGTCAAAATCAAACTAAGATAACTCAGACATTCTTCAGTATAAATTTAATTCTTTTAATACATCTCATTACGTCTTCACGCCATGAGTCGTCCGTCTTCTCTCATCTTCCACGCAGTTTTTCCTCATTTCTTCCTTCTGTACTTAAATATCTTATGGCTAGCGCAGACCGGGACGGCAAGAATGGAATGGCAAGAGATTTATTTTTTTACCAAAGGATATCCAATTTATCTCGTAGGATAGGACATAAATTTCAATGTTTTAATTTGATGCTGCGGCATTGAGAAATCCCTTTCGTGCCCCGGTCTGTGCTGGTCCTTCATCATTCATTCTCAAACTCTTTCCATCTTCAGCACTTAATTCGTCATCTCTTTCACACAAACTTTATATCAGTCATTCGTCTAACGTTTCATTCTACGCATCTGTCACCATAACATTCAAACCCTACATTAATAATCACTATTAAGCAGCATTAACCTTTCGCAGCAATTCGTACTTACAGCAGAAACATATGCATAGCCGTCTGGATTAGCCATCGGAACTAAAAATATATCGAACTTGTCCAAATACTCCAGATAATACGAGACTAGGAGTTTGAATTTCTTATCCGTGGAAAAACAGGGCAATAGATTCAAGCCCATTACACTCAGACCGTGAACTATAAATACTATTTTCTTCTCGGGTACTTCATCGATGTATTTACTCTCCTCAGCTCTAAAATATCTGTTTGATAATCTTCTAGATTCTGTTATTTTCAACAGCACTATGTCATTGTACTGTACTGTGCGTCCCAAAATTTCTGTAGTTACGTTCGCATCTGTAAATTGCTCCATTATTTTCTTCAGTTGGTTTGCTATCTGAAATATATTTGAGATAAAAATAGTATAATCAAATGTAAGAGCAATATACTACAAAGTAATTAATTATTGTATTAATAAATGAATGAGATGAATATATTCTCAAAAAAAAATTACACAATAGTTTACTTACAAAGAAAGAAGTTAACTTCTCAGGTAGTGCATCACGCTTTGGTAGTTCTCTGAAAAAATATGTTGATACACGGAGTGCTATGAAATACATAATACATTCTGAGCCACAAAGAGCTCGTTCAGTTGAGGATCTTAATTGGTACAATGACATATAAGAAGTGATCAAGTTACAACAGAAAAGCCACAGGTGAGCTATCTTTTCAATCAGACTGTTCATAAGACCGATGAGTTCTACCTACAATTTCATTATAATATTTATGAATTTACTGAAGTGTAACGTAATTATAATTACATTTAGGCGTAATTTTTATCCTTACTCAAACAACTAGGCGGTATTTTTCAGAGACGATTTGACTTAAAAAATAGCTTACTCCATTTCTAAGCCCTTTTTAATCGTACTCTCGATTGTAGAGAAGGTCCGTGCATTGGCACGTGTATGGGCTGATACAGATACAATCAATAAAGGTGGTCGATGTGCTTATAATTCCTTTGAAATTGTAAGTGTTTTTTGCTATCAGTGCTCTCTTTTCTAGATAAATCATATGTTGCTAAAAAACACGAGCTTGTACATGGTGGATTACCGTAGAGGGCCCTCATTATTTCGTAAATATGAAAGCCATATAGACTTCTCACTTGATATGGAAGCCATTTTTATGTAATTATATTGGCATACAGACTTACCCCGTGGGTTGCTGCATCAAATACATTTGAGTGATTCTTGTTGACCTATTAAATAATTAAACACTGTAAGCAACTATACTTAATTCTAAATTTAACTAGTCTCCTACCAGCAATATCAACAAATATTTCATTGTAACTCCCTTAATTTATTTGTGTTTATTTGATTCCGTGTTAAAAACCAGCTAATGTTAAGTATTAAGCTCGTCATCCTGGTTTTAACGAGTTGCAATGGATACAGAATACAATAGCATCTACTGATAATATAATAATATTACAAAAACTATGTAGTATACGAATTATTATGCTTATTTTTTCTGTGTTTAAATCAATAGAAACTACAGCAGACATTTTGGTCTCACTACACCCAGATTCGAAACAAATATTTATGAGTCGCACAAACATTGTCTCCGGTCTCGATGTCATCAAACTCGCGACCTCTGATTTTACAACCGGCACTCAAACAACTGCGCCACAGACACTGTCGAATAATAATCTAAACTATTAATCATTGTAACTGTGTGTAATAGTGATGATTGAATCAAATTGAATAAATTACGTACATCATATCATGCTTATTTCTCAAGTACTGTGGGAGCTTGGGCCATTTCTTTGTAACCTTGCCTTGTCGCAAATGCTTGCCTTGATCATTCCCTGTGTTATTTTGGGCAGCTTTATTCTTTCCAGGTTCATTCCGACTGCGGTATGCGATATGGTTTCCTCTTGCTGTTGCTTCTGTTGTACCACTAAACATACGATATAGTATTATAATAAAAACATTCCATAGATCTCATTTGCAAACTTGAATCTCAATAGATGTCGCGAGTATATTTTCCCGTCCAAGGAAAGCCTGGTTAACACTTAACTTACTTCAATGATTAAATACTTAATTCAACTAATTACTTCATTTATGTTAATTAATGAACTGCTCTGATTTAAACCAACTTGTAATTTTTGTAATAATCACTACATTGTAAACTGGTTTTGAAAAGAGCAACACTAGAGTTTTTTGCCCGTTCTTCTCTAGTGAAAACCGCTTTCCGAACCGGGTGGTAGTTAAAAAAATGACTGAATCTAAACAATGTTGAACATTTTAATGGATTCAATAAATTATTTTCATTTCATTTCATTTCATTACGTCCTAGTTTGCCGTTTTTCTCATATTTTTACAAATTCACAGTTATGATGCTACAGCAAATAGCAAAAATCTGAGATCTTTTCACACATTTGAAAGAACTAGTGCCAACTATTTAGATGCTCGTCTGTAATCTCATTAAAAAGTAAATATTATTTTGGTTTTAATTAATGTTGGTACCTGTGTTTTCCTCGACTATAACGAAATTCTTTTTCAGCGCTGTTTCTTACTTTGTGATCTTCATATTTTGCATTTCTTCTAGCATCAAGATCAGAATCACGTTCCCTTAAAACATTATTTACTTAAAAATAAAAGCAGTCGAGGTGTAAAGATGCCTCGCGTTATTCAATGATGAACGGAATCTTCATTCGACATTTACAAGCCGCCACATTTGAATTAATTTTATAATGGTCATACTATAACATTAAAGAAAAAATGTTATGTATCCATTGAAGGTAACTCACACTAATTTGCTTTTTCGTGATGTATTCAGCGCTATTTTACGCACTAATAAATTTTGGGACATAGTGCTAATCAAAACAAAAATTTATTGTCATAGGAATCGAGTACAAACGGTTCCCAGCCCAATCGCCCACTAGATCAATGGTGCTAATGAATATCAATGTCTATTTCTTTCGCCATACAGCAGTGTGAATGCACTGTTGTGTTCCGGTATGAAGGACATTGTAGCCAGAGTAACTAATGGACATAATGACACTTAATATCTTATTTCTCAGGATGGCGAGCGCAGTGGAATGCCAAGCATTGCTTTGTAAATTCATAGTGTTGTTTGGTTTTTCTACTGTACATGAGCGGTGGTGGTATCGCTTACAATCAGGCGAATGGCATGTTCGTCTCGCCATTTATTGAAATAAAAAAACCAAATCACTCACCAGAATTTTAAAAGGTCTGCACTGTGTACTAGAACATAAATTTAATGATTAATGATTAACTTTAAAGAGCCCCTGAGTGAACTAAATGAAAACTAGACGTGTTGCCATCAATCTTACAAACGCGTCACGGGTACAAATTGGAGTTTTTAAATTCAAATCTCGTTTTTGTTTATAATCTTTTTATATTTTTAGTAGTCGATATTTGAGTGCATTTAAGAGAGAAATATGTATAATATTATCAATAAATAGGAAAAATCACAACACATTTACTACTTAAGTAATACGTAACTCCATTTTATGTTATTCGTTTCAAATTGGAATGACATGGGGGCTACGAGGGTGATGTGTGCAATTAAAGTATACACCCGCGAGAGAAAACCGACACAATAAAGCCTATCTGCTCAAAACGTAACTCACACTGGTTAAACTTAGCGTTTCAAACTTCGAATCCATTCGCGTGAGTCGTTATTAATATCCTACCTACCAACTCTGGACTCTCGGGTTCATCATCAAGCAAAGAGTTTTTTACAAGAGGTACATGAAATCTATGAGTCCGAATTACGTCAATCCAGCGGATAAAGCCCCTTTTCCTAATATTGTTGACGTCACGCAGTCGGCGAGTCGTAAAATGATAAGCTCTAACTTCTGTAACACACTTAAAAATTTGTAAGTATGTGTTCATTTATAAATAATGCAACGAATCCATGACAATATATTTTGTAAGTAAGAAGAAAAATATTTTTACGAAACGAAAATCACGTTCATTTATAAATCAACCACTTATTAATTCTTTAGCAACTCCGGATAGAACCTGGTACTCCTTTAATTCATAAGCCCATAAGATACGCATGCAACAGCCAGTTAAATAATAATTGTGTTATGAAAAAAAATACTGCCTCAATGGTGTAGTTGTATTACGGTACGGTTACACAGTTGAGGTCTCGGGTTCGAATCCCGGGCCGGGCAAAGTGATATTGGTTTTTTCTATTCATTATCAGCCCGGAGTCAGGAATTTGTGCCCGATATGGCGATAGGCTCGATTACATCGTGGGACGGAACATGCAAGGCGAAATATAGGTGTCCTGGTGGCGCCTCTGCCTACCCCTTCGGGGATAAAGGCGTAAGTTTATGTATTTAAAAAAAAAATACTTACAAATTTATGAATCAACTTACCCAGAGTAATTTCACACCAATTAACAAAAAGTGTAAGTATAATTACTTTTGTTAAAGAGAAATGTTCACGCATGTTCAGTGTGAAAATTAAATTTAATCTCTTACATACAATAAACAAAATATCAACGCCATGGAAAATCGATTTTCAGTTTATGTTGATATTGTATAATGCATTTGTTTTGTTACGGTATTGAGCGATTTCTATAATACACGTCGTAAAAATAACAATGTAAAGTTTTATTAAATGTATTTAATTGAATACTAGCTTCTGCCCGCAAACTTCGTCTGCATGATTAATTTTATGTGAAATAATCCCGTCTTATTATTGTTCCTTAGATTTACGCGTATTTTACACATTGAAATAAAACAATTTTTTACGAATTTTCTCGCCATTTGTTTTAATTTTTACACTATCCCGTCTCAATCTCACTCAAAAATAGTAATTTAAACCGTTGCGTACCATTGTGTCTTTAAAAGTGAACTTGATTATTTTAGGAAAACTATGTATTTATCACCCAAATATGACGATAAGTAAAAAATTGTATGAGTCACTAATAATACCACCTGGCTTCGTTTTCGGTCGCAGTCTACCGTGTAGAAAATAATGTTATGCTCTTTACGTTATATATCTCTATAGGATTCCTTACGATGTTTCCTTCACTGTTTAAGTGCGTAAAAATATATTTCAAGCTATAATACAAATATTTACAGACCGGAGTTACAAGATATCGGTGCAACAGGGTGCTCGAAGTTCACTCAGCAACGTGCGAATGACAGGGCTAGGAGACTTGGAAAGTGGATAAATTCCCAACAGAAACATATTTACTGAAAGTTCTCAAGCATTTCGTATTTAGGTACGCTAGTAATGCTGGGAAATGTATGTCCAAATAGAAAATGACAGGGTGTTCTCGTACCCTGGGAAATCTTATATCAACAACTTGATGTAAGTTTGTTTATAGGATATTCGGATCCATATAATATGTAGAGAAAAATAATAAAACAGAAGTAGCAGCTATCAGCTATATACACATGTACATACAAGTAGTACGAGTACAAAGTCGAACTCAGGCCGGCAAAATTATGCTAGCCGCGAAAAATAACAATCTCTCGTCGGTACATACGCCATATGGACTACAAGCATGCATTTACCGTCAGGTGCTCCGTTGTTCCACAACACTCAGACCCAAAATAAATGTTTCATCTATCGATTGCCAAACTTTAAAATTAGATATTTCCAGCTAAGTAGAAAGGGAAAATATTAGAATTATAGCGCATCAAAATAAATTATAAAAAAGTGCGTGGTGGCCTGTTGGTAACGGACCAGACGCGGCTGCCTACATATTCACGGTGGTCGCGGGTTCAAATCCCAGGGCACACCTCTGACTTTTCGGAGTTATATGTGTGTATTGATAGTCAATCACCACGCACTTTAACGGTAAAGGAAAACATCGTGAGGAAACCTGCACACCGTAGCGATTTTAAAAAGAATTTCTACGGTATGTAAGTCCGCCAACCCGCACTAGGCCAGCGTGGTGGACTATATGGCCTAACCACTCCCAATCGATTCTCTCGATTGTAGAGTAGGCCCGTGCCCTGCAGTGGGACGTATATGGGCTGATATAGATAGAAAATAATTTATAACATTACTGAGGAGTTAGAATAATTACAACTGATACTTTACACTAACATTTATTTAACATCATTGCTATGCGTGTTCCTCCAGATATTGTCGAACACGACGTCTATCACTCTACCCCAGATCTGTTCAAGGGCGTGGTGGGCGAAGTAAGTACCATTTTGGGTCGCGCGGCCCTCATACGGTTGCATCACGAACTCCAGAGCATAAGGTATGCCGTATATCTGAAAGAATAAATGAAATAATCAAATAATCCAGTCTATATACGTCCCACTGCAGGGCACGGCGCTTCTCTGCTATCGAGAGTTTCTATTAAAGGGGCTTTGGCCATTGTCCGCCACACTTAACTAGTGGCAGACTTCGCGTACTATTAAATAAGACATACCATGATATTGGCTACGGCAAAAACAAAAAGCATTCCTTATTGGCAGGAGAAGCCACGGACTTGCAAAAATAAATAATTGTGAGCGGTAGTTGTTTTTTCCATAGCTTCATGCTTTTTCTAGTTTGTAAGAGTACTAAAGAAAAGACAAGATTTAAAATTATTTTATTAGGTGTTGCGTCTAATTTCAAATTTTTTTAAACTAGGTAACTAAATGAGACATTAATCAATCCTCTTATAATCAGCATAAAAAAACCGTGGAATATAATTTTATGATTTCTAGTGTGTGATCTGTTGTCGCGCCCCCCCATACGGAGTATTCATGTATATCCTCAAATTTTCACAATTCCTATTAATGTTTCATACCGTAGAAGCATAGTCCACGCTGCTGCCCGATATTTTCCCATACCAATTATGAAGTGTATCCACAGTGACTGTGAGCACTTGGAAACTGGCATTCTTCATGGCTTCATCCACCTCGCCTCTCAAGTCGACGTATTTGTCGTCATCGGTCTGTGCGTCTGTGTAGCCTTTTGGATATAGAACTGCATCACCCTGAGACAAAAAGAGAATTTAATCCCAAGTTTAAATGCATCACGATCAAGTTTTCATGATATAACTTTGTAAAAGTTTCCTTCAATTCAAGTGTTTAAAATACTAAAGTAGTATGATGTACTTAAAAAGAAACGTTTATTTTATTCAAAGATTATACAATGAACATTGGCATCGTTTATGTTGTTAAACATTTAACTGTATATTTTGGTGTATTATTGTAAGAATAATAAACAATAGATATGAAATTTGTTTAGTGCAGGCGATTGAGCGGATTTTAAACGGCTGTTTTCCGAGAATTAATTAAGTGCACTTTGTGACAGGCGAAAAACTTTGCATATCGAGAAACTACGGGGGATGAAACCCCGGTGCCTTGTTGATACCAACTGCACACTTGGTAATACTCAGCTAACTGAGTCTTATTTAAATATAAATCGATAATAAATTGGATTTCATCGACGCGAATATTTTACACTGTTCAGTTCTCTTTCCTCTTTCCATCCTAACATAAAATTCGTCAAAGAACCCACTGTTATATGTAGAAATTGCTCATCTACGGAATAGTCCATGCTTATTATCCGTATTTTATCAAAAATAAAGACAGTTAGCTCATTATTTTGCACTAGACATTATGCTCAATAAGAAGGTTATTTGAAAATCCTCCTTTATCACTTGTTTTATTCTAATTCAATCGCCCCTCCTATATCAAAACCAAAAGTCTACCTTGAAATAGTTGAAATCATAACTCCCGGAATGGACATGGAAGTACGCGACGATTTTGTGACTGTAGCGGTGGAATACGTCACGGATGGCCCTGGTCTCAGCCTCGGAGAACGGGTTCGGTCCAGGATACCATTGGCTGCAGGAGCTGATGGGATGAGTCACGTTCCAGGCAACGTCGAAATTGCGGTCCAAAGCAACCCCTGGACATGCGCTTTGAGGAGACATATTTTTGTTCCACTTGTGTACCTGAAGAAGCATATACTATATTTATAGTATTAGGTATATAAACTACTATTATATATGCAACTTTCACGGATTGTGAATGATGAAGGAGATGGTAAAGCTGTAGTACGAATTGGTCGCCTGGACTGTGGTGGTACCACTGCCTCAAGGAAGATCGACGTGAATTACCAGTTTATCTGTTATATTCCGTTCCGTGAGTGACTTTAAACGACTTACAATAACACTTCATTTGAATAGCTTTGCACTAACCATCAAATGCAGATAAATTTCTTACACGCAAATATCTCTTATTTCTATAATTGTTTGCGCCGAAACAGTTATTAAACCTAAATGAGAGAATATATACTCTTCTTCTTCTTCTACCTGGCATTATCCCGGCCGGTACCATGGTCCGCCTTACGGATAATTCTCCTCCATTTCGCCCGATCATCGGCATCCTCATTACTAAGACCATTGACCCTCATATCTTCCTTGACAACATCTGGCCAGCATTTTTTTGGTCTACCCTTGGTTGAGGTCCGGAAATGTTGAGGCTCAGGCACATATTGCCGACGTACTCCTGTGGTTTTCTTAGGACATGACCATAACATCTCAAGCGACATTCTTGGAGTTTATTTGCCACATCACGAAGACCAAGACTGCCGCGGAAGTGCTCGTTACAGATTCTGTCCAAATGCGTAACGTTGCACATCCACCGTAACATTTTCATCTCCGCGGTGTGGACCTCCTGCACATGTTGAAGACAGGCCAGGTGTCAAAACCATACAAGAGCACAGGCTGCACTATGTTTTTATAGATGAGACCTTTGAGCCTCATCGACATCCAGCGGTCGCAAAGTATGCCTGAGACCTCCTTCCACTTAGACCAAGCAGCGCCTATACGGGCTTAGACGTCAAGGTCGATGTTACTGGTCTCAAGTAGTGTGGATTAGAGGTACTTGAACTTCTCCGTCTTCACGGCAAGTTTGTTCCCTATTTCGATGCTTTGTGGGGAATATTTACTATTAGGTAGAAAAGTCAAGTAGGTGGTCGACGTGTAAGCCTAAGCCAAAATACATTCCTAAAACACATACGTATATATTCAAAAAACAGATAACTTATTAGTGTTTATCTTTATCCCAATCTTAACCGAAGAAAGAAAGAAAGAAAGAAAGAAAGAAAAAATATTTATTTGTAACAAGTAGCAATAACTAACAAAACAAATTTTATACATAAGTACAAACAGTGCTCGTTACAAAAACGGACCACACTCAGCATGTGCACGAAGCAATCATGTAACGCAAAGCAACATGATTGATTTGGTTTACAATCAAAGAACATTTTTTTGAAGGGTTATGCTATAGGCACTACTAGTTCTTATAATAATAATCACTATAAAGCAGCATTCAACTTCCGCAACAAATCATACTTACGGTAGAAACATGAGCATAGCCGTCTGGATTAGCCATCGGAACTAAAAATATATCGAACTTGT
Organism: Deilephila elpenor; assembly: GCA_949752805.1. Classification (NCBI taxonomy): domain Eukaryota; kingdom Metazoa; phylum Arthropoda; class Insecta; order Lepidoptera; family Sphingidae; genus Deilephila; species Deilephila elpenor. The sequence continues at coordinate 7,794,966 of OX457112.1, forward strand.
CCAAATGTTCCAGATAATGCCAGACTAGGACTTCTAATCCCGCAGCCATAGACAAACAGGGCAATAGATTCAAGCCCATTACACTCAGACCGTGAACTATAAATACTATTTTCTTCTCGGGTACTTCATCGATGTATTTACTCTCCTCAGCTCTAAAATATCTGTTTGATAATCTTCTAGATTCTGTTATTTTCAACAGCACTATGTCATTGTACTGTACTGTGCGTCCCAAAATTTCTGTAGTTACGTTCGCATTTGTAAATTGCTCCATTATTTTCTTTAGTTGGTTTGCTATCTGAAATATAGGTATATTTAAATAAAAACAGTATAATCAAAGGAGAATGCCCATTCATGGTATCGGTAAAATATCGTTGACTCCGATACCGATACTGCTTAAAATTCATTATAGCACTTTTTATGGTTTGTCCTTAAACGTTGTCCTGTTTTATCCCGGGTGCCCAGTTTTAATAAAATAAAGTAATTATCATCAAATTTTATGATACGTCAGCTATTATTACAAATGGGGCTACCAGAGTGACTTGACTTCAAATTCATTTCTCCAAGAACTCCGGGCCTGGGTTTTCAAGTTTCATAGTAAAATAAGCATTCTCCTTTAAAAGCAATGTATATATTATGTCATTAATTATTGTATTCATGACAAAATGATTGAATTGAATATATTCTTAATTCTTGAGTATTGAATTGAATTGCATATAACATTTTTTTAAGCAATAGGATACTTACAAAGTAAGAAGATAAGTAATCTAATGCATCAACGTTTGTGGGTTCTCTGGAAAAATATGTGGTTAGTAATACATTCTGAGCCACAAAGAGCTCGTTCAGTTGAGGATCTTAATTGGTACAATGACATAGAAGAAGTTGTCAAGCTACAGGTAAGCTAATTACTACTGTTCGATCAAACTGTTCATAAGACCGATCAGTTCTAACTACAATTTCATTATATGTATGTACTAGCAGCCCGGCATAATATAAGCTATAATTTGTAGCATTTCAAGAACAAATAAGTTAAGTAATAAGTTTATTATTATTAAGAAGTTAAAGATTTCAGTCAAGTACTTAATCAATTTTGACTTTGAATTTAGATTGTTCGAACAAAGGGATATAAAAGTGGTCGATATAAGCATAATAGGAATTATGCTTATAAGGAATTATAAGCATATATATATTGTGTTTATCAGTTTCAGTGCTCTTTTTCCTATCCTTTTTCTAGATAAATCATATGTTGCTAAAAAACAGAAGCTTGTGTGGTGGATTACCTCTGAGAGTCCTCATTATTTCGTAAATATGAGAGCCATATAGATTTCTCATTTGATATAGAAGGCAATTTTATATAATTATATTGGCATACGACATATAATAATTATAAATTGACTTACCCCGTGGGTTGCTGCATCAAATACATTTGAGTCATTCTTTTCGAACTATTAAACAATTAAACTCTGTAAGCAACTTCACTTAAATCTCAATAATAAATAATTTAAAAAAATTTAATACACGCTTAGGAAGCGACCCAACTAAAAAAGTTAATGTTCTGAAACTCATTCATTTTATGGTTAAAAGCTAGAGTGCTTGGGGATAAGAAATTTTTGTGCTAACTATTGACTGATGGTATTGGGATTAAATTAAATAAATTACGCACGCCATATTGTAATCATGCTGATTTCTGAAGTGTTGCTGGACCTTGGGCCATTTCTCGGTAACCTTGCCTTGTCGCAAATGCTTTCCCTGATCACTCCCTGTGCTTTTTTGAGTGGCTTTATGCTTCCCGGATTCATTCCGACTGCGGTACGCGATGTAGTTTCCTGTTGCTGTTAATTTTGTTGTATCTCTAAAAATACGAGGGGGTATAGCATAAAAAATACAAGGATTCAATACAAAATGTAAGTACATATTTTAAAGAATGTTGTTTACATATAATTTAATTGAATGAATTCTACTTATTTCTAAAAATACAAAAAAATGTGTCATTACAATTTTCTAGCTCTTTCTCTACCGTTCCCCAACGACTCATTAAAGACTTTTGGAGCAAATATTATTTTGTTTTAATAGTGTACCTGTGTCGATAGGCTCGCCCCCTATCACATCGTGGGACGGAACATACAAGGCGAAATGTGGGTGTCCTAGTGGCGCCTCTGCCTACCCCTTCGGGGATAAAGGCGTGAGTTTATGTATGTATGTACCTGTGTTTTCCTCGATTATATCGAAATTCTTTTTCGTCACTGTTTCTGACTTTGTGCTCTTCATGTTTTGCATTTCTTCTGGCATCAAGATCAGAATCACGTTCCCTTGAATTCATAAATAAAATCGTAACAATTGTAAACCTACACTGCATGATTGAATGATGAATTAATTCATTAAAATCCGACATTGGTTTGCAGCAATATTTTGATACATATAGTACATTTAAATCATAATAATCGTTACTTTAGAACACAGAGAGCCTAATATAAAAGCAAACAAATTGGATTGTCGTGGGAATCGAATGCAAAACCTCACGGCTCACAGCCCATTCTGGCACTAGATACACACGCAATACTAATAAGTAAAAAGTATTTAACACTCACCAGAATTTTAAAAGGTCTGCACTGTGTACTGAAAAATATATTTAATGATTAACTTAACTTAAGTGCCCAAGATTTAGTCCAGCTAAATAAAAACTAGACGGTGTTGTCATCAATCTTACAAACGCGTCACGGGTACAAATTAGCGCCTTTATATTCAAATCTAGTTTCTTTTTATACACTTATACAGGGTATATCCAGATTGCGACCGAAAACGAAACATGTAGTAATATTAATTACCTACTTCAAACACAATGCAATAAAAAAAATTGTTAAAAAAAAAAAAAGTTCGGATGCGCAGTTTGTACTATGGTATGATTGCAAAGCTGAAGTCTCGGGTTCGAATCCCGGATCGGGCAAAGTGGATTATTATTAACACAATATTGGATTTTTCTATTCATTATCAGCCCGAAGTCAGGAATTTGCGCCTGATATAGCGATATGCTCGCTCCCAATTACATCGTGAGACGGAAAACACAAGGAGAAATGTGTGTGTCCTGGTTGCACCTCTGCCTACCCCTTCTGGGAAAAAAGCATGAGTTTATGTATGTATGTATGTATGTATGTATATTTATGCATGTATGTATATTTATGTATGTATGTATCTATGTATCTATGTTTGTTTATGTATGAATGTTATAAAAAATATTACTTCCAAAATTATGAAACAACTTACCCAGAGTAATTTCACACCAATTAACAAAAAGTGTAAGTATAAATACTTTTGTTAAATGCTCACGCATGTTCGGGTGTGAAAATTTAAACCAATCTTTTGCATACAAAAATCAATATACAAAATATCAACGCCATGGAAAATCGAATTTCAATTTATGTTGATTTTGTATTACAATATTGCATTTGTTTTGTTACGGTATTAAGCGATTTAGATAATAATGTTAGTACAAGTTCATATCGTTTATGCAAATATTTTTATAACACATCGTAAAAATAACAATGCAGTGTTTTATAAAATGTGTTTAATATTATAAAGTGTTTGTTTGTCGTTCTGTTTCGCAACATTGATTTTTAACATAGACATTTTGAAAGTCAAATACCTAGGTTGTAAACGAGAGGCCGCAGATTCGATGCCTACAACGAGACATAAAACATTTGTGCAACGTTAAAAATATATTTTTGAAAGACTTACTTGGGGACAAGAGTATGTCTATGAATTTCGGGTGTAATTAATACTAAGCATATGGCTATCGCAGAGTGGATATGGGCTACTTTTTCTGATAAATTTATTTCGTAATGTCAGTGGAACGTCGCCGTTGAAAAATAGCAATAATATAAATGTTTCAATGCATAGGAGTAAGTAGTTTATTTGATATTATTCTCCCCACATAAACAATTAAAGATTAAAGCGACTGGATGCGTAAAGCAGCAGACCGGGCTCTGTGGCGTACCTTGGGAGAGGCCTATGTCCAGCAGTGGACTGCAACGGGCTGATGATGATGATGATGATGATGAAACAATTAAAATGGCTTGAGAATCAAATGTGTTACTGGCTTGAGGGTCGGCGATAAAAATGTATGCTTTATTGAGCATATTTATAATATGTACAAAATACTTCTTGCTACTTACAGGAACATAATTACATACTTACCATTTAAATAAGAAAATCTTATCTGCTTATAATAATGCATACATTTTAATGCGTTTCTATAACCTAGAATTTCGCTACAGAAAACATATAAATGTAATATTTAAGTATTATGCGGGGGTTCCTTAAATCTTGACCGTTTGGACATTAAAAACTTCACGATGCCCTTAAAAGTGTTGTTTTACTGTTCATGGCTGTTATGGCAAAGGTCTAGGCGTAACATTGTGGTACAAGTAATACGACGGGAGACTGTAATCAATTTTTTATTTATTCGGAGATTATTTTTTTTTTTTTTTGCAGAAATACTTTTGGGACATTAGTTGGAACATTTTTTTAACTTAATAGTTTTAAATAAATACCCATATCTTTATACCACTATGTTTATTCTTTTATGTATATTATCATGTTAAATACAATGAATGAAATTTAATGAAAAATGAATAAAAATCAAAAATGTATATCTTCTAATTCTGACAATGCAGGTCTACATGTATTTGCAGCTGGAAATTATAAGCCGCAAATTGGTAACAATAATGTAACCTTACTAATTAGGATATACTGCAAAATCAACTCTAGTATGAAGTTACTATTATTAATTAAAGATACACCTTAATAAGCTACGTATTCACTTTCTAACCCATTTATAACCTCATACGCAAATGATCCTATTCCAGCTGAAAAGCTAATTTAGAAGCAATGTTCTAAACAACTATACATTTTACTATTCGTTAAGCGTAGAATCTGTACGATATGTAGGGCCTTGTAACCTACTTTCACAACGTGTTTCAAGGGATTGAATCGAACTTTCTCTTAAGTCTCTAAATAATACGCACGTTAAACGCTCAAATTTATTTCATCTTAGTTAAAATCTAACAGTTTTGATATTTTAATAACTAGGTGCAATTTATAAGAATTATCTTGATGGTTACTGGTAGAGAAAATTGCCATGTTGTGTGTATTAGAAATTACGAGAGACTTTTCGGTCTGGCATACTCCCAGTTTCGAAACAAGCGCTTGTGGATCAAATAAACATTTGTCACGGTACGGAGGTAGAACCCACTTCGCCACAGTGGCTATCTCTTTTTTTTTAGCATTCACAACAAAATATTGACCTACGTTTTGTTTTCGTTTTAAGCTGCTAGTTATTTTCAGGACCATTGCGTCTTTAGCTTTAACATAATCCACCTACACTTTACGGGTGATAAAATAATAATCGCTTGGTCCTATAACATAAGCTGCCGTATAGAGCATCGTAAACGCGCTTTAAGATTTACACCTACACAAAAAAACTGTTAGAGCTCCCGGTTCAATCTTCATCTGAAAGCCCTGCTGTAATTCGGACCCCCATGTAATTCTCGCGCAAGTAACTGCGGATATTACAATACACACATGATTTTACAGTTTGATTTTTATATTTAGAATTGCCTTATTTATCTAGGAGTAGGATTTAGGAACAGGCAGGTGTTGAATTCTTGAGTTCTGTGCCCAGTTTGAGTACATAATCCAATCTTTATAAGTTTTGGCTTACGGTTTGAAAACTGTTACTTGGGATAGGAATTTGAACCGAAATGGCATTAGACTCGCGCCATTTTTGACGGAAATAATTTTGGTGAGTTGTGTCCCTACAAAATCAATCATATAATCACGCCTATTTCCTTCAAGGGGTAATTTAAGGAAATAGGCGTGATATTATGATTGATTTTGATTTTTTATCACAGAAATAGTTATATTATAAATAATTAATATGCCTACCATACTATCCAACAATGTATATGATCATTATAGTATACATGAGGTACTGTATGAGGTATCGTCATGCATCAGAAACTGCGCTTGAAGCTTTTTAGAACTCTTCATATCCAATTCGAAAATAAATTTACATCCTGATTATACAAATATTTATCTCATTGCGGGGATCGACCCTGTAATTTTTGGCTTCTCAGCCGGTTTATCATCCACTGCGCCACAGAGACTCCGAATAAAAAATTAAAAAATATCGCCTAACTTTTAAGTAGTTATTCATTCATTTTTTTCTTACTTACTGAAAAAACTCTATATGTAAAATTACCTATTACTAACTAAATTATATGGAACTGCATTCAAAAAACTATCACAAAGGGGCAAAACAGAACATCAAAAACTAAAATAAATCAGCACACTCGGAAACCTTCAAAAAAGAAATGTTGCACATCCGACGCGCGGCCACCAGTGACACGAAGAAAAAGAGCTAGTGCAATCTTCAAACGCAACACGAGGCAGCAAGCCATCTCAGAATATAAGGCTTCCTCGTTTCGAGAGAGAAAGAGATAGCACTCCCAACTAACCCCCAACCACTACTTAGGAACAGCACGGAAAGGGAGGGATATATTTACTTCTTGGAAATTCGGCTTGTGTAGTACCCAGTACTACATCTTTTTGTATGTAAATCGATCTCGACACCACCCATAGCACTGCACACCAGGGATGTATTCGTGTAGATATACGAAGATAAATTTAACACACCTGTATAAAACTGACATACAATGACGTAAACTAGTTTTGAGGAAAAACATTTAGGGCCAATTGCACAAACTAACTTTACCCATAACTTTGACTTTGAAAATGTTAATCCCATACATTTGCAATATCAAATACGTCACTAATGCATGGCGATGACATTCTTAAAGTCAAAATTATGGGCAAAGTTAGTTTATGCAACTGAGCCTTAGTTACTTTTTCTGTTGCCTAATAGATGTTGCTATATTTATTATTCTTTCCACTTTTTATGTCTAAAATAATTACATATCTTAGTATAACCTTCTTTTATTTAAATAATATAAAAAGCTAAATAATGGTTTTATCTAAATATGAATAATACCTACATATGCCATGAAGAGAGAAAAAAAATACGAATATTTCATAATCTTTTCGTTTTATGATTGTCATAAAGGATGTACGATGTAGCTTAAAAAGAAAATGAGGAAAGCATTTCACTCAACACGTGTAAGCTGTTAATGGACGAAAAATCAAGATGGCGGCGTCGAAACAATAGTGACAACATTGTATATTTTATGCGGAGATTTACAAGGCTGTAAACCTTACAAACTGGACGCGGTCACGAAACAACTATAATATACGGAGGCGTTTGGTTTAAAACTACTGGCAAGCAATATTTTCGTGTTTTAATACCAAAAGCAGATTTTGGAAGAAGAATTTGGCTGTCAAACTCTGTATTTTGGAACTACGTGAAAATATCCTTCCGGAATTCATTTATTTATTTTGAACCTAATTAGCATTATCTATAACTTAATGACTTCGATTAGGCAATTGAAATAAAATTGAAAAAAAAATTTACTTTCCAACCATTAAAGTTCCTATATGCCACCAGAATTGGTAAAAAAGGTAATTTGCTTAGTACCTAACGGGTCTTGTATCTACCAGGGCAAATATTCGTATAATTGACACGAAGTTTAGGTTAAATTTAAATAGTTCTTAATAGTCATAAGGCTCGATTGTTAATAAAATGATGTACTATATCTCAGCGCATCATAAAAATAATAGGTTTCTTGCCTCTACATATAAAAAAACATAAATCTACATTTGTACATAAACAAACCGACATTACAAGATACTCATTAATTCATAATAATACTTACAAAAAGCACAATTATAACAAATACAGATCAACAACAGCCTAATGATTGTAAAAAATACGAACGTCATTAAATATTGAAGGAAATGATGGAGCAATTGAAGCGCTTTATTAAAACGTTAATATCATCATGAAGTGCTCGGCACATTAACATGCAATTCCGGAAACAATAAAGCGAATCGTTAAGCGAACCGGCGAGGAAGGGCCAAATCAACATAAAGCAGAAGGGAGAGACACAAATTATTATAATATAACGGCAACAAACAGTTCTAACTCAAAATGTATTACTCAATTAAGGCTTAAACACGTTCCCTTCGCGGTCGACTGGGTTTAATTCATTTTTTCCCTTTATTTCATGAGGAGTGAATTTATTTTCATAACTGATAATAAATGTCAAGTCATTGTAGTAATAAAGTAAGTGGGGGACGGAGTTTACCCTTCCAGCGACCCGCGATACTCTACATTAAAATGAGACGAATGATGATTCGTCCCCAGTTGAAAATATCTATTTATTTAGAATAAACACTTAGCACACATGTTTTTCTATTCTTAGGACTTATATATCTCATATCTTGTGGGTGTCATTTTAAAAATATTTATATTACACTTATGACCAATAAGACTCGTTTAAAGATTTTATTCCTAAACTTTAGCCTAAAAAGATTACCGCTTAGGCATTTTAATTGACCAAAGAACCGTAACTTCATGCCGCCGAAATTATATTCGCTTAATATGACTTTAATAATAACAATGAAAAATGTAAAAACTAAAGCAGACATCAGCTCAATTCTTTTTTAAAGTTTATAATGAAAATTTCAATAAATTAATTACAACATGAATTGTGCTAACAACTGATACGTCCGATAAGCGTGTCATTTAGTTTTATTGCGTCGAAAAACGCTCCCCTTTTATCGAATAAAACCTGCTAATTGAATTTTTAATAATAACAAAAATGACCGTAATTAATCAATGGTTTTCAGTTTGAAGAATGCTTTCACTTTAAGTTAACAATTTGTATAAGTTTTGGATTGGAAGCGTGACCACAGGTAAAACCTAGTTCTAAAATATTAACAGGTTTATGTTAAGCCGTCCGTCACAAATATAAGCCTAATTGTACTTTGCCTTTGAACATCACTCTTGGCACAGTTGGTTAAGAAGCTGGTTGTGAAACTAGAGGACGCGGATACGATCCCAGTACTGAAAGAAAGGTTTTTCAACTCAGAAAAACTTAGCCACTTCGAGTACCTACGGGTGTTGCGGGACCAAAAAATATTATCTCGTATTTTCGTCTGAAAATGCAATATATCCTAAACACCAATGCAGGCTACAAAACTTGATTTCATGTGGGGTTAAAAGTCTGCATTATGTGTGTGACGGTTGGAAGTATTTATTAATTTATTATTCGGCAACATGAGAAAAAAATATTTTGCAGACCTCATTTGTGTAGGATTAGCGCAGGTAGGTAGAGGAGTATTTTGTACAGCACTTCTGTGGTCATATTTATAAGGTTACTTAAATAATTTGAAACAAAGTTCAATTTAATTCCAAATGGTTTAGTTTAATCGAAGGGAACGTATATCCTCGGAGTAGCGAGTGCAAGTTGCTGTCGACCGATTCTCCAGAGATTTAGCTCCACAGTCCACTCTGACATTATAGGATTGGATAGCCATCACTCGCTGTAAAAACCAGCGTCCCTGAAACGTTTTCTATCACTTCATCCTATCGTAATTTCATGTTTCTTTCAACGCAGATTTTGCGTGTAAATATCAGGATTTGATTATATTTTATAACAAAAGTTAAAGTTGTTAATTTCACTGACTGTTGTGCTTGCTAATTTGTACTTTATTGATTGTGGCACATCAAGGAACTATTATTATTTCTGAGATAAAACTCTTAAATCTCATAAAATATTATGAAACTAAGGTATTAAGCTTTAATAGATACTAAATTTAAAAAAAATATACAAAAACTATACGCCTATATTCTTTCGATTGAAGTAATACAAATGCATGAACTTTCCTTTCCTTTCCATGAGGTTTCCTGCAGGTGATGTCAGTTGTATAAATAATATAATTTGAAAGGATCAGACATGCGGACAGTAAATTTATCCAACATGAGTACACAAAAAAGGTTACAAAGACCCACCCATCAATGGCAGAACGACCTCAACACCTTTGCCTAAAACCCGCAGCAAAAAATATATTGAGTGGCAAGTGCAATGTTCTTTTCGCCATCAATTAGATTAGAAATCTCACTCCGGCGGGACGGTCACATTTACATACATGCACTCGGCTGATTGGCACTGAAGGATCGAATGGAAGTCCCTAGACCCCCGCTCACATTCAAGATGGACGGAAATTTCCTAAAGGTACAGAACTTAACCTACAAATATGTTGAATGAAAATATTTTAAGGAGCAAAACTGACTAACTGGGTTGGCATAGAGACTGCGCTGTATCTGATCATCAATGCAATGACATTAGTTAGAATGTCATCTATCTAGGCTTTCAAATAGACTAGATATCGATAGAGGACAGGCGCTTATGTATCGCCGTTCGGAATAGTATTTTTTTTTCTTTATTGAACACCAGGGAAACAAAACAAAGTTTATAAATAAATTTAAAATAAATACTATTGGCGGCGTTATTTCACAAGGAAATCTCATCCAGGCATGGACATAAAACAAAGGATTGATGATTACATTAGTGATTAGTCCATTAAATAGTTAGAAGTTTGTTGATTGGTTGGAATTTGTTTATAATTTTTTTTATCATATAAGCACCTTTGTAAGATTTAACGACCCATTATTAAGGCCACTGTAATTTGAAAGAGGCTGCTCATAAAACTGTATCTAGTTGAGGTAGAGCTAGTGGTCATCAGTTAAAATAGAGTGTTTTATATAATCACAGATAAATCCCCTTATAAAATATCAAAGATATGTTGATAAAAAAATCAACAGTTTAATCATACACAATAATCTCCGATTTAAATAATGTTAAATAACTCTTCTAAAATTTAACTGACGTATTTTATACAACTTGTGGCTTGCGCATATTTTTGTAAATTATTGAAGTCAACAATTTTCCAACGCATCTTCACCTGATACAAATACGTAACAACAAGTTTATCACGAGCAATATAAAGAAGTGTATCATTTGCATCGCCCGTGTTCATTGCCCGGGATAGTGATGAACGTTTTCAACATCTTATAGACTTACACATTACAACACATGCAAAAACCGCCTTAATATACTAACCTGTAGGGACAATATCGCACAGCCCTGGTGTTAAAGTTACGCCGTTTTAGAGTTTTATCAAAATAATAGCCATGTCAAAAGCAGTGCTCGTCTGACGCGTATACTTTCCGACTGCTTGGCTTTATTTTATTGCGCATGTTTTAATATTAATTGTAAGTTTTCCAGCCCGATGAGCCACCGACGAGTTAATGCAAATGTGTACGCTTGTCAAAACGTTTAAGTTGGATAGATAAATTCATGGCAGTTTATTTGCGCACACAATTTAACTCCAGTTAATATTAAGGAATCCTTGCAAAGTTTGTTCGTTTTAGAACTCGGTTTGTAAAGGGGAAATTACAAAATGACCAGGTCACGTTCTTTTTTCAAATTTGTCGCAGCCTTATAAATACTTTTCAAAGGTTTGTTTCGTAAGGCAACTTAGCAAGTCCATTTCAAAGTTTTATTTTTTTGGTAATACTTTCTGGAAATAACACAAAAGGTATAGAATTCTCTCGGTTAATTGTAACTGTAGGGTATTTGCAGGTCTTCTATTTTTATTATCTTTTAGTAATAATTATTTTCTGTGCTTATTGAATAAAACATATTTTAAATCTCAAATACTTAGAACGATTGATATATCCTATTAAAATCAATAGTATCCATGTTTTTGTTAAAGAAAATAGTATTTTTTCCCCATTACATATAAGTACAAACTAGATCTAACAAAAAAATCTTTGCTATAACAAATAACGCAAAGATAAACCAAAGAATCATTTCACTTTTAATTTTCCAAATCTTGACAAACACATGACCTTAAAAACATCGTTTGATAGTTATAATTTTTAACAATGTAGGAATGATAGTTGTGTTATTTTACTGACCAATCACACGCAAGATTAAAACTACCATAACAAAAATATACGCTGTTAAAAAAACAGTGAAAAGTTACTTTAGGGGCACTTTTGCAGCATCGACTCGCTACAACCAAAACCTGACGGCACAGCACTATGAGCGCAACTTAGGTAAAGAGGTGGTTCGAAATGACTTAGGTCAGCTATACAGCATATTAGTGTAGATAACATATTTTTTTCACAAATTCTTACTTTCCTCCCTGATCTCCCCAACATATATTACGAATTTATAATTATAATGTATTTCGTTTATGTATTATGTTATCTTCAACGTACATTATGAGACATTTATTTTTTATGCAAATATATTTTTACACATATTTTTATTATAAAAGACTGCAAGATTAAAATCTAGAAACAGAAATAACGAGAGGGCCGTCGGACAGATGTTGTTGAAATAGATAAAGCCCTGAAACAGGGCCGAAGCCAGTTGTCGTGATTGGACATGTGAAAAATTTAATAAAGACTCATATTGTCACAACTATTATTATAAAGCTTTGTACAGTGGAGGAGAGATAAAAATACAACTTTCGCTCATTATATTTAATAAATAATTAATTAAATACAAAGAGAAAACGAAAGAAGGGGTCGAAAATTCTCATGGACCGAACCAAACGCAATAGCCACCAAGCAAGATGGTTCTTTAGGACAGTTTTCGGTGACATTAGTTTAGATGCTTGCGTTCATTAAAGATTATAGAATACTTAGGCTAAATTGTGAAAACTAATAACGTAATTCTTATTAAGGTTCCCCGAGGTTGAGTTTCATGCTGCTATCTAATAGGTACAATGAGACTCAACCACTTAAATAATACGTCACAGCCTCAAAGCAACATTCTTGCTAAAAATAAATCATTAACACATATTATTCAAAATTTAGGTTGATGAAACTAAATAATGTCTAATGATTTCAATCAAATATTATTTTATTTATTTTTATTAATATTTGGGAAAAATACAGAACAATAAAGCATATAAACACATTACAATTAATAATGCACAATCTAGTGAAGCTTCCGCTATTTACAGCTTTTTTTATTTTTACAGCTCTGTTTTTTTTTACTATAGACATAAGTCGCACAGTTGGCTCGTAACAGATAAATATTCCTTGTATCAATAAAACGTAGATAAAATCACCCTCTTTTTTGCTCCCTCGGAAACTTCTAGATTAGTGCCTGTCCCGCAGATGTATGTCAACGTCGCCGTGTCCAAAATATGTGACATCTCGTTAGAACCATTACAACACGCCACTGCCGAGCCCTGGGAATATAACATGTGCTTGGATTAAAGACAATAACGTTTAGGGCGATAATCATCGGAATACACGCTTGTTCACAATCGAATAAACGATAAGTAGGTACGAAAAAATAATAATATATTCTCCGAAAGTTAATATTAGTGATTTAGGAATAATTAACTTGAGTTGATACTCGTAGCGTAGTCAGTCGTAGTACTCAGTACTACCAAGCTGAATATCGCAAATTCAATTAAATCCCAAATTAATCACTGACTTTTCTGAAAGATTTAAAACGTATATTATGAAGTCGATCCATGGGTTGGTCTGATCAAGGCCTAAATTATTTTGAATGTTACGATAAAACTATTCCCTATAAGTTGCAGTTATTAATATTTTCAGTGATTTAAAGAGAAACCTTCAATACTCATATTATCATAACTCGGTTTGGATATAAAACTAGTAGAATCAGAGTAAAATATTAACACATCTAAATTATATGGTTGTTGAACTTTATATTTCTCATCAAGAACAGTAACTGTAGCAAAGGGCACATTCTTTACCAAGCTTTTTTGGATGATTCGTACTAAGTTGTAATTTTTTAAGGAGAAGAAAACTGTTATACTTCTTATAGGTACCTTCCGTTGGAGAGGGAAAAAGACGTATGCCGATATTTCTGGCCTTCTCATCCGTTCCGCTTAAAAATATTACGGCCAGGTTGGGTGCCTGCTGAATCCTACGCCAAGACACCGGCTGAAATATAATATGCGGCACTGAATATCGAAGGGTGCCTTGATTTTCGTCCACATAATTATGTATGCCTATCTAGGCATATACTATATACAAATCCATAGAATATTAAATGCTTTTGATTTAAAATATGTCAAATAGTGCTTAAAATTATTTCGACATCATAAAAAAATGCATACATCCTTAAATCACGCCTTTTCCCCGGAAGGGGTAGACAGAGGTGCTCCCAAGATGCTTACGTTTCGCCTTGTGTGTTCCTTTTCTTTTTTATTAAGTGCGACATAAAGTTTTACATTTCCATAGCCCCACAAAATTGCTTGCGCAGTTTGTCTGTTTTGTTTGTCTTTCCGCGATGGGTTGGGAATTGGGATGCGAGCCTATATCTCCATATTGTGCACAAATTTTTGAGTTCAGGCTATTAACTGATTGAAAAACCAGTATCAATCTGTACAATCCGGGATTTGAACCCGAGACCATTGCACTGTAATTGTACCGTATTACAACTGCGCCACCGAGGCAGTAAGAAAAATTGATTTTCTTAAATTATTCTTAAAATCCAAAAATACATTAAACGTTTTTATTACAAAACCATAACCGTCTTGCCATCTAGTGAAAACTTTTTAGATGTGTTTTCACCAAAATATTTTATCTTTCTGGCTTAGGTAGTTGACTAGATAAGAAAATAGTATTATTTTTTGTTCATAGATGGTGTTATAATATGTATACGCTACTCCACGACAGATGTCGCTAAAAGTCTTATGTGTGTACTAGATGGCGTTAGTGCGATTTTAAGTGTTGCCATGATGAATAATTTGTCAGGGAGTGGCGTCGGCATTTCGTTTTACTATATTTGCGTTGTCTCTTTTTTTCTTATATGATTAGAAAGAGATAAAACAATATTTTACCAATCTGTTGCCCCTGTTTTCAATTCTGGCAAAGAGGGGTAGATTTGGTTTTTTTAATTTTCGGCATACAGTGCCCCGGGGAGAGGAGTGGTGGACTGTGGACTTATTGGTTGGGAAGTGTATGTAGTGTTTTGTTTATAAATGAGATTTGTTTATTTTATTTTATCAAGACGCTGACACAAGAAGCACACGGTAAGTGAAGTACAATACGAACTTTTTGATTATATGCTAAGAAAATTAAAGATCATTGCTCAGTCATGTGCGAAATTTGACTAACTAAATATCAAGTTACGTTTACACACTCGTAGTAACAACGAGGATGTATTTACTATAGTTGAAACTGATTTGAAGTAATAAATTTAAGTTAGATTAAGACCACCCACTTAGCATTTTTGGGACGCAATCTTATCAAAAGTTGTAAGCAAGCGGTTAGACGCGTGAGACATAATTCTTGTAATCTTTGTCGGTCATGACTAAGAGCATCCCTCTACGAGTTTCTTTTATTTTATGTCATAAATATGTAGAATTATACATACCGGCATTACACTCGACATGTTTCATACGATGTTGTACAGTTGAAGACTGAAGTGTTTATGAATATATTATATTTATGAATGTAAAGCTAGTTGCCGAAACATCACAACCAACTTACTATTATTAAACATATACACGTATTTAAGATAATAATATTATATCTGATAGTATCGCTTGTAGTATTTCCATTCATAAACCTATTTCTTATATCTAAGCAACCTGTATAATATACTTAGTACCTATTTTAACACTTAGGGCATATGATGTTTAATACTTTTAAATATAAGTGTCCTTAATAAATAAATAAGCTATACCTATCATAATAGGGATATATGTATTCCAATGTAGCATTACATTTACATATTATAGTATTTATTTATCACTCCATTTAATTCATAAGAAACATAAGTAATTAAGGTTACTTAATTTCTTGTTTTCCCTTGTTTAATGTTTACCTTATACTTAAATCTATATCATATATTCATGATAAATAATTATCCAAAATGATAAAAAAAAATCACAATTTTTATCAAACAGGAAGTAGGCATATAAGGCTTACATAATATTTCCATTATATGCATTAAGTCTTTTATTATCTTCTAGTAATTAACTAGGTTGTAACAACATTTGTTATCAATTAGTTAAAGAATACTGTTAAAAAAATATACCATATTAGTGTGTTGATTACGGAAGCAACGGGTATATTCACTATACTTTACGGAGATATATTTCAGAGATAACTGAAGGCAATACAAAATGGTTTGTTATTTCTTTATAGGTAGTATTAGTTTCATTTTATACAAGGCTGTTATTATGACATACAATAAAAAAAAAACAAATTTAAAAGGAATTGGCACTAGAATTGGCACCTAAAAGTAGAGAAATGAGAAAATATTCTCTTAAAAAAAGTAATTTTAATTGAATTATTTATCTCAATAAATTAAGTCATTAAATTCAAGCTTACTGGATCTTCTGGAAAAGTAATATTTCATTTAAGAATTTAAATGAAATATCTAGTTAACAATTTTCCTAAGAAGTTGTTTATAAATTTTTTTTCTACAGATATATTAAATTTATTATTATATTTTATCAACTCGTATTACTTAATTAAATATGTTCCGATTAAAACAATACTATGTAATAGGACCGGTTTGGAAAACTGAAGTGTATGATTGCTATAACTGAATAATGTGTGTACTGTTTAAAGTTATGATTAATCTAAATAATTAATAAAGAAACACATCATTCAAAACATCAAGTGATTAGTTTATTCCAGTTATATTTTAAGTAATGTTATTTAAATTTTGTAATAGGTGTAATATGTTTCAATTTGATAATTTGTATTAAAGAGGAGAGATTTCACTTGTACTGAATGTGTTAAATCATTGTTTTGGAATAACCACAAAAATCTTGGTTTTAAAAAAAATTATACATTTTCAAAAACACTTTATTTGTTTGTTAATTCATCAGTTTGACTTGTTTTAAAAGTTAAGAAAATAGACAGAGAATCTAAGGACCTGATACTTCCTCATAAAAAATAGAAAGATAACTATAACATGAAATTTAATCACGGAACAACCATACCCACCTTAGGGCAAAATGATGGACACTCTAACCCTTATTCTAAAATAGTTGACGTCATGTAAACCTTATTCTAAAATAGTTGACGTCATGTAAAACAGCGATCGCAAAAGCATAACGCAAATTATCGCGCAACATGCATAGAATATTGGATAAAAAAAGGTAAAAGATTTTTCACAGGTGTATGTGTATCTATCTTTGTTTAGAAATCATATCAGAAAAGAGAAACAGGAAGTATGCAGTGTGGTAACGTTAAGCTAAACATCGCGTGCTTTTCGACTACTAAGAGCAAGAACCGGCGAATGGCGTGCACTGGCCACTGACCGGACTACGCTAACATGCTATATAACAATATTAATCATTGATTTCATTCATTAGTTGTTTTTGCGTGATTAGTCTAGTGTGTATGGAGAGCTAAGATGCAGAACTAACCTATCATGTAAGAATTGACGCGAATGTTTAATGTTTGTGGGCGTGCGTGGTAGGCTAAGGTCTGAGTGCTGGTTGTAAGATTTTCATATACGCCCGAATTGTTAACAGCCTTTACTTTACTGGTGGTAGGTCTCTCATTGTAAGAGGACGCCTGGGTAGATACCACCACAATGTGTATTTCTCTCGCCAAACAGCTGTGTAAATGCACAGTTGTGTTCCAGTTTGGAGGACATTCTAGCCAGAGTAACTATTGGACATAATGAGACTTAATATCTTATGTCTCAGAATGGCGAGCGTAGAGGAATTCCAAGCATTGTAATTCATGGTGTTGTTTGGTTTTGCTTACCATCAGGCGATAATATCCCTACATAATATTGGCTTGGACGGGTTTCGGACTCAGCTTGTGTATATCGTATTTTGAACACCTGACATGAATGAATCGATCAGCGAAATATAAGCATCCACTTTTCGCCATTAGATAAACCATCTGAACTGCACTAACAATAATAATATAGTCATTTTGAAGCGCAAGTTTAAAAATAACGAAAATTCACTTCAATGGATTGATAGCACGATTGCCGATTCGTTCTAGGAATTAGTCAATTTTTCGAATCCACTCTCTTTTCCATTTATATTCATATCCATATCTATTTGTAGGTTAAATTTTGGCAACACGTCTGACATAATAAAGTGTCATAACGTCATAACGTGTTCTCCGAGGCACAGGGGATTCAAGATTTTAGTCATTAAACATAGCCCCTCCTCCGGTCATCCGGCCATTAAGCCGACGTTTCCGATTATTGCTCAGTATGATGCTAGCAACGATTAATCGAGGAAGGGGAATTGGATTTGAAATTCTTGCTTTGCCACTGGAGGCCGTGGCACATTTCATATTGTTGAAATAAGGTTTCTGAAACTAGCATATTGTTGAAGCGTTAGTTCGACTTCCAGGTCAAAAAATCCTTGGGAGAGGTTTTTTTTAAGGTTCCTTCCTTATTTTGAATTCTTAATCACAAATAGGTGCAAAACATTATTAAGTACATTAATTATATTCTTACAGTCTTAATGAAATAAAATCCACCACGTTTTTTAACCTCATTTTAAATGTTGTTTAGATCGCTCATATTATTAGGTACTGCTTTGTACATTTTCTCATACATTACATAGTCACTCTTCTCAAATACAGTTAGAAATCAGATCTAAAATAGTACAATGATGACGACATCTGCAAGCATGAAGTGATCTATTAAAACGTCGAGGCAACGGTTGCAAACATCGAAACAGCAGTGAGTAATAGTATTTCTGAGTATTGCACTATAAGTAGACGAGCCGAGGTCGACATCCTCACCTGAAATAATCTGAATACATATTGCGAGCCATGTGCTGTTTAAATGTCAGCGGGATATGGGTCGCATGCATAAAAATATTTGTGCTATGTCCCCGCGACAGAATTGTTCGTGTTACACGAAATTTTGTTTTGTTCTGGCGCTTAGTGTTTGTAACAATAGTTTCTGTAATATTCTGAAGCTAATTTCTTATGCTATATAAATAGTTGGCAAATGGTAGAATGTATTTACTCTCCACTATTTTCTAACTAAAATGTGAACTAGAAATGAACTAGAAATGTGTGCCATATATTTTCATATACCTATACATATATTATAATACGCTCGTACTAAGATATAGGCACTGTTGGTACTATTGCTAAGCAGTACCTAGAATTAGCTTATTTAAATCCCGAGATGTGTATTCCATGATAGCAGTTGAGCATTTCGTCATGCCGCGCACTAATTAGAAATTCCAGTCCAGGACAACTCAAAATTGTCTTAATCGAAAACCTAAAACAAACCAAGGCAGACTAAACATCTACATTATCATTATTTTAGCTGTAGAACTTCCATATTCAGCACTCAGGTTTTGAAAAAATCATCCGTGTAGTTTGTGTACTATCCTAAATATTCCAAAAATATTTTGTTGATGGATAGGCGGTGCTCCTAACTCGATCCCAGGGGATGCTGCTCTCGCTTCGGGGTCACTTTCAAATATTGAAATATTATTACTTTTTACTGCCTATGAGATACTTTTTGAACTATTTTTCCTTCAAAATATTTCGTAGTTGGGATGATAAAGATCTTGTTGCTAAATGGTCAATGCTAATTCATTGGAAACTCGCTTCTGGTGTATAATAAATTTTTAATTAGGTACTTTTATTTCAATTCAATTCCCAAATTGCCACGGTGAAGAACATTAAGATTTATTATAATTTCTTGATATTATAATCGTAATTTTGTGGCTATAAAATTAATTTATCAGTACAATTCCTACAAAAAACATTGCTAAACCGGATTGTGGAATAGTAGGAGCTTAGGCGCTGGAGTTTCTTAAACAAAATAGATGTTAGGATATCTATGAAATTTCGTGATTTTTCAAGTTCTATTTCAGTTGATGTTTAGAGCCACTTAGTAAATAAGTAATAAATCGTAAACCACGCTGCTAATTAGCGGTATAAAGTTGAAAAACGTGGGTAAATCGTTTTGTCATGACCTCACACTATGCACATGACACCGGGAATATGACGCAACGCAATTTACATGGTATTGTGCAACAAACCAAGTACATTGAATCAAAGAGCACCTTATACTTGTCAAAATTACGAGGTTGGTACTACCGTTATCACCTTTGTGCGTTTTTATCTCGCTTGCCGTTGGCCCACCCGCCTTCTAATCTCGTTGGCTGTATTAAGTTCAGGAAATGTCACAATCAGGACCCTAGTTTTGTTGATAACAGCAGTAGTTGAGAAACCAACTGTAACACCTACGATCTAAGTGGTTTAGATTATTACGGGCGGCAGGAATTTTTATTATCAGATGGGCCATTTGGTCATTTTCTGCAGATTCTCAATAAATGGAAACCGTTCAATAAGGCGGAAGGTTCAGGTCCTTGTACCATGACAATTTAATAATGTGGTTAATATATTTGTTTCGGAGTATGGAATGGTCTATAAGATCAAAAATGTAAATTACCTCTGTATGAAAATCTGCACGCTGATTCGTAAGTGTTATGGATTTTTATAAGTAGAATAGATTAGCTACCATCAAGTATGATCAATACCGCTTACCATTATCGGGGTTATAGTACTAAATAAATAATAATGAATGTATAAAATACTATACTTTATTCCCGACTAGACCGATTTCCAATATGCGAGTATCTCGTCACACGAGCTCGACTTGACCCGGTTTTTCTCATTTGCGTACAGTTGCCTATTTAAGTGTTGCTTATGAAAGACTCGATTGGGCCGCTGCACCGATCAAGGTATTTTTACTTGACCTCGTTGTTTACGCTTCTGGGTGTCGGAATTTCATATTTTTTGTTTGGACGTGGTTGGTACTTTGTTATAACTCGAGTCATAAAAGTTTCTCGAATACTACGATACGCACTTCGATGACTACTTGTACTTGTATTTTCATATTTTTATTATAAGTTGTAATTCTTAAGCTACGTCAAAACCCCAAAATTAGCTAAAGCTAAAACCTTTTAAAAAGCGATATAGGTGTTGCTAAGGGTGCTTCCTCTAAGATTGAGAAGGGTTAAAGCTTTAATTCACCACGTTAGATCCAGTGGGCGTTGGCGAATTTCACGCATCTTTCATTCTTGTGAGTATTCCGGGTGTGCAGGTTTCCCCATCATAATATTATTTTCGGTTACTGTTGTACTGAACGATAACCATACAGTCATGGTTTTCGGAAATTTCTCAACTTTGGAATTGAGTTAGAATACCAATTGGACATAATATTTTACCAGACCAGTTTACTTTACGATTATTTCAATTCGAATATTTATCTCAATTGACTATAGAGTTGTTGGTCATATATCTTCTGCTACCAATATGCCTACGAACAGCTGCAGATACAATCAAGAGCGTTATAACCAAAATAGAAGATGCTTATCACGCTATAAACCGCGTAGATAAACCGTGACATGTATTTGGACCAGTTGGCAATGCTAATGATTAATTCATTATTCAGCGGGTCGTTGATATTTATAGGTGTTTTTGTGAGGTAACATAGCGGCAATTTTTTTACTCATTGCTTTTTGTTTGGCTATAGTCTGGGAACGGCTTTCTTGGTTACAAAATGCTTCTGTTGTGTTTTAAATTAGTAATTATTGTTAGATGATAAGTAATTGGTGTGGAATAAGCGTTTTTTGCGCATTTGGCTGTATTATGTATAGCAGTGTGCATGGGGTGTATTTGAGAAGTCCATGGTTTGATTGAATTAAAGTAAATTATTTTTCTGGATTGCGGTTCTCTTGGTCGGTCCTAACTCCTAAAATTATAGTTTTTTTTTCGTAGCCCCACGCAAGTGTCTACATAATACATATACCCAAACAATTGTCTTCTAGATAAAAAATACCAGATACCTTATTAAGGCGTGTTCAATAGGCACTTGGTATTTCAGCATTAAGAATTACCATACTTACGTGTTACAATTATATTATATTCAATAAGTAAAAATATAAGTGACACTAATATTCATATTTCAGTAAGTATTAAATTAATATTACAGCCTTATCCGCCCAAAAAAAGCTACAAAATTCGCATTATCCGCACCGCGCAGCCATCAACTCAGCAAATTGTAGTCGAAACGCTGATGCCGCTCAATAATTTAGCAATGCCACAGTCGCGCTCGCATTAATGATTCTAATTCCGAGTCTACGACTAGGTTATGATGACTCAGGCCCGCGAGGCCTTGGCGCCGGCAGAACATTTCAACGTAATTTCACCCAATAAAAACGCCTTTAAATAAATAACCCACAAACGGAGTAATTCGGGAGGTTTTTGTTTCTGTAATTTGTTTTTTTCTTCGGCCACAAACTGCCAGCCCGACGAAATGGAACATTGTTTGGAATTCCGGTTTGGTCGGCGGTGTGACGTCATCGATTGATGTTAACGGGTTGTGGACCTTCCCTTTTATTTAGTGGGTCATTAGCTTGATGCGGAACTTATTTGGTATGCTGCAGTTGTGTGATGAGATTCGAGTGCTGATAGTTGTTTTTTTATTGTGAGTAATATATTTTGGTTGAATAAAAGAGTGTCCTGACATGTAAATTAATGTAATTCTTATGAGCACGATCGATAGTAGCAAGTATTTCAAATGGCATGTAATACTTAAGCTCAATAAATTTGGAGGTGGCGGAATCTTGCTGCATTGCGTTGTTTGAGGCTATCACACGTGAGTTATTAATTTCAATACATAACAAGCCCGGGCCACATGCTGCAGTGCCAATGAGTAGCTTAAATCGGGATGGTACCACGTTCTGATAGAAAACTAACGAAGTAGTAATTATGTTATCGAATTATGTTTAATAAGGACGTATCCATCAGCAATCGCAACCTCCGTGAAGGGTTGATATAATCCCCTACAATGGTGATAATACTAAATCAAGGATTATAGAATGGAGACACTCTTCTTCATCGTCGATGCTATATTCAAAACAACACTGGTTACATTAACTTAGAATTGCATTACACAAATTCGTGTGCACTGGGGATAAATGGTCATGATGCTAACAAATATAATTTTGTCCAATCGAAGGAAATATTCACCGCTAACAAAAGAATTTTATATATAAAACTTGTTGTCTTTCGTTTCATAGTTAGCTTCTTGTCATCTGCGCCATATGAGCTGCCAAATTATAGATATAATTTGATTTCGTGTGCCACAACAACTAAAATTAATTTTTGTCATGTAAATTGACGAATGTGAAACAACAGTTTAATTTAATCGCTTGATAGAATTCTAATTAATGAAATTATGCTTTAGTGATTATGCATTGTTGTCATACATTGCAGATTATCGTAAAGTATTAGATATTAGTGTATTAATTGTGGTTATTTATTAAATAGTACGTGATAATTATTTTCCTTTACTGCAATTTCTTTCTACGTCCGATCCTGTTTGCCGCAAGATTCTACATAAGAGCTCGCTTAAAATACTAAAATGACCTAGTGAAACACTTATAGATTATTACATGCAGTATTTCACACTTTCAAATAGAGTGGCATAATTTATTCTACATTGTAAATAAACGCAGTGAACACCTATTTATACGCTTGAAGATGCAAAGCTCAGTTATTAGCCAAGAACCATGAATTATGATTTTTTGGCAAAGGTGAACACACTAAGTGAGATTGGGTCAACACACGCGCCAGCATGGAGGAGCTTCTATCAAGGCCGGTAATTGTAACCAATAAAGTGATTAATTCAGCCCATGAATGTATTCCGCCGATCTATTAGGAATTAAGGTCGCCACACCAGATGATTGCTCCATGACGCTGGCCAATTGTTCAGATGGTGTTGTTTATGATGCATGTTTGCTTGGGATTGTGAGTTTAGGATGTTAGTGGTAACATATAGTGACCGTTTAAAGTACTTTGACAGCATTTATGAGTATGGAATAGATTTCCGTGATAGTTTGCCCTGTGAAATAAAATTAGGACGATAATTGATGGCACTCTCCAAGGATTATTTACATTTTCTTTTTGTGTTTTCAGTGAAATCATTCTATATTTTTACTGTGTATTTTTAGATTTTGTATCTACCTAAGTCGTAAACTACCTTGCGCCACATAGGTATATGCAGTTTATACATAATATGGATGCAAGAAGAGGAAAATTCGTAGCAAATAAATTATAGTTGAATTCGTCGAGCTTTGACATTTTGAAAACTAGAAAATAAAATAACCCTCATCATACCTTATGTTACGTCAGTAATGCAGAAATATACTACTCGTGTTATTTTTATATTTTATCTATCGTCGATGCTTTATTATTTACATTATCAGTGCGTCAACATGTTATCTACAATGTACAAAATATAGTTACGTCATAGGGAAATGAAATATACAGTCTAAAGTGCTTATTGCTGTAAGATCCGGATCTCTGGTTTGTGATAAAATTACAGATTTTGACTGATAACGACATCACATTTTCCAGACAATGCCAATAGGTACATTCTTACGGCCTTACTCATAGACAGATTTAAAACCTATTTTAGTTATCGAATGTTTTGTCTTCTTCGCTCAAACTAAATTCAAAAGTCGTTCGAAAGGGAAAAGCATACGATAACTACATTAGGTTTTAAATGTCGCTGAATAAAGTTGTTAAATTTCTATGCAAAGACACATGAAAATGATTAGTTCGCTTTGCTTAGATAAATCTTAAGGTGTAATATCTTATAGCTGCATATTAAGGTATTTTAATTACCATTAATTGATCTCTCATCTATCCTATCTATAGCTATCATTCGTTATGTTACCTATTTAGAATGTCACTGAGATTACCATCAGCTCTGCCTCTTCAGAATTACTTTAAACGAAAAGCTGCGGTTTCTTGCCTATAGTTCTTAAACTTGTCTCATATTGTAATAAAATAAGGTAGGTATTAGTAAAAGTCAAGTTGATAGACTGTAATCTAGCCATTTCTTTAAGACTGAAATCAAATGGTTGTTAAATTATAAGCTACTTCATTAAAAAAAAACATTCTTTAAATTATTTTATGCTATTCTTAGATGTCGAATAAGGATATGTAGAAGATTCCAGCACACACCTTGTAAAATACAATTTATCCGGAATACTAATGAAGATAGGTAGGTACCTACTACTTAGCACGTCCCACAATTAATGTTGACGAACACCATCAATAATAAAGTTCATTAGTTAAGTGTCCAAATATTATCATAAATGTCACGGACTCTATTTGGGGAATGTGTTTTCTCGCATTAAGTTATCTTCTAGGAACCGGGGGCGATGACCTCTCAGAGAGCTCTGGATGCGTAGTGCACGTGCACCAATACTCTGAACTGATTTTAAAATTAATCTCCCATTTTTTACGGGTGTCTATGATTTTGAAGTGTCGTTTTATTTATTGCAGATCAATTTAAATAGATAGTAGGGATCAAGTATTTTATGTGTTATAGACATCTATACACAGGTTATATGAATGATTTTTTGACAAACTTAATTAATTAGTATAAATGAAATACGCTTACAACTGGATCGAAAACCATTGGTTTTTAGTCTTTATGATAAAAAGTTGCTACAAAATATTGGCATAGAAATTATTATCTATGTTTAAGATGTATTTACTAATTAGTTACTTAATTGCGTAGTGTTGTAAGATAACTTTGTATTTATATTTTTTTAAATCTAATAAGTACTCCGCTATGACTCATAACAGTTGATTTGTTATGTTTAAATTCACGTGTTTTTGGAGACACTAAATAACTTAAGATTGTTAGTATAAAAGTATTTTACTTTATAAGGATCACATCATTGTTGTAGTTTCTTACTAGTTTTTGGATGAAGCTTTTGTATCGTACACCACTATGAGTTGGTTGACTATACTATACCCGATATATTTCTTATAGGGATCTTTTAGGTATTCTAGTTTCCTCATAATTTATTCCATAGTAAAGGTAACCGATAATCAATTACCAATACACACGATCGATAATTTAATTCTGATTTAACAGCTCAGTCCGTTGCTAATTACGGAATCGCTACCAAGCCTGCTATTTCTACACTCAAAAAGAAACTAAAACAAAACGAAGCATTAGCGATACGAAAATATTGTATAGAAAAGCAGCAAGTCTGCGTCATCTAAAAATAAACCCATGCCCACATATGATGTAAATATGAAGTGCATAGTGGCCACTCGGAAAGCATTGAGCAGGGGCGCTACTACAAACTACGATATTCAATGTATCGCGTGATACCGCGTGTTAAATATTTTTGGTAGCTTCGATCACTCATCGACACTTAAATGATTCAATAGTTTGACAAGTTTCGCATAGAGGACATTCATCGACATTAGAGTAAAAATGAAGTCACTAGGAATAGGTTACAATACGAGGAAACGATATAGCGAATATCGTGTTTCGTAGTAGGCCCCTTGTCCAAGCCTAGTTGACGGGTCCCTTCACACCGGCGCGGCAACTCGCCCACACAGTCGGATTACACCATTTCTAATATTTATTATGCATTTATGTATCATATTTTAAACTATTAACTTGTTGAAGAAATAACTGGTATTAGGTGACGGAAATTATGGTTTGATTGTAAGTGTTTATTTTTTAACTTCCGTGTTTTAGTCACTTATTTTTGGTGTTAAATTTTTCATTTTTGTCATGTATACGATTTGTAGAAGTTATAGGTTGTTAATTGATAATTTGTTTACGCAAGTAGTATCTGCTTACAACTAATGTCTAGTCATGGCTTCAATATAATAGTTTTCAAACAAAAATTACATTCCATTTAGAGTTCCCTTTACTGCGCTATATTATATTTGAATTCAAACTCTACATTTATTTCCTAATACCATTATTATCCAAAAATCGGAGGTTCATTTTGTTATTGACTTTACGTGTTGAACAATTTAAACAAAACTTTAAATATCTACATAAAGTGCAGTCGGAATTGGCTTCGCTTATTCTACCATTTTCATTATTTACATTGAATTCAACTTCAAGTCAGATGTTTTGGCGACAATAAAACTGTCAAGGAATGAATAGTCATACATTTCAAAGTGCACCCAATTTGTCATTGTGTTTGGCGACATCTGGTGCCGACTCGGATAAGTAATAATAGAGATGACTTGAACTCGCTCATGTGTGAAAATCAGAACCAATCATGATTTGTCACACGGTGCTATTCATGCTCGTTAGACAAAATGTCGACTTAATCTACTAATTAAATATTTATCTTTTGTCACGTTTTTGTGTGGATAGATTTATTTGTTTCAGCATTCAACACTATTGTACCTATATTTGTAAGTTAAATTATATGTATTTTCGTTTACGACACGCATATTTGAAAATAACGAAACCATCTACCAATTACCTATATTCTGTAACAAAGAAGAAAGCAAGATTTATTTATTTAGCAGAATGTTATAACTTATAAGATTGTACGTGGGTATAAGTCCAATAAAATGTTCTTAAATTAATTCAAGAACTAAATTTATTTAAATGATAGCCACAACTAATGATAAAACTTAGGAGATAGGTCGTGACATCTAGACATTGCTACTAAACCAAATAAATCGTAAAACTTATTCTCTTAAATATGAATTCAAAGTAAAAATTTAAATATGAATTCCCAACGAACACATGGTAACATCGCTTGAAATCTATTTAAACAAATAAAAACATTGATTTACAGGTTTCCGTAATAAAAACTAGATTGCAAGTTAACTTTGGTAGACAATTTCTTTTACGTGCACTCCCTACAAACGAAAGCGAGTGAAATAATAAGATTTGCAATTTAAATGTAGACACTTCGGAAAGAGGTCACGGAAGCTCATCCCCGCTTACAAATTTAACATTAAGGCCCATACGACGTTAAATAAAAGTACCTTAAACAGCTATTCCATTTAAGAGAAGATAAGCAAAAGATTTTTAGAAAAATCTAGCTAGAAAAGTTTTATGTGATGAGTTTGTTGACCTTAGTCGCATTAGACGAGGGCTATGCAAGTGTCTAATAATTCAGTCCGGGGTTTAAAATACCCACTGGCGACCAGCTTTAAGAATAATAACTCAGATCTTGCTGTAACATGCAAATTAATTTGCGCCCATGCTACATAGGTAAATCGAGGTAAAGTACATACATAGTATACATAGTCTCACGCCTTTATCCCCGAAGGGGTAGACAGAGGCGTCACCAGGACGCCCACATTTTGCCTTGTATGTTCCGTCCCACGATGTGACAGGGAGCGAGCCTATCGCCACATCGGACACAAATTTCTGACTCCGGGCTGATAATGAATAGAAAAATCCAATATCACTTTGCCCGACCCGGGACCTAAAGTAGGTACCTACAGTGCAAATTAAAGAATAAATCTACATCACGATTTTTAGGCTTCCAATTATTAATAATTATTATTAACGTAATGATTAGCTAAACTTACTACTTTTTAAACGTCCTTCCACAAATTGAAACGTACAAAACCCGAACGTACGTTAAACTGCTACCAGTCTATGTTTTCAATATTAAACGGTATTTTTTATCGCCTATAATAGCCGATATTAACATTTTATTTTTAAACTAAACCTATTAATTGAAAAGAAACGACGTGAGAATAATGCGTTAGATAAAATAAGTAATAATGGAACCCGTAGCAAGAGTGGCTCGGCTGTAAACAAAGTTAATCTTCATAATAAATAAATTTAAAATGCATGCACGTGGAGATACGACGCTAACCGGCGATAGATCGACGAAAATTGATGAGGTTTTAAAAGATTAATAATATATTTGAGTGCTACATACTCGAACGCGAGGCGAATCACTTGACTGGGAAAATATGGAGTGATGTAAGAAGATAAATATTTTATAATTAAATCCATCTGGGATGGAGTGAGTGATCGAGTAGTTGAGAACGGAACGAACAAGACGGATGTCCCGAGTTCGATGTAAGACCGTGCACTTCATGTTATTTTTTTTACATAATATCTACAGATTAATTAGTACTCGGAGATAAGCTGCATAATTAAAAGTTCATGACTTTTATTGTGAAGGCCTGTAAAATCTATCACGTTGAGAAAGGTTTAACCCCGGTCAATAAAAGAGAAGGATCCTGGTCAGTGGTCAGCAATGCAGCATTACCAAAAGACTTGAACTGATATCTTGGAGCTCTGATCCCTAAGAATTAAGAACAATGGCGTATAGTTAAAAAATATAAATCTTTAAAACATTTATTAACATTATTTTAGGATATGTGATTCTTACTATTAATTATAATTAAGAAACAACCCCTGATAAATATAGCAAAGGCCATCTGTAATTTAGCAGTAGGCCACTTTTTTTATTTATTTGGGAAAATAAACAAACACTGTAATCTCTGTTAAAATTAAACATTAATTAAAGTAGACATCGTGATATTACTATAATTAATACGCGTTTATGACCATTTATGACATAATTTTATTGTATCGTGATAACATATTTTCAGCCGAGTCCAAAACAACAGTCGTTCGATGACAAAATCGCCAAAATTAATCATGTCGAACTCGTGGATAACTTTTACTGGTTTTACTACCATTGGGACGGTGCTCGATATATGGACGGATAAGGATATTCTACTACTAACTACAAGGTCTTCAGTAATAATCTATACGTACCGATCTAGCCATAAATAGTAGGCAACCATTTAATAAATATGCGAGCAAAACATCCGCTTTTCCATACGTCATTCCGTACTTTATATGTAAAGATCTGAAAGTAAAACCATTACGCTCACAGAATATCGATGTAAACATGATTTTCACAGCAATACATGTCAAATGAGGTGTACGAAATTTCCAGCCAGCTATGATCGTAACGTGAATCGTTTTAAATACAGGAATGCGTACGCGTACAAAGGAAGCGTTCACATGGAACGTCGATACGCGCCGGAAGGTATTACCGATATGACGTGTTTCGGATGCGACGGAGCTTCTAACTTAATGAACGCCTTATAAATATTACATTACTTTATCAGCCTCACTTCCCATGCACTTTGTCAGATCAGTTTGTGCCGTGATTGAGTTTGTAATGTTAATATTATGATACATGTATGCACACTGCTTAGCGCAGTTGAAACCATCTGAAACACCGACTCGCTATACTTACCATAATGATGCAAGAATGGTCACACTGTACTCACATACGTATCATTTTTGTAGTCACTTATTGTAAAAGCAAAATCGAATGCTAGTGAAAAATACTAAAGAACTAAGATATGACCCTGTAATGCATCGTGACATTAAGTTTCCACAAAACAGATGGAAGAGTCCATTTTTCATCTCAGTTTTCTGTTCGCTGCATATTAATGTTCAAATGCATTTCTAAAGAAACCGAATACTTTTAACGTCATCCGGTGCGGTTTATTTAATTTTAGCCTTTCCCGATATCCATTTATCACGATTACATCATGCCCGGAAATGTGTAGATGTATTTTCAAATAAAATTCGGCAAATATAGACATTCAACGTTTTAGCATAATATATTATTGTTGCGTTGGATTCAAATTGACTTAACATTTGTGCACATATTTTGGATATAAAAGATCATAATATCTTGAATAGCAGTAAGAATTGTAAAAAATGGTATTGTTTTTAATTCGTATCTGATTGTATGACTCGTAATGATAGTGTTTTGTTTAAGTTGTGTTTCAACATATTTTACAACCGTATCAGTGTACGGGCCAATGTTTCTTGACCTCTTGTCGTGTTTACTTGCTATATCTTTCGCTAAGGTTATTTGCTCTTATTTACTTTATAAGTATAATTTTTCATAAAAATACACATGTCTTCATGTTTTCATTAGCAGAGTATAGTTAGAGATACAATCCTTTTCGTACGCTATGATTTCAGCAATAGTATTAGTGCTTATAAGCTTTAGCATTAATACTCTGCTTTAGTGTTTCCCGAGCGTTGTGACATGGTCTCCTCTGAGGGAGGCATAAAAGAGAGTTCCCTTACTAGGCAGTGGTTGAACTGCGGTGCTCCTGGCATTGCGAAAATCCATAAATGGTAATCACTGCTTACCATCAGGCGACCTGCTAAGTTAAGGCATCTATTTTCATTCATGTGCCACATTATTACACTCCTACACATTATGTCTACTGCTGGTCATAAGAATCTTAAAAAGGTTTCAAAAGAGACCAGTTGGGAGCGATCGGCATGCAGCAACCTCCTATTTTTTTCATAATAATCCTCGTAATACAATAATTTGAGAACATTCTTGCATAAATTCGCACCGCTTTTATACAAGAAACATAACTGGTAAACTAGTTTAAGGAATATATGAAATAAGCTGCTGCGCCGTCAGAATTTCCGCCGAGTCTTTTTGCTTCCATTGTCTTTTAATTTCAACAAGATGTTTTTGAAACTGTTTTAATTATAACTACATAAAGACAATATTTGCGTTTGGTGTACATGTACATTCAATTTGAAACTTCAAGAGCTAAATTGTTCCAAGATAAAACACAAACGGATCATTCACTTACATTTTATATTAATAAAGTGATAAAGTAAAATGTGCAGACATTTTATTTTTTATCCCATTCACATCATGTTTTAAAGTGTAACAGTTATTTTCGCACTTGCCGCGAATTCTCTTATCTTTAAGTTGTTAAACCCAGTGATAATACTCTGCACTGATATATTCCCATTAAAGTCTTGACACCAATCTTGGGTGGTATTGATAAAGACCTGAAAGACATCACACATCTAAGTGTACGAAATTTAATCCGAATTAATTGAAACAGTAATTCGTCACGTATTCTTCTTCTTTATAAAGCTAGTATAATCTACAATTATTAAATACTTACCTTTATCAGTAGACTTAATTTCGCGTTATATAACAGGGCCTTAAGTACTGCTAGAAAGGATTGCGCTTTCTCGTGCAGACGAAATAGTATGCAGATGTTAAACGTCAATAATTCCCACCTTTTTTCCGCGTATCTTTTTTTTCCATGCTCAAAGTCCAGCCACACATTAAAAGCCTATTTACACGGTACAAGTATCTTGCTAGCATACGATAAAATTAAAGCAGTAATCAACGTGCATCGTTTAAACAATGTTTAGTATTTAGGTACGCCTTGGACGGGCAAGTTTAATTTAAATTGCTGTCCTAGAGTTAAACTTTTACAGGGTGTTGATACGGTGCATATGAATAATCATTTTAACTTTATCATATACATCAAGCAAGTTTGCACTGTGTACATGGGCCTTATTGTAAGTGTGCATGATCACTTATAATCAGGTGCTGTTGATCCGTTTATTGATTCTGTAGTATATGTATAATATAGTTTATAACCCAAATAAAATACTTCTAACTCGCCTTATTTAGACTCTCGTTTTCTCTATAATGAACTCCTCGAACGCGCCTTTTCGGAAATACAGTCGCAGAAGTATTTGCAAATTAACATAATACTTCCCAAATTACACCCGAATAAGACTAAGCCCGGTATTGTGGCTTTGTTGTAAAGCCAAGCGGCCTAGCGTGTGTTGAATTTGTTCGATTTTATTTATGTTTGTCGGGACTCATGTGTTTGGACACAGAGCAGGCGCGGACATAAAACACACCGGCAAGATTAAACACACTCTCGTCACAGTAACAACGATAATTCACCTGCAATTTCCTGCAGGTGGATGTTCAAATTAATTGGTTAATTCGTCGTGTTTAGTCTAATGCGTAGATTTCTTTATTGAATCTATTTTCTACAGGAAAAAAGTGAAGTATTATTTCCGCCACTACTCAAAAACCTAATTAAATATAAGCCATAGATACAATTACCAATAGAAAAGATAAAAGCCATTTGGCAAAATTATTTTTTTTATGTCGAAACCGAATGTGTCTGAATATAAATTACAATCCTGTCAACTCCTTTATAATAAATTACAGGTATTTATAACAAATAATATGAAGCATTAAATTTTAATTAATAATTTCAAGATGTCACAGCATGAAATTAATTTTAAGCATAGTTACACATGTCTTCAATATCTCAAGCGGACAGCTAGTTAATGAAATGAACGTTCTGTTCATACTTTTTCTAACAATGTAGGAGGCACATGTGTTCAACACAGGCCCCAAGCTTTGTTCATTGTTTCGTTGTTTATTTGTCATTGCTTTCCACAGTTACTAATTTATTGTCAGCTAAAGTCCGAATGGGGAACAATAGTCGTTTCTTTAGTCTCCGTATTTTGTTTTTTATATTTTTGTATGTGTTTGCGCCACATTGTTGTATGAATTTTGCCTTTAATTTAGTAACTGTTACATTATGCACAACGTGAAGTCACAATTTGTCAGACTAAAAATATTCACTAGAAGCCGCAAACGCATGACTAATCCCGCAGTAGCGAAACATATTATTAAAAACTCAACAAGGTTGTACCCAACATTACACACCGCCTTGATTACATCTGGCTCGCTTAGTTCACGGCTGCCATCTGCTCCAGTAACCTAATAAAATATAACAAAAGTTTATAGGTCAGCTGACCCAGTGTCTCCCACATTGTCAGTTTCAACTTAAGTTGCTACATCAGCATATTTTGCTGGTTTGTACAAATATTTATAATCGTGATATTTATGGCACTCCGAAAAGAGGTTTGACGGTTAAAACAAACAATGGCCGGTGAGACCACACGCGGCACATGAGTCACCCGGTGGTTGCTTAAATCACCAGTTATGGACAGTGTTTCACGTCTGCTGCTGACTGATAGATTCTACTTTTTACTTGATTGATGAAGTCTTTCAACTGTTCGCTTTCTAGCAAGGAATTGCGATGGGTGGTGACAGCGGAGCATTAACACTGTGGTAATCATTGTGTGACAATGTTTGTACCTTTACATCGTATATGGTAACATGGCTGATATGAAGTTTCAGGATACTAACTTTGCTGTTCATGTTAGCTAGATTATTCTCGAACGTTTTTGGTAATCTAATACACGATTTTATATTAATAGCGTGAATTAAAGGATAAAAGTTAGTTTGTATAAAGCTGCTATGTGAATGGTTATTTTAAATGTTATTTCATGGGCTTTCTGTAAAATAAAAACTTGGGCAATTAAGGTAATAGAATCTACATATCAGTTACATAGATTCTGAAGAAAGCAGAAAATAATAATGATCTTCTAGCTGGAAAACCTTCGCAATATTATTTATACGTATAAAAAATTGAATGTTATTTGTTTTTTGTTCAAGTTTATACCTTATCCTTAAACTCACGTCAACTGAAAGTCCTTCACAGCGTGACGAAACATGGCGTGCTGTTTAGTCACTTCACGGGTTTTTTACATAACAAAATTTTCTATTGCTGTGAATATAACTTTTTGATTGCGACATGCGACGCTAAGTTTTAAAACAGAGTCCTTCGGCACGCAATATAGAGGTGTCACTTTTATGTTTGATAGTCATTTGCGCTTCTAAATATATTTTTTACTTGAAATATGATCTCATTAGTGGTCTCACTTGACAATCTTGACATACATTATACAGTTAGTCTTTTTATTATTCGCGATTACTGATAATTATAAGCCAAGATTATACTAAACTGTTTTAATTGAAATATTTTCAAATCGTAAGAAGAGCTTTCAAGAATCGTGTACATAATAATATTGTTGGTATTATGATAATTTCACAGGATCCTCAGTCATTTTTTTTTAACTAAATCTTATAGTTATTCATTATCGTCAGAAAATCAAGATACGATTGTGCACATATTAACGTATTTATCTGTCGGTCCCCATATAAGTCCCACTGCAAAGAACAAGTTTCCCACAAAATTTTAGTGAATCTTAGAAGTCGCAATTAGTCTATCGAATTGGGTACGTTCAACGATGTTTGGTTGACGGTTGAATATTTAGTTGACTAACAACTAGCCCAATATTAGTATTTTCAGTGCTTCCATTTCAAAGTAAAAATAAATGCATTGATGAATAAAAAATATGGATGTCCCATAAAATATACTGGATTTATTTCTATCGTCTGTAAACAATTCCGCATAATGCATACCCGTCCCAGTTATGGAACTGCAGAGCCATCTCCGTGCCTTTTCTCAGAGAATAAACAAAAACTTTCTCTTTTAACAGCACCTACGCAATCTATCATAATGTGTGACGTTTCCATTAAATCACTTCCAATCGCTTTTTAATATTCCATGATTTTTTATCCACAATTGATTCGGTCTCATTACGGAGAACATTAATATCGTTTAAATATTCATATGTAGATGTTCCTAATTGATACTGCCACGTGTTTTGAAACAATATTTACGGCTGAAACGGAACGAAAATCGTTTTAAAATATTCTTTAATAGTCAATTTAATGACAAAAGTATAGTTACTGCAATTAACGCACTTTATTTCTTAACAGCCGTATAAGAAATCTTTTAGACACTGATAAATATACTGCGCTTTCCTCGATGTCTTATACGCTGACTTAATTATCCATTTTGTTTCTTTTCTTACCTCTATTCTAATTACACTCCATACAGGTGTAATTTGTGAGCGTAAAACCAACCGTAAGACAGAGTGAAGAATACCTCAAGGGCACTTCAATTTCCACGCACCACTCCAATGAAATATTCAGGGGATGTGTGTGTAATATGTAAGATTGCTCTTAGTAGATGTTAGGCACCGTGCTTCCATTTTCCCCAG
The DNA here is from genome assembly GCA_949752805.1 of Deilephila elpenor. NCBI lineage: Eukaryota > Metazoa > Arthropoda > Insecta > Lepidoptera > Sphingidae > Deilephila > Deilephila elpenor. The sequence goes on from OX457112.1 coordinate 7,830,563, forward strand.
AACGCAGTGAACTATTGGCGTGTTTTCTCTCTTTGCATCATTTATAAACATAACTCCTCTCGCGTACAATTTAACTTCGCACCTCGCCTGTGAAACATGAAAAAGTTGGAAATGTCTACGAGCCACCGTATTTTTGTTCGCATTTTTATTTTAAACTTGCACCGGCAATATTAGTATCCGGCTCGAAGGACTAAATTATAAATGTATGCCCGCATAGTTTCCAATTTATTTAAAAATTGTATTGCTGTTTAGTCAGAAGTAATGTATCCATATAAATTTTTAGTTTTCAATGCGAAATGAATGTTTATTTAATAAGAAATAGTATGCTATATTGATAATATAAACAAATAGACATATGTTATGAAAGTATAAATTCCATGTCGACAGTTTTAGTAGAAACGTGACCACTTTTATATTACACTGAAATTCGTAGAAGCGTATTTTAGTTATTCTGTTTACTAAGCGATTCATAATTAAGTTCTCATATTATGTAAAATATTAGTGACGAATTCAAAAGCGAATAGACGTCCGAAATTCCCTTTAATCAGTTGTCATCACGACACGAGCAATAGATATTCGACACGCCTTAGCATTTCAACGGCACATTATCACAAACCTATTTCGGGGGCTGATCCAATATAACTTTTATTAACAAACACGTGTGTTGTGGGGTCAGTCGTGAAATGCCGAAGGTCTTCTCTCAGTGAGTTAAAATAGAACATTTTATATCGACTTTGTCGTAGTATATCGCTTTATTACCGTTGTGTATACTTTTAAATTCCGAAAAATACAGCTGACTTCTTTTAGTTCGTCCACGAATGAATCAGTATATATAGATTTAGATAGATCTTATAAGACTTCTAAAACACCTGAGATTTTAAGTATACTAAAATATTACCTATCAGCCGTTACTTTTCCGGTTAAAAAAAATACAATATTTAAAAGAAAAGTACTAATTAAATTTACTGACCTATTCTCAATTAACGTATATAAAGTATAATATGTATTTAGAGTTGCCCATATCACAGTTGACCAAACTTAACCCAAACGTTATCGCTTCAATAATACCTTGTATAAGACATTTAAAAATAAATGCAAAACAGCTTTCGACGATAAGCTTATATTGGATAGCTGTATTTTTTTCCTAACAAACTAATCGAAGATTCCCATACCGTGACAGTTATGACGACGGCGTCTGAACAAAAACCGTATCACCTGTGGAGAACCTCAATAAATTCTTGGAAAACATCCAACAAGACCGGCGTTACTAAAAACAAATGTTGTCTATCACCCACTTAAAAAACAGCGTAATGAAATTCCCAGGCTTCGTTTGATTAAAATGGGAGGTTCAATTTCCCTCAATGTCGATAAGTTATTTGTGTTTCCATATTGAATACGTTTGAAAGGCTGGTGCTTATGTTCAACCTCTGGCACTTTATTTGCATGCCACATTTTGGTTTACTTTGCGATGTTGTCTCTTTAAATTAATCGCAAATTTATTGATAATGTGTTTCGAAACTTGACAAGTTCATGTACATTTTCATCCTCAATAATGATGTTGTAGAGACATTTCTGTCTGAATTCCACCTATTTTCTATTTGTAATAATGATCACATATTCTATCGTTACCTACAGTAACCCTAAAAACAACCTGACGAATCTAACAGCCATATGAAAGCAGTATCAACACGTTACAAAAAAGATTGATTCAGCATTCATTTCGGGAGTTAGATTTAGAGCCGTAACAAGAAGTGCTACGTTTGAAATGGAAATTTTCAGCAAATATGTATTCACTTCGCTGAGGATAACGGTTGTTAAATCGAATGCAGAATCGGCAAAGCACTTACCGCTTGTGCTGAACATTTACGCAATATTCCTTGCGAGAAAGCCAGGCGATTCAAAGCGCCCCTTATACTCAGAAAGGCTTGCTTCGGCTTGCAGTCTTTTAGCTTTTTGCATATTCATCAAGCACTTACTTTTTCTTCGATATGAAGTGTCATTTTACGCTGCGACGTAAAACTGTTTTCATAAAACAAGATAGTTTCAAATTAAAGTTGCATAGAATCTAATAAATTTCGTCCCGCATGCCTATCTTTTTAAGTTCGCTTATGGCTGCCAGATATTAATGTTATGAACCTATTAAACCAAATAAGTACTTTTTATATGATCCAAAAATAGTTAGAGTTGCAGTTAAACAGCCATATGTGGTTAGAATTAGTATGAACGTCGAATAAAGTGTTATTAGCAAACCAAACACTAAATTTTATGCACTCACGTTTTTTTATAACCTCTGTAATATAAAACCGAGTGGATTGCGTTGCGTATGTAATGAATATTAATGTAGATATTATTGTGGCTTAGTTGTAAAATATTCAACTAATCACATTATGGATTATAAAACAATTATTAATGACAGCTGACCTACTATGTGCCATTGTCTTATCACGGATCCAAAAATTAAAATATCTTGTTGACTCGGGCTCGGTAATTTTCTAAGAAGGTTTAGACTAGTCTATTAAGTAAATATAACTATTACATTTGTAAACTGTAAAGTTTACATGAAAGCTTACGAGTTGGGATAAGCAGATTCTTACGATCTACAGAAAAATATCCAGCTTGCCTGTTGCCCTAGTTTACCCTTTGCCTACATTTGGTAAAATGTCTTTGCTGCGCTGTGTGCTGTCTTCAATAGTTATCGCGTCTTAGTAACACTCACTTATTATTATTTAAGGGATGTCGATCATTGGTTTCTTGTCTGATTAGTTTATGTCGAAGACGGTTTTAGAAAAAAATCTGCATTTAACCTGAATTTTGAATTAAAATAAACAAACTTACGAAGCTCTGAACCTTGTCTAAATCTATTTAAATTAATTAACAACTAACACGTGTAAGACACGTGGCTTAAAAGAATATTGAGGCTACAACCGCAACTGGCAGCTAAACACGCGCACCCGAAATTTAGCTACTAACAGACATTCAAAGATATGCCACGTTGCCTCACTGCTCCAGAGCAACCGCAGCGGGCTAGTAGCTACTCATCCTCTGAATAAAATAGCGTCCGCATTATTAATTCCAATTTCATAGAGGTTTGACCGTAATTTAAAAATATTTATGCACATATTTTAAAAGTCACTTGAAATATGAATTGCAATAGATCTGTGTCAACCTCCCGGGAGATACTGGATGAGATTAATACAATCAAATGCATGTTTTGATTTATTTTATACTCTTGTTTTGAATTTTGTCTTGTTGTTTGTATCCATTTGTGAATATATGCATTTAACAAAGATAAATATTAATAGATTTTTTTGGGAAAACAGCTGCTCCCATCTACAGTTGATATAAGAAAATATCCATTAAATTTAAATATGGAAATTATAGGTGCTTTCAAAGATCTCAAACATTTACCCTGTGCACAAAAAAGTATTTTTATTTTCATATTTCTGTCTGCTTTCTACTCGACTATTTGCATTTTATGAGTTTGTTATCTTAATATTTTTTTATATAATTGGATAATTATGTACCTACTCATTTTAGAAGAAGCGCGGAAAATTATTATTTATTATTTGCCTAGCATTAATTTCAACGATACCCGAGTCTATGATTACAAGGGACCATTACAAAATACACCCATTTTAGCTCAGGACATTTAATTCAAAGTAAACTGACCTATCTCACCTCTCTCAACTATGGTTAATGCTTAATACTAAAATATTTTTATTGTTTCAGGTCAATTATCCATCACCCCTGCATAGGAATATATGCCCCCACTGCAACGACAATTAAGGTAACATTTAAAACATACTTAGTAAAACGCATTCTCCAAGCAGTCTACTTTCGTAATAATGATTAAACATTTGAAATCCATGTCAGCTCGGTAAACTTATTAATATTTGAGTTATTGAAAAAATCGTACCACTTAAGCTGCTAGAAGACGATAGCTGTTAAATGCCTAAATAACACCGAATAAATAAGTCACTTCCCATCTATTAAATCTTCCCAATTAACCCATTATCACGTTCCAATTACTCTCCACAATCGCCACAATTAGGTCAAACAGCATTCTTCTTCAAAATAAAAATAATAAAATTGTTTCATCTTCGGTAAAACCACAGTGTAAACCGTATAACCACTTTCCTCAAATGTTAATTGAGCTATATTCTCGGATAAGTATTTATTTACTTTGTTTAGAGTGGTAATGAGGGCTTTCTTCCTTCCTAGTAATATTAAAGATAAAACGGATCCCGGTTTAAGCTCTTTAGAAAATGGCCCTCACTCTGAAGCATTTCCGACTTACCCCTCACAATTCTCGCATCAATCGATATTTGAGAATGCAGCTCGTGCGAAAGGAATATTGGAGGGGCAACGTGATTTTGATTTGTAATAACAGTGGTCGAAATCTGACACAGTTTAATAACAAATAGTTAATCGATTTAGGAGATTGAACTTTCAACTAACACTCTAAGAGTGGATAGATTTTTTACTTAATCGCTTAAGAAAAGTTAATGCCTCAGAATCTAGTCACAATTTACTAAGATTGCCGCTGTCCATCCTGATTTCTGGCGCATTCGAGATGCAGCTGGGGTTGTGGCTGACGCAGTCTGTACTCTGTACCAAGCAGCAAAGTAATTGAATATCGAAGTAGGTCATACGATACCCAACTTAATTGAATGACCACTTCCATTTGAAAACGACTAGGAGACGATTAAACTTGCACTACCAGCAACAAACTCTCATCACGTTTGAACATATGCAGTTTTCACTGCTTCCCGCAAATTAATTCATTTCCCAAATAAAAAATATAGTTAAAATCATCCCTATAACTAGCAAAGAACGTGGTTTTTACTTTAATAAGAATATTCTTGATGAAATAATTAATGAATTTCTTGACATGTATCTAGGCTTGAGACATGAATCTTGATGTATTCAAATACAATGTTCTATTAAAGCGAACATTAAATATCATAGTGTTGCAATAACCGTCTGTCCTTTTCATACCGTATTAATCAGGGTCGCTATAGAGGGGTTCTTATCCTTCGCTCCTTTCACCCTCTACTCAGCAATATTTAGGCACATTATATAGAAAATCAATTCCGCTTTGTAGGAAACATGGAGAAGCCCTCCTTGCTTTGGAAAACTCGTCAAATCAAGGGCCGTTTTAGAATCCCTATTAGTGTTTAAAAATCTAGAATTACATACACCAGGCAAATCTCAATCCGGTCAATTAACAATTTCTATAGAAACGCGTTATTACTAGGGTCTATTTAGATTCAGAAGCCTTAATTTTATTTTGGTAATTGCTTCGTAATTTGATTCACAGTTGGAGCGAAATTTATTTAAAGTTAGTTCTGGTAGTTTGAGTATTTCTCCTGCGTTGTGTGCTCAGCTATCCAAGTTTCAGGTAAATATTAACCTATGGGAAAGCGTAAAGTTTTTTTTTACTTTAGACCCTATGTAATCTACAGAATTTATTGAAAAACAAGTCTCAAATATAAACATAACAATATACATAATAATATAACCTTTCAACGGTGTTTAATATGCATGTTCCATCATATATCCACGGCACAGATGAAATTGAGGGCCTCCCGAGATTTCAGTGCCACGGTCGACTTGCTCCTATCGAGATTGGACTTTGACTTTCATAAATATTAATGATTTCACTAAGCAAACTCTTAAGACTTCGATATTTTACCGTGTTGCTCTTTTAAATATTTATGATTGTACTGTAAGTTCCGCCCGGGTTCATCCTCGTTGTTATTTCAATAAATTTCTGTTCATATAACAGTTTTTAATGGAAGTAGGTTAGCAGATAAACATTATTTAAGTTTCTTACATACTGGAGCCTCCTAGAGAATAGATCTTCCTTCTAGAGATTATTCCGTTTTCGTTATTTTGGAATTATTCATAGAGGTACGTAACTGATACTTAATAGAATAAATTATTAATTATAATATCTCTAAAGCTTTTTTTCTTTTTGTGTGCAGTAAAGAATAAAATAAATACCAAGGCACGAAGATCCTCTTTAAAATAGAACATGCGAGGCCTTATGTTCTTTTTTTCTCCACCACGGTGGATCCATCATGATGGCTACAACTCACAACAATAGCGTGTTCTATAAAACCAACATTATTTCAAATTGCATACTAACTATGCATGTTTATCAAATATCGATCAAGTTGCCGTTTCATGCACAAAATTAGCCGTTGATCTAGTTAAGCGTAAGGTAATTTAGGGTGAAGTCAATTTCATATTTTTGTAGGTGCTGACGAACAAGGGCGACTAAAAACTTCGCTCCCCTCACTACGATGTGAATTAAGATATGGTAATGCCAATTTAATATTCATGAAAAATTCTATATGTGATTTACCTACCGACACCATGTAATAATGATTCGTCTTTCTGAATGAAATACTACACTTAAATTGTGTGAAATATGCAATAACATGAATCCATAATATTTTTCCACGTGTAAGACTATTGCGAAATAACAATTTTGCAAGAAATTAAATGCTTTATTATTCTTCCGTTAAACTTTATCACTCGTTTCAAAGAATTTTGGTATTTTCTTACTACCCTTCAAAAAGAAGTTATCTCATAGGAGTTTCCTAAATTTTTGTTACACAACATTTTAACGGTCCCTGAGAAGAGTTTTACAAGCGCGTACAAGCTTATCACATTGTTTTATAGATACGCCGCAGTCCCTAAAGTTAAGAACATTTCGCAGCTCCGGCCTCACAGACCCTTAGATTCCCGCGAGTGCTCTCAAACCATCTCTATTTACTAAGTCTATGTAATTGAACAATGTTTACCTAATTCAGCTATTCTGACGTGGCTCTATCTAGAACTCCAGACTAAACGAATATTTGATCTGTGTTTGTTCTCGTTATGAGTCAAACAAGGTCATCGCGAACGTGGATAAATGAAATGTAAATGTTTTAATTTGATGCGAGCTTTTCATTCATTACTTTGGACAAATTTTATTTACATTTTATCACTGCGTAATTGAATTAGTCTGGCTTCGTAAATCTAAAATTTATTTAAATGCAAACATTTACCAAAATGTTACGTTTGAAATATTTTGTGATTTTCATCATTTTTATTATCAAGATATGCATTTTTAAGTGGATTACACAAAATTTAAGCCTTATAATTTAAATGTGCTTCTTACAAAATTTGTGAGTATTTTAACTTTGCCTATGCCACGCCGCTGTGTTAAAATGTATCGTATTTACTAGACTGCCTTATTTTGGGCAGTATCATAAATCTTCACCGAATCATCATATACATAGAACTAGTCATGTTTCACATGAAAGCCACAATATTATACAACTTGTAAGGAGTTCTCTTACGGCCTAGTTTTATTCCCGGTATTAAAATGTAGCATAAAATTATCCTATAACCTTTTTTACTCAAAGTGTTTTCGCGTTTTTATTATTCCAGTTTAGGTCTATCATAACTTTTTTTTTTAGTTTTCTAGAAAATGAAAGTGATTCGATTTTCTTGCTTATTATTATATTTATTTTGAAATCAATATATTTTACAGCCTTAGTTATACTACTTTATAGGTTTTACTGTATTATAAATTATTTGCGGTTCTATGCGTTTATAAAATTCGAAGTAGTCTACACGCTTGACGCTTCTCTATGAAGCTTTAATTTTGAATGTAATGGTTTTATTTTTTAACTTGTATATTCGATAATAGTTGCTTAATTTTGTACAAGTTATAGCTCAACTTATAATCTATATAATGTGTCATGTCATTTATTGTCGAACCCTAATTAATTTTTCCACCATGAAATATTCTTGTTCTTAAAATACATTGTCAACCCTAATAAAAATAATAAAACACATTCGTATTGTATTTATAGGACTCTTGATGAGGCGACACCAAAGTCAAGTCTGCTCCACTCTCTCAATTTAAGGGTTAAAGAATTTAGCTCGCAGTCAATTGTGCTGTTTATGGATCTTAACGACCCACTTATTGCACACATTACAAATGCATACATACCAAATATGCGTATTAACTATGCAGAAGAAAGTATACACAAATTAATTATACAGGGTATATCAAGACTGCGAGCGATAACAAAGCCAGGTGGTAGTTATAGTGGTTGCAGTCACAAAGCAATTAAAAATGATGCAAAAAAGCGACCTTTTTTTTGCAATTTTTTTAAATATCATCTTGTTTGGGTGGTAAAAACCTAGCTTTTTCGAAAATAGTAATTTAAACCCAAGTGTACCATTGTGTCTTTAAAAATTAAAATATGTACATTATTAATTTAGGAATACTAATGTATTTATCAACAATTAAAAAATTGAAAATAAAAACCTTTTTTTGCGAATTTTTTAGTTGCTTTGTGTCTGAAGTCACTATTTATACCATCTGGTTTCGTTTTCGGTCGCGGTCTTGACATACCCTGTATATGAAATGGAAGAGCTACGTAAAGTATCTATGACACAAAAAGCTTCACCCTTACTATAAAGTTACATTTCAGATTTGGTGTAAAGTTACACACATACGACTTAAAATATATCCAACGATAAATCCCCAATTGAAGCCATTGAAAATACCGTAAAACTTTGCGGATATTTTTACAAGCATTAAAGAATATTGAACTGAGTTCATTTCTAAAACGTAGACGTCAGTTTCCGCAGTAGTGCCGTGATTGATTTGCAATCCATCACGTTGGAGCTACAAATAGATCGCGCCGTAACGAGCACGCTAGCCTATCATACTATGATTAGTGATTACGTTTATTTTTCGCAAAGCTGAATGAAGTTTATAAACGAATGTTATGATTGCAAAGCAGTCAGATATCAATTTGATTATAATTAGTCGTATAGAGGTCGTATCCTTCGTATATTTTATCATAGAAGTGATTATTAATAACATACACACACATACATACATACGTAACCTCACGCCTTTATCCCAGGAGCGGTAGGCAGAGGCGCCACAAGGACACCCATATTTCGCCCTGTATGTTCCGTCCCACGATGTGATAGGGCGAGCCTATCGCCATATCGAGCACAAATTCCTGACTCTGGGCTGATAATTAATAGTAAAAACCCAATATCACTTCGCCCTACCCTGGATTCGAACCTAAGACCTCAGCTTTGCAGTCGTACCATAGTACAACTACGCCACCGAGGTAGTAGTAATAACGAGATAATAAATACTAAAGTATCCCCATCTGTATAACTTGCTTCAAAACTGATTTTTAAGTTAATATTTGTTATTTATTTAGAAAAGCACTTGCTACAAGAAAAGAAAAATACGAAATAACAAATTACAATACTCCGGGAAAAATAATAAACATTTGTGAGATATAATTTTACCAGACGCAAGTCGAAAAACAATTTAAAACGACAACAATTACACTCGTAATGAATGATTTATTCTACTTTGGTAAATAAAATTATTTGCAAGTAGACTGGTTGAAAATATAAGTTTCCACTTAAGGATTTTACATAAACTATAATCTCTGTAATTATTTTTACTTGGTGCATTCGTGCTGTTCAAACATTCAAAATTCTAGAAGAAAAGTAATTAATATTATAAGAAAAGTTTCAAAAATAATATTTTTATATAAAGTTCTTACAATTCACATCAAGTTTTCACTCAGAAAACGTACTAACACACCTAACTTTCTGCTTTAAAATCCACAAGTTTAACAAGTTTCTTCAAAACTCGTAAAATCGCCGAGACTTAGCACTACACGCTCTTAACTGCTGGCGGTTATATCGACATCAAAGTTTTAAATTAGTCGAACGCGCTTAATGGACTGCAAAATGCTGATTTCAACGGGCTTTGTCTGTGCCGTATAGGGAATTGAACTTTCAATTTATAGTGCGCCATTATTCCCAGATGTGTAGTGGTGCTATCGGATAAACTAAAACAGAACATTTCTGAATAAGAGGATAACGATGACAAACGAGATATCTGTAATAGGCATTTGAAATGTTTAAATAAAGTGAAATCTACGCAGCAACAATATACACTGTCACACTTTTTGCTCCGATAAGTTCCGCATTTAGTCAGTCACAAAAAAATCAATAGTTCTCTAGGCGCCTGTGAATACAAAAATATCAATGTAAAGAAAAAATGGTTAACATAACCCCGATTCTGAATTCACGTTCAGCAATAGTCCAGTAAAGTTACGCTGAGCAAAACTCTATCTACGCTACCGTTATTGTTAAAACAGGCACAACGCACCTTTGTGCCGCTAACGGCGTGTGAATAACCTATTGTTGGATTACAGATAACCATTTTCAAAACAATTAATAATTCTAACTAGCCAGTGTTTACTGGGCATTCATTATTGTTTTAAGTCCAATTTATTTTAGCTGCGATTGGACTTTTGCTTGTGATTTCATGGTTACATAATTCTCTGTCATTGAGAGTGAAATTGTCTTAAGTTCAATTCGTGACGTCAAGATTTTTGCCATTATCGTCATGCACATTATCAACATTCGTCCTAGAATCTAGGATACCCACTCCTTTACAAAGATCTTTCCTACCAATAAATTCTTGAACGATCATAAGAAGGAATAACGGAATGTAAACTGTTTCCAATTTTGTTTAGAGTGGGGGTTATAAGCTGCAATAATTTTCGAGTTTTCCAAACTATCGTAACTAATATAGGTTTATAAACAGCTGTTTTATAAATATGAGTAAGATTATACAAATTAAGAATATCACTGGTTCGTATGACTGTGTCAGGTGTCTTGGTCTTGTTTGACCTACTTTTAGATGCACGTGCCTTGTTGGAACATTTTTGTTGAAGAAATTTTCATTAAGTCTCCACTGTCGCGCACTCCAGATGGTGTTTTCAACTTTACTTTCGCTTTTGCAATGTATATATTTAATTTTATGTATTCATTTAATTATTTGCATATTATATTTGGTTTACCGGCTCTGACAAAACAAGTAAACTGAACATCTGGTTCCCCTGATTCGTGATACGTGTTCATTCATAAAGCTCATTTTATCTTGGCGATTATATGTTGCTGTATTATGTAGCATATCGAGATATCACAAATTGGATGTATTTTTGACCTTGAGCTTATTATCACAATCTTTTGCTTATTTTACTATGCAAACATTTGAAGAGTGTGGGCGTATTATTTTGCGGCATCCGGTGCGGCACAAACGTGACGGCGCCGGATGCATGAGTGTCGGCGCGCGAGCATGCATATTCTGTTTGATCCACAAACGTCAATCCATCAAAGTCCGTTTTTAAAGGAAGCCGATACTAAGGGTAACAACCAGCAAATTAGATTTAAATTTCCTTATTTGTTTCGTTACAAAGATTGCGTCAAAAATAAAACGGAAAAATAATGATAATGGCGGTTGAAAGAAGCTTTTTAGCTTTTGTTTTGCGCTCATTGTCTTAACAGTTATGCACTGCACTTATCTCGAAATGCATCCCAGTGTTGCCGAGGAAAGTTAAAGAAATAACTTATAATTATGCTTTTGCTATCCTCCTTAAAGTTGAGTTGACAAATTCAACAACTTAGCGTATTTTATTCTGATAAGAGATACAGTTTGGTCGTTACGAAATGTTTCGTAGTTACTTTTGCTCATAACTTCTGTCGGTATCTCGAGCTGGAAACTTGCGAAGGAAGGTTCGACATCATTCGTCTTCGTAATGTTCCTTTTATGGAGACGGAACAAAAACTAAGAGATAAATATTAAGCTTTATAGACGTGTCTGCCATTCTCACGTTTGCTCCAATCTTACAAAACAAACATATTGTTGTGTCTATGAATGACAAACTTCGCATCTCCGCACTTGTAAAGTTTTATGGAAGCATAAAAACAATTTGCTTTATAATACTCATTTGTATTTTCATCGTGTTTCGTACATACAAATATTTCCAACCGTAATAAACTGTTCAATTTTCGGGGATAAAAGCGCGTATGGTAATTTCAGGTTATGAGCATTCTCTGAATACGTTTTCGTCTGAATCGAATCTGCCATCGTGGCGTGATTGAGCAACAAACATATACGAACACATTTCTGCTTTTATATGAACACATTTTTATTCCGATAATGAAATTGTCAGAATGAAGTAGGGAACCAATACATGAGATTACGCTTTGTGGGTGAATGATTTGTTCTGCCTCGTTCAAATGCTCTTCATATTGCGATATTGTTATTCGTTTGTGTAGTACGTACAATAATAATTAATTAAAAGTATCGCGAATACCGTTAGTGAAACAATATATTGTATCAGATGTATCAGAGTTTATTTAATTAATACTACGCAACAGAACGTTGGAGAGTTAAATTATCCTTTGTATACCTCTAATGATTAAAAGAGAAAAAGCAACTTATCATTTGTTTTTCGTATTGTTCTGTCATAATAATACGTAGTAAAAAACCTCGTGGACATACCTACGGCCTTTACCAAAGAAACGTAATAGTCCTAATGGCTGAACTGTGTCATTGACGTGACTTAAACGACGATCTTGACTTGGCGAGTCGTTTGCGATCCGCATTCGTACACCCAGATAAGGAATACAGTGCGTGCCACATTCCTATAAATAACATAGATAATGTAGCCGTTTCTGTTAATTACCATTTAAAAACTGGCTAAGATTGTCGGCTTACAAGTAAACACTATAAAACGCTTTCATTTTCCACTCCGTTTAGCAAATGACGGAATTTTTGAAAGTGTTATAAAGTTTTTAAACGCAATGATAAGTTTACAAACCAATTATAGAATAGTGGGAATATGATCAGCGAAAGTACTTCTACGTAACGATTATACCATTTCCTATAAATTAACTTCATGATATAGGAAGATGCTATACCAATGCAAGGGAACCAAGATGATTACATTAATTATAATAATATTCATTTATTTTTGTGACTGTTTTATAGATCCAAGATAAATTATGATGATTGATTACTAAACACCTGATCATAAAACAGAAATCTCAAGCGTTGGGCACGAACTTGTAAAGAAATTTATTACTTTACGGGTGGTTAATTCAAACTCCAAAAGAGGAAGAGAAAGCGTGTTCCTTTTGTTTTATTTTACGGAAGGGATACGAAGTAGATACCAATCGGGAGGATGCTAAAGGCTATAAATACCTACGTCTTACTCGGTGATACGCTAATGTATCGATACGAACTTAATGTTAAAATTACTGAAGTAGGTAACTATCAAAATTCTCATGTAATTTAAAGGCTTATTTTTAAGCCTACATAACTTATGAAATAAAGAGTTTTTTTTTTTATTATCAACCGCAATCTGCGGAGTTTTTTGAAGTTTAATTATTAATACAATAGTGATTTTGTATGTAATATTCTAATTTAAAACAGGGTTCATCCAAGCGCCACCATTGATGATGATACTAATTGAGTCCTATCACAATTTTAGCTAATTAAAAGACGCTCATATACAACTATCTCTTTTCCTCCTGTGGTATTATGCTTGTTAGAAAGAAAGGGAAAAAAATCTGTTTTTATAATGCCAGCGGCCAGGTCCTTAATCCCTCGCTCGTTACTGGTTAGAGATACTCACTCTGACCATTTTTGGCATAGATGTTTGTGGACTCTTAACCTTATACGGCATTAAGAAATGTCCCTGCACTTATGGCAATACGAGCAAATATGACTGTGTTTTTATCATATAATGGATGTTCGAGGTATGGAATAAATACGGTGGATGTACTCGTGTGATTTTTTTGTTGTTTTAAAGTATTTTTATTATTTGAGTGATAATATCCCTGATACGGTAGTAACCTATAAATATGCTTCATAGTTAATCGGCATAGCTAACGTGAAAAGCGGATCATAATGAGTAGTATGTTACAGCTTACAAATTAACCAGCTACATAAGCAAATATAATACTTAACCATTTTCTCTAATTCATGACAAACTTTGTTGGTATTCTGAATATTTGAAAAATCGGTTATTAATGAAAATGGCATTGTGTCTTTATATCGACTTTTAAAAACAGGTCTCCCACAAAGTTGTCATGACTACTTGATGGCAACAAATTAGATTTGTTAACTAATGTATTTACCAAGCAGGCTCAGATCAATGACTAACGATAACATCCTAACCTCTTAACAAAGCCTCTATTTTAGCATACGAGTTTATAAACAGAGCGAAACGAAGTTTATTTCCAACGGCCATCCTTTGGTGAACTTGTTTATAGAGCATGAGTCAGCAGCTAAATCGAGAGCTTTGATGCGCTAACGCTGGTTACACGCGAGCTCGCATGCGCTGCAATAATATCGCCTTCGCTTTGAAGCGCTGCACTGCAGCGCTGAAACCAATTTGTAGAGCTGTGGAGAAGTCTTCCGGTGGAGGTGTATTAATTGTATTAATGAAAGTACGCGTGGAGGAGAGGATTAAATTAGGAGAGGATGACGCGTCTGGTGAATTGAAATTTGGAGTTAAGATAGGAACTGTAAATTTTGAAGAAATAATGGGTAAAAGATGGAAGTTACAGGTGTATTGTGCTCTCTTTGAGACACTTTAATGTAATATTTGTCCCCGAAGCTACCGTTTTACCATATTTAAGGTAAAGTGATGACTGCCTCGGTGGCGTAGTTGTATTACGGTACGGTTACAAAGCTGAGGTCTCGGGTTCGAGTCCCAGGTCGGGCAAAGTCAGGAATTTGTGCCCGATATGGCGATAGGCTCGCCCCCTATCACATCGTGGGACGGAACATACAAGGCGAAATGTGGGTGTCCTGGTGGCGCCTCTGCCTACCCCTTCGGGGATAAAGGCGTGAGTTTATGTATGTATGTATGTGATTCTCTAGTTACTGTTCCGTATTTTATAATGACAAGAAACACAAGAAAAATGTGACCTCGTTATCTCAAATGCTTACGAAGCTCAAACCACCATTAAGAATACTAACGTTAAATAAACACTATGTAACTTACTTGTAATCAAAGTAAACATTATTTTGTATTGGTAATATAGTAGTTTTTTAGGAAATGTTGTTTATGTTAGTGTTTTCTATAATATTGTATAAAAGCATAATACTATTTTTTGTCATCTAAAAATCTTCTAGGGAGAGCTTAATCGTCATTATAAATTCCGCATTTAAATTTTTGTATTTTTTTTATATTTTTTATATTTTTTAATAAAACAAAGAAACCGATCACGTCAATTGTTTGCCATTATACATCAATGACTAACGCAATTATGCACGACTGAGTACGCATGGTACGAGTATTAGAGAATAGCTGAGCGTGCATAGGTCGGTTAGCAATTAACTCAATTAAGGAGCATCGGCAAAGCACGTATCATAATAACATTTGATCGCGACCAGCATGGAGGTCGTTGACATCCGATCTTGTTAATGCTCGACGCGTGTTCATTGAGAGCTGGGTGTGGTATTGATAAAAAGTAGACTCTTACTCTTGCGAATACATTGTGCACGCGATTTCGCCCGTGTGCTGTTGGTCGATGATCTTATTTGATTGACAGTTTCATGTGTGATTAAAGAGTGGATCAGTTTTGTTAAACGTATATTACCATTACACATATTAACATATAATAATGTCTATACCTGTATTAAACTTTCAAGAAAAAGTAACTTAAATATTACTAAAATAGAACCGGATTAATATAAGTTCAGTGATACAAAAATACATACTAATACGTTCCAAACCAACGGTAACAAATGCATCATAGCTTTTATATTCGTCAGAAATATTCTATCGGAAGGTCAACTTTAACATTTTTACTTCGCTTTCGACAATATCCCAAAAAATGTAAGCTAAGTCGAATAGAATTGAAAAGTCGTCCTAATCGAAACCATATATAACACGTATGACTATAAAACTCACTCGTGCCTACTGCATTCACGCGTGCCCCGTCAGTCGTCACTCAACGTGATACAGCCCAGCGGAACAAAAAATGTTGTATTATTCTTCAACTATTCGCCTATCGCTCGTGTTTCTAGTCCTCCCTGCTCACGCACAGTCAAGATTTATAACTCGGCTCCGTAATGTCGCGTTACAATGATACGTGCTACAATTCTTAAACCGCCTCATCAACAGCACCAGTATAAATGTACCAGCACCAGTATTTCGCCTTTGACGTTGCCCCTTTAGTAATAACGTTGTTGTTGTTAGAATAGTTCACACCAAAGGCCTATGTTCAATAGTTTATCTATACATAATATAGTAAATTTGTAACCGATCGATGTCTTAACATGGAAGATAAATAAGATAACTAATAGGGGTCGTATTAACGTAAGAACGCATAACAATGATTTTTAGGATTGTTGTCTGCTTATCTGTTTGTGCGGTTGTGCGCTATGGTCTCAGACACGGCTTAACGGATTGCGATGATTTTTTTTATGGAGGTAGCTGCTATCCTGGATTAATACAAAGGCTACTTTCATCCCGAAAAATGTATTTCCCGTGGAATGTGAAATGAATAAATTTATATTTGTTACCTTTTTAAACTCACAGGGACGGGATGGGACAGGAGAGGACAGTATTACATCCCTTGAGTCATGGGACAGAATGAGACGGGACGGCATTGAGTTTGAATATAAATAAAACGGTATAGGAAATAATATGTAGCTAATGTGGACTGAACTTAAAAAGTCTCGGCGAATATTTACCCGCAAAGAGCTGTATGAGCGTTATTACCTCATACCATATATTAATTCTCCTCATTTGTTGGAATAGTAATAAGTCAACCACCTATCTATACATATAATAATACATAATATAGTTCAGTTGCTTTTGGTAAGAACTCTCCAGATTTTCGTGTAAATCTAATTTTCTGTCTGCGAATAAATAAAATAAAGGATAATCACGTTGGGCCTTCAATCAAGGGCTCCCTAAGCAAAGGCTCTTAAGTTAGAATAAGATTTTATGTGTGCAGAAATAACCAGCTTTTATTATCTCGTGTAAATATTTAATCCTAATTTTCTTAATTAATTTACCTGATTTACGATATTACAATAAATACCGTCAACGCCCGTATTAATAATTCAATTCAAACCTCAATTCTAATTCACGATGTTGTAAAAATAAACGTTACACATAAATTCGCCCAATAAATTAAAAATGAATTGGATCTGGGTCAAAGGGTGTGAACGTCTAACAGCCATTAGGTATTCCTTTAACGCCGGTCACTCAATAATAACAGCGTCAATAATCCTCGTACGACAGTAATTAACGTCTAGTTAGAGCGTATGCGTTGAGACGTAAAATGGCCTATTCGCCGGTATTCAGGCCACGGCGATTGCTCGGACGGCCAGATTCCCGACAACAAAGCCGAGTCCCCACTCATCGGCCTGCTTTGTCTCGCCACTCCTCCCATTCACGTAAGAACCGCTCGAAATTGTGTGAAATAAGATTTATCGAACATATCGCCGAGGATTTAAGGTTGGGGAGTTACTACATACATTCAGCTCTATTCGCGTTTGGCTGAACGATTTTGATTTTTTAAACAGAACTAAACACGGTGTGATTATATGTCTGCTTTGTCCCTTCAAAGTGGAGTTGAGGCAAGAAGCTATACGAATACTTATACGTCATTTTTTTTCTATGTACGAAAGCTGAATAAATGTGTTTACTCCCTAAAACATCAGACGGTAACAATGGTTGCCCCGTGAAAGTTACAAATGTGTCCGGCGTTTTTATGGCAGGGCGATGCAATAAAATACTGGGTTCAGTAGACTCGAACTAATTACGTGATATAGAGTCTTTTGATCGTAATTGAGCGGGGATTGAAAAATTAAATCACTCGATTTAAACTTTTCTATATTGCTTAATTTAAAAAAGCGCTGCGAATGCCAAAAACGTAATTTTAAATGCGTATTTCCTCCTGAATAATAGACTACATTTGATTTTATCTTTTGTTCTTTCGAAATTATTAGCGATATTGCTTGGTGTATAAATGGATTTACTTAGGGAAAAATCTGGCACTCGCCAAAGTAACTAAAGAAATAAAGAAGTGGCTAAATCTAATATCCAAAATTGAAAGCCACCCATAGTTTCAAACGCAGGTCGACGACTCCGTCCCATCCGGATCGCACCATTTGCTTTCCGAATACACATTGATATTTAAATGGAATAACAATGATGTAACATTGATAAGCAAACCGTTAATATTTATCACTGTTAGCAACGACTCTTATAAGGCATTGTTGTAAGCCCGGTATAAAAATGTCTAGGTCATTTGCATACAGTGACCGGTTGAGCGGGCACCGGTAGCGCCGTCGGTCGCCATACATGTAAAATAGTGATTATACGTACAATTATTGACTGTTTGTAGAAAAACAGGAAATTATACATGAAACGGACAAATAAAATTAATCAGAATTATGACAAGGATTTTTATATGATTAACTAATTAAATGTTCGTATCAGTAAGCGTTTACTCGACAGGAGCTAAGCTTAAAGTAACCGCGGACTAACGGAATATTGACTTATTAGGCCAGCCTATTCCCTATACAAATGACGAAACTATCTCCATGTCGGGCACAAATTTCTGAAATTATATTAATATCTAACTTGATATCCTTATTAAAACGTATATAAATCAAAGGAATAGGTTCTATTCTGCCTTTTATTTGCGTATAAAAACAACACACATACTTTCCCTAACTCTCATGAACGAAACATAACATATTTCTGTTCTACCGGAAGATATTATGTATATTTCGCCATTACTAGTCGATGTACTTATTGGAAATTCATGTTTATGAAAGAAGTTGCCCGTCTTATGAATATATTTAACAAATTGTGGAAGTAGAGCGCCTTAGCGCTTGCACCTGCGATGACGTAAAAGCCAGCTGATATTAACTGTACCTAATACGAATATTTGCTAGGTTTTTGGTGCATATTCGAAGTTTGGATGATATTACTTGTATTAGGGATAGTAGCTATTAAAGAATCTAACTAAAAAATAAAAGCAATGGAGATACAATGTATGGTGTAAATACTTTGTCTTTCTGCAATCGTGATCTTTTTGTGCATCCTGGTACCTACAATAAATTTTAAGCAAGTTGTAGAAAAGTTCCGCATTTTATTTTTACTGATTGCCGTTAATTCTTTAGGAAATATATTCTTAAACGTATTTTCAGAATTTAATTTAATTGGTACAAAATTTTCAATATTATTCATTTAACATTATTATAGGCATTACATTATTAAAAGCCATAGTTATCTAGTGTATATAAATACAGATTAAACACTGTTATAAGGTTTCATCAATATACTATCTGTAAAGTGCATCTAAAAGCCCGTTCTATCTTACTTCATCTTTAACAGAACAGTTCCATCCGTCTTACAACTTTATCTTATTAACAACACGAGGAATATTATGTAGAGGATTAAATCAGGACAAATATAATGAAATACCATTCCTACATTGAAAAACACTAAACATTATAAAACATTGTAAAACTCACTGACAAATTACACGATTAAATACCTTAATGAATATGGAAAGTAATAACTTGTCGAGTAAAATATTATTCGTAATTTTATTTATGTGCCTAATAAGGCTTAAAGTCTGGCAATTTTAAAAGTAAAATAATGGCCAGAGTTGTATTTTTATACTGTAATTTTGTGTCTCCTTTATTCAGATCAACGAAGACAAGTAAAACTAAATCGTAGTATTTTTCGTAGTGAAATTAATTTTGTATGACCATAAATGACATCACGCTCAAACCGCGAACAATGGGCTATATTTCATAAACATTAACCAATGAATAGGAATTTGCTAATTATAATAATAACTCATTATTAGTCTAACAATAGCACTTCCGGAATCTTAATTCGTGACTGTTGCCTACACTACACATTTTTCGTCTAACGAACCTGAACATTAATTACATTGAATTAAAACAATTAAAATGAGTTTAACAAACATTAGTTTGACAAGAATTCGCATTTTTATGCCACCCGTAATTTAAAATGTAATTAGCTTTTATGGGTCTTGTGGGAAGTAATACATATTAATGAATTTATGTTGTTTATATTATTGATAAGTTGATGATATGTAACAATTTTGTCGAAAATAAATAACGTTAAATATTTTCTCAAGCACGTGGATCAATTTCCTCTCGATAAAATCAAACTTCCTTTAGATAGCAGCTAATATTTGCACATTTGCTCAGGCTCCGTATTGTAAACTTTCCTTACAAACCTATACAAACTAAATAGACAAACATCCTTAGCCATTGTTCCCATCTGCCGTGTTATCCTTTGATTCCGACTTTATCATACTGCGGGCTTTGTGCTTGTGATAAACAAAATACTTCGCTAACTTATATTGTAATAAGTTGGAAACAATGCCCATATGGGACCGTCGTTCATTTTATTTTTCGGGAACCAATTCACTTTTGCTAATGCAAACGGACCCCGATGCAGTGTTCCGACAGTGACGAATCGTAGCCACATAGACAAACTGTCTAGATAAGCTTAATTTATTACATCTCGTAGGTACGTTACCACATAGTAATTAGATCAGTCGCGATCACAATAAGTTTGAAGGACGAAACGTTTAACCATCAGTGAAAATTGTGTCACATTTACATTATTAGTCATACTTTCAAAGCAATTTCGCAAATAGTTCTGCGTATTGCGGTAATTATTTTTACCATAACAACATTAGCTTATAACAGTATTCAATTTAGCAATTACATCCGTTTTATCAAAGTCCCTAGGAAGGCAATGTACTACTAATATATTCATAATTAAATTCTAAAACAATATTCCACGTTGCGTTCGTCTGAGAAGTTTAGTTATTTCACTTGGTATTCTTGTTTCAAAAGAACACAGATCAATCGTTGTAAACTGTTTCTTCCTTACAGGGATGGGGGAAAGAGCATTGTTTCGATTTAAATCCACCATCCGATCACATCGTGTATCATCCGGCGCCCTCTCCAGGGAAATCGAGCGACACAACAGCGTCTAATCTGCTTCCAAACCCGTTCCAAACCTCTCAAATTTCCAGCTCTTTGAATTTATCTTTGTGTTTAATTTCAAATTCTGACTGTAAATCACTTTGTTATCTAAAATAGCAAACCACAAGTATATCTACTGAAAAGTAAAAAGTCTGAGATACTTTCCGTTTGTGCATTAAATAAGTTTAAAAGTCGGTCTAATGAAGCGAAAGACGTGGCAAAGAAAAACTGGGTCTTCATTTTCTCTTGAATTGAAATTAAATCTATCAGCGCGCCGCGCCTCGTTTCATAAATGGATTCCAGCATAAAGGCATGTGAACGAGATATTGTTGGTGGCAAATGAGTTGACGAGGCGATTGTTACTGCCTTTTAATTTGTAAAAATAGGTCGCCACCATTCGGTCGACGACCGTCGGCTTCCATTATGAATCTCCTAGAATTGTCGTAACCGGCTACACTAAATTTCATATATCGTGTGTAAACAGTAGTCGAGGACCGTGCATATTGCGTATCGATAACCCCGTTGACACATTAACGAGATGTACGAACGAATTGCTAAGTGAGAGCGAAGAAAGACATGGAGCAGGGGCTCAGCGTCATTCTATTTCTGAATGGAGACGTTGACCCGCATTATCTGCATGGTGATGCACTCGTCACTCCAGAAACTGTTTTAATGAACGATAGAATTCATTAACACGCGACGAGTGTCAAAGGATTGTGTAATGTGGAACAAAGTATTTCATAGGGTGCGATTGAGTTTACATTTTATAATGTTTAGCTTTGTCCGATCGTGTTTTTAGGTATTTGAACTCACAATTAAAAACTATTTGTTACTAGTTTTAACGAAACTCTTAGAAACATTTAAACTCGGCCCAAAAGTGTGGTTTTCATACGAGACGGAAATAATTATTATGAAACGCGCCACGCCGGTTCTGAGAACGGTTGCGGATTTGCGCTCGTAAGTAGCTGGCTAATATTTTGGTCGACGGGCGGCTTGTTCTTACGTTGTAACGCTAGAGGTCGTCCGCTTTTGGTTACCGCCACAGTATTGATTTACATTGCCGCAATCTTCTTATTATAACTATAAATTCCAGTTATTTTAATAGCAAACATTAAATAAAATTTGGGCCGTTTGTTATTCTTTAAAATAAATAAACAAAAGCAACCGAGCGAATCACTAGAATATCAAATCACTTTACCTCCGACATTTCTTATTAACATCCTTTTAATTTTATATGAAATTGCGGCGTTTATAGGAAAACAGTCAAAGTTAGAAAGCCAGCTCTTCAGTTTGATTGAAAAACTTTGTCCTTTAGAATGTCTAATGTTGTGCTCTTTGACGACTTTGCTTAATATATTTATTTTCATATGCTAATTTTGTCGGAAACGTATGAGACGTTGCATACATATTATAATTAATTAAATATTTCCTGTTTAAAAATAAAGCGATAATTAAGAAATCATCTGGCTTTGGTGTTTTAACGATAAGGAAACGGTGCGAAGCACTTTTCTCTAGAACAATTCCTATTCATTTGATTACGTAACAATTCACATTTTAATAATACCGTTCTCTGATTGCGGGCTCTTATTCAACGTGCCGAAAGGAATATCATCGGAGCTAATAGAATTTCGTTGTTTAAGGGAACGAGGTCCGTTGAATTTCCCGAATTCCACCGACTCGGGATCGGCCGTCCGTCAAACAAACGTTGATAATTGAATTTTTATATCGAAACCTTTGACCTGGTTTCGAACATCAGAAAATTATCTGTTCACACGACCACCGACCAACCACTGACATTTTAAACTTGCCTTAAACACTGCCGTTGAAATTCGAGTTTCGTTTGCAGTTACAACACTGGGCGAATTAAGCTTGACCCTTGAATTACGGAATTCAAGATGAAATTTACGTTTTCATTTACAAGGTAATATCTTGTGCAAATTTAGATAGCGTTAAATAAAATTGTACGAATTTTGGGCTGTCTATACTTTTGTTGAAATGTTTTAGTAGAATATGAATTCTCGAATCGGTTTATTATTTCTTAGCCCTGTAAGAATAGCGAATTTTTGTTACCTACAGTTTCAGGTGACTTAGCTTCGAAGAAATCTATTGTGAATGATATTTGAATAGAAAAACTACAATCTCCTAAACGCCTCAAAAGTTTGATCCAGATTCATGAAATTTTAAGAATATATGAATAATAACAACGCTAGATGCCAATGGCCTAACAAAGTCTATCATCTTTTAAGCTTTGTGTGGTTTTTATAAATATTCTTTGCAAACACGTCCGTTTTCAACATTTAGAAAATCGCATGCAAGGATTTTCTATTTGCATAATATAATGCAGTGCTTTCATTAATGTTGCATTGTTAGACTTCGCTCATTAATCAAAGTTTAGTAATTCAACATTATTTTTTAACTTACCAGATGAAACTCTCAGCTTTTCTTATGCAGATAGTAAAATAATAGATTTACTGATAATCGTTATCCATTATATACAAAAAGTGAAGCAAAAACTTTTATACAAGACACAAATGACACGCCACTGCAATCCATCTGTATTATAGTTCTATGCATTTAACATGCACGGAGATTTCATTTCTGCGGTTAGTGCGCGGACAATATGCACTTGCAATTACATCACATGACATTAACGCAATGGAATTAAATCTACTGGAAGAGCTCTTATGTCATCTCCGTGTTGCATGAACTCGGTGCACATAGTGAGTTCAGGGAAGTTCAAGAACCTCACGTGTAATTTTACTTTAAAAGTGTTACCTAATTAGGCAAGTAGTTGCACCTGCTCCTTGGTATGACAAAAGGCTTACTTGATAGTTCTCAATTCCTGTAATGTAAAGTTTAGATATAGTTGTCCTTCTGTAATGAAGTTTACAGCTTCTATTTGTTTTTCGTAACAAAAGAACCAATCACTTAATATGTTGTAGTGGTAATGTAATTCTGCTAATCTCTATTAAGTTCGTCGATTAGTCGTACCGCGTCGAATTAGTCTAAAAGTTTTTGAACAAATTAGATTTATGTTAATAGAAAGCTGTTAGTCACAATAATTGTTATAAGGTACTGATATTTGTTGTCTTAAGTCCCTGAGATTCCTTCCAGTCGCAGTAGTTAGGCCTAGAGGCGCCGTGACATGCTCTAACCGAACGCTATTGGATTACATATCAAGAAAACAAAGCGATGTAATTTCAGCTGTGACCGCAACATTTACGACCTGCTGCGCCCTTTTAAAAATATATTTTAAAATATTAATCAAACACAATAAAATATTTTTTATCCAATCAATTTCAACTAAGAGTTTCACAAATTACTACATTTTGAATTCCGTTAACATACAGCTTAATTAATGTTTGTAATTATTTTTATAAACAAAAACTGCATTACCAACATTGCATCTTACAAGCACGGAAAGGTTTGCAGACATCACAATATGAAATACGGCTCGTGTCTTACAAAAACTCAAGAATAGTAACTGGCATTACTCAGTATCTTGGCTGGAGGCGTTGTGTCGCCTGGCCTAAATTTTCCAAGTTGATAATGAAAAAGCTTCGTCGCCTCGACTCGCTGTGTAATTTCACTTCAAAGCTGCCTCCGAGGCCCGTTTGTTATTTTCTGTAATCACCGGGCAAGGAATATATTACCGTGGAGTCTTCTAACACGTACGCGACGGAACATTTTTTACATTTGCTCGATTACATTTACTTTCGTGCTTAGACTAAGGCTTTACTATTTTGGAATTTATAAATGAATTTTTTTTCTTTCTGTGAAATCAAGATTCTATATCAGAGAGCTTTATTCAACAGTTGATGAAATCTGTTGCTGATGATGTGGGTATTATTTTTTAGTGATGTAACCAATTGTATGATATTACTGAGGCAGATAAAGTACCTTCTTATCTAAATCCTATGTTGTTGTTCAACACCTTATTGCGAATATGAGCAGTCCGCGCATCATATACTGTGGGAGTGTAGTCTTTGGCAGAATGAGCGTAAAACCATGCTAGATAGTATGCAAATAACATCTGGAGTTGTATACTACACGGACCTTGTGGAGACTAGGAAGAATTTCCGTGCTTTCCGGCGATTTTGCCATACCTATTATTGGAATCAAGTATAACAGCTTACATTATAGGTCCCATTTAAATGTTATAATGACTAATCCGTGGTGCTTTACAGCTGGCTTCTCTGGCTGTAAACATCTTTATGCGAGGTTATTTACCTCTTTAGTTCATTGTTTTTGTCACCCGCTTTATTAGGGAGGGAAGTGGACAATAATTTATTTCCAACTCCTCCTATTAATTTAACTTTTTTGATTGATTTCGTTGCGGGTTAAAGACAAGTTAGACATTCCCGGAGACGCGCTGAGCTTCAATGTTCAGTGTCATTAAAATGCGTGCCACTGTTGATCCTGGCTTACAGGAGTTGCAGTGGCGGGTGTGAGGGCGGGACAGTCTCCTATATCACTAAAAATACTCAACTACTCAACTAGAGAGAATATGGACAAAATATTCTTAAATTCACGTGAACTTTTAAAAGTAGACAGATTATTTAAGCCGCTCTCAGTTGTATATAACGAACTAATAGATGAATGGCAAAATAGATGGGATGTATCTTTGAAGGGTCGGCATCTATACCAATATTTTCCATGCGTGCGTGATCGTTTGACTAAGATTTGGCTAGATATCGATTATTACAGTCTGCGGGACAGTCTCCTATATCACTAAAAATGAATGGAGTAAATCAGAAAAAGTAGTAATATATAATCCTTTTGTTCCTTGTGTATTACTTAGTGTCTGGGTATTTCTTTCTTTTTAATAAATGTCTATATCCCTCCAATATAAAATTTACAAAATCTAATCGCTGTCAGAAACTCTCTATTTTTATACGATTTTATATCGATATTTTGCTTACAAATAAAACATAGTTGAACGTAATAATGTTTGCGCGTTTTCTAATATGCGCGTTTAGACTTCAAGGCTTTCTAATACTATTGACACTGTTGTTCTACGTGGAGAAACTTGCATTGTAATCTCCAATGGAATTGATTCTTGGGATATCTCCTTTCCACTCGAATAGGATAATGGTTACGGCCCGTCAAGTAGAATATATGATGCCATGTATCTTAAATTCCAAGGTTTTGAAACAATATGTTGAAACAGAAGTAAAGTAAGAAAGTCGAGATAGTTTTTGTTATTTTGAACGATGCAAAAACATCAATAAATTAAAGATGAATGGATGTAGTCCCAGTGCCTCGTATCAAAATAAACTTATTATCCCTAATTATCTCATTATTCTTAATTATATTCCACAGACTCATTTGGGTGTAAATTATAGCAAAAATCCACATTGATACGAAAAAATAGTATAATATGAAAGACCAAAATTGTGGTTCGTGTGTCGGTGATTGATGACACTGCAAAAGACGCCGACCTAAAATAGTGCGCACGAATGCCTTCGTGGCGATAAAAATACAATAACTTACAAATATTCACAAAAAAGAGTCCCACAAGAAAGTCCCTTTGTTCGACCTCGTGTAAACATTCTGAGGACGAATTATCTACAGACACGTTAAATAACTTTTGTCTCATTATGATTAATGTGCCTTCATTGAGTGTGATCTATTTCGTTTCACGCCTCTTACCTCTATAAAACGTCGCATTAAATTGGAGAACTTAATACCAGTCGCTTAATGACTATCCTATCATACTAAATTGTGTTATTACCTACTAATTATCTAATCCGCTACGCTACTTTTTCGAATATGATAAAATAAGGCTTAAACACTGGAGGTTATAAATGATAGTAATTTATAAAGTAATGAGACACTAAGATATCCGAGTTTTGTCACTAATGCCAAATAGTATCTGTGAGATAAGATGGCCAGCTGATGTGAAGTGCGGGGCGGGATCGGCTCGGCAAGCGAGTGCAGTCAGTCGCGAGCCGTCCCGCGGTGTCGACGCCGACGCTTTCTCATCGCACTCAGAGTCAGTTCACCCGCATGTCAGTGACTAACCAGCAACAGTGATAGTACTTTGTATAGTGTTACGTTCTGTGAAGTGCAATCATTTCGGACACGATCTCATTTCCGACAGGAACAACGCTCTCCAAGGTAACTATTAACTTATTTACTCACAAGTTGCGGCTGGACCTCGGCTCGTTTGAGGCCAGTTCGGTCTCGAAGTAACACACCAGGTTGTAATTTGCCTTGATTGAATTGGCATACATTTTATTAACGTCAAATTGTTTTCAATCACGTGCCACATTATTAACTTTATGCTTTATGGTAGTCATAAACATTTAAAAGGGGTTGAAATATGTGAATAGGGCTATTGATTCGCAACCCTAATAAAATTCGCGTATTGAAAGGTGCCCTATTTGATATATTGTGAGGGGAACGCCGCATTTGCCTTGAGGTTTATTTGAGTTGAGATTAGACGGTGCAGTGGTACATAAAACGCTTGGTAAATATCGTGCATTCAAATCTTGTTTTAATTTTTTTTGTTTCGTCTAACCGTGCAGATGTTGTGTTGATTTCGACAGTGATTTCAAGGACTACGGTTGCTATTGTTTCGTTTTATAAATGTTTTTGCTTTTGAATTTTAAATCTTAGTCAAATTACTTTTTGTACATTTTGCAATGTACATTTTATTTAATGGACGCGTACCTACAACTGTACACCCAATACCGTCCACATTAGGTTATTATTTATAACACTAATTTACCTACATTTATTTATGAATTTGATACTATTATTGCATGACTAACTGCTATCTATCAAGTGTAAGTTAACATTGTTTTTCGCAAATAAAACTTTGTATCGTTTACCTACTGAATTACCTTTGTATCAGTATCAGAGTGTCCGAAATAGTTCTTGACGATTTGAAGACGATCTCCAAGTTCATTGTCCTCAGACTATATCCATCCGCTGTTAGCAGTGGCATGCGACGGAATCCTAGTTGTTAGAAAACGCTCAGTTGCCATAACAACGGCTAGAAGACACGCAACCGTCATGCACTGCCGGCCGCAACATTCTCAGTGCAATTCCTGTTTCTATGTGACCAATGTCCTTAAGTGTGCGCACTCGGATTCTTTGCCATCTCAGACTAATGTTCCTGCATGCTTCGACCGTTTAATGTCGCAGTACTGGTTTGATTTCATACGAGTCTTGCTGCTTGTCAACTAAATATTCTAAGAATATATAAGACAAATAAAACATACGGATAGAAACCTATTTATAAGATAAAGATGATAAAATTGACCCAACCAATTTTGAACGGTGAGCGAATGGACGTGTAAAACAAAAATGAACACGTTATCTGCTTGATGAGCCATTATGACACCTCCCACGCGGAATTTCAGAATTTTCAATTTTTAAGCACTGCCTACTTGTTTTTTACATAATAGTGCATCGTGATTTAATTCATTTCCGTCAATGAAATTGAATTAAAACTAAAGTTAGTACCCATAAAAAAAGTTCCGGGGGTTTTTTAAACACAAAATAAACTGCAATTAGTTATTAAATGTCTTTTCGAAATGTCTCAAGAATTTCAGTAGAAACGTATTGAATTCTATGAAGCGGTATATCAGCTCGTTTTTGTTCCACTCAAATAACTGAACGTAATTCATTGCTAGTTAGTTGTATTCAACATTGTACGTGACAACCGTTATTAACGTTTGATGGACGTGAATGAAAAAGATTAAACGTTATAGCGCAAAATTACTATTTTCACTTAGCACGTATTATTACACATAAATGAAATTGTCCGCCACAGATCCCCATTTTAACAAGTATTTATAGACGCAAATGTTTTCGAAATGTTTTACTATTACAGTTTTCTGCAAATGTGTCATAATTTAAACAAACGATTGATCTATGACAAAAAAAGGATGTATTAACAAATCAATTACTTGTAATTTGCTGACATTGCCAATAGTTTTATGACCACAGATCAAAATATAGACCTTAAATACTCAAACCTTGGAAATCGCAGTGACTCGTAAATTAAATTGTCATGAACCTAGAAACTGGTTACTTTAAGGAAAATATAGTATTAGAAAATACAAAAATATGAAATTTATAAAAAATGCAAAAATAAGGACGAATAACTTTTCATAACAGATAAATTCGCAATAACAGGCAAAGCAAAAACAGGTAATTTCATCATTGAATTTGTCGTAACGTGAATTTTTTCACGAGTCACAATCCTCGTTCGTAACTTTAGAAGTAAATACGCGAAAGTGAATTCGATTTTGTTAGCCTTTGTCATAAAGCAACAAAGCGTGTTATCCAATTTCAACAAATCTTCCCTCGGAGTCGGGGTGCGTTGGTGAATATACCAGACACCCTTAAAACGAAAACTCTGATCACATTACCTACTCAGCGAACGTGCTTTACGCGAACTACCACTTTTGTTTGTGTCTCGAGTGCTTTCCCCTTTAAACCTTAACTCACTTGTTCTGTTTTTGATGCTAACGCTTTTTCAATATGGGTTAAACAAAGTTCAAGCTGGATTTCACGCTAACAATCTCTTCTTTCCTTCATTTGAAAGCATTGTGAGTGTGACCGAACTATTTCCACAAATTCGCTAATAAACTGCCGCCTAAAATGTTAATGTACTCGTTAAAATGGCCTTAATTACTCTTGATTGAGATTTATCTCTGTCCCATACATTCTGGGAACAAGTATCAGCAGTAGTTGCTTAAGTAGTTAGTGACACATTAATCCCAGATATTTGGACCTCTGTATAATTTCAGATATCATTCTATTAATGGTATTTTCTCTTACGTGTTCCTTTGTCCTTAATTTTATGTTCGTAAATACGATTACATTATTCATGTTAACAGCTGAATGGTTTGCATCATATGTTCATTGTTTTTATGAAAAAAATATCGTCCCATCAATGAGTCAGAGCATGAAATCAATAGTAGGCACGATGTGCGTCGAGACACGCCATCTCGGTATCTACTGCGCCTGTCATATTCTATAAGTTATGCGTTACACCGGCCAGATGGTTCTGTTTGCTTACACTATCTCAGAGATAGGTTTAACCGCGTTTGGTATTTGTTTATATACAGTTTCTAAATCAAATATCGGACAATGCCCGCGGCTTTTGGGTTACAAGTGTTCAGAGCGTTGCGTTCATGTTGGGCAATGTTCGGGTATAATATAGATTGGGTACTACCCGCATAAGTGTTTAAATTAAAATATGTAACAATATTGAAATAGTTTTGTAACTCTATATTGGAGAAGTTTTACTGGGTATACGAGTATGTTGAACTTATTACAATCATAATCTATATCGAGTATAATACGTGGAAAATGTCGTGGTTATTACCTCAACTTATTTATTTTATATACACTATTAGCAATATTTATATGCACATTGTAATGTTTTTTTTCCAAATAAGGAAAATTAAATAAAACAAAAAGACAAGGTACAGAAAACCCAGTGGTCGTACATAAATTCTGTCTAAACCTTTGGAATAAAAATGTCACAAATATGTTCCTGTCCATATCAAGAATTGCGCTTTATCAAAATGTATGTTACGTCTATTTTCTCAGCGCAGCACAGTTGATAAAGCACTTTCTCAATTTTCTCGCAACGTCGCTATCTTTCAGATTTTTCACGTCATGGCTACACAGGATAGCTCATCTCACAACCGCTCGAGTGCTTTTCAACCGTGAGAACATATTCTTGAGTCTTTTTCAAACCTGTGACATACATATTGCTCTTCTCGTGGCTCGTATGGAAAAAATCTGGTGACTTAAATATAAAAACACTAGGCTCTTCCCTATAATTTCAATATTTTGGTGTACAAAGCACCAGAGGTAATAATTGTTCAATGAAACTTAACCACAATAAGAACATGCACACATTACATTGTATGTAATGTATTAAATACATTCGTTCTAGTTAACCGTTTTCAAAATCGATATAATATTACGGTGACAGACTTTTACCATCTGTTACAATAAATAGCTGCCACAATTCTGCGAATAAATGCTTATTATAATTGCTTACTCGGCGCACGATCCCATCGTCTGTGGAATATTAATTTTGAAAGCACATTAGACTTGTGTAGAAATGTAACGTTAATTCAATTGGTTGTACGACGAGTACGACACATGTTGAGAGCTCGTGTAATCCACAAAACAATTCTCACCACACAAACTACAAGATTACGGGATTAATGTGCTAGTTACGAACCTTTGAAATTCGCAACTCTCGTCAGAATTTGCTTATGAAGTTGCGAAAGCAGCGTTTATGAAATCTCGTGATGTGTCGGGCTATTTCGGCTTTCATTCCCTTGTTTATGCGCTTTGCTATCTAGATAAGTATCTACTTCCGCCTTGGGGCATTCGTCTTTGTAGTTGTACTAGCATATTGCGTTGAGATGATGTTTGATTGTTTTTATTAAGAGAGAATCCCGTATATTCTAGGTATCTTTTATCGAATATTCATAGGTATAATGATAGAACATTTAAAAATCATGGACAAACATCTATAATTTTATAGTATACTATGTAACAATAAAGGACATTTCATCTAGTTTGATGAAAGCAAGGCTGAATTAATAATTCTACTGGTTCTACAACGCACTCTAAGTACTTTCAATATTGTTCTGTAACCTAAATTAACTTGCAATTTTATATTTGGATGTACATATTCATAAAACACTCGAATTGACTGAAAATAAATGTTATATCATTTATTTCTGAAAAACTTAACACAACAATTTGTTACGTAATATGGTCACGTTTGCTTTGCGGTTTCTTTTGTTTACTTAACTGTTGCCGCTAATAAAACGTTATGATATTGAATACTTCATAAGATTCTAAATTGCATAAGGTTACTGCATAAGTTGCATTCGCATGTAGGATTAGAATCTACGCCAATACTGCTGAAGTCACAATAGTTTTTCGAAGTAGTCACGAGTGAGTAAATCTTCACCGGATAACTATTTGATCCAAGCCTTACCGTGGCTTTTACCAGAGTTGTGCGGTATAGATTAACGTTGAGCTAGAAAAGTTTTCACCAATGAAGTCGTTTCATACTATTATTACTTCTTTTGTTGATTTATTGCCTGTAATATAAAGTCGCGTTTTTTTCTAATGATATCACAGCTTACCTTTTAACTGTGATGAATTTTATGGGCAGTCTTTCATATGGTTTTATTTCGATAAATCTATGATATCCTAGACTCAAAGACTGGATTATTCCGCAAGAGTTGACGAAATGCGACCTGTCGTTATACCTAAACCAAATCATTCTTCAATATGCCTTCAATAACACTGTTGAATGACGATTGAAGAAAATATAATTCGATTCAAGTCATTGATTTTAGTCATAAAACTAAGAAAGCATGAATCAAATGTCCAAAGAATTTGCATACCAAGGTGATAATCTTCCTCATACAATACTAGGTAGCCTTAGTATCAGGCGTATCGTAGCGGCTCCTTGTAACTGATTCTGTTGATTTAATGTGTCAGCTGTCATTCGATCCGCAAGCAAAACAGCAAGAAGTAGGCATATCGTGTAAACATTACGTGTCATTCGTCACGTCACTTGTTTCATTATTTACATCCAACGGCTTAATGCAATGAAATCATCACTAAGTTTGAAGCGTTCAAGCGAGTCTATTCAACTTTTCTGTTTGATATTGTAAAGAACTGGGTTACGTCTGTTGGGAAATCACTTGCTACAAACCTTTTCTGGACGGAAAAAGTATATTTTAATGTCTACTTATAACGCTAATAATTCAGATTAAGTTTTGGTTTCATCTCCAACAATGTAGGTATACTTTTGCATAAAGGCTTATTACTTTACGTAATATAACAAAAAATATAAACTTGTATTGCATAAAACAGCAACACTGACAGTTATACTTCACGACAGACAGACGAAAAGCAACAAATTAAAAAGGAAACGTTATTCAAAAACTAAACACCACAAAAAGAAAAACATAGGTGAGTGTTCTTCCGCATTCCCTTTGTTCCGTCGGCGCGCGTGCGAAAACACAGGTAAAACTAAAACAAATCAATATACGAGGTGCAACAATGTGTATCAAAACGAAACGATGTGGAGCACGCACTAATCCTATTAACCCCGATGAACTGTACCATTATCTTATAAAGCTCACCATTCGCTATGCACTTTACTAATTCTCTTTGTAATGAATGTTAATCGGCCGATGCCGTGTAAACAGCCTGTGGCAATAGACACGATTCAGCCTTACGCTATCAGGCCTTATACGTCCTAGTTAAAGGCAGTTTAGGGTTGGAGTTACATTGATGTTAGATTGCTGTAACCTCATTCTGTAAGTCGACGCCCGATGGTTTTCAAATGTTTTACATATAATTTCGTCTAGGCTTTATTTTTTATCTGTGCGTTTATTGAATATGATTGTCAGATTACAACGTCTGTGTAAATAGGTGACTTATCTCCTTCTATCAGCTCTTAAACACCGCTTCGTGAGGGCTATGTAATATATTTTCTATGTCTTCATTGTAAATTATTTCTAATGTATATTGTTTGTGTTGGAGAAAGATTAGGCTGATTTTACTAGCAATTTACCTTGACGTCAATCTATTCCATGATAATGTAGTTTTAGCAAATCATGTGTTTTGAATCGCAAATCTCATAAAGTAGATCGTCCAATCTCTGAATTTATACCAAAACATAGCCGCTCATAATCCATCTAAGTTACCATTAAATCAATGATAAATCATCTCGCTATACAAAAAGGAAAACCTACTTCTCTATTCTCTATCTTCTTCTCTATCCATCAAAGAATTGAGGGATTATTATCTACGCTACTAAAAGCTTAATCCTTAATTTTCATTAATGGAGAATCCTCTTTGTTGTCTGTTGCGTGTCTTTTATTTTTATCCAATTTAGATGACGGTCCATTGTAATTTACTCTCCTTAAGAAATACCGAAGGCTAAACAATGTGCTGGTCTCAAATTAGGATTCTTTGTGTTTTGAATGCCTCGCATCCCCTTGTAATATATTACGCACATACCCAGACAGGAGAATAAGCTCGTCTTTCAGAAAAGCTAATTATTATTTGTTTATTTTTGTTTTAATAAATTTCATCGCCGCAGGGCCGTTACCAAGTTTCGTAATATTTCGTACTATTATTATATTCAGCTGACAAAAGCGAAATATCTTATGATATTTCATGTACATACGCGTTTGTTTGTTGTTCTTTTTATTGTTTCCCAGCGTAATCAAAATTGACGTTATTATTTTTCCACATTCACAATGTCGGAAATATTGTTGGTAATTTTTTCGCCGTAGTATAGGGTGTGTTTAATGGCCGTCGGATTCACAAGCGATTTATCACATTCAACGATAAATCCTCGCTTGCTGTGCCCTAGACCAGTAGTTCCCAAACTTATTTTTCTCGTGGACCACTTTCAAAATTTTACTGGTTTCGGTGGACCCCCTGCTGCTACATTTCTACCACATTCTTAAAGTCGTAAAAAATAAAAATTGTGTCGCTTCTGAGTTCTGTCCCTATATTCCGATAGGTAAAATAAAAACTATAAATGGTACATTTTATAATACTTTATTTATTAAAAGAATAGAATTACATGAAAAAAATAATAAGGTAATATAGGTTCAGGTCATAATTTTAATTAATGGGAAGGATGTATTTGATGGAGTGTCAGCAAACGATCAATGTTTGGCTTTATTTTTGTGAGCAATAACCGCAAATCCCCCCGCTCTGTGATGTTTAATTTGCTCCTTTTTTTGTTAAGAGGTTTGTAACGGCACTAAAACTCTTTTCGACAAGGTATGAGGAGGGAAAAGCTATTAAAAATTTCCTTGCGATTTCCCACAGTCCAGGATATTTTTCGGGTATTTCTGCTTGCAGCCAAAATGTTTGGTAGCCTTTTCTAAATTTCACCTTCAGCTCCTCATTGGTGCTTAGCTCGAGCAGCTCCTCTTGTAATACAACATTGGCCACTTCCGTTTCATCAAATGGATTTATGATCCATGGTGGTATATCCATCGTCAGGATATCTTCAAACCTGGTTTTGAAGTCATCATGCAGGGCATTTAAATGTTGACTGTAGGTATGGATATCCTCATCAATACATTCTACCTGCGACAAGTTTGGAAATTGAGAGAATTCGCGCCGACTAATGATTTGCTTCATAAAGGAGATCGGTCGTTTTCCTATGAATATTGGGCCTAGTAGTGGAAACATGGTGGAGACAAATGAGACATAGAATTAAATAATAAGGATTTTTTATCCTTCAAATATAACATAGTCTTCTTGAGCTAGGATACGGGGTTTTAAAGATTTATCCTCTTAAAGTTTTACAAAATCTACCATTTTCTGCTATCTGAATACGTAATGTCATAGTTGGCTTATATTTTAAGTTTGGGATGAGTATGAATATACATTATTATAAAGTACGTAAGCTTATCAAGGAAGACAGAAAAACACATTTGAATATTTAAAAGTATATTATTTTGATATCAGGTTTATTGTATGTAGTTAGTCACTTTGTCATGCGCTAGTTTAAAAAATATCTGAAGCTACCGTACACAATAATGAAAAAATAAAACAATGATTGAGGATGAATCCATTCAGACATTACAGATCATGTAAGCCTTTGCGCCTTTACGATCGGTGTCTCGTAGTTGTTGGCTTCAGGCGCGCATCAATGATTTCCCGTAGTTTTTGCTTACATGACGATTATAAACATTTTAACTTATTTATATGCTATAGTATTGTTGAATCGAGGTAAGCAATTGACTGCAAGGGACGCCGTAGAGAATAAACACAATACCCAGCCACAAAACGAAATTATATGATTTTCAAATTAATTCAATTTTATATACACATTAGTTCACGACGAATTATACAATGCAATTTGACAGATAATAATCTCGTGACAGATGTCAACTCTACTAATGTTGCTGACAAATACAAAAATGGTAGAAATATTTCATGATATCCTCATTTTTTTGTAAATCTAATTCCAATGGTGTAGGATAAAAGTAAATAGAGAAATAAATCTAAAAAAATACGCCAAATTTTTTGGTAGTAATGAATTTCTTGTCCACAGTTGGACCAAATCGACCGATCTCCTTTCAATTTCCCAAGAAAAGCCGAAATTATCCCCTTTGTTTTTATTAAATTCAGGCTGTCCCCTTGTAACTGCAAGTTAATATCATTAAATTTTTTAAACAAATCTGTCAAATACGCAATGTCTGCTTTGAGTTTGATCAAGTTTTCTTTTAAATCTGGATCTCTACTTTCTAGGAACTCTAATACGGAATCGAAAACAGAGTAAAATCTCGTTAAGCTTGCACCTTTCGACAACCAGCGTACTTCAGTATGTAAGAGCAGTCGTTGGAAGTCTTCATCATTTTCGTCGCACAATTGAGCAAATAAACGCGTATTCAATGCATTGCTTCTGATTTTGTTGACAGCTTTTATTACAAAATGAAGAGATTGGTTCAACCTGTCACTTAAATGCAATGAATAGCTGTAAGTCCTGGTATAATTCTTTTGAGATGACTTATAAACCCACGATATTGCCCGACCATTGCAGGAGCTCCGTCTGTTGCCACTGAAATAATGTTTGTAAATGGAATCGATTTTTCCGTAAAAAAATTACTCAGGACATTAAATATTGATTCGCCTTTAGTATCAGTCTCCAAATTTCTGGCAAATAGCAATTCTTCGTGAATTTCTTCCTCCATAATAAATCGGACATATGCCAATAATAATGCTTCATTACCGGGTAACGTTGACTCGTCCAGTTGTATAGAAAAATGAGTTTTTTGCAGATGATTGCACAAAAAACTTTCGATATCAGAGCTCATTTCATCAATGCGTCTTTGTACAGTATTGTTATTTAATGGAATTCTTTTTAGTACGTCAAACGGAGATTTGTGCAAAACAGTTTTTAAAACCTCTTCAACAGCGGGTAAAATTAATTGTTCTCCGATAGTGTGTGGTTTTCCAGATTTTGCTATAAGTAATGAGATATTGTAAGATGCCCGCAAGCCATCATCGTTACTTTGAGATGTTGAAGCGAACATACTGTGCATGGTGGGTCTCTTTTCATATTTTTCCTTCAATGTTTGAAAATATTTTAAATCTTTACCTATTTTATCAGTATGACACCTTTTTAGATGATCTTCGAGCTTTGATGGTTTCATAGAGTCATTGCTCAAAACTTTGTTGCATAATAGGCAACTGTTTGTCTGCCTCTGATGGAACAAAACCATATTTCAAATAATCGACACTATATTGTCGACATTTTTTCTTTGCTGTAGCCATGATTCGTGTCAGTTACCTTACCTGTAAAAAAAATGTTTTAGTAACAAAGTTTTTTTCTGAATATAGGTATCACACCGCAGCCTTTGTCAGCACGCGGAAATAGAATTACGGCTTGTAAAGGGACCAACTAATAAACCGCTAAGACAAATACAGACGTTTTCACAAACCGGTATCAATTTTAAAGTACCTAATTTACCACTAATTTTTAATAGTACAAATAAAAATTGGTGTACTCAGTATCGAATACTGATCATATTTGTGTAGGAAAAAATAAAAGTCGAAATCCCAAAATTCCATAAAAACGATAACTAACATTTCATCAAATCAATGAGTTCACGCGCTCCGTGTATTTGCGTATTTTTTGTCTGCGGCTTTGATGTTAAAACGCACATTAAAACGTGACAAACTGGCATCGAAGCTCAAGCCCCGCCCTTTTCCCGTCGCCCGCGCACCGCTCGCTTTTTCCGAAAAGGAATAATTTTGATAAAATATGTAGTTACTTCAAAATCAATTAGCCTCAATTAGTCAGCCTCCGTGGCGCAGATGGTTAGACGCCGCCTGTGAAACGAGAGGGCGCGGGTTCGATCCCCGCACCGAAACAAATATTTGTGTGATCCACAGGTATTTGTTTCGGGTCTGGGTGTTTGTGAGACCGAAAAGTCTCTCGTAGTTCCTGATACCCACGACACATGACTCGATCTTAGTGTGGGGTCAAGACTATGTATGTGACTGTTGGGTGTATTTATTTATTTAATATAAAATGATTGTGAAATTACTGTTTTATAAAATTAGTAGTTATTTGCAAGAAAAATTACAAAATTAATTGCTCTGCAATATTGCTTATTCGGCCTTTTTAGAGAGGCAGTGCTTCTCTCGTGAAAAAACAATGGAATAAAACGTGCTGTGTTTGTCTTCAAATCGAAAGTGGACAATTAAAATATCTGTAAGTTACTAAGTTACCTATCTTAGATTATATACACGTCTAATCTAAGTAACCTATCTATACAAGCAGTTGTGATCAACCGACTAGTACACGGAAACAAAATACTTAAGTACTATAACAAAAAAAAGGTAGGTACTTACTTTTCTCCGGCACTAGCAAACACTGATATAAATTTTCTCACACTTTTTTTCGGAATTCCGGAAACAAATGAATGAGTTTGCCTTTGGCATCAAGTATTTATAGTGGTGATAAAGTTCATGTCTGAACAAGCATTAAGCATTGTCGGGCGGATAGCGCTTTGCAAGTCTGTACACGAAATTGTATGTAATATCGAATACGCAAGTTTGAACAATTAACAATCGCTTGCCTTATTAAAATATTATCTGCTTAGTTAGGTACTTAAAACAATGTAGGTAGGCCCTTATAAAAACTATGCTTACATTTTTGCTTTTACTATCAAAAGCAGATAAATTTTCGTGGACCCCCATTAACATCTTATGGACCCCCATATTTTGTTCACGCTTACGTAGACCCCCAGCAAGTCTCCCGTGGACCCCTGGGGGTCCACCTGGACCACTTTGGGAATCACTGCCCTAGACTTTAACATTATAGCGAAAATAAAACCCCACTTTTTCTTGCTTACGAAACCCAGCCTGTAGGATGTTAGCCAACAAATCTTTCCCATTTACACCTTTCTACCTTACCTTACCCAAATTTAAAGACTACAATTTCGGCTGCAAATTTCAGGTGCATTGGGTGATTACGATCAAAAAACCGAGGGATCCTCCATCCATGTACATATATACTTACGCCAGAACAGTATATTAAAAAAAATGGTGAAGACTAAAAGAAATAAAGATTTTTCCTACCGAACTGGGCTCTGAATCAGATTTTAGCCAACAGCCTTTTGTTAGACGTATCGTGTTTCCACATCACATGGACATTAAAAGTCAAAACTCAGTTAACACGCATCCGTAATCGACCAAGTGGCAACTCGAATGCATTACATATGACGAATTGCGGGCGGGTAGAGACCACGACAGTTCAGTCACACCGATTAATTCGCGGCGAGCGCGGCCAGTGGCGCATGAAACCCCTCCCTCTGCCCCCCCATTAACCTACTCACCAAGATTAAATGCGAGAGGATGCTATTAAGTGTTGACTGTTGAGTGCTGGTGCGCAAGCCTATGGACGAACTAAATTTTGAATGTGCTATCAATACGATTCAGTTGGTTCTGACTTCTGAACATAATTTTTGGTATCGTGGCTGATTAACGTAATCAGGATTTAGTTGATACTTGTACAGTGTGGTTATACATATAATGAAATAGCAAATCACTGTCGCCTCACAAACACAATTCCATATCTCGAAGATCACAGTCAGTTTTGGTGTAATATTTTTATTGGAAACTCATATTCGTAAGATCATGGAATGTTCATGTGCGGCTGTGGTAGTTAGGTACTTTTAGATATACCGCTATATATGATATACCGCTTGCTCGGTAACCTATAGCATACCTAAAAATATTCTTAAAATGAGTAAGCCTGTGTTACTGACATCTACTCGTCAGATGTGTCAGCAAAGTGAAAGTAAGCCTAATTAAAAGTAGGTATAACATTTCTTAATGTTCACAACATAAGGCTGAAAGTTAAATAATAACAGCGAAAAATGAGTTAACCCAATTAAAACTTATGCTCCGCCAACTTTCATGTAAAGATACATGCAAATACATGTGCTCTTAACATAAGCCTCGTTTGTTTTGTATTCTATCAAGTTATGAATGTATTCCACAATAATATGAAAGAAAGATTTTTGTTGGCACAAAATGTATGTAACAGATGAAATCTTCATTACACTCTTTAGCGCTCCAAATTTAAAATACGATATTATGTTCAACATCCGCTAGCCTTTTTCTTTTTACGTGTGGAAAATCCTTTTGGATTCTAGCTTCAATCCTTTGTTCGTCTGATTTCGCGTTTCAGAACAACTTTCCGCTAGACTACCGTAACTGCTTAATAAAAACAAAATATAATTTCAATGACATAATCGACAACTTAATATGTTAAAAAGTTGTGCTACTGGTTTTGCCGCAGCTATAACTTTTATTTTTTACTCCAATCTCAAGTCTTGATTATAATCGAAAACGTTAACTTAGCAACGTCCTCTTATTATAATCTCCTGGACTATTGGTATAAGTGCATTGTTGCGACATAGAATTACGAAATAATATACATATGGATAAAAAAAATCAATAAAAATAATAATATATAGTTTAATTTGTGGTAAAGCGTGACTCGCTTTAGTTACGAACAAATTTGACTACAGTTTATATGTGACGCTCAAGTTCACACCATTGCATTGTCTTATGAGACAATGATTTAAAGTAACACCATTGCTGTTATGTTTCCTAGTTTATTAATACTACTGTCTACAAACTTAGTAGACATTTCGATACTCTTGATAATTACTATCAAAGGCCCTGCTTGCTCATTAGCTGATCCAACAAACAAAATGGAACACTAGACACATAAAGAAATTTATCGAAGCGTTTATAACGCCAATATTCTTCGAATGTTCTCATTAACCACACTCTCAATACGTCAATCAAACAGCGCAGTGGTGAGCGTTTATTTAGCTTTCGTATCGTATTACCGACTGAAATACACATGACACTTAATAAACCTGCGACTGGCAACTTCAATGACTGCCCCAGTATTAGTCTGGGAAATGTGTCACGCAAAACTTATCTTTTGAACACGAATATTAGTATACAAGACTATAGCGCAGCTTCAATATTATTTCATACAAAGCTAAAAGTTAGCAACAACATTTTGCTGAAGATAACTACGAAAGATTCGACAGATTTAGGATTGATAGTGAGGATGTGGATAGGAAACATTGAGCGAATTCGTAATATTAGCTAAATGATAGGAAATATTTTTCCTTACATGTTTGTCGGAGGTGTATCACCAATCACTGCTTTGAACTGACGAAGCGATGGACTCACAGCTTAGGCCATCACAGAGGATTGAGGCCACTGCTGGCCCAATGCGGGAAACACACAATTACTACCCAGGATTTACTTGTCAAAAATTGCGTCGTATTTTTAAATACAGATTTTTGCTTCAATTCCTTTGGAGTCTTAATTGGATTGAATGTTTTTACCAACAATTTCATCTCGGGTAGTGTTGAAAATATGTAATTAAGAATTCATAATCATTACATTTATTTAAAAAACAAAAATTTAAATAAAATTACAAAGTCATAAAAGGTACTAAGATCAGTACTCAATAAATTAAGAATTAATTTTAAAGAATTATGAATCAAGTCATTAGTAGGAAAGAACAGGCCTACCAGTTGCTATTTATATCACAAAGAGTTCCGCGTGTTACATAAATTTTGAATAAAAGGAAATAAATAGCTCGCATGACAAGGTCAAGGCAACAAAACCTCGAAACATATGCATACAAACAGTTTCATCGTTAAAAATAATGCACTAGCAACGCATTGTCAGCGAGAACACGAAAGCATGTAGTCACGAGCCCATGTGTCACCACTACAGACAAATATAAATACAAATTGATGCTTTAAATAAAGAACATTTCTATACCGTAAGCCATGTTGCGCAAGCCCATCGTTGTGACAATTGACCGACGGACGGCCCAGATGACATTGCCCTGCCTTCATCTGCAGCCACTGTAGCACATTTAGTAATCAATAGTGTGGCAACCGTCATTATAATTATTTCAGCCAGAGTAATTAACAATGATGAAGGCAATACTGAATTTTATAAAGTTAATCGTGAGGTGCACGTGTTTTTACAAAGCAACACCAACTGAGGGCGATTTTGTAGTAGAATTGACAACTTTCCACGCAATAGACGAAGTTATCCGAAATATTTCAGTGGAAGCGGGAAGCGTTCCAAAAAGTCTTTATAGAGCTACACATTATTCACGCTTTTTAACTTTCGATTTTACCCGATAAAATACGGAGGTATTTAAAAAGTTTCCTATATCGTTTTACCAAAGAATGTACCTACACTCTACCAGCTTTTTTATTCCAATGAAACAGTACGTCGTTCATGCAAAGGTTATTTTAAAATTGTTTTATTTTCACGTATAAATGTAAATAATATTTTAATTCAGATGCTAATTGGATATGAAACTTCTATAACAACTTCCCTAGCGAGATCCTGAATGTAGGTCACATAAAAAATATACGGATGTGCAGAAAATAAACATGTACTGCGGTAATAAAGGCAGGAAATAATAAGTCGAATAAATATCCGGAATACGATATTTTTAAATCAAATAGTTAAATTGAAGCAATGAATGTTAATTTTAATAACGGGACATGAGCAAACATTGCCTTATTAGCTTAATGCATAATAAGGCAATGCATTGCATTTTAAATCAAATGTTAATATTTTTTAATGACAGTGGCTGCAGACTCGCTAGGTTTTGTTTTCAGCAAATATCTTTAGGCCAAAGTAAGTAGGTATTTCGACCATTTGTATTGACAAGTGAATAACAAGTGACTGCCGATTACAACTAGAATTCCAAAACTACAAGTCAGAACTTTTATCAGAGCGAGGAACATTCAAGCAGTTCGAAACTTCCGATAAAGTATACCCGACGTTAACCACTTACATTCAGTAAATCCGGCTGCCTCCGCTCGTAATAAAAGGAAAACTTAAAGGCCGTAAATTATTCCGACGCTCCGAATGCCCTAATATTATTTCCCTAATAACTTTATTATAGAGCACTAACAACGCGTGGAGCTTTAACACAAACCGAGTACATTCCTATTTTCAATTTCTTTTAAATTGGCCCCCAGACCCGTGTAGCAGCTGCCGGCTCGCTATCGATTTACGAGCCAATTAAATCGATGTAAATTAAATGTATTGCTATCGGAATTGTACGAAATACCGGTGTGACACTTTATTGGCGATATTGTTTACCGTTGGAGATATTGTGTTCGAAGTTATTCAATATTTGTTCCGTTCTACATGTGTAAATGCGGCTTATATAAAATATCGACAGTGTCTTCAATAACAATTGATCGTTCTGTTTACATCATTTGCTGATTATATTGTTTTCATAGAAATTATGTATGATTTGTCAACCTCTGATTCATAGCCATGATCTAATAAAGTAAGTGCAACTATCTAGTACGACATATTCCATGTTATATTCCAGGCTGGTTCACTAATTTTCATCTCATATTATACTCATTAATTATTGTTGCAGTCCTCATAATTTCCTGTGGTTCGCATAATGAGTAAAATATATTTCATATCGTTTTTGTTAAAGATAATTCAAATGTTAAGCTACAAAACTTCCAAGCAAGAACATCTTTGTGTCAGAATGTGTCGGGTTTCTAAAATGGTTGCTCAAATAATGAGTCACATGCACCAAGTGATAAGTATGCATGAGGTCAATGTTGAATCATTGGGCCTTGATTTAAAGTCGGTTCTGTTTACAAGGTACGTCGCGCTTTATCGTTTTTAAGAATCCTTTATGAAACTCCTTTACTGACTGGCAAATATTTACATTGATTTTGAAATGTGATAAGTAAAGTAGCCATCGTACGCCTCCCGTCCTACAAATATTTACTTCCTATTCTAACCACTGTAATTTTTTTTGTAACATCCGAGTTTTTCGATAAAAGTACAAGAATTTTAAAGTATATTCTTGTAATATGTATTAGTACGATGTTTTTCTTTGAATTTAAGGTTTTAAATAGTAACGATTTTCTTAATATACATATTTTAATCTAATGTATCGATAATACTTACAATTGTT
Organism: Deilephila elpenor; assembly: GCA_949752805.1. Classification (NCBI taxonomy): domain Eukaryota; kingdom Metazoa; phylum Arthropoda; class Insecta; order Lepidoptera; family Sphingidae; genus Deilephila; species Deilephila elpenor. The sequence goes on from OX457112.1 coordinate 7,874,545, forward strand.
CACTATTTTAAACATATTAATGTTGACGGATGTTTTGCCTTTGAAAAATAATTCGTACCAATAATAAACTCAAAACTGGTCTTATTAGAAATCATGAGAGTATCTGTTTACCATAAACACAAAAGTGTTGGAAGCTTTACATAAATTTAACGCGCTGCAAACCAAAGGGAATTGCGAAACTTTCGGAATGAATATGCGAAAGCTTTTAAATGTTAGTTGCGGGCTGCGGCTGTTGCGATAAGCGGAGTTGTTACAGATGAAACGTTCCTGCAACTATCCACACGCGAGAGCCACTTCATCGTTGCAGCTGTTAATTTGTTGGCAAGCTCTTCAAACTCGTTCGTTTTTATCTAAACTGTCCTATTTGGCGTGATTAAAGGGGAAACGTTTTAAACATCTTTTATTTGTATATTTTTATGCATCATCTACATTGCCTGTGATGGTTTTATTTAAATAGTTGTCTGCAGGGCACAGGGCTTCTTTCACATTGCGTTCGGTATGTCCTATGGCTATACGCAAGAGCCCTTTAGCGTTGAAGCTGTTGATTCGTTTGCAACTTTTTACCACAAATGTTTTCATTTTATCCTTTTTAGTATAATTAGCGACGTACCATGTTCTGGGTCTTTTGAATTTTGATAATTTACACTTCATTAATGTTTTTACTTACATTTACTTTTTAAATATTCTGGCCTTTGCATGCCACAAGCTTCGTACAATATTACTTTTCAGCGTCAGCTTTTTATCTATCGTTTTGTTCAACAAAAAGTTGTCGTTTAATCCCTTGACGTAAGTCGTTTTTTCTCTAATTATAACGCGATTACAGACCCTTAAAAAGAATTCGTTTATTATTAAGCACTGTATATAAATTGTTAAAGTTCGTATATTGGATTTCCAGGGCCGGCATCAACTTTACCCAAGTTGTTTTCAGTTTTCTAAATATAGTAATGGTCGTAGTCATCCCTTTATCATCTCGGAGTGGAAATGCTGGGAAAATATGAATAATCTTTAAAATATCAACAGTAACTCATTCTGCGTTGCCTCTTTTCCTTTTCTGCACTCTGCAGATATCTCCGTAAGCTAAAAGGTTTTAACGAAGTTTTCCCTGCTGGAGTGCCTTAAGCTAGTGGCTTATTTGGTTACTCTGTAAAACCTCTCTGAGGCAAAAACTTTGCTGATAAAACTACAATGAAATGGAACACAGTTTAGTAATAAAAAAGAAAATTCCCTTTGCGCTCAAAATAAAATAGATATTCCGCCTGTATCCTATAATAGGACAGTCATCGCTTGGTGCCCTGTGGTTAAAGGTCAAGCATTTACATTGTCTCTTGTTTGAACTGGCGAGCTCAGGTTGCTTCAGTTTGCCAAAAGGTTACAGGTATCCTACGTGTCCTCCACCGCTTTAAGAATTTCCTCCCAATTAAAACCAGAACGATACTTGTGACAACCTTTGGGCATACTTTCATTATTATATCGGTGTTGTATTATCTGCTTCTCTACTTCTACATCTTAATGTTTCAAGGTTCCCGAACACGGGTTTTTTCTGCTTTGCTATTATGAGAAGTGAACACTTATTTGTTTTCAATAATGTATTTTTTTTTTCCCTGATCAATTTTGTTGCGAGTTGAAGACTCTTAAGCATCTTCAGTGTCTCTGCGTTCAGCTTTAATGTTTAGTTCGTTTGTCATCGTTTAATAAGAAACAGTAAAGTGTCTGATCTTAATATATGTAGATTTTAGAACAAACGATTCATACTCTAATAACGCTATTTTATTACGCGGTATTATAATGATATTAATTTAAGGAATGAGGAAAAATATTGTTTCCTTGTTAAACAATAAGCGGGATCAATAAAGCCGTCCTTTAATTTCGAACGATATTACTAGTCCGGAAGTGAGAAGTTATCAAAGGCTATCAACAGAATCCATAATTATTTGTGTAATTTACGCTTTTTATCAGGAGAATCATTAACGAACAGAATACTTAATACTTCGTTGTTAGTTTTTTCTTCTTTTTGGAATGGCTCTCCTACTATTAAAGGTTGACAGACAGGTCAACATTTTTATATATTTTGTTAGTCGAATTAATTCAGCTCTTGTAATCCTTGTCTACTATTGAATATTTCGTGGCTATGATGTTTTCTTCGACCTGCATACTTATATTTTACTTTTTCGTTCAATATATTTTTCTTTACTAGATTTGTCGCAATTTTATACGACAAAGCATTGCCTTTAGATTCTTACGTACATCTCCTGCCAAGACTAAGTTTTGCCTAATAAGTTCACAAATGACTCTCAGCTATAGGTATATTATATTTTTAAATAATAATATAAGCTGTAAGTTTATTCTATGTTGTCATAAATGATTACATACTGAATTGAAAACCGCAATAATTTGATTAGTGATCCATAACCTTGGTTATACTAATTAATTAATGTTACACACATACATCAAATTATTGGCATAGCGATTATTTTATTTTATTTTCAGTTTATCTTAAAGTTTAACAAATATTGCGGTTTTGGTTTAAATAAAGAACATAATTATTGGATCAATTGTAATGGGATCACTATATTGTTTACTTAGGTTTAGATTCTGTAGTGTATTCCTGGAAGATTTTATAGTCAGAAAAAGTTACATATATTTTTAATCTACAATATTTTAAACTCTATTTAATATGTACATCGACATGTCGACAGCCTCAGTGGCGCAGTTGGTTAGACGCCGGCTGTGAAACGAGAAGCCGTGGGTTTAAATGATTATGGGGACCACAAGTATTTGTCTCGGGTCTAGGTGTTTGCAAGACCGAAAAGTCTCTCGTAGTTTCTGATACTACTCGTATAATCCGTTGGGTGTATTTATATGTGTATACTAACATATATTTTTTTACACTTTCAGATTACAAAGTTCCTGTGACGCCGTCCATTGCGGCTTTAATTTAAAAATGTGAGTACAGCTGGCTATTTTAACAACCATTGGACGTCGCATCTATCATAAAAGACTTTAATATGGCGACCATAAATCTAATACGCGGCTAAAATAGTACGTGTTAGTACTTCGCACGCGTGCACGGGTTTTAAAACCGGGATCCCGAATTACTGGGTTCAACGACTAACAGGACGGATCTGGCTTTTGCTTTCAGGGGTCATATTTGTGTTTATTTTTATGTAGGTCCATATGCTATATAGGCACTAATACATAACTCGGGCTGATTGTGTTGTTTAACTGTGTATTAATACATTTGTAGGTAGGATATATTAAAATTATTCGTGATTCTAATCACTTTTGCTAGAATCCTGAAAGCTAGTGATCCTTCGGCTAACTCTTCTTACCTCCGTTAAATTGCGTAATTTGAATTAAAAGAAACCGAAACCAACCTAACTAGATAAGGTAATTGCCGGATTAGAAATACTATCTAGATATTATAACTTCAATTAATATAGCAATTCGTCTTTTCATTTATTCAGGATAATCAAATTTGTTAGAACTGCGTTAGCGAATCTGCTTTTGTCCACTTCCTATTTCGTTCTGTTTATTACGATATGACAAAATATTTTTGTACAACATAGAGCTATCTATTAAACAGCTGTAATGGTACCATTACAACATAAAAAATGTTAGTAATATTTTTCGGCTCCAACGTGAGGTCATGGCCCTTCCGACTTCCCCAAATACGCCCTCGGAACGATTGGTTTAAATCATGTAGTTAACGACGTCTGCCTATGCGATACCAGTTCTATATCCCGCAGTTACGCCGTACATGCACACGAGCAGCTGCCAAGTTTACAATTCCGTTTTGCATTTCCATGTTTTATCAGTTTTCATTGAGCCAATTGGTTCTGAGCTGAGATTATTGGAACTATTGAACGGTAGATACGGTTTGTATTGGTCGAGTTTGCTGCTGCAGATTACAAGTCTAGAAGCATCTCGACCATTGAATAAGTTGTACGGTCGCGCAGATTGCGTTGATTTCGAAGTAAGATAAGTTTGTTGTGTTGTAGGTATTAGAAACTAACGGAACCGTTTAATACAATAGTTGCACTTAGAATTATTTGTGGATCGCACAAACATTAGTCTCGGTGCGGACATAAAAGACTACACGATGGGTTTCTTGTTTCAAAACCGGGGCGATTAAGTGCTTTACGGAAGCTATCATCATTTGTCAATTACGCAAATTTTTGTCTGGTTTCAAGCCGCTGCGTCTTGTTTCAAGTTGGTTTTTGGTCCTCTGCCCTACACAGGCTGTGAAAAAAGAACGACGACTAGTACATTGTAATAATGGTTTAACATAACTAGATATTTCATAGGAATACAAACTTGGGCTCATCATATTAAAACAATGGTGCAATCATCACAATAACCTATCAAGTTGTCAACCGTTTAGTAACATTAAACTGTGAGGTCTCATCTTGAGAGACGTGTCTAAGTATTACTTTAAGGCGCCTTAAGCGTATCGGTACCAATCTGGCTAGTGTTACAGAATCTCGCCAACTTCACTTATGAGTCTAACAGATATTAAACTTAGTAAGTAAAGTAATCTTATAAGTGAGATATACTTGTAATACAAGGTGACAACCAAGACAGTTTTAATTAGCGCTATAATATTCTGTTAAAAAACTATACAAAATTGAATGAATATTACACGGAGCCTCTTAACAATTTTCGTTTTCTTTCAACTTAATAACGTAGCTTAAGTGTCCGTTAAAAACACTTTAATTTGTTCTTATTATCCATTAGCGGTATTAGCGCCAACGGCACGTTAAATACCAAATAAACACAGACAAAACTAAACATTTTCATGAATAAACGACCCGAGGACGGGTATTAATTAAGGTTTGATTATACGCGTCCTATTCACATGTCTGTTATTGTTATATATTCAGTTTCCCCACGTTCAATAGCTGAATCTAAATGTAAATGACCCTGAACAGTAGCTGGGGTTCAACGGCTCGTCTAGACAGGTGTTATGTGGTGAGCCAAAACATGAGTTCTCAATCCACGAACATGCCTTACACTGTACATAGCCGGCACTTATAGTTCGCAACATTAATTGGCATGGTATAGCCAACCGACTTGGATTTTAATATTTAAAGTAAAACTGAGGCGTTTCAGTTGGTTGAATATCCTCTCGTGCTACCTTTGTGGATGATGAACAAAGGTTTGTATCCCAAATTCGATCAATACAGCCTCAGTGGTAGTTGGTTAAAAATCCGGCTGTGAAATGAGAGACCGCGGCAACGCTTCTCACACCGTGACTAATGTTTGTGTGAACTACAAATATTTGTTTCGAGTCTACGTGGTATCAATGAGTTTATTGGTAGTTCTTGATACCGACTAAGACTTGGTATCGTACTGTCAGACTGTGAGTGTGACTCTTAGGAGTTATTTATAGGATTGGAAGGGATTACATTTAGTGATCAAATACAGATATGATTTTGCAGATGTTCATGGCCGGCAGTGGTCACTTACCATAAGGTGAAGCGTTTGCTCGTTTGCCCCCTATAATATAATATTTAAAAAAAATCTCAAGGAGATTAACACATCCAGTAACCAATTCCAGTTCATTGTGTTAAGCAGTAACAATATTTTAAGCTAGTTCCGATATTCTAAATACTTTATAAGAATTACAATAACTAATCATATTTATACGTGCTTCGGCCAAGCTGTCGTACTAATGGTAGTGTATGATATACCAATATGGATAAGACTTAAACTTCAAGACCTCTCACATTAAGATGAAAAATTATAATTGAAAAGCATATAGGGATCACCCTATAAACATCAGTCTATAGAAAGAAAACTTAAATATGTAGATCATTAAAACGTAATGACAGCGACTGGCTTTAAAACCTCTGATCGATCTCCTTCGTATACGAGCACACTCCACTGTAGTGTTGCGTCATTGCACAATTTCTCATCGTTAAAATCATTATTTCCTTATGTAACAGTTTAATGATTCCAATTAAACTATATTTTAAAGTTTTTGCTATAGTATTAAAAGACTTGTTACTTAGTTCACTTCGCAATTTAGTAAATTCATAAGCTCACACTAGTGTTTCGTAGATGGGGCAAGCCGAGATATCAATAGGGTTACTCACAATTTCTTCTTCTTCTTCTTTGAGTGCCTCTTCAGTGCTGAAGGTTGGCCGTCAGCTTCTTGTATTTTTCTTGTCTTTCGCCAGGTGGAATAGTTGTTCAACTGTGCTGATACCGGTCCACTCCCGGATGTTTGGCAGCCACGGTTTACACCTACATAAGTTTACTCACAATTTGCTAAACGTATTTTGAGTCGCAATGTGATGAGCAGCGAGTCAATCTTCATACCTTTCCACGCTCCAACTTATAATTTCTCAAACCGAAAAAATCACACAGTAGAGTCCCAGACGTAAAAATCGTAGTTTACTGTACGTAGTAAAATATCAGCGAATTAATATTGTCTTTTTGTCCTTGGTTACATCACCACACTTACTTTTATTCTATCATTAATAAAAACTCTTTGTCTAGCCTACAAAAGTTTACGGTTGCGTGGTATATGTTTTAAGTTGACAACTTATGTAATACCACAGAGTTTTTTGTGCGTGACTTCTAGACGTCTTCAGGTCAAACGTCAGGGTTACAGTATTTTGTAACCTACCTACTTGTAACGCATTAGACTTGTGCGAATAATTTATTTTTATTATACAAGTTTTCGCAAAGTAATTTTTTTCTTTGAGATTATCCACAAATTTTTCGAAAGCTGTGGAAATTAAGACATATTTCAATCTGAAATATTAAAACAATATTCCAGGCATTAATTTAAGTTTACTATAACGCAGATTTATTGAATTAGATTATCATCGTTAAAATGATACCTTCAAAGCTATAATAAATTCATATCAGTAGGCGTAGTCCTACTAACTTTAACATCAGACGGCACTATAACCATTGAATATAAAACTGAAAACGCGTAGATTACAATCTGCAGCCAGACAAATAAATTGCAGTTCGCCGAAGTGCTGCCCATAAAGGGAGAGGTGTTTTGGGCCCAGTGTCGCGTAAATCACCGGCGCAGACGCGGGGCCCGCCGAATATTTTATCTACATGTGTTACTGTATGCGCATTCACTGTGGACGGTGGGGTGGACACAGCCTTTTACAGCCTCTATACGATTTTGCTTTTCAAAATTTTGGTGAATACTTGTAAAACGTTTTTATTTGACTTTAATCATATTTATTAAGTGTAATAATAAAGGAGGTTGCTTCTTATTGTTGACTATATTTGATGGACCACAGAATATTAAAAAGTCAAGTTTTTACCTAGGTTCGGTATGCACCGATTGGAATACAGGGTGGTAAAAATGGAAAATTATTTAATTAAACAAAATTGTTTTATTGTTATCAATATAATATGTACATATATACCTAAGTTTTACGTTCGTTCTCCAGGCTGTATACAATATAGCTTGGCTATTTTATTTTTGCTAACTAATCTAATATCAGAAAGTTTAAGCGAACAACCGAAGTATTAATTTTGGTTAATGACTGCTGTAACTTACAAAGATAAACGCTTTAACATAACTGCTTAGGGAACGTTGATATGGTATACAAGCCACAAGATAATATACAGACCCATCAATTAGATACTGCATTTAAATGGAAAATAATGTAACAAGTAATAAAGATTTGCGCATATTTTTTTGTGAATTGTGGTACACGAACGTGCCAAAACGACTGCATCGATTTTGATAAAACTTGGCACGGACAACTTTTTGTCCAAGCGAATTTAAAATGTGTCTGTTTTTTATACTCAAGAAGTGTTTAGTTACACTTATGCTAGATAGTAGTAAGGTAGTAATTACGACTTTATTGTTTCCTTTTTGCCGAATGTCTAATATCACTTTTCCAATCCTTTCTTCTTCTTAGGTTCTTCAACTGTGCACTGCTAAGTACCGATAGTCCCTGACATGTCACACAAGGTGTAATACGACGCAAATACATCGTGAGATCCCGTGAGTCACTTGATCATTTAAAAAATACAAATTTACTCGGTATTAAATACGAACATAATCAAATTTATTTTCTGGTACTTGAACCACAACAATGAAATGGTAGCATATATTTATTATACCCATATAAAATAATGTGTAACAAACTTCCACATGCAAATCGAATGAGCTCATAAAGCGATTTACAAAGAAAACGAGGCCAACAATAACTGTAAATAATAATACACTTTCAAATGTATTATTTCGTGTTTGTGTTATAAAATAAAACGGTTTTGGTGTAGGGCAAAGGCTCTCGAAGTAGTCTGCGTTCACGGAACAATGATTGCCATAACACTTTGCAGAAAGCATTCCTGTAGACCACTCAGAAAACTATTGTGCGCTCAATATAGCATAAATCTCGACTCGATCCAACTGAAATGAATTTTGCGAATACTATGGGCATTTTGAAACGAAATATATGGTTATGCTGCTTGTAATGGCTCTTTGACTTTAAATAAAATGTATGGAACGAAGCGATATTAAAAATATTTCATAAGTTATTACTCCCAAATTAACCGCATGGTAACGTGTTTCAGAACTTAACGTAATGTTATACAGATATTTTAATAATAAGTAAATATTTTTTGATGAAGATAGTACTGATTCTAATACGGCACTTGATATGAAGCTAAATTCTAGTAATAATAAGTTAGTGATATCCGGTGACCCGCATGTTTACCCATAATATGGCTGTTAGCCGAAAAACGCGACACAAAAACCATGTGTGTGCAATTTAATACAGAATATTGGGCCGATTTCATTTATTAGTAATTTATGGATACGGGTGACGTAATAGCTAAATAAATGTACTGTAACTGGTGTGGCGTACAATAAATTGTGATAAAATGCAGGCTGTGCCAATACATTGATGTGGAGATCCTATATTCAGCAAGAAGGAATTCAGTATAAAAGAAATGTTGTCTAATCATGTCGAGAAAAAAATGCATACGCAAAGATAAATTGGTTACAGCGGAGATTGTATAAAACTCAGTTCAGTAGCCATCCACTTGCTGATTAGATAAATGTTTTGCAACAAAGTTTTTTTTCCAGCCTAAGTAACCGATACAAAATTCTTATCTATGCACACTTGAGTAGGTTTCTACCTGTTCTCATCTAACCTTCGTGGTTTAGCGGGCACATGTATGAAGGAACGGCATGATGTTGCTATGAATAATACGGTGAATACTAATGTGCTATCTACACGTTTGGGTTTTAGATTTGCGATTAAATTTCCTTTTCATGTGAGAGGTAAAATCAAGGTTAATATTAACATAATGAAGTTTGCAAATGGCGCGTTTAAAGTGGTCTGGACGTCATTCATTGATCTCATTGATCTTGCAAATAAAATCATTATTAATCCCATCTTCCAATGTTATTAGATAGAGTGCACCAATTAATGTCAATACTATTTCAAGGATTAGTTAATTATTGAATCAAGGTAACAATGGTAATAGTGACTCTTGTGTAATAGGATGACAAATTCACCTGCACTAAACAGCCTACATATGGCAATAATTTAGAAACTTACTGTAAATTATCAATATTTTTTACAACGAGTCCCGTATATATTCCTACAAGTGATATAGGCGACAAATGTCAATAGCTTAATAACTAACTGTAAAATAACAAGGTTGCAAAAATAGGCGTGCCATACAGCACTATAATAAATAATCCCCTTGGCACCCGGCCGGTCATTCCCACAGCCCCATACGATACATAAAGACAATCCTATAATTACCAGCAATGTTATTGCACTCCAACAATCATCTAGACGGGCCTCGTCTTCCCGAAACTCAATTAAGGCAACTCGTAAAATGTCCCAACCCCTACGATCACCCCCTTTTACTCGTGCCGCCAATTTATTAGACGTACCACTGAGCTGTGTCACAGACAGCGAGTAATTGAACATCCTGCGAATAATCTCCGTTTTTCGTGATATGATTTTATCAATTCCCGTAGATAAAATTACCCTCGAACGTTTCCGTGTTGCTTTTTGTGCCGTTTGGACCCTAATTTATCAGGGCTGCCGCCAGTCACCTGCAGGTTTTTGCCGTGCGTAAAACAATAGACGCGTCGCCCTAAAGATTACGCACGCTGAGCGCCTGGGTGGGCTGCAGTCGATGTGTAGACGTACGTACGGGAGCCCTCGAGACGGTGCATATTTATAGCACCTCAATACGGGGAACTATGGCATTACTATGCATGCAGGCTTGAGAGTAGCACGTGACTTCCGTTGTCGAAATAGATTCACTGCGACTGCGTTGCTCTCGTATTTGTTACAGTATGGTTCTCGGAAGGCGATCCGTGGACGCGCTCGTTTTGTTTGGATGGGGCAAAAAACATAACATGCTTTCTGAGGATCATAAAGTGAAATTGTGTTGATTAATATTTATGAACGGGTGTTGGTATTGGATATGATAATAAAGTGTGATACTCGAGACAGTCTTGTGTTTGTTTATTAATGGGAGAGCTATTTTATGGATCCGACTTAGTAGAAGTAGTAAGGATAACAACATAAACGTGTTATAAAATATTGTACAGTTATCACTTAAACAAAACTGACACGTAAACACGCTGAGCTTGAATGTTCGGTGTAATTAAAATGCGTGCCGATGCGATCCCGGCTTATAAGTATTGCAGTGATGGGTGTGACGGGACAGTGTCTGCTTATCACAGAATAACATTTGACTTCCAAAACTGTAAATTAGGAACCTTTCTTTTCATAGCATATCGCTTTCATTGTCTATTCTGAAAGTTCGACATCTGATGTACCATTTATGATAATTTCGTATTAGTTAAATTCACTGCTTGTTTGACTCTTCCTATGCAACTACGATTGATGACCACATTCTATTAGTTGGCCATGATTTTTTATAATTTCAATGTCGTAAAATATGTGTTTTTCGACCACATCCACATTTTAACAGCACCTAACAACTTCAAAGGCATTGCGTATATGCCTTTATCACGCCAGTTGATGTTCAATTATTTATTTGTCCACATGAAATATGCCGTTTCGTCCGGTACCGACTCCCGACTTTCCGTAACATAAAACATTCTGCGTTATTATTGCATGGTTACAGTTGTTTTTGTATAGAATAATGTTTGGCATTTTGGTTAAAGAAATATACTGCTAAAACGAAGCTTACTGGTGCAATCTCATTGCTTACACCTTTCAAAGGTTGTAGGTATAGTTAATAATTGTTATTGCTTGCTTTAATGTTGAAAGAAGACACTGCAGGGGAGAATCTGGAAACTGAGAGTTGTCCACAACAAGCTCATATCTAACGTGCACTAGCACAGGACTTCCCAAACTGTGCGTCGTTGAGGGCGTCGTAAAAATATGAGAAGTCCTCAAGGGCGTCACAGTACAAAAATGTTTGGGAGCCCTGCCCTAGACAAATACCTAAGCTCCTCACACACACAAGCCTTATCTAGCAGTGAGAAAGTTAAGCCGCAGAGCTGATAAAATTATTAATATATGGAGGAAAACTTGAACTTATAATTAATCTATTGAGCAAAACTTAGGGATTGAGTTATTAATAATATATAGAGTTATGGTTTGCAAAATAGCAGTAAAATTTCTTTCCAAATACCAACTGTCCCTATCTGAATCTCAGCACAAACTCACCTTTGTCACAAACATACACGCACATACACAGTCACAATGTCAACATGAGCAAGTATATTGCCATAATGTTGACACGACTATGCGTCTCCAGTGTATCCGCCATCGCATTTCCTCATTCGTATTACGTTTCTTAAAATTTCGCTTGTTTGACATTTAACCGCCGAGACGAATTTCTTGGATACGTCACTGTCGAGATGTATCTGGAAATTACGTAACAGAGTGAACATTGGAGTCGTTTAATTACTTTCTCATTGTATGTAGAGATTGAATTTTTTTGGAACGATGATTAATGTGAACATCTTTAGATTAAATCGTATATTTCCGTTATAAAGTATTGTAATTAATGTTATGGACTTAAAACGTGGCTATCTAGTTATGTTGTGGGAAAATCTACGCATAATGTAAATAATTTGTGTCATTTCATTTGCAACATACGCAAAACATACATACATACATACATACATAATTATCACGCCTGTATCCCATAGGGGTAGGCAGAGACTATGGATCGCCACTTTGCTCGATCCTGACATACAACTTTCGCTTCATCCACTTTCATTATTCTCTTCATGCATTCTCGTCGGTTCAGGGTACTTTTGACCTGAAAACATAGAAAACATACAGACATAATATAAAGTACATACGCCTTTATCCTACAGGTTACCACGGAGATTCTAAGTTAAATATCTATCAAAAACTATGTTGAACATCCCAACCGCAGTACTCTGACCCGAAGTAAACATTTGTAGGTTACACAAACTTTGTTTCGCTGCCGCAAGGAAACACCTCACGAACCTTTCGCTTTAGGTACACGGCCCTTGCAGGTCACTAAACTATTTGCCTTTATATTGGCCATCAATATATGTCACCCCATTCATAAAGCACTCCTTATTTAGTATATCAAAGATCGAGCCAATTTCAAACCTCATCCATCACCCGCTGATAAATAGGAACTATGGTAATAAGAAAGCAAGGAAAATTTAACGTTCCCACGAGCAATTGTATGACAAAAAAGAGTTTTAATAAACAGATAGCATCGGGCACGCGAAGAACATTCTGGAAGGGAATTCAATCAGATACGGTGGATTATTCAGAGTTTATGACGAGTGTGATTACCAGCTGACCTAAATACGCCGCGCGGAATGTAGTACCTACTCCTGCCGGAATCGCACTATTACTCTTGCTGAAATGCTTTTCGTATTTCAGGGAATACACGGAATATGATGACATGTTCAGCGTTGTCTGGGACTAACCAACTATGAGAAACCTCGTTAGACGCAATTGTTGAAACTATAAAATCACCCGTATGCTGGTTATGCTAGAGTGCTATGGATACCAGTTGCCATTCATTGCAATAAAAAAGAGACTTGTTTAATAAGATTGTAAATTCATATTCATTGTAAAACAATCGCATTGACTGTTTGATATGCGTCAGGGCACGCTGCATAAAAACCAGACAACTTTTGACATGCATGCAATGCAAACAAGTCGTATAGTGACGCGAGCCTCTAAATATTAGACCTCCAAGTGTTCTTTTAACCTCCGTCGGCCTTTAAAAACATAAGGCGAACATCGGACCTTTATCGGAGACTAACAGGATATAATAATTGAGTGACATATCTTTTACACAAAAGATGTATTTTTTTTTGCCTTTATAAAATAATGTAGCGACAGGCTTCTTTGTTAGTTTTCCATGTTAATAGCTCTTGACGTGCCCGTCATCACGTAGGTGCATTTTTTTGAATTGATATAAAAGTTTAAAGTTTTTAAGTAATCGTATCTTAGATACATTGGTAAAATTTTTGAATGAAGATGAATCATGCTGCATTAGAAAATCTCTTCCAAATTTGTGTAGAGGATAGGCATTTTATTCCTTTCTTTGTACCCTGGTCTTTTGCATCGTCAGTTGTAAAACCATCGGCTCTCATATTTTCTTCATCAAGCCAGCCACGTTCTAATATCCAAATTAATTTATGTTGCATTACTCCGAACCACTTCGTGTCGTCAATTCTCGCCGGGAATGCTTGTCTACGGCAGTCCATCAGAGGATCGATAGCGATGTGTCCCTCCTGTAGGGCCCAGGCAATAACACTCTACCAATCACGTTAAATTGAATACTGTCGCCTGCCACCCACTGTCACTTAATACATTTTTACGTCGGCGAGAAAATAAGATGAGCTATCATTGAGGTTACAACCTCTGTTTGATTAAAATACCAATAATTATAATCAAGGGAATATTTCAAGAGGCTTCTTTAATTTTTATTAGTGTCCAAAAATACGCTTCTATTTATTATTTTGTATTGTCTTAATATATGTATGTATATAATATATGTAATATTATATTGAAGATTATCAACATCAACTATGACTTCGCAAGTATCGTCGTTAAATAAATTAAACATCAATTTATTCGTTTTCAAATACAAATTCAGAGGGCTTAAAATCGAGTCCAGATATACACTCAAAATACAGTTCAGATCGTCTTACCCCGAAATAATCAGCGTCAAGTTCCCTTCACTTATTACTTAGAAGGAGGGGTTGGATTTTTAATTTTCCTTATTTATCTATTGTACTTCAATGTAATTGAATTTTACTCGTTAATATGATGTGATAAATTGAGAAACAAATAGTGTGCTTAGTCAATATTGGTTCGTTTTTATCTATGCGGTTTGAAAATGTCAATATTATTGCCTAATGGGTATAGAATAACATTAAAATATTTTTGCCTCAGCCAATGACATAATATCCCGTGACTCATGATTTAGTCAGCGAGAGCGTCAAATGAAGATAAAGTAAACGATGTCTATAATTCGAAGACAATAAAATCGTTCTTCCAAATGTGTTGTTGTATTTCCATTCATGACTTTAAATATTTATGTAGTATACGTGCAGCTGTATGATTGTATTCTCTAGGTATTTATTATGCTTGAACATATTATCGTTGTTTATATTATTCATTGGAAAGCAATTATTTTATCGTCGCAAAGTTTCAACAACAAAGGAATGTAAAAATATAAATAATGATAGTTATTGTAGCTTTAATTATTGTTTTTAACCACAACAATTCTTATCAAATATCCCTATTTTATTTAATGATATTTTCATTGTATGTATGATGACATCAATATTAATATTTATATCGGGGAATAATAAACGAACGCAGAAAGTTTCCACATATTTCTTTGCAAAATTGTTTATTCCCTACTGATTGGCATATAACATTCCAAATTGAATCTTACTTGCAAGACATAAGATCGATTTTAGAGAACAACATGACACTATAGGGTTTACTTTCTAATCGTCTCTATCCGAAGTACAAAATTTTGCCAGATTTGAAAGCCGTAATAATATAAAAACATGTACGTATGTACAAAGAGATTTTGTCGGGGGAGAGATCTATTGTGGTAACCCTCTTATTCGGACCCCTTGCCAAGCCAAGGGTAAGCCGGAGTGGCTGGCTGCCTCTAACGCGCTTACAAACTCGGAATAGCAAGTGCCTATATTTCACGAAACTTTGCCGGGTAAATGTTTTTAAAAGTAACAATTTCGGAGATTAAACTTTCGCCACAATATTCTTGGTGGATTTTATTTCTCAAGAGTGTCGTTAGTAGTTTAATGTACAAAACATTTATATAGAGAATTTTTGGCGGGGCTTATATTTACAAAAAAAATACAGCAAAAAAAACCTAAAATTATTGGATCCTGCATATTACACTACCTATAATCATAAAAATATTTCTCAGATATTTTTTCTGCCAAAGTATGATGGGTTTCTAAGAGATTTATAGGGCAACTTTGTCTCAATGTTAAGAGCACGAATAATTACAATTAATGTGCTTAGACATACACTTACAACCAAAGTATTTTAACTGCTACTTACCAAGTATAATAAACGAAACAAAAAGCTTTGGTAATTTACGCAAAAGCACTTAAGCATGATAACACAGAAAAGTTTACATGAAAATTTAATAACTCGTATCTCTGCGGTTATGAAATTTACATTTGGCGAAATCTCCAAGTTTAACTGGTGTTTCTTGGAGCGTGAAAAGATTCCGTTGAAATTATTTTCTCAATCCTACATCATATTTGAAGGTATGGCGGGGCACAATGTGAATAATCCAGAACATTTAGAGCGAAAATTCAAATTGCTCAAGAGTCGGGAGTTTTTGCAAAGGATTCGCTCCTTGCTTTATCTCCCGATGTCTTTGTGGCATGTTGCCTTTTGATTATAAGACCATTATTTCGACTCAAGATAAGCGACGAAATAGGTCAACCCATCATGATCAATACCGCGTCCTCCCCTGTAATTGGGTTGTTGCGTATACATGTGTGAAGCAGTGGCGAAGGGTTCATACAAGCCGATTCCCAGCAGCACGCCTTATAATTTAAAGGAAATTATTAATTATTTACATTTTTTTAAACCAGTTATATAAAGAAAATAATCAAATAATAAAAAATATTAAAATAAATATAAACAATAAACAAATGTTATTCGATATTAATAAACAAAATATTATCGATCAATTAATAACACAACGACAAACGCATTGCGCGATGTTCAACGTAAGTACATGCATACGAAACACGCGGCCGCCTAGATCCCGATGACGTCACGTCAGGCTACAAGGACACAGCACGAGTTCCCGTTGCTCTCGCGCTCATTTCCAACGCATTATTTGCCATCTCTGTTACACGTTTGTTGCTCAGAACTGCATGCAAAATTGCACCTTAAAACCTTCAGCTTTTAAGTTCTAAATTTATTTGTAGAAATACGACGGTATTTGCTTGTGAATATGCCGGTGGGACTACGGCTTATAAAGTAATAAATGCCAGTTCGCGCCTCTTTTATTTCGTGTTTATAATTAGAAAATATTATTTACTACTGTGTTGTTTCAGTGTATATGTATAATGCGGTGTCTATTTTTAGGTTTGTATATAATTAGTGGGTAATTTATGAAATTTTACTGGTTTCGAAGTGCAAACAGATCTATCTATTTAGCAAAACTTTAATGATGAATGAAACTTGATAATGTCGTATGTATCGTTTTATCTCATGAATTGCATTATTATGAGGTAATTTTAAAAATGCGCATTTACGTAATTAAAAAACTTACTTTAAAAACGTTAAAAAAAGCACCTAACGGGCACAGTGCTATTCCGTGCAAGTGTTGATGAAAATATAGTAAGTATTACTAAGCAAATATGTCGCTCAATATCTTACGTACATAACGGAGTAAAAATATAAGTATGAGTACTTGTTAATTTAATAAAACTAGTCACCAGAAGTATCGGCTTTCCTTTTGAAAAAAGTCACCCTTCGCCACTGGTGTGAAGTACATTAATTTCCAGAATGTTTTTGAAAAAAATATATAATCGATATGCCAGTATATTTTAGTTGGTGTTTAAATAATAAAAATTGTTTAGTGAATGAAGGTAAGAAAAGGAATTGGTTTCACAATAAGTTACAAATATTGAAATGGTCAAATAAAAATATTAAAATTATAAAATGGTTCATTGCACTGGAAAGCGGACGCTAACATATTACCTCTAAATATCAACGGGATAAACAATGACGGAACATAACAAAAGGCCGGAAGGTAACAAAACATCGTTTTTACGAAGCAGTAACCTATTTTATGATGTGTTTTAGTTTTATGAATGCATCCATTTCTCCAAATGATGTCATCGAGCCACGCCAACGTTACACGATTTCACAATCATATGAAAGAGATGATTAAAAAAGATTCTTCATATTCTATAATGAACTTTCCAATCAGCGTCGATAACCTTTTAGTTAGTTTCAAATGTTTATTTATTTAAATTCGAGGTCACACTTCCGTTGATAGTTTTCTTCGCTGTAATAAAGTAAGTTATATTCAGATATGATCATTCAAAAGTGTTATTTTTATTTTCAAACATAAAAGTTTAACGGCTTAGCGGTGGTAATTATAATGTAATTGCTAGTGTTTATATTTGTTTTATTATTATGCTTAAATATAATGATAATTTGAATGTCTTAAATTCAGTTGCTGGAACTCAATTTCACGATAATGAGATGCAAGTGACTTATGTTCAAATTCAGATTGGGAGCAGTCGTATAAAATGGAAATATTATCAATCCCCACCTTCGCAGATTAACCCACCGATCCCAACTGATAGCATCTGGCAATAATAACAATTGTTAAGTCACCGATAGCTTTGATAATTCTGAGAATAGACCAACCACAGCTCTAATGTAGTCCATCCTCCTGCTAAGCCGCTTAGAGCGAGCGTGATGGACTATGGTTCAACCACTTTACACATTGCAGAGAAAAGCTTGTCTTCACGAGTGGGTTGATGCAGACGGAACGATAAATTCTACTTAAACCGATTCATTGATCACGTCAGCGTTATCGCGATGGTAAATGGGCACATGGTCTGACAACCTGCTTGATTGGGTGCTGGGGCGAGAAATTATTTGCTTAACCATTCTATCTATATCTATATCAGCCCATATACGTCCCACTGCAGGGCACGGGCCTACTCTACAATCGAGAGAGTCGATTAAGAGTGGTTAGGCCATATAGTCCACCACGCTGGCCTAGTGCGGGTTGGCGGACTTACATACCGTAGAAATTCTTTAAAATCGCTACGGTATGCAGGTTTCCTCACGATGTTTTCCTTCACCGTTAAAGTGCGTGGTGATTGACTATCAATACACACATAACTCCGAAAAGTCAGAGGTGTGCCCTGGGATTTGAACCCGCGACCACCGTGAACATGTAGGCAGCCGCGTCTGGTCCGTTACCAACAGGCCACCACGCACTCCTAGTAACCATTCTAGTTCTTTCGTAACATTTTAGGATATTTATTGATTTCCATGAAAGACTAATAAATAAATACACCCAACAGTCATAAATAAAAAACTAATTAATTAATTTAAAGACTCTTGGAAAAATACACACATAATACGAAAATATCGGCAGAATATCTCGCCACTGTGTGATTGTTTGCTTTCAACTGAGTGTACGCTATTTAATAAGAAAACGCGTGCACGATGATGGTGTAAAGTTTTTAAAGGCTCTCGAAGCAGGCACGAGTCCCCTACAATAACATTCAGCCGATTTCTGGTCATTATCCCTCTGTTGCCTCGCACAACCCTCTCGACTCAAGAGAAGAGGGGAATTATTTGAAGTTATAAGATCCCGCCTACAACACGAGTGTGATTTTTACCGAGTTGTGTCGTTAAATATTATTCGAACGACATGCACAATCTGATACTAACCCTTTTGTGACACTGCAGGACCCAGGTTTGATAAAAATGATGTATAAAATACAAATAAACACTCAGCCCACACACAAACAAAATTAAGTATTGTCCACCAAGCCAAATATAGCTTGACGAATTGTCAAGATAAAAATGTTTTAAAGGCCATACCTTTTCGGAACAATAAGACCGTCAAATTGGGTCCGCGTCAATTAAGTGAAATTTACCTGGCGTATTTTTGTACCGCCGGGATTCGTGCTTTTAGCCTTTAAGGGCTCTAATGGGCCAGCACTACTCAAATCGCACTTGACCGTTTATTACGAGCACAATGTATTGAAATATTTCCGTGTCTTCTTTCTTCTTGAAAATAATTGGAGTGGCCGGGCTATTTCCAGGGCTCAAGACCCCGTCGTAAATCATTCTTAACGAATCTGTTTATCTCTAATTATACGGGGATTTTTATTTATCGAGGGAACCGTTTGTACGAGTGCCTTTCTTTGGGTCGTATAAAACCTTTTTCCTTGTTTAGTTGTCTGTAATAAAAATTGTTATACGTTCGCTTATTCAAAAACCTGACTTATTTCATTTTAATTTAGATCTAAGTTCCTCTGGTTAAGACAATACGTCTTTACTGAAAATACCTGTCTTATTTGATCTATCTATTTATAAGGTAAGAACAAACAGTATAGACTAAACATTTTTAACATAAGAAATCCAACGTTACTCTACCCAATGCAATCAGTCCGTGGCTTTGATTAATCTACCGCGGCAAAGCATCAAAGAAATATAAAAACACGAACTAAAATTAGTCTCCAACAAGCGTTTAAACGTTTCAACGGTACGGCGCATTAATTCTAAAAGGAATATAAAAGTATTCCCTGAAGTAGTTTCGCGACAGCATGCTAAGGAAGGCGCGGGTTGTTCAAAAGCTCATTCTATTTGTGTCCAATCATTATGCAGCGCCACGCGCCTTTAACTGTGTAACAGTACCCGACTCGTTTCCGTTTGCCCTGCCTGCTCTTTCTTCTTTATTACTAAGTCATTTGTACAGGGATATTTGACCAAAATTTGTTTCTGTCGAGTTAAGTATGATTGTGATCAAACTGGGTTACGGAAGTGCAGATTAACATTGTGCAGGTGGCGCATTTTTGTTTAATTCATTTGATAGCGCTTGTTTAGACTTGATAAATAAAGCATTTTCTTCATATCCGAATTAAATGGGTCGTTAACCTTTTCATTCATTTGTCTGAACGTCATCAATCATCACTTTGATTAACGATTCCATATCACGTAAATAGCAATTCGCCCACAACTTTAGTAATGAGAAGAGACCTATAACGAGCATAGGGACACAAACGTCTGATAATAAATATGTATTAAAAAATACATTTAAATTTCCTTCTTATTAACTAATGCCTTGACACAAATCCCAGGATTAACTACGTGATTGAAACAATCGAATAATTATAGTCATTTTTGTTTTTTAAACACGTTTATAACTTCGATTAAGATCGGGTAATAAACTTATAACTCAAACACGAAATGATTCAGTATAAATGAAATTAAAATTAAGCATGCGATAGAAAATTCAAAGGTCATTTACTAATAATGTTAACAATTGACGAGCACAAGTAAACAATAGTTTTAATAATGAATACAACATTGTTCTACGTTTTGATAGACATTGTATTGTCGGCAGATGGTGATGAGTTTATGAGAGCGGGTTGGCGCGGGAGGAAGATGGGGCGCGCGCAATACATCGCAATCGCGCTGCTGATGCTGTGCCCGCTGGCGCTCAGCAGGCATGACGACGACTTCGCCTTCGACAATAGCGAGGAGTTTCAGGTCAGTGGCCATTGCACTTCCCGACACAATGCCGAGAGCACATGAATTAAAATAAAATCATTCTTTGAAAAATTAGTTTTTATGTGTCCTATTTATAATTTTAATTTTTAAACGACATTTGTTGTTGGAAACAGGAAAATATGTATTCCTATTAATTAGTAGGTACAAAAAAAATTAAGCTTGTTATAAAAGAATATTGCCTATCGGCCTCGTAAGGGTCATGACGTCATTTGCACATAAAAAAGGTGCGAAGACTATTTTCGTAAGACACATTTGGACAATAGCCTATAAATATTCAAATATTTTTATAGTCATGTAAAATGGTTTGAATATTATATAATGATATGCACGGATATAAATACGATACGAATTGTCGCAACTTATGACGTCATCATTGCAAAACAACTGTTTCTGGCTTTAGAACCATTACTCACTCAAGCCGACCGTTATGTCGATGCACTTCCTAGTGCAATAAATCAGACACAACTGTGAATAGACATCCTAAATAGTCTTAGAATACTAATGTTCTATGCGCGGAAATGTGCCAAAATTTTGCACCTATGGCGGTCTATTGTGCTACCCTTTTTGGCACAAGGATTAGCAATTCTGTCACGTTAGTTAGTCTTTTGTTTAGTAATAGTACTAGCTATTCTGTGAAGTCCATAAATGATTTGTCTTTAACTTAATATGCCCAGGCTATCGTATTTACTGTTTACAAACAAAATTACCGCTATTCTGTAATACATTTAGCGTAAATGGTCGTTCTTTGTATTTTGGTTCCTGCTAAATCAATAAAATTAACAAGATACAGATGGATACGTAAATATATTATGATTGTGCTTATTTTTAGATAAAAAAAGAGATATCGGAATTTTTCTGTTTTCTTTGAACGTTGATTTTTGTTTATAGAGTTTATCATGCGGTTATTTCAACAATTCATAAATCCTCTCCAATTATATCACATATTGCATATCTACTATAAATATATAATCCGGAGATCTGCTAACATATTTTGTTAGGATAATATTCTCTTTCATGTTTTTGTGCTGATGCAAATAATAACAACGAAATTGCTTTTTCAGGTTGAATTAACTGCCAATCATTCAGAGATAGCAAAAAATGGCCTAAGAAGGTTATGGGGTGTCCCCGATACGTCGGCCTACGTGGGACATTTGTTCCGCATGGAGATCCCAAAGGAAGCATTCTCAGGAAAAGTTCTAGCTTATAAGGTGAGCCTGAAAATATTTTAATCAAAAACTTTGACGCCTTGTTACAAAGTTAATTAAGTGGAGCACTCGACGTCGGCTGTTATGAAAGACATTTCTAGATTTCTAGCTGTCTACTCCAAGATAATTTGCTCTGGGGAACTATATTGCGTGGCGTAACTTAAATGTGGTTTTGTGATGAAATTTGGAGAACGTTCATTATCTTTCTGAATAAATTTAACTCGATTTTATATGACATACAATATCTAGTGCTACATAATCCTATTGAAGGTTTCTACTAAAAGTATACTGGCACATAAAGGATATTACGTTGTCAGGAAACATTCCTGCTAGAGGAAGAGATTGCGAATTCTCTAACTGAACGATATGAAAGCAACAACATGAATTCGTGGAATTGTATCCTCTGCGCGAACATCACAAAAGCTATATATAAATTCCGAGGAAATACAATGAGGTGGTGTCGATATTATTGGTTTCATTTCAGATATTGCAATAATATCGAAACTTAAAAATAGATTTTTGAACCCACTTTAACATATCACAAGCGGTTATTAATATTTTTCTGTGATATTTTTGTTAGGAAAATGCTTAGATGTACTGTTGTTTTATTATAAGTCACCCAAATCATATCAGCTCGTTGTCTAGGTCACAAAATTGATACCAATTTCACTAAATATACAAATGGGATAAATTAAAAAAAATCTTGGGATAAAACATAATTTCTATTGTAATTTTTGTGCGAAAATTATCAGATAATCCGTTTGAAGGCAGGAAGGCATTGTACCAGTAGCCAGGCGAAAGGAAATCGTAGGTGGACGTGGGCCGATTAGATGGGCATATAAAAACAGATGTTCACGATAAACTAGACAATAAAAGATTGAATAAAAAGCTAACGCGTGTCGGGAACCTTATTTCACGTCGTTCAGTAAATTGTATGGATGTTACTTTAGTTTTTGTTGCTTTGCCCACGAAATTACTGAACGGAATAATACGAGAGCTAAAAGCTTTGTTTGTTAGAAAATAGAATTATAATCCTTTGTTTATTTTTATTTCACTTCAAAAAGCAGATGGTGCGCAAATCTACGCGTCTAATCTAAAGTAATTAATAAAACCTTTGTTACAGGTTCGCAGCGAAGACGGTAGACGCACGCCCAGCTGGCTGGCCGTGGACTCGAGGCATGGTCTGATCAGCGGCGTGCCGCAGAAGCAAGACCTGGGCGCACACACCTTCACCGTCACCGCGCACGGTATCACGCGCGGCTTAACCGCCACTGACTCCTTTACTATTGAGGTATCAATACCATTTAGTTTTTGCCGGATTCCTAATACTCCTGGTCCTCTTCCCATCCTTTTCCTTCCCGCTCTTCTCCCAAATCGATGAGCTGGCAACACATCTATGATCCACGCGTTGTAGTCATTCATGGGCCGCAGTGATAATTTACTGTTAGGTCACCTGTTGGCTTATTTGCCAGACCTGTTGATTTAAAAAATTGAGTAGAATATTACATTACCGTCAACAAAGTTAGTATTTTTAATAAGCTGTTCAAGTCAAAACATTCCGTACCAGGCGTCAGCTAATTCTTGGTGATGCAGGTGGTTCCTGACATCGGACAATACACCGGATTTGTTTACCAAACTTAATCTTATATCAAAATTTAAAACAAGCCTTTTAGATCGTCTCGTCGGCTCAGTAATACTGAAATGAAAAAACGTGTGATTTAGTAGTTTTTTTTTTTTGAAAAAGTTTTACTTAAGTCTCAATTTGGACACTTCAATAATTAATAGGAAGAGAAAAATATGTTATAAAACAATCTTACACCAGATAACATTCACTCTAAAATGAAATTCTTGTTCGCAGGTGAAGAAAGCTCAAGAGAAGCCGCACTCGAAGTACGGCACGTGCGTGGGCGTGGAGAGCCGGCTGGCGCTGGTGATCCTGATTGACGGCGCCTTCCACAAGATCCCCTCGCGCCACCGCATCCGCGCGCTCATGCAGCTCGCCAACTTCATGGCGCTGGATGGCGTTAGTACTCTGATACTTGAAATATTGTTGCATTGATCTGATGGTATCGAGTATGGAAGGATGTGAGGTCCTGGGATCAATTCCCAGATCATACACCGCGCTCTATACCCGAATTCGGTTTGACAAATCTCATAGGGGTCTGCAATTTGTCCCCAGAATGGTGATAGGATTGCACCTAACCAGAGGTTAAGATGGAAATAAGTGGGTAGCAATAATCAATAGAGACTTTCCTTATCTACTTGAGAATAAAAATGCGTGTTTGATTCGCACCGAGACTATAATTTTTGTTTTAAAAATGTCTGTTGTTATTTCCAGGACGAGTTTTGGATGGAGCCGTATAAGACTGATACACACGCAGAAACTATACTAAGTGGCGCAGGGTCTACGCAACGCCGGCGCGGTGACGCCACCACCGCCATTTATGTTAATGTGAGTGCATTCAAACCATATTTACGTACAAAACCACTCCATTAGTCTACTGGCAGCTTGGTTATTATGAACTGTAAAGTTCTAGACTTGTTTCTTGGATCGGTTTGGGAAATTTCGTAAGAGTTGCCTGGGACTGGAATTTGTGTCTGATATACGCTCGTCTGAATGCCTATGGTGGGATTTCTGTGTATTCCTAGGCGATAAAATTGTAAACAGTCCTTTGCTAATAAAGAGGTAATAAACACGTAGTAAAACATAAAAGAACTGCATATTCCCTTCCGTCAAAATTACCGTGCATCTGGTAATAATATAATGAACTCCATGTAAAACACAATTATGCTGATCTCTTCAAGCCACTTATGTATCTGATCTTTGAACACATTAGTATCGGTCATTATGGTTTGTTTTAAATTTTACACTCAGTGTACAGTGGTCGCTATCCGGGCGGAAGACATCAATCACCTCTAATTTAGCTAAATTGTGCAATTTGTCAGTTTCATGCCTTTTTTACGATGGTGCTTAATTTTATTTTGACATTATATACAATGCTACGTTTGGGATAAACACATAATGTGAACGTCCATGTGTGTTAATGTTTACACATAACTTTTGTGTAATGTGCTCGTCAACCTTGTCAAGAGTAACCCTTCTTTAGTGTGTCACAGATTTACCATACACAATAGTATTAACGCTGTCATTTTCACGCAAGCTTTATCAAGTTCCAGGTTTTTCACATTACATAGCTCTAGAAAATGAAGTGAAAAAGCAAGGTTGTAGCATTGTTGTTTGTTTTGTTTGTCAATGTGTCTGATGTTGGCAGGTGGGTTGCGGCAACAAGCTGTGGGGCCAGCACAAGGTGCTGGTGGCGGGCGTGCGCGAGCAGAGCCGCGACGGCACGCTGGCGCACGTGCTGCAGCTGCCCGTGCTGGGCTGGCGCCTGCTCGCGCTGCAGCCCGCGCCCAGGGTCAAGCGACAGGTGCGGGGACCCACATATACTATTGTGTAGTTAACATTACTTTGTTGATCTATTCATGCGTGGTTTGCCTTCAGTTGAAACCATAACTTTGTTCTTGAGTGAAATGGGGGTAAATTAGGGTAGGATATAAAAAATATGTACTGCATGTAGTAGAGCAGTACCTGTGAGTTTTTTGATCGACTAGAAAAAGTCATTAATGTAAGGACGGCCAGAATTTTGAATATAACTTGCCCTTCCAACATAAAATAGTTTGATTGCTGCATATGTATGCAGTAGGCAAAAACTTGCAGGGCTTAAATGAACATTTAGTAATATACAAATTGACTTTTCAATTCGTAAAATAAACATTTAGTCTTATCCTTAACCTAAGGTTAAAATAAACAATTATTAATCATTTTCATCCCCACAGTCCCAGTTCGAAGGGTCCGGCATGAGTGTGTACGACCCCGACTATGACAACGAGGACGACGTCGACTACAGCGGGTACGACGACAACGAAGAAGACGACGATGACTACAGCCGAAACGATGTCGGCGTCGTCGAACCGGTAAGACCTATTTTAAACCATGTGTGTCCAGTCATTCGGTCCTTTTTTGTCTGAACAATCAAAGTGTCACGAAATTTATGTTGTGTTCGATCCGAATTTATGGCTTAACACTATGTGATGTCAGACCATGGTTGTTGTGAAGCTTTAACCCACTATAAGACAAATATACGGCTTAAGCCTTGCTCTGTATCCCATCGCAAGGCTTAATTCCTTATTATTGTGGTATAGTTTTTATTTTCAAGCACAAGTGACGTAATAAAATAATATGAAACGATATTAAGTATTTAGATAGTAAAGATAGTTTTGTGGGATGAGCATGAATTGAGGTTTGAATAACTGTTTTATAAAGCAATGTTGAACTGTAACGGTGTGAGAGAAATATTGTTTTTTTAATATAAAATTTATCGAATTTGTATCAGTAATAAACATTTATTCATCATGCCTAGTATTCAGTATGTGTCATCGTCAATTCCTTAGTAATATATTGTCATCCATTTCATGTTGTTTAGTGATTGCATCGTTCAGTCAATTCTTTGGAAAACGACCCTTTTTATCTTTGTGACTTAAATATCGATAAAAATTTAAAATCAGGTATATCTGATTATTTGAATGTTCACAATCCCACGGTCGTTTTCCGATGAATTAACACAATGTGTAGTCATCCCACAGATGTACGGAATGCATATTCTTGCACTTATCTGTCACCTCATTATCATAGAGCATACGTACTGGATACCACATTGTAGCATGGAATGTCGAATGAATATTTGGACCAGGTTATGCCGAAATGACTTAACTTATGTATACTTTAATACTTTCAATTTGCTAACATCTTTGCGTATACAAATGCAAAAAAAAAAGAATTCTGGTGTTACATGTCGGCATAATCCGTCCTCACAATCTTTCATTTTACTTCCAAAATAATTTCTCCGAGGAAACGAACAACACCAACATACATCGTTATTCATTTTAATACTTAATTTATATCACCTGACAATCAAAAACATTTAACGAATTCGTTCTTTCACAACATACGACATTCGCTGAAGAAGTATCGGCCCCATTTTTCATCTATGTAAAATACACTACATGGGTTAGGATAGTTTTAAAGTCACATTTGTGAGCTTTGTGTGTGGTTATTTAACAAACGCTTTGTATGATGATCGATATATCACTGATTTAAAATTAAAAAAAAAATGGCTAAGTATGTTTTTATACTAATAAAAAATACATCTTCAAACACGGCTTGTATAGCTTTTCAACTGTCCGTTTGGCAAACATCACCAAATATAACGCAACCGCGAACTTGAACACAACAGCTAATTGAGAACACAATGTACCGTCCGCATAAAGCTTAGACGGCACGCGTGCGCACACGCTGTCCGTCGAGTGTACACTGTACCCGGCTTGTGTGACCTGTTTGAACGTTGGTTAGGCGTGACAGTCCCTTGTCCGTGGAGGCGATGACAGGTGCTGAATGGCGACGGCAGGCAGACCCCGACATACCCCTTTCGACTTCTCCTAGACACAGGAAGGGGAGCCTAAGGCACTTTCCCCTTTATAAAAAAGGTGGCAGTTGCATAACCACAGACAGGGCTCGCTAGTTGTGTACATCGGGTGGCAGTACTAACGGAGTGTATGTGCGGTGCGGCCGTGCAGGTGGCCGCGTCGCCCCCGCCCCCCGCTCCGCGCGCGCCCCCCCACCCCCACCGGCACCACCACGGCGAGGCGCCACACACCACCACCGACACGTTTCAGAGCGAGCCGACGGACGCTCCCCCCGCGCCGCCTCACACCCCGCTCACCTCTCTACCACCCTCCCCCCCGCCCGCCACCACGGAGGAACCCACTAGCGCGCGCGCGGAGGAAACCACTCCCGACTCCGCATCTACTAATACGTATACCACGGAGGTTTGTTGTGTCCCGCTCTCCAGCTTTACGTGTCTGCATGCGAGTGGCGTCCGTTGCATGTCGCTGTGTACTCTACTGTACTGTACTGTGTAGGCCACGCCCGTGTGTATAATGATACTGTTCCCGACCCATCCATTTAGTTGTAGCAGTACCTACTTACTACAATAGATTAGTAATTGTCTTCTATACGATTAGCTTAAAGTATTCGTGTTAGCTCTTAGAAGTTTGATATTACGGCATGTTTTTCGTTGAGCAGTCAGTTTTTTTGTTAAAATACTTTTATTTAGTTCAGCTTCAGGAATTAAAATTGTCTAAAACCTCGCAGTATCCCATACATATTATTTAGCTACATAAAATAAAATTATATACAGTTTGTGTATTTGTAAGTTTATTTGCTAATTGTGCACTTAAATAACTATGACTAATAAATAATATAATTTTTTTTATTTATACATTATATGATTTATTTATATTTTTGCTTATTTTATTCTTAATGAATGTAATAGATCACGTACAAAATAGTATTTTTATTATATTATGGTAAAATAACATAAAATTGTAACATGGCACAATTGAATTATTAATGCATATGTAAGCATGTTTTTGTTTAGAATAAAGTTCCATTGCATTTCAAATATTATACATGTTAAAACAAGTAATATACTGGATCGAAATAATATGGCTCAGTCGTTCTTTGTACAGCCAAAAAAGTAACAAATAAAAATCGTTACGAACAATTGAACTGGGTATAGTTATAAAAGAAATATTATAGTTGCCATCCCAGCTAAAATATACTTCCCAATTGATCTAGAATTAACGATATAGTGTTTTTAGATACAGTGTGATTCAAAGTAGCCATTTATCACGACCCTACGACCTCCTCATATAGACACGTCTCAGTAATCTTTCTATCCAACAGGAGCCAGAGCACAAAGTGAAAATCACTCCATATTCTGAGACTGCTTCCGAATCTACCAGCTACCGTGTATCCTTGGAACCAGTGTCGCCAAGGAAGATGGACGAAGTTGTCATCAGCCCAGACTACACCGCCACCACTGAGACAGAAGCGGTAGGTCCACTTCCAATGAATCTTAAATATATCGATACTAACAGAGTGTTTGGAGTTGGATTAACAATGGGTAGCATAGACATCTTTATGCTTCATTTATTGATGAGTATTTTGTACATACTTAACCATTGGCGTAAAGACAACATAGATGTTCAAAATTTTAGTTTCATGGCAATCATTTACATGCTTTAATTGTTCGTGATGTTGCCAAAATAAAGGTCACAAATGTGACAATTTTTTGACTGTCAATACGTCTGAGTGTTGTCGGTAAAGACTGTTTTACGTTGTAAATATTTGTGTTTGCTGTATCATACACCACATCCTGCTCACAGCAACAATCACCAGTAATTTGCCGTCTAACATAGTAACGTATGTTGTCTTAACGTCCGCCCTTCACGGCACATCGTGTGAGCGTCCGCATGGCACTTTCAGCAAACCGTAGTTATACGCGCGTCCAACGAATTGCCGCCGACGTCTTCATCGGAACACGCTTCATCTGTGACGTCACCGTTGCCTGCTACGTCGTCGGAGTTGCCTACGGAGCCGAGCACGACGTCATCGACCACGACGTCGACGACATCGACTACGACGTCGACTACAACGCAGACGTCGACTATAGCTACGACTCCGACTACGACTACAGTAACTACTCCGATCACAGTGCCGACTACTACGCCACTGCCTGAGACAACGTTGCAGGAGGTTACCAAGCAGGTCCGTTCTTTTGATATATCTTGAGTGGAATTGAAGGTAACCGAAGCCACATCTGACGTCATAAATGACGTTATTTATTTAAATGTGCATTGGTAAAGAAAATTCCACTTTAGAAGATGTTCAACCAAGGATGAATTTTAAAATGAACCTGTAGGTTCCAAATCTGACCTATGTAAATTGTAAGTATTCACAAAATTCATAAAGGACTTTTGATTGGTACGGAATTAACAGTATTGAATTGGTTATTTGAGTTTGACATTCTAATTGGCATTTCTGTTTGGTTTTCAAATACTAACATTTTCAAAATTTATTTCCTATCACACATTGTTTCAAAAATCTCATTGAAGCAACGAAATAATTCAAATCACTGTTTGAACATCCAAAATGTATACGGTTTAGAACATAAAAAACGATTACACTAAACTCTTTACTACATAATTAGTAACTAATATACAGTTTAAAACGTGTAAAAATGTAGATAATTATATTCTTAATTTATTCTGATATATTTCAAATACGAAGCAAAATTACAAGAATGAAATGTGGTTTGTAAACTGATTAGTGCTACAAAACATTAAAATCGCTTACAAGATAGTCATTAATCAAGATCCCTTGTTAAATTAGTATACAATATTTCCAGGACACTACTGCGACGGAAGGCAAGAGCACGATTATAGGTCAGACGACGGAGACGGTGACGTTCGCTATGCCGGTCAACCAGCCACCTTCGCTCAAACACCACATGAAGAAACTGGCCATCATTGCCGGCAAGGCTTTCAGGTAACAATGTGTAACAGGTAGAAAATGAAAAGACTTCTCTTGAAGTATCTTCCCCGAAAAATATAGTTATACGCAATTATTGAAATGAGTGACCACAACTATAAATATTAGGCACGGACTTTAAGATGAAAGCACCGACATGCTGGCTTAACTAACTTACCACATTATATATTGTGAATACAGGAAAACCCGAAGTTCTTTATTGCTACAAAAATATAGGTCTTGTGCTGCACCTCTTCTCTAACTATCCAAAAGTTCTAAACAATGTCTCGTGAGTCACTCTATCATTAACGATTTCCCTTTAAGGAGTAAATAACATTTTAACATCATACCTGGCCGCACACAAGATACGTACACCAACTATTGTCTGCACTGCATCCAACTGATTAATAACCATTTAATTTTTATTAATTACGACCTCTGTTTTTAAAGGTACATCATCCCAACGGATCTGTTCACGGACCCCGAAGAAGGCAGCAACCTCACGTTCACCATGTACGAAGCGGAGAGCGTGCCGCTCAGCAAGACCTCTTGGATACAGTTCATTCCTTCTGGACGTGAAGTCTATGGATTGTAAGTATTCTTTTGAACATCCCTTTGTTTTGAATTAAATGTTTCGTTAAGCTGGCTTCTTCTTTTGTTGGAGCTATTTTTTCAACTTATCGCACCAAAATGATCGATAACAATTCATCGATAGTCGGTGCAGCTTCGAACTCAAGCGTTGCGGTTTTTATACTGGCATAGCAAAATTACTATTGCAGCTACTAGTAGCTAGTGCGTTCAATGATTTAAGATAGAATATGGACAAACTAAAGACGATTTTCTGTCTCCAATCGACACAATTCGCTCGATAAATGTTATAAAAGTCTGTCATACTTCTTTATTGCTGTATACATCATTTTAAAAACGTTTTATCTTCACAGGCCTCTAGAAGCGCACGTGTCTCGCTGGAACTTCATAGTAGAAGCTCAGGACAGCGAAGGTCTGATCGCCCGCGGGCCCCTAGACATCACCGTCCAGCAACACAAGAGCGGCCGCACCATCAACCACCAGTTCATCATGCAGTTCAAACTCCTCAAAGAGTTCAACAACGCTATTGACTGGCAGATCAGGGCTTTAGAAGGAATTGTCAACCTATTCCGTGATACTGATATGGATCATCTTACTGTCCTCAATGCCACGCAGAATGGAGATATCTGTGAGTTCGTGTGGACCAATGATACACTGCCGAAGGATGCCGCGTGCCCCACTGATGATATTAAAAGGCTTATGAAGGTTTGTATTTCATGAGACTGTTATACTTAATACTTTTAAGACTTTATTGGTAGTTTGTACCTTCAACTATTGTAAAATATTATATGAATTTGTTACAGTTTGGAACTTTTGCTCTGAGAGGCATAAAATAAAATTTCGTTTTAGCGTCATACCATATTATATTTGGTTAGCTAACTCAACTGAAACACTTTATAATAAGTTGAGATACTTTTTGCCGTAAAACCCATTTAATATTTGTATCCCACTAAACACATAACTGTGGAGTCGGAATTGTGTTTAAAGCTGTTATGTATATTCGAATAACATTTTTTTTATCACACCAGATAATGGAATCCGACACGGAAGCGGGCAGTCCGTCAGCCAGCCTAGTGCGCGCGATGTCCCCCGAGCTGAAGGTGAGCGGCGTGCAGTGGCGCGGCGCGGGCGCGTGCGCGGCGGGCGCGGGGGGCGGGGCCACGCGCGCGCCCGACACCTACCCGCCCGTCACCAGGAACCAGGTGGACCACATCAACGCCGCTGTCGGACAACTGCTCGTCTATAAAGTGCCGGAGGTGATTGTTACTTTTATTGACCGACTTCAAAAGAGGAGGTAATCAATTCGACTGAATTTTTTTTTTGTATGTTTGTTACTCGATTACGCTGGTATTTGGGATCAGATTTTAAAAATTTATTTTTTGTCGGAAAGCATGATATACTAGGTTGGTACCATAAAAAATTGGTGAAGACCTGATGAATATCTTCGGTCCTGAAGACCAGAACTCCTCAAAATTGAACGGTACAGCAATAATTCGTTTTGCACCTGGTTCAGTATAAGTGTATTACTACAAAGGGGGGGTTAAAAGGGGAAAGGGGAGTAGGGGGGGGGGAGAAAATAGATACTAATGTAAATACTCAATATCTGTGGCAGTACTTAAACGATTAAAAAAATAATAATTTTGTCGACAAGTATGATATTATATGTTAGATTGGTGTCATTAAAAAATGGTGAAGACCTGATGAATATCTTCGGACCTGAAGAACAGAACTCCTCAAAATTGAACGGTACGGCAATAATTCTTTTTGCACCTGGTTCAGTATAAGTGTATTACTACAAAGGGGGGTTAAAAGGGGAAAGGCGTGTAGTGGGGGGGGGGGGGTAGATAAAAGATACAATTAATTTCCATTTTCAATATAAAAGTTTTACTATAAACAGTAGGTGAAGAAGAGGGAGAGTGAGTGAAATAGATACGTAAATTACCGACGTAAACTAAGAGAATCCGACCTGGTCAGTGTCTAACAATAGCGGATATCATGATTATAATGACTTACAATCTTCTCATAATTTCACAGCAATAATAATATGTTTGGTCTGAAGGATTCGTAAATTTTAAAGACTACGTTTTGATTATATTATGATCACCTTTCTCATCATTACGATGCCTATGAAAACTAAAAAGGGACAAATAAAATAATTTTTAATAAAAAATAAAAACCGACTTCAAAGTGAGTAGCACTTTGAAGAAATAATAAATATTTCATCGTGCTAGTACACAATGATTAATGTTCTTATTGACTTGACTAGCTAACAAATCTTAAATACGTAAAATTTTGAAGGCGGGTCGCTAAATAACATACACGTATAAATTTAAGCAAATGTTACACCATTTGATATTACATGTAGATCCTGCAATGTTGGCTCAGAAAGCCACGTAAGTAAATTAAACACAAATGAATATAATGTGCTAATCCTACGTGTAAATTTATTGAAGTTTTGATAGAATTTCTATGTGTCTTACATGTGTGTGGTAGCCTGTTGATAATTATCTAGATATGATCCACGAGACGGTTGACCACCGTCTCGGTTATAATTCCAGGGTATATACCTCCGGAATTATCGGAGTCACTTGTGTGTTGATGATATTCAATTACCAAACTCTTTAATAGTGATATATTTAAATCATAGTCAGGAAACCTGCATGACATAAAGGCATTTAAGTACAAGAAAGGGTATGTTGTGTCCCATGCTCAACAGTGGACGATTACGGCCTGATATATTAAGACAAATTAATATTCCGTGTAAATCTTGCGTGTTTTTCGCTAGAATTTCTTAAACAAATTAATGATAAGCGTAAGGCGTAGGTACATGTTCGGCACTTAGCGACCCGCCATCAAAATATTACGTATTTAAGATTTGTTAGCTAGTCAAGTCAATAAGAACATTAATCATTGTGTACTAGCACGATGAAATATTTATTATTTGTTACTTTGTAGTAGCACTTTGAAGTCGGTTTTTATTTTTTATTAATTTACTTATTATAAGGTATATATGGTCCTTCGAGCCATAACAAAAAAGTAGTTGAATTTTAAGTTTACCTTTTTTATTTCTTGGTTTAACTAGTGTTGATGCACTATAAAGGGAAAGATCTATAAAGGTAGGTCTATAAAGTTTTATTAACCCTAATTATAATTAAATGCAAAATATATTTCAATTCAGGACACATTTTTCGACCCTGAAGACGGCGGCACTCGCAACCTACTGTTGTCTCTGCGGTACAGTGACCGCACGGAGCTGCCGCCCGGACACTGGCTGCAGTTCGACGCCAAGAACCAGGAGTTCTACGGACTGCCCGGACCTAGTGATGAGGGCAGCGTGTCTTACCAACTTGTAAGTATAGAAGATGAGATAATTCGCGAGATAATTTGAAACAAAAATTATCTGTACTTTATTACAAAAAAAATACAGTTCCACCCCTAAGTGCAATCCCTATGGTAAGATTCAAAGAAGTTATCCATTACATACATCCATATTTACAAACCAAATTCCTCTCATCATCTCAAATAATAGACAATAGATCTAACCCATTATTTTTCTGTACTCCATAGATCGCAGAAGACTCAAGTAAGAAGAGTGCATACGACAGCTTGATAGTGGAAGTATCGAAGGCGCCAGAGATCAGGCCTACGGTAGAGTTCCAGATGACAATGGAATACCCTTACCCGAAGCTGGCGTACGATGCCAACAACAAGCGCAAAGTCGTCGAGAAACTCGCCGCGCTGTTCGGACAGAAAGAGACGGCTAATATCAGGATAACGAGCATCACTAACAACCCCACTACTATTATCTGGTAAGTTAAAATGGAATGAAGTGACAAAATTATATGAGCATTGCAGTGTGTGTTAACATCGTTTGTCTGCAAATATGCATAGTCGAAAGTAACGGTAATCACCAATAGAAATGGGATGTGCTGGTATGTGACGTCATTATAAATTCACTCAAATCTTACCGTTTCCGATCCCATCATACTTAAGGTTTTATTTCCACGATTAAATAGATTACGGATTTCTTTGTCTTTTAAATTATATTTACGTTTTAGAGCCAGTTAAAATTTAAAAAACTAGCTAACTAAATACTGCTTCCATTCACAGGTATAACACAAGCCTGCCAATGGACAGGTGTCCAAAAAAGGAAATCGAAGACCTACGCAACATGATAATAGCTGACGAACGCGGCACCACGGGCGGAGCTCTCAAAGACCATGTCGATCAAATATTCGATAAAGACTTGAAAGTAATGTCCATAAGGCTCATACCCCTAGGTCTTTGCGCGGAACAGAACACTAAAATCCCCAAGACGACTATACAAGTGCACCCTGGTTCGGTTAACTCCCAAGGCAGCAAGACTGGAAGCGCCGCGGATCAGAGCTATCTAGTCACCTTCATCATACCAGCGGTTGTGATCGTATGCATGATTCTGTTGGCTGGAATCATTGCCTGTGTTCTGTATAGGAGGAGACGGACCGGTAAGATTTTGTTTTGTGTTGTAAAAATACTATATCTTGGAGAGACTAGTTAATGTTTATGAAGTGACATAAATTTTGTACATGATTTGAGAGTGTCGAGTATTAAGTATCGATTATCGAGTATCGATAAATTATACTCAGAATTAATAAATTGACTTGATGGTTTAAGCACATCAAATAATTGAAAGGAAAAAAAATGTAAATGATGCAAAAAGGTACATGATGGGTGCAGGTAATTTTATAACTTTTCGATAACCATTTAAACGCATTTTTATTTGTTTTCAATATTGATTCATGTAATATTATTTTCAATCCTGTAGGAGGTGAAAATGCTTGACAAAGACGAGGTGATTTTGCAAGAATAACACATTTCTTATTTTTAGCGTTATTTATTTGTTTCAATGAAAAACGTTAATACACCGCAATATGTAGGTGTTATTTAGAAACAACCACCATTGAACCACCAATACGCTCGCTATCTGTAACGCACTTTGGTGTATCAAAAGCTTACATATTAGAATGTTTATTGCTGTTTCGGTTTAAGTGTGAAGTATCTATGAAGCGTGGTAATAACACTTTATTTTGCTATACAATACAAATTTGTTGAATCGCTTACCAGTATTTATTTTACGTTTATATGCTGTAGTGCTCAAGATATACGAGATAGTATTGTCACCACTCCGTAATGATCTATTCAACTTTAAATGTCTCCCATTCGATAAGGTGTAAGGTTAAACGAGAAACTTATGAAGTTATAGAATTGATTCGCGGTGTAAATTAGTTCAAAAAACATTACTCACGGTTACTAAGATCGGCGTTTGTCAACACACTGTAAAGAAGCTGACAGTGCTTAAAATCAACGCCATTTGGCCATACATTTTGCTCCCGTACTTGTGTTATGCGCCGACCAGAGATCGAGAGTGTAACGCACATGCATGAACGCGAACTCGCTAATACAAAGTTGTCAACGCATTACGAAACTTATTATGACGATATATAACACTTTTTTAATCTGTGGTTTTTGCATATTAAAATATATCTCTCGTTTACACTTACATCTCGTACTATCCATGTTAATAGGAATCAAGCCATAAGCATTTATCCCACCATGTGTACTAAAACAGGTCCTCTACTTAATCCAAGTTAAGATCTAAACGTATTTTTCTATGGGAGTTACTAATATATATTTATTTATTAATGTTATATAATTTTACTAATATGATGCATATGGAATGTTGCAGGTAAGATGAGCGTGGGTGACGAGGAGGAGCGGCAGGCGTTCCGCTCGAAGGGCATCCCGGTGATCTTCCAGGACGAGCTGGAGGAGCGCGGCGACGCCGAGCCCGTGCACAAGAGCCCCGTCATCATGCGCGAGGAGAAGCCGCCGCTGCTGCCGCCCGCGCCCGACTACCGGTACACACTGCCACATGCATCCGCAGAGCCGCGACACTGATATCAACCCTCCAAATAAGCCTTTTAGATCAATACCATATACAGGGTATATCAAGACCGCGACCGAAAACGAGGCCAGGTGGTAGTATTAGTGACTTCAGACACAATGCAATGAATAATTTCGCAAAAAAAATCGTCAACTTTTTTTTTGGTAATTTTTTACTTATCGTCGTATTTGGGTGATAAATACATAGTTTTCCGTAAATAATGATGGACACCTTTTTATTTTTTAAGACGCAATGGTACGATAGGGTTTAAATTACTATTTTCGCAATAACTAGGTATTTGCTACCCAAAAACAATGATTTTCAAAAAATTGCAAAAAAAAGACTGTCGCTTATTTTGCGAAATTTTTATTAGCATTGTGTCTGTAACCACTAAAACTACCACCCGGCTTCGTTTTCGGTTGCAGTCTTGATATACCCTGTATGTAGTGACAAAGTTTATGGTCGTCATGGAAGTTGAAACTCGTTACAAAAGGATATTGGATGTTAAAATTAATTTTGTAATAGCGCCCCCTAGTGGTATATGCTTGAATGATCAAAGAGAAAACAATTAATATTGTAATTATATTTGTAATGAATGTTTGTGTGCAGGTCTGGTGAGGACGCGCCGTACCGTCCGCCGCCGCCGTTCGCGGCGTCCCGCACCCCGCCGCGACCCAAGGCCACCCCCACCTACAGGAAACCTCCCCCATACGTGCCGCCTTAAGGACCCTCTCGCACCCACTAGCTCGTAGGACAACACGCTATCCACTTACAACTAGCATTCTGGCACGTCAGCTTCGTGGAGTCACCACGTCAATTGACTCTAAAATTTATGTAAATTATAAAAAATGCGCAGACACTCGGTCCAATGCGACCTTTCGTATTTATTATTTCTTCTTTTTTCGAGTTCGATGTAATTATAGGCGTTTATACGAAAAATGCATTTATAAATTAAGAAAACCTCATGTCAGAACAAGGAATTGCGCACATAAGCGTCGTGTCGCGGGAACGAATTTCTCTATATGTAAACGCGATTAGGTGATTTGTTAGGTGGTGACATTGAAGTTCGTGGTGTTGATGTTTCAATTATTATAAGTAAAATGTGAAGACTTCACGATGAATAACGTATCTAGTGTTACTGTTGAAGTAGGCGGTGACGCATTAGCTCCTAGGATAATATGGAAGTTCAACAAACGAATGAAATGTATTCGTGCATTTAACGGGATGCACGACGTCCCATAGTTTACTTTCTCGTACCCATACGACGGCATGAACGATTCGAAACGATTGACAGAGACGTCAATTAAACGTACGCTGCGAGTTTTAATTGCTAATAAACCAAAATAACGAAAGGTGTTTGGCTTGATGCGTGCCATCGTTTTGTGAGTTGTTATTTAATGTAATTAAAAATAAAAACATATCGAAATGTAACGTTTTAGCCTTTAGCGTAGATCTTCCATACACGATATTTCTATATGAGTAGTGCGTGTGTGTGCGTTACGTTTTGTTTCGTCGAGGCGCCGGCGCGTTGTCGCGTTGACGTTGCAAGTCATTTGCCGTTCATTTTGCATGGATTGTTCATGATTAGATGGTGTGTACGCAATGAATTACAAATAACATAATATAATGAATTATACAACTGACTTTAGTAATAGGATACGTATAGGTATTTTTAAGAATGAAATATCATTTTGTACTTGTCTAATTATTACCATAGATGTAAGTTTAACAAATCGTGTAAACTATAGAACCGAACGAAATGACCTTTAATGATAACTTTCCTTTGGATGTATTTTTTTCTATTGTATACTCATTTAGAGTTTTGCATTTATAGATCTTTTTAGTATTAATATATACAATTTAATGAGGCATGTCGATCAGTGTTCATTTTTTGTTTACTTATTATGTTTCAATAGGAGTACTTAATGACCGTGAGAACCGTACCATTTCCAAATTTATTAATAGACTTATCCTCGGCATTATTTTCATTTCGTATACTTCTCATTATACGCACATAATTTATGTAATTAATGAGCTTTTATTTTTAAATAAAATGTCTAGTAAAGGTTGTGAATTTTTATTTTAGTTCTGTATTCTTAAAAACCTTTGTTTATCCTCTCCCTTCAGCTACCTACACTTTTCTCTGCAGCAATACAATTGGGCAACAAAAAACAAATTACAATGATAATATAATGTAACCACTAATAAAAATAATAAAAGCAAGCAGGTTACTTTCGAATATCCCTTCGTACATTGTGGCGTTATCGCACATCGATCGCTTACTGGCTCGATGTTTGTTGAGCATTGGGTCCGAGGAGCGGACAAAAGCTCAACTTGGAGCATATTGCTGTATAAGTCATTACATAGATATCAGCGATTTAACTAGAAGTTTTTGGCACGTTATCAATCTTTTAAAATTGATAAATGTTAGGATATTTGGACCACCGACAATTGGGTATTTTACTATAAGAAAGAAGAAATCTAAAAACTATAAATGTATATAGTAGAGCATTAAGCAATAAGTATATGTTAATTTCAGTTTTTATTTCCAAGGAATAAATTTTATAATTCGTTTTGAAAATTTAAATTTTTTTATCTGTCCTAAAAATATGTGAAACGGCTGCCGCCATGATGGATAACGATTCTACGTCATTCCGTAAGTAGAATACCCCTCAGCTCCGGTGTCCAAGAGCTCATACAAACACAGGTTGTTTACTGGTTGAGTGACGTATCATTTTAAAGGAACATGGCGCCTAGCGTTTTCACATATTTGCGCGCATAAATTTAAATTTTAAATGGTTTTTTATTGGACTTGCCGAGCTAATAAAAATTTGATATTTTTTTAAATAGTTTGTCTTAATCTTAGGAACAACTTAAAAGACTTTTTGAAAATGGGTAGAATACCCAATTGCCCAAAACTGAACAATCACCAGCGCTGTTATTTTCTGAGATATGTAAAACAAATGACCATAAAATACCTATTTACCAGTAACTTATCGGAATAATTAATATTATTTTCGACTTCTATATGATCTATAATGTATTTTAGATCTATTCAAATAAAAATTAAGTCGTGATCGTGGTTCAATAGCAGAGCGCAATAGGGCGCAAATTGATACCATCTGATGTTTAAGTAATTCACAATCAAATAAGTCACTACGATCCATGCGGTACTTGATTTCCTTAAATCGTTGTACTTAAAATTGAATAAATTGATCCGAATAATCGCTAGAGCAGAGAGCTTATCGCCTACTGGTGAGTGGTGCAGCCCTACAACTGTCAAAACTGATAGTATCATTATAACCTCAATAATTTGTTTTTCATAAAATAATAATGATAAACAGAGCTTAATATGTGTATCAAAACATTATAATTTCTATTTATTACGAGCTAATATTGCTTTCATTTGGTATAAAGCTTAAGAGTTAAGAGTATACGGTCGCTACAAAATGACGGAATCCAATAATAGTGAAAACAGAAGAAAAATTAAAGGAATGAATCTAAGAGCTCTACGTATTTCACTCAAGTATAGGCCCGATATATTAAAGCTTATCTATAAGATGAGATTGTGTATTCAAAAGAAGAATGTGATCATAAAAAAACTTAAATCGGAGCTGAGGAAAACGGTAAAAATATCTCCTTTTGACCTATTGATAATATTGTATTATTATTTATATAATATCTAAATGTCCATTACTGAAATCACATTTATTGAAACTACTGATGAAAATAAAATGTCCACAATTCGTCTAAATAGGTACTGAAATTCATGGATCTTAAAACAACCAAATTGAAATTGCATTAAACCAAAATGAACGATGACAAACACTTTAAACTGAAAGCTAGCAATAGATGTGGCAGTTTTATCTGTAATGTTAATTTCCTCCAGATAATCTTTTAATGCACATACAAGAATTATTTATAATATAATGGCAACGGTAGTCTTTAACCTCTAGACCATGGCACTAAAATAATTAACTATTCACTTTAATCAATGTGTGGAATTTAAAATGGCGGTTATATCTGCACAAAATTATCACTATCCATATACAATAATACTAAAAAACATACCAATCAATCAGCTTGTAATTTATTTCAGAAATGTACAATAAACCCTGCAGATGTTGAAATAGTGTCTAATGAAGACATATTGCAACCGGAACAAAATGTTGACAAGGAAATTATTGAAAAAGAAGAATCACCTAACAAAGTAAATACACCCATACTACACCCAACTACCATTAGTACAAATGACTCATCAACACAGACTGAAAACTTGGAAAAAGCAGAAAAACCAATCATACTGGTAAAAGAATCAAACACTACTAAGAAAATAGACCCAAAACCTGAAAGCGAGGGTTGGGATTTACAAAATAACTATGGAGAGAAGACTTTAGCGGAACAAGTGAAGGAGGTGGCTCAAAGTGCATTACAAGAAACTGGCATGGTGTATGTGGAGTCAGCAGGCATGTACTATGACTACAAGACTGGGTACTATTACAATTCTGTGAGTTTGTATCCATATATCTGTTTATGTTTTATTTAACATACATATTGCATTATTATGGTAGTGTCTAATAAGGTGTGAGCAGTGAAACTCACTGAGTGAGTTATATGATAGTGTTTGCTATATTAAGGATCTTGCTCAAAATTGTAAGCAACATGCATGTTTTCTACAACATGCATAATACATTTTGCACCGACCACATATTATGCGTATGGCTTAAGAGTAAACGGAAAAATAAGAAATTTAAAATATATCTGTCTCATTAATGGGCATATATCCATCCCCTTAGTATATCCATTTGCATTTTTTAAATTTCCTAATCTATATCAGCCCATATACGTCCTACTGCAGGGCACGGGCCTACTCTACAATCGAGAGAATCGATTGAGAGTGGTTAGGCCATATAGTCCACCACGCTGGCCTAGTGCGGGTTGGCGGACTTACATACCGTAGAAATTCTTTAAAATTGCTACGGTATGCAGGTTTCCTCACGATGTTTTCCATCATAGTTAAAGTGCGTGGTAATTGACTATCAATACACACATAACTCCGAAAAGTCAGAGGTGTGCCCTGGGATTTGAACCCGCGACCACTGTGAACATGTAGGCGGCCGCGTCTGGTCCGTTACCAACATCTATTAGGCAATCCTATTGGAAATTTCTGTCCTAAGTAATCACTAAGACTATTAAAAATGGTCTGTGCTTTAGTATACAGTTATATTTCGACTCCACACATGATTCTTCAGCAATGTAATTTTACTAATCACAATGTAATTAAACAGAAAATAACTTGTAAGAATTATTTGCTAAAATATTATTTTCCTTTCAGGAGCTGGGACTTTATTACCACACAGATACAGGATGTTATTACTACTATTCAGAAGATAAGAAAACATTCGTTTTTCATTCCTATCCTGACAGAAGTGCTGAAAATCCAGGCTTAGCTGCTCATGAGAAGAAGAAAGCTAAGAAACATAAAAAGGTTTGTAACTTATGCAGTTAGTATTGAGAGTACAAAACTCTTTATTGTAAAACAAAAAAGACAGTGACACAAAACAAAACAAAATTATAGTATTTATTGTTTATTATTAATATAATCATGAATTTTGACATAATATTTAGAATTTTGATATGTAATGTTTCTTCAGAGTAAAATACACAGCTTATAGATACATATTGTGTTTGGAATAAGTAAAATATTATTCCAACTTCAAGCTTAGTCATTATTAAAAATATTAAAGCTTAGCAAATATCTACATCTACTGAAGCCATGACTTTTCTGGAAAATATTATTATTGTAAATATAATTGCACTTTCCTAATTTTGTGACAGCAGTTTTTCTTTTGCAGGAACAAAGACACCAAGATGACGTTACGATTGATAACCTGACGAAAAACATGTCTCAGGTTTCACTTCGAGGCAGAATCGCCTTAGGTAAATAAAATGTGCCTAAGTAACTTCCTAGTACCAAACTTGAAAATGTTATTACAGGGTGAAGAAGATGGAGAGTCAAGCAAAGCTAAGAGAAGAAAAGCAAATAAGAAAATTCCAAAGAAAGCGAAACCAGGTGCAGAAATTGAAAATAAAGAAAGTGCTGAAAAAACTGTCATAGACAAAGGGAAGGTTGGGGAAACTCCTTGTGAAAATAAGGAAGAAAAATCTGATGCAGTCGAAAAGCTTACGCCAAAAGTCAAACCTAGTGCAAAAGAAAAAAGAAATAGTCCAGATCAAGAAATGGAAGATGGTGAATGCAGCGAAACAGAAAGTGAAGCTTCAACTGACGAAGACAATAAATCAGTAACTAGCACATCCACAGCTAGTGATGATGGTAAATCGTTAGATTTAAATATCAGTGTTGTAAAAAGAGATTGAGAAATTAATAACAAATAAGGTGTAAGTAATTCGCTTCACAAGGACCAAGACGTAGAAATTTATGGAAATGTAAATTAGATAAAGGCAATGTTTGACTTATTGGGAAAAGGAAATCTCAATTGGGAAATATCTCTAGGATAGTAAGAATCTATACTACCTTTCCCTTTAAAGTTGTTTGTGACATGATAGGCTGCTGATTCAATCCACTCACCGAGATAAATCATCGTAATTACTAAACATTTGAGGACACAATCCCTCAACCTGAGTCTTTACTATATGTGTTTTTAAGGTGTATTTTTAAACCGGAATTTCAATTGAATATTTTTCTTCCAGAAGCAATTGCAAAACACCACCCGCCCTGCATGCGCATCATCGTTCGTGAGACGAATCTGGCTAAGCTTAAAGTGGGGAATCTGTTTCTAATAACAAAAGACGGAGGCACTATCGGTAGAGAGGGCGAGCAACACGCTATTGTTATTCGAGATCATAATATTTCACGGGTGAGTGAACTTCTATAATATAATCTTTCCTTCCAAAATGAATGTTCTTGAATAAAACCTCTTTTGTATTATTATCGTAAACCCAGTAAAAGATCGATATATTACGAACCTTTAGTTAGTGAAAATTGGCTTATATGAACAAGAATCCAAAATATGAATGCAAAGAAACCGTTAATTTGAATAAGGACGATTAGATCTCTTAAGAATTTTATCTAGCAATCATAATTTACACTATTTATGCAGTAATCTCT
This sequence comes from Deilephila elpenor, assembly GCA_949752805.1. Taxonomy (NCBI): domain Eukaryota; kingdom Metazoa; phylum Arthropoda; class Insecta; order Lepidoptera; family Sphingidae; genus Deilephila; species Deilephila elpenor. The sequence goes on from OX457112.1 coordinate 7,918,586, forward strand.
ATTTTACTATGACTATATTTAAATGATTTAAAATACAATAATAAACTCTATAATTTATTTGTGAACAGAATCATTTGGACATAAAATACGACAGTAATAGGAAAACCTACATGGTGACGGACCTTGGATCGAAGAACGGCACGATACTTAACGGTATCCGTATGTCGGAGAGTCAGGACGTCAGCACTCCTATGCAGGTAAATTTAATAAAAACTACAGCACATATATTCGGTATTTATAAGCGTTATTTCGGCCGTCGCAAGGAATCCGTAATTTAGACTTTGACAAGCTACATTGTATAATCATTAGCACGCATATAACCCTTTATCACATCAAGCCAGAGCCGTTTTGGCTAACACGGAGATAGTGATTTAGCTACAATCTGATTTTTATAGATTTTATGGGATGTAGTAATTATTTACCGTTAGATACGCCGTTTGCCGGGTTTATGCAATGAAAAAATACCAGAATACCATTTTTGGTCTTCCCTGTGGTACTGGAAAGGAATCTTAACAGCTTTTTACTATCGTTAAAAAAAATGGTCTCACTACCAATTTTTTTTGTCGACCATTAAGTAAACATTGTTCTCAACGATCCACATACATATAATTCACATAAGTGCTGCCTCGCATTCCACGTCTGCTAATATCAGATATTTAAACACAAATATAAACAGTACGTTGAATATTCCATGCGATCCATAACACGTATTATCAATAATAACGTTTGCAGGTAATGCACGGAAGCACGATACAACTGGGCGAGACCAAGTTGTTATGCCACATACATCCGGGAAACGACACGTGTGGTCATTGCGAGCCCGGCCTCATCATGGAAAGTAAGTACAAATTACTATCACATTACATAATGCATAGAGTATGTAATGTCTAGAGAGGGCGCTGTCATACATTGACGTTCTCAAAAAGGGATAAATTTTTTGTTCCTAATGTTGGTAGATTAGCACCAGGCCAGTATGGTAGACTTTATGGCTTAAACCCTCTCGATTCGAGAGAAAACTCGTGCTCTGCATTGGGACGTATGTGAGCTGATACAGAATGTTGGTAGCACTGCTATATTCCTGTAAATTGAGCTAATAATTTCTAATTATTTAACAAGATATTGTGTTGGTAACCGAAAGTGTATTATTATCCGCTTAAAACATGTGAAATTCAATATGTATTGCTAAACTATATTTTTTTCTTTTTCAAATTATTCGTGTTTATTCCAATCTGTCAAATGACAGGCAATGGACGGGACGAAAAAAGGCACCACCATTTTTGCCTCTGATTTTGAAGTTCAGGCGCCCCCTCTTGACATTATATACTCTAAGACAGGATGTTAGTGATCAGGTGATCTCTTTATCAATGCCGATTGTGGAAACGTGTCCTAGTAGCTTAATATCTATATTAGACAGAAGAAAATATAGAGGCGTCTATAAATTACCTATTCTGCGAGTTTTATAGAATATATGCATAAGTTATGTAAAATAAATTACAGTGGTAGGCTTTGAATAGCCTTTCCATTGCCAGTATTATTTATAAAATCTATTGATGCATTATAAGTTTGAATTTTAATAATATAAATTATGGAATAGGGCGATAATAGATTCATAGGAATATTAGGCGTACGTGTGTTACGTGTTTGTTTTATTTTCTTTGCCACACAGAAACAAAACTGTGGACCAAATGCAAATACATGCCAGAGAGTGTCGTATTATATTGTGCTGTAAATATTTTTCCCTGTAGAGTAAGTAGGCTGGAGCGAGTGTAATATTTTTTTCAGAACCATATTAGCAAATGTTCCAATAATAGTTATTAAAAAAATTATACAGCAAATATTGTACTAGCAATAAATAAATAAATACACCCAACAGTCACATACATAGTCCTGACTCCACACTAAGATCGAGTCTTATGTCGTGGGTATCAGAAACTACGAGAGACTTTTCGGTCTCACAAACACCCAGACCCGAAACAAATACCTGTGGATCACACAAATATTTGTTTCGGTGCGGGGATCGAACCTGCGGCCTCTCGTTTCACAGGCGGTGTCTAACCAACTGCGCCACGGAGGATAATAAGTCACTCGCTTCCACCCATAAGCTGTTTATAGAAGATAGCTGGTCAATAAAATCAGCAACTACCCTCTTATATTAATTTTTGTATAACTAACAAAAAATCAACAGCGCAAGAGCAAATGAAAGCGGCATACACACGCACATGTAGCGTACAAAAACAGTATCAGTTTGAACTAGCGCGGCTCAAGAACAAGTACGCGCCCAAGCCGCTCATGATAGAAGCCACGGCCTACAACGACCGCGCGGAGCAGAGGAGGCAGGCTGTGGGCTCCTCGCACCACGCCGAGAAGACGCAAGCTAGCGACTTGGAGACGTAAGTATTTTTATTTAGAACCTGTTTCAATAGCTTAATGGAAACCCAGATGAACTGATGAGCTATAGGGACCAAAAGGTTCTAGAGTGAAGGCCGTACACCGATAAGCGTCGGACGTCTTAATAAAGGTAAAACAGACCGCTCCCGACAGATGTAGAAATCAGATGTAGGCTCCTGTGGTTGAAAATGATGATTGGAGTCCAATTAATGCACGTCATCTCATTTGTAAGATTTTTTTGTGGCAACCTTGACAATAAATTGTTCAGTAGTGGCGAAGGCTCCATGGAAGCCAATTCCCGCCGGGTTCCCTTTTGTAATTTATCATTACACTATAAACAAGCAAATTATTCAAACTTATTTATTTAATATCAAAACTCAATTATTATTTTTTTACATTCAACGACATCTGTCGGCCAGATACATAAATATTACTAGGAAGCGGCACAGTAAGCCCTTTTTACATTGCGACGCGCTGCGACCTCTGGCGAATTCCTGTAAAATTGTTCGGCTTATTCAATAACACTAGCGCGGCCCGTGCGCCGCCGCCCGCCGCCGCCCCGCCGCCACCGCGCCGCCGCCGCGCCGCCCCTTACGCATTGTATAGTATGCAACAAACCACGCAAAATTGTACCTTAAATTTATAGTGATTTAAGGTTCAATTTACGTTAAAAAAGCAAGAGGTAAGCCGGAGCTTTCCCGGCATTTCGTGTGTTTACGTATAGATATTACTTATTACAATAGCGAAATGCGGAGTCTAATGTATTTATAAGTGTTGTATTTACATTTTTACAATATATTCATGGTTCATGCAATTAGTTTTAAATTTTTTTAATTACAAACTGTGTAATATTAATATTATGGTTTTTAATGGCAATTACTAATCGTTAGGAGCGTACTAACTACTAATATGTTTAGATTGTCGATTTTACAAATAAAGTTAGTGTTTAGATTTTAGGACATGGTCGACCCTCGCCTGAGTAATACATTGTCTTACTATTGTTACAACTGATTAATGCGGGGCTACCGTACTTGTTAACATTGAGTCTAGGTTTTTATTTCTTTTATATTAATCTTATATTCACGTGCGGTTTAGAAATATACTTTTTTTTATTTTTCTCATTATGTAAGCATGGTTTAGTTTTTATTTCATGGACATTGTAAATATTGTATAAGTACATAGGTAACGAAAATATTAAAATTTAATTGACGGCCGCAATAGGCAGATGCCACAATATCACTTACCAAATGAAACCCAATAATTTGGTTTGGTGAGTAAGATTCTCGGAGCAATAATTTGCTGGTGGGAGGATATTTGCAAAGGTCCGAATATAAGGACACACGTGCATAAATGTGTCGCGTTTTGCGTTCATTCTGTGAAACATCACACAGTAAATTTGATCTCTATTCGGACTGCACTACGCTTACTATCAGTCGCATTGTAGTCATTTCGTAATCCCTTAACCCTACTAATATTATAAATGTGAATGTAAGTTTGTTTGTTACGCTTTCACGCAAAACCACTCAACCGATCATCATGAAACTTTGTAGACATATTCTTGGAGGTATAAGAAGTAACATAGGCTTTTTATCTTATACTTTTTATCCCGAAAAGTTTAGTGTTTCCGTGGGATGAAGAAGGAATTCCAATATATTTGCTACTTTTTCATACTCAAAAAGATGGGATGGGACTGGATTACATTCCATTAGTGAGAATGAGACGGGACGGGCGGGATATAACGGGATGGGACGGGACGGGATGGTAGATTTCAAATAAAATTAACCACGCAGACGAAGTTTGCGGGCAGAAGCTAGTAACAGGATAAAGAAAATAAATATATTTTGTGACTTGAGCTTCGGCTTCCCTTTTAAAAAATGTCACCCTTCGCCACTGTTGTTCAGTTAGGTGACAACTAATGAATATCGCCCAACCCTTGGATCTGTAAACATTTGAGTGTAACTTTGCACGGATATCGCTAATGCCGATCTGCAGTATAAAAATTAAAATAAACTGTACAATAATATTATTAATTTTCCTTATTATTATACACAAGAAATTCTCACACAAAAAATTCCATTAATATTTTTTTTTGTGAATTTATTTCATTGCAAGTTGGTAATAACTTTAGGTTAACCCCGACTCGTCAACAGATGGCGCTACCTTATACATTCTGACTATTACTCGTACTAGATTTTAAATATTACCGCACTATATTATAGCATTTTATTTTTTAATACCTCTACTAATTGCCTACTCTATTTATAAAAAAGTCAAGCCCGAAATAATTAACTTTTTGAAACCCAATAAAATTTGACGATGCGGTCACCTTCAGTTATGAGTATGCAATAACGATGCATTATTTTCGACAGGTCCATACCATCCGAGAACAAAGGCTTCAAGATCTTGGAGAAAATGGGCTGGGCGCAGGGCGAAGGGCTCGGGAAGGACAGCCAAGGAGGGACGGAGCCGGTGAGTAAATCTTTTATTATTATTAGAGAGAAATAGCGGCCCGGATATTCTATTATTCCACACTATAAACGTATGCAATTAAAAAATCCTTTATGTATAAACCTTTCCAGTATATCACTATCTACTAATGGTCTAAGATCCCGATATAGAACGACCTTCACCGAGCCGCTTAATGGATAAAACGTATTTTATATTCAATTTAATATGCATAAATATTTTGCATATGGGTTGTCTAAAAAAAATCAGTCCAGGATAAATGATAAATTAATAAATAAAAAAAAACATTTTAAGCTTTTCACCTTTTTGGTTAATAGACAAATTCCATACCAATCGAAAATATGAAGCCCATAGAATATGCAAACGTTGCCTTTTATTTTCCCGTCATAACTCTCGAGTAGGCAGAAGTAAATCGATACTAGTAACTTGCATCGGTTTGGTTAACGAATTAAAACTAAATGAGAATAAAGATTATTTCATTACGAACACGGTGGTATAGGGTTGTCTGGGAAACATCAGTCCTGAATTCCGGTTGTCCAATTTTAAAAAGTGAAATATTGCTGCGAGTGAATATGTGCGACTGAGAGGTCCTAACCAACCATCCCATGCGATAGAAGAGGATTATTGTACGTACTCAAACACCCTGTAATACGAGGATCCTACCAAGTAATACGAACCTTTGAATACATCAACATCGCTCCGACGAAATAAAGTCGTCCGTCAAAGGATACAAAATGAATAATATGTACATTTCGTTTTTGACGTGACTAATTAGTCCAGACCAAATAATGTCTTTAACCTTGCTTTGGAATTGTGAAACTTTGTAACGCCGGTCAAGCGCGAGCGGCGGCGGTTGAAACGGTCCTTGATATAATATCGATTGTACGGTTCTGTCCCATTGATGGGCACTAGGCTCTACGACTATCGGAAATTATATTATAGACAAGTATACATACATCAACTCACGTCTATTTCCCAGAAGGGGTTGGCAGAGGTGCTAGCAGAACACCCACGTTTCGCCTTGTGTGTTCCGTTATACTGAATACAAAAATCCAATATCACTTTGCCCGACCCGGGATTCGGATCCGAGACCTAACCGTTGTAACCGTACCGTAGTACAAATACGCCATCGAGGTAGTATAAGCAGCATATTAAGCATTTCTTGCTATAGTCAAAACAAGACATTATCAAAACTACAGCGATAGCAGACTGTGTCAAAAATACTTGTTTCCCTTTTTTATGACTTATACCAAAATCGATTCTTTGCCAAAATCAAAATTCTGCTATAATCATAATTGCAATGTTAAGAGGTCCCTATATCATTACCGTAACTATTAAATACCATTTAATCTTTGAGGCGGGTGCTGAGTCGTGATTTCTTTCTTAAGCATGATGAGTTGAATGATATTAGTGACCTATAATTGTGTAACTTTGCTTATGCTGAAGCAAAGCATGTGAACGTATTGTTATTAATTTAACAATCAATTTATTGTTATGCTTGCACTTAGAGATAATTTGTTACTTAACAGTGGAGACCTTTATTTGGCTTTTTGTTACTTAAATTCTTGTGATTATATTGTTATTAATGCTGTTGGTCTTCTTAAAAAAAATAAAAAAAAAATAAAAAAAAATAAAAAAAAAAATAAAAAATAATAATAATATAGCCAGTTCGCCAGTATCGAATAATGGTAATATACGTATAGATTCTTTTCTAAAAATTGTGACACATTTAGAAGTAGCTTGTGTTTTAAAGGTTTGAAATTATATGACTGGTTGACCATTTCGTAACTGAAAAAAGAAAAAACCAGCGCCCCGAAATTTTCCTCGCGGACACAGAAACAATGTAGCAAAAGAAAAGACACTCGTTCAATACGGGATATACTACAATGGTAGCCAGATACCTAGATGGTTACTCTTTTCTCTGAATCGAGAGGCCGCGGGTTCGATCCCGCACTGAAACAAATATGTGTGATCCACAGGTATTTGTTTCCGGTCTGGGTGTTTGTGAGACCGAAAAGTCTCTCGTAGTTTCTGATACCCACGACATAGACTCGATCTTAGTGTGGGGTCAGGACTATGTATGTGACTGTTGGGTGTATTTATTTATTTGTTTATTCGAACATCATGTTGGATCATTGGGTAACCTCCCTGTAGTAGCCGAACATACCCTCGAAATACTTACATAAAGGTCTGTTAGATAAGGAAAATTAATTTCGTCATTAAAAATGGTTACAGTCAGTTAATTACCTTTCTTCCCATTCCGCTTAAGGTTAATACGCATTGACCGATAAAATCGCGCTGAATACATCCATATATTGCCATTTACGTACGAATGTTACGGTACTATTTATCGAAAACGCATTGTGGAATAAATAACTAAGTGCACCCGAAAAGGAACACTAATTGCCATTCTTAATACAATTTCACTGTTTTTATATTTTTATCATATATTATTTTTCCAACGAATGGATTGCTCGTGATAAAAAAATGCTATCTAATCTCACATGGAGCATCCCTACAATTGTACATTTTGTGTCCTGTCTGCATATTTATGCCGTGTAATTGGAAACTTCCCGTCGCTACTATGAGTTTTCCAACAAAGTGCGCGGCGTTTGCTCTCCGGGAATGCGAATTCGAAATATCTTACTACCAACTTTTCAACGAAACCCAATAACAAATCAATTCTTTTTAATATTTGTATCGTATAAACTTTTCAAATTGTTCGTTTTTTATTACACCGACGGACCCCGAAAAAAGCTTGTACATTTTTTATTCTTTTTCGGCAATAACGGACTGTCTGTAGGTCAGCCGGCCGTGCACCTACCTGCCCATTTAAAACAATTTACGCACTTGTCTTTTTTCAGTCGCGCTTTTCGCATTAGTCTCGAATGATGGAATGATTAACAATTTAACAGTAAGGTCGTCTGAGCTATGACGTCATATGACATGACCTATGTTACTATGCCACGTCTGTTCCAAGAACTGTTAGTCAAAGTAGAAACCTCTTGACTATTCTGCGATTTATGTAGGAGAATTGATGTATTGACAGACCGATTTGGCAAGGGACAGGCTGGTTTACAAATATTCTTTGAATAGACATGCCTAAGATTTCGTTTATGAATAGAATGGATTAGTAAGCGACTCTTGGACTAGTGCACAGACAAAACCAATAAGTACTAAACGATCATTCGAGTTGTCTTAAATTTGACATAATTCATATCGTATTAATTTCACGTTATTTAGAAAATATATAATATTTCGACTCATGTACCATGTTACCAAAGAAATATTGCATTAAAAGAAATTAAAGAAGATAAAAATACGTTATTCATTTAAAGAAATTCGTTATTTATGTATTCGATTTTATAAGAATATTAAAATATAATTACATACATTTGTTAGTTCACCAAATTATGAGCAGAAATAATATCAGTGTATACCTACGCTTTCCCACGGAACAGATTGACTCTATAGTCTATAAAGTATAAACCCAGAGAAATTGTAAAAGGCCAGGGTGGTTTAAGTATTAAGTCCTACGTAACTTTGCACTTGGAAGACCCACGACCATACAATTGTGAGATTATTACTGACCAAAACATCCTCAGTAAAATGCGTTGATGTGAATTGTGAAGTCATCACGGATATATGTGTCTTGTTCTACCCGTCACTTTGGAACAATGGAGAGCACTCAGAAATCAACGTGTTAAGATACCAAGTTAAAAAATATAATGCCAAATTCAATGTTGATATGGCTTCTAATGCATTCGTTTAGTTGTTGTAAAGTGGTAGGGCCATGTTGCATTGGACTACTGCGAAATTGTTTCTACGATGCATGTGAAGATGTTCATAGACGGTGAAAATAACTTGTCATCAGGTGACCTATCTGCTTCTTTGGCTCCTATATAACAAAAAAATACAAAGCCATGGTGGTAGGTCTCTCATATGTGCAGCTAGAGTAGCTACTGGACATAATGAAACTTAACATCTTATGTCTCTGGATGGCGAGCGCAGTGAAATGTATTGCTTTGTAATTCGTGGTATTCTTTGGTTATGCCACTGTCCATGAGAGGTCATATTGCTTACCATTAGGCGAATGGCAGGCTCGTCCCGCCATTCAATAAAATAAAAATAAAATACTCCTGACTGATTGGAGCAGTGATCTTCGTAGAGCGGTTGACAAGAAATTGAATAGAGAAGTCAAGATTGTGCAATCGTGCAATTAGGTATCGGGTCATCCCCTTCATGAAACACGAGAGAGGCTGATTCCATAAGCGGTATATAATGCAGCCGGTTCAAATAAATTTTATATCTAAAAACAATGGTGGAACGGAATTTATACGCCGGCCGAAACGCCATCTTTATCACGACCACCTCACTCCAAATATTAATCTTAATTTCACACAAAAAAGGGGCGAGACGCGTGTAATGGCCCATTTAAACAGCAATAATCACTCATTTGTCACGTTTTATTAATGCATCTACACTGGCACTGTGACTCATTATTTTTGTATTTTTTGCCTAAAGTTAGTATTTACTTTCAAAACACATCACATCAATCATTCGCAAGGACTCTGTTAATGAGGCCCTTTACATTCGTATCCATGGTCCCGACAAATATAGTGGGCTCCGGCGACGGCCGAGCTGTCTCACTTTGAGTCTTTGTTGGGTCGTGAAACTGTTTTTTGCTGTCGAGACATTTTTTGTTTATATTTAATTCAATAATTTATTGCTTTACCTACATTATTTGCACAACAACCAGACCTTGTTAAAAAATCGTAAAACTACACAATTGCTTTTAAATTTATAGCTTTTATGACATATGACTAGTGTAATTAAATTAGTAGTTAAATGACAGGCTTTATTAAAAATAATATAAAATATCAAGTTGGCATCAGATAGTTTCCTATATTTGTATTTGTCTTTGTCAAGATTTCCACGTTCTTAAATCTCATGCCACTTGCACCTTAATAACTTTCAGTAATACCTTCATAAACTTTCGTTGGTTTAGGGTATTCCTATATCTGTCTTTGTCACCGATTTATTACCTAGATACTATGCGGTCGAGCCCTACTGTGTTTTCTATTAACTTTCACCTTGTGTGTTGTGTATCAGATATCTTATTATAAAGAAAAAAATAATTAATCCAGTCCATAGACGTCCCACTGGAGGGCACGGGCCACGGACCTCCCCAACAAAAGAGAGTTTGATTGGTAGGGGTCAGGCCTTTGTCCGTCACGCTGGTCGAATGCAGGTTGACAGATGATAGAAACATATATATTTTAATGATTATTTATACCCCTTTTTAACCTATGGTGTTCCACTGCTGGACAAAGGTCTCACTGAATTCTTTCCACAACTATGTATCTAAAAATACAATTATAAAGGCTTATTTTCTTACTTTTACAATTTATTTTAAACTTATTTCAATTTCCATTTCTAATTACTTGTAGTCTGGCTACATTGACAAGAAATTTCCCTTGTAATTAGTACTTTCTAACACGTAAAGTTACCGTGTAAGCTAGTGCGTAAAACGAGTAATAATAATAATGTGCATAAATAATTATTATGGAATAGATGTCTTCATCGGTAAAAGGATGTGGTTAATTATACGTAGAAAATCTGCCTGCAAGTTGAAATCTGACGTTTCTTCACATATCTAGTAACCATGTTAAAAATTCCATATTGGTATTACTCATATTAAATAAAACTGCTGAAAATAATAGGAATTGATGGCATCACAAGAATACCTTTTTTTTTATCGTTTTTGTATAGGTTTACATATGGAGCACCGTAGTAATTTTGCCCGGCAATCTTATTCAGGGCGCTTTCTCGCCCAGGGCGCCATTAGTGCTAGAATCGATACTGGATTTGCCAATCTATGTTAGCTGCCCCATATTACCAGAAAGGAACTGAAATCTTTTCTCTACCGCGTTTCATCGGTTATTACAAGCTGCGGCTTCCATACGATTGATTTTATACCACCATCGTGACAACGGTTTATAATACCAATAATATAATTTATATTTATTTTGTATTTGGATGATGTGACATGAAAAGAAAAATGTTTGTGTGATAGGCAATTATTTACTTCGGGTCTAGGTGCTATGAAATAATAAAAAATAATTTAAAAAAATTTATACCGACTCCAAAATTGTAATTGAAAAGAGAGAAACTAAATCAATCTTTCAAAAATACCTAAATATGCATTTATGTTAATTTTTTAAATAAAATAAATAAGTTTTATTTCGGTCAGTATTCAATGCTAAGTCAAACATTGTACCCAAAGAGATCTAAAATCTTAGTAATTAGAATCACACTATAAACAGAATAACCATAAAACCACCATCACACTGGAGGGTTAGGTTTCACTATTACAAATTACAGTACTTTTCTGAAACGCCCAAGTCATTTTATAATTATGAGTGGTGTGCTTGGTAATAATTATAGTCGATTAAAAATTAATTCACTGATATCGAAAATTGTACGCGTTCTAAAAATGCATCACAACGAAGATAAATGACAGACTCAACGGCATAAATACAAAAAAAAAATAATCAAAAATAAACGACATCATTAAAATTAAAACATAATAAGGGTTACCCTACACGAGCTATCTCACATGAAGTATCTTACCGTTATTGGTTCCGAGGCAATTTAGTCATTTGTCGAGTGTCGGCGGTGGCACGGTGGTACGCCGCGCCGCGCCTCGCCGCGCCGCCAACCAGCAACAATGTTGCACAAGCAATGTTTTACACGTCGTATATTATCCGCCAATGAGCTACAAGCACTTTTAGAGCCGCTTGTATTATGTATCATTATCTTACATTGAACACACGTATTTTAATTTAATAGGGTATTTTCAAGCGAGCGTCAGTTTGACTGACAGCCGTTCGGTCAGGAAGCCTGTGAGAAAAATCTCCAGCGGTACATGCACGTACAGATTGATTGACGTTCGGATTTCTCAATTAGGTGGGGTCGGCTAGCTGATTTTTGTGGTAATATAAAGCAGTAGTTCATTCGGCAACACGCAGGGAATTCGCGTTTTTTTGCTTTGCATATTGAGGTCGACTGCAGCTTGCTGAAATCTGAAGTATTCTTTTACCTTTGCAAAGCTGTCTTCTTAAGCAATCATATTCAATGCTCATTCTTCTCTTGGTCACAACGAAGTAATGATAAAGGAATCAGCTTGATGGAAAAATATAATATACATATTTTGGTACACTAAAATATTTGCAAGTAGTCATATCACTGAAGATGCATTACTCAGCATATATTTTCATCGTTGACTGTAGCGGAAGCGCAATGGTTTAAAACATAACTTCTCGTTATCGACTAACCTGTTAAGCTGACTCTTACAATTTTTTCACATTTTACAAACAGCAGACTTCAGTTCCTCTAGAGACGAGTAGTTACATGTCGATTTATACTTTACAAAATACAAAATGAATTCGACATTTCACATTTTCCAGCTCGGAATTTCTCGTCCATCGCGTCTGATGAGTTTGCACATTTGTCGCGTGTCGCCGTGTCGCTCTGTCGCCCGGCGCACTGTACGCCGTCTGAGTGTAGTGTCAACATTCACTGCACCATCCGTCGGCTAATGTATTTAAAATCATGTATTTCGGAATAGCGTGTTCCATGTGCTCGTTTGCGCAGCACTTTTAGCTAAAGAGCGCTAATATTGTCCTGAGTAGGTGTCGGGAATATTGTTTTAGAAATTTAAGTAAAATATGTTTATGCTGGCAATTTGTCCTTACGTTTATAAACTGGTTTGGTTCTTACACGTTTGTTAGTTCTTCTTTCGGGCTTAGGTTCTGGTAACCCTTAACCCTTAACCCTTGACAGCCTTCGTGGCGCAGTTGGTTAGACGCCGGCTATGAAACGAGAGGCCGCGGTTTCGATCCCCGCACCGAAACAAATGTTTGTGTGATCCACAGGTATTTGTTTCGGGTCTGGGTGTTTGTGAGACGAAAAAGTCTCTCGTAGTTTCTGATACCCACGACACAAGACTCGATCTTAGTGTGGGGTCAGGACTATGTATGTGACTGTTGGGTGTATTTATTTATATCTATTATAGTCGAAGTCAATGGAGGCAATAAGCAAAACATAGTGGTTTATTCTGCGCACCTGCTATTTCTGGTATGAAATCTCTTCCTCTATGCCATCGGACGTGCCGTAGCTTCTTGCCCTTCGTAGACAACAGAAACATCTACCACTTTAAGAGCTGAATAGAAACAGATAAACACCAAACTTTGCCATAATTTATTTTTAAGTTAACTTATTAATGTAAATGCTCATCACGATAATTTTCAATGATGCACATTTCATAGTGAAGAACGTGATATCGCTGTATCTTTAGACATGAAGAGCTCGGAAGCGATACAATGTTGGTGACTCGCGTCGTGTCCATGTAGGATATCGATATGGGCCTTATCGAGACACATAGATTGCCTTTCAAAATCAATGCATTACGTATTTGACATTTCATATGCAAATGTAATTGAAACAAGTGATCGTATTCACACCTCGGCGCGAATAAAAACATAAGTGTTATGCTTATGACTTTGGAAATCCAATATGACTAGAGTGCACGGTTTGTTTACACTCGTTTTGGAACAATCCGCCAGTCTTGCGTGGTAATTAACATAATAAATAATAATAACGCTGCGGGCCGCGTATTGGTCGGCTGCATTTAAAATTGTAATTATTTTAATACGCTCATTTTGTATGTATAAAAAATAATTCAACCGAATTGCATGTCATTCGTAATGGCCGTCGTTATTGTAAAATTCGTACAATGTTGCAAATTAATGAAGCCACCAATATTCGGCGGAATGCATATGAAATGTGGACGCCTCAAATCAAAAAAAGAATATTTTTTTCAACAAAATAAAACGTGCGCAGACCCACGCACGCTGACAATAAACTTTATTTTGGGACTCCACAAAGTGCGATGTCTTAAAATCTCCCCTTTTTTACTCTTACTGAAGCCGCTTTTTAACCGGTCAGAGAGGTGCGGGAGTGAAAAAATAAAATTTAAGTAAATGTTTACATCGGTGTCCGCTCGCTCGGCGTGCGGATGTGCACTGTAAAATTGTATGAAATTAAAACATTATGTTTAATTTTCATAATTCGCCTAGATATTTAACGAGCAAACCATAATGGCGAGTGGTTATTACCGCACTCCTTGCCAACGCTCTATGTATTTCGCGGTGCGAAACGCGATTGAACAATGTTGCATTCGTCCCACTCCCGACTCCGGAGAGGCAATTCTCAAAAGCGATAGTTATGGTAATCGTGACATGAAGTCGTGCACAAATTGAAACGTCCATTTTTCTGTCTGTACGTAATTAATCTACATCTTGTAAACGACCGCGTCTATACAAAATATATACAATATTCATAACACTGTATAGAAAATGTTTCACTTTTTGCCACGTTTCTGGGTAAATATTTATTTAAACATTTCAAGAATTATACCGGCTGACGCAAGTTTCCGTGTCTACATTTATCTGATAATTTTCCTCAACTGCGTCAAAGCCTTTAATGGTTTGATTTTGTGGAATCCTTAAAATATGTTGCCTGGTTTTTGACGTGAAATATTTTTACACAGGGTCCTGGATATCTATAAGATTTCATTTATTTGTGCACTGAATGCGCGTCTCGTTCGAATGCTTAGTTATGTTGTCCGTCTGGCATCAGTTTAGTATGTAAAATCTGTCCCTTATCTGCATTACAATGATTGGCAACATCTGCGACCTTACTGTACCTATTCTCCGCTGGTCCATTGATGTGTCAGAATAGACAACTTATTTGCAAGTTCTTTCAGTAGCACCTCTCGCAATAAAATGCAATATTTCTCATTCTAACATATTTTACTTCAAAAGATTTCACTTGGATTTATAGAGCCTTTGATAAATAGTAATAGAGCCCTTGCATTGAAAATTTTATTACTCTCTTTAATAATTTTAAGCTCCCACAAACGAATTTCATAGACATGTCAGTGTTTTCACCGAGCATTCGATTCGACACGCGATAGATCGTTTATAAAGCACGACTTCAACTTGCAATCGCAGCCGTCCGACAATGCATAATTGTTCAGTCAGATGCACTCGGTAATGTTTAGTTAGTTGTTACAATGTTGCGACCGGACGGCACTGACACCCGCTGTGGGCTAACCACGTTCACTACACGAAATGTTTAAAGAACACCAACTATTATTATAAATCAAATTGTCTGTTGTTTCGTTTAGCTCGAGTAGGGATATTATAGAAATGCGATAATGCTGCGGGCGTATTGTGTTACTGGGATTCTGGCGTCAATCATGAATTAACTTTAATAGATGTTTAAAGGAAACTTATGTCATCTATAATGTGCTTGGTTACTTTCTACGCTATTTATACTTTACTACGATAATAGTGTCTATTACTGATTATGCTCATTACGAAAGGACCTTTTTTAATTTATCGTTCCACACTAAAATTACTTCTTTATCACGTATCATATTAGTAAGTAATATCACCCATTATAACAAATTGGTAATGTAGCAAGAAAAATCAATCCTACATACATACATCCTACTGCAGGGCACGGGTTTCCTCAATCGTTGAATCCATCAACCCGTAATAGGCCGCGTGGACTAAATCTCAAACGTCTGTCAACACGTAAATTAATTCATGTAAATGCTCTTTTAAAAGACCTTAACATTAAAAAAGTCCTGTCGACCCTATAAATAGTTAACTGTCTAGTAGCTAAGTCCGCTATCTCCAACAAAAGCCATCTCAACCACTCCCAATCACAGGTGCCAATACTCACACTACGTATAGTTCCCACAGACAGCGCAGACGGTAGGCATGAGTCATATTTTTTCTGGCAATTTTTAAAGTTGCAGAACAATGAGGTCTAACGAATGCACTGATCGCTATCAAACATCTGCAGCGGCGCGGCGTGATAGACACCGACACGCTCAATTAACATGCACACGTAAAAACTACAATAAAAACATATATGTATTTGTATGTTTCAAAGACTATTGTTTACATACGAATTATGTCGAGCGCGTCCCGAGGTTGCAAAAAAATGCAATTTAAATTATAATTAATTTATTTCTAATATAAGAATTACAAAATTATAATTAATTAACTTAGGTGCCTACTGGTCGATGCGAGACCTAGAAGTGACGGTGGCCTGAGGGGCGAAGGCTTTGGTGTCCGCTTCCGATGACGTCGGTGCGAGGCACGAGGCGCTGAGTCGGCGGCTCGTGGTCGATTCACGTTCCGCTGCATCGGCGATCCTTCCGTTGCTAACTTGAATATTGGCAAATAGCATAATTGCAAGTCAGCGATATCTAGGGGTTGTCTATACGTAACACCTCCCCCCGTACTTCAGCGACTATTTCGAAACGATTTTTGATAGAGTCGCTGAAACGATGCTGGAATTGAGATTTATCTCTGAGGGATGACATCTCGGTTCTTGTATCTCGGAGTATGTTTCTTGTGAGGTATTTTCTTTAGCTTGATCTTCAATTGTTCGCTTCGTCCGGAAATACCAGTATGTGAGAGGTATAACGAGTGCTACTGTACTCAATAGGATGATGTAAACCGGGATGGTTGTATGATAGAGGCTCGACGTATCAATTTCATCTAGCTTTGCGGGTAGCTGCAGAGATATCTTCTCATTAAGTGTATGTAGGTTCTTGAGATCTGCCGAGTTCAATATAATAGGTGCATTTTCTTTAGGTTTCTGATCCTTGTATGCAGGTAATTCGATTATCTTCAACGAGTGTCCTTTGACGCGGTCGTTGGTATTGGAAATTGTGAATTCAGGAGTTTTCAGATAGCAGTTCAGAGGGATGATAACCAAATAACTCCCTTGAAGGATTCTGTATTGTTCTTGGCCGCAGGAAGTCTTGATCTTAGTTTTATTAGGAAGACTTATAGTATAATGTTTCTCGTCGAGTTGTTCCATAGCTTCTCTTACGAGGACAACCGAAGTCGGCTGGCAGGATGAGTCAAGTTCCTGGGACGCGATCAGTTGGTGCACGCAGTTCGGGTTATCTTGAGTGTTGTATGTGGGTTTTCGTTCGCAGAGATACCAGTCCATCACCTTCGGGCATTCAGCCTCCATGTACCAAGATTCTTCTCCAGAGATTGCTATGTAAGGTAAGGACGGTAATAGGATTTGGTGGTGCTTATTAGGAACAGTGGATAATTTATAAAAATCATAAGTCGGGATATAGACAATCGGTATCTGATAAACTATAACTATCTCGTTACTACTGTAAAAATAACCTAATTTAATTATATCATAAAAATGCCTAATTTCTATATTAAGAATCTCTTTGCTATTATAGAGAATCTTTAATTTTCCTATAATCTCCATCATGTCCTTTACGGTTAATATGGAATGAGGAGTGCCCGAAATTCTAATAAAAGCTAAAGTTATTTCTAACTTATACAGTTCTTCCGACAATCTATCGATATTGTCACTCAAAATAATAAGATGTTGCGCCAGATGGGCGTATTTAATTAATTCCGTTTCCCTAGCGCTATCACTGTCCATTATACGATTTAAAGTTTCAGTTATCTTTTCCTGATTAATAGATATATTTTCTAATACCTGTGAATTTTGTATTACCCATTTTTTATTTAAACTTATATGACTTGTAATTTCAGTTTCTAATTTATGTTCGTTATTTCTGAGAACTTTGATGGCATTGTCATATTTTATGGCATCTGTGTAATCCAAATTACCGGATATGCTTTTAATTACCGAACCAAGTCCTTCAATCAGTCCTCTCTTTTTACGGTTCAACTCAAATGTGCCCAATTGATCAGAAATTCTTTTTAATTTATCACTAAGGTATGTTATGTGGGGATCATATAATGAAAGTGTTTTATTATTCAACTGAGGCTTAAGATCGGATAGCTGAGATTTTACCATAGCAACTTGGGAGTCAATATCACTGAGGTTAATGTAATTGAGAAATGAATGATAATGGGATATAAGTTTCGCGGGTCCTAAATTAAAAGGCAGTAGTCCGGGTCCGTCTTGTAGAGAGTCAATCGTCACGTCTTGTCCTTTGGTCAGCTGTAGCAGCAGTAGTAGTAGTAGTGTCATCCTGTAACAATATGGGGCTACGCTTAAGGCGTGACTTAGCTACGGGACCACGTTTCTTTTTCGTGTAGATATGAATTGGTAAATCGGCTAAAACTGTATCTTGTGTGTAACGAGCGGCGAGTTTCTGCCGAGAAGCCATAGGGTTCCGCACAAAAACTTGCTGGTCGGGTGTATATATTTTTTCAGGTTCGCGATGTTTATTTCGGTTTTCGGTCAATTCAGTTCTATTGTGTAAAGAAGTTTCATTAATTAAATTATAGACTTGAATCATTCGCTCCTTATGATCTTGTAAGTATTGTTGAAGCAAATGTTCCGTTATATTTATGTGTATAGGATCACGTGGGTCAAAGTGCCCTGTGATGAGATCTATTGGTCGGCATTTTGTAAAGCTATGAATAGAGCTGTTATATGCCATAACTGCATAAGGCATTAAATTGATCGCAGGCTGGTTTTTCTTTTCCAGTTTTAAGATCCTTAGGTGTTCGAGTATGGTGGAATGAAAACGCTCTACAATTCCATTATCGTTAGGTGTATGTGCTAGAATTTTATGGTGTTGTATATTGTGTAATCTTGTGAACTCTGAGAATAGTGCGTTTGTGAATTCAGGTCCTTGGTCAGTCACAATAGTCAAGGGCATGCCATGATGAGTACAAAACACAAGAAGAGCTTGAATGACACTTAAAGCTGTTCCATCTCTAAGATGATACGCTTGAGCGTATTTCGAGAAGGCATCAACTAATGTAAGGAATTTTTCAGTTTCAGTTGTAAATAAATCAAGATGAAGAATTTCAAGAGGTTTACTTGGTGGTGGTACTATGGAAAATTTTTGTTTTATAGGATGACGATCGTATTTAGCCTGACCGCAAATACTACATTCGTTAATGTATTTTGCGATCGATTCTTTCATCTTGGGCCAATAATAACGGTGAGATAATGATAAAAAGCATTCATTAATACCACGGTGGTTGGTTTTACCCTCGTGATATTTTTTTATGATTTCTTGCTGCCGTAAATATTCCTTAACATTCTCTACTTCATTCTTAGTTAAGACCAAGTTCATGGCTGAACTTTTAAATTTATTTTGTATTATGGGGATGATTTTGTACATGGCTAAGGGTGGATTAATTAAAAGACCTGTCTTTACTTTAGGATTTATATACTCTTTTACTGCGTTAATAATGTCATCTTCTAAGTTAAATTCGGAAACTTGTATAGTCGTTTTAGTGTGTGTATCAAATGGTTTAGTTACAGTCGGTCGTTTTTTTATGTCACCTACTACCACAAAACATATTTGTCTATTAAATTTATTTAGGGGGTCATCACTTATCGGGATATCTAATATGGGGTTTTCTGTACTGGTGTGGGCAGTAAGGGTTGAAGACCCAGCAACTGAAGGTTGCCTTATTGACTCAGGAACGTTAACAGCGATAGAACTCACATCTTCATTATTAATTTCGATGCGAGACAGGGCGTCAGCGTTAGTATTAAATTTACCCTGTTTATAAATTGGTGTAAAATTATACTCGCTTAATTTCAGTCTCCATCGCGTTAATCGTGAATTAGGTTCTTTTATGTTCATAACCCATTGTAGGGGCTTATGATCAGTAAGAACTTTGAATTTCCTTCCAAACAAATATGGGCGGAAATATTTAGTACCCCACACTATCGCTAAGAGTTCCTTCTCGATAGTGCTATAATTTATTTCACTAGTATTAAGGGTTCTCGACGCATATGCTATGGGTCTGTCACTACCTATTGGTCCTTGGGAGAGAACTGCTCCGATGGCGTAGTTAGAGGCGTCAGTGGTCAAAATAAATTCTTTTTCAAAGTCCGGATACTGTAGTATTGGGTCATTAGTTAGTAGGGTCTTGCATTTCTCGAAACATTTGACGTAATCGCTATTACCGGGTACTATTTTAGATCCCTTTTTGAGACATTGGGTCATGGGTTTCGTTACACGGGCAAAGTCGGGTATAAATTTACGATAATAACCCAACAGTCCGAGAAATCGTTTAATCTCAGTGGGGGTTTTAGGCATTGGAAATTTTTCTATAGCTTTAATTTTATCTGGGTTTGGTTTAATACCATCTTTACTTATAATGTGGCCTAAATAAGCTGTTTCTAGTTTTAAGAATTCGGATTTATTCATTTGTACTTTAAAGTTAGAGTCTCTCAATCTTTTGAAAACTTTTTCTAAATTGACCATGTGCTCTTGTAATGAAACGCTGAACACTATTATGTCATCTAAATACACGAGACACACAACGTTTTGCAGGTCTCTAAGGACGTTGTCCATTACGCGTTGAAACGTAGATGGAGCGTTCTTAAGGCCCATTGGCATACGTAAGAACTCATAGTGACCGTGCTCTACATTGAATGCCGTCTTTGAAATATCTTCTGGGCTCATCTCAACTTGATGGAACCCACTAGCTAGATCTAATGTAGTGAAGTAATGGCAATTACCTAATTTGTCAAATACGTCAGATATATTGGGGATAGGATATTTGTCGTCAATGGTTTTGTCATTCAACTTCCTAAAGTCAACTACAATTCGCCATTTCGTTTCCCCAGATGCATCTAACTTTTTGGGAACGACCCAAATAGGTGAATTCCACGCGGAATGAGATGGTCGAATAATTCCCTGGTCAAGCATTTTGTGAATCTGATCGTGTACCTCTTGTCTGAGAATATGCGGATACCTATAACTTTTAGTGTAAACTGGAACCTCATCGGTCATTCTGATTTTATGCTTGACTTGGTTGGTAAAAGTTAAGGTTTCACCTTCTATATAAAATACATCTGCATATCGAGAACAAAGCGCTTCTAAGTTTGCACGTTCCTCCGGATTTAAATGATCCGTGCGCAATCGCGACAACACCTGACTAACGCGATCCGATGCTTGTTCGGTACGCGTGCACTGAACATTAAATAGTTGCGCTTCGACAGGACGATCCATTGAAAATACTAAGTCATGGCGGGTTGGATTTTTAATTTCTATGATTCCACGATTATGCTTAATCGTAGTAACACAGTCTCCGATGACACAGTTGGATATAAATTGTTCCGGAATAAATGCCTCACCATCATGAAAATTTATTGGAACATTAACTAACTTACATGAGTTGGCCGGTATAATATCTTCGTACAAGTTACAGTTACGCGAATCGTACATTAAAAGTGGATTAGTGGAATTTTTAGTAATTAAGGTTTTAGTTTTTAAGTCAATATTTGATTCCCATTTTTCAAGTAAATCCAGCCCAATTAATCCATCAAAATAGTTATGAAATTTGTATATGAATAAAGTAATATCGTCTGGCTCATTTATTTCCTGGAAACACGGTACAGTAATAGAATATTCATTTCGCGTTGTAGCGTGGATATTTGTGACTTCAAAAGGTTCATAATTGCATGGGATGTGTGAATAGAAACGTTGCACACATTCCGGGCTTATAAATGACTGGTTCGCGCCGGTGTCTATGAGTAATCTGATCGGGGGATCCATTATCTCTATATACGGTAACTGTCGCTGTGTCTGTAAATTAATTTCTATTTTAACTTGTCTGATTTGGGGGTTTTCTGAAAATCCTCATTCTCAACCTTAGGGGTGTCAACCGGTATTTCTTCAATGCTACAACTATCAGAATAATGCGGTTGTTGGTCGTATGTAAATTCACAAGCATAGTCAGGGTATTCAGTATAGTCTTGTTGATAGTCACTATAATATTCATAGTCGTCATAGTATGTCGGTTCGTAAAATTCCGTAAAGTTCATCTCCCTAGTCTTAAAATAGTTCGAAGGTGGAGGGTTACCTGATCTACTCCAGTCATGCGGCTGACGCGGGAATGGTTTCGTCACAAAATGACTCACACCACTCATAGGTGTAGGACCGGCGGGCGCTACGTTTCGCGGCGGTAATTTAAAGATGTTACTCGCGGGCCTATAATTTGGGGGTGGCGCACCAAACATTTGTTGCGTCCGTGTAGGTCCTCTCGGTTGAGGAACATTCGGTTTCCATAGTGGAACCGATTTATGCGGTTGCGCGGAAAATTGACGAAATTGACTGGGCATATTAAAAGGTCTAGGTGGTTGCGTCATTAACGGTCGCGGGGGTGGATTAACAATAGGGGATGATTTAACACCGTATTGAAATTGAGGTTGACTAACCTGGGGCTGATGCCTTTTGTCAGGCATGTGCTCGTTGCGTTGCTGCATATATAAAGTATTAACCTCTTCGTGCACAAACTCTAAAGCTTTTTCAATCGTATCAGGACGCATGCAACGGATTCGAGATCCCAATGGGTCGCGCAGACCCCGTAAGTATGACTGAAGCGTTAGCTTCTTATACAAATTTCGTTTTGACTCAATGGTACTCGGGACCGTTTCATGCAGACTGACATAGGTCATAATGGTACTGAATAGGTTCTGACACTGTTCGTAAAATTCTTGGGGACTTGCCGGGCCTTGGTTCAGTAACGCAAGATCATTATACAGAGATGTTTCGTCTCGTTGATCCGCGAAATTATTAACTAAGGCAGATCGAATGCCATCCCAGGTCTCTGGTACACCATTTGAATTAATAAGGCGCGCGGCGGGCCCTGTTACTTTATTTAAAATGCCATTTAATAATGCTAAATTATTTAGCCTCTTCCCAGCCTCTTCACTTGCATACTCCTCCACTAACTGATCACATAGACGAATAAATCTTGTGAGCACGTTAGGGTTACCATCAAATTCGGGAAGCAAGCGGAGTGCTTTATAAATTTGATCTACCATCGTGTCCGATTCTAAATTCCTACTTGCGTCTTGTAAATCCCTACGACTACTATTACCTAACCTAGAAATCCGATTTTGCCTTGGATGGAAAATTTTGGATTTTTGGAAATTACTTAGGATTAAAAGGAAGCAACTCTAGATAGAAACTAAAGTACTTACATTTGCATCTTGGTTTCTGCGAGATCGATTTCTTGATCACCTCAGGAAGCTGCTCGCGAAGATTCTTCGATACCCGATCGCACGCGCGCGGCGGTTTGCGATATACGTGATATTTCGGGTATCCTACCGACTGCGCCAATTATGTCGAGCGCGTCCCGAGGTTGCAAAAAAATGCAATTTAAATTATAATTAATTTATTTCTAATATAAGAATTACAAAATTATAATTAATTAACTTAGGTGCCTACTGGTCGATGCGAGACCTAGAAGTGACGGTGGCCTGAGGGGCGAAGGCTTTGGTGTCCGCTTCCGATGACGTCGGTGCGAGGCACGAGGCGCTGAGTCGGCGGCTCGTGGTCGATTCACGTTCCGCTGCATCGGCGATCCTTCCGTTGCTAACTTGAATATTGGCAAATAGCATAATTGCAAGTCAGCGATATCTAGGGGTTGTCTATACGTAACATACGTACATAATCATAGGGTATGAGTTTAACACAAAAGCCGGTTTTTTATTTTTTTATTTTCATTGCGATGAAGCGCGAGACAAGTATGCAAGTCACCTGATGGTAAGCGATGCACCATCGCGCTCATGGACTGTAGCAAAACCAAACAACACTACGAAATACAAAGCAATGCTTTTAGTAATGGTCGTAGTGGCGATAGGCTCACCATCGCCTGGCCGAGCACAAATCCGGCAATTCATATCAAATTATTTTCATTTCATTTAAACCGAATTTGTTCCCCGGATTTTGCTACTCAGCCCAGACATCCTGCTGTTAGTCAAATGTGGCGTCGAAAGTAGTTTGAATTGTAAGAAAATAGTTATCGTAGAGCTTCTTAGATATATTCAATAAATAAACGAGCGGAAACTTGATATGTTAAGTTAACTTAATATATCAATGTTATTAAAACATTGTTCAAGACAAAAGGTGAATTACAATACATTTTCAGGGGTGTTAGAATACAATACGAACACAAATTTTCTTCACCTACTGTTATATTTTATTCGATCCGTTTTAATTACATTTATACGCTAATACAAAAATTGTTTGCATGACAAGGAACTTAACGTAAACAAAAATAAACAAAGAAAGAACAAGAAATCATCATCTGTAATCACTTTTAAATTATACATTAATACATGATTTTAAAAAATGCGATCGTCATGCTTAATTATATGGGATTAATGCAATTTCTTTGGGAATTAATTGAGCTTCGGCGGTCGTTGAAATTTGAAATTGCATCAAAATTAATTAAAATACAAGGAGCATCGCTTTGACGCGGAGAGCAGACGGAGCGGCCGGCTTCAGCCACGTGTTATCAACCTTGCCATATTCCAAAACTATTTAAGCAATTTATGCAAAAGTATATTCGTTGGTAACCGGACCAGACGCGGCTGCCAACATGTTCTTGGTGGTCGCGGGATCAAATCCCAGGGCACACCTCTGACTCTTCGGAGTCATGTGTGTATTGATAGTCAACCACCACGTACTATAACGGTGAAGGAAAACATCATGAGGAAACAAGCATACATTAGCGATTTACAAGAATTTCTACGGTATGTAAAGTCCGCCAACCCGCATAGGCCAGCGTGGTGGACTATATGGTCTAACCCCTCTTAGGCGCACTCTCGATTGTGGAGAAGGCCCGTGCCCTGCAAGGGTCGTATATGGGCTGAAACAGTACACAAAGCTCTCAAATTATCTTAATTATTTTTCATTTGTAGACATAATAAAGTTTCATAGTCTCATTTGTGGACGTTTAATGCGAAAATAAACGTGTGGAATTAGTTCGGAATATTAATTCAGTTGGTAGTATCTCAGACAGACAATGCAAATTGTCGGTGCGGCGAGAGCGGCGCGCCGGCCACTCCCGCTGTCCGCTCCACGATGCAACCTGTGCACTGTTTAATTATTTCATACCATTTACAAACGAATTTTATTTCTTTAATACGTGCTCATACGACGGTCGATGCACCTTTTTGAAATAACAAATTTAACCGTATACATTATTGTGCACTCGATTATTTTTCTACAGACCGCGAGTTCTGCTCGCATGCATTCATAAAACGAAAATGCACAAGCTTTTTATGTACAACAAGTAATATTGTAGATACAAATCCGTGATGCTGAGAAAATTTAAGTGCCGCACGCTTAAGCAATTATCGACGACACTTTACAACACATAAAAATATAAACTCCTCGCGGCCGTAGACTCTTATTATGTTACGTCCACATTAGTGTCGCGAGTAAAGTCCAAACATTATCAGATCAGGACGCCATTATCGTTTTAGTGCACGTATATTTTATTTTTTAAATGTGCATGTACTTCTGCATTTGCAACGTTTTTTGCACGTACCACGCGGTTAAACGAATGAAGGCTGCCTGTTTGCCGGCTCAACTACCTAAACGTAGGTCTACGCCACTTAAATCGGAACTTTACGGCTGTCTTTATCGGCGCAATACCACGCTTAAATGTGAATGTAACGATACGGCACGTAAATGGACAACGATTCAAACTTATCTAGCATTTTATTGATGTTATTTAACACTTTTTACATTTTGTATTTAACGCGACAATCACGGCGCGTGAATGTCGCCAGTGAAAAACAACTGGCAAAAATCACTCAGACTTTAAAATGAGGTCTCGAAATGCATGTGCCATGTGAATACGCGGAGCGCAATCGAAGTTGCATGCAGTACAGGTACATGTCTGGTAAAAAGTGCTCATTTATTTGAACCGTCTCGGCGTAATCAGTAGGTGCTCAGAATATTTGCAAGTCCGTCAGTGGCTGCACGGCGCGCTGTGCCTTGTACGGCGCTGGCGGCGCTCGTGTGCGCCTCGCGAATCACTGCTCATAAACCGACGTGCACCAGAGCACCGCCATTTCGTATGCAGATGTAGAAACGTCACGCGAACCGTCGCCAAGCGTTATTAATCTCCCTTCTACACTTGTTTACACCACTTCCAAACTAGTATTCCTTTTAATGTACGCTTAAATGTACCGTCTGCACCCTGCTGTATGCACCGCCACGCCACACTCCCACACACCCACAATGCATTTGATATTTATAGAAACAATATGTTTTAATTACCTACATTTAATGCTTACTGCTCGTCAGTATTCTCTACTGGTAATAAAATAATTATATTACATCGCATGCAATCTTGAATGCAGACCAAGAATTCATAACCTTTTAAAAAGCAGTGTAGGCGGACCTACCTCAAGATAAACAACTAAAATAAGCTAACTAAATGTGACTACATCTTCTGTTGCAAATGTTTTGCAACAGAACTATTAACTACCAAGGCGGAGGTATTATTAATATTTATAAAGATTTTCGGACAGATATAAAACAAAATATTAAATATGAATTTGTTTGAAGTACCTATATGCTTTTAATTATAAAGGATACTCAGCGGCGTGGGCACGCTACACGAATGGCCAAAGTGCAAAAAGAGCCCTCTGAAGCCGACAGACATAAAAAAAAGTTAAGCAACAATTTATAAACTGGCAACGTGAAAGCAATCGTCACATGACAATGACGGCTCGACACACTTTTTTTATTCGCACTGGAATTGTAATTTTTTGCAAATGACATATTGTATGAAAGCCTTGACACGGCGAATGCATATGAAAAGGAACGAGCGAGCCAACTTAAATCCTTGCCGCATACAACCACTTTTAGATACGATCGCCAAGCGAAATAACCACACGCTAATTTAAATCGCTCTACGTTTTGAGCTCGTAAAGATTATGCCAACTCAAGATTCGTTGACAAACTACACGTATTGTGAAATTTCTAGACAGTCGCCTACAGAATATTTTATAATATTAGTTTTTGATAAATCAATTATATCGATAATTAGAAGCAAGACTAGCAATACTTTAGTAATACCCATTTCTACTTGCAGAGCATTTTTAAATACTCCCTGTGTAGCAGCAAACTACACTTAATTCTACCATATCTTTAATACGCCAGTTTCCATTACACAAATAGTAATTGAGCATTATTTTCAGTTTCAATAGCGCATAAAGGTAAAGCCGCTGAAGATATCTTAAAACCGAAATCCATTTATACAGGTTCATGAATAAAGATCCCGGGCTCTGTTAATCTTCCACATCGCCTATAACAGCCATGGGCAGGCGGTCCCTTTAAAGTCGCATTAAGCAGCCTCAACAACATCATTCCGTGCTCCACATAAAGGTTTATTGCGCTTTGTCCAAGTTAATAACTTGTTTGCGACAGTGTCGGCACCGGAGTGATCCCGGTGCGGCGGGGGCTATCTAAATGCATCGGTTCGTCTGCGTCATGTGCAACGCCACGCCGCCCCGCGCCGCGCTGCATCCGCATCCGACAAATGTTATTGTCTTAATGCCCATATTAAGACTGTTGTTTTTATATACGTTCACTATCTTTATTTTAATGTAGGCTGTAAGCTTACTGGTTTGAATCACGTTGGTCGGGAGTTTTGTTTTCTGATGTTATGATCAAATCAAATCATTAGGAGTTGGCTTAAACAATTATTTCTTTATTAATGGCATACGTTGAATTTTATTATGTATTCGTTTATATATTTTGATAATAAACTATCAAGATTTTATTGATGGGCTTTTGATGAATACTGTTCCAGACCGTAGCATCATCACACGAACAAACTAAACCTACTATTTGACGTCATAATTTAGCATCTTTTAAATTGACTGCATACATTCTCAACATACATCCTATATTGTTTTATACCCATAATTTTATATAGTCACCTAGTAAATTGCTTTTCTTTTCGTACTTCAGGATTAATGTCGTAAAGATAGATTTCAGCCAGTCGTTGTAGTTATTCAAAAGTGTTTGATATAATAAGTGGCTAATTTTGTATAGGAAGGGTGTGAGTTAGTTCGCTCGGCAACAGTGCAACATTGTTAGCCTCGACAGTAACTCGGATGAATGAGTCCGCCGTCTGTAAACGAGATGAGGGATCAAATATCTGTGGTCGCTTTCTAAAATCTTAGAATAACTGTACTGTTGGTGACACCTTTCCTGCTCTTGTTGTGAGCTGTATTGCATATTTGCGTCTAGTTTGTTGGGCAAGATCAGGAGAAATTGATGTCAAATATCTTAGAGACTCTTATACGGTCTCAACCCGGAGTGTATCCCGGAATGGTTTGCCATAAAAAGTCTCATCAGTATTGATATGTCTTAAAATAAGACTCGTTACTAAATCATAGACACGAAAATCTATTAAATCGGTTCCATTCACCTCAACTGTCTGTCTATTGTCTTCTAAAAGTGATCACTTCCTCTCCATTTACAGCGGCCTCGAGGCAGTCTAGACGAGATATTTTTTCATTCACAAATAGTTTGCGACAATAGATCGATATGAAATGCGCGGGCGCGTAATCTAGGATGAGCTACGTGACTAGAAAGCGTTGCTGTTTGTGGGTGGCATTGAAAGTGCCCAACATGGACTTGTTTTGATCCATGCCGTTGGCCCCATCAATCACCGCTGGAACCATGAGACCAGGGACGCATCGGTTCACGGTGTTTTAAATTCATTACGCTGATCCTTTTTTGTTGGTGTGGCTTGAAGTATTTTGATGTAGGTGTCCTTTTAGGTTTGAAAGATCAAAATTAGACTGCCTTTATCACATTTCATCAAAGAAATAAACTTGAATTCAATTGAATAGATATATGTTTGATTATTTAATCGTCAAAAGTCCTTTAAAGAACTCTAAGTGTTGGGAGGTAGAGTCCCGTTAAGCGAAGTCAGCTACGCACCTGTCGTTGATGAGCGCGTATGGTGCAGGAAACCTGGACTTCCGTCCTTCTCGGATATTCACCCGTCCGGCTAGACGGTGAATCGCTAATAACACATTGTCTGTGCCCCCGTCTGTCGCTTGATGTAATACATGCGTGCCTGCTAATCGTTTATGGTCTAGTGGACGTCTGTGCAGTTTTTTTGCTCTGTGCCACATTGAATTGCAAGTGAGACGTTTATGTATTATTCTTAGCATTTATCGAAAGGCTATCGTTCTGTTTTTGTCACGACATTCATCAAGCGTTAGAAGTGATCGAATAAGTCGTTTTTTAACAGCAGAATTGTGTATAGTTAATTAATCTGAAACAGCGTTGCTATTTAATTTGAATCCTACTGCATGGAAATTGACAAAATTTGAACACAAAAATCTTGAGCCCCCGTTAATTTAACACATAACATTTCGAAATAAACCGGTAATCCTGACCATTGCTAAAAATAGCACTGTAAACCTTACTTGGAATTTTACTCTTCGTTTAAAAGCACTAGAATTGCCTCTGCAATATGTATATTGCATAAACGATAAACAATTTAATTTGCCTACGAAATTTTCTCATACCAAACGCTTCTCGGATTAGGTCGAAGTTTTGTTTGGCATATGACTATGAATTTTATTTGTTTCCGAGAAGTACATTTGTTTCATCTCGGTATGCGTCAGTACATTCATATGGGTGGATGTCACGGAAAAACGATTCATTTGGATACATAGGCAAACAAATTGAAGTTTGCGCCAACTCCGAGGCATTATAAACGCCAAACACGTTCGGGTACTTATAAAAAGGAAAACATTAACTGCCTTCTATCGTGCCGCTATCTTTCTTGTTTACTCCGTTCCAAACCAGAACGGTTTGTTCTTAACTTTGAATAAGTTTCGCTTGAGATAAACGTTAGGATTTAGGTTCAGTACATTTACAAAGATTTAAAAAGCATTTCAAAAGTTTGAGATATGACATTATTTGGTGTTGCTCCTAATCCACTTTTATTTGTGTCATCAGAAAATATTTAAAAAGGGTAAAAAAATAAAAAAATTAATAATAAATGTTGCGAATATATACATACACCCAACAGTCACATACATAGTCCTGACCCCACACTAAGATCGAGCCTTGTGTCGTGGGTATCAGGTACTAAGAGAGACTTCGGTCTCACAAACACCCAGACCAGAAATAAATACTTGTGGTTCACACAAACATTTGTCTCGGTGCGGGAATCGAACCCGCGGCCTCTCGTTTCACAGCCGGCGTCTAACCAACTGCGCCACGGAGGCTATCATAATTACTTTTTAAAAATACATGAAACGAGTAAGTTACCTAAAAACGTTGAAGTAATTTACTGTGACAAAAAAATAGGGTATGCTCATTAAAGGTTTCACAATCATTGAAACTAACCACATCTATTAACCACATCTTACAATAAATTTCAATACCCAAAGTCAATTATATTCGCAAATTGAACCCAAAATCTGTTACTAGTAATATAAGTTTAAACTTTAAACTTATCTGAAGTCCAAACTGTGTTCGGTCGCACAGCTTTTTAGACGATTGCTATCGTAAGATAAGGATTAAACGTCATTTCGTATTAAAACGTCGCGGTGGGGTATTAAACCATTCGCTTATAGAGCTAGTATTTTTCACAGAACGAGCTATATTCCTGGATAAGATAATATATAATCATACTAATATAGAATTGTAATGAAGTCGGTAGTAGTAGATCCTTTCATACGTGGGTTATTTCAATCTCTGTTTTATAGCACAAATCGAAATAATATTTTTATTAAATTAAATTCAATTCGTGATTCGGGACGGTACTTGCAGAATAATCCAGTAATAATCGTAATATTAAATGATGCACTTATTATTTTATGTACTTGAATTTAAAACTCGGCAATGTCACAAAATATCCTTTACTCTCCGAGTGTTGGTCTGTTTGTAAAGCAGACGAATTATTTAAAACCATTTCTCTATTGTATTTTTGTAAAAATGTTGTTTCATGTTTAGGAGTTTGAAAAAGCTTAAAATCTCTAACTTTCTGCGAGAATCCCAAAATCCATTAACTTTTAATAATGTTTGTTTCAGATACCCCTAGTAAGCAATGAAGGAACTGCCGGACTAGGCTCTACAGCGCAGAACACCACACCATCAATTCCAAAGATCCGAGTGACGAATAAACTGGGGCCAGCGACGCTCAGACTAGCCGCCAAGACCAAAATGCTGAGCAAGCCCGCCAAAGCATTCCAAGAACAAATGGACGATGAAGAATCTGAAGAAAATTAATCGACTTTACATGTATATACAAATTATTACATCTTTAAAATTAAGCAAACTATGACATTTCAAATAAACTTCAAATAATTATTAAAGTTATGAATGATATTTGTACCGACATCCGAGCATAGTACATGTGTAAATCTATAATATATTATCTCTAAAGTCTGTTATTTAAATGTTTCTTGGTGTTTTCATTGTACCTTCGGTAATAGCGTAGCCGAGACTGTTTTTAAATAAAATGTGTTATTAAAAATAAATACGATGTTTCACTGCGAGTAATAAAATATTTTGTTAAGTCTATTTAGCCTATCTAAAGTGTTAATTGAAACACTGTTTGATCTCTACTAGGTTCTAGAAGTACTTGAGATGGATGACAACATACATAAAATACACAAATTATTGCTTAACAATCTCATACACTTTGACGTTTTATTACAAGTAGATAAGAATTATCGCTTATATAGGTATCAAATTATGCCAAATGGCCAATGAATGAATATGCTTTTGTAATATAAATGTGATGAAATTCTCGCCAGTTACTTCAACTTTTCAATACGAAGAAAAACCATAAAGTTGAATATGGATAATATAGCTTAGTTTCTCAATATACATGAGTGTGTGAATACAGTCAAATGCCTAATAAAATCTTTCCAATAATCAGTGCTCATGAGATCAGACTCAAGGAATCAAATGGTCTTTTTTCTGTATTAATTTTTGCCTGTAAAAATTTAGTTTACCTCTTCGAATCCTAATTACCTGGTAGCCAGACTATTACAGTTGACTCACCTCTGCTCACCCCCAAGATAACGGATGTAAATACGCATAATACATATAATTACATTCATTCACATCGTAACTATCAATTATAAATACTATAATGGAAAGCGATTAGCATTTTAGTAGCGAGGGTTGATAATTGCAGAGTTGTTACTTAGTATTATAAATATCTAATTACACACTTGTGTTGAGAAGTATTGTGAGTGTGTTATTTGCGCAACAAGTCGACGGCACTCGCCGCAGTCAATTGAGGAAACCTGGCATTAGGGCCGCCTGTCTAATAGCTTCAAAAGGTAACAATTAATCTAAGTTCTTGCGGAATGAGAGTAAATGACACGCACCACGTCTCCATTACGTTTCCTAGAAACGGCAAATGCCGCTGCCTGCCCCTGCATTCGCCGCCCAGTCATTTAGCTGTCGATAAAAAAATAGCCACGCTCTACCTTTCAACTGGTAATGGTTCCGCAAACTTTATTTCTGTTGCGACAACGGTAGTCCTTTGGAAAGGATTAAAAAAGAGCGTGACAATACAAGTAATATATAATTGGCAAAATATCTGTGTAATTAGAGGTAGATAGATACATGGCGAATTTTTCAATCGAGTGAATGTAATGAAAACTAACACTGCATACTTGGATTTTTGGAAAATCAATATTCCTGGCGAGGAGTCGACCCCGAAGATTTGGAGAAAAACATGTATTATTACACCATTCGATAATGTTGCTAATAAAGATCAAATTATGCGAAGAAAAGTAAAGGATTCCACCTTGATAAAGATTATTAATATTCTTTTCACAACGCATATCATTGTGTTTCTAACCAGTTGTCATTTGTCATTTCATACCTACAAGTATAAAAATACCTAATTTATTTATTGGTAGGTAGTAGAGAAAATCAATAAGAAAACATGTCACCAGTATTGTTGAATCATACAAGTATTTGTTTCTGGATAGGTAGTGATCTGTGTATGTAGTGATCGTAGGAGTTCAAAACTGTGTGTGTGATTGGTAGGTGCATTTATTTTATTTCTAATTTATGTTAAAAGAGAATGTTTAGGATTTAAATAACCTACATTCGCTGTACGAAAAGTACCTAATTGCTACACGATAACAACAATGTCTTGCATGACGTATTACATACTTACACAACCTCTCACCTACATACATACCCAGATATAGTTTGCCGAGCTTAGTTCCATCCATAGATATGATAGGGGAAGCCTATCGTCTTGCGAGCAGAAGGTTCAGTCACAGGCATCACATAAGCATAAGGTTTTTTAAACCGAAATCATGATGTATTAGATTCTAAATTACAATGTATTATATTGAATATCTGTCCAACACATCTCTAAAAACTTAAACTAATTGAAACTTGCAAGTACCCGTTTACTGCCGTAATACGTGCGAACAAATAATTGCGTTGCCCAAGGAGATGGCTCGCACAGGAAATGCAAATGATGCATTACATTGCTCACAAATTACGTAAAATATACATAAAATGTCTCCGGGAACACTGGTAGCTCATTAGTCCATCTGTCATGACTTCCTCTGCTAACCACACGCAACCAAAAAACAAATTATGTGTTTGCTACGGGCTAAAGTTTTTTAGCCGCAGCTTTTAGCCGTCATCGCCGCTGTATTACCCTTCTTTTGTGCCATCACTTACATACTAATTGTACCAATTGGCACGCGCATTCTAATGACGTCTGGCTTATGTAGAAAATATTCATTGAATTTCAACGTCCGAAGCTTTGAGGGATTCTCGGAATCGCAGTCTGGTGTCTAAATAGTTATTCTCAATGACCGACAATTCCTTATAGTAATAGTTTACTGTAATAGGTAATACTTAATTAGTGTGAGGTTGGAAATCAAATGACGGGATGCCGTCCAGACTTGCGTGTGTTTGTCGTCTCAGTAATGTTGGCTGGGGCAGCCCATCTCAAATGTTTGTCACGAACGCCCCTCCAAAATTATCGCTTTTGTTATGATTTCTTATGTAGACTCTTCAATACCGTACTTACATATTTAGTTTCAGCATAATTATGTATGTAAATATAGAATGTTTGGTTTGAATTTTATTAAACTTCATAGATAGTAGCTGGGTGGAGGGACGAAGTAGAAATCTTTGGACACATTAACACTCACGACAATCGTTTCATCTATGTTCCGGTGGCGGTGTATGTGGTAAGTACCTATTTAGTATAGTTCAAAACCTTTTTATAAGTTAATATTAATTTAATGAAGTATTTTTTTACTATGATATTGTAGTATATTTTTTTAACAGCCTGTTTTTATGTTATTTTGTTCTCATTTTTACGCCCGGGATCAAATAAATATTTGTAGTTAATTTTGAGGGGGCGGCGACAAAAAAATTAGGAAACTTTAGAATAGAGTATTGCCGTGCACTTTGAAAGTGCAGCCTTGTCATTATGGCAAACGGAAACGCTGGTCGGCTTTCGATGGTGGCATGTGATCACGCAAATAACAATCTCGTATAAAAACTGTAATGTTCTCGCCGATTTTCATTTTCCACAAAGCTATTTGCCGTACGTTTACAAGCACATAACGTTTGCGCATTTTACGAGTAACTAAAAATAAACACGAGGAATTTATATTGCAAATAAAAATTGATTTTATATTTTCTCATATTGCTTTGGACCT
The DNA here is from genome assembly GCA_949752805.1 of Deilephila elpenor. Taxonomy (NCBI): domain Eukaryota; kingdom Metazoa; phylum Arthropoda; class Insecta; order Lepidoptera; family Sphingidae; genus Deilephila; species Deilephila elpenor. Next base: position 7,953,008 of record OX457112.1, read on the forward strand.
TGAAATTATGTTTCAAAATGGACGCTCAAATCGGGCCGGATGAGCGAATCAAAAAAATATCAAAAATTCAACTAAAAAGAGAACTACAGTCTGCAGTCTCGAAAATGACAATATAAAGTCGACGCTATCTTCACAAGATAAAATTTAAATTGATCAGGTCGTGTACCCACGGAATGGTTTCTGGATTGAGTTCAATATCGGGCCAACATCCCAAATTGCCACAAACACCGTGCATCGTAAACAGTGCGTTTTATATCAATTCGGGCCGAATTCGACATGCCGGGCATTTATTTAATTATCCGCCTTTGCAAAAGGAAAGGAGTGCAAGAGTTAGTTGCATTTTAAAAGACAAATGATTTCGGAGAAGGATTTCTGTTAGTCATTCAGTGATTGCACATCGCGTGTTTTAGCATCACACTTTATAAATTTATGCTATTTGTAAAGAAAACTTGAGGAAAATGATCTTGACCTAACGAATTTATAATCATTAACCGAAATTAATGTATTAGGGTACTTTATAAAATGTATTCAAGTGAGGTTTTGCACCATTTATCAAGCATTTTTGAAGCACCGAAGCACTAAAATGCCACGGGTTCGATTTCAAGTCATTCATACTCATTAAACCAAAAAAATCAAGCGATACACCCTTTATGACTTATAATGATAGTTATATTATAATCAAGCGAAGGCCCTGTTGGGACTGGACTATCAAACCATAGGTCGCGGGTTCAAGTCCAAGGTATACAGTATAATGTTTAATAATTACAAGTTATTTCTCAGATAATAATAATATCGCTGTATTTAAAGATGAGAATTTATCATAAGGTTTTCCCAAAAGGGAGGCATGGAAGTATTTTAATCGCATTAAGCAAACGTAGGCTAAAAGATCGAACCCCGAACAATTTGCAACAATGTGAGATTTGTTTATTATTGAATTTTGCGTCACACACAAAATTACATTATTCCATGAAAGTGGCATTGAAAAATATTTTATGCAATTTAAACAAATACAAGCCTCAGTAAAAGTTAATATGAAATTAACTGTATAATGATGAAACAACCCTTGTAAGGGTGGAAATTAGAAGATGAAATTATATATTATAGTAGTACAGTCTCTTTTAGGGTCTCAAATTCGACTTATTTGTATTGATATTCGGGTTTATACTATACTAAATTGATATAATAGAGTTTCGTCATATTCCTTTCGGCCATTCGCTATATTTACTTAACAATTACACATTGTTGTAATGGAGATCGATGTCTTGTTGATCGAACAGTTCCATTATCCAAGCTCGCCAGTTAACTGTGAATCCTTTTTTAATTGACTTTACTCCTTGTAATAACTGCGATTACACTTATTTAAAATACTGGCTTATTCATTGATATCGCTTTATCATAAACAAACTTAGCCTTTTATTTATACTCGTAATTCAAATTATTAAAGTATATAAAAAAATTACTAGTTTGTAAATGTCTCTATAATTATTTAATATCGTAAAATTTGTAATTATGTCAATGATACAATGTAGAACCTTGCTATTAATGGCAAACGAATTATTTTAGCGCAATTTTTTCCGGTGCATTTTTAATAATACCTACGTATTTGTTTTAACCCAAAACATTTTTTTCCGAACAATTGTTTTCATGTTAACACAAATTTAATTGGTGTGCGAAAGCCATTGTCGGCTACGTGTGCAGGGGCGGCGTGAGGGGGCGCGGGGGGCGAGCGGGGTGCGTGGCCCACAGGAAGCGCGGCAGACGGCGCGCACCCCGCCCGCGCATTACTAATGCGGGGCCCAGGCGCCACCTGCCAGCCGAGGTCACCCTGACCTTTCGCTCCCACCTCCAAAGCCATGTTGGAAAGTCGAGAAAGTTGCAGTTCGTTACAATTGTTTAACAGTATAAAAAATAATTTTTAAACATCGAACCTATGTCTCAAAAGATCACACTTTAGCATTTAGGGGTTATCAGGAAAACACACATGTTATCATTTTTTGAAATTAAATCTTATAATATACAAATGTCTCCATTATAAGTAAGTTGCAGAAACTTTCATAACAACACTTCTATTCAAATTTTCTCAAATCCCAGAATAACATGGCGTTTCGTTATTTTTTAAGTCATTATTTTTCAACCACATAAAGAGTAAATTAATGAAGTGGGATAAAATATTCCGCGATGTTCCGTATCCATTTCCTACAATTCGTAAAGGCGCAACTTGATTCTCATGTCTATTGAAAAAAGATTTCCCCTTATGATTTTAGTATTCTACCTTTTTTGGAAAACTTACCAATATTTTCCATATTTAAAAACGAATACTTAATGGCTCGGCATGGGAATCAAATCTAAGACTTTTCTGTGTCTGTGTCAACCTCTATACGCCCCATTTCAGGGCACGGGCCTCCTTTGCAATCGAGAGTACGATTGAGATGGATTAGGCCGTTTACTCCACCACATAGACATTAAATACCATATAAATGACCATAAAAAGTCTTTTAATTTTAGAATAACCTACGCTATTAGTAACAACTAGTCCAAATAGAGAAGTTGTATGCCATGTAATAAATGGGCAGTTAATTTTAATCCCCTTCAAAACCATCAAGTTCCATGTTCTAATCGGATGTTTAAAGTAACATTACCGCATCGGCGTGCAATTGCAAAAACTGTGTCTAAAATAACTTTACTCGACTAAACACTGTCTATATTTAGAGGATAAAAACATTAAACAGTACTCGGGACGCGACCTCCGCGTGTTTGTTTTCGTCTCGACTACGTTGCCGACGGACGAGTAAACAAGAATCGCCAATGATTGTTTATCCACAGAATTTCGACTGCTTAGTGTACGTACGTGAGGAATTGTTAAAATGCTCTCGGTTTTTAATGTGCATGCGAGAGCCGTACGCTCTTCGCATAGATGGTTTTGTGCGCAGATGAGATGTTAGGATAGAATATTCACGAGACAGTCTGAAGCTAATGTGCTGTAGAGAAAATTTAATTTTATTTATTTAGTTATATTAAATGTAAATTAAAAAAGATTATCTTCAAATTTAACAATTAGCTACGTTGAAAATTCCGTTTACACACATTAAAAATAAAATCATTATATATATGTATATGCCTAACTTATGTTATAAATAGAATTTGCATAGCTACATTCGAAATTAAACGTCCTTTCGTGTGTAAACTCCAATATGCTTTACCAAACAAGATCAAATTCGTGATTCACAACATGAAACCGCAACACGGCCTTTCAGCCGCAAGCTAGAATTATGATTTCAGAGCAAACAACATAACATTAGCAGCCAATGGGCAGATTTATTGTAATGATAAACGGCATAACACTGAACTCTAGCATTCGCAGTGCAAAAACACGAAATTCCCAATACAATAGGCGGCGTTGCATAAATCTTGCGCAAACACTTATCCACATCTTATAAGCTTGTCAAATGACGGCCCACGCGCCTAAGCTGCTTTGTAATGCTCAAATCGTTTTGTCAATTGGATTTATTGAGACAATATTGAGTGCAGTGATGGTAGCCTAGTAGATAAGCCGGTGAGTGGCGCAGGCGGTGACTTAAATTGTTTTAGGCCTTTAACTACGATTTAACACGCTACAATTGTGTTGTGTGATCGTAATTTCACGGGTTTGGTTTTGCAATTGGACTTATCAATCAATCAGTATATGTTAATACGTTTACCGTGTGAAATATTTTATTGCGATTATATTGAAGTTTTGACTGAAATGTTATTAAATATGACTAGAACAACCTATGTCAGAAATATTTTGAGATGAGACGGTATAAAAGCCCTATAGACAAGACATCTTAGACACGATGATATTTTTCAGTTTAAAACACATACGTACCTATTTCTTAATCAATAAATACGTTCAATTATACTTGCCAGCAGGAATTCGCTTACAGACTTTGCTCGTTGGTCATTAAGAACAAAATTATTTTCCCGACATAACATATTTACTATTAGCGGTCGAGCCCGGCTTCGCCCAGTTACGGATAGTTTTTGAGTCTAGTAACTGTTTTATATTTAAACGCAATGTGACCGCCATTGACCATATTACTTTTTCTGATTCGTTATATCCCGTTCTGTCCAATCTCATTCTGTCCCATGACGAAAATCATGCAAATTTGTCCTCTCCTGTCCTGTGCCACCCATTTTAATTTGAAATGGTTGCAAATATGTATTCAGTTCCTGACTCTTTGTACGGGAACCCTACATTTTTTCGGAATAAAAAGTAGCCTATGTCCGTCTCCATGGTCCAATATATCTCTATGTTAAATTTCATTAAAATCGGTTCAGCTGTGCGAGCGTGAAATAGGAACAAAGAGACATACATACATGCCACTTTTGCATTTCTAATATTAGTAGAGATTGCACAATTGATATACGATAACATTTAGCAACCACACAACAGTTATTTACTCCTTCAATAAACAATCGCAGTCAACATGACAGAGCAACACGTTAGCATGCCTCTGTTATTTTAATACCACACTGCTAATGTCTATAATGGAGTAGCCTTGTGCTACATACATTAGTACACGTTGGAAAATACTAATACATATTACTCTAAAATGTGTAACTTTTAACAGCAATGGGAATAAAACAGATTGTTATCAGCCATAGAACTTCCTCTGCTGAACAAAGTCTGAAATATGTCGGAGACATCGTGCTTCCAGATAAAGACCCTTCATAATCTGATCTTTTATCTATGAGGATTCAGTGCAGAAAAATCCAACAAGTGCTTAAAATTTTAATTATTTATCCCCTATCCGTCATTTTAAAAATAACTGGCTATTTGACAACAAATCACTTATATCAATTTAATACCCCCATTATAAGCTAACCCATATACGCGCAGCACACCACGGGTCTCCTCTGTATTAATAATACTTGGCTCACATAACGTCACATCTCTCGCCTTAGAATGTCGGTTCTGTAGAAACGCAGCTCGTTGCTCTATGGCCGACGCGTCTGAGTGCAACAGGTGCTCGCCAAGGGTACGCGCCGCCAGGATAACGCAACCCTCGGGAACGCGTCTACCGCCTGACCTTCGTATTTGTTGCCTATAAATTATTTCATGCAAACTTGCGCTGCGGACTTAAAGTCGCTGGAATGAGCATTTTACAGAGTTGTGTTTGAAGTTTGGTTTGGTGTTTGGCATTTCTTTGGAGCAGGGTATATGCCTAATAGCTAATTACTAATATGTTTGGAATGTGAATTAAGAGTCTGTGGATTTGATTTCCAACCTGTATAATTATTTTCCTGCGAGTATTTTTTTAGAAACGTAATTTTCTCGCGTCTGGAGTTTATTTCCTAAATGTAAGATTTTTTTGGAAGTGGTGCAGCCACACTGTTGACAATCATGACTCACCATCAATGGGCAGGTTCGTCCGGGGCGGTATCACTGTCTCACAGGAAATCGACGTGAAGTTGAATGACGTGAAGACGTGAATCGTTTTGTTCAATGAGTGAGATTGCGGGTTGCCCAATCTCCTTTCCTCTTACCATACTTTTTCCTTCCCGCTCTGCTCCCAATTTGATGGGTCGGCAACGCAACCATGATCGTGTTGTGCGTGTTCATGGGCGGCAGTATTCACTTACCATCAGGTGACCTGCTTGCTACCTATGCATTAAAAACGATTAAACATTTAGAGCATAAATAGGATTTTGAGCAAGTATAACTTTGAAGAGTACACATTGAATAATATTGCATATCACTTCATTCAACCATGTGGTACGATAGGCTTTCTATCATCGTAAACATTGGTCGCTTTCCAGGCGGACACAGCCTTTCCTGTTACCAGGTTATTATAGCAGGTTAATTATAAATATTACCGATTTTATTTCGAAATTCTGTACTGTACTGTACCAGCCCATATACGTCCCACTGCAGGGCACGGGCCTCCTCTACAATCGAGATCTCGATTGAGAGGGGTTAGGCCATATAGTCCACCACGCTGGCCTAGTTCGGGTTGGCGAATTTACATACCATAGAAGTTCTTTAAAATCGCTACGGTATGCAGGATTCCTCACGATGTTTTCCTTTCACCGTTAAAGTGCGTGGTGATTGACTATCAATACACACATAACTCCGAAAAGTCAGAGGTGTGCCCTGGGATTTCGAAATTCAGGTCATTAATTAGTAGTTGCCTGTAGGTAAAGGACCAAACGGAAAAACCTTATCGATGGTCGTAGATTTAATCCGGGAGCACAAACCGCAGACATTCGGTTACAATGCTTGTTTTCGTTAACATTCTCTACTTTAAAGTGAAGGAAAACATCGGAAGGACGTCTGAAAAAGAATTTCTATTTCTATGAGAAGTCTACCATCGCTCAACAAACCTGCGTGAAGACACTACGGTCGAATCCCTCTTCATTTTAGGGAAGGCTCTTGCTCATTGGAACGTATTATGGCTTTTTGATTAGGTGTTAAATTTTAATGAATATAATATTCTAATAAATATCTATTTTACGTTTAGCTCAAATTTATTATACGACTAAACATGTACAGGCTTTGGAACTTAAATTCGTAACACACACTACCCAAAATCGAGTTGGCAATAGCAATTTAAATGTGACGAAAACAGGATACAATATGTATAACCCACAGACAGTAGGTATGGGAGGTTGTAAAGCTGCATTTAAATATGAGTTTATGCAAACGTTTGTTGTAAAGTTAGTGGGTTGAGCGTTGCACTTCGTCGTAGCCATAAATTGATATGACTGGCGCAGCGCCAGGCGGGAGCCTCCGAACTGCAACTTACACTCTGACAATGCCGTCTTACGTGCAAATATATTCCCCAGACTAATGCTAGCTGTAAAAAGCTAAATAAACCGATTCGCAAATAAATTTCCATTTAAACTTGAACATGCATGCACCTAATTCTGTTTTACTGTATCATTTCAAAAGTAGTAGTTATATTCGGACTGAATATTTCTAACGTATTTTATGGCATCGTAGAGTTATATGTATTTAGATAATTAGCATATACCTATTACCTATATAAACTTAAAATTCCCCAATTTCGTTAAATCATTCTCAGTGGAAACTAGAAATAAAAGATTTACGTTTAAGCTCGCCACGAAACAATGAGCTTTCGAGTGTACTCCTATTATATTGGATCAATGAAAATTAATCGGCTTCATAATTTATTAATTACGAAGCACGAGCTATATTGTCTAAAAATAATCAAATTATTCCGGATATCTCATAAACCATTTAATCAGAAACCTAAACATCACTATTCCAGTAAAGGTTAAGTAGAATTAGGTTACTTTGTATTCGGAATATTTGTCGTATAATGAGTCCAGAAATAGAATCGTTACTTTAAACGTGAGAGGTACTGCCCACGTGCCGGATACATTGTAATCCTATCAAAGATGCTTATAGGAGAAACCACAACGTAGAGAGTCTAATTTCGGAATTGCAAATTATAAAGCTATTATTAAATCAATTCATAAGATCAGTGGCAGTGTAGGTGGAGCATCAACGGTTAATTACTGAATTTCGTTCCCCGGTCGCCTGGATTTCTTATTTAGATTTATTTTACGAACTTCACGTACCTTTTTTGCATTATCTATTAATAATAAGTTATATCTTACTTGGACATAAAAGTAACAATTATGAATTATCAATTCATATCTCTCATACATACCATAATCAATGGCAGTCTTATCCCACTTAATAATTTCTTATAGACCACCCTAATAAGTACAGCTACAAATGGATAGAAAATTAAAGAGTTTTTTGTCCGATTGCAGCATTTAGTACATATCTCGATTAACTTTAAAATCTGCTGAATAATTAAATGAATTCTCGCCGACACATCCAGTGCATTGCATTAAAACTGGTTGTTTTTGTTTAGTCTGGCAAGTGCTCGCGACGTTTTCTCTGAATTTGGTCCATATCTTCGAAAATTTCTTGAAAGGTTGTACTTAACTCGAAGCACTACCCAGAATTCGTTACAAATTGTTTTTTTTTACTTTGAAATGGAGATATTAATGCAAACATTTCTATTTCATTATTTTTGTTCTGACTGCTTACTGTTATTTTATTTTTGCTTTCTCTAGATATTACTAAAACATTTTTTCTTAATGTTGTTTCAACCCTCTGTTCTGATAGTAATTTGCATGACTCGTAAATTCTTAAGTGATTTTTTAAGTTCATTTTATAAATCAGCCAATACAATATGAATGAGATTTACGATTTAGAAGAAATGTCATATGTTAGGTCAATCCTACTTAAATGTATCCTAAGGATAAACGTTCTCTCATATCGCGCCTTGAACAGCATATTTTTAAGTATATTTTCATTCATACAAATAATGAAGAGACAAGTACTCATTCATTCGTTCAAGTAATGAATTGCGGCACTGAATAAAAAAAGAAGTATCTGCGAGACACATCTAGTTGTTTTTCTTTACGTGAGCGTCTACAATGAAAACAAAGCAAATGTATAATGTCGTGTAAAGCTATTTTGTTGTTTAAAATAGTGAGATTTTAGTGAATCGCCGAGCAGGTGGGAAGGTCGCGGTCGTTGGGCAGACACCAGGCCCGGACTCTGGGAACTGACGGTTTATGCAATAGGATAATCCGACTATAAATTATAATTTCGCGTGAGTGCGTAAATATCTATTACATATCGTGGCGACATACTTTTTGGAAAATAGATGTATATTTGCAAAAGTATATTATGATACAAGTTCCCTTCATTTTTAAACGACGCTGTATGAGTGAAGTTTCAATGTGGTTAACTTCATTTCATTGAAAATGAGGCTATCCACATAGATATCCTGCTACTAAATAAGTCGGGATACACAATTATTGAATTATATTTGCGTTATAGACATTCATTTCATAATACCCACTATTCACCACTTCATTGTACGAGGAAAATCAGAAGCTGAGCCTGTGATTATTACATCCTTGACAGATATCCAAAAAGTACTTGTTATTAAGTACAAAATGGTTTTCCGTGACGTAAAATGTGGAAACTCTAAATACGTAGATCTCAACCTGATGAGATATAAAAATAACTGCGTAACGCTAAAATTCAAGGCCCCTTTTCCCAACGTGAGAAGTGACCCCCTGTTTTTTATCCGAATACTGGCCTGTCAGTCGGGCCCTGAGCCCCGGGGCTCGTTATGCCGTCTGCCCAACGACCTCCAGATTCGCCTGTTACCAGCATTATTACTGACTTCGGAACGAACACTCACATTTGTATACAATATAACAATGAACCGAACGTATTGTACATTAAAATTGCATTTATACGCTTTGTTATTTTTGTGTTTAATTTTTAATAATTCTCGGCAAAATGTATGCTTTTTATTTCAATACAGTTGCTGCGTTATTTTAATTTAAAGAGTAAGGCTAACTATAACTTTCAAAAAATATTTTAGCTATTTTTTTTACAGCGCAAAGCTGAGTATTTTAATAAGGATTTTATAGATTTTCACGAATGTTACACGTTGAAATAAAACTAATTGTTACCGATTTTATCGCGGATTTGGTTAATTTTTTTTATTTTTAACTTTCCGACGCGTTTCGATTACGATTACTTTGCAGCTTTGGGCGGACTGAGGTGGTAGGCATCCGCTCAGTGAATGTTACGAAAGCTTCCTTCATTTTACAATAATTCAAATCAAAAAAATATTTTAAATAAGTATTTTTAATGCTTGAACAAAAAACAATTACCTAATTCGTTAATACAATTTAAAAATGTCATATGAGTTTACGGTTTTACAGGGTTTGTGCATAGCATGCTGACAACTTCATTCCTTATCACGTATTTAGAATGTTATACAAATTAGCATGAGTACCCCATAAGAACTAGGAACATAAAGAGGTTAATTACAATCTGAATTAATGAGGATTAATTATCGCCTACATTGCCGCATAAACTTATAAAAGCTTATTTACATTTACATAATGCATAACTTGCAAATCAATAACTGCTTTCGAAATATTGAGATTGGCTCCGTGGACCGTGACACAGTGTGTAAGTCACTTATGGTTTGTGATACGAGAAGGCGCAGATTTGATACTTGCACCAAGACATTTTGTATGGTGAATGGTCAATAAATATTTATTTCGTGTTAGTATTAGTGATCCGAAAAATCGCTCGGATACCTAGATGTGATACAGATAAGCACTATATAGACCGCCTACGATCTTTTGGCGTCCGAATGTGTTGTTGTCATGCTGTTGTCAAAATATTATTAAGAACAGTTTTTCTCATTTCACATTTTATTAAATTGGACATGTTAATACTATTCGATTACGAGTATAAATGTTTGTCGGTTATATTATGAAAACATCTCAAACAATGCGACAAATAGATATTTTCAAAATTTTATTTGTAGTTCCAAATTTCACCACACGCCAATAGAAGATAGATGACTAATACTTTGGTTACCGTGACTTAGGGATTAATTGTGAATTTAATAAGTACCTAATTCGTAACGATAGTTACACCTTCAAGATTGTAACCTGTTTTGTGTCAAAATAAATAAATAAAAATTTGTAAAAGTTAAATTAATTAATCCAAACAAAAATTAATATGTTTTTACTCAAAACTAGATTCAGTGTAATAATAGATATGACAGTTTTTTAAAGAACGTATCATATAAGAAACAGCTATTATCTACGTCTACAGCTTCATATCATGATTCAAGAGGTAATAAATTAAGTTTTTCAACATCACGTAAAGTATAGTTTAAATTACAAGAGAATTTGCGAATAGCGGCTATTATGGTTGTTTTTGTGGGTGCAGCGATGTTTTTTTGCGAAACAAAAACTCTCAGGTGCATATTAAATGGTTTAAATCACATTGTATGATAATGAGCTTGTTTGAGGTTGATCTAATGCCTCAGACATACAATTTAGAACACTTTGTTACGTTGCAGAAATCGAACCCACACCCAATGTCTTTAATCAACTACTCTGAAGAGACTGTTAATACTGATAGATGTGGAAGTACATATCCCCCGAACGAACCACCCGAAGATTAATGACATTTAGAGAAGCCTGGATTCTGAGATTACTCTTTTACTATTGAATTCAATCCCTAAGAGACATAGTCTAATCGAAACGTCTGGAAGCTAAATATTTAAAAAATTATACCGAATCCGCGATAAAATCTGTAAAATTAGTTTTATTTCAATGTGCAACATACACATAAACCTAAGAAACCATTAAACTATACGCAATACAGCCTTAATAACTTCCATATGCCTTATAATTTGGCCAGTAATTTGGGCAGCATGCCGGATGTTATGGCGACGATGGTACCTGGACACTACAATCGTCTTTGTTTGCTGTCTAGGCCTGCCCAGCTCTAACTACGCACCTACATTTACATACTCATTTGGGAGTTCAACTTCACGCAGATGTATGGAAATTCACACGGTTGAGGCTGGATGGGGTATTGATATATTTTTGATGTTATAGTATCTGTATAAGCCCATTTTCGTCTCACTATAGGGCTCGGGCCTCCTCTATAATCGAGAGTACGATTGAGAGTGGGTAAATAACGGGTCTTTCCTTTCAGTCTGAATTTTTGCTGTAGATTCTCTATAAATATTTTTCAATACCCTTATGTAATTTGTATGTACTCCTTGTGAACGTAAAGCGTCCTAAATATGTGTATGTCTCAGAAAGTCAAATGCCTTATTTTAATCCACAAATGCCAAATAATATATTTTTCCATACTCATTGCTCTTTTGTATAACTTGTTTTACAACGGATATGTATACTTTCTCGATTGGGTTTCGTCCAATACAGCGCTAATTCTGTTCAGTATTACTTTACAAAATATCTTATATAGATTAGAGATTACTAATTGGTCTATAATTATTTATATCTGCTTAGTCTCTTTTTTTCATTTATTTTCAAAATATACACGGATACATTTCGATGTTCTTAAGTTAATATTATTTATAAACGCCCTTAAAGTTTAATTTTCTCAAGAAACCCTCTGTGGTAGATATCTATGTTACCAATACTCAGGCACACAAGTTATCATAGCGCGGAAAATTAGGTTTGATATAATTATAAGTATATATATTATTTTGTTCCTTTTTTTAACCAGAGATTTTCCAAAGCTTAACGAAAACGCTAACGAAAGCTATGACTGACATAGCATCATCCAACAATCACGTCAAAGCGAAGCAAACTTGCTGATATTCTGATCCATTTCCATATCATAAATGACATGCTATGAATACAAATTGATTAAACAAATTAAATAACAAAGTCACATCCAGACATCAGTTGCATACGTTTGCAACTCGTGCATGCGGCCAGACGTGCACTTAGCATGTTCGGCCGGCCGAAACGTGATCTCGCAAATCGCAATGGCCTGTCTAGACACCGGAGGCCGCCCGTCTGCTCGCGCTGATCGCCCATACAAAGCTACCAATTACCAATGCGGTGGCACACGCTAATAGTCGCTCTATTATTCATATTTCTGAAGCTATATAGTGTATAGTGTATAGCGTACATGGGAGCATTGTACGAACATTTTATGCAATGCTCTTTATGTTTTTAATTGGCTCGAACGCGTTGCAACTTGCGAGACAAATGCATAATTTCTAATTAAAGTTTGACGGTTGTGCATTATTAGGGTCTGTGTTTGCGCGTGTTAAATGTGTTTGCATTGTATCTAATTGTAAAAGATATGAGGTTTAATTGTATACTGTATATTTATTAGACTTTCTAGTGTAAATTACATTTTATTAATTACTTTTTAATTTATGTTCAGTTGATAATAAAATTTATAAAGCGAAAAATCCTTAATTTACTCTGTTAGCCCTCAATGCAAAAGGTAAACAACTTTTCCCAGCAAGACTAGTAAGACAAAACTAAACATATCATTATTCAACAACAATCTTGCGAAACACCTCACAATAGCTCAAGAATGGGCTAGAACCGATAAAGCAAACCATAAATAATGGTAAATAATACGAGCATTAAGACAGGTAGCAGAACCGCGTCATTACACTAATTCCATCGCAGACGCCAAAATAATACATTGTGATCGCGAGCTACCGCGGTACGCGTAATAATTCTATTACGGCAGACATGGCTGTGTAAACACACGAGATCAGACGGCCATCAATCGAGATCGGACAGAAAAACAAGCCGACGCAGAAGCGGAATAAAAACTAGTGCAGACACGGATGTCGGAGCGACGGCGTAAAAAAACTAGTTCCTTTCAGTGGGACGGCGCGAGTGCAAGGGACTGCGCTGCAGCTTGCACCGCTCGCCAAGCGTCTACTCGCTAGGGCCTATCACAAGTATTACCTAGTCTTTTTACTGTCTATTGACGGGTAACATATGTTAAAAATGTTTTCGAGAAGCATTCAAAAGTGCAGCATCTATTACCTAAACTTTTATAAGTATGCGCTAAATTACCTTAGGTGTTGCAGTAAAATAAATGGATGTAGGTATGTTGTAAACCATAAACTAATAAAAAGAATTCCGTACCAAGTTTTTCCCAACATATTTGCTATTCGGTCAACTGACAAATTACTCCACCCAAACCAAAAAGGACAATAAGTTTCGCATCCCAAATAAAATATTAATTAAAACATAAATATCCAGTATTTCGAAATAAAATATGAGCCTCGTCAAAAACATCTTTACACGTAACAAATTAAAATCAAAGATGTATCCTTATTACTTTTTGAAATATGATATTTGATCATAAATTCGTTGGTAACTCGGCTCGGCTAACATTGTCAGGTACATAAGCTACATTTCCATGCTACACAGTGTAAGCTACTTAACCCTTTGTAATAAAACGTACATTTAATAAGTAGCTTTCGTTGAATTTAATAGGGAAGCGCTATATTGCATTCCAGGAATGTATTCCTGATTTTACGTTGCAATATTTTATTGAATATGAAGTCCCTGATTGGACGGGCTATACTAGAAGTAAGAGCACAAATGTTTACTAAACTTAGCGCTGTGTTAAATGTGGATTGTGTTGTATGTTTTATTGATTAAAATTACGCATAACTTCGTTATTGGAACGAAAATACCACTGTGAAACAGTAACAAAAGTACAAAGTCATGATGAAGTGACCATGCTTAATGAGCAAAATCTCAAGACTCTCTGTCTTTAAGAGTCGAGTGTTATCATATAATGTAGGGGGAACCGAGCAGTGAGACGCATATGGACACTGAAATAGGTGTAAATAATATAAACAATGCATTTTGCATTATACGTACATATGTTCACGTGTATATTCAAGCCCTAGGGGGTAATCATAGTTATAAAGAATTCCACACAAAGTTCGACAAAGCTATTTCCGATCTAATATGTGGTAAAAAAGCCGGTGATCCTAACACCTTAATTAATGATTTGCAGAGGTAATCTCATAATTACTATTACCTATGTCCTAAATCCTAAGCCGACAAAGTATATCCGACGTACACAATGCACATTTCACTATTACTTTAAGCTCTTTAACTAGCCACGTAGGCACAGAGTTTTGAAAACAGAATTGCTTAGAGTTCAGTAAGGTCCATATCTGTTATCATTGTTTAAACCCGAGCCGTTTGGTATCTGTTTTAATTCACAATAAATATTTCCTAATGGCTAAGCACTTGGCACGTGATAATTGGTGCCATGTAGATAGGTATTTTACGAGGACCGCCGTTCTATAGATAGTGTCCAAATTAAATTAATGCAATTTCTATCATGAAATTGGAATGTTAGGTGTTTTTAAAGTATAAGTCAGTCTTGAGAAAAATGAAATCACTGGATGATATATCACTGTCGTCTTTAAATACCTACAATAATTAAATTATTTTAAATTATTTTTTTGCCGTGGTAGGATAGGGACGGACGGGTGGTGATTGGAGAGGAATAAGATTGTATTAATTAAGTAAAAACAAGAAAGATTTTTCCTTTGTTTTGTTTTTCAGAATTAAAACGAATTACGTTTAAGGTATTGAAAAAACAATGACGTACTTTTTTGCCGCCTTTGCTATGACAACAAATACAAACAACAAACAACAACAAAAACAAATTCCATTTTTGAAAATCGAAGAGGTTTCAAACAGAATGTTCAACAACTATGCTTAATAATTATATGAAAATTCATAACGGACAAGTGGTTTTAAAATCAAAGCCGGCCGGCATGGCATGTCGGTGTTGTAATATTTTATCATAATAAACCTTTATAAAAGCGGTAAACGCGCCTGGTCCGCGTTATCAGCGACTGTTAGCATATATTTATCGACCTCCTTGCCGTATCTAGTACTAACGAAGAACGTTGCCACTATTTAATTGTTAAACTATACTCAGATACTGGCGAAATAAGTCCGTGTATTTTGTTTGGATTTTTTTTTGTTCTAGGTGGAAAAGGGAAATTTTCAAAAAGTACAACTCAAAAATTTTATTGATTCATCATGCTTAATCCACTAAAAACTATTTTGATCATAGTGAACAGGAACGAAACCCAAAATGTTAAATTTTAAAATTCCGAAACTATATATTTTTTTATTTAACAGTTTATAGTCTCACATATCTTTTTTTATAATAAACTGGAGAATAGCCTCTATATTCGCAAATAAAACCGACAAAATGTTACTAGTCTGTGCGATTCGGATCACTGTTTGGGCTGTATTGAGGCGTGTTCACAGTTCACACGTAGGTAAATTTTAATTAAATTGACACCTCGTGCCGTTGTCGCTGTCGGCTTAACGTGTGACCACTGACTAGACAACTGATCAGGGACGGCCGCAGTCAAAGATTGGAGGAGTCATATTACACGAAGTTAATTGTACACGAGCGTTGGAATATTTAATCAATGTACTGTGAAGATTTGTGCTTTGCTGAATTTATTTGCAGATATTTTTATAAAAATTTAATTTAATACACCTATCCGTCACACGTGGTCTAGATCCCACGTTGGGATATAAGTATATGAGATTTTTCGATCCCGGATATGAAATGAAATGAAATGAAATGAAATGAAAATAATTTTGAATCCATTAAAATGTTCAACATTGTTTAGATTCAGTCATTTTTTGAACTACCACCCGGTTCGGAAAGCGGTTTTCACTAGAGAAGAACGGGCAAGAAACTCTAGTGTTGCTCTTTTCAAAACCAGTTTACAATGTATGATTATTACAAAAATTACAAGTTGGTTTAAATCAGAGCAGTTCATTAATAACTTGTTATGATTTGCAAGTAGGATACTCACCCCTAATAAGTTATATGTAAACTTTACATTTGTCTTGATTCATGAAATGTACCTTGGCCTCTCGTACCACAGCCGCTATCCCAAACAACTACGCTACAGAAATTATCGTGTTTTTTTATTGAAAAAACATTTCAAGCAATAAGTAGGTAATTTGATTAAAATATTTGCATTAGTTGACTATTTTAGGGAGTTAGTTAATTTAACATTCACTTTTATGGGGGCTTTGAGCTCTACGATCCTCCCTTGATTCGTCACTGCCAATGACCAGTGCACAATGACATTTTACATGTATGGACACACGCTGAGTACTTCAGTAATGACGGCTAATCACACTTTAAAAGGTTTGTGTGCGCCGTTGAAGAAATTTATTACTCAACTTACATATTTCTCGAGATAATTTATAGATAGTATTTGTTTTTTGTTCGTTGAGCTGTTACTATTGAGTGAGAATTAACACAAATCATTGACAACTTAATGTTGAATTTATGGAAATACTATGCTTCGATGCGTTGCCATCGTCAATATATTAATTTTATTATCATACGTAATGTATATTAGAAGCTGGATAGAGAACGCATGCGCAAAATGTAGATATAATATGTTATTATAATCACTAATTTTTCCAGACAATGCCTCCCTATTTATTTACAAATTATATAAAGCGAATACATATTACATCCGCTCAAGCATCTACGCCCGTAGGGACGGGCAGAGTTGCTAATAGGGTCTGTATTAGACCCTATTTGATAAGCCTAAATCCGGTCCAAAATATGACAGGGCTCAAACATATCGTCATACCGGACACGGATTTCAGAAAACATGCATAGGACATTAAAAATAAGAAGTAATAAAGGTGTGCACTAGACACCCCTCAACACAAACATGTCAATTACACCAAAAATGGCTACAGGCACCCTCTCAACGAAATTAATCCTCCAAACAGGACACCCTCAAATCAAATATTGCATAAAACGGAATCCACCCTTTGTATCGCTTACAATCGCCCGGGGCTGTCTGGGCCCAATTAGTCCGGATATCAAGTGGCAGACGTCTGCGGGATGCATCCCAGCACTATATGTAATTAATCCCCACAAAGCCGGATGACGTAATGTATTTCGATCAATGATGAGTGCTACGTTATGTAATTGATTCGACATTGTTTATTAGTGTGAAAGATATTGTGAAATCAAAACCAAGGTATAAGTGATATCGTATTTAGTTGAACTATTGTTATGTATCATTTCATGGTATACAATACATAAATAATCACATTCTTCACGAGATAGAGTTAATCCATAATTTCTACCAGTGTCCATTTTTCAACAATAAATACTTACTTCCATATTCCACGTAATGTATTGCTACTTATTACCCTGTTTTCCAAAACGTATTCATTTAAATTTATTTATTAACAGATAAAAATAAAGTGTTTTTTTTTTAGATATTAGACTGCCTCGGTGGCGTAATTGTATTACGGTACGGTTACAAAGCTGAGGTCTCGGGTTCGAGTCCTGGGTCGGGCAAAGTGATATTGGATTTTTCTATTCATTATCAGCCCGGAGTCAGGAATTTGTGCCCGATATGGCGATAGGCTCGCCCCCTATCACATCGTGGGACGGAACATACAAGGCGAAATGTGGGTGTCCTGGTGGCGCCTCTGCCTACCCCTTCGGGGATAAAGGCGTGAGTTTATGTATGTATGTATGTATGTTTTTTTTTTTTATTACCAGTAAAATAATTAAATTTCGTGCATTCACAGCGTAGGAGTAGAGGAAACCTGCATACCTGCTATAGCGATTTCTATGGTATGTATTATGTAAAATCTGCCAACCCGCACTAGGCAAGCGTGGTCTATATGGCCTAACCCCTTTCCATCGTACTCTCGATTTTCGAGAGGACCCGTGCCCTGCAGTGGGACGTATATGGGCTGATGCAATACAAAAATAGAAGCATCTTCAGATTCAGTCAATTCCGTTCCTCATATACATAGTAAAAAAAATGTTAAAGCAAATTACAAAATCAAACAGCTTTGCAAGTAAAACTTACCATTTCAGTTTGATATTTGTCGTAATTACGGTAATCGGCGGCTAGACGTCGGCCCGGTAAAAACAAACACTGTTTTTAGCACCGCGCCACTCAATAATGACTTTTTAATCGATTTTTAACCGACTTCTAAAACTTGATGTTGTTAACAAATTTTTTCAGTCGTATTTTCAATTTAAACAAAGCAAATCCGGTTATTATACATTACACGTCTTTCACTATCTCTCTATCTAGATGATATGGGATATGCACTTCCCTCACCATTAGGTAACCATAGTAATTTGCTGAGCGAAAGAGAAATAAAAACTTATATCAATATCAAGAATTTGAAGTAAATATTTACGATACACAGTCGTAAAATATTGTAAGTGTATTTTAGTAATTTGTTTTTCTATGTACAACTACAAACCATTAATTTCTACATGGTAATGTTTCAATATTACGTATCAGTGATAGACATGTCCGTAGAAGAACTAGTCGAGCTCCTGCTACCTGGAAGTTTTAGTGATGGTAGCATATGCATACCCGCTTAGATAACTACACGAATAGCCGTACACGGTAATGGGAATTCCAAAATAACCCACGGAAGTGTGTCGTCTGCATTCAGCCTGTTTATATCCTGATTTGTAGAGAATGACATAATTGCATTGATACGCGATAATTAACCATTTATCGATTCTTTATGAGCACCAATGCCATCTGCATCTACCATGTGCAGTGCAATCTTTGCTATGCTGGGACAAAAAATGTTGAAATGTATATTGCCATAGAATAATTCAAACGACGTCCTGCAGACGATTACAGAGAAATGACGATCGAAGTGACATTAAATCTCGGCGCGCTCCGAACTATGCGTTTAACGTAATCCCGCCGGCACGCATCATTACCACCATTTTCTTGGGAAATGCGTAATAAGCGAGCGAGGCGACAATATATTTATTTACTTCGAAATACTTGGTTAATGTTCGATGTAATTTGTGATGCTCCAAATATTAACGGTGGTGTGACCAAAGGTATAGGGCGATGATAGACATTGAAAAGAAAATAAACGGAGACCCCAAATAGAAACAAATAAACACTATCACCATTAGCAACCACAGTAAGTTCACAGTTCAGCTGCTCAAAGGGCTCGCTCAAGGATTTTCACAGCAACCAGTTAGTGACAAAACACCACTATACAGTTTTAAATATTTCATCCAAATTTCACTTGAATACTAAGAAAAACAAAGGTGCTAGAAATCACTTACTAGATACAATAATAACTTCACAATAATGTCTAATAATATCCTAGAACTAATATCTAAAATACGCGAGGATGAAAGTTTATTAATAGTAATAAACAAGCCGCAATATCTTACTGAGAGAATTTATTAAGGAAACGTTTGTATTGATTGAAATAGCGGGAATGGATGCATGTGCAATATATGCTAAGCGCCATGAATGTGTCTCGGACAATGTAAGGGCAGACGTGACGAGATTTAGCTTATACTCGCCGCTAATTCGCTTTAACGATTAGAAATTATAATATCGTCCTTATACTCTAAATCTTTGTAACTGTTGCGTTGTGGTTGCAGGAAATCGTTGGATGCACGCCATTTTCAACAGGTCAATATGAAAATCCTAGGAAGACGACTACGTTTAGCTTCTAGCTTAGTACTTCTTGCTGAAAATGTTAATAATGCTGCAACTCTAGTTAAAACTATTCAATACAAGGGGCGATGGTTCGATTCCCACACTGATTTAAATGTTAGTGAAATGCGTCAATATTTGTTTCGGCTGACAGTAACATCTCTCTTAGTACTGATACCCGCGATCCAAGACTTGTATCTTAATATGGGGTCAGAACTCAAAACTCTGTCTGCGGCCATGAGGAGTTTTCTTTAACTGTTGTATGCTGATACAAATATCCTACCACCATATTTACAGTGTAGAAGATACTCAATAAAGAAGCTGCAAAGCCGTAAGTTTATGTTCATATACCAAGGTCGGAAGGACAAAACTACCTGCCACAATTATACTAGACAGCTCTCAAGACACTATCACGACCATTACCACTTAATCAAGTTTTTATTAGCAATAAAAAATAGTTATCATCATCGAAACTGACATGATATAAAATTTGCATTGCAAACCTCTTTGTTAATTTTATCACGCGGATTTCAAAATTCGAATCATAACTTTATTCAAAATGTTAATATCTCATATCAAAACAAAACGAGTTTAATTTCATACTTAATGGACATTCAGTGTTCGTTTCCCCACAGACATAATAGGATAAAAAATGAATATTTTATTATGATTTGAAATAATATAATTGGATAATGAAAATGTGTAGTATAATGTTGCGCTGGAGGATTGCCTCCAGCGCAACATTATACTTTTAATACATATTACATACTGCAGTCATCACTGGAGTATTATACCGCAGAAAACAAGCGTGAAGCATCAATCTTTCTGACGCTTCTGATTTAGTCAATTACACTGTCGAATCAACTAATTAAGTTACTCTTTCCTGCTCTGGCGTTCTAGTTTGAGAATGGATCCTCAAAAGGTAGCATCATCCTTACGATATTCCAGGTTTTACAGGTATTCAATGGTTATGAGAGATTAAATAATTTTACATAAGCAAGCAGCTTTACTTAGGTAGTTGTTGAAGTCATTTAAACCTCAAAGACATGTCCACAATACCTCTTTATATCCCGGGTATTCTCAGGTGGTCACTAACCATACGGCTAATACTTTCCCCTTTAAAGAAAAGCGTCCTTGCGATTTAATTACGAGATTGGTGTACTTATGCCTTCGTGCGCATGTGCGTTCCAGTGGGCTCCACTTGACGCCCGCATGTTGACAGTCAAGTGCCACTGCTTATGCTACATTGTTTCGAGGGCTTTTCATTTAATTAGCTACTTACAAACGTTTACGACAGACAACAAAGGGTGGAGTGCGCTCTGTTGTCTATCGTTTCTGTGACGACAGTTTCAACGCATGCTGTGATTGAGTGCTGCGTTTTAGAGTTGTTCCATGCATGTAGGTACATGTATGAGTGCGTGGTGGCCTGTTGGGAGTGCGTGGTGGCCTGTTGGTAACGGACCAGACGCGGCTGCCTACATGTTCACGGTGGTCGCGGGTTCAAATCCCAGGGCACACCTCTGACTTTTCGGATCGGAGTTATGTGTGTATTGATAGTCAATCACCACGCACTTTAACGGTGAAGGAAAACATCGTGAGGAAACCTGCATACCGTAGCGATTTTAAAAAAGAATTTCTACGGTATGTAAGTCCGCCAACCCGCACTAGACCAGCGTGGTGGACTATATGGCCTAACCACTCTCAATCAATTCTCTCGATTGTAGAGTAGGCCCGTGCCCTGCAGTGGGACGTATATGGGCTGATGTAGAATATAGATATAGGTACATGTATACTTCTAAGTTAGATTCCTAATGAAGTCTAACTGAGATACGTTTTCGAACGATGAGTGAAATGTATGTAAGCACTGAAATCATTTTAATTTCCTTCATTCTTGATTTAAAATAACCAGGACACCCATATTTCGCTTTGTATGTTACGTCCCACGCTGTGATAGGGGGCAAGCCTATCGCCATATCAGGCATAAATTCCTGACTCTGGGCTGATAATGAATAGAAAAATCCAATAGCACTTTGCCCGAGCCGGGATTCGAACCCGAGACATAAGCTTTGTAATCGTACCGTAGTATAACTAAGCCACCTAAAGCAGTTCTTCCACATTAATTACTAATTATAATATAATCATGATGAAATTTGATATTAAATTTATTTATTCATTTTAAGATTAATCTATCACGAACGCTACAACCGGTTAAGGAGTTTAAACACCGATCAGTTTTTACTATACAATCTGTATTTGTATAATATGAACTCAAAAACAATGTAGATACCTACTGCTTTACTTCTATTTTGCAACGGACTTATAAAATCGTGTCAATAAAAAAAGAAGACAGACAAAATAAAAACAGAAAGATACGCAACCCACGATGTATCTATGAGCTTATTCGAAACTGTTAATAAAATAACAAGTATTTTTATAAGTTTTATTCATAAATCTATTATCGCCAGTCTGACGGATGATTTCTCTTTTTATGAACAAATGCTCAATAATGTCCGCCTCGTGACCACGAAAGCTGTAGAGTAATCGAAACGTCGCGTCGCGTCGGGAAGTTAAAAATGTAAAAATTAAACCAAATCGCGATAAAATCCGTAAAATATAGTTTTATTTCAATGTGTAATATTCACGTAAATCTAAGAAACCAAAATGCTCAATAAATTAATATAATTAAATTATGATTTGACTTACGTTAAAAAAAGGTCGCTGAATGCAAGGCGCTTAAACAAATCGCAAGAAAACAATTGTGTAGGGCCAATGTTGAGCAACTGAAATGTTGTAGCTGATGATTATGAAAAGTTCAGTAACAGAACAGCATTAAATTACGTATGAAATCCTACTATTATAGTAAATTTGTTATACCTAACAAAACTTACTCCGAAAATAACTATCACTCCTTGGGAAAAAATAATATTATTAGAAAAAGGTGGAAATCTACCGATGTTTATTTTACCCATTTATAAATAGTTCTCGAAACTTCTTCGTCCTTTTTTTTAACACCCCAACCTTTGGCTACAAATTATTATACCTAGATCTTAGGTGGTATTTAGAACCCGCGACCTCTCGTTTCACAGGTGGCGTCTAACCAACTGCGCCAAGATGGCTGCCAAATAATGTAATGTAAGCGCAAAGCCGTTCAGAATTAATATACGAGTAAATAGGTGACAAACAATTAGCTCTTGGAATTTGACACACTTATACCTTGCTAGAGATTGTAATTAAATGTTGCACCCAAAACACATTAGGTTATACGCAAAAGGGGATATAAAGTATGGAAAATTGCACCACAATTTACTAATACGGTAGACATATAAAATAGCCAAACTCTTGATTTGGGCCGAGATCATAATTACCAAGTACATATGTGTGGCTTCCCAAGCCAGCATATCTAGATCTGTTGTTGATGGACTATATAATGAAAAACAATTCCCCGAAATAGAGCCATTTGAAGCTTTAATGGTTTTTTGGACTTTTAGTGAATATTCCAAGACGTCAATGTCTGTATCATTTCTTGTAGAGAGGAGAGGCTAGCTATTATGGACACCTGGTGGTTACATAGGTTTTTTTTCCAGCGTCCTTTACAAGATGCATGAAATATTTGTGACTCTTTAGTTTTGACAAAAGTAAAGTCAAGTTTGGTAATAGTATTCACCGCATTATTGGCGCAATTCTAAAAACGTTGGTTAACCGGAGGAACTAATTGGTATAATTTTATTTTAATTAAAATTAATATCCATGTACCAAATTCCTTAGCGTTGCAATGTAACTTAAAGTCTAATTTATAAATTCTTTATAGTCTATAACCGTTGTATACCTACGAGACTAAATTGAACACAAAAAACTAAAGTCTGCGTCTAACGGAATCAAATTAATGAAAAAGAATTGTCTGAGTGTAGTCAACTGCATAACTGTGTTTTAATTTTAAAATTTATTACAAAACAAAAATGAAGCAAAATATGCCTCTAAATAAAATAGGGTGCGTTGGGGTAACACCACAATTTATGGATGGAAGGGGTAAGAACTGAAACTTCTATAAAATATAGGAGTTTATGTTCTTACCCCTACGAAATACTATTACGGTGTTACCCAAAGCACATTGTTTTTTTCTAAAATTGAACAAATTATTTTCTATGATGGCAATATACAATAAATAGAGTATCCACTCGCGAAGGATCGAACTATCTATAGCTGGGCTACTTTTAATAACATTTAATATATTATATTTTTTTAAACTGAACTTAAAATTGTGATCGCATTAATAGATTTTTTGCACATAGTTCCGACAGAATGACGGCATCGTGGGACAGACTGCAAATACCATAGGCAAAACCGCCACATGTGCCATAAAAACATTGCGACGTACAGCGTGTGCAGTTCACATATTTATGGCCAAAACATTACGTAACACCGTCGATGTAGGCAGATACTAAGTAATAAATTACGATTATCTCACACTAACATATTTCTTTCTTCGAACGTCCCTGACCCCGCATTCCGCTCACGAGTCGAATTAGACGCGGACAAAAACTTCATTATTATAAGTGTTTGTGAATTAATTTTCCTATAACTTTTGTGTATTTGTTCAGTTATGAGTTATGACACGTGGCAAATTACTGGCATTATGAGGAATAGCCTCAGGTTGTCGGTGAAAAAGTAATTCATTTAAGGAGTGCAAAGAACTTTCGTCAATAGACAATTAATTTGGTTAACCAAGGAGTCTGCCTCTTACTTACTTGAAGTCAAAAGTAAAATGTAATTCTAAACGTTATGATAATACGCTTAACTGTATGTCATCAGTTATTAACTTTAATATCATCTTCATTTTCAGAAAGTCCTCTGCTGAACATAGGCTCCCTCAGAATGTTTACCATAGTCCCCAAAGTTAAAAAGTCCCCAAAATAACAGTTTTTTATAATCAATTGAATTTGCTTGACCCAACAAAATTAAACAGGTCAGTAGTATGAAATCGTCTTACCCTCATCAGGCTAATAAACTGAGACTGTAACACATTCCAGTCATCAAAGATTTCTGATAGAGACAACATAAGATCCTGAAAAAAGGATAATATATATATAGTTTAAACTCGAAAAAGTCAATTATACATACATAAACTCGTGATAGGGGGCGAGCCTATTGCCATATCGGGCACAAATTCTTGACTCCGGGATAATGATAATGAATAGAAAAATCCAATATCCCTTTGCCTGAACTCGAGACCTCAGCTTTGTAATCGTACCGTGGTACAACTACGCCACCGAGGCAGTCAGCCAATTATAATGACTATGCTATTCTCTTTCATATTAACAAACCATAAACCACATAATCTAACGTCAAAGAGCCGAGTCAATATATTAAAATTATTTATTTGCAAGCGAGTTTCGATGGTTTAAGCAAAATTCGGTTAGGTACTGCCGATTACGGATTACGCTGGACCGCTTTTTGTGTCAACTTTTTTGTTGCTGTTGCTAAGCACGAGCGGCCGGCATAAAAACTGAAGCGGATCAGTAAATCTTTGCTTACCATACGTAACATTTTTTCCTGCCCGATCAACTATGAAAGTACGTTTGGGAATGTGAAATCTGGAATCATTGAAATGAAATAAATTTTTTTGCTGAATAGGTTATTTTTGTCAATGTTTTCTCTACTTATATTTATAGTACCGGCAATAATATAACACAAAGCGCAATACATAAATTGTAAGCTGGATGCTTATTTATAGTACAGTAATGATAATGGGACCATCCGTGCCAAGTTGACGCATTTTAATTATAGTTATGCCATATCGTTTAACTCAAATCGGAAACTAAGTAAGTAGTAAAAAATTCTCCAAAGTCTAAGGCGTACTTTGGAATGTTGCATAAATGGTATGCTCAAAAATGTTTAAATATGACAAAGCAAAGACTATTCCCCCGGCAGTATAATACAATACTTACTTATCACTTGTTTAGTACGAACGACATAAAACGAAATTAGCCAGGATGTAGCGAAGATGTCATCGCTCCTATTAATAGTCTTGTCCATACCACGATGTTAATCTGAGATTAAAGAGAACAATAGAAACGTTAAACGTGTAATCATCAGATTAACTAATGCCCAGATAAGATACAAGTCATTGTAGTGCATATTTTTGCCACTTTACTGTACACTAAATTGACTGATCGCTATCTAGCCTTTACTGGACATGACATAGGATTATTTTTTTATAACAATCCGACGTGAAGATAATTGTTTTTTGTTTCTTATAAAATACACGAAACAAACCTTAAATGCACATATTTAAACGTGATTCTCAATTTCGTAGATTTTATCATGAAATTTCAAATACCATTAGGAACCCACATGTTTATCATTTTACACTATTTTTGTTTAAAGATTAAGGTAATGATGAAAGACAACTTCGGTTTGGCTGTCTTTGGGATTATGGATCGGAAGGCTGTGATTTCGGTGTTTCCTTCAAAAATTTATCTCTCTTTTCAATTTCTTTACTCCCCTTCCTTCTCTATCCTCCATTTTTTATATAGAGAGTAGAAGTTTATTTCATATCTCGACATTTTCTAGTCAAAACTCGTCATACTACCAAAGTTAATCTTTGATTGGGTGCTACGTTTTTAAATACTAAATGATGAGTTAATTCCGTCATCCAATAAGTCAACGAGATAAAACCAAGCGTTTGAATTGCATTACGTGTTCCGACAACATAGATCATCTTCAAACATAATAAAAAGCGAAAATAAAAGTTATCCTTGGCATTTAGGATGATTGCGCGCGTAGTTTTATTTTTAGACATTATAGAAAAATCATAAATTGTACTTTACTTGTTATTTTTCTGTATTCAACTATTTTCAAAAAATGAATATATATATTTTTAATGGGAGGAATATAATTGCTTGATATCGCAATGACAAGATATCTTGAACTCTAGAATTATAATTAAAGTAATTTTTTTTCGACCCGATTAATTTATAAAGAAACCTTATTTAAATAAGTATAATGCAGCTCCAAAAATTCGAAAAGTGTAATTAAATTAATACTCATCATCATAATCGTCATTTTTAACAACAGGAAATTTAATATAATGGAATTTTATTTTGCTTTATGCTCGACTTGCAAAAACCGCCGTCGCTTACACTGACGTCACGCGAAAGTCGTGTGTTGAATGCGGTGTCTCGGCAGACAGACGGTTTCCACGATCCTGCCTTTCGCAGAAAGCTTGTAACAAAACATATCGTGTGGCCGTCACAATAGTTCCATTGATTGCGCGTTTGTTGTAATGTCGCCGGGCAACATTTCGCTAATTGTTACTCGAAATATGCGATTCGAGAAGCCAGCCTGCACGTTGCCGAATGCTGATGACATTGGCAGTTTCTTTTGAAAGTTCGGCAGTGTTATGTGTCGGTAAAAGACTTTTATTTATATCCCGGTGTGATTTCTTTTCGCTTGCCATATGTTATTTTATAACTTTTATAGCTCTTTACCGAATTTCAAAGTGTGTTGATGTATTAGAATACCTACATCGTTATTATGAGCGTCTACAATAGATAGAAGATAGTTGCAGTCTCAAGAAACCATCCATCCAACTCGTTGAACTCCTTTTTTTATGATAGTTCGGAAACGCAACTGTGTATTCCTACCATCGATTAAGTTAATAAAAAACCGTGACCATTTAAGATCAGATAACCCACTTGCCTATTTGTCACGCTTATATTACGAAAATACATATCTAACAACGAGAATTCCTACTCTAAAATAGCCAAAGAATTCGCGTTACTAGCACTTGGCATGAAAACGTTCGCTTCAGATTACGTGCGGGACCTATCCTAACCTGTCGATTTGACGGTGAGTAGGCGGTTCTAAATCAAAACTAGATTTAGGTTGAAATACCGTAGTCATGCCAATTGACTGAAGTATGACGCATCCCTTATTCGTAGATGAGTTAAAAACCTATCAACGTTCCGTGTTCGGTTCAAAATAAATAAAACTGCAACTCATGGAAATGTTTAAGCCGAGTGTCTTAATCATAAAAGCGAAATCTTTGTCAATTTGAGTCAGCAAACCACCTACATAGTGGCATATTATTTCAGACTAATTAATGACTTCGATGGGGTTAAATAAGTTTGTAAGCAAACCCGCTTTTAAAAGCTAATGAGTAATAAATATAAACTAAAACCATTTGATAATAACTAGAACAATTTTACTCCATTCAAATTTCTCACAAATTTAATATATCGGAGTTTTACTGGTAATGCGGACAAAACTGCATTAAAATCTGCACATTGGACGCAGACTTAGACAGACTTCAAATTATTTGCCGTATGGACCACTATGCGTCTTTCCGTTCCATATTTTCGCACTAGTTTAATCATTCTCATTTCACCCACATTAACCATTCTAAATAGCTAATTTTAAAATCCACATTAGCATACTGGTCACGTAACAAAGTAAAAAAACGGCCGCAAATCTTTATCGCTAAATAATTTCGCACATGAACCGGCAGGCGAGTCCCTGACACATTAAACCATGTAATTATTGGGCTCATAAATATCTTTGTATACCATTATAATCTATTTGTTCATTTTAGTTTATTGGCTTCCAAATCGGTCTGCGAAGAACCGATTATATTTCTGAGTTATGTGGACAAAAACTGGTACATATATTGTTGACTTAGTTATGAGAATGCGCTGCTTTATAGTTTCCTTTCGGATAATGTTTATTTAAGACTTGGCGCTTGAAATATCTTCAGATATAGACGTTTAAAGATACGTATTTAAATAACAATAAATATGTACGTGTGTGGACAGCTTTACGTTCTTTATCCTGCTGATAAATAAGCGGCAGTGAGAGGAATAAATATTATTGGATATGAGTTATTGTCATAAACTATTACAGCTAATATGCATGTGTCTGTTTTGATTTACAGCATGCAAGATAGAGAAACTTGACTTTCGAAAGACGTAAAAAATCATGGCTGAATACTTGTTGATAAATTCAATGATTGTATTTTTGTTTTTATTTAGGTTAATGTTTTTGTCGATTGTCTGACTCTGTACCGTTTATCCAAATTAAAATACACTGAAACTTTAAAACTTAGTTGTATGAGTCAATATTGAGATAAAATACTTATATGAAACAAGTGGATTATTAAAATAATAATCTTCACTTTTATAAGCTAACACATTTCCCGTATAGACAAGACTAATTTCCGGGAAAGTCGTGTCTATAGCTATAAGCTGACACAACATTGTCTACTGCAACTCAATAATATATGTAAATTTAATATTAAATTCATTAGTTTAAAAAAAACGGAATATTAATGTTCGGATTTCCGTTTACAAATATGACCAAACCTCATCGCACGTTGACGTCAGAATCAACATAATAATTGCCAATGTTTGTTTCTCCAACTCATCCTGTTATTTCATGATATTTGAAACTTTCCACAACTCTCACTGTTTATTTACTTTGCTACTGTTTATTACCCATTTATGATATTGTGTATGTAAATATTACTGTCTACCAACGGATATAACTTCCTTATATCATCATCACTATAAAATATTTTAATTTTATTCCGGCTCAGCAATCAAGCGACTATCTCGTTTCAATTATACTGGGTTGCTCAACTACTTCCCCGACTGCCTCGGTGGCGTAGTTGTATTACGGTAAGATAACAACGCTGAGGTCTCGAGTGCGAATCCCGGGTCGGGCAAAGTTACACTGGATTTTTCTATTCATTTTATAATGAATGGAAAACTCCAGAAAATTCAGCCCGGAGTCAAGAAT
This sequence comes from Deilephila elpenor, assembly GCA_949752805.1. NCBI lineage: Eukaryota > Metazoa > Arthropoda > Insecta > Lepidoptera > Sphingidae > Deilephila > Deilephila elpenor. The sequence continues at coordinate 7,982,710 of OX457112.1, forward strand.
TTGTGCACGATATGGCGATTGCCTCGCCCTCTACCACATCATGGGACGGAAAACACAAGGTGAAAAAGGGGTGTTCTGGTAGCACCAGTGAGTTTCAGTATGTATATCAACTACTTCCTTTTTAAATTACATTAACCGCTATGGTTAATATTTCATTTTATTTTAAATGGCCTTAAAAAAGGAAAAGAAAACAAGCAAAAAAAAGTCAGTTCGTGTTGCTCAGGGAGTTTCTTGCGCCGTTCCTTCTTTAGTTCTGAAGCGGTAGCAGCAGCAATTAACGATTCCAAAGATCTTGTATCGTTATTTGAATAAAGAATAGGTATTGTGATTTGATTTGAATTTAAGTCGAAACGCCGTATGGTGACAGTACTCGTATATGTAAAAATGTTTCCCTTTACGTTAAAAATGTTTACGGGTGCTACCGTTGGGTGTAATTATGAATAATTCCTAATAATATAATTGTTCCTAAACTCCATGAGATAAACACTAAATATTAATAATAATCCAACAATATAGTAATCTGGCTCTTATCTATCCAACTGCGGGGCACGTATCTCCTCTACGATTCACCATAGTCCATCATCCAAAATTAAATCAAAAATATTCTTAACATATTTAATAGATCAAAAATTCCGACAGCTTGCAGACAAAAAAGGAAAAGTGCTCATCAAATTACTGTATATTTATGATATTATCTACATGTAAACATGGTATGTTTGCCTGTCTGTGTTCGTCTGCAATGTATGTACTATGTACACTGGGGAGTTACTCTACGATCCGAAACGAAGTTCGAATGTTCGAACGTCGTACGTAAAACTGTAGGAATATGCCAAAATACTGTACAAAATATTCGAATCCTCCATTGTACATCGTAACCATAGAAGTTCGGAGTGAATGATAAGTGTCATAGAGAATAGTATTGATATTTAGAAGTAAAAAAAGTTATAACTTCGGACGTCGAACGATCGAACATTCGAACTTCGTTTCGGATCATAGAGTAACTCCCCTGGCGACTAGTGATTAGTCTAGACTCTAGACGAGTGACATAACATCTGAGACGCTCGCAGGCGACATTGAGCGCCCTCGCTGACCACCGCTTTATTTACATACCGCATGTAATTTTAATGATTGTTGTTTGTAAATACGTTTTGGTAATTGGTTTTTGGTAGAAGGTCGTAAAGTCTTCAGTTGGAATCTTATCAATGCAATTTGTGTGGGCTCTTTGTATAGAAAATTGTCTTATAAATAATTATCTAATTGTTTGTGTCTGGCGTGGTGACTCCCTCCTATCACATCTTGAAATGAAAATCAGCTTGGGTGGCACGCAGACCTGGGTGGCACTAGTGACACTTTTGCCTACCCCTTCGGAGATACAAACGTGAGCTTGTGTATGTAATTATTATAAGGTGAAAATAAACCTCTATTCAGTTAATCCTTTAGGAAATTAGTTAATTTGAGTCCCACCACGCTGATCTGTTTCAGATTGGTTATAGCTATGCTACTGACATGCATTAAAAATATCCAGCATCAATACGATGTACAATAATATAAAATATATAAAAATATATATTTTTAAGGTAAACACCAAACGTTTTCATAGACCGCAGATATCTTTAATTAGTCATTTTCAAAAACTACTCATATGTATGTATCTACTAGATGTCATAGCACATAAACTGCGATAGAAACAAAATCAATAAGAAAAACCCGCCTGTTTGGTCATCAGAGAGAATAAATAGGTGAACACTAAAACTACTATTTCATGTCACATTATTCACAATTCAAACAATCCCTCCATAAATTTAAGTCAATTTACAAAGTTGGCAATGGTCATACAAAAGTTATTCAATGATGAATCAGAAGGAAAGTCCACGTATCTAGGTATTGGAGGCAATGACTAAGGTATTCTAGGAGTATGTATGGTAGGATGGTCCTACACGATGAAGAATGTGCCATAAATTCCCACGCAAGTGCCTCACATTTCGGAATAAGCTAACGAACATCCGGTTTCAAACGAATCCGACATAATTATGACTTCCTTCGAGAGATAATTGTACTCTACTTGATAGTCAGCTGTTCTGTGCTCTATTTTCTTGCTGTAGTGTCACTTTGTGAACAAGGGACAACAACGGACGACCTTATAAGTTTCCTGAAAGCCGCTGAATCTCGGTTTAGTGTCACTTTGTTGTGGAAAGACAACCTAATAAGGTTGCAAGAAGTCGCTGAATACACACCGCTCACAACAGGTCGATGTTTCCACGGGGAGGCCTTTGTTCAGCACTGGGCTTCCTGTGGATGAGGAGGGAGACAGAGAAAGACTTTGCAGTGCTAATAAAAAAATGTTGGTGATAGAACATTCATTCTCCATTATTGGCGTATTACAGTCACTTTGTTTAACCAATATACAAACCTATCTAAAACTATTAGATATCTCAATTTCAACTTTAACCTCGATTCAACATTTAATTCTTCATAAAACATAAAAATAATGCCAGTTAATATCGTAATAGAGGCATACAAAATGTATTCATCGGTAAATGTACAAGGAAAACTCGTCTTTTTCGATGTCAGATGCAACTAGTAAGTACTTGCAACTCGACGAGGTAGAAAGCCGTTTGTATTGACAGCGGAGCAATTTACAAAATTTGTCGCATATTACCTCAAGAAAGTAGTGTTAAACGCTGCTTTCCACTGGAAACTTGGGAATTAATACAAGCTGTTATTACTTAAATATAAAAATCTGCCAATAAACAGTTGGCGTAGGCTTGTTACGGTTTTGTTTGACGTGTTTGTTCTAGGAATTTTAAATGTTTTAAATGTGATAAAAAAATTATTTTATAAATAACACCTACATTTATCCCACACATATGGGTCGTCCGCGGAACTATTATAACAACGTCGCACAAAAAATGGCTCATTATTTTCAATTAATTCTTTACCACATTTCAATTGTGTCGAAAAATCATAGTATGCCATAAAATCAATTTGTTTAAATCAGAATCACTACCGAAGTAGCATATCTACCTAAACTATTATTATGCTATGTATTTCAGAATCTCACCTTTTATACCTAATGTAAGTGCGTGTTGGCCTGTTGGTAACGGACCAGACGCGGCTGCCTACATGTTCACGGTGGTCGCGGGTTCAAATCCCAGGGCACACCTCTGACTTTTCGGATCGGAGTTATGTGTGTATTGATAGTCAATCACCACGCACTTTAACGGTGAAGGAAAACATCGTGAGGAAACCTGCATACCGTAGCGATTTTAAAGAATTTCTACGGTATGTAAGTCCGCCAACCCGCACTAGGCCAGCGTGGTGGACTATATGGCCTAACCACTCTCAATCGATTCTCTCGATTGTAGAGTAGGCCCGTGCCCTGCAGTGGGACGTATATGGGCTGATATAGATAGATACCTAATGTATCAGTAAACCAATGAGGCAACACATTTAATAAATACACATATAACTTATTAATGCAGTGTCTACACTGCCTACATCAAATTTGTTGGAATTAATGTGTGTCAACGGATATGTAGCGAGTGATTTATAGAGGGCGCTTGTGCCTCCACGGCTCATATATCAATACGGAGATATCAATCGACTTGGCTATTCAATTTAATTGCAGAGGTGCCCGTATTCAATTTCTACGGAATATCAATGGTAATGAAGGCTTTGGACAGATAAAATATGATTTAACCTCGATGAATTTATTCACTACGTTTAATACTAGACTAAGATGGTGTGGTGCTCTTATTACACTTTGATTACCGGAAAACGTTGGTTTGCTTTTATTTCTCTTGATTTCTAGTTGTATAACTGTGCATTGCATATTTAAATGGACAGTGATCTTTCAGATGTAGTGTAAGTTGTACTAGCATGTTTTAAAGCATTGACTACAAATTAAATCAAAATAATTTAGACCGTCGAAACTGTATTTTAATATCGACACATGATTATTGACAAAATAGTGGCAAATTGAATGAAAATATTTTTCCAACAGCATGCCATGCTGGTTTGTAAATAAGACGTACACATGTGATTTGCCAAGGTATGTGTGCGTAGTTAATTAATATTATTGTTTATTTTAACGATATAGAAAACATAATGAGGTTTTAGTTAGCCTGGAAAGGCAGAAGTTACTCAAAATCATTTCTTAGGCATACGAAATCTAGCAACGTAAACTAGGTCAATAACCGAAATTGAGAATTTAATTAATCATAATAAATAAATACACCCAATGGTCACACATAATACTGACCCCACACTAAGATCGAGTCTTGGCCCGTGGGTATAAGAAACTACGAGAGACTTTGGTCTCACGAACACCCAGACCCGAAACAAATGCCTGTGGATCACAAACAATTGTCTCGGTGCGGGAATTAAACCCGCGACCTCATGTTTCACACCCGGTGTCTAACCAACTGCGCCACGGAGGCGGCCAATTAAAAGGATGATCCTATTGGCATTTAGGTTATTTAATACAAAACGCGCTTTACATAGCACTAAAGCATAACCCCTTCACGTGAGTATTCTAAACTCATTATATGTTTGAAAGCCAATAGAACTCGTTTAAGATAACATCTGAAAGGAAATGGTGAGATCTTTACTCAGACATAAGTTATGGTAAACACTCGTAGTGAAATCAAATTTTGTAAGTGGTAGGCCATGTATTAGCCAATATTCACATTATAGAAAGCTAGGCTTGGCAGGATTAGTACCAGTGTTTAACAAAATGTAAATGTTATGTCGTGTTTTGATTGAGCTTTTCCAGAGGTCAGACAACCCTTCAATAGGCAACAATTTTCTTCTAACTATTTACTATTCATTTTATTTTTCGATAATTTTAAAGACAAATAATTAGACACCCCCAACTATTTATCCAGGTTCAATATGGCACAAACCGTTGACGATGATCACTTACCGGAGGGAGATAGAGCGACAGATGTAAGGGACTGATAGAAAAGAAACCGTCCACTCACCTTTTTATTCTCCATCTCCCATGGTTTCTATTGCAATTCGAGATTATTATTTTTTTATTTATTTAAAAATTAACAACTATTATTAAAGGATTAGCCCCAAAACGGTAGTGTTGATCTCCTTATGCTACTTACTACTTATGCTAATATACATTATATTTAATCCTATTACATTATACTATAACAAATTTTATTTAGTGATATGTTAGTGAAATCTCTCATAAAACACAAAAATATATATTTTTTTCCGGCAACATCGAAGTGTGACTCAAATATTCTCACGACCCTTCTCCATGAATAGGAAAACCAATACCCATTGATTGTTAAAAGCACTGCAACAGATTCAGAAAGTTAAGCTAAGTTTAGGTAGAGCTGATAATTACCATATTGCACCAGATGACCCACTAGTAAAAGACATACTATAAAAAATAAGAAATACAACTACATAACAAATCCATTCATGCTAAGGAGGATGCGCGGGTGACAGGCGGAATGCGGCGCTTAAACACGCGACGACGCCGCGCGAATTAACGGTACGGTGCCCGCTCGCGAATATAGTGCACATTCAGAAATAGACGCGACCAGTCTACGAGAACGTGGATTAACAACGCTGATTAACCAAATGTTGAATTTGTGAATTAATTGACGTCGCTACATTGCCTATTTGACAGCTTCGGTTACGTAATTGATGAGTAGCCAACAGTAATGGTAGGCTGCGGGTACTATCCATGCGGGAACTTCAAGGTAGTACATATCACATTGTTATGAACATTTTGAATTATGCATTCATTTTCGTTAATATATTAATATTGCAGGAGCAATAATGAATTAAGGACGGGTCATAATTACCCTTAACAGACCAAATAATTATAAAACTGTCATCGATTTCAAGATTGAAGTAGGTGGAAATCAGTTGTATCCTTGACTTATACATTCAAATGTACAAATTATAAATGTTAACATCCATATCGTATATTTTCAATCATCCGAACTAGGACGAAACTATGAATAATCTCGGTACAGTTAATGCAAAGTAAAACCGGCGATTCAACCAAATTGTGTCTGTCGTCCGCATATTTGTGTCGGCGACGGCGTCGCGTCGGCGGCAAACATCGTGAGCGACGCGTCGCCGCAACACTGATGCACTGTTTGTCCAAACTATTCCGCTCTAGCGAAACTACAGATGCGGCGTAAGGTGTAGGAAACGGGGGTGACTGCCCACAGTATTGAAGCTCAAGAGTCCTTGCTTTTCCAAAGCGATATTATATTTTCTTACTCGCAAAAATTGAGTGATTATGATAAAATATCGGAAAAAAGCATTATAAATTTAAAAATTCATTGCTGAATACTGACCACCCTAAAGGATTACTTCTTATTGATCATTATTGGTCCATAAAAGGATCTTAATTTTTTTATTTTGCCCACGGCTGTACTCCTTGCGCCGTCTTTGCGCATCGTCTTGTGTATGCAAACCGTCGCATTCGGGACAAATCCGACGGAATCTTGCTTGAATATTTGCTGTCTGTCGCCTGGCTATGAGATGACCAATTTGTTATTACGCTTTCGCCCTTAACTGTATTATTTGTCATATACATTTTATTGAAATAGAAAGTAAAACATTCTCTTGCGAAGAATTTCTTCGAAAATTACGAAACGAGACGAAAAGCGACCTATTTTTTTCGAAGATGTAAGTTTTTAAATTGTCAATTTTGATGATCATAAAAATTCTAAGAGAGGATAGAACATTATTGTCTCACACCTAGTTAGTTTTTTGATAAAATCAATTTATTGGCCCAATATATCCAAGGGGTGTTTGATCTACATACAATTGCTTGGCAATAATTGAAACATAATTTAAGCATTATATTGTGCCTGTACTTAAACCTATAACTTACAAGCAGCCCTGTTGACACTACAATTATTGTCACCATATTTTCCCAAAGCCATTAACTTAAATCTGTATCTGTATTGGAATTTGTTAATGATCGGTGGCCAGTTGTTCAGATCTGCGAAGGTGAAGGGACCCGGGGCGACCTCGACTATGTCCCAGGGAAACCAGCGATTTGCCTATAAATTACCACCATGATTGCTGTCTAAGGCTTATGATAGCTTGATTTATAATTATTATGAAAATTTACATACGTATTGGTGTCAGCGATTTTGAAAACTGATTATACGAATCGTATGCATTACTAGGTGCTGCATGACGCAAATATTCCTTAATATTTCTGCATTACTTTTAGTTTGTGAATGTAATTTTTAAAATATGGAAACATCGAAAGTTAATGTTCAGAGCAGTAAACTAGAGTTCACATGTTACGTAAATTTTGTTGACCTATGAAATAGATTAGCCCGTTTTATTGATGAAGTGCGTGGTGGCCTGTTGGTAAACGGACCAGACGCGGCTGCCTACATGTTCACGGTGGTCGCGGGTTCAAATCCCAGGGCACACCTCTGAATTTTCGGAGTTATGTGTGTATTGATAGTCAATCACCACGCACTTTAACGGTGAAGGAAAACATCGTGAGGAAACCTGCATACCGTAGCGATTTTAAAGAATTTCTACGGTATGTAAGTCCGCCAACCCGCACTAGGCCAGCGTGGTGGACTATATGGCCTAACCACTCTCAATCGATTCTCTCGATTGTAGAGTAGGCCCGTGCCCTGCAGTGGGACGTATATGGGCTGATATAGATATTGATGAAATAATCACATAATGACTGCCACGGTGGCGTAGTTGTATTACGGTACGGTTACAAAGCTGAGGTCTCGGGTTCGAGTCCCGGGTCGAGCAATATGTGTAATTTGTGCCCGATATGGCGATAGGCTCGCCCCATATCACATCATGGGACGAAACATACAAGGCGAAATGTGGGTGTCCTGGTGGCGCCTCTGCCTACCCCTTCGGGGATAAAGGCGTGAGTTTATGTATGTATGTATGTATGTATGTATGTATAATCACTAGCGGCTTGAAAAGCTTATTAAAAAATACCATAATGTACTTATTAATATACCATTTCACATACCAGCATATGAAATGATCTTTATTTCATATGCGGGTATATGAATTGAAGGCTTTACACGCACGGAGGCCACGCACACGAGACAGTCGTCCTTGAGTGTTTCGGTGAAAAGTGACGCGCGCGCGAGTGACAAAAACACCTTCCGCCGCGCCGTGCAAGCCTAATGTAAACTGCCTACTGACTAGTTAGCGGGACGGAACTTTTGGCACAAATGTATAAATACCGGTAGATGTAAGTACATAAAACTTTGCAAAAGAAAATATTGAGATTTTTTTACCTCTGTTTTATAATTCCATATTTTAAACGTTACATTTTGAGTCATTAAATTTGTGACAAAAACACCTTCCGCCGCGCCGTGCAAGCCTAATGTCTAATTAGCGGGACGAAACTTTTGGCACATCAAAAGTTATAAATAATGGTGGATGTAAGTATCGAAAACTCTGCAAAGAAATTATTGAGGTATTTTTTTAAACCTATTTTTTTTATGGTTTTGCTATATTTTGTTCGTCATGTATCTACTCTTTCAATTCTTTGATATTTTTTGTATTGCATTGAATGGCGAGACGAGCATGCCATTCGCCTGATGGTAAGTGATATGACCGCTCATGGTCAGTAGCAAAACCAAACACCATGAATTACAAAGCAATGTTTAGCATTCCACTGCGCTCGCCATCCTGAGGCGTAAGATGTTAAGTCTCATTATGTCCAGTAGTTACTCTGGCTACATTGTCCTTCAAACCGGAACACAACAGTGCATTTACACTGCTGTTTGGCGGGAGAAACTTTGACGCAAAATAAAATGTTTGGCATCCCAGGCCTAATTAATTGCCAGCCGGACACAGGTGCGCTCCATGTCTCTATAATTAGCTAGTGTTGTTACAAGAAATAATAGAATATAGACCATCTTTCATACGTCAAGTGACAGTTTTGTCGGCTTTCATTCGGTAAGTGAGGTTGCCGAATGCCCAATACAAAGGGTATTGGGCAATCCTCATCCTGTCCTTTTTTTCCTTTCCGCTTCTCGATTTGATAGACAACACATCTATGGATGGATGGATATGGATCTATCTATATATGTGGATGTTCATGGGCGGCAGTGATCCCTTTCTATCAGGCCACCTGTTTGTACGTTTTCAGGACTTATTGTTTAAAAATAATGTATTGAAAAGCTCAGTATCAAATACTCCGGATACATTTTATTTCTTGTACTCGTCCATACTTTTGTATTGTCACACTGCAACATATTTTTTCATTCTTAAATTCTTTTTTAATTAGTTTGTATTAACGTGACCATCGGCCTGAAATCAATGCTTAGGGAGTAGGTATTTTAATCAATCCTACTGACTTATTGCGGTAGATTTCGTATAACTTTTATTGGATTCGTTTAATTCAAAATAATTTCCCATTTCTAAAACATACAGGGTATATCAAGACCGCGACCGAAAACGAAGCCAGGTGGTAGTATTAGTGACTTCAGACATAATGCAACTAAAAATTTCGCAATAATTTTTTACTTATCGTCGTATTTGGGTGATAAATACATAGTTTTCCTAAAATAATTATGTACACCTTTTTATTTTTTAAGACGCAATGGTACGATAGGGTTTAAATTACTATTTTCGCAATAACTAGGTATTTACTACCCAAACACGATGATTTTCAAAAAATTGCAAAATAAAATCTGTCGCTTATTTTGCGAAATTTTTATTTGCATTGTGACTGTAACCACTAAAACTACCACCCGGCTTCGTTTTCGGTCGCAGTCTTGATATACCCTGTATAAAATTACTTTAGGTTATTATTCAAATGACATACGTGATGTAAAAATTATTGCTTGATTATATTGTCTGACTGAATTTTATATTATAATAAAAATGCATTTTAATAGGTACTTTATTAAAAAAAAAATACTATGATATAGTCTTGATTGTGACGTCACAAAATGCAGACGAGGCCATTCCGATCGTATAACACATGACATTGAAAATACTTTTTATTTGAAACTATTGTGACGTAAGCGGAGTAGAACTTTTTAATGCACTTGCGCACATGATGCTTAGACCAGTCTGATTTCGTCCTACAAACGTTTTTATAACCTCTTCTTTCCTATGTTTTCTTATTCTTAGTCTATATTTACTACCCAGCAATAACTGTAATGATCAATTATGTTCAGCCACCTTTTGGAAGCCACCTGCATCCGGGGACTCTGCAACCTTCATTGGGTCGTTTCTACTTGTAAATGTTCATACTAGGTTTTCCGGTACAGACATTATGAAAATAAAATATTACATCAACGAATATGAGTCGCGGTTCTAATAAAAGATAAATAAAATTTGTGCACACGCGCCAACAATAATTACATAATGTAAAATAGAGCGTGTCGGGAGTAAACAGCGTCGAGTTGCAAGCGGTTCTTGGTAGCGGCACGAGCGGTGCCAAAATCCGTCGCAATGTCACTGCATCCTGCACTAGGTATAAATCTGATGGACGGCGAGTTGACTGTTGCCACTCATTTATAACGTTCATGATTTATATGATCAGGATTAATTAATTTGATTTATTAATTTGCGATAGACTCGCCCCCTATCAGATCGCGGGACGGAACATGCAAGGCGAAAATTGGGTGACCTGGTGGCGCCTCTGCCTACCCCTTACGGGATAAAGGCGTGAGTTTATGTATGTATGTATAATCAGGATTAAGGATTAAATTCCTGTGGGAATAAATATAAATGGGAGTAACGGCTAAATTGGCAGAGAAGGTGTTGGTGATTGCGGGTTCCGCTTGAAGAGTTGAGTTCTTAAACGGTACCAAGTTCCTTCGCAAACAAACTTCAAAGACAGTTCAAAATCCATCGATGTCGGGATATAATTAGGCATACTGTTTTTGTCTTAATTTCCTGTGGTACTGGTAGTCAATTGCTATATGAGTGGAATTCGTTCCGGTTTTGAACAGTCCGGCGTAATTAGGTATGTTCACGGGCGGAGTCCCGCCAGTGGACAGTTTATTTGGATTGCACTGAGCTTACCATCAGATGCGATGTTAACTTGGTCATGTCAGCAAGAAAGTAATCTTATTATCGCTTATTTATCGCCTCTACTCAATTTTCCAAGCAACAGAATTTGTTAAAGATATTTTCAATTCGAATTTTAAATCCCAAAAATTTGGAATTAAAATATATGTTTCGTTTGTACCTTAAAATCGAATCTAGATTTACAGCGTTTGCATATTAGCTTCCGCCGCTCTCTAGAAAGACACAAACTGATTTAGTTTTCAACACCGATACGCAACAATTGCTAAGCGACCAAACTTTTATTTTTCTTACATTTTCATAAATAAACACTTAAGCGACGCGACGTGTCCAAAAAAATGCACTTATTCGCAAAATAATATGTTTCTACATAACGTCTAACATTCAGAATTGAAATCATATTTCATTGCCAGGAAATTACTGCGCTAATGACATCCGGGTATTATATTATTTCACATTCATGACAAATAGCGTTTTTTACATGTGCTACAAATGTTTCAGCTATATTCGTGTGTTCGTCATCAATAAACAGCATCGGATTTGGCAACATACGCACAACAAAAGATGATATCACGCTTTAAATCGCGTTTAATGTTGCAGGTGCTTAACAAGATGCATTACCTTACCCCTGCTAATTTAGGACTTCCACTTGTTGACGCAATTAATGTATTTAAGTATGTACGCACGATGTTTTATTATCTAAAGAATAATTAGGGGCTTTATTTCGTATAATTGTCCTGCTTTGGTTGCCAATAATGTGCTGTAATAAAGATATGCAACGATCACTTGTCACTCTCATTCTGCAGTAAAGCTCGGGTCTTACACCAAGACTATCAAAAACTGCGGATTATCATCATCATCAGCCCGTTGCAGTCCACTGCTGGGCATAGGCCTCTCTCAAGGTACGCCAGAGCCCAATGAATAATGTATGAGACAGAATATCTGAAGCTTCCGTAGAGCACAGGATGGGCAGCTTCATTTTCTGGTATGCTTCATTCACTGCGACCGCCAACCCGCCTGCCTAGCATGGCGATTGGGGCATTACCTCTCAATGTTAGGCACACTAAATAAACTGCGGATAACTGATAAAATTCATAATACTTTTTTTTAACCAAACAAGATATAGTCCTGACCGTGCAATCGAACCCACAGACTCTCGTTTCACTGCCGGATGTTTGTCCAATGCGCCTTCACTAGTAGATGAATCCCACTAATTTTATTTTTTGCATATTTTTTGTTCATTTCGTTGCAGGTTAATGACGCTTTTCCGTTCATAGATACTCGCAGTTTCTATGCAACATTTACAGAGCAAGTCATTATTAGAAATGGACGGACTCCAATAATAAAAACTTAAATGAATTTATTCTAAATATTAGTTATGTTACAAAATGAAATAAATAAGAATATACACATAAGGTCATGTATATAATTGATCAAAAACGTTGTTTTTTTTTAATTATATTTCATTTTTAGGACCGCCGAAATATAAAAAATTATGTTCAGACTTTTAAACATTGCCGAAGTAAATTCCCATACCTTACACAGCTATTACATAAAATTGGATCGTTTAAAATTCTTTACTAGTATTTTATTTACTTTAATAATATATATTTCTCTTCAATACCTTTACAGAACCTTGTCCGCGTTTCCACGTCTGCGAATAACATTTACTATTTATTCAAGTTGAACCACGTCATAAATTGACGATAATTGATCTGTAACTATTCGTACGCAGTCCTTAAATACCTTTGGAAATATTTGTTTCGTGTAAAATGAATTAAAACGTAGTTGCTAAGCAGTACGGCTAGAATGATTCACAATATTCCATTAGGAAAATAAATTAATGCCATACGCTTCGACGGCCTCGGTGGCGTAGTTGTACTACGGAGTTTTATATTATCTTGTTGTTTTGTATTATCAGCCCGGAGTCAGGAATTTGTACCCTATATGGCGATAGGCTCGCCCCCTATCACATCGTGGGACTGAACAAAAGGCGAAGGAACTAAATACACCTAACAGCCACACAGATAGTCCTAACACTTAGTAAGATAAAAAGTCTTGTATCGCGGATATCAGAAACTACGAGAAACTTTCTGATTCGTCACAAACATTCGTCTCATGCGGGGACAGAACCTGCGCCCTCTTTTATCGCGGCCTTTTCTCAAAAGCTCCCAATCTCTTTAGACTGCTCTTATCATCAAGTACAGACAATTTCCTTTTCTCTACTACATAAACTAACCAAATTCACGTAGCGATATAAAAGTATCCTGTGCCAATTCTGAAATCCGTACCAGTCTGTGAATAAGCTTTGCTAGAGCGAAGCAAATCCTAGCTGCTCTAGAATCCGAACGTAATCCACGAGGAATTGATACCGAAATCGATCCAAAGTAATCCCCGTGTCAATCAAGAGGATATTATCCCGTTTTGATGCAACTATTTTGGTTGGCGCGTGGGCGAGCCGACTTAACCTGTTTATTGATATGCTCATTCCCTCCTTTTAGTATACTCGTAATTATTATGGAATATTGTAATTCTATAGTCTAGTAGCAACACGTATGGGTTGAGAACTCTGTTCTGGGTTCGATTACCAATTTGGACAAACCCTTACTAAAATGTTTATATGAAAACCTCATATAAGACCTAGATTTTGTGTCCGGTATAACATGAGTACATACTTTATTGCGATAAAGGATGGACAGAACAAGAAACGGAACAGAAAAATGAGCTTGGCCAATGTGGGTGGCATTACTAAGTCTTTGGCTGCCTCTTTGGGGATAGGTACATGCGTGACCTTATACATGTATGAATGAATGTGTAATCGCTTTAAAATCTGCCTGTAGGTTTCGCAATGAAACACCTATGTAATCACCCGTCAGCGTCGAGGCGGCTGATTCATCCCAATACATTCGGTGCTTTTCTAGACACGGTGCATCGCATGCGTCAGATGATTTTATTTAAATGTAACTAAAAAACGACATTTATATCGAATAAGGACACGATGATCACGAACCGGTGTTTGTCCGTTTAATTCGACAGAAACTAATGGCGTCTACCTCGTACAGGTACGTGCTCATATTTTAGTCTAAAACTCATAATTTATGTCTAATGATTTAGCTATCAGTGCAGTCGATAAATCAATTTTAAGAGTGTATAGTCGGGTGTTGTTTAAAATGTCATTTATTGTAAAACACGGAGGTTACACAAGACGATGGCGGGACAATTAAGAGGTAGTGTGTGCCGGCGCTCGTCACGTAGGCACTACTGCTAGCTACTACGCCGCCAGACGTGTAATCAAGGCGGATTTCTTGAATCATTATCGGTAATAGTCGGTCGCCACTCGCCGCTACCGTACATTTTCAAAATCATCGGGTTCAAAATGAACGACAATATTTTCGAGAACGCCGAAATTTATTGTCGTGTTAATTGGGCGGAATTGTTGCAATTTACTTTTGTGCGCTCGTGTGGTAACCCACAACCGTGGGTCACGTGAAAAAATCAAAAATTATTATACGTTATCAATCATCGAGCGAAAACCAACGCGGCTGCGCTATTCTTATTCATATCTACGAACTTTTTTTAGGAATGTAACGTAACAAGCGCCCTTGAAAAGACTTCAACGCTTAACCGACGTGAAGTTCAATGATCCAGCGCTATTATTGAGAGCTCTAATCTGATAATCTTCTTTGTGAACGATTTGTAAAGCGTGTCATCGCTCAGTGGTGACACTGCACGTTCGCCGAGAGCTCGGTGTTCGCCAGTCATCGAATACCATCACGTTTACGAGTTCATTCTGGCGGAAGCGCTCGGCTTGAACGTTACAAAGAAAGTTTCGTAATGAAGGGCGCTGTCAGCGTGATGACTGGCCGGGGCTAGACGTGCAGACGGACAGACAGGTCCAAGGGCACGGCGACGAGGCGACAGGGTGTCAGCGCGGCCTCGCGGCAGGGTGTCGGCCACGAAGGCGGAAGGCCGCGGGAGGCGCGCGTGGCGCGTCGGTGGCGGCGGTCGTCGACACGGCTCGGCGCACCACTCGCTGCACTTGCACTGGCGGAGTCGCGGAGTCGCGGAGTCGGGCGGCTGACCGCGCTCCGCGGCCGGGCCCACTCAGTCCGCGGCCACTCTCCGCTAGGGCAACACCGGCGTCGGATGCGTGGCGCGGCGGGTACGTCGGGTGCGTCGGGTGCGGGGCGCGCGGTCACTTGTTGCGGGCGGGCGGTGGCGGCGCGCGGCACGTGGCGCGGCCGCGGGTGGGTGTGCGCGCACGTGGCGGCGCGCCGGCCGCACAGTGCCGCGGCGGCGGGCGTCGAGCGCAGAGCGCCGCACGCGCCGGCATGCGACGTTAGCGGGAGCATGCGGCTGCCGCTGCTGCCGCTGCTCGTGCTGCCGCTCGTGCTTGCGCGCCCGGCAGCAGGTGAGAATTACTCTTTTACAATATTTTGTGACTCCCAGTATTAAGTTCCTCGAGTTTCCGAGTCGCCGACGAACTTAGTGCATCGTGTTTTATAATTTGGTAAAGTTATTTTGGCAAAAATTCCATAATCGTCGATCCTTGCGATACACAAATGTTTTCGACCTTTGTCGGTATTAATACCGTTAAAGTTTAAAGTTTCGCGACTTGCACCGCCGACTTGTAACTTTTCCCACTAGTGGCATCTATGGGTACGTATGCATTTTCAATTTTTATTTCGAACTCAATATTTTCAAAGTTTCCGCAAAGTTCCGAGATAGTTCTGATATTGCGGTTAGGCCTAGCAGTGCTTAAAGAACTGATGAAGGGACGATAAATTTGCGCCGGGCAGGTGATAAAGTTAATTGCGAGTGATTACTGATTAGTCGGTAGGTGTGATAATTCGGGCGCGCACACCGGCGCTGGACCGGTAAGGTGGCTTCCGTTCTGCGTTACGCGCGGCTAACGTGGCTTACATCTTACGACTCACGAACACAATGTTACTATTGCTAAAGCGCGACATGTGCTCGTGTTTTTTATTAGTGTATATTTAAATTAAATTTATATTCAAACATTTCATAGCTTTACAAATAAATATTATTTTAAATAAATAACCTCAAAGTATCACTGAAAAGTTTGCAAAGTACAAAAATTGCGTCAATTTGTACTCCTCAAATAAATATAAAGTAACAACATTCCTCACTTTACGACCATTTCATTCAATTATAAATGGGCGTAATAAAAGTGAACTAATGAAATATTTACTATACATTAACTGGCACCGGTAAACAATAAGCTCTCGATGTCGCCACTGGCTCGCATCCAGACATCAGCTGAATGACATTATAAAAACTGTATAGTATTAGAAAACATTACTACTTCCTTCACATTTTATTATACTTATCGCGGTTTATGTGTAAACAAACTATTGATAAAACGTACTTGTTTTCCTGTTTGGAAACTTTCTGCTTTCAAAATACTCGCCGCGTTATTGCGCTACAAAATTACGCCTTTAAATAATTTGATCATAAAATGTTCTTCGTATTTTTTACATTCATGTTGGCCATTGTAAAATGTCATTTTTTATCGTCTTCATAAAATTACGGTTATACGTTTGCATAGTGGTCATAGATAAATTACTCTCTCTCAAAATTATTTCGTCTACATAAAGATTTAAAAATCCAATTTTCAATATAACAAGGTGAAATTACAAAAAGTAGAACCAGGCTAAAAAACTGAGTCGGAAACCTAATATTTATGTATATAGACGGGTCATAAGTGTAATCAAGTCCTTCGGTTAGTAAACCTGCACTACACCTACGTACTAAAAAAAGCCTTCAACACAATGACATAACATAGTTAGACATGAGATTATTAGGCTTATAAAATAACTTATAATAGTATTCCCACTAAAGTTATTTTTTTACTTATGTGATAAAAAATAATAAAAAAGTGTTTTTGATAACAAATCTCAACAGTATTTAAATATTAATTTCCATACGTTTCATGAAAATGACGTCCGTTTAAACCCAAGTATCATTTGAATTAATTTTTAACCTGAAACTTCCATATTAAAATCTTACTTGACTACATATTGATTTTAAAGAAAATAGTAATTAATTTCACACAATCCATCTACCAGGATATGATATTATATGACAATAGTAATAACCACAATACGCGGAATCCGCAGACGACGTCCGGTGTCTATCGCGGGATCGTTTCGGAACTTGCACATTACCTGTGCGGTTTCCTAATACTGCCTGAACACTCTCAGAATATACGATTAGCTCAACAATTATAATCATTACTCTTGTATCATAATTTTTCATTAACGTCCTTATTCATAGACAGTTTCAAGGTTTTTAAACTGTCTCTAAATTAGGCCGTTAGAGTAGCGTAGTTGGTTTGACGCCAACTGTGAAATGAGCGGCCGATTTACGCGGAGTTTGATTCCCCGTAATGCATCCCCGTGAAATCAGCTTTCTCCAACATAATATAGGCTTGAATAAAATAGCTCTGAAGCGTTGCCGGCTTTTAAATCTCCTTATTATCTCACTGATGATATTATGTTCAAGTATAATAATGAGTGATGACCATTTAGATTCAGAGAGCCCGTCTGATTGTTAGTCTCCTTCTCTATTTCAAAACAAAAACGCGTTCTCCTACAGAATTTCATTTTTATTATGTTACTCATGTTTATATCTATAAAGTTTTTCCCCATATTAAGTGAAGTTGTGGTGCTAGTACACGACGATGCATGTCTGAAGAAGATTTCTGAAGAATTTTAACAAAATCAGAAGATACAAAACAGTAAAACCAAAGCTTATGCCTCGCGGTATTAATTGCCACGAAGTTTTTCCATTTTTCTTTCACCCTTTATCTAGATTTGAACCTCCTGTACAGTGATCTCAATACAACTAAATGCCGTCGATTATCATCCTAGAAAAGCGACACCATCTCAAATAGTTTACAAACGGAAAGCACCTTCAAGCTGACCTTTTCACTAGTAATCTCTTTGCTTATAATAATAAGCAGGACCCAAACCTAGGTAAATCTTAAACCATCTAAATAGGATTGCACACATAATCCTAGATGACGCAAAACCCGGACGCGAGTGCATCAGGCAAACAATTAGTTATGTGGGGAAAAAATAAATGACGCATAGACGCAGAGGTGACCTGCGACACACGCCGACGCGCGACCATTATGCAATTTCAAACTGCATATTATGTGCATGTAAAACAAGGCAACGTCGATTAACTTTAATATGTTGTCTCTAAAAAGTTTTTACCCTTTTTGGTGACATTTGAAAATGGAACGACGCGGCGTTTTGTTTCTGCAAATCCGTTCTGTTGCTGTTGTTTAGGGTTATTGAAGTAGAGGTTTTGGTTATTTTTACTTGTTTAAGTTTACAGAATTAGTAGAGTGTTGTCTAATAAGCAAAAATTTCAAATTGCAAAACGTAAGCTTCGTCTGTGCGATTCCCAGGCCTTGACATTTTTTATTTTATAAATTAAATAGTTTCCGATATACCGATAATATGCCGCTAGACATCTTAATGGGGGGTTGGAATATGTGTCTATTGAATGTTAACTAAAACATTTAAAATATCGCTTAATTAAAAATAACTAACCATTTAATTAAGGCACAAAGTCGATGAAGCGAAAGAGGTATGTCAGGACCGTGGAAAGTAGAAATGCTTTGCCTCGACTAGTATGGGAAACAGGTGTGACATTGTTATAACCATGCACGTTGTAAAAGAGTACGCGAAATATTACAACGATGACTATTTATAGCAGCATTTATTAAGTTTTACGTTGCATTCACCTCGAGTATTGATTATTTATGTGCATACTTCAATGCGCCAGTAAACGGGGATAATAGGTTAAATAATGAAAATTATTTATATTATGTATTTACTGCACTGACGAATTAGAGTATTGGTTTTTCATTTATGCTCCCGATATTATCTAAGATACAGTCAAAGGTTGACAATATTTTAAAGAAAATGATTTACAAGTATATTCTCCTTACTTTTAGAACTAAATGTGCGAAACCATTTTTTTTTCGGAATTATCTTTTAATAGGAACATTTAGATTCCGGCTTCAGTAATAAAATAAAATTAATATAATTTATTATAAAATACTAGTATTTATAATTAAGTATAAATATTTTTATAGAGCATTGTTACTAAACAAGGTCGCAATAAAAATTCAAACGTCGGTCAAAATGATCTATTATTAAAATCAATTGAGATAAGAATTTATCTAAATATACAACATAAATAAAACATTTGAACATAAATTGCCACATATATTTTTGAATTTTAAATCGTTTTTCTCGATATAATTTACCTATAAATTGTCTGTTTTGAACATTAGTTTTGAATAATTCTGTCGTAAATATAAGTAGTGTGATCACTGAGGAAGTGCAGGTGAAATTACAAGCAGTTAGCGCCTCCTTCTATCTATTTAATATCCACATAACAAAATAATATTATATTTTCCGTCTGTCTGACATCCGCTCGACCCGGCCAGACCATCTCTTATAAACTGTAGTATTAAACTCCGTGTTTGGTTATAATCACTTATAAATTAATGTGTTTTGAACTTGAATATGATCGCCAGTGGAGAAAATACGGTCGAATACGCTATTATGGTCTTATGATGATTAAATTTCTTGTCTAGTAATAGCTTTATTAAATATAAGTCCCCTAAAAATGGCAATTTTATCGGTTCGCTTATATGCTTTTTATGTGACTCATTTACATGTGAGCATATTTTTCAAGAAATAAGTTGAATAATTTTGGTCATTTACTGAAAAAAATCGTAATAGACCGAATTAATTGTGGATGTGAACAGTGAATCAGTAAATTCAATAGATGCCAATAAGTTTTCGCGTCTAATACAAAAGTGAAATTGTACACGGAAAGTGTTTTCTTAAATAAAATTACATAAAATTAAAAGTCATAGCATGTTGCAAGCTGGATCGCGAGGTGCAGAGTAGCGCGACAACTAACAATCCGCTCGAATAGTATCATTTTAGGAATGAATTCTGATATATATTTCAAAATAATAGAATATAAATAATGAATAATAAATCATTCTAATACCTAAAATATAATCTCAAAATGCCACGCTTATTGAAGTAATCGAGATTTAAATATGGAGAAGTAAAATGGAAATACTTTGCGTTTAACGAAACGTGTCACGAACGCATCACTCTTTAGTTCAATCATAAACTTCAACACAAGCCCGACAATACATTCCCGTGAAGTTTGGGACGTGCAAGGCCGACATTTGTTTCGAAACGGCCGCACTTTTGGCAGAGCGGGTGCAAATTTATTTGCATGTGTAAATAAATATTAAGAAGGTGGGTCGTCTGGTTCGACTCGCAGCCGATCCGAGCGATGATTCGAGAGGAGCCCATAGCCGACCACCTGCGGGCTGGTGCCGCCCGCCGCCGCATCGATATCGATAAATTGCATACATTATCGATACATTTATGCAGAAATGTAACCAAAATTGTTTTTTGGTGCAAGCAATAATTAGATGAATAGTCTGTACATATGATACGAGTATGTAGTTTATTATTCTCCAATATGCACATTACGTAGTCGCTAACGGGTTTATTGCTTTAGAATGAACGCGGCCGTCTGCATGCCAAGCGGCGATTCCTGGTGATCGCCCCTTTGAATTATGCGCACGGGCACGCTTACGCGTCTGCATTCAATCGCCTCGGAGATTTATGTGTGTCCCGCCTGTTGGCCACATACAAATGTTTCCATGAAATTCGACGTGAGAAGTTCGCCGCTCCGCTGCGCCGGCCGACTACATATTCTTGTAGAGCTACATCTGGCAAATTCATTATAATACTTGAATGCATTTACAAATCTAACAATATAATGACCAGTTCTTTCCTATGCATTAAATACTTCTAGCTTGAAAAGTGTGAATTAACTGAATGTTGAATATTGCTTATATTTTTGAGCTCTGTTATTAAAATTTATAAAAAGACGATAATATCCGCTTCCCAAAAACCCACGCACATTATTTAAAGTGTTCCACGTTGTACATAAATGTGGTAAACATTAGAGTACAATTCACACCATAACATCATGGGAATCGTGACTGAGTCATAATGTCACATCCTGTAGTTAAATAACATAAACACATACAAGACCATTTTTATGAATAACATTTCCATTTTATGAATATTTTTCCGAAGACTATTTGTAAGTCACATTTTTTCGATTCATAAAGTATTTTTCCGAAAATATTATCGATATAATCGTATTAACCGGTGTGAAACATCACTAGTGTGAATGCACGTCTGTGATGCAGTTGGCAGTGCATCGACGAAGCATTCGCCATTGTTCTAAAGAATTGAAAATACTGCGCGAAACGGAACGTCAATTCGCTCTCTTATCCTGTCCTTTAGTTCTGCAAGTGGGACTCACGCACTACGCTCAAATGCGCTCTTCTATTTTTAATATAGTAAACTAGACCATTTCTTATTGTGTCTGGCTACAGTGCTTTATAAAGTTTTCAAAGGCTATTGAAATATTTTTAGATCAAATATGTTTAATGCGATATTTAATTTTCCTGAATAAATTGACGTTGCGTCGTTTTTCGACACGTTGCGTCTGTTAAATGGCCGCGCTTACGGGAACAATGAGTTCCTATTTTCGATTCCCGTTTTGGATAATCTTTATATTAGTCTTACAAATGTCATATCAATTGCCCGGGACTGCTTATTGTGTTTGACATGGCATGGACAGACTCGCCTTCTGAAATACTTTGCGAAGGAAATAATTTCGACAAACTAGGTTATTTTTTTTTTTTTTTATTATCTTATTTATTTAGGGACTTTTACCCAACTACGGCATGTCAGTCCCATTGTACCATACACAATAACAATCAGATAAATAATATTTAAACATAAACAATATTTGGAAAAGACATCTCCATCCACACTTAACGAGGCAACATCCAAATCGGCTAGCCCCCTGTTAACATTTCGAACAACGTACAAACTAGGTTATAACCTTATGAAATTCTGCACGCCTTCTGACGGTATAGCAGGCGAATAATGGAAATAAGGCATCGTGCCAGTTTTCTCACGATGTTTTTCTTCACCGTTACAAGTCCGTGGTAATTGGTGATCTGTAACACAGGCCCTGCCTATTTCAGCCTCACATGCAATATGTTTGTACCCTTTTCTGTAGAGAGAAATAAATAAAGTTATTATTATTGATTAACTATCAATATAATACACATTTCTAATAAGCAAGACCTAAAATAAGCAATACGTATCTCTCTTTCTTGAGTTCGTGTTTACGGTTGTATACGGCAAGTCATTTGCACAATATTTGTACTCATCTCGGGATGCACATACGTATTCTATATGCTCTATACGTTAAAAATGTGCTTAATATGTTCTAAGTGCCAAACTACATTGATTCTTGAATCTGTATTACGTTGTTCAATCTACCATTTCATTTTAATGCGGAATAATTCAGTAAGGAAAACACATTCTTGTGTAAGTTCACGCTAGTTCCCTCGAAGAGGTGGGCAGAAACGCTTCTTGTGGCACCCACAGCCTCAAGATTATTTCGGTCTTTTCCGTTCTAGTTTTAAATACTATTTCCGGACAACGAAAACCCACACAAACTGAGTTACGGTTTCATTACATTATTGTTTTCAATTTTAGTGTACCTTTTTCTAAATTAGTAGATTTGATACTAGGTATTTGTTTATTTACACTTCACAGAACACTAATAGAAAAAAAAATCATATAAGAATTACATATAAAAAGTACAGATATATAAAAAGCCTTATCGATCTAGGCGATTTCTTCGTTTTCCTTCATCGTTAAACCAATTTTTTCTGCAAACCTTACCCGTAACATTCTTTCACATTTCAATATAACGGTCCAGATCACACTCAAATACTTTATTTTATTTAAATGTGATATGGATTTGTGAAAAGTTGGCAAAGTGCAAGAATTCTGTCCGTTGTATAGGCGTCACGTTGAGCAAACGCTTCGCTTTATCACCTGACAGGACGTGTCATGTCGGTATTTCTCTCTAATTAACTAGTGCGCATTTTGTAATACACACATCTAAAATTAATTCCACTTTCTAGTTTATTTCACGATTATTAACTACTTTATCACGATTAATTTGATACCAAGCTATTAAAGAAATTTAAAACATTATTTTTCTCCTCAGAATTGGCTTATTTTCGTAAATTCGTAATACCTCCAACCCTCGTATTAAATTGTCTGGTTAATATCTCACGGAGCGTTATTAACTCGACCACAAAATGTGTATCAGTAGTAACAATGTCGACACCTCCCTCGCCGCGTAATAAACGTTAATTTTGAATGTTAATTTAAAATCTTAATATAATGGCTAGACGGAGGCTTAAAATATTATGCAAAATGTAAGTCCAAGCCAGACACCTGTTTTTGTCCTTCATTGTCCCAGAAACGATAACTAGGTCGGCTGGAGGCTGCCAGACAATCACAATTTTAAATTAGGGACCCTAAATTTGGGCGAGACAGACTTTACAATACCTATGCATTTCATTATGAAGCCATCCCTCCGTTTGTGCGGGCTCTTATTACTCTAGTCTGATAGATGTGCGATTTTATGAGCTTTCACATTGTGAGCGAAACCCTTTTTTTATACTTATTTCTCAGGTGTAACACTAAAAATATCAAGCATAAAAGTAACAATTTAAAACTCAATTATATTATTCTCCGAAATCCAATAGCCGTTGTTAAAATTCAAAGTAAAGAAAACTTCATGACGAGATATAAGCAATTGAATTTCATTGCTATTTCGAATTTTAAATGGTCCCTTAAAACTATTTCTAAACCAAATAAAATAATTAAAAGTAATCCCTATAGGATTGATGTTCGACCAACGGATGATTCACCAAGATATCACGAGATAAAAATTCCATTCTTCGAAACTATTTCAAAGATTTATAGAGCATGTGATGAACGAAACGAGATTATATTCGCTGTACAAATAATTAACGTCCAAAAATAAAATTGATTAATCAACTAGTGTAGAAAACTTATTCATGCAGATGGGAATTTCCTGTTGTTCTTTTGATGAATGAAAATTAATCTGTACATTTTCAAAGAACGCACCAATTTTTTTTACCTGCGCTAGTGTTTATCTTTGGAAAATGGTTGCGTTGCCAACAACAACATACCGCTCAGTAAATCAAGCTCAGTTATTATTTTGACAGGATCGATTCGAGCGGATGGCGATTGATTTAGTATTTACTATAGATTGATCTAGTGATGCGTATAATTAGCTGCACAGTTTTAGATGTCTATTTCGGGGCCATTCATGTATTCAAATATTTGCGATTGTCACAAGTAGAGCTGATCTATTTAAAGCGTGGCCGCTCTTGACTCGGCTGTTTGTTTTTCGCGTCCGTTTGGAGTATGCACGCTAATTGTGCCCACAATATCGTACGTACACACAATCAAATTATATCGAGACTATTTCTACAATTAGAATGGGTATTGAGGTTAAGAACCGCTGTCGGCTCGTGCGGACACATATGGCAACAAACGGAACCGATTCAATATTAGTATGTGACTTTTAAATTCGATTTTGCGCGAATAATACACGCTCGTATTGGAATTTATTATAGCAGGTTTTACTATTAACGGTATATCGAAAACAGTGCATGCAACGTCACATTGAAAGCTCGCTATTTGGTATTTATTAAGGAGCCATCTATATAACAAAGATGCGGCATAGTTGAAGGATGGATGAAATTCCAGTTTTAAAATTTTTAATGACATTTCTTAGAATTGGATTGGAAGTTCGACGGGAATGTAATTACTGCGGCGAGCGCAGCCGCGGGCTGGACTAACACAGCGCGTAATTTTCTCAAGCCTATTAGTAGTTCTCGAAGAATCGATATCGAAGAAAAAATGTAGATAATAATTGAAGAAGAAACAGTAAAAGCAATTTAATTTACATTTAATCGGTACTGCAGTCAATTATATAAACTTACATTAATATAATTACATGGCGAGTGCGGCCACACGACCGTACATGGCAACATTAATTTCTCCATACAATACATAAAATTACTTTTCTACCGTATCCCTCATTCTATTTATTTCAATATGTCGGATCCCATATTGAAATTAACACATTATGCAAATACGAACTACCATTTTAAAAACAATTCATACCGGTAACGATGCAGCTTCGCGACTCGCAAGGGCTTAATATCTGTTCGATTATCTCTGAGTGAATACTAAAATATCCTTAAAATGGAGCCAAATCCGAGATTAGTTCCCAAATTCCGTATAAGTGAAGGTGACGACATCGTTCACTGGCCAAGCGCCATAAGCGCACCGTCCAGTGACGTCGCAAAGGCCGTCCAAGGCCAGCAGCAAAAAATCCGCAAAAAACACATCTTCACGAACTCGCGATGCTTCGCTGACTCTCTGTTAGTTCAGTTCGCATCCGCACTTACATTTAATGATAACTTTTTACTTTTGCCAACGCATTTTAAATTCCTTTCGCGTTCATCATATTTTTTACGAATGAATTAGGAATCCGGGAAAATCTTTGCGTTGTATTGCAGCTTATCCTCATGAATCTAAATATGAATCATATTAGAGAAACATTCGGTTTTCCCTCTTTCAAACTCCATTGATATGCAATGTCGATAACTGTGTAGAATTTTAAATCTTAACGTCACTTGATTTATTTTAGAGTTTAATTTATGTGTACTTCCAACATAGCAAATTCAAAATGTATTTACAAATCAATATTTATAATATCACGCGCCTCGTTCTTAAATCGCAGATCACCAAATAAACAAAAAACAAAAGCATGCGATTAATAATTTATTTCATTAGCAGAGAGTCACATAACTAAATAATATATTTAATTCCACTTACAAATTAAGTATTATTTATGTACTACCAACTTTATAGACTTGACATTTTAGACGTTTTAATATTTACTTTGTTGACCATAACCACGTGTCCACATTGGTCAGTAACGTTAGCCGAAAAATGGTATATATGTCGTACGCAAGCCGGATCTGATTTGGTGTCCAAAATGTGGCGCCGCTCACGAACCCGGCGTCTGATAATTATTTATAAAGATGTAAGGTCCAGTCCACACCGACACCCGCCGAATTGCGACAATCGTCTGCCTTTCGTATTCACAATGTCAAATGTATTATCAGCCGTCAATGGTGCTATCATATTTTAATTCACCGCTGATGTGTTTGTTTATTTTGTGATGAATGTAATGTACCAAGTCATAAATTAAAGTGTATTAGTAAAAAAAACCACTTCGTATGCCAAGATTTAAATTTTACGTTATCTAACGAGAGTATATTTCATAATACTTTTCCGCGTCAACAACAAGCATTATTTACAACCCATACAAGTGGCATATACCTAAAGACTAATTTTAAAACATTGAAATATACATCTTGCTCGATTATTGCACGCAGTTAAACCTCTAGACAAACGCAAGCTATAAACTACGCAATCTATGCCGTCCGCATCAATAATCACGCGACAAATCAATAACAATCGTAGTTATTGGCAAGTCATCATGGTGCAACCCTAAGGAGCATGCCTATGCCGAGTCAACGGCCGCGCAGTACTGCACAGAATCATACAAGTATTTGCATCAGCCGATCATTGACGACTGCCGAAACGGACAATGTAGTAAAGCGGATTATTTTTAACTGAACAAGCGGTTACGTAACTGTCTGAAAATTCAAGTAATGTTGCAATTCATCAAAGTTAACGCGGTGCCGATCTTGATAGTCGGCTCGTTTGTATAAGGATTTGTTGTCAAATGTTTTTCTGCGATACTTGACAGAATTTGAGTAAGTGCGGATTATAGAAATAATTTTCTAATTACCATACAGCATTTGCAATTTTATAACTAGACAATAGACATACATAAATAAACTTACGCCTTTTTGCCAGGACACCCATATTTCCCCTTGTGTATTCCGTCTCACGATGTGATAGGGGACAAGCCTACAGCCATATGGGACACAATTTCCTGACTCCGAGATCACTTTGCCCGACTCAGGATTCGAACCCGAGACCTCAGCGTTGTAATCGTACCGTAGTATAACTGCACCACTAAAGTTCAACTAAAACTAGAATCCTTAAGAATACAATAAAATAGAGTCGCCCTAACAAGCAATAAGACAACAATTTCATGCCAAGTACAGTTTATTACAAAATACAACCCATCAAAACATTAATGACAATAATTTATTCAAACTTAGTTCCAATTTTAAAAACACGTTCGTTCAAAAAGCGCGGCCCTCAGCCCTATAGAATGTGTTGTGATCGGGTCGTTGTCGGGTCGGTGCCGTGCCGCTGTCGGCGGAACGCATTGAAAAATAGCGTCTGGCAGGCGTCTAGTGTTAGCGAGCGCAGCGTGACTCACGCGCACGCCCGACGCAGCCAGTACTGATGCAATGTTGCCGGTTAACGCAACTCCCACATCCAAATTCCCATGTTAGTGCGTTGGAATGAGCTGAGTTTATGTTAGGATTTGAAAGGTGACATGACTTTGAACAATGATAAATCTAGCTTCGCAACAAATTATTGTTTTATTGTACTCTATCATAAACTATGTTTTCAGAAAGTGGTCTACATATAATTTTAAATTTTTGGAAAATAAAAGTTTTTATCTACATATTTAAAAAACACTTGATACACAATGAGGAATGGTTCAATGAAAATGAAATTGTAATAACATTACTCTATTTTCAGTCCAATGCACACCACGTTGATTATCGTTGATAAAGTGAAAAATACATTTTATGCATCCCTATACAAAATATGTATAACATTTTAGAACTGCAATGTATAATAAGCCGTACATCATAGTGAATTTCTTTTACCTATCAAACCATCATTGTCAAATTAAATCTATATTAGAGTTAATCCTGGCACCGAAATACCTTTAAAAAATCGCATATAAAAAATATGAAGGAAAAATTCCAATCTGGCAACACAAGTCTCGGCGGGTAGACCTCAGTAAGTCGGTAAGCCGGCAGTCTCGACATGTGATCCCCACACCGAGTCGTAGTTCCCGCGTACATCTGTTTTCAATTTGTTTAGTCTGGATCTCGGCAGAGAACAGTTTTATTGCTTCTAGTAAACGTTGTAAACACAGTTTTTGCTTCCAAACTATTACGAAGTTTTTTAGGTAGGATTTCCGACGTGAAAATTGTATCTTTGACGTTTTAAAGTTTAAGAAGTTACTTTTGAGTATTCTTGATACTTGTATTCGGCACTTTTTTCATTTATACATACATACATAAACTCACGCGTTTATCCCCGAAGGGGTAGGCAGAGGCGCCACCAGGACACCCACATTTCGCCTTGTATTTTCCGTCCCACAATGTGATAGGGCGAGCCATTTTTTCATTGATGTTTGTAATAAAATTGAAATACATCGATTATAGTCATAGATATGTATAGACTATGGCTTATTCTCTCATTCCGAACATAGAGAACTGATTCTTGCTAAGACACTTGTTTAGAAATCGTAATAGGCACCTATTATTAAAACTCCTATATTTTGTTTTTGTTTCGTAGGTAAATTCTATTCAGTAGCTTAGAAAAATTATTTTAATTTCAATGAAGCTAATAGCAAAGAATATATTTTAATTCGTTGAAAGCAAGGGGATAAAAAAAAAATTTCGATAAAAAAAAATTGTAGGTAGAAAAATCGTATCTACCCGCGTAGCAACCACCATACACATTAATCATTGCAAACCGGTTATAAGAAACCGTTTGGATTTAGCCTGATTACACCTGGTTTCTCGCGGGCGGGCATTAATGTGTCGACTCTACCTCAACCACACCGAAGTTACAAATGCATAGAAGTCACCATCAATACAAAAATAGTAGTGAATAATAAATATAGATTACATCCTTTGTTTCTTCGGGCTGCTGAAGTTACTAAGTGGTACATACACCAATGGACTGTTGAGTGTTGTGTATTCAGCAAGGATATGCTGAATTTTGTTTTGTGAATCGGAATCTGCCAAATATGCTACAATGTTCGGTCTGTTGCCAGCCGGTATCTGGATATACTTTAACGTCTGTTCTATCATTAGTCGGTATCAGCTGAATACATTGTGTCGTTGTTGTGTCGCCAGCCAGGATCTACTGAATACGCTCTAGCGTCTGTCCCCAGTCGGTATCTGAGTATGCTACAGCATTTGTTGTGTTGTGAATCAACGAAAGTACTAAATAAAATAAATAAATAACTACACTCAACAATCACATACATACATTGTCCTGGCCCCACACTAAGATCGAGTCTTGTGTTGTGGGTATCAGAAACTACGAGAGCCTTTTCGGTCTCACAAACACCCAATATTCTATCTTTTCTGCTCCTCAACCGAGGTCTGCTGAATATACTAAAGCCTTCTTTCTCCCTCAGCCGGGATCTGCTGGACGGGTATGGACCGCGGCGGGCGCTGCAGCTCGGTGGCGGCGCTGCGCGTGGGCCGCGCGGAGTGCTGCGCCGGTGCCTCGCGCTCCCCGGCCGCCTGGAGCCCCCGGGACCTCGACAGCGGCGAGATATTCTTCTACAAGGCGCTCTCTGGAGGCGTGCCGTGTACTGCTTGTGCTGGTGAGGATCTTCTTTTATCTTTTTAATGCTAATTCTTGTTAGGTATTTTCCAATTTCCATACATGTGGATGTTGTGTGTTGATTAATATTGATGAACACAATAAGCAGGGAGCAGTGTTTTAAAAGGATCTAGGATATTATATGAACAAACATGAATTTCTGTGAAGGAGGAAAACAAGCTGTTTGGTGTGGTGTGTTTATTTAGTGATCGATAATTGTTATACAGGTTGAGGTGACTGCACAATGGGGGAGACCTAATTGCTAATGAATTCAAGATATAGAAATTCATAATAATGTATTACAGAAACAATACAACAAAACAATTGGCAATTAAAATTGATAAACGTAACACTAACATTTGCAATCCTAAATCAAACAGAACAAACACAATACAAACTCGCGAACATGAACAGTTTATTACAGCTAACAGTTTCAAAACACGTAATAAAACTAATGCACATCTAAATATAAATCAAACAAGTAATTTGTAGTTAACGAGGCGCAATTAACTTATCGCCGGTGTATGTTCAGCTCTCCAGACAAAACATTAACACGACAGCCCTACATTGATAACTGAACAACTTCAGCTCTGCACACAGAATATAAAGCATTGTTCGAAATATTGGGACAGAGTGC
Source organism: Deilephila elpenor (assembly GCA_949752805.1). Lineage (NCBI taxonomy): Eukaryota > Metazoa > Arthropoda > Insecta > Lepidoptera > Sphingidae > Deilephila > Deilephila elpenor. Next base: position 8,013,010 of record OX457112.1, read on the forward strand.
ATCGTACGATAGATACGCCTGGCACCACGACAAGAATTTAATTTGGTACGTAAACAAATAATTTCAAGCGAATGATGTTTTGGCAGGGTTACGTAAGCGGTGTAACTTGCATTGCATGGAAATTTTAAATGTAATGCAGTTTGAAAAAGAACTGTTACAGCACAAGTAATAAATAAATACTGCTGGAAACATCTCTATCAAGAATTCCAATGAGGAAGCTAAAGCCATTTACCACCGTGGCATATTGGGAAGATAAAATAAATAATTATGGTACCACTATAGCAACATATAATAAAGATAAAATGATGAAAATGAAAATAACTGTACTACTCAACTGAAATTTCTATGCAACATTGTAACATAAAAAAATGGTTTTATTTTTCATTTTTTACTATCTTAACTTACACCGTTGTAATAAAGGCAATAAGTATCTTTCTTCTTGTAAATAAACATTAACATATATTTAAATATCGTAATATTAACTATCATAGGAAAAATATTGTTGCCAACAATAAGACCGAGATTCGAATAATATTTTGCTGATTTATCGTATCTATTAGTGGCATATCACATCTTACACTCCCACTCTCACTTCCCACCACCGTGGCCAAACCAAATAATTTATTTCTACGTATAATACAGGTAGTTTCAAATTGTTATTCTTGTATTTATATCCGTGATATTAGAACGCTTACTATCCTTGTTTTTAACGACAACATGACTCTACCAAATTCTAAAGTGGTAGAGCAAAACTTTAGTTATCAACACTAGCAAAACTTTAGCCTCCGTGGCGCAGTTGGTTAGACACCGCCTGTGAAACGAGAGGCCGCGGGTTCGATCCCCGCACCAAGACAAATGTTTGTGAGAACCACAAGTATTTGTTTCGGGTCTGGGTGTTTGTGAGACCGAAAAGTCTCTCGTAGTTCCTGATACCCACGACACAAGACACGATCTTAGTGTGGGGTCAGGACTATGTATGTGACTGTTGGGTGTATTTATTTATTATTTATTTATTTATTTACTTCGAATCTCGAAGTTTTCTAGTGTAGTAAATAGTGTGTACCATATGTGAAATCACCACTAAATAAAATCTGTTCATATGTTCAGTTACTAAAAATATATAATATATTTTTTGCAAATGACAGCGTCGATGGCGCAGTTGGTTAGACGCCGGCTGTGAAACAAGAGGCCGCGGGTTCGATTCGGCTGAAAAGTCTCTTGTTGTTCTGACACCCACGAGACCAGACTCGATCTTAGTGTGGGGTCAGGACTATGTATTTATTTAAGTAAAGTATAGTTTAAAGAGTAGGTAAAAATTTTGCGAAATACTCTTATATAATCGCAATAATAACAACCACAACATGATTTTCTTAATAAAAGCTGTAAACTAATCATATTGTATGTATATAATATATTTTCACGTACACACCTAACGGACAAGCCTGCTTTCCATTAGGCAGATCCCATTTGAGCTCCATCCTGACATACCACTTAAACCTCAGTCATTTTGATCAATCTCATTTATTACCTCACTAATTTTGCAACATATAAATCAACTAGCCCTATGAAGGACCATATATCGTCCCAGTAAAGGGCACGAGCTTCCTCTGCAACTTAAAGGGTTAGACTTAGGTTCTAAACTCAATGTCGTTCACGCCGGCCTATTGCGATTCGGCAGATATCACATACAAATGAAATGTTACTAATGAATACTCTGACATCTTCCCGACGCGACGGTTTCCTTCACCATTGGATGCTTGAGCCAGAGATGAGGTATGCAGGTTTCCTCCAGTATTTCCCTCACCACGTAATGTTGTTCAGAGTCGTGCGCGGGCGTGTCGTGCGGCGCGGGGCGGCGGTGCGTGGTGCGGGGCGGGCGCGCGCGCTGCGTGTGCGCCGCCGCGTGCCGCCGCGTGGGCGCCGTGTGCGGCAGCGACGGCAAGACCTACGTGTCGCTGTGTCGGCTGCGGAGGCGAGCCTGCCGCCGCCCCGCCAAGCATCTCGTGCTCGACTACCCCGGACCTTGTCAAGGTAAGACTTATCTCTTCTTTTATTCTGGCATGACTAAGAGCAATGCACAATGGAGCCGCGCACGTCAAATAGAGTATCCAAGGAAGAATTGTGGGTAAGTTATGGCGGTCGACATTATTATGCCCGGTCTGATTGTATCCGGATGTGCGCAGGATTATTCCGTACCACATTGATCATTATGACGGGTAGGTAGATAGTAGTTACCCGTTTTATGCGGTGGTCGCTACTATCTTACCAGTAGTAAATTAATCGACGTAAAAAAAGACAGAGACCTTAACTCCCGTTTTATTAGAAATCATGTCATCCAGATTCGTTCCATAAAAATGGGTAAAAGTCTGAAGAATATCTTATATGTAGTCGGTCAGCTTCATTGCAACATGTCAATTATTCGCGTACCACTTGGCTGGCAGGAGTTGCACTGGCACAGGGCGGGATGATCACTAACATTATACGTGTTGGTCTTCTTTACCTGTGGTACTCACTTCCGCGGATCCGCGAAACATTTGTAAGCTTTGAAAAGTAATTTAACTTCTCACTCTCTGTACTTAGGCTTCCCGCATTTCAATTTAAAATTAAATAAATTAGAATATGTATTATGCCCTTTGCCGGGCTCCGATAATTTCCAAAAAAAACAGTTAAGTAATAGTTATTTGGTCTACATTGTAACATAGAGCATTCATATATCGTTTCTTCATTACATATTATCAGGAATAATACATACGTTGGGAATAGGGGTATTATTAAACTACACAATCAATCGAGTGCCATGCTATTAGTAATTAACCTTTCATAACTACATGTCGTAAACTGAGTGTGCGATACAGAATATTGTCTTCCCAACACCTAATTATATCGCTTCCGTAATACAATAAATTAGTTCCGATAACTGAATGACCATTGTATCTCGCACGACCGATCATTCAGTGAGAAATTGCATGCCGAGGTTATCTATCAGGGTGTGAAAACACTCCATATTTTATGTTATGACGCATGTGCTTTCGACTAGTCATATAAAGTATGCATACATTCTTGGTACTTTCAATATTAGGTTTGTTGTTTAACAGAAAAAGACTATATGTATCTGTATCCGTCCAAATACGTTCCACTGGCCTACTCTACAATTGACAGTACGATTGAGAGCGATTAGGCCATATTGTCCATGTAGAAAAAGACTCTAATAACAATAAATTAATACATATAGTTCTGACTTAAAATCCAGTTACAAAATGTTTGCTTGGATGCAGTGAAGAAATTCTAAAAAGGTAACTCTTGTTTTACATCGACTGTTCACTCACTGCGTCGCAAACGCAGTTTAACTCTTAAGTTATCCTAAAAGTAACTCAACCAAAAACTGCACTTAAATTATAGGACCGTCTATATTAATACATAAATTTATATTGATTATTGAATAAATGTTTACTTTAAACTCGATTCAGCTTTTTATGACGTGTAAATCAGACAGCAATCAGCGTTTTTGGTGCAATACTAAAATAGCGACAGACACCACAACTTAAACTTTTTGCTCGCGGCGATCAAGCGGACGCTAAGTAGATTTCTGCAAAATCAACGTAAACTACCAAAACGAATCACAAATGCTGACATCCCATTAGAATTATGATGCGTCTTGTACTCGGAAATGTAAAAAACCACCATCAATAATGCGACGTCAATTACGGACATTACATCGCGTTTTGCAATGTCACTGGGAACATCTCATACACCCAAACAACGCTAATACGTACATCATTAAATTCGCATCAATCTAAATTTATATATAAAGTAAAAAACCTATTAAATGCACATTACACAAGTACAACCATCATTCAATTACTATCTTTAACATCTGCACATATGTTGCATGTTGATAGACTCATCTGTATGTATAAGTAGGCATATGATTCATGCCAGTTCGCTTGGCAACAGGCGGGCCATCAATCATTCTCGAAGCACCTAGTAACCGTCTGGCGAATTGCATAAATATGCGATGTCGACAAATCTTGCCATCGGCTTTCTTGTCAAATGTCCGGGCGTTTTAAAAAACGCTGGCTGGTGGGGATGAAACGACCGCAGCATAATGTTAACTGTTAAAAGTAATAAGAGAGCATCAAATCTATATGAACCTTATACATCTTATAGGTGAGGGGGAGCAGGTTTCACGGTTACGAAAGCGTAGCATTCACATATCGTTGAGCTTCTCTTAAAGATGCGGGTTTAATGTCAAGAAATATAAAGGTGTGTAGGTATAATAGGATTCAACTTGCGATTTTTATGCCAATAATCCCATTCGATAGCCACCACGCTGTCATCGAACATTATACAAATATCCTACCACCACAAAATTGATCTTGCCACACGAGTACAAAAAAAATCAGGTATGTATCAAAAAGTTTGACGACACTGTTCGAGTCAAACTTTCCCATCCCATTAAGTGATTTTGATGAATATAGCATCTACATGTGAATAAAAAATACATACCAATGAGCGTTTTAAAAACCGTTTCACCGCCCAGACATTTTACCAGACACCCAACTCCGAACCAGCCCGCGTCGCAGATACCTGCGAAGAATGACGACTGTTAAATGCATCGGCTAAGTTAACTGGTTCATTATAGACTCACTGAAGCCTGACCGACGGGTAAACGTTGCTTAGTGCTGCTATGCCACCTAATGCTCACGTTTTAAACTATTTGCTATTTATTAGCAACGCCTAGTGATAAAATGTACGTGTTTCTGTGCAAAAAGCTCGTATACTCATGGCTTACGTCTTGTATAGTAGCATATAACATTACTTATAATTGAAGTATGGTGTTAAGTTTTAGAAGTGAATATGACAGGTTGCGAGTATCATTGCTTTCAAAACGATTATATTTATAGTTAATTGATTGGAATTAGAGAACTCAGGTATGGTGTGTTTTGTCATCTGTCAGTAACACCGAAGCTTCAATAATTGTATCGACTGGTGAGAACTCATAATTTTCGATAGATTTTTTACCTAATTTCTGGACAGCACTATGCGTCATATGCAGAGACTTGCTGTCGCTATTAGCCGATATAAAAAGGAGAGGTAAAATGCCTTCAAAACTGAATGTTTAGCAAAATAATTAAACTTAAGTGACTATACGTTTATAGTCATAATGAGTAGCAAAAAATGAGACAAAAAACACATAGTTAAATGATCAAACATTATTCGAATTACATGAATATATAATGTGGAATTACCACTTTAAATTGAAATTAAACGGCGCTTGCAGTTTAAACAAAGTTTGTTAACCCGTAATATCTATTAAATATTAATATTCTCGAAGCCGAGCAATTTAAAAATATTCTTATTACCTTTTATATGGTTTATGGCACACGATTTTAATTCAAGTCGGTCACGCCGTTGCGTCGGGCCTAAATTCATAATTGCTTTTGATAGTTTATTATATTGGTTATCTGCTCGAATTATGACAGTAATAAGTTATGTACTCGGTGGTATTATGACAGGAAGACGTATTATTATTAGGCTATTATTAGATACGTTTAACTCTTGGACGCGTTATTTGAGGAGGTTACTGGCCCATTTGGAGAGCATGGACGGAATGGTCTATACTTAGAACCCATTCTAGTGACACGACATGCAAGGTTTTGTTATCTTTGCTCAAAGAAAATAACTATGAAACTATGAAGTTATGGAACACCATTTTCACGGGTTAATTTCCCAAAGCTGGTCTTGAAATCCTGAGTCAAAACTTTTTTTAACGTACAACGAGAAGTTTGTGCGGCTAGCTATGATCTGAACAATACCATAATTTTCATCATATACATAATATGTAGAGAAGGTCCAAACAACTTAAAATTGAGATTTACTACAATTTTACTTCTTACCAAAAGGGCTTTTGCGGAACACCTAGTTCAGTTCTAAATACAAATACTACCTAGATATTTATGTTTTGTTATTACAAGTAAGCGTTGAAACGTGCTTAATCTTTTAGTCGAATAGAAAAAAACATCGCCTTTCTTAGTTTATTCGAAATTTAAAATGTAATTAAAAAATAGTTATTTATCCTGACGCGACGTAACTATCCGGCACATCTCTACTATCGCACTAGTAAATTACTCGCTTGTTCCAAGAAGGGCTGGCTACATCTCTATTGGGATCGCGACTCAATAATGGTTCATTGCGATGCACGATACGTCTGGTCGAACGCGTCTCGCCTCGGGTGCATGAATGTGAATGAGAAATTTCGCACATTAACATCGGTTCTCGAATGTAACTCGATACTGCTTACAATCTTATTCTGTCTACCTTCGCCACTTACGTGCGGTTATTATCTTGCCTATGGATTTATTAACCAGATCAACGAAACCAGATACCAAATCTTGCGAAGGTACCTTCTCCTTCGTATGTCTTTGGTTTTGTTTATGGAGAGACTGTCCCGCCCTCACACCCGCCACTGGAACTCCTGTAAGCCAGGATCAACAGTGGCACGCCTTTGACATGACACCGAGCATTGAGGCTCAGCGAGTCTCCCGGAATGTCAAACTTGTCTTTAACCCGCAACGAAATCAATCATAAAGTTAAATTAATAGGAGCTGGAAATATTTTGTCCACTTCCCACTTGTTTATGGAGAATTGTTACTAGCCACAATGTGTCATAAAGATCCAAAAAAGAAAAAGTGTCGAATTCGCTTACTTCGAATCATCAGTCGGTTGACATATTTGCCGATCCTTTAACGCAACACATTATTGTTGTTTACTTTAATTTACTTAGCTTACACAGGTACCTACAGATCTCCAATAATAATACATCTAGGTACAATCGCCCTATTTGTAGGCCGATCCTAAAACCTCTTAATATATGTTACAATTAAAAAAATCATGCGAGATACACATGCTTGTCTAACTTAAATGCACAGAGGACACTTATAATTAACTACTATAATAACACACGAGACGGCTCATATTAAAGTCTCCAGTAACTCACATTGTCTATGAAAGTGAGAACTTGTAGTACGAACACTACTACGACTGGCTCGCGTATGTTTTTTGTTTTTCGCCGTGCCGTGGCAGAGCTTGGGGGCAAATAATTGCAGTAGTACAGGTAAATTGTAGATACGATAGTGCGGTAATTATATACTTATATATTGCTACGTAATTCTTAAATACGATTTAAATACACTTTGCGTTTTAAAAGTTGAGTGGGTGATGGCTTGATTGGGTAGGTAACAGAATGCGTCAAAGTCGTACGTTCGACCTTAGGATACAATTTTGGCTTATTTATAGCTACTAAAAGATACTATATACTAATGAAGTAAATTCCGCATCCGATTTTCCACAGAATTCTTGGCGATACCTGAAGTCTACCAAATCGTTATGATTCTTTTCCGCTATATAATCGATAGTCGGTATAAATGGGTAACTCTTTTAACGCAATAAGCAAGAAGCAGTAAAATTAATTCATACACAGATATAAATATGTGACTTATGTGGGACCGAAAAGTTTTTCGTGTTAAATTATACCTACAGGCTACAATACAAGACACACTTCACTTGCGGTCAAACGATAATGTGTGTTTATTTTTAATTTATTTAATAAGTATTGGGTAAATAATTTTCCCCGAGGAAATCCCCGACATCATAATTAAAATCTCACGATCACTACCAACGTCACTTGAGAAGATGTAGTAACTTCATGGATTCATGGTTATAGTTGTAATAATAATAAATTACAAAAGCTTGTGTAAATAAACAACAGTTTTAACGACACCAACCTTCACGACGGGTAATTAATAAAACTTGTCTCCATTTACATATTTGACTTTAAATCGTGTATTTACACATAATATGAACCATTTATGTATACCGTTAAAGTATTCTAGAAATATAAATGGATTTATAATCGGAGCCTGAAATTATAGATTGATCGTTTCTGGTATTTTCCAAGGGCTGTATGTATAAATAACATGGATAAATACGGATGTGTGTTACTTTGTCCTTCTTTCTTGAATAAATCATCGACATGAAATGTTGCATGAAGTACACGAAGTTTATCCAAAAAAATGGTCGAAACATATGCACCCTGCGACTTTAAAACTGACGTGGTGAAGCGTGGAATATGTAAGTTGAATATGCAATTTAAGCAATCAATTTGTAAAACAAAAAGTGATGTAATAAAATCATAATATTAGATATAATCACAAACTTTCCAAAAACACTCGTCTTATTTTTTTCTTTTTGGACAAATCAAAGCCTTCCTTAATTTAATTTCAACTCAAAAATTGCTTCAAAACATTCACCCCATTTCAGAAGTGGAGTCGGGCGCGCATTTTTTGACTGTCTCGTGCAAGCAATGTGACAAGTTCCGAATGAGCCCAATTACATCCGCGGAACCGGCCGCGGCAGCCCGGCGCCCTGCGGTACCGTTACACGCCTTTAACTCAATGGACACACAAAAATTATACCGCTGCTTAACATACAACGCACAATATATACAGATTTAACTTCCAACTGTACATTTTTATATTCCCGCGAATATTTATGCGATTGCATGCTTGGACGTCTGGCGCCATTTTGAACTTTGCAACGTCCCAAAATTGTTATAAAACTTATCGACCGTATTTAAAAAACGAAGAACCAAAATAATATTCTTGATCGATGTCTATGGATCGATCCTAAAAATAGACCTATCGGGTCAAAGATTTATCGGCAGACCCACATTTGACGTCTTTTGATTGGTTCGTTTTTGGGATAGATCCTTCAATAAAAATTAAGATCGCTTCTTTATTCTGGCGTAACTTTATATCATGTGCAAGCTTTGAGTAAGATACATCGTTTTGGAAACACCTTGTATAATGTGCACGCATAAAACTGATTACAGCATAATACCTACCTCTCTAATGACGAATAAAAATAGAGGAAACACGGAGGTCGTTAATATTTTATGCGGCGATTTCGCAGCACTATGCGGTTCATAAAGCGACCACTCATCAGCGGCTCGTTTACTATGCCCAATCACGCACTTATATGGCATTACAAAGCCTACAGCCGAAATGTTAAATAGCCAATTAGTTGCAAACGGATATAATAAGAGACCTAATTGCGTCAATTTATCTATAAATGGCGAATTAACGATGTAATAGCTGTCAAAATATAATTACGTTTAACCAGTAATGCGGAAAAACATTTTAGCTATTTTGCAACCGTTTCAAAGCAGTCAAATAAGGAATTTTGTGTCTGATGTTTTAAATATTTCGACATAGATCATTGGCGAAAACCTTAAAGTATACCAAAAATAGTTGTATTTTACGTACCTACTGTTTGTAATGTATAGGAATGTTAAACCCTGATAGTCATTGAATACCATAGTTAATTTAAATAACTTTTTAGATACATACTTATATTTGGCTCAAATAGATATGATCTAGGCTCGTTTCTGACAAGCTATCTTAATATTATGATGTTTATTCAGTTACTCAACAAATTAATATTTATGAAATATAAATATTTAAACTGAACTAGTCAATAGATTATGTAAAAATATGTAGATACTCTTTTGAATACCGATAAATCATTTCATATTAAATAAAAGTTAAACTCGTGTTTTCATTTCTGAATTAACACGTTTTTAGAAAGGCATCTCCTAAAGATTAAAATTAAAATTTATTACGAAGAGGAATTATTACAAAACTATTATAAACAACTATGATTTTTTTACCTAGTAGTTATCATAATTTATATTGTCAAAATTGCATCTTAAATACAAGTTGCTACATTCAAAATATAGGTAATAGTCGTCCGTAAAAGAACAATAGCATTGTTTCTAACATGACAAACTATGCATTTCCCTATTAAAAATACATGGAACAATTAACCCACATAAACAGACTCGCTTAAAATATATAGAACCTGTTGGGTACGTTTAACGCGGCACTCTCCAAGACTCAATCAAGCGACTTAATAGGCGTTCCGTCTGCATAATCTTGATCTGTAGATGGAATAGGTTATTGTCGCGCGTTCGTAACCCGTCTCGGCTGTCATAACCGCAATCGGCCCTTATGACCCAGACGTCCTCATTCCATATAATGAATAATATTTCGCGATAATAACTACGTAAAGTCGACTTTAAACACCGCCACAACACTTCATCGAGTTTTACGAGCGAATAGGCCCCCGACCGCAACGCAAATTCCTCTCGCAAACCACTAGGTACACTAGGTAACTGTCTAAATAGCTACATATTGGTGGATATTTCGAGACGCATTTGTCACGAGTTTTGTGTTCTAGATAGAAATCTTCAAGTAGGTCCCGTATGCAGTGGCTAAAATGTAGAATTTATGAGGACATTACGCACGCATGTTTAACTATTCATCTAAAGCTGTTAGATAAATGCTAAATATCAAATCAGGAAGTTGCATTTGTGAATATAAAGTTTAATCACTAAAATGAAGATGCAACTTAAATAAAACAATGGCACAATTATTTTTGTGCGTTATTTTCTACTGGATATTCGTAGCTGTACTGATGATAAATGAATATAATTTTTAATTAGGACAACTGCAAATATAATAATCGAATAAATACATTACCCACCGTCGTAAAACGCAGTCCGTCGGGTAAAAATAGAAAATAATTATTTTTTCACTATCCATTCGAAAATGAAGTCTATAGCCGTGGACCCATGTGAATAACTCGTGGATATTGAGCCATTAGGACTTTAAAGTACTTACTGTAACTTATTATCGTCTTAGCCAAATGAAGTGCAGTGTCGTTTGGACATAACTCTACTTCATTCTGGAATTTTGCGGGTTCCCTGTTTATGAGAAGGCAAATGAAGGGGTTTCGCACTAATGACGTTATATCATTTGGCAGCATTGTGGTAATTATTACATTCGCAAGAGCCGTGTTTGTTCGTAAGCAGGGTGCACCGAAATCAGCTTTGCTACTTTTGGTGACTGATTACAAAAGCTTTATATAATACTATAATTTATAATGAATTTTCATTATACTCATTATACGTGAGACATCTCTGGTGTAGTGCAGATGTATTACGGCGCGACGCGATGGCCTCGCAGTGACTAGCTTTAAGAGGATCACTGTAATGTAAGCTCAGACGCGGCCAGTCAATCGTCTAGTCCGGCAGACCAGCGCTCCATAAACCGCAATACGATACAATCGCCAGGGAAAGCTCCGGGATGTTTACAGGCCCGGTGCTACTTTATCTGATTTCTGCTACGTTATTATATTACATTAGCGGTCCTGTTCCCACTGTTTACGCAACGCCTTCGGCTATTGTTGTATCGCGCGATTGTTTTTTATTGATGAATGTAGAGATATTTTCTCGTTAGTAGACGCAAAAATTTATACGAAGGCTGTTAATAATAGTGTGAATTATTTTATGGTGTCCCAAAGCGAAAAGGAATCCGCTGTGAAATATTTTTATAAGTATATTTAAAACAGTGTTGAGAGTTTGTTGAGGTACTATTAAGAAATTCTTGCTCACCAACTCATTGTCTTATTTTACCAAAATTCTACCATTTGATTTATATTATTTGCGTACTATCAACTACTAATTAATTGTGCATGCTTAAAAAAAATATTTCAATAATTATCCTCACTACTATCCTTTGCAGACACGTGCGAAGGTGTCCGTTGCGGCGGCGAAAAGCGGTGCATCTTGGACGCGGAATTCGGCGCGCATTGCGTGCGGTGCGGCGCGTGCAGCGTGGCGGGCTCGCCCGTGTGCGCCGTCGACGGCAACACGTACGCGGGCGCGTGTGCGCTGCGCCGCGCGGCTTGCGAGCGCGGACGGGCGTTGCCGCTCGCTTATAAGGGCCGTTGCATAGGTATGATATCTGTTTGGATAAAGTGGACTTGGACGTACGCTGTGGATTGAAGGTAGATAATTCGTCCACATGATGCACAATTCCCACATGAGGCAAATCACGTCATTAGTTTTTTGAATCCAAAACTAGGCTTCTCAATAGATACTGCAGTTTCTCGCAAAAGTTGACGACTAACCCTTTCTTCATAAAAAGAATAATGTTGTACAGAGTCCCCAACACAATTAAGGCTTTATCTAGGAGATAATAAGTCAAGATCCGATCGACCTGCATGAATATACTCGTACAATTCCAATAACGGACGGCAATACGACCTAAAATGACTCCTGATTCTTTCGTTTCAGGGCCTACACGGTCTTAGATATAGAAAAAGATTAGGTGAAAGTGTCTTATTAAAATAATAACAGTACTTATATTTGCATAGCGAACGCAACGTGCGCGCGCATCAAGTGCGGCTCGGGGCAGCGCTGCGTGGCGGGCGGCGCGTCGGGCGCGCGCTGCGTGTCGTGCGGCGCGTGCGGCGCGAGCGCGCGGCGCCCGCTGTGCGGCTCGGACGCGCGCACCTACCCGTCCTGGTGCCGCCTGCAGCGCGCCGCCTGCCACGCCGGACGCGTCGTCGACCCGCTGCACGCAGGACCCTGCAAAGGTTCCCTTCTACTTTCATTTGAAGATCATTCCAACTAACCCTAACATTAACATGATATTCGTCAACATTTTAATCATACAGATATTTTACAATTTCTCTTGATTACATATAGGTAGACTTCCACTGCTTACCTAGTTTTGAAAACTTATTTACTATGAATATGTTTTTAGCAGCATGTGCAATTCTATTTAGTATAAAAGACTAAAGAAATATTACGACAGTCGACATGCTAAAATAAAATCCACCATCCTGAACTCCATATCTGCTAGTTTCTCGTATTACGTTTCCTAATTTAACACGTCCAGTTAATCCCAGCCCTCAAACTGTCTCGACCTAATTTTACCGGAGACTTGTAGATTATACCTATAAGTTGTATACACGTAGGACTCAATCAAAATAGGTCAAGCATCTGCAATGCATTAGAACCAAGAAACGGTTACTCGGTCCTCTCATTACAACCTAATTAGAACACAAGTACATACTCAGCTCTAATTACGCAGCGTTGCACTAATGCTCAAAGCTTTATTCATTTCCTAAGCATCGGCATAAATTCAACGAGTTCTAAACATGTGGCAACTGCTAATTAATTAAGATTTCAAATAGTCCTCTTTCTCCTTTAACCGCCCTTATAATTTAGAATGACTAAATAAATATCTAATGTTATTGATAAGACGTTCGGAAATTGCGTCGGATACTGCTGAGAAATTATCCTAATAAATTCAACAAATATATTTTGGACTTCTTCTTTTTGTAGTGCCTCCACTAGTGAAGGTTGGTGAAATCATTGTGGACTAAAATATCAATATTATTTTCCAGGCAACCAAAACGTGACGGACAATAGTGTGACTGATGCAAGAAGTGTGAGCGAAGTGGACACCACGCGCGTCCTATAGTCATAGACTCTTCTAGTTATAGCGTACAAGCTTCGTAGTGTATAGAGAAGCCGACGGGAAGACGGAGATTCGAGCGCCGCGACCTGCACTCGGCTGAGCCAAAAACATCCCAAGATATTTCACACCGTATATCTACATCTGAATCACCAGATTTAATGAGGATTAAATGTATGTCTCGTGCAAAATCAACCGAGATTGGCTGCAGGCCAATCGATCGAAGTGGAGTTGCATACGAACTCGCATTTTTGGACATCTGTTATTAGAGTTCCATCAGTATCTGTAGGGTCGGTTTTTCGAGTCATTTACGTGCCAGGTATAAGGAATTCAAAAACGTAGATCATAGATTTTAGATCTATCGAACCTGACGCACCTTTTCGAACTTTGTAGATAAATAATTATATTATAGTTTTAATAACACTTACATTATTAAATTTGAGCACCAAATCGTACTTAATATTTAGTCAAAATATTAATAGGGTCTGTAGTTAGCACAATATTTGGAACTTAGGTACTTGTATTCTAAAGAAATTCTAACTTCCGTCTTGTTGTACGTCATCACATGAACGAAGCTCTTATTAGGATGAAATGATGTAACACTTTCATCGGACTGAAATATTGTTCTTAAATTTTAATTAACTTTTAGTATTTTAAGACTTAAATAACTTTACTTCACGTAATGTGGTTAACGCTTAATGCAATATTTATTACTAAGTTATGAAGTTTAGTGCAATAATTTTATTGAAATTTGTATGAAATTTATGTTATATGTTTTGTTTTGTTTATTTTTTTAATGTGGATCGTATCGAGGGGACCTTCAAAATGTTATTCGGGCACGTTTGGGATGTTGTAAAATACATTTTCAGTATTATGTGTATGTAAGATTTTAGAATATCATTTATTTTCGAAAAATTTTACATTGAAAATTAAGTGATTTTTTTATAGACTGTAAATAAAGAAAGTAATTTATTGTTACTTTTAAATGATTTCCAAAATGTATCCAATAATAGTTTATGTGAGTATATTCAACTGCATGTGAATTCGCAAAATGGTTTCAGAGTAATGTGTGATGTCACTGTATTCTTAGTAAATGAATTTCTTGGCGTCCTTCTCAGCTTTAAATAGTTTAAAAATTCAATTTTCGTAATCCTCCAATGACTCGGAATGGTGCCAGAGTCTTTTACATGTAGCAGCTCACTTATCAACCTACTGCTAACAACCTACTGCATAATGCAGACGGTGTTGCCAATTTTTTAAGTCCCTTTTTAAAAATAGAATTAATACTTTTTTAAATTGAAACCATGACAAATATGTTTTGACCAAAAAACTTTTAAAAAGAGTTTCGATTTGGCTGTTCAATCCTTTTTAAATTGTTTAGAGTCTTAACGAAAAACTATAAACACTTCGCTATGCTGAGAAATCCAAAGATTTAGGTCAGTGGAAACAAAAACTAAAGATTAGAAATATCGGTCGTAAAATTGACTGACGATGTCAACTGTGTATATATTTTTCCTTGTGTTTATTCTCAAGAAATTGTGTACTTACTTTTGAAATTGTGAACGGAAGGAGACGATAACTCATCTATTGCCAAGGCTTCGCACTAGTTCTGCGTCGCGCACACACATACATTACCAATTTATAACATTAAAAATATATTGCACTTCTATCCACTGCTTTTGTCCATGAGCCCTGATACGTATATTTAATATTCTTAATTAGTAGCATAAAACCCTGTAATCTAAAAAGAATAGTGCTGCCAGCATTCAAAACCATCATAGACAATATTGTAACCTGCTTTCTACTTTGCTTAAAATTAGTCATGTTAATATTGTAACGGATATTTAAAAATGGCCTAAGTGCGCGACGCAGCCAGTTCTTTCACGTCTAATGTCACGTTTACTATGACAATACATCATTTAGTTGTTGTCAATTACTTCCTAGTGCTAATTGTTAACTGTATCTGATAATAGTGCTAGATTGTTGTAGTTGAACTCTGCAAACATTAGATGACTTATAATATATTGCCCTTGTTTCTTCATAAATATTTTACACTGATTTGTGATTTCATTTACTACCTTACCTACCTTGTTGAAGTGAAACTTCGATAAAACGACAACGACGAGACAGAAAAGTACTAGGGCATCGAAGAAAGAAAGGAAGCTTCGTTAAACCTATTATGTCATCAATATGCGCAATATTTCTCAGAGCACAAAAAGTACTAGGGCGACAGAAGAAGGAAGGAGGTTTCGTTAAACCTATGTCATCAATATGCGCAATATTTTTTAGAACACAAAAAGTACTAGGGCAACAGAGAAAGAAAGGAGGTTTCGTTAAACCTATGTCATCAATATCCGCAATATTTCTCAGAGCACAAAAAGTACTAGGGCATTAGAGCAAGAAAGGAGGTGTCATCAAACCAATGTCATCAATATGCCCAATATTTCTTAGAAAACAAAAAGTACTAGGGCGACAGAGAAAGAAACGAGGTTTCGATAAACCTATGTTATCAATATGCGCAATATTTCTTAGAAAACAAAAAGTACTAGGGCGACAGAGCAAGAAAGGAGGTTTCGTTAAACCTATGTTATCAATATGCGCAATATTTCTCAGAGCGCAAAAAGTACTAGGGCAACAGAGGAAGGAAGGATGTTACGGAAGTCAAAGTTGGTAAAAACTTTGTAATTATTAATAATCCTGGTACTATATATTTGTCACAACACGATAAACTATGGCGGTTGTGTCATGCGATAATCGCATACGAATCTCGCCGCGAGAAACTCTTCCCGTGTAAATAGCGCTTTACAGTCAAAACAGCATTGCTATTGGACATAATATAAAAATAATAAAATCCAAAATGGGGATGGCAATAATTTTAATGAGATTGTAACATAGGAATGCAAAATACAAATTTACCAGCTAATTATTACGTACTATTACTATTTATTCAATTTTTTGACATTTGTGTCACTATTTGGTAAAGTCGGTTAGTTTCGTCCAATTAAATAATGATAGGCAACATTAGTAGCATAAATGTCACAAAATCGAATATAATTAAAAAATATTACAAATACGGAGAAGTAAAAATAATGAAGACATTGAAGTAGCACAGGACACTTAAAATTACATTGTATGTTTATTTTAACCACCGTGTGATAAATAAATTATTTAATTGTGGAAATTGTTTTTGGTTGGGCATAAGTACCATTGGAGATAGCTGGCATCAGTCGTAGCCAAGGCATATTTGTGACATAGACACAATTTCTTCATAATCACCATTTAATCAAGGGTAGAGCCAGCTTTCATGTCAGCGGGGGGACATATAGTTCTAGTCAGAACACTGGACATACTCGAGTTCGATTACAATTACACATTTCAAAGTTATTATTTATAAGTTTGTTACACCTGTGATTGATTATATCTTTATTATTTTTTGAAGTGAAAATCAACGATATATTTAATAAAATCTGTCAATCTGGAGTCACCCCAGGGGGGGGGGGGTCATGACCCCAATGCCCTCCCCCTGGATCTGCCCTTGCATCTCATCACATTGAATGCTGACTAGTCACACTAATAATAGTCATGAGAGTAGTCAGCACAGTTAACTTACATTGTTATACAGGGATTGTCCATTACACAATAGCAACAAATATACCACTCTCGAGAAATCATTGAAGTATAATGTTGAAGCAAAATCTGTGCAGTGTAAGTGGTATTGTAACAGTTCTCTTAAATATTTATCAAATATTAGTTTCGTTAAATTGCAATTCATTTAGGTATGCTATACGCCATATTTATATCATTGTGCTGATTTGTGCGTGTCTCGCAGAAAACAGCACTTTATAATTATAATTTAATTACAATGAATAACAATAACTGGTCCGCAGCTTGCGTTAGAAACGTTTGATTCGTAGTTTCCGCTTTAGTATAATACCTTAGGCGCTATGCTCACAAAGCAACTTTAGTTGTCACCAACTGTTCTCGACAAAATTTGCTAGTTGCAGCAACAGTTTTTCAGTTGCCAATATCGTAAATTTTATAGAATTTGGCAGGTTTCTGCAAGTAAAGTTGTTCTCTGTGCACAACGCTTTAGTGAAGAGGGTCTATAGCAATTGCCCATCCAGAAACAGTTAGCCGAAATTATACCGCCAACAACTATATTCGTATACTCACATAACTCGGTAAACTTATTGTGTCAACATCTGTAATTATTGATCATTTATACCATTAACAATTATTATATTACAATTCCTATTCATTTCAAAAGTATCTGAAATCTACCAGCCCGCGTTAGACCGTCTTGTTGGGCAAAGCTTAAATCCTTCTCAATAGTAAAGCCCTTGCCCAACAGTGGGCATTGGGCTGGCACTAGTATAATTATATCTACCTACTGTATTGAGAGTTTCAGCTATACCCAGTGGCGTATTTTCCCTAGAACTACGGGCGATACCACAAAAGGCGGCGAGAAGGAGTGTTGCAAATCGTATTCGGCGGGGGATAAACGCGGGCAATTAAGAAATGGATATTTCATTAGTGTCAAAATGATTGTACGTTCATTACAGCGCACATACACGTCGTTTGTACGCAACATGTATAGCTATGATTAACATAATACGCTTGATTCGCAAGAGAAGATAATTTTGGCGCAACAGTCAAAGAAAACCTCTTTTTCGTAAGTTCGTGGACCTTCAAGCGTTATAAACCAGAACAGCTAAACTATTTCAATCTAAGGACAATTGTAATACTGTCGCTGGTAATTACTATGGAAGATATATGAAGGAAGTATTGAATGAGGTTCATATTTGGTTTACGCAAATTTGACCATGTTTCTGAATTTCGTGTTAAGCTCAAGTGGTTACCCATACGGCTTCGTCGGAATGCTCACACTCTTTCACTCTTATATAATATATTGTTTAATCCTCTCACCCCTTCTTATCTAAAAGATCGTTTTGTATTTCTCCATACTTCCCATGAAAGATTCCTGAGGTCATCGGAGAATCTGAAATTGAGAATGCCCGTACACACCACGACATTTATGGACAAGTCATTCTCCGTACAAGCTGTTCGATTGTGGAACTCACTTCCAGATGTCGTAAGACGGGCTCGAACACTATCGTCATTCAAATCACAAGTCAAGGAGCACTATCTTTCTCTCTGAACTCACATATTGCTGTGCTTTTACTATTCCATTAACATTTATTTTGTATATATCTATATATATTTAATATTATATGTATATATGTATGTTTGTTGTATGAGTTTATATTTGTGTTTTATTTTATTGTTATTTATCTATTTATATTTATGTCACTATGCACCTTAGACTGCCCTTTCTCTCTCCTTTCTTCTATGTCCATCCTAAGGTTGCCTGGAAGAGATTGCCTTGTGCAATAAGGCCGCCGATTGTACTTATTGTAAAATTTTGTTATAATCTCTGTATGTTTTTCCTGGTGTACAATAAAGAATATATAAATAAATAAATAAATAAATAAATGCCTAGAATCACTACATCAGTAAGCCTGCGGGATAAATTGTGACAGCTGTCAAATTGAAGAGTATCACATAAGTACAAATTAAAAAGATAAACATCATTGTACACTTAAATGACATTAAACTACACACATAGCGCAAATTGCCACAACTTTACATTCTAACATCCCTCTATTTTTCAGATATATACCATTTAAATAAGTTACATCGACAACTGTCGTGGGGCAAAGACTAGCAATCTAATGTAGAGTAAAATGCGTTTGTAAAAGTCAATTAAAAGTAAACCTTATTACCGTATGTTTAGATTCGAAATACGGCAACGGATTCGTGTTGATTGACTAAAATATATTCTGGTGTATCAAAAATTCGTAGACCCCGCAGGTATATCGTTTTAACTTATTTAAATGGCACTACTATACAAAAACAATCTTACAACAAACTCTTATGGTTTCGCCAGACAACAGGCGGGACGAGAACGCAATGCGACAGAGTTATACAGGTCATTTTAATTCTAGTAACGTGTGGCGAAATTTGGAACTACAACTAAAATTTTAAAAATGTCTATTTAACTCATTGTTTGAGATATGTTTTTATAATATAAACAACAAGAAATTATATTAGTTATCGTGTCAGTCCCGTCCCGCCTGCTGTGTGGTGAAACCATTAAGGTAGTACACTACATCAGAACCGTGACTGTGTTATGAATCAGATACGAAAAATATATGCTTAATATATTCCGAATTGTAGTTTATTTGTATTTACGGTCAAAGCAGTATACTACACTGCTTTGACCGTAGATTACAATTGTATTATATTTAAAGTCCATACAGAATATTAATGTGGCTTTTGCACTGCATCCAACCCGACTCAAAAGAAACATTCTCGTTTACACACTCGAGGTTCGAAAAAACCGTACGTTTTCCTATTTCTTTACGTTGCTTATTTCATTATTACGTTTCAGTTCAATAATTACTATTACTACCTTCAAGACATTTTCATTCCCAGTGGTAATCACGGCCCGTATCCAATTTTAAACAGTGCTTAATTACCACACAACAAATACATATACATATAACTATTTTTCGTGTCTATTCAAAATATAAAGTGACCGTTATGTCCACACAAAACCCTTGAAATTTCCTTATTGTACAGTCTGCTGCATGGTGGTCTTATTATACAGTTCCATGGTGAGTGCGCATAGGAACATGGGTATGGACCGCTGTTGGTGCAGGTGCAGCTCCACCAACTCCTCAAGGGTGGTGGAGTAGTCGGTGTGGACCATCTCGATGCCGTCGTCACAGAGAGTAAATGTTAAGTACTCTTCTGAAGACTCCGCGTACATGTTTGATATTCTGGAATATTAAATGTTTGAGTTAGATGTGTATGGTATCTATCTATATCAGTCCATATACGTCCCACTGCAGGGCACGGGCCTACTCTACAATCGAGGGAATCGATTGAGAGTGGTTAGGCCATATGACTATATGACTCACCACGCTGGCCTAGTGCGGGTTGGCGGACTTACATACCGTAGAAATTCTTTAAAATCTCTACGGTATGCAGGTTTCCTCACGATGTTTTCCTGTGTATGGTATATGTGTGGACTATATGGCCTAACCACTGTCAATCGTACTCTCGATTGTAGAGTATGACGGTGCCCTGCAGTGGGACGTATATGGGCTGATACAATACAATATGTGTAGTATTGTTTTTTATCTGCTCTTATTTGAGCAATTTTTTTAATTTGTGACAGAATTTTTTATACATTTTTAATATTATGTCGTTTCCAGCTAAGTTCGTTACCATAACCTGTTTGAGAATTTGTTTTCGATTTGAATGTGTCGAAAACTCATACTGTCAATTACCTTTACAGTCTACAGAAATGAAATGGTATCAATATAAGAAAATGGAGTGTATGTATTTAAATGAAACATGTAAATTGTACCTGTAATTTTTATGGCCAGTTCTGTCGATTTTATAGCCCAGCAACATGTAGCACACGTCTCTATACTCCTGAGCCGACGACGCAAACTCCTCCTTCAGCCTGAAACCAAACAACAAATAAAAAATAATTATCTTATCATATTCCTATAACACTCGTTGCACTAATCTACTGAAGCAAAACTACATCTACGTTTAGTGCGTATGAATGCAGAAAAGCATTATATTTGCGAGCAAAAAACCTGCCCCACTCCAACGGGTAAAAATAAAAAGTTTTTCATACTCTATGGTTGAGAATAGTTTCATTCTTACTATAATGTAGTTAAAATATTTATTAATTTCACACCCTACTTCGCGATTACTTGAAAACTAAATATCAGGGTGGGTTGATTTTTTTGCACGCAAGTGTATATGTAAATAGCATTACCTTTTGAGCTTAATCTTACTGTTCTCGAGCTGTTGTCGCAGTTGTGCGATCTCTTCCGGATCGCCCTGTGGCGCCCCCTCGCGGATAGCCGCCTTCAACTTTTTGATCTATACATCAAATTGACAGAAAGACAATAACAACCGACCCGAGCAGTACCTATACCCTGAAATCGAATCAGAGATCAAAAATGTAAACAAAAGTGTTACCAATACAATAAAATAAATTGCCATGGTAGTTTGTCGACAACCGTTAAAATGATAGGTTAGAATTATTCTCACCTGTTATATAAGTATAAAACATATTCGAAAGAAAATTCTTTGGTATAATATTTACATAAACTACAATTTCAACAGTTTTTAAATTATGTGATAAAGATGGTACGAAATTATTTTATGCTATTGGCAATAACCAGAAATTCGTAACATTTGGCTCACTGAAATAAAACTTTATTATATTTAGCCTCTCCAATTACGAAACAATATTTGTTATGAAGAAAGCATGATTAATGAAGATGGTTTACAAGAATTGACACCGCGGTGGTGGAATGGATGTGTTAAACATGTAATAAAGGAAGAAAAATGTGAAAATTAGACCACCTGATTGATAATTAGTGCCAGATCAATTTATAATAAATGTTATGATTCCGACATCAACGAGTTCGTCTGATTCAAATGATATTGCAGGCTTGTGAACTGATAAGTGTGTGATGATAAAATACTTTTTAGATAACAAACTAAATATATTTCGTTTTTGTTGGTGCTTTTCATTTTTACCATGTTAATATAAAGGAAGTTAGAAAACATAGTACTCGCAACATTTGAATCTATTCATTTATAAAATTATACCGAATATTTTTTATTAGAAAATGTTTCATAGCCCAGATATGTCACTTTCACAATGACAATTGTTTGTTTACATTTTTGATCTCGGATTCGATTTCAGAGTATAGTCACAAATATTTCTTGATACAAGTACTTTTTTACAAGTAATTTTTTTTATATACTACAAATTTTAATACAGATTTTACCCCAACAAAATAGAACCCTATTTAAATAAAGCGTTTGCTCTTGCGTAATGGGCACTGAACACATGTATAACATGAACACATAAACATCAATTTCAATAGAATAAAATGCAAATCGATGCTGACAGATGTGATTCAAGCCTGAACGTACCTAACAACAAACATATTCAAACGGACTTCTTAAGATGGAACAACTAAATATTACAATAACATTCTAAGCATATAAGTCTAGACGCAAAGCATCCTTCTATATTCTATCCACAGAAATAAACTATTATGAAGCAAATGTCTTTTTAAATTATTAGTTAAAAGCCTTAAAAAATATTTTGGGTAAGTCGTCCCTACATTTAATAAAGATATACGAGCGATTGAAACAAAACAACATTACACTGACCAATCCATTATATTGTTATTCTTGAATATTATCCTCTTCTTTTCTGTACAGTTTGTGACAAAAAGAGCATTGTTAGTTTAATTCCGTGGATAGGGTATAGTGGAATAGTGAATGCTATGCTAAGATGGATATAATCCAAATTAATTACAAATTATATAAAAAAATGTTAACTAATTTTAATTTTACGAACGGAATGATAAAACGTTTATCAACACAAATAATAAGATAATGATAACTACATTAAAATATATAATTATAAAATACGTACCTCTTCCTGTGCAGCCTCTAATTCTTTGTGCACTTGTTTTTGTGCTTCAGCTGCTGGATTATCAGTCAGATGCAACACCTGTGTGTGTTTCAATCGGTTTTAGAATCGATTTGAATCGATGTAAATTATCGATGGATGGCTTTAAAGAGTTAAATGCCCATAAACAACATCATTGACAGTAACTTCAAAATGAGATATACAGGTGAATTTTATAAGTGTGTGTATCCACGCAGCTGGTCATCCGACCAAAACTATGTGGAAAACCGCAAAATGCTCAGTCACGAGCTCGATTTTGATGAAAAGTAAAACAGCATAGTTTTGGAAAACAAATACCTAAAGCGAGGAATCGAACTCCATGATTTAAAGAAAAATGCTGTCTTATGATACAAAATATTAGCTTTTCTACAGTTAGTTATAAATAGTGATGTACCTTGGTAGCGGTGCTGCTGCTGGCGAGCGTGTCGAGGTGGTGGTGCAGCTGGTCCCGCTGCGCGCGCAGCTTGCTGACGTCACGCCGCGCCGCCTCCGCCTCCTCGCGCCACCGGCTCGCCTCCGCGCGCGCGCTCTCCAGCGCTGACACGCACATCATGCATTACACCAACATATCGATAGTCACCCAAATGCCAATATAAATACACTTCACACTTAGGCCCAGTTGCATAAACTAACTTTGACGATAACTTTAACTTTGACAATGTCATCGCCATACATTTGTGATGTATTTGACATTGCTAATGTATGGGATTGACGTTTTCTAAGTCAAAGTTATGGGCAAAGTTAGTTTGTGCAATTGTCCCTTAATGAAGTCGTCTCTTAGCACTTAGCTAGTCAATATGGTATTAACATAACACCTTGCCAGTAGATGCAATCATTTTACTATTACCAAACAAACCATAAATATGTTGTTTCTTCTTCACAGCTGCATCAGATGCGAAAGCGATGTTAATTCATAAATAACGATTTAAAAAATAAAGACCATTTTAATAAAGAATAATTAGATACTAACCCTGACTACATTTTTCCATTTCCACAATTTTCCTCAAATGTACTCGATAACAGATATCAACAAGAATTGGTACCTTTAGCCTGTGTCTGCGGGTCGTGGGTGGCGAGCACGTCGCGGTAGCCCTGCAGCGTCTTCTCCAGCTGTTCAATACGAGCTGCTTGTAGCGCCGCGCTGCCCGCACCCGTCTCCCCCGATATGGTCACTGTTAGCTCCTTCTCGTAGCAGTCTAGCTGTTGCCTAGGTAATACAGATGATAATCATTTGACTTGTGGAATTTTGAGGAAATGTCAATTTAAATGAAAATGTGGGACATTGTGAAATCAGATTCTTTAAAACTGTAATTAAGGAAAATTCCGTTTTTTTTAATATAACTAAGCTCGAAATCAAAAGTTATGGAATTGACAAATGACAGAACTTTATTTTAGAATTGATTATAAATCTTGTTTTTATTAAACTTAATCAAATTGTGCTCTATTAAAAAATGTATAATAAGTATACAATATTTTCACCTGTAACTATCTCTTTCTCTGGTGACCAGTGAGAGTCGTTTCTGTAGCCTATGGATGAGGCTCTCTTGACTCTTACGGAAGGTCAAAAGGTCGTTCAATTTTCCGGTGGCTTGATCCCTTTCGAATTTCAAGGTTGCTACTTCCTGTTAAAAAAATAGTACTAACTTTATGTATTTAATTGTGGAAGAATGAATTATTCTTTATTTTATTTCATCGCTTACATTTTTTTCAAATACTGATATATCGATACATTAAATTAAATTAATCGATATGTATAATTGAATTTATCGATACTCCTCATTGGAATTGTCGATAAAGTTAAAAACGTGCGATATTAGTAAATACCTCGTTGAGTTTGTCCAAGTGTTGCTGCGAGGCGGCGCGGTCGCTGGCGGCGCCGAGCGAGTCGGCGAGCGCGGCGTGCAGCGCGGCCGCCAGCGCGCGCGCACTCTCCACGCCCGCGCCGCGCGCCGCGCCCGCCCACTCCTCTAGCGCGCTCTCCGCACGGGCTAGCTTCACCTGGATATGTATCACAAGTCTCTGTTACATACATGTTACATTGCTTAATGGTTTTATTTGCCCAAGAAAATAATTGTTCTTTATTAATATTAACAGACAGTGACGGTTTCAGCATTAAACTTAACAACTAAGCTTTTTTTTTCTTTATTTTTAAAAGAGGGTTTTATGTCACCCTAATTTTGGTCTACTCAGTTAAACTCATCATCTCTTATTACCTAACATAGCACAGTTTTAAAAGGATTTAACAACTAGGCTTAATGACAGGTATTTCTGGTGCTCTAGAGGATCACCTAACTTTACCCTATATTGTTACCGGTAGTGAGAAAGGATGGCTTTAAATCCAAAACAACATAAGGTATTTACGCCTTGGTAATGGTACATTTTAAACTATAATAAAAATAATAAAGGACTTGCACAAATTACTTATTTACATAATCTAATTGTATCAATCAAGATCAACCATCACTATTGATATGCCATATTTAATAACTAATTATCCTACATACAGCTTAAAAATACCAAACGAATTTATCAAGAAACTAAAATATAAGCTGTAAGTTGTAACTATCCTTATCATCTTTACTTTGGCATCATGCAACACGCAATCATCGTCCTTTTCCCTCACCTTAGTGTCATGTAATTCTTGCTGCAGCGCCTGCAGCGTGTCCACCTTGGTGGTGAGCACGTGCACCTGCTCCTCCAGCAACATCTTGTTGCACGCGGCGTCGCGCAGGTTGCGCTCGTTCGCCCGCAATCGCGTAACCTCTTTTTCAAGCTCCGCCATGTTAGATAGGCGTTTTTGTGCAGTCTACAAGAGATAATCATAGTTGTATATTAAGTAATTTTTATGAAATTAATACATCCGTTGTATGTTTCCGTGAGAAATTGTTTATGAAATTAATAGTGTACAAATAATTTGATTGCACTAAATATGTAATTGTAATCAATTTACGAAATGTATAAATCAAGTTAATGAGGCAATCTTTGAAATAGTCATTTATGTGTTCCACATCAATCATATAGGGGTAAAGGCAACTACACACTGATCCAATTTAATACCATTTAACTACTGAGTGTAAATCTGAGACCAAACTAAGTTGTCACTTTGACAAACACTATAGAATCACAAAACAAATTACCTCATATTCAAATTAGAGACACTGCAAACACCTACATAATTTTGAGCTATTATTAACAATGATTACCTTTGCTTGTGTCTGCCAGTCTTTATAAGAGTCCCTCTCATACTCCAACTCCTTCAGTTTGTTGGTGACTTGCTGCAGCTCAAAGCTCTGTTTCTCGAGCTGAGTCTTCATTGCCGTGCACTGTTCCGCGCGACTCGTCTGCTTGGCCACCTCTTTTGTAAGGATTTCCAGTTCTGCCTGAGCACCTTCTAAGGCCTAGGATTTTAAAATGAAAATTATATGAGAAAAGGTGAGGACAGATCTTAATCACACTAAGCTCTTGGTGAACACCTTTTGCAAATATTTCTAACATATTGCGGTGGTTTTACCCATGTGTGACATTATATTAGATAGTTTAAAAATCAGATTATCACCAGCAAGATTACTTTTGTGTTTTTTTAACACTTAAAATGTTGTTAACTTTGTAAATGATTTCAGAGCACAATGACCTCAAATAAACCTATGTTAATTTAAAGTTAATATTACCATACAAGTAGACACTACAATTTATTTAAAAATATTATTAGAATTTACTTACTTCCAGCAATTCATCCATGTCTTTCTTCATTTCTGAGAGTTGGTCCTTGCTGCTAACATTGGCCTCCAGTAACTTGTCCTTTAATTCTGCTATTTGTTTTTGTAGCTCATTCTTCTCTTTATCCCAATGAGCCTTCTGTTCTTTTTGTATCTTCATAGACTGGCAGAAAATATACATGAGATCATACCAAGGACTCAACAACAAAACATAATAAGTATTTAGAAAATAATTGTAATATGTTGCAGTGGTTTTTTTTCTTAAGCAGCAGTTTTTTTATATATAACTGAGAAAACCAGTTTATCTTGCATAAGATTTTTGCTAGCTATGAAAATATAGTGTTTTTGACATTTGATAGAAATGGTTATAATTAGAACTATATCTATACCTTCTTTATGATGATAAAAGAAATTTACAAACTCACTTCATTATATTCATCTCTCAACTCCTGCTCTCTCCTTCTAATCTGCTGTAACTTTTCCTCCATATCTGCCAGAGCTCTCTCATCTCTCTTATGTTGGTCAGTGAGTGATGTCCTCTCCTCTTCAAACAAGATCTGCATCTCTTTACGGATTGTGTGTTGGTGGTTCACACGAGCTTCCAGCTTTGTGATCTATGTGGACATTTATAAGTTTAACACATTAACTGTGGTGTGATAGTAGCTAAACTTATAATAATACACCCAACAGTCACATAAATAGTCCAGACCCCACATTAAGATGGGGCCGCCTTTTGTACTATTATCAAATGTAATGTTTTATTAGTTAAGCTTAAATATAGTACAATAAAGGATATAAATAAAAAAGAAATAAGATCAATAAGTCTTGTGCCGAGGGTATCAGAAACTATGAGAGACTTTTCAGTCTCACAAACACCCAAACCCAAGACAAATATTTGTGGGCCTCACAAACATTTGTCTCTTATGTTTTTACTTAAAGTTCCATGACAAAGTGACTGCACTGAATTTGTTGGTAAATTCAGCACAGAATACCCATTAATGTAAGATGGCTATCCCTTGTTAATTGACACTATTGTGTCAACCTGTCTGATAGTCAAAGTAAGCCCAAAACGTGACATAATTTTGCAAGTCTGACATTTTCAGACAGAATGTCTTATATTTGTCAATCACATTAGTCATTGTGGTTTTGTTTAACACATACTGGGTACCACTTAAGAGGTATAAAAATGGTCAACTGATAACATTAATCAATTTAAAGTTATTGCAACCTGAGCCTTAGCAGCTATGAGATCAATCTTCAGTCTCTTGGCTTCCCATGGTGAGGGAGGTGCAGATGGTGCATTAGAGGTGGACTCAGTTCTTATCCTTTTGTCTGGTGTTGCTCCATCTGGTGTACCAATACTGGACTTCCTTTTCCCCAGCGACAAGAGATTGGATAAGCCTAGATCAAATTGGGTTTTTTAAAAACATAATATTGGCTTATTCTTCATTCATTCTATGTTTAACTCATTGATTGCAAAAAATAGAGACACACTTAATGGAAATTCATATTATATACCAATGATCACTCACAGAGATGAGACAATAAATCTAAAATATGGATATAGCTAAAAAAATACGATAATTTTGCCTTTAAGGATAATTTAAAACCTAAAACTAAGGTGATGACCAGCACTAAAAATATAGTAACCAATATATAAAAATGTGCCGGGTTAAACACTGTGTCATTGTTTTGAAAACATAACCCTTACTGGACTACGGTTTGTTTATAAACGCAGCCTTTCTTTGGTTAAGCACCAAGTTTTTGCCGGCACATTTGTTTTAATAGAAACAATATACACTGCTCGACGCAGCAGCTACAAACGAAACTACTTAATCATTGATCAATATAATTGAATTATATTACCTTCTTTCAAAGATTGATTACTATCAGAGAAATTTAACTTGGAAGACGCCGACAACTTGTCCTTTGGCGGGTCAGTGTTAATCACCCTCCTAAAGGGCTCCAGAACATCATTAAAAAGAGACATATCTCCTTCCTTCGCCATTTTCAGTCTTGATCTAAACTATATTACAAAGTTTTCATTATCAAATGCAACTTAGAAAACCAAAGCATTCCGCTGGTAACAAAATGCTTGAACTTTAATGACAATTGACAGCTGTCAGAGCACAGATTATTGACTAATGTGTCAGAGTGTCAACCACAGATTAAAAACTCAGAACTTTGGAATTGGTAAATGTTGACATTCCCTTCCACATCATCGATAAGGGCGATAAGTCTAGTTATTAACGACTTATCAAAAAAGACAAACGATTAAAAAACAGTACCCAATAAAGAAAATAACAATTTATTCATGTTTAAAGAATACTACTTTCATGGTGAATTATTTTGAAATAGTGAATACGAATAATCAAAATACTATTGGCGTGTAGCGACTACAAATAAAATTTAAGAAAATATTTTTATACTTGTAACGCATTGTTTGAGATATGTTTTCCTATAATCCGGCCGCTCAGAGAATGCGTTCCTGACACATGTCAGTTGATCATGAGTAGTGATGGGAAATAATTATCATTTTGCTAAACTTTTGAATTACTCCCAGTAAAAGTAGCAAGTTAGAATAATTGGATACTTGACTATTTTCTATAAAGTGTTTTAAAATCTAGGTATAATCATTCTTTAAATCTTCCAACCGTTAATATATTTTTAAAGAGATCTTTATAACGAATAAACATGTTTTTCTTTATTACTAAAAATATTGTCACCAAAACGGTTGGTCACGTGACTTTTTAAAATTTACGTCACACTTTACAATTGGTGAATGATCTTAGTGGCAGAAATTAATAAAATTGTACATTGTGACGTCACACGCTGCACAAGGACAGCCGATCCTGTTTTGTTACATTTAATCAATAAATAAAAACTCATAAACTTCTTTCAGATCATTATAATATTTACAATTTATATAAATGTAAATAAAAATACCAAATATTATTGTCTTTTACTAACTTATCATAATAATGCAACACATTTTATATTTTATTGCCACAACCGTCAAAATCAAACCGTTTAATTATTACGTTATACATTATTAAAAACACAAATTTATTATTTTATATCATAACGGAAAATAACGTTATAATAATCTACTATTTTTTGGGACCCATCACTCCAGAAACGAACAGTTGACATAACCTTGTAACGGCGTGGTATGAACTTATAAATATAATATTTTTATTTTTATTAACCGTCAAATTTAGTCCAAAGTGATAAAATTTAACCTATATTTACATATTATTTAATTTTTTATGATGTTTTATTTCGTAAGTAGGGTAAATAAATAAAATTGTTCGATAATGTATTTACATTTGCTGTCGTTGCATTTGCAACGAAACTTCAAAGTTACGTCGTCCGTTCGATTACAACCTTTCAGGAACGCATTCTCTGAGCGGCCGGATTATAGTATATTTACACGTAATCTAATAAAACTGGCCAAAGTTGAGCGAGTATCGCAAAAGTACTGATTTTAAGTGGCTCTTTGCGAATTTTTGAAATGAATTTAAAATATTTAACTTAAAATAAATGTTTATTTAAATTTGAACCATAATATGAAGGATTTTCTTTGATAAGTTATCTTAGGGCACTTTCTTTAATACCCATCCCAAAGAATAGACCACCCTCTTACTTCAGTAGCGCCATCTTAATATTTAGCCTTTTTAATTTTTATACATATTCTCCTTTGTTCATACTTCATATCCTTATAATTTTATACTGTGATTTTATAGATGTGTCAAATTGACATATTATGAAGTACATGTGATTTACAAAAACATTTTAGTGTTTTTTAAATTTCTAGATTAATAATAATTGAATGAATTGAATAAAAATCAGTGTCTTTATAATTGATAGGTTCTTTTTATTTAAATGTGTAATTTGAATATTTTTTTACATTTTCTATTGCGTATTACATTCGTTATTGTTCAGCCCCCCGGTACCACATTATTTTTTTTATAAATCAAACTTAACCTATAATTAATAAAATGGAAGTGGAAACAGTAAATAGTGAATATTTTTCAAGCTATGAAGATTTAGACGTATGTGCAATAATGTTTTAATATTTTATTACAATTGAATTATTTAAAGTTCCCAGAATACAATTCAATGTACTTTTTAGGTTCACAAATTAATGTTGGAAGATGAACCAAGGAACTTGGCTTATCAGCAAGCAATATTAAATAATAAGGCTTATTTTAAGGATAAAATTGTGATGGACGTAGGGTGCGGGACAGGCATTCTGTCTATTTTCTGTGCCCAAGCTGGAGCTAAAAAAGTTTATGCAGTAGAAGCAAGTAAATTAGCTAACATAGCCAAAGAAGTTGCTATAGAAAATAATTATGATCATATTATTGAGGTAAGTTTTATTTGACATAACAAAGAAATCAAAATATAAAGAGTGGTTTGTATTATAAAATATAATTGAGAATTACAATTTATACATTGTTTTGTAATGTTATTATTTATTTTTAATAATATAAATTTTTGAATCACAAATGTTTCACAGTACAAAAATTTAATAAATGTTTTACTATTTTGTTTTTGCAAATATGTCTACATTATAGGTTATTCACAGCAAAGTAGAAGATGTGGTATTACCTGACAATATAAAGGTAGATGCAATAGTATCTGAGTGGATGGGGTTCTACTTGCTTCATGAGGGCATGCTTGACTCTGTGCTGTATGCTCGAGATAAATTCTTAAAGGATGGAGGAGAAATATTTCCAGAAAGTGCTGTTATTTATGTTGCTCCATGTAGGTAAGAATTGTCTTTTATGTCTTATGATAGATTTATATGTACAGAAATAAGGTAATGGTATTGTTGTCTCTTGTCATGTTATGATTTTTAAACATACTATATGTTTAAAAACCCCTGGGAATGTGCCATTTATTGTGAAGTTTTGTGTTTATTGTAGCATTGCAATTAGAAAGCAAAGATGATCGCAATTATTGGTATTTTCTAAGGTATGGAGTATATCATCATAATAAATCTCCCAGTGAAATATTCACCACTAAATATCAAAGCATGTGTTTATAATGACAACAATTTATAAATAAATATTTATACTTATAGTGTCCCATCACTGTTTCAAAAATGGGATGATGTTAATGGAGTATCATTGCAAATGTTTGCAAAACATATTAGAGAAACCAAGCAAAATAAGCCAGAGATTCTTTGCATACAGCCAGAAGATTTAATAGGACAAGAAGTTGCCCTCTGTTGGATTAATTTAAGAGAAGACAAACCGTCGGATTTGAACTCATACAGCATACAACATGTTGTAGGTAAGAGTCAACTTAATTGTAATTAAAGTCTGTTGGATCCTTAAAATAGTATCAAACTCTAGACAGCCAGTAGCCACATTATTTGAAATAGTTGCCCACTATTCCTTTATCACAGAAAATACACAAACTGTTTAATTAATGTACCTTTTTCCAATTCATCAACTGGAAATATTAAGGATACCTATCGCCATTCAAAGAGGAAATGCCTCCTATATTATGGGCTTGTTTGCTCCAGGAATGATGACGGGCGGTTTGTTTGATTAAGGGGGGAGAAGCATTATCAAAGGAAAATAGGTTGCTTAATTCATCAACTATAATCTTGATATACACCACTTTATTTCAGTAAACTAAGCTTTATATTCTCATACAAAAGTTTTCTAATGTTAATATATTTAGGAACAAACAAAGATGGATTCTACCAAGGCCTGTGTGTGTGGTTTGAATGCAATTTTCCTGATCTGTCTGAGGGCAGAGAAGAAAAGAGAGTGATACTGGACACAAGTCCAAGAAGTCCTCCAACACATTGGAAGCAAACTGTCATAGTTCTGCCGGAAGAACGCGAGCTTGAAGAGGAGGAACCACTCGCTTTCCGGTTGGAGATGAATAGAGATGAAACAAATGTCAGAAGGTAAGTTTAAGTAGATTTTTATAGGAGTAAATTACCTAGCCTAGCCCACATTTGTGAGTGCAAATGGATCCATATTGCTTGTAATCTGTATTTTGCCAATCAATTAAAAACAATGTGCACTAGCAAAACAAGTGTTTCAGTAGACAACAGTTCATGCTTTAAGAATTACAATTCGATTTTGATAATACTTTTTGCTAGTATAAGGTATCTTCTTTACCATCATACCTATTTTATTTTCTCAGATACAACCTCGTCATGACAATATTGGATCCAGAAGCAGTAGATCATCCGCAGCCATGTTCCTGTCACATGACAAAGTGCATACTCATCAGAACCATTATGCAGCAACACTCGGAGCACGCCATGGAAGCTAACCAACACAATGGACTAGTAGAAGAGCCTATTAATGATGATGATATTGATGATGAATAAAAGAAGTTGTATGTGAGCAGTATTTTATTGTTACGATTGTTGTACATATCCATTTATTTAGACCCCATTTCTTTACATAAATGGTGCAAAATGCATTTTTTTAAACTTACTCATTTCTGTAAAGTGATTTCTAATGTCGGTAATCAATACATTATCTATATACTAGTGGACCTCTACAATTATAACAACATGCTAACAGTTAGATAATATTAGTATTTAGTACAGTGTATAAATATAGGGACGTATTGACGTAGTAGAATTAGAAGTACTTAATTGATTGTAGAGAGCACCTGTCTTTTTGAAAACTACAACTTGTAAACAAGGGATATGTTTATGTTTAAAAGTGTAAATAATATTTTATAACTTAATTTCCGAATATGATGTGTATTGGCATTTTTACAACTTAACAACACACGCTTTAAGGTGACAAGTTTCTTTTCCGAAAACTACCCTCATTTTTTTCTTTAATTTGTTTCACATTTATAGTTGTGAAAATTTAGGCTGACTTCTGAACGTTAGAGCACTAAGCTAATTGTAGGTTTAGTAACTGGATATAATTAGATACTGGATACCCTTTGCGTAAAGTTCTTCAGTGCACTACTTTATATTTCAGTATTGATTCCATTTTTTATCCTTGTTTCAATACCGCAACATGTTAGTGACAGACTGTGTGAGTTGTGCTTCTCTGCTGAGCCACCTGTTGTAGTCCAGTCTCATGAGCAGCCGCGCTAGATACACGCCACAAGGACGATCGCGCAATGATACCAGCAATTGCATCAACTGTTTCACCAGTTTATTAAACCTGGAAAACGAATGCGTAAGGCTGATAAGAAAAAACGAGAAACGAGTGCGTTTTCTTATTCGATGTGATATTTTCTTATACATGCTTAATAAATTGGTATATTACATTTGATAATCAATTGAGTGGAATTCACATGAAGTATACGTCAGTCGATACAAATATGCTGGTTTACTCGAAAACATAAGTAAAAATATAAGTAAGTATAATATGATTATTTACATCACCTGTACATACGCCTTCAAACTTGAACCCAACATTCTTTCAAATAGTTTAAAAAAAAATCTGCTATCAACAACGCCATTCTAGGAAAAGACCTACTTTTTCGATCTTGGGCACTGGAGGATCAATTTATGAAAAACAAATATTACATTATTTTTCACTCACCTTTCCGAATAACCTCGGATATAATAATCTTCCGCCTCTCTATCAGTGACTATTTCATTCATGCTACAGAACGAGTGGCACAGCTTGAGTAAATCCATTATGTTGCAAAACACTGGATTGTTTATGGAGTCACCGGTGTCGCCCAAACATTCGCTGTCGGCGGACTGAAAACAAATTAAACATTGCGTTTAAAATTGTATCAATATCAAATAAAAAAAACGATGGAGAAACCTGAAAAAAATTGTTATAATTATTTACTACTGTGAACCGAATTTTGGTAGGGCCATTCAAATCATGTCATCGATATTGATTAATATGAACTCTACAAGTTGGGTAATAAGGTTTCAAATATAATAGCAAATAAATATTCTTTTTCTGCAATGTGTTAAGACACACTCATCTTTAATACAATGCTAATTTATTTGAATATACTCACAGAAGTGACAGTCAAGAACGACTGGCTTAGGACATCAGCAAGGAAGGTAGCATGAGCCCGCTTGAGCTTTTCGAAATCATTGGTTTTGTTCACTGCGTCCATGAGCCGCGAGAAGTTTGTCTCCAACACATCTGCTTGCATGTAGTGTTGCAGGTTATCCATCAGAAACATCAGCTTGTTGTGCAGTTGGGACACTGAGAAACTAGAATAAAGTACATATTTTAATTAAATAGCTTTGTGGGATGAAGTGGTATGCATGTCGCATATCATATAATAATCAGTTTTCTACTTTAGAATAATGAAATATTAAGGTAGGCATTAAAAGTACTACTAAGATGCTACAGATTCTGAAGTTAAATATTACGACTGTAACGCCTGAATACCCAAACAGTACATTTAAGAGGTACCTGCGTAGCAACTTTATGTTTAAGTGGTGTTTGAGTATTCGGGCGTTAAAATTTAATGTTTTAACTTTCTAGCATGGTGGATTATTTCACTTATTCGCATGTTTCATGGTTGAAATGGAAAATATTTACCTGGCGGATTGTTTAAAAGTCTTCCAAAGTGCGTGGAGGTCGTGTTGAGTTTTCTTAATTCTCAGCAGGAGACGGAACATGTCGTTGTATCTCGCCAACACTTCGGGAGTGAAGAGCAAGTGTAATGGCCATTTGAAATCGTATTTCAAGATTATGCTGGACCAGCCATCGCCTACTGGATAAATAAAACAAAGTTGTAAACTTATATTTCTATTGGCTTTTGATGTGCGCCGTAAAAACCACCATTCCAGGACCGTCTCACAAGCACTAAGCCATTAGACGCCACTGCACTGTCTACACAACGGCCCATCAAAGTGAACCATCGCGATAAGCCATTGTGTATAGGGCAGTGGCGAAGGGTGACATTTTTTAAAAGGGAAGCCGAAGCTCAAGTCACAAAATATGTTTATTTTCTTTATCCTGTTACTAGCTTCTGCCCGCAAACTTCGTCTGCGTGGTTAATTTTATTTGAAATCTACCATCCCGTCCCGTCCCATCCCGTTATATCCCGCCCGCCCCGTCTCATTCTCACTAATGGAATGTAACTCAGTCCCATCCCATCTTTTTGAGTATGAAAAAGTAGCAAATATATCGGAATTCCTTCTTCATCCCACGGAAACACTAAACTTTTCGGGATAAAAAGTAGCCTTTGTTACTTCTTATACCTCCAAGAATATGTCTACAAAGTTTCATGATGATCGGTTGAGTGGTTTTGCGTGAAAGCGTAACAAACAAACTTACATTCACATTTATAATATTAGTGGGGTTAAGGGATTACGAAATGACTACAATGCGACTGATAGTAAGCGTAGTGCAGTCCGAATAGAGATCAAATTTACTGTGTGATGTTTCACAGAATGAACGCAAAACGCGACACATGTGTCCCACCCACCAGCAAATTATTGCTCCGAGAATCTTACTCACCAAACCAAATTATTGGGTTTCATTTGGTAAGTGATATTGTGGCATCTGCCTATTGCGGCCGTCAATTAAATTTTAATATTTTCGTTACCTATGTACTTATACAATATTTACAATGTCCATGAAATAAAAACTAAACCATGCTTACATAATGAGAAAAATAAAAAAGTATATTTCTAAACCGCACGTGAATATAAGATTAATATAAAAGAAATAAAAACCTAGACTCAATGTTAACAAGTACGGTAACCCCGCATTAATCAGTTGTAACAATAGTAAGACAATGTATTAATCAGGCGAGGGTCGAGCACGTCCTAAAATCTAAACACTAACTTTATTTGTAAAATCGACAATCTAAACATATTAGTACGCTCCTAACGATTAGTAATTTCCATTAAAACCATAATATTAATATTACACAGTTTGTAATTAAAAACATTTAAAACTAATTGCATGAACCATGAATATATTGTAAAAATGTAAATACAACACTTATAAATACATTAGACTCCGCATTTCGCTATTATAATAAGTAATATCTATACGTAAGTACACACGAAATGCCGGAGAAGCTCCGGCTTATTTCTTGCTTTTTTAACGTAAATTGAACCTTAAATCATTATAAATTTAAGGTACAAATTTGCGTGGTTTGTTGCATACTATACAATGCGTAAGGGGCGGCGCGGCGGCGGTTCGGTGGCGGCGGGGCGGCGGCGGGCGGCGGCGCACGGGCCGCGCTAGTGTTATTGAATAAGCCGAACAATTTTACAGGAATTCGCCAGAGGTCGCAGCGCGTCGCAATGTAAAAAGGGCTTACTGTGCCGCTTCCTAGTAATATTTACGTATCTGGCCGACAGATGTCGTTGAATGTAAAAAATAATAATTGAGTTTTGATATTAAATAAATAAGTTTGAATATATTGCTTGTTTATAGTGTAATGTTAAATTACAAAAGGGAACCCGGCGGGAATTGGCTTCCATGGAGCCTTCGCCACTAGTATAGGGGCTATTAGACTATCAGATGATAGGGGGCAAATAGGAGATTACAAGAGATCGCCTCTTCGCTCGTACCCTTCTCAACGAAAATGCGGCCGTACACGAATTTATTAATATGAAAATTTGCAATTAAAAATCAAAACATTAAAAGTATGTAATTGCTTACCCATGCTACTATTTTCGTCTTCTACAGAAGAATTAGCTGAGATATTAGGCTTCACGTATGGCAACTCGAAACTGAATTTTTCTATATCAGCACTATTACTCAGGAATACTGCTCGGGCGGCGAGTTGGAAGGCGTGATTCATATCTAGCAACAGAAGAGTATTTTAATTAAATTTTTATCTCTTACATCATTGTATTACTTTGAATGTGTTTCCATTTATAAATAACAGTTTGTTTCAAAATTTAATTACAAGCACGTACGCACGCACACACGCACGTACGCACGCACACACGCACGTACGCACACACGCACGTACGCACGCACGCACCCAAACAGCTTTTCATATTTAACGACTTATCATAAATTCAATAATTTCAGCAAATACGATTGTATTAGTACAAGAGTTTTCAATGTTTCACCAGTAGTAGAAGTCCTAGTTGTTGCTTTGTCTAACATATGAGCTGTCAAACGCAACAACTCTAGAAATAGTTCACCACGGCCCAACAAATAGAAGTCTTTCATTAACTTCAATTCATGAATTAATTGAGCCTCTTCTACAGCAACAGTCCAAAGATGCTGTAAACAAAAATAAACTGGGTTAAAAGATAATTATTAAAAATTAAAAATCAATCATAAAATTATTTTTTCTTTGAGTGTATTACGAATTAGCCAATGAATCATACCTTAGTAACACATTCCTTTATTTCACGAACAACAGATCTCAAATTGCAAACTTCAAAAACTTCTGGACTTTTCAGCTTTTGTAGTTTTTCATGAAACTCTGCCTCTTTCTCTTCCCATATTGTGAACCTTAAAAAATACAATACATAAATCATTCTAAACAGTTTAATTATGTATCATCAATTTAACAAAATGCATAACATTTTATTAATACCTTCTGGAATCAGTGCCACATTTCTGCAAAGTTATCATTGATCTGTTTGTTGCAAAACTAGTGCTCTTCTTTGTCTTCTTAGGCTCAAAACCAAATAGAATAACTGTTTTGCCAATAAACAATATTTCTTGGGCTAAAGACAGTGGCACAAAGTATGGTATCATGCTGGGATTTATTGTGAAACCACAATCTAAAGTTGTGTCTTGTAGCTAAAATAAAATATAACAAATCTTTTTTTTATGTTTGTAATAATAACTGTTTTGGAGTGCCGTAGCTAATATTGATCATCTCATACATGGGCAGTATAGTTGAGTACAACAAATAATTTTCAAAATACAATGATGTCACTAAAATTGCGAGTTCTCTGAACTTTTATGGTCTTATACAACCTAAAGCAATCGAATAACTCAAATATCTACTTATAGAATTGAAATAGATACAACCATGCATTTGGATTTATATATTGTACATATTAGCATTGTATTATACTTTGTATACTTACAGTAGAGACAAGAGACTTATCACAAGTATTGGCAGTAGATGGTGATGATAGAAATGTATCAGAAGGTTCATCCAGGCTGCGGTATATAAAGAACTCTTGATATGGATCCCTGAGCTCTCCATACAGCAGCCAAGTACACAGCTGATTTACAAACACTTTATTCATACATGTGAATATTCTGGAACAAACAAATAAATCATTATAGGATTATTGTGTTTACCAATATAGCAACCATAAGTTAATTAGGGATTTTATTAATATTACATAGTGAAATTATTAACATTGATTTTTCAGATTTCAGTATGTAAGAATATTCTGTTAGAATTTTACTTTATATAACTTATTACGAAGCATTGATTATATTAATTCACAATTCATAAGATCTTATACAAATAAAAATCATTTTGAATTCAACTGAAAATGTGTAGCCTCAGTGTAAAATATACATACTTAATTATAGCTTCATGTACCATTTCATTTCCATTTAATATGTACTGGTGTATAAGACTCAATATCTGGCAGCCAGTCAATCTTCTCTCTTTGATTGTTGTAATAACTCTATTCAATGTATTGAACAATCCTCTATATTTCTCTACATAGCTATACACAAAAGAGAGAGTGTAATTGTAGTTTCCAATAACTAAACCCTCAACTTCCACTAGTGTTTTCTTGTAAGATTTTAGTACTTCGGTCATTCCTTCGCTCAAAGCTTGTGTGTATAGACCATATAATCTGTGGTTTGATGCTGTGAACAGAAAATGTTATATTAAACAAAGAACATTCAAAACGAATATGGGGGGTCTGTATTGACGTAATAGAACCCAAAACAATGATTTTTAGAATTTTTGTCTGTGCAGTTGTGCACAATGAACTCAGAAAAGGCTTAACGGATTTCGATGAAATTTGGTATGGAGGTAGCACCTTGGATTAACACTTAGGCTACTTTTATCCCGAAAAATATAGTGTTCCCGTACAATGAGGAAGGAATTCTGATATATTTGTTACTTTTTTATACTCAAAGGGATGGGATGGGACTGGATTATATGCCTTGAGTGAGAATGAGACGGGACAGGCTGGATATAACAGGACGGGATGGGAAGGGAAATTCCAAATAATCAATACAAATATTAAAAAAAAAATAAAGTTAATCACGCAGATGAAATTTGTGGGCAGAAGCTAGTAATTAATATTAGCTTGGCTTTGATTGGTATAAAAAGTACTGGCCCATATTGCCCCACTGCTGAGCACATACCTCCTCTATGGTTAAAAGCGATTTAGACCTTCACCCACTGTACAGGCTTAATGCGTGGTGGACTTTGCAGTTTTGAAATTGTTTTTTTCCGGCAATTATTAATATGCACATGTGACTGTGAAAGTCTGATGTGGGTGTGATCTGCATCTACAATTAGCCTCCACAGTGTGCTGCTAACTACGCTATCGTTTACTCTAGTTAGTAAAATTTATTAAATACCAGACAATGTTTTCCTGGATCTAAACCCAGTAGTTTCGACAAAGTTTTGTATTCTATGATGACATTTCGCAATTTCGTGTATTCTGCCGTATATTTCAGCATCACCATCATTCGAATATTTTTTCTAAAAATGATATAATCCACATTAGGCAAAATAAAAATACATGAGGTTAAAGTATGTAGGTATTTTATTAAATTGTTTATTACCTCATTGCGTCCATTATTTGTTTGTGAACAATCCCATAACATTAAGAGAGCGTCGTGTATCATCTTTACCTTGTGAATGACTATTTAAATTTAAAAAACTTACGTCGGTACGTTTTTCTGAAAATAAACAAATTTGAAATTTATTTTGTCAATTGCCATCACAGACTCACAATTGAGGCTTCAAATTCAAACATTTTACAGTGCAGCTTAAAGTATTTTGAGGACGCAAGTTACATTCAAAGCGCTGTTCACATTATATGACAACAATAATATACCTGCCTACGTTTTGTAATTTTACATGGACGTATTATACAAACAGGACTGCGCACTCTGATCGAAAAAACGAGCCGAGTGAGAGATGTTGAGTGGAAGACTATGTCCCGTTCTAATTAGGGTGACCATAATAAATTTAATACACACGCAGACCCAACAGTCACATACATGGCAGGACCCCACATTAAGATCGAGTTTTGTGTCGTGCGTATCAGAAGCTACGAGAGACTTTTTGGTCTCACAAACACCCAAACCCGAGACTAATACTTGTGGGCTTCACAAACATTTGTCTTGGTGTGGGGATCGAACCCGCGGCCTCTCGTTTGACAGCCGGCGTCTAACCAACTGCGCCACGGAGGCTGCCGAAAAAACGTGTATCTACGGCTATCTCATCAAAGAATGGCAGCTGCGCGCAAATTACCAACTTTTATGTTTTTTTTACCTAAATTAAATTTCTAAAGGTTCTGGTTAAGATGGTCTCATATACTTTTTAAATCATTGTATTGTCATCGGTCCTTGACAAGTGTGCAAAATATCAAGTCAATCAGTCAATTGAATACATAAATACAGGCGAAGCTAATAAAAGCGTGTAAAAAAAATATTTAAGATAGGGTTTTATTATATACGATACGATACGGTGATACGGTGACCCGTAGCGAATAAAAAGAGACACAAACCTCCATGTACTATTGCACGCGGCTCGTTTAGCCTCCATGTCTTTTAACATAGCAAATAAAACCTTATCCCACAGGCATAAGTGTTATTTCAGGACAACACTTTTTCGTGAGTGCGCGCGCAGTCCTGTATGTATAATACGTCCATGTAATTTTATTATAATATCACGTTTTTCATTTACCACTAAATTGAATTGAAAGAACTTAAAATATTTTATACATAAATATGAACATGGATATTTAATATTTAGTTAATCATAATGTGTCAAAGATATCGCAGAGTAAACCTCAAAAAATATTAAATCAAGATTGATCAATCGATCTATATTCTCAATTGGCTATTTGACTAATTTCTGAAAAGTGTTTTAAAGTCTAGATATAATCACTCTACACCTCTTCAAACTATTAATTTATTTTTAAAGAGTTGTTTATAACGAATAAACATATTTTTCAGTTTTATCATCATATATGTC
Organism: Deilephila elpenor; assembly: GCA_949752805.1. Lineage (NCBI taxonomy): Eukaryota > Metazoa > Arthropoda > Insecta > Lepidoptera > Sphingidae > Deilephila > Deilephila elpenor. Next base: position 8,054,787 of record OX457112.1, read on the forward strand.
ACCAAAACGGTAGGTCACGTGACTTTGAAAAAGTTACGTCACGCTTTATAAATGGTGAATGATCTTAGTGGCAGAGATGAATGAAAATTGTAAATCGTGACATCACACGCTGCACAATGACAGCTTGTCGTGTTTTGTTCAATGATTAAAGAATAAAGAGGATGACGCACAAAAGTAGTACTATATATCAAGTTATAGTTATGTTAGGAGTATCGACGCGGAATTGTGCATTTATGTATCTGTCTCACTTACACAAAGGTAACTTGTCACTTAATGAAAGAGACAAATAATAACTGCTTAGTTTCGAATATGGCAATATTTTGTTCACTAACCACACTGAGACCGCCCATAGCCCAAAATGACGCCATTTTTGTTTCCTGCATGAAATGTCAAACTGTGGATGAGTGGGTTCGATACGAAATTATTAATATCGATATTATCATTATTAAATATTTTGATGTTTATTTTTCAAAAAAAGAAAAAAAATCGAAAAGTGCCATTGATTTTTATATATTAGATATATTCAGAACGACAAACAAAGTAAAATTAAAAATATTTATTAGATTACCTATACATATATTATAATATTTTTTAGATCGAACCCGCGGCCGCTCGTTTTACAGCCGGTGTCTAACCTACTGCGCCACGGAAGCTGTCTTATACACGCAAAGGAAGTCGCAAGCAAATTCTAGATATTAATAAAGTTGTATTTTATCTCAAGTGTGTATTATTTGACACAAGTCAAATCCAATCATCAGGTAAAACTTACCCAAGAAATATATCATAGCATGAAAAAAAATTCAAAATATCGACCTATTTTTATTGGATTTCATTTTTAATGACTTTACTGTTAAATCCTAAAATCCCCTGTTTATACTCAATTGTCATGTAAAGCGAAAATTAAAAATGTACAAGTTTATACACTGATATTTGTGTAAATTCAAAGTTTTCAGTCGTATGCCACTGTTGATGGATCGATGTCGATAGAAAATTCGGTACTAGCGTATCACTATTTTTTGGGGCGGAGCCGCCGCCATGTTTGTATACCAAAGTGACCCGTGTCACGTGACCTTATGCTCTATCCTCTTTATTCTATAATCATTGGTTTTGTTACATTTAATCAACAGATAAAAAATGGCAAACTTATTTTAGATAATTTAAATATTTATAATTTAGATAAATGTAAATAAAAATACCTATAATTATTGTTTACCAAAAAGCTATCATATGCAACACATTTTATAATTTATTGCCACAACAGTCAAATACCCAATTCTACGATTGTCTGGATTTGCATTCACATTGTGATTTTTAATTAGAAGCATTAGAAGTAGAGCCTGTGGTAGAGCCCTAACCGCGCGCGCCCGCCCGTTTGCACTTTGCACATTGATTGAAGCGATTCAAACTAGTGTTGCATATCAATAGTCGACTATTGCTAAACTATCGATAGTCTATCGATAGGTGACGTCATATCAATAGTATCGATAGCCTATCGATAGTATCGATTCTATCAGTAGTGTGATATGGGCAATAGTATTGATATACAAAAATAGTATCGATAGTATCGATACTATCGAAGGCCAGTATTGCTCCTAAAGCAATACTATCGATAGTATCGATAGTATCGATAGCTCACACTATCGATAATTTAATAAACTGCGATAGTATTGCTTTCCAATATTCAATTACATAGCCAGTATATTTCTTATTAAAAAAGAAAACTTATTAATCCTAAAGAGCATAATAACACACTACGCACAGTGAGTGAGAATAATTTAACACTACTTGCTACAAAAGCTATAATTCGGGAACGATACTATCGGCGGTTATTAAACTATCGATGGTGTAATACTATCGATAGTTTTACAAACTATCGATAGTATTGATAGTTTTTATTATTTAATACAACGATACTATCGATAATATCGATAGTATCGATAGTATTACTTAAAATATATCGATATTGTCGATACTATCGATAGTATTATTATGTAATAGTATCGATCCTATCGATACTGTTACTTCTAATCAATAGTATTTGTTTATTTATGATATCGATAGAATCGATAGTATCGATATTATCGATATTATCGATAATATCGATAGCACTATCGATATTGTTACTAGTTTTCGAGGTCATCTATCGATAGGGAAACTATCGATAGTTGGGTAACTCTAATTCAAACTTTGTGATTGGTTGAAACTTGAAACTGACGTAACAATAGTCAATCCACAGCGCTACTTGTTTCTCCCCGGTTCAGTTCAGAATTGCATCAAACTTCTTAGAGAATTCATAACTGATAACTGACGAATTTATTGCTTGCCCATATTTACAAAAAAGCTCTATGTATATTTGTTTTATAAATGAAAGATAATATAGAATGGCGGATGCTTGCAGAATAGGAAATATAGAAAGTAAAGTACCAAGCAATCATCAAGATGAAAACTTTTGTGTATTTAATGTTTTGTGTGTGTTTATATCGCTTGTAACAATACTCGCTGATCTAACTACAGGTGTGTTAAACATGTTTTACGAACAATTTGATTTACTTAAACTTTTTTAATTAATGATCCTAACAAGTTTTCGACTGAGACGAAAGTTCGAGCTTTGCAAACTTTTAATGACATAAGGAAAACATTTTTTTATGGATGAAAAAAGTTCTGGTGCACGAAGTTTTTATAGCCTGATTTTATATACTGATTGATTCGTCAATTAATTTCCTTTCAGATATCATAGTCTTTGCTGAATATTGCAAAGATGGGCACTTTTATTGGGGGCTTGGTACAATGGTGTTTATATTAACACCAAATATATTGATCAATATATTTTCATTGAGGTGGTATGCTATAGATCGTAAAAATGGAATAAGCCAATGGATTACTCATATTTGTCTTGTTGGTATACTTGAAAGGTATTTTTCCAAAAAATTAATAAATATTAAATATAATAAATATTTATAACAGTGAAATAAAAATTGTTTTTCCTTCTAGGTACATAATATTTCTACGGAAAGTATTTATGTGCAAAAATTTGGAAGCAATTAAAGCACATAAATTAATTTCACAAAGAAATGATCTAAGCTTACTTCATTTTTTGTACATCTTCACTGGGACAGTTCCGCAAATAATTTTACAAACATATGCCATAATCATTTTAGATGAAAATTATTACACTAAATGTAAGTAATCATTATTGCATCTTTAATTTTTATATTACAATTTTTTCACTAACAAAATAGTAGATGACTAGTGACAAAATAGTGACTTAATAGTAGATGACTAATAAGTGAATAGACTTCATGAATAATATTTGCCATTTTATTTTTACCTTTGGTGAAACAACAGCACAGCCCAAAACAGATAATTTACATACATTTGAGAAACTTAGCTTAAATTTATTAATGATAGCAGATTTTTAATAAAATAATAAACTATTATAAAGCTTGTAAGTTTTGACTAATATCAAGTATTTAAGGCCATATTTATTTATGTTCCAGTGTTTGCTTTAACTGCATCAGTGGCATCAGTTGTGTGGGGATGCTCAACATACATCTATAGTATAACTATATTCTGTACGGAGAACTTCAAATGGTACTCATTACTGTTGAAGCTTCTATGGCACTTTGGGATGTTGATAAGCAGGATAATGGGAATTCTGCTGTTTACAGTAATATTTGGTATTTGGACGTTACTGCCCCTTGGTAAGTTGTAAAATTTTGACACTATTAATAAGTTCTGAATGGTGTTCCTTTTGCCTATGAACATGTGCAATGCATACCATTAGACAAGCATCTTGTTGGAAAAGGAAAAAATCAAATAAAGCTATACTTAAAATAAATATGTTTAAAATATTTTTTCACAGGCTTACATTGGTGTGCAATGACATTATGGATTATAACACAGAAGACAACATTCTGTCCCAATAAGTTTGAAGAGACTCTATACAATGCTGTAATGGGCTTTGTATATTGTTTTTGTTATATAAACATAAGAGAAGGACACACAAGATACCGCCTACTGTTGTTCTATACATTGATTATATCACAGAATTTTGGCAGTCTTTTTTTATACATATTGATTTCTGATAATGAGAGGCAGAAGAAGGCTTGGTCTATTGCGACCATAACATGTATTATATTTGGAACAATCATTGGTAAGTATTTTATTTATAAACTCAGTTTAATTAATTTTAAATGTGAAGATACAATAAAGAAAACCAGGTTTTCTATATATTGTTACAAATTATGATTATAAAAAAAGATCAAGAGAAAAACTTATATACATAATGGTTTTTTTGCAGGTTTAAGTTCTATGATCTCGTACTATCGATTTTTCCACTGGAAAGGTCCAATATTTTGGAAAAATCCACAAAATGATATTGAATTAAACAACAAAGCTGTGATACAAAATCCTAATAGTGATAGAAGTAAAGACAATAATAGTTTAAGCCATGTAAGGTCCTTCAAAAGTTCAAACAAAAGTACCACAAGTGATGCTAATGTCAGGTAAGAAACAACAAATTACAAAATCAGCCACTTATCAGTGATCCCTGATCACGTAACATTAAGGCCACAATTAACCTTGTAGCATTTTGAATTACAGCAAAGAAATAACTTCAGATCCAGTGCAAAAAAATGACAATGCTGACAAAAAGATCCTATTAGATCACTGGATCGCTCGATCTGGGTCGCCCACCTTCACTTCAGCGCCCGTCGGGAACACAAGTATGGATGTTTCAAATATTGAAGTGTATACTGTGGAAAACACGCCACAGAGCATAACTCTACAGGACGAAGCAGAAAAGAGGAGTAACTCCAAAAATTATAAGAAGAGAATTGTTTGTTCCCCAACAGAACTAACGTTAAAATTATCTTCAGTTGATAATCTAGAAAGTTCTATAGACGAAATCACGTCGAGTAACTTAAACTTGCACAAAAGACGCGGTATTTGCTCGACACACGAACTAAGTGATGGCTTGACGAACTTAAACCTAGATGTGTGTAATATTGTCAATGAGGATTTCATGAAAATAGTGAAGAATGATCATGGTTCCGAAATTAGTCATGATACTGACGGATCTAATAAGAAAACTTCGTCCGATTCAATTGATATGGATTTAGATTTAAGTTTCAGTGATATTAATAGCTCAGACATAAATACTTTCAATGAAAACATTGTACAGAAGTTGTGTCTTAGTGCTCTCAAAAATATTAAAGTGGGCAATCAAGATGCAGATATCGAAAATATTCAAAGGATAGCTTTAGACATTTTAAAAGAAATGTATGCTAAGAAGGGTAAGAACAAAAATGGTACAGCCGAACTGTTTCTTTCGAAACCACGCGATCTGGATACACCGACGGAAATCCTATCAGTACACGATTACGAAAATATTTGTGCAGTAAACATTGCCAGAGAGGCTTGGGGTTTGAGGTCTTGGAACGGATATTGTGATATAGAAAACTGGCTTCACGACGGTAGCGTGGTCCGGGATAGGAGAAGAGATACGTTGACTTCAGCGAGTTCAGAAATCAGCAGTTGCTTATCTCAAGAGTTGAAAAACGCTATTTTATCAGCTCCACCCTTTCCTAAGAAAGCGCACACATATTCCAATGTTTTTGTGAAGTTCGACAAGACGAATCAAGAAGATTACGCAAACACGCTTATTTGCCAGGACGATACATTTTTAGCTAAACCATGCATGATAGATGTAGGTAAAGATTCCATTCATTTGGAACCTATTATGGAAGAATTAGATGATCTGGGCGACATAGATCCATCGAGTAAAAAGCGGTTGAACTCGGAAAGTTCATTAGTCGCTACAATAGACGAGATTCGTAAATCAACTGTCTCTAATTCTCCTAGAAATTTATATCACAGACGAGATCACATGTGGGATTCTCCACAATTGAATGCTTCAGCAAAGATAGATTCATCTTTGACCAAAGCTCTGTGGAAGGAACCGTCTAAATTCGATTCTAGCAACATTATGAATCCGTTGCCAGAAAAGGAGAACAGCAAAAATATTACTCATCAAGCGAAATTTGATTTGAGTAAAATGGACCTAAATGTGGCAGGTTTATTGCCACCAGATTTTAATCAAAGCGACAATCCCTTAACACTCAACAAAAACACGAGGCGTCGTCAAAAGTTAAATAGCAACCATTTAAGAACACAAAGTAAAATTAACAATGTGAAACCAGATCAGAATATCCACGACCTTTCCAACAAAGATATCGACTTTTTATGGCACTTGGTATCGGAAAATACGACACCATTTGCATCAGTAGGAGAATGCGCGTCACACCCCATGTCTTCGTCTTTGCAGTCTTTGATTCAAAAAGATACTTCAGAACCCCAAGTTAACACTGCCAGTAAACTATCAAATATCAAGAAGCAAGTTCGAACTAGGCCACGCCGAAAATTTTCGATACTTAGAGAAAGGTTTGAGCCCAAAACTCATTTGAATTCCGATGAAGAGATATTGTGCCACTCTTTGGAAAGTACGTCACAGCAAATTGACTCCAATATTATTAATTTAAAGAATCATTTGAATACTCACGAATCTCATGCTGCTCTTAAGCAAAGTCACAGTATTCCTATTACTCTGACGAAGGAGAACGTATCCTTGGCAGCTTCCTCAGATTGTAGTTTATCAAAAAATGTAAAAGATAAAAGATCTCTTTTCATGAAACAAGTATTAAGCCCGCCTAAATTTAACACCAAGTTAAAACATAAGATATGAATTTAATTTACGTACTACATATTAAAAGAATGATTTGAGCTATTATTAATACATTTAGATCGATTAATGAAGTCATATGGATCTCAGTACGAGGGTAGTCATGTCTATTGCAAGAAAATACTTCTCTGTAATAGAATTTCGTCTATACTCATTTGGTAAATCATTTGGTCAATCCTTACATTAGTACGTATTTTTCAGATTACCAAGGGGTTACCTCTCGTTTATCTTTAAAGAATAGTATGCATTTACCATTCAATGTGTCGTAGTAATAGACAAATGAAATTGTATTTTTCATACAAGTGATATTATTCCATAAATTCATGAATTGGTGTTTAAACAAGACTATTATATCTAGTGATAGTCTGAAGTCTTCCTACTAGTTTATCTAGTTATTGTAAGAGACTGCGATTGTGATTTTTGTGCCTTATGTATAAGCTATTTTATATACAACCATTAAATGTATTAATCCACAGCTGATTTGTTTTTATTTGGTCTATCAGATGAAATTAGGGACATCCATATTTACTTTTCATCTCAAAATTATTGAATTTTTATTAGCTTATATTGAAACAGCAACTAAATTCCGAATCCCAAAACATAAGCCCAATAAAATTATTTATTTTATGTAAGTTGTGCAAGCAATTATATTACAATTTTCAGATCAATCAATCCATACTGTGTTTAGTATTGAAAAATCTCACGAGTGAGCCGTGAATAGAATTTGTTTGCTTGGGGCAGAAGTAAGATCTGCGAAGTGTAACCCTCTTTCTACCACTACGGAGATACATGTACCTACCTCTATCAGCCCATATACGTGCCACTGCTGGGCACGGGCCTACTCTACAATCGAGAGAATCGATTGAGAGTGGTTAGGCCATATAGTCCACCACGACGGCCTAGTGCGGGTTGGCGGACTTACATATCGTAGAAATTCTTTAAAATCGCTACGGTATGCAGGTTTCCTCACGCTGTTTTCCTTCACCGTTAAAGTGCGTGGTGATTGACTATCAATACACACATAACTCCGAAAAGTCAGAGGTGTGCCCTGGTATTTGAACCCGCGACCACCGTGAACATGCGCGTAGCAATAGCCGCGTCTAGTCCGTTACCAACAGGCCACCACGCACTCGGGCACGGGCATACACATTTAAATACATACATAAAATCACGTTATCCCCGAAGGGGTAGGCAGAGGCGCCACCAGGACACCCCCACATTTCGCCTTGTATGTTCCGTCCCACGATGTGATAGGGGGCGAGCCCATCGCCGTATCGGGCACAAATTCCTGACTCCGGGCTGATAATGAATAGAAAAATCCAATATCACCTTGACCAACCTGGGACTCGAACCCGAGCCTAGCAACCGCACCGTAATACAACTACGCCACCGAAGCAGTAAATAGCTTAGTCATTTTTTATTATACTCATTTCCGGAAACAATTAGTAAAGTGACGTCATGAAATTGATTAGTAGGTAAATGGAAAAATGTTTTTAACGAGTTATGACGAGCAAGTGATTAAAACAATAACAAATGGTGCTTATTTATCAAGAGTGTAATCAATGACTCATATAAGGAAAGCAAAGTAAGACATTCCTAAGGATTTCCCAGTATATTATTTTACCTGTGTGCGAAATTTTATGATCAGTAATCTCAGTAAAGATGTAAAATTCTTGATTTAAATAAAACCAAAAATATAAAGCATTAAATATTTTTATTCTGTATATCATGGCTCACATTACAAAACCGAATATATAAAAATATATAACTAGGACTTAATATATAGCATTCATAATGCAATAAATAGTATGAAAATATTTTAGCGTCATTATCACATTACCCTTAACCTATGTAAACCGTAATAAATACATTGACTCAGCTGCAATACTTGGCAGTCTTAAATATATATATTAGCTGAATATCTAAAATATAATAAAAAAGTATATTATCCCTTAATCACTATTCACATGTTTATATTGCTTAGGACAATTATATAATCACATTTGTATTCAAGACATAGGAAATTATAAAATGCACCAAGAGAATGTAATAAGAAATTGGATATGCAAATTGCACTTATATCAGTACTATAAAGTAGTTGAAGTTGAAATATTTAAAGATCTGTAGTCATTACATTAGTCAAAAGTCTAATACGGTGTGCATTGCAAGTTTTACAGAGGATGTGATCATCAAGAGGGTAGCAACCTCTGCCCTCTGCTTCGGAAGACAACAATAATCCACAGTCTTCACAACGGTAACATCGAACATGAAAACTTCTGTCCAAGGCTACCACTCTTACAGTCTCCTCTTCACCTTCTTCTGGCATTATTGGAAGCTCACAGACACAGCATCGAGGTGCAAACTTCTTATGGAAGTCTTCAATGCAATGAATTTGGTTCATAGCATCAACCGTAAATGGTATTCCATCCAAACTTTTACCACACTCAACACAAGTAAAGCAATTGGGATGATAAGGTTTGCCTGTAGCTCTCAGGATACGGTCTAATATTGGCACCTTGCATACACAACATTTCTCCAATGTTTCACGATAATCCACTTCGCAATAAGGCTGATTATCTACTGCATAAAATGGCTTCCCTTGTAAATTCCCGTTGCAACGGTAGCAACAGAAACATTGTACATGGTACATATATCCCATGGCAGTACATCCAGAATTTTCTCCAACAATCTTTTCATTGCATTTCACACAGGTTCCAAATATGTCTAGATCTTGGCTGTCTGATATAGACTTCACAAGAAGGTTAGTCAATGTATCTACTTCTTCCTCTTTTGGTAATGGTGATCTGTTTGCAGGCGGTTTGACATGATTATGGTAGTTAGGGATTGTATTACTAGTTTGTGATGAAATGTTGCTGGCTGACCGTAAGTTGATGGGCTCATACAGTGATTCATAAGTAGAAGCTTGTGATATTCCATATTCTGGAAACTCATTCTGATATATTGGAGGATAATTTGGCCTCTCCTGATTGTAATTCAAGTTCGCAGTGGCCCGGACTAGTTCACTGTAGTTGGAACTGACCGGTGATGGTGGTGGTATAAACTCTTCAGTGTTAATGCTGGTGTTGTATGATTTTGATGGCGATAGGTGCAGTGATGGTGGCGGCGGGGGTGGTGGAGGTGGTACTGTGTCATCTCCACCTCTGTATAATGGCGGCATGTTACTGTAGGTAGTGTAGTTTTTTAATAAAGGAGATTGTCTAGCATTAAGACTGTTTGGTGAAGGTAAGTTAAGTTGGTTTACATTAGCATACTCTTTATGTATGGGATGTAAGTTGGTCACGGTGTTACCATACGTGGTATTGTTGTTGCTTACGGTTGGAGACAGTTTCGTGGAGTACGACGGCTCGCGTAAAGTGCCCACCATAGCGCTGTGTGGAACTTGCGGTTGCGCTTTCTTCTTTGGAGGCACTGCTGGCGGAACTTTCTTCACTTTATTGGGCGTGTTCACTTCCTGAGTCATCTGGAGATCCGCGAGTTGTTTTTCTAACGAATCAATGTTATCAAGACGTGACATTGTCGTTGTCTGATTGACCCGATAAGCGAATACTTAGAAATTGAATTACTTAATTCACACAATAACATTTACACGAACCATGCAGCCCTTTACTTTCACACAGCAAAAACTGACCTTCATTCACACACAATGGAATTTTTAAGTTATAATATCCTTAAGTAGCTATATCTCCTTATTCACTGTCTTTGGCTGCACCCTATTCAACGCACAGACTAAGGAGTAAATATTCAACGTAAGACATTTCGGCTTGTGAATGTCACGTCAACTGTGAAATGCAGTTAGTGTGGTGTAAATTACAATTAATATTTTTGGGGCTCACATTAGAATCGATAATAAAAAATACAGCTCCAAATACAGGCTCCAAATCACTGGATAGTGGATGGCGTATACCGAATCGTGTAAATTTTAGAATTCACATTAGAATCGATTTGGAATCGATAATAAAAAATACACCTATCGATCTATGACGCGTGCGTGTTGTTAATCGACTTTGTAGTTTGTACGACGTCTACTCTACTCATTCAATCCGAGTATTCATATTTCTGTGTTCCGACTATTCTTTAATCATTGGTTCCGACCAATGATTATAGACTAGTCGAAATTCTTTGATTGTGCAGATTTGTTTACTCCTATTGACAGATAACGCCACAGTTTGACATGACATGCAGAAAAGAAAAATGGCGTCATTTTGGGCCAAGGGCGGTCTCAGTGTGGTTAGTGAACAAAATATTGCCATATTCGGAACAATGGAGTTATTATTTGTCTCTTTCGTTAAGGGACAAGTTACCTTTGTGTAAGTGAGACAGATGCATAAATGTACAATTCCGCGTCGATACTCCTAACATAACTATAACTTGATATATAGAACTACTGTTGTGCGTCATCCTCTTTATTCTTTAATCATTGGTTCCGACCAATGATTATAGACTAGAGAGGATAGAGCATAAGGTCACGTGACACGGGTCCCTTTGTATTACCAACATGGCGGCGGCTCCGCCCCTAAAAATAGTGATATGCTAGTACCGAATTTTCTATCGACATCGATGCATCAGTAGTGGCATAAATACGACTGACAAACTTTGAATGTACATAAATATCAGTGTATAAACTTGTATAACTTTTTTAATTTTCGCTTTACATGTCAATTGAGTATAAACAGGGGATTTTAGGATTAGACAGTAAAGTCATTCAAAATTAAATCCGATAAAAATAGTTCGATGTTTTGATATTTTATTCATACTATGATTTATTTCATGGTAAGTTTTACCTGATGATTGGATTGGATTTGTGTCAAATAATACACACGTGAGATAAAATACAACTTTATTAATATTTATAATTTGCTTGCGACTTCGTTTGCGTGTATAAGACAGCCTCCGCGGCGCAGTAGGTTAGACGCCGGCTGTGAAACGAGAGGCTGCGGGTTCAATCCTCGCACGGGGACAAATATTGATGAGGCCTAAAATTCTCTCGTAGCTTCTGATACCCACTACACAAGACTTAATGGATCTTAATGTGGGGTTAGGACCATGTATGTGATGACCATGTATGACTGTTGGGTGTATTTATTTATTTATATATAAAATAATGTGGACGTAAAAGAAAACTACATGAAATAGCAACAACTATTTTATTGTTACCTCTTCTTAATTTTTTTACAAACATCAACGTTCAACATAAACGTAAAATAATGCACCCAACAAGCTAAGGTCGTGTACGCTGTCGTCACATTGTGTTGCAACCATTAGCGTCACGTATCGAAATGATTAACGGCAAATTTAAAATATCACTTTTTAATTATTAATTTTACCAATTTAGAGATTATTAAAATTATAAAAGTCCATAAGGTCTACATCAATAAAGATTACAAAAAAAACATTTTTACTTTTTTTGGAGCCTCGTGCATATTCCCTATTGCCCAATTTGATAATTGTAACTGTAAAAGCGACGACTGTTTAAAATGTAAACAACAAATAAATGTATTTATTGGAGGGTTCCAATAGTGTCTTCCGATATTTTGTATCCATTTTGTCCTGGTCTGTATGTTTATAGGTAATCTAAAAAATATTTTTAATTTCACTTTCTTTGTCGTTCTGAATATATATATATTCTATTATTTCTTTTTTTGAAAAATAAACATCAAAATATTTAAAAATGATAATATCGATATGAATAATTTCGTATCACATCCCTAAACTTGTGTGTAAACAATCAATACGGTTGTTATTCGTACTACTTGTATAAATAACGCTTAGAAGAGTCTAAAACTTAATCAACAAGATCCTTAAACAATTATAAATGATAAAAACAAACCCAAAATGTAAATTAAGACACATATTTGTTATTATTTCGTAAAAACAGTTACTAACCTATGAAAAGAAATGTTGGGGTCTTTTTTGCTTGAACTCGACTCGCATCCTTTCACACAACACCGAGGCATTTTAAAAACTTTACAATTAATCTAATGAGCAAACTTAACAAACTTAAGACACGAGATTAACAATGAAAAAAATCGAAATTCTTTGATTGTGCAGATTTGTTTACTCCTATTGACAGATAACGCCACAGTTTGACATGACATGCAGAAAAGAAAAATGGCGTCATTTTGGGCCAAGGGCGGTCTCAGTGTGGTTAGTGAACAAAATATTGCCATATTCGGAACAATGGAGTTATTATTTGTCTCTTTCGTTAAGGGACAAGTTACCTTTGTGTAAGTGAGACAGATGCATAAATGTACAATTCCGCGTCGATACTCCTAACATAACTATAACTTGATATATAGAACTACTGTTGTGCGTCATCCTCTTTATTCTTTAATCATTGGTTCCGACTCGGAACTTCCGAGAATGACAGCCTAAATAGTAAACTAAATATTGTTTGGTTATTTTTATGCAAGATCGTGAAAAGTGCCTATTTCCATCAATATCGCCGTATTTTAAAATAAATAGTTGTGTTTTGCTTAGATTTACGGAAAAAGTATAACCAATATGTCCATGCAATGTCAGTTATGGATGGGCAGCGTAAGTATTTTAAAAGCTGAGCGGAATACTTTGTCAAATATTTTTACTTTCGGCTGTATTGCTGAAATTTTAGCTAAGAATAATCATAGATAATTGTTTAAAGAAGTAACACCCAAATCGTTTTATTAATTGTGGAAGTCCACAATAAAACTGACTTTTGTTTACAAAACAAACTCGATATATATTATTCTTTTTTTAAAACAAAGTACCTATGCAGAAGCTATAACCTGTCGGAAATATCTGCGAACTAGCTGGACTGCGGTTCACATTTGATTTTTTTGTATCCCCCTATCTACGATGTTATTTTACATTAAAAACGTTTTGAGATGGATGCGATTTCTATTTTTTATTCTTTTTTCTATTTTAATTCAATTTATTTATTTATATTTTGAATTTGCTGAACTTATGTTCCAATGTCAATTATTCAGGTCAACAGATATTTCAGACGGGTAATATATACTAATATCAATCTATTTCAGCTGGAGCCCAACATGACGGAGAGTTTCATAATGGCAGCATTCAACAGGATGGGACAGCGTCCACTGAATGTCAAAGTTATGAGGAATAAGTTTACAGGTGAACCAGCTGGCTATGCTTTTGTGCATTTTCAGGTACTTATCATGTTCTTTTCAATGTTATATTTACCTTTAGGATTTAGAAATAAGATTGTTAGGTTTTGATCTAAAAATATAAATTAGAATTTATTCTGTCTATTTCTCATTTATAAGGACTTAAGCCAATTGATTTTATATAGTAGCCACTCATAGATGAGAGATGAAAATGACTTATTTACAGACTGATGAAGAGGCAATAGATGCAATGCACAAGTTGAATGGCAAACCAATACCAGGGACATTTCCGGTGGTAAGGTTTAGACTGAACACTGCATCCAGAGAGGCTCGTGCTAATATGCAGACGGAGAGAGAGTTCTCTGTGTGGGTGGGAGATCTCAGCCCGGAGGTGGACGATTATTCACTTTACAGAGTGTTTGCTTCTAAATATTCATCTATTAAGACAGCAAAAGGTATATTACATTTTATGTGATTTATATTTTTACTGTGATGGGCTTGATGGCTGTAGACTGGATTAAAAAAAGAAAGGTCAGAGGTTTTATCCATGACACACATCTAAATTTTCTGCTCTCCAGAAAAAAATATGAACTTGTAACATGCAATAAACAATGAATAAAACAAAATTAATCTATTTGCATCATGTGTTAATTTAGTTACTCAAACATTTTATTTTTGAGTTACTGCGAGATTAAAATACTATTCTACCATAAATTACCAACCTCCAAGTTTACTTGGTTCAAATATTTTTATGTTTCAGTTATACTGGACAGTTCAGGATACACAAAAGGCTATGGCTTTGTCAGGTTTGGTAATGAAGATGAACAGCGCAACGCCTTATATGCTATGAATGGCTACACAGGACTGGGATCAAAGCCGCTGAAAATATGCACAGCAGTGCCCAAACCTAAAGGAGCGGTGACAACAAATTCTCAAACTGCAACTACGGCAAGTGCTACCTACACTGGTGGGGCTGTATGTATAGATTTTGCTATAGCAATTTTGCTTTTATTTTTTTTATATAATGAAACTTCTCTCCTACCTATAATATTAGATCATTTAACTCAATGATGTGCAGTTCTCCCCACACCAGGAGCATGTCACCATGTAATAAAAGTCACTAGTACTAACCGCCCAGGCACTGCGCTCAATATACACTAGTGTGTTTCTAGCCCTGTATAAGTAAATCTGAAGTCTATCATGATAGGCAGTGAAGAGGAATGGTGAGAGGTAATCACTTGTCGCCACTCGATACAATATGTGGAAAGCACTTATCAACAAGAGTGGTAACAGACATACATATTTCTATGTAGCTATAGCCCTAAAAATACTTTCAATGACTTAAAATTTAATCATATTTGTGCAGTCTATAATTAGTCTATAATATTTAAGTTAAATCAATCAGAGTTCAATTTAACATTTGCGCTTAACGCTATTTTGTTTTCTGTTCTGCATGTACTTTAGTTTTTAGTGCTTTGTAATTTGTATGTCTTCTTTTGTTTAATAAAGTTTATTATTATATTTTTTTTACTTAGACTTTGCATGCAGTGCTTAAAAAATATACTGCGATATTCAAGTTAAAATAACTATGATTTTTTTCATGCAATCAAAAATGTTACCTAGTAATTCAACGTTTTATTTGTTGCCTGGGATTTATTCACATTCACTGAATTATGTACTTACATGTCCGACAGGAATATAATCAGTACTACGACCCGTCCGCTTACTGGCAAAATTACTCAGCGTGGTCGGGATACTACGGTCAAGGCGACCAGAACGCCGCTGGGGTTGCGGCGGCGCCAGTGGCTGACCCGGCGCAGACTGCAGCAGTAAAGTCACAGACTGATGAACTGGCTCTTATTGGTAAGTTCTATTTCTTTCCTTTAGTTATTACACTAATTACAATGTGTAGGGTAGTCAAGAAAAAAATACAAGCCATAGATATTTGTGGCAGTTTCATCAGAATATTTTTATAATAATATATTGTGTATACTGGTCATTTATATTAGCAATAAAAATGCAGGATTTCTATACATTTTTGATATATTGATTTAATACAAATTCTACGACATGGTTGATCCATTGAATGAGATAATTACATTATTTTCTAACACGTTGACTACAGCCTCAAAACGATGAACTAGCTATTTCGATAACATGCCGGGCATGTAATAGTCAATGATGCGCACTAAAAATTACGTGTGTGAGCTGCAGTCGACGTGTTAACAGACAATATACATTGAAATATAATAAATTAAGCAATTGAATACTTAAAAAAGTAAGGTGCTGGTCTTACAAAGTGCAAAATTTCAGAACACAAGAAGACGATAGACGTGGATAGTTTGAATGAAGAGTTCCTGGACACCGAGCTGTCCCTGTGGGATAGTCTGGAGGCGTCCCAGTGGTTCCCGAACGAAGTGATAGAAGTGCACTGTTAGCCAGAGCTGAAGGCGATGCACAGTGATACAGGGCCGCCTGCTGTCTAGTGGCTTCTTTACAAGTGCGTTCGCCGACCATTATTCCACGAACTCAGAATAAATGTTATTTGATATGTATTGAAAAGCCGATTCCATTCAGATTTCACACAAAATTGCGTGCAAATACTTTAAAATCTCAAATATACTGTAGCGGTCATCGTGAACAAAATCTGTTTGCTTTCTATTTTCAGGAGATAATGTGACTGCATTTGTACTCTAGCTATTTATGTGATATTTTACATCTATTACTATTTAATTGGTGTTGTATTTTGAATTTAAAGAGCTGGCATAAAGGCTAGAGCACAATTTGAGAAGATAAAAATTAATAGAGGTTCATAAATATTGATGTAAAATGTCCCATTCTTGTCTATCTCTTAAGATAATTATGCTGTCCTTGGGAAGAATTTGAATGAACTATGACACTTGTGTTAGAATGTAAGATATTAAATGTGATTGTAAATAAACTCATAGTAAAACATTGCAGTTTTATTTGATTACAATTGGTGCACTTAATTCTAGATTATGTTACTATAACTTCAGAATTACAATATAAATTCGACAGCAAATATAAATCTAAACAATACTATTGGATAATAAATCTAAAATCCTAATAAAATAAAATGAAGATTTATAATACATCATAGTCACGCCTACGTCCTATAGGGGTAGGCTGCGACTACAGATCTAAAATTTTCTCGATCCTGACCTCAATTTTGCCTACTCCATTTTTCAAATATTTTTTTTGGTTTGTACTTCTATCAAAGTACATATAAAATTATTATGATTACAAAATGTAAAAAATTCTTGAATATTTTATTATAATGATGAATTAAATAACCCTATTCAGAGAACTGTAACTATTCTATATACAGTTCTCTGTGCTATATGGTTACATGTTACAAAATGGGTGTGCTTATTACTATTTTAAGTTCGAGTTGTGTACTGATTACAGTATAAGACACATTAAAGTACATAAATAATTAAAGTTTTCCGGAAACTAATCACACTAGTAAGTACAAAGTAATTTTTGGGTAAGTTACTTGTCTAACCTTTATCTTTATAGAGAAGTTCATTACTTTTGGGAGTCGTGCGAAATATCTACTTAATACAGACCGCGTACGAACTACGAAGACAGTGTTAGACGTGGGGCGAAGTGGGTAGCCTACGATCTTAGGGACTAATGAGCCCTATTCAAAGGTTTAAGTACCTTTCATTAAGGCCCACTTGCATCAAATAACTTAGGTCACAACTTCAATATAACTATTTTAAGTCCATACCTTTGGCATATCAAATGTAAGGTGTTAACATGGTTAAAATTTAATTTATGCTCATAATTATTCAATGAAAATTCACACTAGCTTGTACGAAGTTGATATGAACCAAAACCAAACAATTTAAAAATCGATAAGAGAGCCTAGCAAAATATTTTTTTGCCTACTTTAAATTCTAGCGTCGACACTATGTGGAACAATTTTTACTCGTAGCTAATTAGAGAATTTAATTCCATTAAATTCATTCACACAAAACAGCAACAAATCTATATGTAGTTTATATAATAAAGCGATAATCAATACTAACACATGCTCACGCGTAAATATTCCCAAAACCCAATCCGCCCATCCGCAGGGGCGTTTTAGAATCCCACCACGATAGCCTGCTTATCGTAAGAGGTGACTAATGGGGGCATCTGGGGTCAAAGCGTCTTATACAAAGAGCTACCTTGAGATAGTCAGCAGTGATTGGTTGATCTCAAATTACCATAGACTTCTCACCGTCTTTCAATACTTTGGGTCATTGGAGCCCCCCACACATGGAGAAGGGCCGCGCAGCGATACTGGATGCCGAGACGCATCTTACTTGTGATCCCGAGTCTGCTCAAATGCGTCGAAAAACGCCACCGTTGGGTTTTTGGTTGGTACGTGGTTGTAGAATTTCGGTGGGGGCTCGACCCAGTGGTCACCCGGAAAACATGGTTGGGTTATTGTACCAGTGAATCCACATCACCAATCCTACTCGGTGGTAGAGCTTTAGCGATATCTCTGTATCAGCCTATATACGTCCTACTGCAGGGCATGAGCCTCCTCTACAATCGACAGTACGATTGAGATGGGTTAGGCCATATAGTCCACCACGCTGGCCTAGTGCGGGTTGGCGGACTTTACATGCCATAGAAATTATTACAAATCGCCATGGTATGTAGGTTTCCTCACGATGTTTCCAATTATCATTATAGTCAGCGACAACTCGATAATTCGTTTTAACTGAAATACATACATTTCCTGACCTGGGCTATCACGGTTTTTAGCCTCCACTAAAACCAGGCAACTAAACTAATATACAAAATAAATAATCACACAATCACTCTTACAGCGGTGTAATGGAATAGTTGCTCTTCTTAGAAGGGCTGGGGTTGCTTATGACCCCTGGAGTAGTGGGTTCCTTGCTATCAGCACTGGCGACACTGCTTGGCGACATTAAGACCGGAGAAGACCTTGCTGATGACGTGCTTCGCTTCATATACCCCACCACAGAGCTAAGTAAAGCTGGGTTCAAAGCAATAGGCTTTAGCTTCCCTGCTCCATGAGCTATGTACATTTGCAGCATCTTCTTCGACGGGGAGTTGGGGTCATTCACTGATAAGACCACTAGAGACCCGTCTTCAACATTAGGGGTCACAATTGGCCCGTCGTTTGAATCTGCGATGACCTCCGGCATTCTCTTTGGTGACTGGGACGTTGAAGTGTTCTTAATCAATGTTAAAGTTGGCAGTTGAGGTGTTGTACTCTGTGGGGTGAGGTTCTGAGGCGTGGGATACTGCGTGGAGTTCTGTGGGGTTTGAACCTGGGGTGTGGGGTTCGCAGGGATCGGTACTTTCGGCTGTGGTTCTGGTTGAGTGGGGTTGGGTTTGGTGATGGTTTCGTTTGGTTTCCTGCGTTTTCTGGTCTTGACGGCGTGAGCGATGATTTCGTCCGCCGTTGTCGCTTCGTTTGTGTCTTGACGTGACAAGCTGCTGCGCGTGGCAGGAGGCATGATAGAATTTCCGAGCGTTTTCGCGCTTCTACCTAAAATTATAAACATATTTTGTAAATACAACTAGAAACAAAATTAGTAAAAACATGGACGTCATTAACATGTTTTTAAAAATAGTAACAAATATTATTCTAAAACACGCTACACTTCAACTCCGAGACCGTTTAGACATACGAGTAGTCAAAACATGTCGAATAATAATTTATCGATACTTTTTATCATTCCTATTCATCATTTCATATTTTCTATTAATTAACAGCCTGGAGTTAGGAGTTTGTGCCCGATATGGCGATGGGCTCCTACGTCGTTGTCCTGGTATCATCTCTGCCTACCCCTTCTGGGAAAAGAGTTAATTTATATATGTAATTTATCATGAAACAAACACTCACTATGCCTGACTCGGAGCTCCTTGGCGGCCTGTTTCCTGAGCTGCTGTTCTTGTTTCTCCTTTATGAGTTGATCTTTCTTCTCCTGCAGTTTGCGCGCCTCCTCTTCCCGTTCAGCTGTGAACTCGTCTAGGAGTCTCAGCGCGTTCCATTCCACTCGCGTCCGAAGAGCCTTGTCTATTTGCGCGCAATTCACTTTTTCTTCTTTTTTGAACTAGAAAAAAAGGATCTTTGGTGGGTAAATAATGTAGTAACGTGCATATTTCCGATGATTTGAGAATAATCGGGCTCGAAGGACCAAAAATGTGTATCGAAATTTATATACAGAGTATATACAGACTGCGACCGAAAACGAAGCCAAGTGTTAGTTTTAGTGATTACATACACAGTATAATTAAAAATTTCGCAAAAAAAAAAAAACTAGTTTATTTTTTGCAATTTTTTAAATTTCATCGTGTTTGAGTGGTAAATACCTAGTTTGTGCTATAATAACTGTTTAAACGCTTCCATTGAGTCTTTATTACCTTGAACTTAAAGTCCCTTCTCGTCCGCCCCGAGAACAGCGACTCCATGGAGTGCGTACACACATTACAGCACACTTGAATGTAGTCGTTATTACCTTGAGTTTAAGGTCCCGCCTCGTGCGCCCGGGGAACAGCTCCTGCATGAGCGTGAAGTCGGTGCCGATGGCGGCGAGCGCGCGGTAGAAGCGCACGGTCTCGGCGGGCGCCCAGTCGGCGGTGCGCGGCGCGCGGCGGTACGAGCGCGACGCGCCGGCGCCGGGGCCCGAGCGCACCACGCCGCGAGCCTTGCGCTGCCGGCTCTGCTTTATCACCTGCACACCAACATAACACATGTTGACAGCCTCCGTGGCGCAGTTGGTTAGACGCCGCCTGTCAAACGACAGGCCGCGGGTTCGATCCCCGCACCGAGACAAATGTTTGTGAGAACCATAAGTATTTGTTTCGGGTCTGGGTGTTTGTGAGAAAAGTCTCGTAGTTCCTGATACCCACGACACAAGACTCGATCTTAGTGTGGGGTCAGGACTATGTATGTGACTGTTGGGTGTATAGTATATTTATTTATTTATTTATTATTAATAATTATTTCCTGTCGAATTGTTCATAAATTCCTCTCAATAGTTATTTTTCTTTCTTATAAACCCATCATTTTTTTATCAAATTTGTTTTGGCCACTAGCATGCACATCTGATTATTTCGCAAAAAATGTTAGATACCAAAGTAAAATAAATAAAAATAATACATCATTTATACAGTTCTAAATCATAAAGAAGTAATACACTAACCAAGCTCTGTTCATCAAGCACGATCTCTCCATTAGGTCCGAGTTTGAGCTGTGGTACGGGCATCGCGCTTTGTGACTCTGGGTCGTCCGGATCCTCTTCATCAGCTTCTATATCCTCAACTGCGTTTTCCTCGACCACTTCTCCTTCTTTTTCGTCATGACTAGAAACCCCTTATATGTTATGCATCCATAGCAATGGCATACATTGTATTTGTCTATGAATTTTAACTGAAACCACTCAGGCGCAGAATAAGAAAATATTCGGCACAAAACGGCAGGCTTTATGCACTTCGCTGTTTTTCTTTTTAGTAGCAAATTACAGGTATCTAAGCCTAATAAGGTGAGTAAATAAAATTAATAAAGAATACTCTAATTGTACAAAACCGATACTCTAATACGAATGAATATCCTAAAAAATGTCGGTCTTCAATTTTTTTAAATCCAACTTTAGAAACGTTAGTTTTTAGCAACAATATTTTTATTTCAAAATCTATATTTAAAGTGCTTTTACTCACACGATAGGGTTCGACGTAGGGTTGTAGAATATGAGGTCGTACATGGTGAGCTGGTCGCGCTTCACGGTTTCCTTGCGCCGACGCATCGCCGCCATCTTGCGACTCATCTCTTGCCGACGTGTTCTGAACAGAAATGTGATTGATTAAATACGTCGGTATTAAATCTATAATTAAAAGTGGAGGTTACATGTCTGACAGTATATTATCTTGTCAGATGACAAACTAAATTATAATTGTATGTACATTACAAAAGGATGAGGGTAGTCACAAAAATTATAAAATAGGCATACAACATAATGTAATATTATTTTTAACTGTATTTGTTATATCAATTTTATTGTAACCCAGGGATTTTTAAATAATATAGTAAGTATAGAAAACGTTGTAGTAAATGTTGAATGTTAGTCCATGTGTGTACTGGCCTCTAGAAATATTATGTTATTCTAACACACTGGCCTAGTGCGAGTTCACATACCTTTTAACCTTTCGTAGAGAACTCGTAAACGCAGGTTTCCTCACGATGTTTCTCTTCACCGTTAAATCGAGCCATAACTACCAATACACACTTAACT
This sequence comes from Deilephila elpenor, assembly GCA_949752805.1. Lineage (NCBI taxonomy): Eukaryota > Metazoa > Arthropoda > Insecta > Lepidoptera > Sphingidae > Deilephila > Deilephila elpenor. The sequence goes on from OX457112.1 coordinate 8,076,935, forward strand.
GGGAAATTCAGAGGTGTACGCCCGGGGCTCGAACCTGCGACCTCAATAAATAAACTTTTAACTTAAAACAAATTCTAACATTTTATGTAAGTTAGACATTATCAAAAATATAAACTATTGCTTAAGTACAAAGTTATTTAATAAAACAAATATGAGACTTTCTAAAATATACAATGTTGCCCTTTCAAAGGTATGTGAACCAACATTCGCAGCGTTTTTACCACAGTTTTTACATTGTTGATGTTTAAAACCCATCCAAATAATTAAGATGAATCTAACAACACCACACAATATGCGTTAAATACATACATATATGACTGTATCAAGCCGTTTTGGCTGTACAGCGGACCAGAGCCCACTATTAACTTTTATAAACTCAAAAACTATTACCCTTCTATCACTTGTATTAACTTATATAAACTCAAAAACTATTATCCTCCTATCACTCGGAAGTCGGATACAATAATACGGGTTATTGACTTACTTGACTTTTTCTTTGGTGGGTGAAGTGACAGCCACTTGAGATCCGGTGGCCTGGCTGGTGCTCGAACACATCGAGTCATTTCTGTTTCGAGACAGCTCTCTTAAAAGTAAATAAATAATCCATTATTAATTGTAGATAACTCTTTTTTATTTCAATTTACATTATTACTAGTGAACCCTTCTTTTGTTTAAATTATTATTATTATTTAGTGTGAAACAGTGAAGTGGAGAATCTAGGAAAACTGAAATACTCCAGTGTTTACTAATAATGTAGTAAGCTGTTGAGTGACAGTAATTTTCGACCGCAAGTCGATGCTATTTTGATGGCACATGCATCAAGCAAGCCAATATGCAGTATAGTTAGATTTAAAAATGTTTTGTACACTATCACTTCTGTAACTGCAAGTGGTAAGCAGAAATCCCAGAAATCCCATATAAGATGGCGCTCATGTAACATCATAATTAGAGAATATAAGTGTATTAATACCTGTTGGACTGAGAATCAGGGCGTGATCGAAGGCTGGCTGGAGTACCAGAGCCACCCAAATGAAGATGCCGCCGACTCTCATCTTCAGATTCACTTGCACTGCCTTGCTGCAAGATAATTCACAAATTCACAAAATTAAATTATATTAAATTAATTAAATTACAAAATAATAATAATCGTCTTTTATTCATGTTTCATTTCATCCCACGTTCCTTCACGAACTAGACGGATTTAGGCCATTGTCTTTAACAGCAAAAAGTATGTTGCTCAATATTGGTCTTGCCCAAGGATTTCTGCAGTCTCGTTTTAAAAGTATTATATTTAATTACCAGCAACTTTACCTATGTAAAGTCCACTGCTAAACATAAGTCCCTTGTAACTTGCAAGGACACCATTCAGATAGCTGTTACAATTGGTCTGCGTGCAACAATATTCTACTATGACTATTAAGTTCTTTGTCCATCTATTATATTAATATATTTACCTGAAAACTATTCCTCCTTAGCGGTGCTAGTCTTGGCACTGGGCGCAGTTTGGGCCTTATTTTACTAGGTGAAGGTAGAGGCACGATTGGATCAAACAGCACCTCAGCATTCTCTGATATTATCTCATTTTTCAATGCATCTATAGGTTTTGGCCTGCTGACTGCAGGTTGTAAAGGCACAATGCCATCCATGGGGTCATCAATGATGTTTTCTGATGTAGTGGTTGCATTTGAATCTGTTAATGTATCAATGAGTTATGAGTAATAAAAAATAAATAAGTTATTGTAAGTCTGTTCTATTAATAATACACAAGCAATCTACAGGGAAGGCCTATGAGTAACAGTTGACTTCCTGTAACTAAAGATAATGATGATGGTATTCAATTCATAAAACTCATAACTGATGAATGTGTATTAGAGGAATTTTAAGTAAGAGGAACTATTGGATTATACACAATAGAAATTGCTCTTTATATGTACGGCTATATTTTACTTTTGTTGCTATCATCACATATTTTTAAACTTAGCAGCTTTCCTTTTCGAAATAAGATTGATGACATTTACTTTACTTTGTAACTGCATGTTGCTTCAAATTCATAAAGTAATCATAATTATAAAGATGAAAATTTGTTGTTGTTGCATAAGTTTTCAAGTGGCCACATGAAACAATATTATTACTTATCAGCCGTAACCACTTATGATGTAAACTAGTGACACAATTATGGTGCAAAAGGTTTATGTAAAAAAATAAGTGATGCTTAATTAATGAATGGCTGTCCTCATTTTCCTGTTCTCATAACATTTTGTTTGGGTTATTTGCTTATTATTACAACTTCAAAAGTATTTTCTAACATAAAGCGAGATCTGTTAGATCAGTTTAAGATAAAATATTACAAATGTAAAAATGTTTATAAGAGCCATTAGTTTGCTATATTAATAAACTTCAATTTGAAATAGCTTATTTCTTAATTTATTAAGGTAAATATCTTTAAGACTGATGGATATTGGAAAACAAAAATCCTATTGATATTTTCAAGATTTTATTTTTATTCTAATATTTCCTTGATATTATTTTTGCAATGTGCATGTCGAATGTATTCAGGGAAACAAAAATAAATGACATAGTAGTACAATAAATAATTTCTTACCTTCAGCCACATTTGGAGCATTTTTATTTGCATCAGCTTTTTCAATCACTTGGTCATTTGATTTATCTTCATTCTCACTTGGCGTATCTTTTTCATTGCCTTCACCTTTATCTTTTTCTTTAACCAGATCAAGTGTTTTCGCGATATCTGCATCTTTGGCTGGTTCATCACTAGTTTTTGATCCAGTTGGTTCATAATCATCTGCAAGTGATTTCTCTTTGTTTTCAGTGACAGTGTGAGAAGTCTCGCCAGGTGTTGCAATTGTTTTGGCTGGAGTTGTTTTAGGCGTTGAAAGGAAGGACTTAATGCTAATAGATGAAGTTACTACCGGCGCTCGTCCGGGATTCTTGGGGGTAGTAATTGTACTTTTCTCTGGTACAGGGGTGGGCGTTTTAGTTACCGTTTCAGCCGCTTTTTCTGCAGTAATTACGGGAGTACTTCGAGTTCTAACGGGCGACCTCGGTTTGGGTGTGGACGAACTAGTTTGAGCGTCTGATCTAGTGTTAGGCCTGGGACTTTTTACCTCTTTCTCAAAATCATCTTTCAGCGCTTCCTCTGCCTTGGTCTCTACATTTGCATTTCTCCTGCGCCGCGGAAGCGAAGCTACAGCCTTTATACGAGCTCTTCGGGTCGACATGATTCACGCTTAAAAATTACACCAAATTACACTAAACAGTGTTTGTATGTATACATTTGTTGTTAAGGGATTCAAGTGGTATCGATTTTTGCAATAATAGTCAGAAGTTTCAATCTGTTAATAGCTTCACGATGTACAAAATATTAACACTGCTTTAGCGCACACACGATATCAGCAATTTCGCTATAAATTCTAAAACATCTCCAAATACAGTAAAAACAAGATGAAATAGAAAACAAATCAATGCAGATTGCGCGACTGAATGTAAAGAATAGAGATGTACTCCAAAGAATAGACCACTAGACTTAAATCAATAATAGCTTCGTCGACTATTTAAGAGATAACAGTGCTTCAGTAGTAGGCGATTTCACGTTTTACATACTCTAGTAACCACAGAGAAAATAAAATATCGGGCAAAAAAGTCTCGTATTTTCAATTCGTTTTTATTTTTTTTATTTTTTTGAAGTGAAACTTCTTTATCGGGGTTGGAAAAAATTTTTCGTTACGCGTCACATTCTTCCGTTACGCGCCATCTTTTTTTATTTAGTAAATTAGTACCCACTTCAGTAAGCCACACCCCCAACCGTTTCCAAGCCCCACCCAAAATTTTAAGTCCCACCCACTTTTTTGTAATTTGATCCTTACTCCCCCCCCCGCTTACCCCCACCCTAAAAATTTTACCTCACCCCCCCTACTCGTATCTCCGGCATTATCCATCGTAGACCCACCGCCCTTGGGTTCATTGGAACCGGCTCGGTGAGGGCTACAATCCTGCCCAAACAGAATTCCCGAATTCCCCCTCCACAACTTTCCCCACCCAAAAATATTTTAAGGTGCCCAATAGCCTCCCCACGAAACCTACCCCGGCCCCACCCCTACCCCCACCTAAAATTTTTACCTCACCCCCCCTATTCCTATCTCCGCCAATATCCATCGTAGACCCATCGACCCTGGGTTCATTAGAACCGGCTCGGTGAGGCCTACAATCCTGCCCCAACAGAATTCCCGAATTCCCCCTCCACAACTTTCCCCACCCAAAAATATTTTAAGGTGCCCAATAGCCCCACCACGAAACCTAAACCCCCCCCGCCCCTACCCCCACCTAAAATTTTTACCTCACTCCCCCTAAAACTATCTCGGCCAATAAAGGTCGTGGACCCACCGAGCTTGGTATCCTCGGAACCGTCTCGGTGAGGGCTACAAATTGGCCCCGATAAAAATCCCAAATTCCCTCAAAAATTTCCCCCCTCCTAAACTTAAACTTTATTTAATTTAGCTTTATTTTACCAATTCTGTAAATTTGTAAATAGTAGATCATTTTTCGAAAAATGATATAAAGAAGTTTCACTTCTTACGTGTGTACACTAATACACACACACATTTTTTTTATTGCCGTTATAGTAGTCTGTGCGTTATAGGACTTATAGGCAGACGAGCTAGCGGCCCGCCCTGTGGGCCCGGCTGATGGGAAGCTCAGAAATGGGAAGCAGCTACCGCTGCCCAGAGTCCAGCACAACAAAGTCGCTGCCTAATATATTTTATTCGCCAGATGTCGTTAGGAGCTATTATTTGTTGTATTTAAATTAACACACTACTTTAAGACGATTCAGTACATAATAAACCAGATATTCCACAAATGGAATTATTATAATATTATATTGGTAACCAATACATACATACACTCACTTTTCCCAGAAGGGGTAGACAGAGGTACCGCACACCCACATTTCGCTCGCCTTGTGTTTTCCGCTCCACGACGCGATAGGGGGCGAGCTCATCGACATATCGGGTACAAATGTCTGACTCCGGGGTGAAAATGAATAGAAAAATTCAATTTCACTTTGCTCGACCCGGGTTTCGAACCCGAGTCCTCGGCGTTGTCATCGTACCGTAGTAAAATTGCTCCACCGAGGCTGTCTGGATCCCATAATTTAATATTTTATGATTGACTAGGGGTAGGGACCCGCTCCTCATAATAGTTTTTCTCAAGTATCTTCCATATACAGACATCGATCAGTTACAAATTTATTATAAGTATAGATTTAAATATTATTAATTGATTGAACGTGTTTTAAACATCGATCAATTATACACGTTTTAAATCTTAGAGCTAATATCATCAGCAGGGCTTATAGAGTGTAAATTAATAAAAACTCATTGAATTGAATATACCTTTTCCCTAAACTCTAAAGGATAGGCAGATTTCATCTACAATTTCAGGTTTATTTTTGTCCCGAATCTAATAGTGGACTAGTTTATCTCCACGTTGGATGACTTTTAGTTTGTTTACTGTTAGGAATAATATTATTAATTATCCTATCCTCACTTTAATTAAATAATATTCATGCCTGTATCCCATTGGAGAGGGCAGAGGGCACAGATCTCCTATTAACATAATCTTGATATATCACTCTCCAGTCGTCAAGAACTTTTTTTACAAGACAGTAGTCAGTAGGTACAATAAAATGCTCAATAGTACAATTAAATGCTTTTGACTTGTCCTTAGTTTAGGATATGAATGATCAGACTGGCTTAAAATCCTTTCGTGATCTGTTAGTTAGTTACCTTTTATTCATATTCTCTATAGTCTATACGATTAAACCTTTAATTCTTTACTCAACTTTCTCAATCTTTTTGTTCCATAATTACCATCTTATTTGGACAATTGTTATGGATACAGCTAACAGCGCTACGCATTCTGTCGTCCAACTCACGGACCGGTACTTACCTGATAGGGTTATGTCCGCCTACTGTCGACCGTGACGAACCCTTCAAATCGTATCTTATGGCAGGGGTACAGGTTAGGTCGGCAACTAAAAGATTCATTTATAGTTGAAGGAGAATCTTTTATTTTGTTATGTATTTGGGAAATTAAATTATTAAAAGCCTTTAAGAAGATAATTGTATTTAATGTCTGTGCTTGTCGCTTGTTGATAGGAGATAGGGTTGGATTGAAACAACGAGGCGGTTTTCTTCATTGTTTTAATGCATTTTCTCTAATTTTCTTGATAGCGATGAGCACTTTTGGTGAAAATAGATACCAGAAATAAGTAAAATATTTAACAAATAACATTCCAAATCAAAAAACTTGATTTCGTAATAGGTCATTTCACTTACATCCAGTAGTTCAACTTCACAATAAAAATAGATCTCTTCTATAAAATTTATATAATTTACAAAAGCGGTAATGTTAGGTAGTTAAAATAACAATAAATAAATGCTTCTGGGAATGAAACGCAATTATATAATTTTATATTCTTTGTAGATAAATTGACAGACAGTCACTCTGCTAAGACCAATTTATTGTATAAATACTTACGAGTACAAAGTATCTATTGGTGTTAGTCGCCAAACTGAGAACTAGGCTGCGTTCATCTACAAGTAAGCTACTGCGTATTGGTTCGTCATTCATTAACTATATTTTGGCTAAAAAGTCAACATTTGCAAAACCGTCTTTACAAATTGTCATGACACTATAAGAATTAGTCAACGATGACTCGTGCCGGGGCGTCGCGCCGGTGCCTCCGGGCGCCGGCGGCTCGGCGGCGGAACTAAACTCCGAGCTAGACTACGATATGTAGCTCATTGTACGATCGTACCATAACTTCACCTAAACACTACTAGAGTTATCTGAAAATTGACGAGCGCCTCCTACAAGCTTTACGCGAGTAACTAAAGTGTCTATTGTGGAATGAAACGATAAAGTAGTCTGAGAACCAGAGTGGAAGCATGTGGCCATGCAGTCCGCTACCGGGCGCGTCGCCGAGCCGCCGGCTGGGGCACGCGGCGCGCGGCCCGCTGCAGTCGCAGCCCGCAGCCCGCAGCTGCTCTATCACATAATGTAATTCGTCCGAATTTGTTAACGCTCCGGCCTACTTATTCCTACGAAATCACTATCGCCAATAAATTATCTTCCTTCACCTACAATTAAAACAAAGTTATGAAGTGCAGTGCATTGAGAACCGATACGGCCGTCTCGCATCGCGAGTCGCGACAACATGGAATAATTGACTGGACCGGTCGAACGAACGCTCCCAAACACTCCGACGAAACGAACCGCGCTAAAGGCGAAACTTTGATATTACAATATTTACATACAGAAATTATTTTCAAAAGGTTCCAAGCGCTACTGATCCACCACTACTTAGGAAACCGAGATGATTTTTCGCGCTAATTATGCCAATTTATCTGTAGATATGACTACTTATAATTAAAATGAAGAATGTAACTTTGTGCTGTCGAGTTGACGCGTGAGTCTCGCTCCGTTGTGCGTCGTTTGTGCACATGTTACATGTAACGTGGTACGTGGTATGTGGTACTTGGTACGTGGTACGTGGAACGTAGTTAGTAGAACAAGGGCGTGAAAAGCAGCGCGGCGCTACTCGCTACTCACTTTATAACATATGGCCGTGGAGCCGGCGGTGAGAGGGTTGAACAGGTACTGATACGGCACTACTCGGGTACTGAATACAAGACGTTCTGTGCTGCGAGTACTCGCTGGCACTTGGGAATCAATTCCATGTCGACGGAGCCTGCGCCACGCGGCAGTCCTCGCTCTCTAGTGTCTCCGCGCGTGACCCAGTGTTCATATAATTCATTATAAATAACCTCCAATATAACGTAGTCTCCGTAATCGAGATTATCAGGAACGTTTATACACTTCGAACTCTTATAACTCTGGGATAAAATATTCCGCATCAACAATAAACTTCTATTTTGTACGCCAACAAAGCATAAAATAGTGATATTTTTACATTTCAGTCTAGTCTATATAATTAATTTTCTTTTATTTAATGGCAAGGTATCTCTATAAAGATTCAATAGTTATCATCCTTCAATATATTATAACAGGTATATCTATACAATCGGAATACGTCACGTATTCGTCGATTCTTCACAGCGTCAATGATATAAAATTTAACCTAAATTATAACACAGGAGAATTAAGTATAAGATCACAAAATGAGATTCAACGGGCGGCGCGTGTGGCGTGCGCCCGGCGAAGTCGCAGCTATAATACTCGTTCTACGCTACAACTAGCGAGGCGGCCGGGCGGCCGGCGGCGCGGCTCGCTCGCACTAAGCCTAGTATTGCTATCGATCGGGCTCCGGCGCAGTGCCCTAGCACACGGTGCGGCGTCAGGGCGCGATGCCCGCGTCCGACTTGTGGAAGGCGGCGCTCGCGGCCGACAGCGCCGGCTGCTGCGCCTGCGCCGAGCTGAAGTCGTGCTCCGACTTGGGTCTCGGCAGCGCCGCCGCCGCCACGCCCAGCCCCGGCAACGCCACGCCCGCCATGCGGCACGATGCGGCCTGCAGCGGCTGCAGCGCCAGCCCCAGCGAGCGCTCCGACAGCCGCGCCACACTGTCGTCCGACAGGCTCACGTGCTCCGCCTCGGCGGCCAGCGCGTTCACCACGGCGTTGATGGTGTTGCCCTCCGACGTGGTGTCGTCTTCGCGATGCGCCACCAGGTTGGGGTTCTTGCCTATTTTGTTCAGTCGTTCCGCTGCGACGCTCTCCATGGTTCGCCGCATCAGAGGGTATTGGTCGAGCACTGCGTTGAAGTGGTCGACTGACAGTGAAAACAGATTGCAGTATGTTTCGGCGCGGACGGATGCCACTCGGCGGGCGTTCGTCAGCAGGCAAATTTCACCGAAGTAAGAACCGTCCGATAAACTGGTGGCCACTTCGCCGTTGGCCATCACGATATCGACGATGCCTTCTTGGATGAAGTACATTTTACTTCCGATGGTTCCCTCTTTTATGATGATATCACCTGAAAATATATCAAATGACGCGTAAAGTCAAATTGTATTAGTTAGAATGAAAATGTAAGAAAGACATCTTTGTTGGGAAACATACCAGGCTGAAAAACTTCGTAACGCAACTTAGTGACGACGTCGGAAACAAAGTTGGAATCAGCGTTGGCGAAGAATGGCACAGAAGCGACAAGCGAACGGCAGTTGTAATTGATGACGTCTTCACGAAGCTTCTCGCTTAGTTCACCAAGGATTACTTCTTCGTCGAAAAATTTGCCTTGGTAACGATGCTCGAAGTACTCTGTGATGCGTTGCCTCATTTCACGCGGCAGCTTGCGGTATGCCATGTACTCCTCTACTTGTTTCACCTGTAACATTACAGACCAATGGTAAGTCGCGAGTCAGTTGTATAATTTTACGTCAAAACACACTCGTAGCAAACATGCATTGTTCCCACAGACTGTCATTAAGGTCCACCTCTAACAAATTGGCTATCTACATTGCGCACAGTGTACCGTGGATATTGGTCCTTGTGTACAAATCTTTACTAACTGTGGAGATGGTTAGTGCTACCCGCATGAAGTAAATTGTTATGAACACCGTTAATAGTTTTTGATTTGTACATATTTTATGATTTTTGTTATTGTGTGAATACATGAAATTTGGTGCAGATGATTTTTGTATTTTAGAACAACCAGTGAAACACTAAACAAACATTCCGCTCAGTACTCACGTCTAATCTCTGAAACAGGCAATGAAGGCTTTAGTGAACGATTTGTTGAAAACATGCGTCGGTTATGTATGGTGTAAAACAGTGGATGTAGTTTATAATTTTCGGGCCAAGCTTTTCTAATACTTGCACGAAGCTATATTCTAATTTATAATGGTCCAAATGATTTTTATATTTACGAAGGTGTTCATAACGATTTACTGACTATATCTATTGTTGGGATTAGTTATTGATTTTTGAGGTTCGGTCTTGTTGAGATAAGACCGTTATAATCGATAACTATGGTAGATGCAAACTATGAATGATGGCTAGATTAACTGCATTACCTTTTCACGATACTGTCTGCGTGACGAGTCAAGACTCTGGATAAGGTTGGTGGCGTGACCGAGGAACAGGGCGTAGCACGTCGCGCCCGAGATCATAGAGAGCATCGTGAGCCACATGTCGGTCAGCGACTGCGGCGGAAACCGACCGTACCCGATGCACAGCATGTGAGACATCGCCTTGAACAGCGCCCACGAGTACTGCTCCAACCAGAACGCTTCCTGAAACATGGAAAACACATTTCTTACTAAACAGAAATAAAGTGATGCGCTACATACACTCTGACTAGTACTACTACTACATGGTTTAAAATGGCATGAGATAAACCAAAATCTCGGAATGTACTGACCTGGAGTTCATTTATAGCAACCCATGAGTTTGGTGGGAATCCTTGTAACATGGGGACCAGGAACTGCAGACAGCCGGACCAATGGCCGATCAACAACATCATGCAGATAAGGTTGAATATCCGCATAAACACTGACGCCATGTTGAGAAACTGAAAAGAGATTGTCGCATGTGAGTATGCTGCGTGGAGAGTGATAGGGTCGCCTCTAAAGGAAGCCGTGCGGACTGCGCGCGACAAGGACGCTCGAGGTCAAGCATCGCGATGATTCTCTACGATGGAGTCGTAAAGAAGTGAGAAATAAAATATGAACGCGTGAAACGAATGTCGAGCGAGCATGCTGGGCGGCGGGGCGGTGCAAGTCACGCGTCCGCGGCCGCCGCACGGCCGCGCGACCTGCGCCGCTCCGCCCGCGGTCCGCGCGCCCGCCGGCCGGACGAGGGTTCAACAGAAACGCCAAACAAAGAGAAAGCGAAGCGTACGCAGCGGGCTAGAGGACGCCGGGCGGCGCCGCCGGCAACATGCTAAGCGGGCGAACGAGCACATGCGTGCCGGCTCGTGCCGACCCTGTTACCTTGAAGATCAGATTGCTTTTGGTGTCACCCTTCTTTTTGGCTATGTCGGAGCTGAGACGTCCCCTCCGTTCCGTGCGCTTTTTTTGAAGATTCTGCAAGATCTAGAAAACAAGCGAGAAACACGAGATAGTAGGAAGAGAGCCAGGCGCGCCCGAAGCGCGGCGGGATCGGCGGGCGAAGGTCATCGCGGGTAGTGCGGGGCGGGGCCGGGGCGCGTGCGGGTCGCGTGCGGGGCGCGTGCGGGCACACAAAGGATGCACTAACACCGAGACGAGCAGAACGCGGGCTAGGCCCCTACGCTAGGCGCCGGGTGGCGCTGCGTCATGCGGCACCTGCGAGACGAGGTCGCGCGAGCCGCCGCCGTCCGCGTCGCTCGGCTCGTCGCGCGGCTGCGGAGCGGGGCTCATCTGCACACAACACCGACACGGCGATGTCGTAGCCAGTAGCCAGTAGCCACCACCCTCCCCGTACTCCACTTCTCACTGACTCTCCGCTTTGTCGCTTTGTCACCGATCTCGTTATCGAATCATGCCAATTGTCTCGATGTGGTAAATCACGGTACGTTCTATTTCGTTGAGAGGTTCACATTGGACGAAATATTGGAATTTTGTAGCGAATTGTTTTCTTAATTTATTGTTTTGAGTCACATCGCTAGTACATGTACGACATGTATAAAAAGTTCACTCACAGAAACCATGTGCCAATTGCGTTACTATTGTTTTGATAAGATTTCGCGGGTGAAATAAAAAGTGCTTGTGATAAGCGGAATTTTGATAATTTTTTTAATCGGCGTCAGCGCATCATTTCTATTAGGCTTCAAAAAGCGGCAACATAATATTGATAATATTGCAAATAATAATGATGTCATGTTTGCCAGTGTGAGACGGTTCGGGTCGGAGACTCGGGGCACACGTTACGTACGGGTCGCGGTGGTCGCGATGGTCGCGGCGTGGGGGGTGGACGCGGCAGACGTGGCGGTCGCGGCGCGGGCGCAGTCGAGGTAAAGACGACACGAGTGAGAGCGTGCTCAGGCAGAAAGAAGCTTGCAGAGAAGCAGTAGAGAAGTGCAGAGCGGGACGAGGGGCTCACATACAGTGGGGCTGGGATTAGTGGTATAATACAGGATTACGATACAACAAACTCCATAAGACACGTCATTAGGATCACTACCAGCTAGAAGAATTCCAATTATACACTTTAACATTAGAAATTTCTGACACATCAAGCTATTTGCCAATCTGTATAGAAAATTTATATCATAAATCATATTATATCAATGAATCAAAAACATTTAATCCAATATTATAACTCATTAAATAGAATATTTTAGTCATGTGTGTTAGTAAATGTGAGCGTAATGTAAGTTAGTGCGAGTGTTAGTGAAGTCATAAGATAGTAGGTATCGAGGTAACCCATTATGTGTGGGTTGGAAGAGATGATGATGGCTTACATATACTTCCTCCCATTGAGACACATATCGGACGAGCCTGGAGAGTCGTAGGAGCCGGACCAGAGACAGTAGTTTAGCTAACCGCAGTATCCTTAGCGCTCGGCCCGCGTGAAGTATTTGAAAGCTTTCACTAAAATCCTGTGGAAATAAACAATACACTGTTTTAATATCAGTATTTGCCAGGGTGATGCACTAAAATGAGTACATTTCAGGACATCTCTTCTATTGGCATTGTCCTTTTTACAAGTGTAATTAGTAAGACATGCATACTTGCTGCATTTGAAAGATTTTGTCAGCCAAAGAAAAGTGCTGAAGCGTAAGAACATGTTATAATTATGCTTTTTAATTATATCATCAGAAGTCGTAACCAGTACAGCCTCAGAGTTCAAGCTTCATAATTTCAAAGTTTTATAAATAAAACTTCACTTCCATCATCTCATGTCTATAAAGCAAGCTTTCTTGCTGATGCATTGTAAGTACCATATGGGTATAGAAAATTAGTATTATAAGTAAGTCATGTTACAGTTTGGTCGTGTTGTTATTTATAGAAATAGATAGTTTATAATCTCAAAAAGAAAATTAAAACCCGAGAATAATCTCAGTCGACGTAACCATAAACAAAATTCAGAAACTAAAAGATGTAAGAAAAGCATATCAATAAAAAACATGCTGCGACTTAAGCTTTAGATAAGAAAGAAAATTAAACAATTATGAGAGACAGCATATAGTGGAAGACCAGAAGAGTGTACCAATATTGGTTAAATTTGTGAAGTGTATGGAAGAAGGAATAATTTAGAAAGAGAGTGCTGTATAGAAGTGCTGGCTGGGTAGCATATAATCATTTAGGAGAGTATCCCATATGATCGTTATAATTATATTTGATCAACTTTTAATAAATATGGGCAAACAGTAATCATATGGGGTACAGTAGGAAGTGTGCATGTGAGATACAGTGCAAGAATTGTATCCAAGAGTAACTTAATCAATGAAAATTACTTTATAGTGCTATCAAACCTTTGGACGTTTCGTAAATGTTTAAGGTATGAATAACTAAATTGACGATGACGCAGAAGTTCTTGCAGCGTTTTGGGTGATAGGTTACAACAACAAAAACGAAACCAACTCAAAATAAAACACACTCTAAAAACAAATGAACACCGAAGCTGAAACAGAACGTCAGTAACATAAAAGAGAGATTAAAACTAGTAATAGAACAACACGGCCAAATTGCAACGTACGTTTACCTGATTGAAGATCAAAAATATATAATCTAGTGGTATACTAGAGATGAGGTCAAGGAAGAACCATGTCCTCAAATAGTGCTTCGCTATTAACTTGGGATCTAATATCACTTGTTCTGCATTATCTTGCTGCATTATTCCTGGAAAGAGAAAAATGCTTTACTTATGTGTTTCTGGGCCAATAGTCCAAAAATATACCAAAATATTTATGTATCAGCATTAATATGTTTAAAAATACGCAAATTTAAGTCCATAGAGGCTTATTACATGATATAATTTAACTATAAAAATCACGAGTTAATGAAAAATTACCTGTTCTAAAATTAACAACGATATCTATAAGAAATATGGTGTCAGAGAGACAATTGAAGGCAATCCAGCGCGTGCTGAGGTCGTCGTTGAAGAAAGAGATAGCAACTGGCAGGATGATCAGGTTAGCCACCAGCAGTAACAGCATGCACAGGTCCCAGTAGAATCTGTGGACAAAGAGATACATTCAATAAATACAATTATTACTAATAACAATGGTCATATTATTGATCTCTTTATAAATAGTAAACCAGACGATATGAATAAAAACCATCAACAAAATTGCACACTCCGCGTAAATCCTGTCATTAATAAAATCCACATGATGCCTTTCAGAAAATTCTCACGTTGTACTTCAGCTGTGTTTTGTAAGTTATTTTACTGCTAAACGAAATATCTTACAGCCATTTATCTAAGCCGGCGACAGCACGGAAAGAATTTCAGACATTCAGTGTAAAGTGTATTCGTTCAAGTTGTCCGATAAAGTTTTCGCTGTGACACATAAACTTTCACGTTTGCAGGCGTCTGTTATTCATAGTTTACCGTCATGTACAACAAAGTTTTCTGGATAGCGATTCCTGACTATGCATAACGTAATCAGATTATGCAAATGATAATAGTGCGCTAAGTGGGTAGTGGGAAAATTACTGGCTTAATTCATTAGAGAGATGAGTAAGAGCGAAATGGGAGGCTTCATGTACAGTTGTCTGTGGGAGGAGCAGGACGCAGTGCACACAAGCACAATTACCCAATAAAGAGGCGATTGAGCCCGCAATTGCTCGTGAAATGATCTCATCTGTCGTTTAATCTGATCGCACCTGCTCTGCCTCTAGTGTGTACTTACCACTTTGGACAAACGAGTCTGACCCTTATTTATTTCATCGTCGGATTTGTATGCTACCGGGGATAAACCTATAATTTAATGTTGATATTTCCTGTAGGCAACTTTGCAAATTCGAGACTCACGAATGCATTATTCCGACTACTCAGTCGCTTAAGCCTCGAATACATATTTACAAGGAAAGTCAATTCTAAAGAAAAACTGCTGTACGTTTTAAAATAACTTTATAAAAGTCAAGCGGCACTCCGAGAAGCCAAGTCTGTGTGGCGATTAACATAAAAATCCGTTGAGTTCTTAGCGGGCGTTTGTCGCGATATAACACAAATATAAAGGTGTAAATGGATGAAATTTTCTACAATAAGCCTGAAAAATCTCTACAATAATGCCGCTGACGAGTGCCGGCTTATAACGTCTGGAGGAATAAACTAATAGTGTTTTTAACACCGCCTAATGTATCACTCTGCTAAGCCTGCACTTACAATTTCTCAGTAAAGTAGGGATTTGCAACGTATATTTCTATGTAATTCGGTGGGATAGTACGTAAACACTTGCTATTTTAATATAAAGAAATTGGTTTTGGTGATTGGTTTTCCGCTTGTTGACTCGGACACTTAAACTTCAATTTCATCCCAAAAACCAATTTCCCTGAAGTATTTATCAATCAGTTGTATAAGTGTGACTGTTGTTTATTCGGTGGGAAAAGTTACGTTTTATTTTTAACGTTCTGTAATTATAGCCAAAAGGGCACGAGAAAGTTTCGAAGAAGCTAGTAGGTATTCGTTTTAAATGTATACCCCATTTTTTGCAATGTCTTATTTCAGAACTATAAATTGTTAGTTAAACTTTGATTTTTCTTTATATTCCGTTAAAAGTAAAACTGAATAACAACAAAATGTTCCCGTCAAATAATTTGGATTGGAGGCCCTCAATTTGGTTCACGTTTTTCAATATGAAACGAAGCGGTGATTGTCTGTCGCGTCATCCAATTTCATCTAACTGACTGACGTTTGGTCAGCGTTGCTCGTTAGTTAACATAGTAAAATGTACGTAGAAACACTATTTATACCTATATGTCTATTAAAATATCCCTACATAGGCATAAACAAGCTTTACTTCAAACAAGGAAGCTATATCATTATGTACATTGAAGATTTTATGGCATCTTATTTCCTTGATGGGTTCCCACAGTCGTAAAGGGATTTATGGCGAAAATCCCATAGTAAATAAATAATTTATTTAGATCCTCGAATTTGCAGTAATGGTGGTAATAATGATGACCAATAAAATATTCAGAGGCTATGTCTCGGCTTCGTTTTAAGAAACCCTGTACCTATATAAGCGCCCTTATTCTGACGTCTTTTGGGGCAACAATAATTAAAGTCTAATCTTCAAAGAAAAGCATTATCTAATTTACGTCCATTGTGTGAATTTCTAAAGATCATTTTCAGTACAATACGACCCGTGTTTCTTGCTGAATCAACTACGTTTCGGAGTTTGTTGTTTAAGGTTGTTAAAAATGGCACGAGTACACTGGCGTAAAATAATAGGTCTACAATTTTCCTAAGATGATTCAACATTAAACAGTTATCTTTTGAAGATAATTCTAATAGTTAAACTAGAATAGTTTACATAGAAAACCCTTTCTTGGCACCATTAATTTTGTATCGAGTAAGATGCTTGCAGTAAAGTGAAACAGTGTTGGTAGGAATTCTCGTAAAAGCACCACTAGCTTTACGGCAATTCGATACTAACAATGTTTATAGCTAACCCGAGTAACATTGTAAGCTAATGTTTCTTGTAACAAGAACTTCGTAACTCGTTAGAAGTTGAGAATTGCAGAGAAATTGCAAGTATAATATTTACAAGTATAATATTTTTAATGATTGATTTTGAATAATATTACCAAATGATTAGATCAGTTTTATTGTTTTTATCAAGCTTTATTATTTACGATCGCTAGGTTTGAAGCGATACAGGGCGGCGAGCGAAATTTTTGAATCTAAAATCCGTCCCATTTACTGGATTAATAGCCGACTGAGTATTGCAAAACAGCCGATCCAATTTCCATAACGACATAAATATTTGTCCTCTCGAACAGTTGTGTACAAAATAAATTGAAAATAGTTGAAATAAATGTATGGATTCTACGAATTTTTAAACCATTAAAAAGGTTATATAGCAGTTGCGGATTCCTTGTCAGGAAACTTCTATTCTATCACCTACACAATAAGGGTGAAATTATTTCGCGTAATGGCATCATCAGGGCGCACATAAATACTCATTGGTTTAATTAACCTTAATTCAATGCATGTGCATGCGCTCAGATAGCAAGCGCATGAATAAGTGTATCGTTACAAATTCTAATTTCACTTAATCACGTAAACTGCTGTGATTACCTTTAGGAACTAGTTGTGTGCAAGGTCCATTGATGGTCTCCTGATAACACATTATAATTAATTGACAAGTTATTATCATGATTATTGAAGATTAACTGTTAATTTGATAATTGCAAGGGATGATTGTGAACGTTTTCCGTTCATTAGTGTTCTGTATTCAAATCTGTACTACGTATTGATTTAAAAATTCAATACAATTTTTCACCCATTACAACGATAATTTCTATGTCACAAAAGTTTTTGTCTTTGTCACTAAAATCTCTAGCACCCAAGGAACTCATGTTAAGAAAGTTTTAATTCAAGGCAGGCAATTATTTCATAACTGAAAGGTAAAGTTTAGACGAGGTCCACTCCACGTCTAACTTCAGTAAGTATACGTAAACTGTGAATTATACAACACGTACTAATTATTTTGCAGGAAAGACCTTTTGCAGGTACATTACGGGATGTATTACTTCTAAGATGCTTCAAAGAGCCCTCTTTCTTCTCGGGACAAAGGGGAGATTAACGAACACATTACGAGATTTGATGTTATCACCACATTATGAGCAAATTACGTAAATTACCACAGGAATTTGAAAGGAATGCTAAACGTATATTCGCATATTGAAAATGGTGCAACCATATTGTAATGACGGTCGTTAAAATGTGATGGCTAATTTTACCGCGGTAATATTTGATAGTAGAATTTTATAGCACTAATTACATTACATCCCTAATTAAAATTGGCTCGATGCTTAGGATTAAAATGAATGAACAGAAATACGCTTGGTAAATCCGTTAATTAAGGTTGAGAGACCTGCCGTAATGAGTGAATAGATGAACAAAAGTGAACCTATGCAGCAAGCAGCGCTGATGAATGCGACTTTAAGATAATATTCAGTTTTCTGTAGTATTACAGCCTTTATGAAGACTGATCACCTCAACAAACCATAAGTGGTGGCTAAGAGCCACCAATAAGAATTCATGGGTATTCTGACACAACAGATGCTATTGAAAAATTGAAGCGTATTTCAATAGAACTGTGGTCTATATTAAACAACAAAAATGAAGTAGATCATTCAAAATTCAAAGAACAAACATTAAAACATAGTTTCTGATTCATTACTGGGAAAGTTCGAGGATTTATTGCGTGGACACTTGGACGACGGTCCACAGATAGGAAACTTAAAGTATTTGCATTGCATGATCTCTACATATGTTTGGGCTATTATCCTCGGGATATAATTTATAGCTTCTTTCTTAAGTAGGAGACTATTTCAGTTTGTAGTAAGGTTACCAGTTGGGAATTTGAAATGAGATTTAAAGATATGATTAGATTTCAGTTATTCCGACTTTTAATCATCTATGTTCTAAGTCATATTTTCAATACTAAACTTAGACATCTAGGCATTTTTATTAGTATTCAAAGTTCGTGCTATGGACGTCTATTCGATGAAGTACAGTAACGTCTAAATTTAATTCTATTTTTGTCGGAAAATTCCTTAACCATCCAGTTTCATTGGTTATTGATGACTTGTGATAAGTCATCACATTGTACGTGATTGTTTTTTCCCTAGTGTAATTTAAATATATAATGTTAAATAGTCACGGAAATACAATTGTTATTGTTAAAATAAAATATGACGGGGAAGGCCTCGGTTGATATCCATATGACGCACTGTATACGCTTACGGCCTTATTAATAGACATTTTTAAGACGTATTTTAGCTATCGAATGTTTTGTCTCTTTTGAACGACGTTTGAATTCAGTTGGAGCGAAGAAGACAAAACATTCGATAAATAAAATAAGTTTTAAAACTCTCTATGAGTAAGGCCTTAAATGTGTGTCTTAAGAACCTGCCTAAGTAAAACTTTGATGGAAAAGATGATGACAATTTCTTCGCATTTTTAGCTTTTAGCTGTCTAAAGAAAATTTATGTAATGTTGTTATTAGATTGACACGCATTAAAGCGGCGAGACAGACGCCTGGCGCTTGTAATTATGGACGCATCCAAAATTAGGATGCACAAATGTCTAACTATATAGTTAATCAGCTCGGAGTGATTCGCTAACCATCCAGATCAATTTAGATTCAGACAGGCGTATAGAGATAGTGTGCGCCGTGACCCGTACAAATTGCTAATTATGTATCACGCTACAGTTTCATAATGCTCTGCATTAATCACAACTTGTGTTGCAAGTGTATCGTGTAATTAATTATCGTATGGAATGATAACAACCCCGATCAAAACTGAAAATACAGATATATTTTCAGTTTTGATCATTACAGATTCTGTATCCGCCTGAGTTGCGACAACCGTTAATGAAGGTGAAAACTTTTCAGATATAAGGGTCATGTCCCGAGTCCAACCTGTGTATTAGGTATTAAGTTTGCATAAACTTCAAGATGATCCCTTACTTGATAACGCTTTAAATTGTTAATGATATTGTTTACAATATTATTGTTTTTCAGTTCTGGGAACATCTGTCACCACTGGATTCTCTATCTAGATTGCACTGGGATAATAATTTTGTGTATTGTAGTTATTTTGTCGCTGAATTAGTAAAAATAGATTTGTTACTGGTAAAGTATCTACTACACCCGATTGTATGCACAGTATTGTTGGAATAGAGGCCCGCTTGATCAGAGACATTGATTTGTGCAATTCGAGAGACGGATGTGCTAGAAGATAGGCTATCTTCCATTAAACTGGTAACTGGTGTAAATCTATCTGACAAGGAACTCGCATTAGGTCACTGTGAAACGTATAGCTTAAGTCCACTTCGCATGATGTCAGAGGAAGTGAGTATCCTGTAGTAGGACTTAAATAGATTCATAGTAATAATGTGATACATCATCATAAAGACTGCAACGAATACTATGGCATATTCAGCGATGATTGAAAGCAAATACCATACACATCTAACTATAGAAGTAAGCAACTTCCACAATTTATAATAACCATGCCAATTTTTCCCACAGAAAAAAAAATACGTTTCAAGAAAATGCAATCTGCGATACGCCCGTTCAATAAATGTTTGATAGGTACTTCATGAATTGACGATGACAGTTCACTGTAATTTCATTCGATATTTTACGACACCAAGAATAATGCTTTTCCAGGTGCTTTTTTTGTGAATTACTGAAATCTTTATTAAATGTGAAGTCAAACTTCTTCATCTATAGAAAGTCGACTGACGAACTCCTCCAAGAACTTCCACATTGATAGTTTGGAAGCGGCCTGCATCCAAATGCTCATATTCTATTCTCTGCTATTCTTTTTACTATAGGCCGTAACAATACCTATAGATTTAGGATATCTGTTTCTAATATTTTCTATCTATCTATCTATATCAGCCCATATACGTCCCACTGCAGGGCACGGGCCTACTCTACAATCGAGAGAATCGATTGAGAGTGGTTTTACTGAATGCAAATGAAAAACTTAACAATAAATACATAAAATTTGCATTTAATTTTTTTGTATATATTTAACAAAAAAATGTATACTCTACGTAAAAATGTGTTGCATGCAGATTCTGTTAATTTCCAATCCGCAAACCCTGCTGTGTCAGTTAGGCTAAAATGTTTGTAAAGATTCGATTGCACTGAGTATTGACTATAAGCGGGGTAACAAACATATATTTATACTCACTATTAATCTGGTGGAAAGTAGCAACCGTCTCGACTATTCCACTACTTGCTGGTATCACGCCATTTGGCATTTAAGAGGTGGCTATTCTTAACAGAACGTTGTAAAACTCTACGTAACAATAGTTTCTATTACTTCAAATAATTCAACTTGAAATAACAATAAGTTTTTATTACTATTGTGATTAATTCTTTGCTGTAAAGCTTTCAGTTGTAGATTGAAAATACTCTTAGTATTAATAAATGTATTTTATACATTATTAATGTAATCTGATTTAATTGATACTGTAAATAATATAATTGCGTAATATTGTAGCCTCAATGTGTGATCGTTAAAATATTTAAGTATTGTCCCAATTAATATACGGATACTCCATCCGCATTTTATAACAATGAAAATTAATGGTATATAGCTGAATGGTCCATTACTTAATTACATAACACAGCTCAACACCGAATATGTAAACATCGGCCGATTTTGTTCCATTGGGATTCATTTGGATCGTTTAAAACCAAGCTCATTAATTACATGTAATATGTCTCTTTTTCCCCGAATAAATGGTAATTCCGATACATTTCAATATGGCAGAACGCTATGTAACGGTTTTATAGTTGTATTCCGAATTTATCTAACTTAGTTTTACGTGTTTGATAATGTAATTTTAATTTAGAATATTTTTTGAAAAATAGTATGGGTACATTTAACGTTATATACAAGACTAGGTTAATTAACCAATATCATCTCTCTAAGCTAAGAAATATTTAACAACAAAATACGACCTACCAAATACTATCTTTATTTAGCTATTTAATTGGATACTTAAATTACAGTATTTTTCAAAATTTCAAACTCATACTTTAATACTTTTAAAAGTATCCTTCTGTAACAATCTCGCTATTATCATTTGACTTGTAAAGTTAATTATTAAAATGTTTATTAAAAGTCTGTATTTCCATTACTTTGAGCGAGTATTGAAGGCTACATAGATTGTCTAGTGCTCGGCAAACAAGAAGCACTCGGCTTTTTGAAACTATGCCTATTTGATATTTTGTTTGTATTTCTATACGCTCGGACTGCGACTGTGAAACTATTATTGACTAGAGAAAAATATTTTCTATTCGTAATTTAATTAATTAACTGGCGTCGACAGTTCCAGAGCCCTTGAAGGCAATTTGGGATCGTGTGATGTTAGTTTTAATAACATTTTTATAATGTTGATAGTTTCCTACGTAGGGCAAGCAGTGTGTGAGTTTTTCGGTGTGAAAAATCATCAGCAACTCGGTGATGCAATTTGGGCTTGGCATTTGGTACGTAAATAAGCAGGGCCGATTGTGACTGGCAACATTTTCACATTTCTTTAACTGTTCGGGGATATGTAAGCTATGTGTTCATATCATTCATTTAAGTCAATGGCTAGTGTGTATGTTCTTACTGCAGCTACTTTAACATAATCATGAACGATATCGCAAAAAGCGAACGCCTGAAAAATATTTCCGTAGAACAATTTTAATTTATTTCATGCAGTCGCATTAAATCAAGTGAAAAATTACATTCTCTTACTACCATTACGTATGAGTAATAAAATATACGCGTCCATGACATGTGCGACCAAACGAAATGTTGCCAATGTACACAAGCACAGTTTTATAAAGTAATAACCGAATATGTGTCCTTGAGCTACATTTTCATGCCCTTTAACAATGCTTCTTTTAGGGTTTAATATTAAATTATGTCAGTAAATAATTTATCGTATGGTTTTAGAACAGTAGTTGCATCATTGTTATGTATTTTACTGTGCAAGTGTGCTGCCTGTTTGAATATCCGATTGATCAACGGAAACCAATCAAGCTGTACGTGTAACTAATATGGAAGCAGATGTTTCGCCAATTCAGTTAATACACAACTCGACTGTTCTGGGACTACAGTGAATACTAAACACGGTTTTAGTATATTGAATTTGTAGTAGAGTTTTAAGAAGATATCTGATAACAATAAGAAAGGAGATAAGTTATTACTATTATAAGCCCTTACATTTCCCATTATTGGGCCAAGGCTTCCCTCCTTTCTTTCTATTTGATGCGGTCAGATAGAAAATGTTGCAATGCATACAAGTTCATTTGGGGCTAAAATAGTAAAAATTACATCGCTGTGTACCATCAGCAAAAAAAAATACCTACAGTAGTCACATATAGTTAACTGATTGTTCCAAAAAAGTCTATATTTAGAAAACCATAATCAAATGTGGATTATGCTTATGAGAATTACAAAGTTCGAAAACCTCGTAACAAAGTATTTAGCCTATTTTAACACTACAGCGCAAGGTGAAGTTTATCAGTGTAGGTAAATGAGTCTTAATCAGTTTGTGAATAGGCCAAGTTAGCCACACGGATAAGGAACTACGTGTTGCAAAATTTAACAACACATTTCTCCTTTTAAGGCTGATCTTGGCTGTATTTTCGCACGACCTTGGACTCCACTGCGTAATTAAGAAAGTAATGTAACGTCATGTGAGGTGGTAATCGAGGGATTGCATGTTCCGTGGGTTCATTTTATAAAATAAATGTTTTTGTATTTTAATTTTACACTTGTAATTAAAATAAAATCAGGTCGCCAATAATTGTCATATACAGTTTTATACAATCTAAATCGAATGAACGTTTATTAACCAATGTTTTAGTGGAGTAGCAACACAATTGCCGGCGTCGCAATGTCTAGTGCATTTCCACAAAAGAATTTGAAACAAAGAGTTTCCCATACATATAAACTAGGGTATACGACAGTACAGGCATGTACAAACGTACACATTGTAGCAAATTCAGTTTTAAAAGTAAATGTTAAAAATATCTCACTACAGAAAATAAACTTTAATGTAGTAAAAAATACATGATTTAGGTTTACAAAGAAATATGTGTTGAGTTTGGTATAAATTTGTCGAGCCGTAAAATAGGTGAAACTGTTGCAAATCGCAGAGATTTCCCCCAGGCATATAGGCGCAGAGCGGATACGTAAATCGGCGTGTGAGTTTCTATAAATTTGCTTCGGAGACAGCATTACACCGTCAGAGGTGGAAGTTTTCCTTTTTATTTTTCTTGTAGAGTTTGTTGACATTTGATATATATTTTGTACACTGATACGACTGCCTCGGTGGCATAGTTCTTCTACGGTATGGTCACAAAGCTGAGGTCTCGGGTTGGAATCCCGGATCGGGCAGTGGTATTGAGTTTTTCTATTCATTATCAGCCCGGAGTCAGGAATTTGTGCCCGATATGGCGATAGGCTCGCCTATCACATCATGGGACGAAACATACAAGGCGAAGTTTGTGTGTCTTGGTGGCGTTCTGCCTACCCTTTCTGGGATAAAGGCGTGACATTATGTTATGTTGCGACAAAAAGACTACAAAACATGTATGGTATGTGCAGTGCCTTTCAAAATAAAGTAGATCAACCAATGGGAGATGTTTGTATGCTCAAAAGTGATTTACACAGGCTGAACCGCGAACGGAACTGGCAACGGGGATTATTATGATGATTTGTCCACCATCATGTGCAGTGGTCGCTTTCCTAGTTGACACGTATGTTCTACTAGCAGTTAAAGGGTCGCTACAACTAAAGCTGGAGATAATGAACCCAGCAGAGAACTTGTCTCTTCATGCCGGCTTTCTATACGACATTAGTATTAGCTTAAATTAGTGCTATTACATTATAAAATACGCTTTGACTTGTTGCATTAGGTGTATAAAAGCTATATTTTTTCAATTCTCAACATATTATGAATATCTTTACCAAGCTTCAATTCAAATAATACATACATAAACTCACGCCTTATTACCAAGGGTATTGGGTAGGCAGAGGTGCTACCAGGACACCCACGATTCGCCTTGTGTGTTCCGTCCATCGATCTGATAGGGGGTGAGCCACAGAATTAATATATCTAGAAGGTAAGCCATATCGGGTACATTCGTGACTCCGTGACCTAATATCACTGCCCGACTCGAGATCGAACCCGTGACTTCAGCGTTGTAATCGTACCGTAATTCAACTGCGCCACCGACGCAGTCCCTTAACGACAAATAGTCATTCAAATATATATTTTACAGTTTTATGTCTGTCTATCGTAGAAATTGTAGTCCATTTATTTAGAGATCAAATACACATAATCTTCTCATAAGTTCGCAGGGTTAAGGGATAAGTTACGTTCTAAAATTTATTCATACTCGTTCGTCTACATCGAACCCTCACTATTCACGCAAGTAGCAATAACTCAAACCATTTTCTAAATTGTATTTATTTATTTCACCAAATCTGGTATTTATTGCTTAACATCAAAAGATTGATCTCATTTTTAAACAACTTAAAAAAAGAAGGACGTTCTCAATTCGACGGAATGTTTTATTTATCATCATCATCATCAGCCCGTTGCAGTCCACTGCTGGACATAGGCCTCTCCCAAGGTACGCCACAGAGCCCGGTCTGCTGCTTTACGCATCCAGACTACGCTTTATTTTATTTATATTTTTCATTTAATAAAAATCTAAATACAATCTATTAAAATTATGTAATGTAAGTTAAAAATATGTCGCAAGATTTTAACTGTCGCACCAATAATAGCCTTCTAAATATCATCATAAATTACCCATTGATATGCTAAAACGGGTCTCTTTTGTAAAATATTATTTATTTTTAAACCAATTATCATAGCAACTGAATTGAGAAAATAAATGGCTTTTCAGTTGTGTCGTGTGAATAATATTCATGCTCCCATGCATACAGATCAATACATTCATACAGTTTATTTAAATGTGGCTTTTCATATTTGATTATAAATTGCCGGTTACCGTATTGAATGAAGGAAATCTTTGACCATCATGTTTCAAAGATGACCTTCAACATTTACTCCGTTTTTTTAGTAATAGTCGGCAAATGAATTAAGTGATACCTGATGATGAAGACGATGGTTTATAGTGATTCAAAACGTAACAAATGTATTACAAAACCCTACCAATCTGTGGTATACAATTGTAATACATCGAACAAGCTGCTTCATAATATAGTATGTATGTAAGGGCTAGGTAGAGTGTACCGCAAAATCTTAACAATACTTAAAATCTCAAGATTTATGATTAATTGTACAGGTCCGCAATTTCTTTTTTATAAATATGAAGGAGTTTGTCTTATCTGGTTGCAATAACGCCAACCGCACTCTTAAACTTAATATCATTGTCTTCTGTTGTCTTTTGAGTGTGTGCAACTTGATTATTTAGGATAGAATATAGTTTGTTAAGGTTTTCGTGTCTTTTGCAAGGTACAGAGAAAATAAAGTCACCAAATTCAGTTTATTTCCTGTATTAGAAGCTAATTTGAATTTTGTTTCTCAAAATACACATGTCTCTTATAAGACGAAGATGTTTAATATAGAAACAGATAAGAGATGTATTGCACCCGTCACTTGTCTGTCTAGTCGGGGCGATCTAGTTGTCTTTAAACCTCATGGGAGTCGGCAGATAACTGACTTGGTTATACTGATACTTGAATGGATTAATATATCGTTTGACTGTGGTAAAATACAAGGTCGATTTATTTAGTATTAATGGTGGTTTCTTCCTTTTAAATGCATTAATTTTTTATTGGTAAAGGTATGTTTTATGTATGGGGTATTTTATGCTATTCGAACCTAAGATAATGCAGATATGGTATGGAGTAGGATCACACAAATGAACACAAAGTATACGGATCTTGATATTTAAAAAGCCTGGAATTTTATAACAATGGTCCTATATTATAATAATTAAAAACAAACAGGAGATTTTTTTTGAGAAAATTCAGTGTTACATTACTGAAGAGTCAAACTTGAAGAATTGTTTGTATTGTTCAATCCCGGAGATTAATCTAATCGTCACAGACGGCACAATGCGTTGTTTTCATAAAGAAAACAAGATGACCTACATTTTCTTTTGTCATATTTTCAATATTCGTCCCTAACATTTTAGGTGAGGGAAAGTCAAGGGAACGTTACAACTGACCTTTAGTTGAACCGCCTACGAAATTGCCCTCGGAAATATGCAAATGTTGACAAATCGCACGCTAAAAATATCATCATCTATTTTTATACTAACGGAAATATAGGCACCGCTTTATCAGGTTGTATCGCATTTTGTACTATCGTAAAAAAACATTTCATATCCTGCTTATATGTGCAGCACTAGATTTCCTATTTTTAAGGATTTTAAAGATTAAAAAAGTACCTACTTCAGTTGTATCATTGTAAATATTATAACGAATTATTTATGAAATAGAAAATAAATAGGCTGTATGCTATTGTTTCCATGGCTTCTTTTTCTATATTTAAAAACAGTAAACGTTATCTTGTCCAAGTTGTGTCATTTGTTATGTGTTATCTTAGACCACGGGACATGAAGGCGGGGGTTGGTTTTTATGTCTGGAAGGCAATTTTAGTGGTGTGTTACTGCAGTGCCTGTATTATTTCAGTCTTATTTGTTGCGTTTTTGTATCATTTATTATTCTCTAAAAATGCTTTCTAGATACGAATTTGAATTGAAGGATGTCTAAGTATAACTTCTTTTGAATAACCAGTCCTGATTTTTGTTATTGAAAATTAATATAGTGTAGTTTGTGCTCTGTATATCGCAAATAATCATTTTATATTCATAGCGAGGTTCCAAGAAATTATCGTAATGACAAAATAAACATATAAAACAGAATCTTAAAGCAGAAGCGCTCATAAAAACCACACACAAAGCAAAATCCAAGAGCCCACTTAATTTTCAATATGCACTTACGACAAAACCGCAGTTAATTGCAACAATTTACTTGCAACAAACGCTGGTGACTGCATAAAATCTTCAAAAGAAATAGGACAAGCATCGTGTTTATAAACCCTTTGTGTTCTGGCTGCAGCTTAAATTTGCATCACTTCCGCAGTCCTCTGTCTGTGTGGACGGACTACGGTGTTTTGTCTCGCTCTCTCGCGTTGCGCACACGATCAGCGGGACAAGGACAATGCTTGTGCATTTTGGGCAGTGAAAATTGAGTCATGCTGGCCAGACCGCGCTGGAGGCTTTTGCATAATGGGATAATACTTTGCTGACATGTCCTATTCAACGGATTACACAGTATAATAACTTTGTTCGTGAATAATACGTACACTTGAATTCATGTGAATACAGTTTGTGTATTGTTTGGAGAGGCGCAGTACTACGTTACGGAACATGGCTACCGCGTTGTTAGGGGTTTGAGATTAGTCATTTTCATGAAAGTTTATTGCTATTTTATTTGCAGAAAAACCCTGTATTAATTTTTTATACATTGCTTTGTAATATACCTATTACAGTGGATTTATAAACATAGATCAAAAATTCCTACGATGTCTTACAATTTAGTAGAGGTGAATTCAATGTTTATTAATACATATTTTGGTGCGATAAAATATAGTCTTAATATAATTATTAAGTTATTTCAGTGTATGTTGTTGAATGAATGTGTATAATACACTATTAAGCATTGGAATACCAGAATTTTAATCTATCTCTAGGATTTTGACCACGCTCATCGATGATTGTTATGAACCAGACTCAATATGGTCTTAGAGACTCGAAAAGACTCGATATATTTCTCGTCTCCGTGTAAAAGCACTCTATATTGATCCCATTGCTCCAAGTTCAGTGTTAATATAAAAATGCTTACCGAAAATAAATTAGTTCGAATAATGTGTGTCAAGGTCTAATTATATTGGCTGTTGATGGTACCAAAAACAGATTTGTTAAAATTAAAATGAAATGCAGTGAATACACAGTTATAAAAGTAGCCAAGGCCCAATAATAAGTTACTACAGTATTCTTTATAGATACATTACTTTATATCAGTTTATCTACCAATGTAAATAGCTATAGGTGTATATACATTATACACGTATATCCCAATGCTGACTTTGGTCCTCCCTCGTTCCGAGGGTAAGGTCAGGATTCAGTTGAATAGACTGCTCTAAATTATATTATGATGAAAATGGTATTTAAAATATAATAGTGTGATACCACAACACATTTACTGAATACATTACAACATTAAGTAGGTCACTTGTAATTGTATGCCAAAATGTGAGATTGAATCTCGATGACTTTTTTCGTCTTTAACAAAAATCCTCAGCATAATGGTTTCTTAGATTTACGCGAATGTTACACATTGAAATAAAACTATTTATACGGATTTTACCGCCCCGTGAACACGAAAGCTGTAAAGTAATCGAAACGTCGGGAAGTTAAAAAATGTAAAAATTAAACCAAATCGCGATAAAATCCGTATAAATAGTTTTATTTCAAAAATCCTCAGGTTTCGTACAGACTTCAGCAAACACGAAAAGAAAAAACTACAGGCAGGTAAATTTGATTTAACATTTCGCGAGGAGTCCAGAGGTGTAGTCGGAGCGGTCCTTATCGTGTTTTCAACAGCGTTCTTGTGTTAAAGTGTTGGCTTTGCGAGATCAAACGGCGGGGACTGTGGCCACTCGTTCGGTCTTAACAAGATGCCCTTTGTTTTACTGCGGTCTATACCGAGTATGCTTACGGAAAATTGAAAAAATACACTAGCCAGCTAGTTTCAAAGGCTACATATTGATTGACTCGCTTGTTTAAAATATTAAGGGCGGTATGTTTCATTGACTTTTTGTAACGTAGCACTGCAATTATTATTAGTATTATAGTATAAAACATTGTGTATAAATATACTCGGTTTGCATAAGTTACTGAGAGATAATTATTTAATTTTCGCTGAGTCATGTATGTTGGCGTTCTGCCAATACTATGAAAAACCCGCACAGAAATGCTATTTCTTTTGAATGTAATTAGTTAACTTTTAATGTGTTTATCAGCTGTACCGGTTACAACATGAGGCGTAGATGCAGCCTAGAAGCCTATTTAATGGCTTCACTTCATTACTGCTCTGGTATTATTTTTTTAGACGTGCCTAGTTCCAAATAATACATCGTAGCTAACGCAAAATTGAACGAAATATTTCGCTAATTTCTCACGCAGATAATGCTTTCTCATCACTTTTCTTCAAACTCAAGCCCTGATGACACAACTTAACAAATAAAAGAGTGCTCGAGATAAAGCCTACAAGATACAGCAAGTTTCATCATAAAACTGTTGAAGCACACTCAGGCAAAAGAGTCGATTTATTAAACAATTTCATCCAAAAATGTAAAGTGGCTGTGGATCGGTCAAATACTCGCGATTACAGTGTCCTATATAAAGTCTTATGACTGAAGTAGGGTATTGAGGAAAATTCAGAGTTCGTCGTGGACAGATTCGAGGAGGCTTCAGAGGGGTTTTTGAGTGGAGTCGCCACTTGTTTGAAGCCACCAGCGCCACCTGAACGTGTTCCGGCGCCTTTTTACAAGCCAATCTACACTATTGTTCAGTCACGCTTATATTTGGATGTAAGTCCTAAGCTGTCTGTAGTCTGTTTTATTTACATCTGAAGTTTCTTACGCGTCTTACAAATGTTTAAGGTGTTACATAATATAATATATTGGTAGATATACAAATCTACTTCGTAAAGGATTATTTCTGATCTATATTTATCATAATATTCAAGTTTTTCTTTATAGCATTGTTATGGAAAGGGTTATTATTATCTACCATATCATATATTGCATATACTGTGTGCTAAAGGGTAGATTCATTATAGCTTTATTCAATCTTGTTTAATATAAAGTTAATGTTAGGCCGGAATGATGGACTGCGGCATTTCATTAACTCAGTGCTGACCTTTCAAAACGTAGGCAGATAACTCATTAATAGTGGAAATCTGCGGTATTTTGGTCGACAATATAAAATTCATTATATTACTGGTAATGAAGGCCTTATCAAATTTTCAGGGTTGCCAGAAACGGAATGATTTTACCTAATAACGTACCTTTGTCGACGCTACCTCGGGAATAATTATGCAAATTAAAATTTAATTCAATTTTGTTAAGAAATTGGCAGGTAGATTGAATTAGATTTGGTCAGATTTTCGAGGAAAAGTTGCGAGGAAAGGTTAGCTTACTTTTCAAAAAAATACAGGCGGAGCTTGTATGTAGACTAGGTATGCCACTTAGATAGTGGTTTGACAATTGCATTTGCAATATCCGCATTTGTGTATTTTTGTCACACAAATCGTGATTTAAAGTTTAGTATAGAGTTGCTAACACAAAAAATCATTGACATTATTTTGATCAAAACAGATTAGATGGCTGAATGGCAAAGGTTCGTTAACAATAGCTTAACCTTGCATCAACAAATGCGTTCCAATATTTTAAAAGACACAAACATTTATTTTTCATACAAGGCATTATGCGGCATCTGGCAAGCGCGACGTAGTACAAAGTGTCAACTGACAACTCCTAAGTACCTACTTCTTCACACTCGCTATAATTATGCCGGCCTGCTTAATTGCTTCTTCACACACTACTTGAACACGTAGGTTGGCGGGCTGTTAATTGTGCAGCGAACTAGCGCTTATTCGGGATCTTTTGCGGTTAGGATTACCAGGGTTTCAGAAATTGGTGCGGGTCGTTCTGTTACGCAAGGTTTCATTATTCATATTCTCGCTAAAATGCATGTCCATGACGTCATTAAAATATTAATTACGTTTCCATTAAGTATCATTTATATAATTAAAAACATGATAATAAACACTATAGAAAGTAAAATCATTTGAATCAGCGCATGGGGCGTTTAATGTATTGGCGTTATCTAAGAAGAGCTTCATGAAAATTGGAAAAATTATGGTCTAGATTGCGCAGATAATTTCAATTCTGTTATTCATGTGTAAAATATCGAAATAGCTGAAACATACGACAGAGGTGATGCAAGAGGAATGGCGTTATGAATGTGGAAACTGAATATTACTCGTAACCCGGTTGATGCCGGACTGGACAGCTGACAGTTCATATTCATATATCACCCGTCAGATCTTCTGTCAGAAGAACATAATTTCCGACAGTTGGTTGGGCAGCTTGTTGTAATATAGAAACAAACATTCCAAACCATTGAGTAGGTAATAAAACATAATCGCCATAACCAACTGCATCTGATATGTGTAATCAACGTCGAACATAATTTAACTTCTTAATAAACTTCACTTCAATCTGGAGAAAATGTTCAATGTCAGCCATAAAATGTTTAGAGAATGCATAATGTTCGCTCGTGGGACTCCCGGGCGTGCCTCCAATGAAAAATAACTTATTTCGCTTCATTGAGCACATTTCCCGAGTTATAGCACTGTTTAAAATGTAGACGCGATGTAGACAAAAGTTTCCTACTGAATACCTGGCAGGAATATTTAAATTCAAACTTAGAATTCATATGAGCCAACCATAGACAATGTTTTATTCACTTTTATGACTGATGTGATTCAATGGATTGATTTTCAAATCGATGCTATATTCAATTTAAGCCGAAGGTGTGTACCATAGAGTAAAGTTTCGCTTGATAACGCTTCGACGTGATTTGTTGTGTAATAAGTGTGGAAAGATTTACGGGTCGGGAGTTCTTACAAAGAACAAACGTGTGTGAATGCCGTTGGGTTAATTTATATTTTTGATTCAGAACACGGATGGGAGTACTGAAACGGGCACTAGGTGGTACCACACGCCACGGCATCGCCCTATTGATCATAGCCGAGGTGTTTCGCGTTGTACAGACCTACTTTATATCAAATTATTCCGAAAGCTGTTTCTTAGATTGCTGTGTACAAGTCTGGTAATAGTATGGAAATTATTGTCAATTATGTATCCGATTAGCATTTATAAATTTTAATATGTTGTTACTCATAATTATGAATGACTACCTACTTATTTACATAAAAGCCTCGTAAATTCTAGACAATATTAATTGGTTACATAAGCCTTGTGATGTTTTGTTATCCAAAGCTCTCTGAAAATATTGTTACTTGCTCCTATAAATAAATAAGATAAGCGTATCTATATTCTCTACGTTTTCCTGCAGGGCGGAAAAAAGGCAGAGGAATATGTAATTATTCCTGAGATTGAATTTATGGTAATTAAACGCGCTGATATAGGGTTGTGTAATTTTCGGAAAAATTCTATTTTTCGGAAAAATTTCAGGAGATTTTTCGGAAAAATTTCAAAATGGAAAAATAATGGAAAAATTCGATTATTTAACTTAATTGTTGCTTTTTAATCGTAAAATCGATTTAATTGTTTTATATTCGTAATAAATTTGCTAATAAAGTAAAAATACATGCATTTGTAATACTGTAAAGTCCAAATTCGCGATAGGGATTAAATGTAATGGCTGCAATTTGTAAAAAAGAGTCATAAATCATTAATTATAAATAAAATGTAATCAATTTGGTTCATAAAACACGAAAAAACAAACAATTTTTTTTTTCTATTTCTCCCTGAGTTTTGATTCACCCCGTTTTCCTGGAAGTTACGTTTCGTTCGAAATTCAAAAATGGAAAAATATCGGAAAAATATTCTGAAATTTTTCATATTTTTCTGAAAAATTGAAAGATTTCATTTGGAAATTTTTCATGACCCAACAGTACGCTGATATATATTTTTTCACAACTTAGGTGGTAATTACAATGTCTTTGTGCATTTTAACGATGAAATAGGTTTGTAAATGAATATAACAATATTTTGTATTTACGAGTTCGTATCTACATGTTATTAGAATTTTCCTTTTGTTAAAGGATACGCAGTGGTTCGACCTTTGCGCTCCTCAGGGAAACGAAGTATAATCACGTCTATTGAAATTTTATATTGTTTTACATGTTATGATGCTATGTTTGTAGACCTGAGTGTAATCTGTATTATTTTGAAATAAGTTTGTCACGTTTTAAATAGAATCTCATAAAAGTTTTGTTATACTATTTTCTGTCTACACATTTTAGTAAAATGTTTTATAAACAGAGTTTAGTTTTTAAATCATTTAATTGTAAATCAGAAACTACATTTTTTTGTCTACTTCCTTGTTGTTAGATCAAGTAAAATATAATGGTGGACTTAAACTTGTGTAGGAGTCTTGTGGTTCGATGTTGGCAGTAGCTTTACAAGCTATTATCAGCATTAGAATCATAATATAGAACTGTCAATCCAATATATACAAACCGAATATATTTCGATACTCCATGTCGCTTTGCGTAACAATGCAAGTGCGTTCGGTACAATTTTGTATCATTGAGCGGCGGACGGAAATGCAAAACGAATTCATTGTATAGCCACGCCTAACGTTTTATGAGCGATTTCATTTCAATATTTTGTTCACATTTTATTGTGTTTTTACGTCTCAGTAGTTTTATGTGTGTGAAACGGGCTACGAATTCCCGAGGTCGTAAAGGTTAAGTAAATAAACTTTTTCAGTAGGCGGGAGCGCTTTGCAGATGTAGTTGTTTTATGAATTAATTAGTTGTGAAACTTTTATGAGATATTTTTAGTCGCTAGTTGTGGAAATAAATATTCTCAATTTGAATAGAAAATATTTAATGTCCCGGAAACAACAATTAAATAATAAGGGAATAGATTTAATTATAAAATGTCACGTTTAAAAGTAATTACAAAATTTATTTAGCTTTTAAAAATACTTTCAAGTCGGAGTGATAAATGTGGAACATTTGTACAAATGCAGGTGTAGCAAAAAATTGACCCGGATTTCCTTGTAAATGAGCTCAGCTTTCGTCCGTCTTAGAAAGGCCATAATTGTTAACGATTTGCACAAACAGAAATAGTTTTACTCTTTGTTTCCTCTCTTGTTACTTTAATTTAATTTATATCGGCTCTTGCGACCTCGGTGAAATTGTGAAACTTCATTTTTCTTATAATACGTGATATCTTCTTCCTTTAGAGTTGGATGTTTTAACCGAGGCGTGAAATGGTGGTACTTGGCAGACTAGCATAATTATTATAGCCGTCAGGAGGAGATTGTTTCTCGCCAGTTGATACTTCTATATACAAGTTTTTGCAAACATAGGGTGTTGTATGTTAATTCCTAGTGTGTGAAAATATTTTGATTATATGCATAATGTTTTGCAAGCGGTCTTAAAACATAGGTATATCTCTATTCTATATCAGAACATAGGTATATCTCTATTTTTTTGATACCTTGATAATAGGTAACATAAAAACCCTAAGGGCTATTGCAAGTTAAGAAAAAAAAAAAATTATACTTGGTTATTTATTTTTAACGAAAATAACTTAAATGCGGCGTGCTTTCAGAACAAATGTTCTGCTTTTGTAACTGCTCGTACAAACTGTTTTATATTCGGTGCGCGGTGCAATTTTGTGGTGCTATTGTGGCAGAGACTAGTTTCAGCCTAATTAATATTAGGAGCTGGAGTACAGAATAAAATATGACGTAAGAAATAACAGTTTATTTTATATTTTTAATATTGAGTACCAGAGGATAATATGAATATGAATAGCTTTAAATATTGGTAAAATACTTGGTGAAACAGAAGAAAGACATTTATTTATTTACTTGTTTTAGAATTGATGTTATAAAAATATAAGGGCATTACTGTGGATTTATTTTGGCAGGGTATTAAGACATGGTATATGCGCTAAATTGTTAATTAAGGTATTTAAATTAAGTTAGAGATATAGCCGCAAATTGAAATCGATAACCGTTTTAAATCGATAGCCTCCGTGGCGCAGTTGGTTAGACGCCGGCCTGTGAAACGAGAGGCCGCGGGTTCTATCCCCGCACCGAAATAAATATTTGTGTGATCCACAGGTATTTGTCTGGGTGTTTGTGAGACCGAAAAGTCTCTCGTAGTTTCTGATACCCACGACACAAGACTCGATCTTAGTGTGGGGTCAGGACTATGTATGTGACTGTTGGGTGTATTTATTTTATTTATTTATTTTGTTGTTAAAAAATATTTTCAATAATGTATAACGTTACAAAAATTTAAATAAAGTAGGCACTAAGCCTAAATTGTACAGTAAGCAAACGCATCTAAATTATTCAAGAAAGTTGCCAAAATGGTGCGTATAATCGGGATTCAGGCGTTGAGGTATCACAGAAAACGCTTTCAAAGACGAATTGCAGTGTCAATATTTAAGTTTCCACTCTACCGGTCTCCGCTCGAGACCCGCGGAACAAGTGACCCCAGCTTGCACTTCATGTTTCATTCAGAATATTATCTCGGGGAAATGAATTCATATTGTGGATGGCGGCCGTTTTAATTAGCCCATCTTTTGATTTAGGCGACAGAGTAAGGTCAATGAGATGACGAGACTCTCGTGTTTTGTTTTCTTTTGAATTAATAGTGCCGTGAAACTATTATTTTAAAGCTTAATGAGATTCGGAATGCTGATGCGCTGTCATACAAAACTAATGAGGGAAAACTAGGTTATAAAATATTGCAGTTTTGAAGAGTGAGAATTTAACGCGATACAAGAGCGTTTTATTATTGTTTAAGCCTGAGAAAAAAATGCTTTATAATAAATGAAGAAGTGAATTATGACTGCCTCGGTGGCGTAGTTGTACTACGGTACGACTACAAAGCTGAGGTCTCGGGTTCGAATCCCGGGTCGGGCAAAGTGATATTGGGTTTTTCTATTCATTATCAGCCCGGAGTCAGGAATTTGTGCCCGATATGGCGATAGGCTGCCCCCTATCACATCATGGGACGGAACATACAAAGCGAAATGTGGGTGTCCTGGTGGCGCCACTGCCTACCCCTTCTGGGATAAAGGCGTGAGTTTATGCATGTATGTAAGAAGTGAATTATTGCTGTGCCTTATGTACTCACATTTATTTATTGAAAAAAATATCAAGACACAATGTCACTGCAACATATAAGTTGGAATATCGATAGAAGACTTAGAAAAATATTTAGAATAGTGCGTTGGGGTGGGGTAATACCGTAATAGTAGATCGTATTTCAACTTGTATTGAAATTCCAAGCATATTTTTATATGATTTACGGTCGCAGAACGTGATACTATTTATTTTACAGCACATTAGCTCCAGATAACTCGGCTTCCATTGTTGAAAATAAGATAAAAAGCATGTCTTTATGACCCGGGGGAGAAAGGATTTTAACGAGGTAAATTTTTAACATCAAGCCTCCATTGTTGTAATGCGTAGGCATCAGCCTAATTGTCATCGGACAATTAAGTTAGATAAACGATTCTGTTACGTTATTTTTGTACAAAAATAAACATTAAGCATATACTAAATGATTCATTTTATTAATCTTATCCGAAATATCAATTTATTAGTTTAAAAGTTTTCAATAATAATACAATAAATACTAAAATGACTCAATGAATGATCCAATCACTCAAAAAAACATGTCGATCCAATTAAAAATTCGAGCACAGTAATGTAAATAATGCTAGAACGCAGTTGTAGAATAACCCCAGTACATTTTGCATGACGTTACAAAAGAGGTCGGTGTACATCGGTACAACCATTGTCAACTCTCATCCCGTTCCACGCCATAACACTAAGTGGATAGGTAAAGATATCTGTAGTGGATCTGTTTAATTAAAACTTTCCCTGTTCCCTCCTGGAGTGGACGCACTCACTCGTCCAATGTCCATGTTTTTCGGTTTATTGTTTATGTTTAGTCAGATAATTGTCTTTTTTCCTGATGAGTTTATTGAACTGCTTTGTTTTTAATTTCGGAATGAATGTGTAGACAGATGACTGTCTGATGTCTGTGAAAGTTGTAATGTCTGTTCAAATATGCTTTCGAATTCTTGGTATTGTATATCAGCTGCTGAATTTCTATTATATCGATTATCTCCTTTTGTTAGTTCATTGAACTCACTCCAATTGATTTTTGAAGTATTATATGTGTCGTTACACTGAAGTTAATCCAGCAGACTAAAGTTTACTTTGTTCAATTTTTTAAATAACTCGACACTTCTAAACTTCGTTTTCGAGCAAATACTTCGATCTCCAAAAATAAAATTCCTTGTTTAATTAAAGGAGACAATAAAACCCGGCGTGCTGGCAGTAACAATATTCCTCGAGATTCAATATTAAGCTACACAGTTTCTGTATAAACTTGCAATATAGCGTGGAAGGTACGAGATACGCAGGGTCGTGCAATATTGAATATGAAACTTGTAAGGGCCGTGTTTGCGTCGGGATCGACAAATACTAGTACATTGTGTTTGGGCCTTATTTAACTTGTAAATAATTGCTGATGTAGTTGAATTCTTAATAAAAACGGCGTTTGTTTTGTAATGCAATTTTTTTTATTACGCGATACTTAAATCACGTTAGAACTTTGAGACTTAGTAAGTAATAACAGTGAGACGTGGCTGAACATCATAGAATAATTTGAAACATCAAAGTAATTGATCAATCGAGTTATGTTTTAGAGTTTTCTCTATAATTCCAGAATGATGTGTTTTAAGCACACGCATCTTAAAATAAAGATTCACGCTAGTAGAACTATTATTATAATTTTCTATTGGCAATATTGTAGTAAAAACTGACCTACATGTCCTTGATATCTTGGTTGAATTACTGCAATGTGATTGATTAACACACATCGACACTAGAACCTGTCTTTACAGCCACCACTATGATGCTACGTATTAAAGCCTTTAAAGAAGTAAAAAATTACACATACAATGCGTTTTTTGTACTCTAAAGGTTGTTAATTACATATCTTTAGAGCGCAAGCATTACTGCACTTGTTGGCAGAATGTCATTTTAATTGTCCCCTTTGTCAGTGTGTGTATAGCGATGAATAAATTATACATTATGGAAATCGTCATTTGTGTTTGCGAATCGTAAACAGTCCTTTTAAGAGATGCGATCAATCGTAATTAGAAAGGATTCAATTATCGGTTACCAGTAACAATAAATCACATAATTTGTCAGTAATTAAGTACATCGTCAATACATTTATAGTTAGTTCATGCAATTTAGAAAACAAAGTCGTTACCTACTCCTTGTCTTTATTTTCTATGATTGCATGATATCCACTTGTTTTGTAAAAATATTTTAACAGTTTACGTACACTCATACATAAATTCACGCCTTTTATTCAGAAGGGATAGGCAGATTATATGTGAATTGAGATATTCAGCATTTAAGCTTAATACGTCCTTGATATTTTTTGTAAATTTCATAACACAATCTTAGCTTTTCTCACTATGTTGAAATATATAACATAAAAATACATAATCACGTATCGTATTCCAATAATTACTTTTCTGTAATAACACCAATTAAAGATCTGTCACATTTTTTGCGTATCCAAATAACGGATTGGTAATATGGATATCGATACTCGAGACGAATTAGACGTAGCGTATAATTAATTAGGAAGAAAAATATCTTCGCTTTTTGCATCTGATCTAATTAAGAAATGTATTGATTATATCAGTGCATAAATATAATTCACAACAGATAGATATATAATTTATACACGAGAATTTATGGCGTTTAGGAACATAATGAAATTAATAATTGCCTTCATACGTATTGGAACACGAAACAAACACTTGACATTGGCGGAGTTGTCGCATTTGCAATAGAGCCACAAATGAAAAAAGGAATTTATAATTATAAAACAATGCATGCCCTTGATTAATTACACGCGTAATTAGTTATGTAAACTAAACTGGTGGTTGGTAAATTTATTAAAGTTTATTATCGTGACTCGAGTTTCAAAGAAACCGAGCGTCGGTAGCCATAATCTGAGGAATAATTAGCAAAACGTTTCAAATCGCTTATGCATGACCGCGGGAATTCGTCGACCTCGTATCGGTAATTTTAACCATGATTTGGACATATAAATAGAATCTGTAAAATCAAGATTGTAACTTTCATACATCGTGTTAAATATTAATCCTTAAGGAACCTGTATAAAGATAATGGATTCCATTACGCTTATGGCAATATAAAAAGCCTGTATGATTTACAAGATTTATTTATACTTTGTAAGAAACTACTAAATTAACTACTTACTAATTAACTAAATTCCTCAAAGAGAAATTTAAGAACTAGGCTAACATAAAATTTTAATGATAAGAGAAAACTCGGTATTCAAAGTAGATGTAATTTATAGCATCTATTTCAACATATGGCGTAAAATTAAACTATGCGACAAAGGCATTTCAAGTCCTCATTTTTTGAAGATCCTGCACTTCTCACTGCGGCAAAATATGGACAGTCATAAAACGCGATGTCCGTTCTAAACCCGGACGTATGGAATACCAGGGTCGGTTGTTTTAATATTTCATAGCCACTGCATTGTTCGAGTATTGAACGAAGGATGTTTATAAAACACTGGTATACTGTACCGAACAATATCGATAGCTCGATTGCGGATTTTCTAGAAACATCGATTGTTATTACCACATGAACCGTGCACCAATTTATTCACCTTCATTTACATCCCATGGTCTATTTTTGTAAACATGACACACACACACCTTAAACTATTCGGTCAGATAATTCTAATAATTCTAATTTGTAATAATGACAATTTGTAAATGATGTATCAATTGATTGTGAAATATTCATCTAATTTATAATAAAGTCATTTAACATTGATAAGGGAAATGTAAACAACAGAAAAATTTAACTGGTGCATGAAACAGTCGCCAATATCAAATTGTAAACTATCGTTCGTTTCCACCACAGGAAGTCTATTGCGGAACATAGGCCTCACCGAATGATCCACATCGACCTGTTAATTAACACTTACTCCTTTATTAGTTCCAATTTTACAAAACGGTGTGTAATATAGTCCACAATACCAAAAAACTATTTCAAAATGATTTGAATATATGTGTAAAATATAAAGTACTTACAAGCTATGTACTCGTCGCATATTGAAGATCACCAATTTTGTTTAACAACAGTACAAGCAGTAACGAACCACTATATAATTCAGTGCAAAGACTATGTACCAACTGTGTACCTGGTCCCAGCCAGTCCGTCATCAATGACTAACAAATAACAAGCAAATAATAAAACACCTCAACTTTCACATTGGTAACAGTATGATGTCATCACGTAATTTGCAATAAAACATCACACCACAGATGAAATTGGCTTCGCGCAACACTTAGGCAATAATAGATTGTCGGACCTTCTTTAAATTATTGCAATAGAAAGGCAAATCTAATGCATCAAAACAGGCCAAGAAATGAGCAAATGTTTCATGATAAATATTAAAAGGAACGAAAACTTCTTTGCTTATTTAGAACAAAGCGTGGTTATTTCCTGAGGTCAGCGGATACAAAGATAATACTTTTTTGTGACAAGGCATTCGAACGTAGCCGAGGTAAGCAAAATGCATCTCCATTTCAAGCGATTTGTAGCTTTGCAATGTTATAAATACGAAATATCCAACGAAAATATCGTGCACAGAAGTAATTAATATCGTGGATACATTAATTTTGATACATAAATATTATGCCGTAAAAGCATGATACAGCTTTCTGTGTGATGTTCTCGTCCGAAACAGAGATGAATTTCAGTTTGCGATTTAACCCGATCAGCCGTGTTTTTCGACTCGTTAAATATTTTCGATGAAATTTCGATGAAATTTCGTTTGCCCCGGGCATTAAACAGACGCGCAAAAATTAAAATATTAACGTTTTCATTTATTTGGGCAACATCAAAATTAAAAGATTAGGCATTATTGGATAAAATTATCTT
The DNA here is from genome assembly GCA_949752805.1 of Deilephila elpenor. Lineage (NCBI taxonomy): Eukaryota > Metazoa > Arthropoda > Insecta > Lepidoptera > Sphingidae > Deilephila > Deilephila elpenor. The sequence continues at coordinate 8,118,443 of OX457112.1, forward strand.
TAAAGTCGGAAAGGGGGTGTAGGGTAACAAACATGTTTACATGGATGCTTCTAAAAATACTAATATGATTAGTCTATCCATTGCATTCATTAAACAATTTTTATAAACTCTTACATATAGATGTGTACATCAATGTTCCGTGGCCATGAAATAAATCTGAGCTGTGCCTTCAGTGAGCGAGTTGCAGATGTTAAACGCGGGACGAACGTCACTGGTCCAGTTACCATGCCAGTAATAGTTGAACCTCGCCATTGAAGCAAAGATTTGCTCTCAGAACTCATGTCTCACAATCATTTCCTGGACGTGTACCAACTGTTACGTACAGAAACGCTCGCATTGTACGGTCATTATGCTCTGCGTCGGCCGGACCTATTGTTCCGCCAATAAGCCGCAATAGCTTTTGATGAACATTGTTACTTTGTTGATTTTATTAATGGAGGTGTACACTCTGACTGTGGCTATTCTTAGCTCGGATGATTTCTTCTTTAATATCGTTTAGAGCAAGTTCAATAGTGAGTAAACTTCAAACGTCCCAGTTTGTGTTGGATATTACCGGCATATGAGAAGTTTCACCTCAAATAGAACGCGTTTAACCCGTACTAGTTCAATGTTCACCGGTAGCCGGCCTAGCCAAACTATTTATATATGCATGAAACCGAATTGAAAATGTATCACACGTAGTTAACGCTCTACGCTTTCGGAGGCAATTTTGCATATAATATTGGCCTATGAATTCTGTATTAGTTACAGTCTGTGCAATAATGCACCGCAAACTAGCTACTGCAATGTTAAAGTATAAAGATATTCAGATGAAGTTAAATAGATTAATTCTCAATCGAAACGCAATTTGTGTGCAGTGAATCAAATCGATTGACTAGGAAAATTACATAGAACGGATAAGTGCGATAGTAATGTACGAGTTATATAAACGCACGAAGGAAATAAATGAAATTGGAATCAGAAATCGAATTAATCGGCATGAAATCTGGGAATTTCCACCTAGCGTAGGCAACTTGACGTCAGCTCTGCATATACACGTTGTAAGTTAATAAGCAATATGTGTCAATTAAACACTATGCGGACTTTAATTATGTGCAGCCGTAATACCTACAAGAAAGCAATTATTTTCCTGCCGAGCGTCTGTACTTACTCATCAGTTTAGATTCACATGTACTGAATAATTTGCATGTAGCATTCTTTTAAATTACAGTATTTTACGCAAGTATTTTACGCAGTATTTTTTTAAATGATTTTTTAAGTTTTACGAAAGGGCGCAAGAGTATATTAACTTCAATTTACAGCTCTTAAATATGTTTATTTATTTTATAAAGGCTTTGCAAGCTAGAAACTGCTCATTAAAATCCGAGCGAGATGCACTGTATTGTAGATAAATTCGATATCTTAGTATCAAATCGCGTCGATAGCGAGAGTCCGGCGCGGCGGGCGCCGCGTCCGTGACGGCGGGCTAGTCAAGCGGAAGCTGTCAGCTCTGACACTATCCAATGAACGACTCTAATACTCCACTAGGCTATTCATTGAACCGTATGTTATTTTATAGTAGTTTTAAAGTTATGATCGGTGTTTTAAACAAAATTAATTAACAGGAAGTGATCGATCTCTGAATAAATTTGCTTTACGACAATTTCGTTGGATACTTTTAGTAAATAATTCATTACAGATTTAGTCATGAAAACATGTTTCGTATAGTCAATTGAATGTCTAAAGTATCGTGTCGTTCGATGAAATAATGGCTATAAAATTGAAAAGAAATAAAGTATCTAAGTAATTGTAAAGTAATGCATTTTACAGAATACATTAAACTCGTATTACTCATTCGTATATTTGTTCACGTGTTTTCAAACACATTACTTGATAAAATAAACAAAAAGAACATATTCCACCAACACCATCAGTCACGGTCGACTAATAAAAGATTTCGGGAAATATTATCTATTTTTTTGCATTTACTATTCAGAACAGACGTAGAATTACGCACACAAGTGGTGAAATACGGGAACGTAAATACTGTACAATGATTATTTTCAGAGCTAATTGCTTGAGAAATATTTATTATTTGTGGGAAGACGAAAATATTATATCTGAATAAAAGTGCAGTTTTCAACGTCCAAACGTTTGCAATCTGTTTCAGCTAATTTCTGATTTTCTTGCAATAACATGAATAGCTCTATTGCAGCAAATCGTATGATAACAATGTATAAATACGTAATCATTTGTGCTACTCATTCAACGTTCCTCTTTAATTTGTTGCGACAACTTTTTTTTGCACCTAAAAGACTATGCTTTCTCAATTGATAATTTGCTTGATATCACTTCTACGGGAAAAATAAATAATCGTATTTATCAATCATATCTAGAGTTCCTACGACTAATTAGTAGTAGTGGGGTTAAGAGTCTATTTCAAACGTGTTTTGTCACGTCGATCTAGACTTATCGAGGGCAAAACAAACCAAGCACTTTTTATTTCGTTGTGAACTGTATGCATTTTTGACATGTAGTTTGAAATCTTTTTCAATTCTGTAAACTTTTTTTCACCCATACATGCCCACGCTTCACAGTTTTTAAAGAATTATTTGTGGAAAAACATGGTTTGAAGAGTGCATAGTTATTGTATGTCTAAAACGCTAGTTATTTTTTTGTATACGAGTGGGCTCTTCTGATGGTAAGAGGTGAAAATTGTTTATACACTCATTATAAGAACAGTATTAACAGAGCACAGTGTAAGTGTCTAAAACAGTAGACCTGTCTTAACCAGAGTAGAGGAGCTTTACAGCTTTCGTCTAATCAAGAAGATCAAGTAAGGAAGAAACTTAGGCGAAAAGGGTTAATATTATTGAGTCTATGGCAATCAACAATCAGGTGCAGAGACCAATACATTTCAAAACATTTTTAATATTAAGAATCCCACGTCCTCCTGCAGCTTAGCTATTTCTGTGATTTTTCACTTGTTTCGTATAGTTTCACACATAATGATAAAATAACTGTAGAGTTAATGAATCCTATTTTTGCATCAACTTTTACTAGGACAGCATAGATATCACGAAGTGATTTGCTGTCTATGCTTTGAAATGTGAGGTCTGAAGGGCGTCTTGAGGCGTGCATTTAATAGCTGAAGCTAGTCGTGGTTAGAAATTAATTGAAAAAGTATGCAGGAAATGAAGTTTTCAATCAGTTCATGGAATGGAACTTCTTCAAAATGTTTGTTATAACAGAACTCTTGAGCGAATTTTTATGCATGAAAATAATAAACAACTGAAATAATATATTAACCAAATGATTTGCATAATAAAATACATTAACGTCTTTTTCGTCTCTGCTAGATTCATTACAGGCTCAAAAAGCTTCTGCAAAAAGCCAGTGAGTAAAAAAGGAACATTTATCTTCATCAATATTTAAGTTACGTTCCCTGTGCGCCATTTGTTTCCTCCATACCGTATAATTGTGTACTAAGGTACATTTTTAACGCATTTTAGCCTGCCATCATAAATACCACGTGTAGATATAAATCCATCATGCTATGAATCTGTGACAATTGACAATGAGTTATCACAATGAACAGCGGTAATTACACAACACTCTTTTGTATCACACGGTCTGCTGAGCAAAATGATCGACATATCATATTATCATTCGAGCTGTATGACAACGTTCATGTCACGTTTTTGAGAACATTGCCTATCATATTTTAGTAATCGAAGGTTTTATGAATCTGGTTGCTTCAGAAGAACACAACAGTAAGTTCGATCTACAACGTGAAGATATTTAAAACATGTTTCTCATTCAAGCGGCACAATTTATCCGGGATAAGGCAACACAGAATTGTAGTCCACAGCCCGGTGTCATGCACAATGTTGTTCGGGAGTTTGGTTAACAAAAGCGGACAATGGATTTCATGAGGCCTTTCATACTGCAGCTTGGGATCGTCGCTACTATGCATGAAAAACATGCATAATAGAAGTAACTTTAAATGTGACGGAGGCATTACAACTTAATCTAGAAAAGAGAAATTCAACACGCTGGATAATCACGAACATTCGGATACAAACTTTAGAAATAGATTAACTTTCAGCTAAGTATGTATGAGGCTTAACTACTTGTTTTATACTTGTGTACTGTTTGAAGGGTTGTAACCATACATCGATATAAGTTCCTATCTATGCTTTTAATAGTCTAACACGTCGTTAGTGTTCTTCATTACATTGGCCTAAGAATGCCGCTAGATATTCCAGAATATACCACTGTAATAATCAACCTGAGGATAGGTTCAAAGCCTGATAATAGAGTTATCTCTTTTATTAGAAACGTCGAAACTCCAAAAATAATTGAACTCTATCGTCGCACGTTCATTAAAGGCAAAACTTTTGTACCTATTGAAACCATTGAAAGAGTCTAAATAATTAATGCCTAAAGAGAGAAAGAGAAGAGTCTAAAAAATAAAAAAACCTTCTACAACCTAATATAAACACATTACTGCACAAATAGCAAAATCAGTTTTGAATTAATTATTAGCCTAAGTAAGTATAGTGTACTAAGTAGTTTTGGTTTTACCGCAATTACCCACTGGAGTAGCGTCGCTTGGTAACGGATTCCGACTTACTTAGAGATTGTTTGAGGTTCGGATTAACCTATTTGCCAATATAGCTGCGGTAATTTTAGTTTGTGCCACTTGTCGAGTTTCCTTTTTGTCGTTTCCTCCCACAGCCCGGGACCTGTATTAAACGGAATTCGCGTTTTTATGCAAAATGAGCCATTTGTGTTGTGGGTTTTAATCCACTGCCGACTGGGCGTTTTTAAGTAAAACGAGACAAGGAATTAAAATTTTGTACTTTGTAATTTAGAGTTTTAAAATTCTGTTTTAAAACTACACATCGACGTCCACAGATGTTGAAGTGAGTTGAAGTGAGTTTACATCTAGGATTATATGCTAATATTTTTAGTGTCACTTTGAAGACTAATTGAGTTCATAAGTTTTGGTTTTACAAAAGGTTAACTTCTGCAAGTATTTATGTATATCTTGAACTTCAATATATAGCATTGTAATAAAAATTTTCGCCATAAACTGTACCAGCATAAACCAACGGGTACCATCAAATCCGGTTACATTAAAGTGGCAAATATTTTTCAAGTCAAGGGCATTTAAACTATTTGTGATTAGATTCATTACGTCTGCTGTCATGGACTATGACCAAACTTGTTATGGCGTCACTGCAACGGGACGTAAAGCTTCAGCAATGGAAGGTAATTAAACTAACATTATGATTATTACCCGATCCATCAGCGTAATTACGGTGTGAATAGCGGGGGAGTAGGTTAACGGGTCATTTTGAACGGGTCTGATCGATTTCCACAATCTTTGATTACAGTGTCCATTTTAAGTGATCTATTATGGCGGTAGGTCAAATAATTGAATATAGCAATTGCGAATCGGTTTATAAGTGATGACAGGTCCTCATTAAGTCGAGCCATTTACTAGTTAGTTTTAGACTCTAGTACAAAGCAAATGTGAAGACGGGCTGATTTTGATAAAATATCTCCATCTATGGAGACATTTTTATTATGAACTTTGACGTAAGATGGTTTTGAAGATGTGGGAGTCAGAGCAACGACTTCTACACATTTTAAGGCTATGCAACTAAGTGCCATATTAGCATGTTAGAGCACGTACTTCTAGCAAGTGCGTTGAAAATAAGCACTAATTGGGGTAATGCTAGATTAAATATATTATACATTCGACTAAGTATTTAGCAACACTTAACACAGTTCTAATACTTTTGAATATCGTAGAAGCTTGGAAGGAAGAGAACGACAGAGAATTCTATGAAATTGTTTTGCAATCTCATTTCGATTGCTTGTAACAAAAATAGATGTATTCTGTGCAAAGAAATGCTTAATCCCAATTTATTTTTCATTAAGCACATTTGATAGTACCATTTATAAAACTTCCGCATCGCAAAGACTAATTAGAGCAAATTCAGCGTAAAACTTCAAATAAAAGAGGTTTACGACATCATAGCGTCTCATTAAAGCGACGAGTGGTGACGTAACAGATGTTTCATCTCCCTCAATACAGATGCCATGTGGTTTCTGGATTCCAATATTTCGCGGAAGCCCAATTAGAACAGATGGGATTCCAGTACATTACTCACGGTTTATTTATAAAGTATAAAACATTTGCAAATAGGATAATTTTAATTAAATTGATTGCAAATTTTCCGCTTGTTTTAATTGCTTTTGTACGTTTAAGTATACATTAACTTATAAGTAATATTTACCATTATCTTTTGTCATACCAGGACTCATCGGTAGAGTTGTATAAATATGTTCGGAAGATAATGTTGACCTATAAAAACATAACGGTGGCCTATTTAATGAATAAATTTAAAATTAATGTTCCAATATTTATGCATTCCGGTTTTAAATACTTAAATTTATGTTGCTTTAAATTTACAACGATTTATTGTTCACAAAAAAAAATATTTTTTAAATATCTGAATACCAGTTATAATTTATTGAAATTGTTGTTCCACAATTATAATTATGGTTTGATAGCCATCGTCTTCTACTATTGATGGAGTAAACTGGAACTGGATTGATGAATAATTATAGAGGTTTTGTAATCTAACTGTAGGTATCTTGTGATAAAACAGATCATAACAATTTAAAAAACACTTGAATTTAATCCGAAATTATGAATTAACTATGAGATAAAACAGTATATTTTAATAAAAAGTACCACGCTTGAATCACCGTACCTTGGTGTCAAAATGCGTTACCAAGGATGAATCAAATCGGAAATGCCTTTGTCGCTGCTATCGTCGTAAAGGTATTTGAAGGTAAGCAGTACCACTTCCTAGCGATAGTAATGTAATTATTTATAGTTTAACACCTAATTAATTTTGTGGTAGTAATGACAACGTTTGTTGCATTTATATACATTGTCTGATAAACAAATAGTAAAAACATTTGCATCTTTAAAATAAATATCATTAAGGATCAATTTCTCCATACAAATTCTTTCATAGCGGTCATACCTATGATCGTGGTTCAAAATAATTCACAACCGGGTCAAATATATTGGCAGCTCTTCCAGTTTTTGCCGATGCAGGTTGTCTTACGAGACATATAATTTAAATGGATGTTGCCGATTAACCATATCTAAGTGAATATACTCTGCTAAGGATATCTATCACAGATATATTCGTAATGCTATCGGATGTTATCTGAATGAGTTGCATTGTAAATATAATTATTACTACACGTGTCTTTTTTCATTGCAATGAATGGCAAGACGTGCATGCCATTCGCCTGATGGTAAGCGATACGACCGCTCATGGAGAGTAGCAAAACCAAAAAACACCTTGAATTACAATGCAATGCTTGGCATTCCACTGCGCCATCCTGAGACATAAGATTGTCTAGATCATATTTTTCGTAATATAAAATATTTATAAGCAAACGAAAATATATCTCTCAAATACATTATGAGAAATTCCCTTTTATTTACTAAGTTTAACTAAAATAACGAAATCTACAATATGTTAATTTAATCTTTCTAATGGCCGTAGATATTTTTTATTTATTTTAAAGCTTTACTGTGCACTAGGTGCGCGAAGTGAATTACCCATTCAAATATTTTTTCGTATTCAAATTGAACAAGTTCATCTCAGTCTTATTTTAATAATTTAATCATTCCATCTGCGACGTTTCTTTGTGGAAACTAATTCGGGAATCGGTTTACTTTGTTGTTCTGGAATGACTTAGATACCTACAAGAGTTTTAGTGTTTCCTTTATTCTGTATAGGGAACCACTATTTCAAATAAAGACATGTTTATTTTTGGATTGTAAGTGTTTCTACATTTAACTTTATTGGTTTTAGTATATTATCATTTAAACTTCATTTGTGGTTGCTTTTAATACTCTCTCTCTCTTTCTCTCTCTTCAGACACAGGAAGTCCACTGCTGAACATAGGCCTCCGCCTTGGATCTACATATAGACCTGTTGAAAGCAGCCTGCATCCAGCAACTTAATATTATAATGTCTAATTCTGGATCCATCACCATTGTTTACTGCTTAATTTTATTTTTTGCTAATCTAATCCCCTACGTCATTTAAATTATAAATAACTTTACAGCATCTGTGAATGAAAAACACAGGAGCCAAACATTATCATTTAAAAAACCAAGCGCGGAAAATTTATTACCAAAACAAACTTATAAAAAAACTCTCAAGAACGGAGTGGCGTAAAAATTAAACCAATACGCCGTAAAAGAATAAATTCAAGGCACACGTGCTACAGACGGTCACGATAGTGCAAGGCTAAAAATACTCCTGTTACACTACGCTTTTACCATGAACTCACGGCTATTGTAGTAAAGCTCGTATTTTATATTTTGTAATCTGACGTTGATGATTTATCCTTAGGTTTGAGTAAAATCAAATTTAATAGAAGCAACGGGATTCATATTACAGAGAATTTCAATGATATTGGTCGAAGTCCTCGAGTTTATAGATACTTTTATGAAGACGAAGAATTATACAAACAATCTAAGAAAGCGGCCGCGGTAGTAAACCCCAAATTATTGTAAGACAAGACAAACGCACAAGTTGCTCCAAATAACATTGCTGTGTTATTTTATTTGTACTCGAAATAGTCCTTTCCAGACGAAGCGGCCAAATTTCAACCGGACAAATATAGCTAAATTCCCTCTTACTGCTTCCTTAGTTAATATAAATAAACGTTGTGTTCGTCTATTGACATTATTTAAATATTTAACCAGAATACAATGAGAAGCACACGGAGCTCCTCAAGGTTGATACATTCATCGTGACGAAGCAGTATCGTCATACAAATTATGGATTTTTGCTGGTGGTTGGGTATTTGTATCCGTCGAGTATGTGATCTTGGGTTTCGTGACTAACCTTTTCACATCAGATTTCTAGGATCAATCATATTTTCTAACGCTAAGACATAATCGTGTACCGCTGATAGAGACTCTATGAGAGCTCCACTGTGCTTCTCGTCAAATTGTTCATTGTTTGCAGTAAATTTATCAATTCAGTACGATAAAGAATGAAAAGACTTACCTGAAACTACTGCACGGATGTATAACCCAGTGGCCCGCTGCCTTCTGCCTGATACGTTCTTTCATGAGTGCTTTCTTTGAACCGAAGAGTTTCATGGCGAGTTTATTGTCGGTGGGCTGGAAGAGCGCCTGCAGTTGGTTGCGCAGGAAGCCTTGCTTCGCGTCCGGAGCCGGCGGGGCAGGCTCCACAGGCGTCCCGTACAAGGACACATCATCCAGACCACCAAAGTGGACTTTGCCGGTGCCGCTGCCCTGCTTCAGCGACATGTCCGCGTCGCCTGTGAACAATTGTCGTGGTTAATTATTTGAAATCAGCTATTCGGTGTGACCAATTTAGTAATTGTTTTTGTGAACATTTGCCTGTTGTTTATAAGTAAATTTTTGTGAATGTGCTCGTTGAAGTTCATGGATGTTTAGAACTAAGAAAGGTCTATTAATTCTTCCTTTGACTTAATTATTGTTTAGATTACCTTTTAGTTCAGTTCCTTCTGTCATTGTACATAATTCCTTGATGAAGGTGAAAAGCAACCATCGTCTTTATTTTACCTATCATTAATCTTATTTTTAGGGTTCATCACAGAATTATAAACAAAATAATAATTACGAATACTAGAATATATAGCTCGTACACGTTACTTCCGTTTTATGATATCGCCTAATTGTGAGCAATCATAAATATCGTCATAAGGATTTGGAAATACATCATAGGTTGTAACATCATTCTTAAGTGCAGTTTTACGACAACATTTATTGAATGTTCTTCTATAAACCTAATTAATTTATCATTAGGTTGTGCGTCACTTCAGTTACAAAAGAAATTCTCAGATTAATAAAATATCTGTCCAGGATGCATATGAATGGGTATTTCCACAGAACCTCATACAGATCACACCTGTAATGATTCATCATTATTGAATACGAAAACATTCTTGATTTTTTTGTCCATTTGCCTCTCTGTGGACGTACGTCATACCTCACCCATGCACGTACGACAAATTGGAATTTGAAACTCATTGAACTTTTACCTCAGTTCCAGTAAACTCATAAAATCACAATAAAGAGACAATTCAGTTACAATAGCAATCCATTTCCACAAAACATGAACAAGTCAATAAGCGTCATATAATGGTGTTAACAATCAGCCGAGCGCGGACTGCCAAAATCTGGCGTATGAGTGAATTAATCGCCTAAAATATACATGCAATTCACAAACCGTGTTCAACAATGCCCCAGGGTCAGTATACACTACGATTGTTCTAAAATCAATAGAGACGTCGGGCTACAGTGGCGAATGGCAGGCGAGGCGGCAATAGGGCCGTCAGAAGTACGTATTTGACACCAATTGGATTGTTTTCAACTAGAAAAACTGCAGTGATTGTTTTAAACCTGTGTGGGACAAGTGAGCTCGCGAGTGATCAAGATATATTGTCGATGAGCATTGAAATTGTAAATTTTACACTGACATTCGTGAATGTTTATCACACAATACCTCATAAGTATATTTCATATACAAACATTAATGTAATATAAAACATTGGAAATAGAAGATAAAGCAATCACGTAGTAAGAAAGCCCTACTTCAATATTTTAAATAGCGGCCTTATTCAAAGACAGATTTAAAACCTATTTTTTTATCGAATGTTTTTTCCCTTTCGAATGACTTAAGAATTCAGTAGAAGAAGAAAACGACAATACATTCCATAACTAAAATAGATTTTAAATCTCTCTATGAATAAGGCCGCTAGAATGTATCGTATTAAATCGTTTCTAGATCGCCAACATTAGCAGACGAAACTATCGACTGTGATTGATAACCGTGACTGTTGAATTCAGTCCCCTATTAAAGTGTAATTTGTATAGAAGTGTGTAACATTTAAGATGGACTTAAATATGGGAAAGCCCGGGTATAACCAAACCCTTTACTTTATTCGTTGTATTATTCTTATTAAACTGCGGCTCAGAGCGGCTTTGCTCGGATAATATTTAGGTATCACATTAATCATCTAACCCCCTTTCTTTCGTCAAATCCCCGTGGAAACACATCCCGTGTTCCGTCATTAATTGCGAATATACATTTTTAATTTAGTAAAACAATAGTTTTCTCTGATACATTCATTCCCTATCTTCTCAGAATCATATGTTTTGATAGTCAGTCACTACGCTCTATAACAGTGAAGGAAAACGTCGTGAGGAAACCTGTATCCCATAGCGATTCGGAAGAATTTCTTTGGTATGTAAAAATCCGCCAAACCGGACTAGGCCAGCGTGAGGGCTATACGGCCTAACCCCTCTCTAACGTAATCTCAATTGTATAGGAGTGGCATGTATATGGGTTGATATAGATATAAATTTTCTATGTTATAAGGAAGTGCAATTTGCCAAATGCGAATATCTAATCTGTATTCTCGCACTTCCTTAGATTTTTATTATTAGTCAGCAAGTAATATTTTGGTTTATTCATGGACATTTGAAGGTAAGCTCCGTACCTTAACTGCTGAATATATATGAAGGTTGTCTGGAAGATATATTGCCCGTGAAGTCGCGATTAATTCCTTTTGTTTTTCTCGGTAAATGAGACGTTACTCGCAGCAAAATATATGCATTTGCATTTGTAATCAATATAATTTATTAGAAAGTTTTAAACTAGTTCCATACCTATCATTATTTAAAACTTATTATGTTAATGTTCAAACAAGCGTATTTATTTAAAGTTGCTCGGTTTTGTTGAATTTATTAGCAAATTTTGGTTGTGGGTCAATGTTGCTGAAGCGTATAACTTCTTGCCGCAAACAAACATCACACAGCTTAAATTTATTATGACTGCACTGTATATTTAATATGAGAAATAAATAAACATAAAACAAAAGTTAAATTCGAACACAGAGGTGGAAATGAGTGCGTATATATCACTCGATGGGCGGTATGAAAAACAAACAGGTTCGTGGAAACGTAGCAAATGTACTAGAATATGTGTTGGAGTCGAGTAGAGCACAGCATCGAGCGTAGTGGTATCACTAATGTCGATGTATCATTTGATTGAGTGTTTTAACGAGCGCATGCACGAACGTCTTTGCTACGTTCATTACAGCTGATAAAACAGACGATTAAACAATGAGCCAATGGCACTTCATTGATTCAAGTGGCGTCAACCGCGTAACTGGAGACCGCCAATCAACCGATTCCACTGCGTGTGTGTTGAACTGCAAGTTGATACACAACACAACACTAAACCTAAATTCATCTCCGCACGTGACTCACTGATTGGAAAGTAGTTGCGGACAATGATGCCTTTGCTATACATTTTGCGATTGTAACGTCATCATTAAAACTCGCGCGGTACTAATTAAAAAACTCCATTTGTACCATAATGTAAGGTTCCGGAGTGTATCATTTGGAATATTAATTTACCGTCTATCCGGCGAGTTTAATTAAAACGCCAAGTCTCATCTGAAACTGAATTGTTTTAAGAAGCAGATGCGGATTTTGAATGGATGCGGAATAATTTCTGTGAACTTAACTTTGATGGGCCGCATTCGGCGCGTGCCGAAGTCGATTGATTAATTTGTTTCGCAGTGGGGTTGTTACGTTTTGTACATTGGTCGATTATTGTCAACCTTGGAAAGGAGTAGACGGTACAGTTGTCGCGATGATGTCACGAGAGGTCGACACGTGAGCACTTGTGGCCCGCGCAGGATATCTGTCGAGATGTATGGGCGGTCCGCCAGACGCTACAATCAATTTGTTCTGTACTGAATAGAATTAAGAATCCACAACGTTTTAACTTATATATTTTTTTAATTTTTCTCTTTTCAAATCTGGTTATAATGTTTAAATTATCAGATTTAATTGCAATAAAAGGCCCTTGTATAGAATATTGTTTGCATGCGAAAGAAGTTCTAGGTAAATTCCGTCAATACAGAGTTTCTATAAGTTTCGAAAACATTCGCAACTATGATTCATAATGGCCAAGAAAAAAACACATAAGACAATAGACGTAATAATTTTGTAAGAAACCATTAGGATGGATAAAATCGTCGTTTGTTTTAACAATAGACGTTCTATGATTAATCTACGGACTATGCAACAGACACATAATGCAACACTTTCTAAAGGTGTTATTATGAAACTAGATTGAGAAGAGGTAAACGGATCCATTAATATCGACCCAGATGGCTTAGTAAGATTGCGAATTCTTCGAAAAGTTGAAGGAAAATTGACGTGAGATAATTCGAAGTAAGGCGGCAATAAATTATGCTATAACTTTTGACATAGCAATGTTTGCTTAGAAACATTGACTGTACTATGTTCCCTATAATTACAAAGTATATTAATCTACTATAGTATATTGATATAGGATTTTCTATTTATCTGCTATCATACACAATGTTCGGCTTCTATCTTTTGATCCATAAACCAAGTACTCTGCAATGATCGTAGCTCTGTCTGGCCTTAGGTCAACATAGCTTTAACTATTTACTTATTTATATGATTGCTACATCACAGCCTCGCTACCGAAATTGGACATTATATAATTCAGACACAAGCCTAGGCGAGCTGAAAATAGGGTTCAAATGGCACTATAAAATAAGTCATACAATTTCTCCAGACATCATGTTTAGAAAGCCTAAATAATGATATAATATTTTATGATATGGTGAAACAGTGTACCAAATCTAAATAAATAAGGACTATTTAATAGAAGTCATGCACAATTCTTTTCCGTTGTACGTAGCATGGTCGATCCACAATAGCACTTACCTTTAGGCATTTTGTAGTTTTTTACTGACTCCTCCGTAAAGTTCTATTAGTGGTTAGTTAACATCTTCACACGTCCCAAGCAAGTCGCATACGAATACATAACACACAACACAACACAATGGCACTATAATATTTGTAATAACTAGTCGCACTGAGTAATTAGCTATGCATTTAATTGCTTCCCATTGACTTCGAATAATTGACTTTTGGTTTTGGCTTCAGATTTACCTGGAAACAGTAGGTGTTGGGTAAAATTTAAGTCACAATTTAGATGTGACTTTGAATTTTACAAGGTTATAAAGTACTTTCAAGTACAAATTTGACGTTATCGCAATGTGTTTTTAACTCGTAAAACGTGCTTTAGTGTAATCGAGTTACTTATCTAATGGTGGAATATATTAAAAGTTGTGAGCTCGTAATTTACCAGGTTTGATAATCTGGTACAGCAATAGATTTCTGAGTTTTACAATTTGTTGGTCATCTAGAATTTGGTAAATACACTGCCAACGAAATATTTGTCGGCTTCATAAATACGGCGATAGGATCTATGATGTCCGTCAAAAGAAGTTAAACGTATTGTGCGCCATAGTAGTTTTATTTATACACACAGTCTCGTCCCCTCACTGACTGCTACGAACCTTCAGTTGTTAATAGCAATTTTAACTGACGACCCTTTTATCTACGTTCTGTATCTTAGCCTGTTGTCGGTTGAATTGCACTAATCTTAGTTTTTTTATACACATTATGATAAACCTGAACAGTAACCGCATCGTTGAAACTTCCAGTTATGACTAAATCTGCTTCGCATTATAGGTACAATGAAGAATTTTTTGTTCCAAAATCACCGAGACCCAAAACACTAGTGGATGCACAACTCGTTGTTCATAGCGTTCAAATTTCATCTTCTTTATTTCACAAGCGGATCTCTATTGCGCAAAGTCAAAAGTCCCTCCAAATTTCGGCCAAGAGCTAAATGACCAGTTAAAACTTCCTGAACAGGCAGTTAAGGTGCAATTTGACAGCTATAAGTGCAAATTGTATCTGAGAATAGAACAGAAGACGACCCGCGCAATTACCAGCCAATTGAAACAAAAGGATAATGTTTGGCCGCCGTGTGAAGGTCAACGCGACTTATTCTTTCAATTGGAAATAAAAATTGACACGCTAGATTTATATTAATAAACAAACACACCAAACGAATACATAGTTCTCTCTCTATAGAAGATACCAGGGTTTTTGTAGCACCAGAAACTACGAGAGACTTTTACGGGCACCCAGACGCGAAGTAAATATTTGTGGGTCACGAAACATTTGTCTCCGTGTGAGGATTGATCTCTCGGCCTCTTGTCTTACAGTGAGCTTCTTTCTCAACTGCAAAATGAAGCAATATGACGTATCACAGCTCATGTGCGTCGCATTGCTGGTACCCAATTACGTCAATGGTCATGAACCTAATATGGATTAATGGACCCCTTTTACCTTAAGTTTGAACCCGTGTTGCACCAGAGATGTAGATGAAAGTTACCAAGTAACCTTGTAAATTATAAAAGCACCGTAGATGATTTATTCTGTAAAGTTTTAAGCACCTTGATGAAGGAAAGGATTTCAATTTATTGAATTATTCTACAAATACAGGCTTAAAAATAAAGGTATCACAATCATATGATGGAAATTATCAAGTTACAAGATTATAACATCAGACCGATAGGAATGATCATATTAACTCTATCCTACAGAGAGCTCATTTAAAAAGACTTAATAAGCTATCAATAAAACTATGCGGGTGTTGTCACACATAATTACATTTTTATTCTTTAGTATAAATGCGTTATGAATGTATGTGGGCGTGTTAAATTGTTAAATAATAAAGCCGCTTTAAGCGCAATAAAGCGCTTGACTTCACACATATAAACGTATATCCAAATAAGCATTTTGTATTAAAAATATATTCTTATTTTAATTCAATTATTTACTAACTTTTACTGTTTAGTAAGCTAGTGTTAGGTGTTAAGACACTGTTGTATTCTGATAGTGGGGGCTGGGGCATAACGTATTTCCTTATTTTAGTAGATTTTTTTTTATAAAATGGATTTTATCGACTTTTCCGATCTAAAACTTTGTTTTGTGCCGCGGGGACCTGGATAACTGTTTATAATATATTGAACTGATAAACAGTCTGATTATTATGTTAATCATCATAATGTAATTTTCTTAAATTGTTTATATTACAATAAGTATTTGTGCTTGTTTGCAATTTGCACTTCAAAGCACTCTTTAGACGCTACATTCAATAAAATATCTTGCATTTGCATCATTACTTTTTTATATAAACTACGTCATGGTCTTTGTAATGGTGTAACAATTTGTAATGCCGGTGTCGTACAAATTGACGTAGTTTTTTATTTATAATTACAATTAATGTAATAAACGTACAAAAACCACACAATGGTTGATAAAAGCAGCATGTCCAGTAACTATGTACTTGTGTATTACATTGATTGATGTAAAATCTATAAAACCAGCATAATAACAAATTGTTGATAAAATATGATATAATTTTTAGGGATAAAAAAAAAATAAAATTCACTTAATGTAATGTTATAAATCATAGAGTACTACGCGTATTCATAGTCAGCTTATAAACCTGTTTTAGTTATTTAATGTTTTGTCCCTTTTGAACGACTATTGAATTCGGTTTGAGCGAACAAGATAAAACATTCGACAACTAAAATAGGCTTATAAACTGACTGTGAATAAGGCTGTACATCTATACTCTATCTAAATAACATTGCGATTATCTTTCTCTTGAAGGGTTGGTGTCAGGCAGGTAGCCGGTCGTTATATTATATGCCAAAGGCAATAGAAGAAGACTACATACTGGCGAAAAATTAACTTTTATAGGTACAGATTTTTTCCAGTACGGTTGAAATCTGACGTCTGATGAAATTTCAGGACAGCAATATACTACGGGCCTCAGAACTTTTTACTTTATAAGTGTATTATAAGATTCGAGTCCACGGCACATACTTCTGGTTTTTCAGAGTTATACGTTTCTATATTGTTACTTCATATTTATTTACTTAATACGGGGACGGAACATAGTGCTCTCACTATCTCTATATGATTGACTGCGAGTTCTGGACAAGAATTCAAAGCTATGAAAGATTCGATCCTGTGCTAGCCCAGTGCGGTAGACTACAGTTGAAGTCGTCTGACGTGGCAATCGTAGAGAAGTCCTGTGACTTGCAGTGGGACGTATGGGACGTGTGTATCAGCCCATATACGTCCCACTGCTGGGCACGGGCCTACAATCGAGAGAATCGATTGAGAGTGGGTATAAATAGTGGTTTTACATGGACGTATATTATCTGTTATAGTTATTTTTGTATTCAATACTTAAAACCTATTTACTTAGTCAGTGTGTCGGAATATTAGTAACTGCATATTATTTGTAGTATTAGCTAACATTAAATTGCCCTAGTTGACAGTTGTATGAGTTCATTTGAGGAAAATGTCTCAGTTGCGTTTTTATTACCACGTATTAGAAATGCGTCATGTTCCAGATTCTTTGATAAGACCAAGGAAACCATACCGAATGAGGATATTCTTGTATTAATCACTTTAATTTTTTAATTTAAATACAACTACAGTTTTTATAAGTTGACCTACATTGTAGACTTGTTTTTACAGATATTTTTTAATAAATATTATATTATTGTTACAATTGCGACCATTGTTGAAGCAAATACTATAAATATCAAGATTAATGGGCAAAATTTAAAAACAAATAAACATCCATAATTTATTTATATTTTAATACACAGTATCACTGAATAAAATTGCGAATACGAGTATAGTTTTATATCAAATGCAAAATTCTTGTTTCATAACATTAGATTGTTATATCCATCAACGAAAATCTGATGGAAAAGATTCGCTGAAATTTGCGTACACAAGAGATCACGGCAAGTAACTTTATCGAAAGAACAACATCGAACCATTAGCTAATGCGGATTCTCTCTCTGTCCGTTTACATAGGGACGTGAACAAATACTACACTGATATATTTAACTTTAACTTCAAACATCACGGCGAATGAGAAGAGAGCCTTGACTTTTAATAACTATAAAGAAGTACAATACATGAACAAGTGTTTTCTGCGACAATTACATCATGTGACCAATATTAAGACTCCTTAATGATCAATTACATGGGAAAACATTCTTAATAAACCTAATCATATTGTTATCGACCACTACGTCTCGTAAATTCATCTTACGTATTGCTCGTTATATTAAAAATATGACTCAAAAAATTGCGGAGTTCTTTCCGTGATTCATGCAAGTTCTGTTGCAACTATTGCAACGTCGGACGCAGAAAACGTGTGTTTTACTATTTTAATATTATAGAGTGCAGTTTAATCACGGCGGAGTAACTAGAAAAACATTACAACAATGCCCTTAGCCATTTGTGTTAATATTAGTCAATGTTTATACTTCACTTCAACAGGCAATGTCTTGAATAAGTAACACGCTTTGTGACATTTTTTCTGCATATTAACAATTTATTTATTTAAGTGAGTCACTATTTAAATTATATTGGTATTATATTCGCTAACATCGCTAGAAAGTGGCAGTGAGAACGTGTTGTGATTGTATCACATTATCTACGTTAAAGAGAGTTGTCGTCCGTCGCCGGCGCACTTCCGACTTCGACGCTTAAATAACAAGTGTTTTACATCCACGAACCTTGATCGACATGTATACTATTACTATAAAAAAAGCAACATACAGTCGAATTGAGAACCTCCTCCTTTTTTTGAAGTCGGTTAAAAATAATAAACATAACATTGTAGCGCAATGTTTATGTGTGTGATAAGCTAGCTGCCGATGCGATGGTTATCGGCTAAATTTAGAAATAGGAGCACTGGTAGGCATCTCCGTACTCTCCTAATTATTTTCCGTATGTTACTTACTTTCGCGGCTGGCGAGTCCACATGTGTACTTAACGACACTACGGAACAGGTAGTTGGTGAACCTTGCACAACACATGGTGAACGTTTGTATTGACTTATATCGAAATCAATATATTGTGAATGTCATTTTTGCGATTAGCGAGCGGCGCTGCGGCGCGGGCGTGCGCAGGAGCGAAGCGCGACTGATCGACGCACATAGCACTGTATTATTGACCGGCCCGGCCGTGGCGCAGGGCTGCGTCCATGTGTTACGAGCACGCTCCAAACCACGGCCCAAATATACGCGTGGAGCTTCCAACACCATGCACCGCCTGAGCCGAACACACGGCTGATCCGCCGCGCGCTCTACCATGCACTGATATTTTTTCCATTACAGAGACCAATTAATGTCAATGACTGACGAAACCAGAAGCAGATCACTGTTGTTTCTCAGTCAATAATCGCTTGTTTATAAAGTGATTTATTTTTGCGTCTGTTCGCGGGCCGGGAATTATGTGAATGGAACCGCGCTTTCAACCGCTCAATTATTCGTTGCACTTCTGATTGGAGGATGTCCAGAGGTGAATTTGTGATACATGTTCAAATGATATTTTATTTTCCAATTACACATAGAAAATGATTCATAGAATTATATAATTATTATTTGTGGCTAGGCTTTAAATTATCTTTTGTAATTACATATACATTTTTATCAATAAAAAACATAATGACGACCTTGACCACGGTGTAATTACGATTTTTTTTAAATTTAAATTGCGATAAGTACACACTGACAGAAACAAATCAGCAGTCTATGTTATTGACCGTCAATTATTTGGCCCTTATTTGTAATATGGATTTCAATAATCTGAATTAAAATATATAATTAATTGTTCACAATTTTTTTTAAATCTTAATAACTTCAGAAGTCGTCCATAATAAAAATAAATCAAACGTCGCGAATATCAAAAAGTTTTATGACATAAATAAAATTTTCCTTCACTTCCTATAGTGGATATTTCACAAGACAGATTAAACGAAAGTACTGCTTTCATATCCAGCGAGTAACGTACATCGCATAGAAAAAACAAACCGCTTAGAGGCGCTTGTCACGGTTTTATTTGTACAGACCATTTATCTTCATTACCGCCCTGGAGGTAAAAAGGTGTGGGGAATAAATGTTTATAAATAAATGTATACTTCACTGTAACGATTTTTGGACTTGCTAGTGATGGAAGACTATTAATGATAGTGCCATAGAATGTGTAATTTCTCTACATTGTATAGCATTTATTATCTGGAGTCGGGCAAAGTGATATTGGATTTTTCTATTCATTATCAGCCCGGAGTCAGGACTTTGTGCCCCATATGGCGATAGGCTATCCCCCTGTCACATCGTGGGACGGAACATACAAGGCGAAATGTGAGTGTCCTGAAAGCACATGTGCCTACCCCTTCTGGGAAATGTATGGATGTATGAGAAGTTATCATGTAGATACTGTATTTAAAAAATCATATAGTTTAAATTAGGCATTTGACAACCTCTTAGATAAGCAGTCGCTAACCATATTAAAAAATATTTTGTTAAAGGAATTATTTTGTATACCTGAAACAAATATTTACATATTTTACAAAACAGATCATGTATTCTCCACTGCGATTTCATGAAGCCTAAATTAGCACAAATTTCATTAATTATAATTATATTAGTGTTATAAACTTCGGTTTTTATTAATTGACAGTTACACAAAAGCGATAAACGACTTATATTAAGGCACAAATTATTATTTTAGTAACAAAGCATCTTTATAATCAATTAACAATTTAACACTTTGACCTCAGGCAACTTCCGCCATTCGTTCGTTGCATAATTTGTAAAATAACTAGACAATGTAAACGGTTTCTTTTTATATGGAGTGTCTGTATTTAGCAGAAAATATACGAGAATTTACAGTTTTTTTTATAATTATTGTCGTACAGTAAATCGTCAGGAGCTTTATAATTATTACTCTTCCCTTGCTGTCTCTCCAATCCTAACACAAGGTTACGATTCCCCCAGAGGTACAGTTGTTCACAGGTCCTAAGATCAGATAAGTCGATACTTGCTGCCGTTGATTTTTAGTTGCGAAATATTATAATTATTCGCCCGGAAAAGGGATTTCACAATTTAGGACGGAAATGCTGATATAAAATTTGGCTGTACTGTTATCATTGTGCCCAGCGTTTCATGGATTTACGTTATATAGATTACCTTTATCAAAAATATAATTAGACTTTAACTCTTAAAATCGTACATGATCTGCTATATTTTGCATAACATTTCAATTCACTAGGAAATATAAATAGTATCTTGGAATAGGTACTTTAGCCTATAAATACGAAGACTCATAAGTCAATGGAATCATAAATGAGTATTTCGTAATTGAATTAAATTT
This sequence comes from Deilephila elpenor, assembly GCA_949752805.1. NCBI lineage: Eukaryota > Metazoa > Arthropoda > Insecta > Lepidoptera > Sphingidae > Deilephila > Deilephila elpenor. The sequence goes on from OX457112.1 coordinate 8,139,693, forward strand.
TAAATTTTGGGTTTTGGTGCCAAGTATGTCAAGACTAAATCTTCTGTCATTAACAAAACCCACAATATGTAAGTTTCTGCAAAGCAATTACACGGCTTTTACATGTAACATTTACAAACGTTTAGACGCTGCGAATGTCCATAGACTGCATCACTCGTCATTATAAAAATCGCTGGCGTGAATGTTTGCCAAAATTTTTGCCTCCTTTCACTTTTATTGTTTGCAGATCTGTTTGCCTGGTATGTTTGTTCGCGTAATGGAATTTGACGCCAATCTTTTCAGTAATCTAACTAAAAATGTCAATAAATATTACTTTCACTTAAGTATATCGATGATGAGTTGTTTTTTTATAATATGCATTAAAAAAAATAGGTTAATATTTTATAACTTGCTGACTGTATTTCAACACCGAGATTAAAAATCCAGTTCGACAAATCTGAAACAACCTCGACAATGACAGCCTCTGTGGCGTGGTTAGACGCCGGCTGTGAAACGTGAGGCCGCTGGTTCGATCCCCGAACCGAAACAAATATTTGTGTGATCCACAGGTATTTGTTTCGGGTCTGAGTGTTTGTAAGACCGAAAAGCCTCTCGTAGTTTCTGATACCCACTACAAGACTCGATCTTAGGGGATCAAGACTATGTAGGTGACTGTTGGGTGTACGTAATAAATATGTTTTACAAATAAATACTAATTCAGTTTTTTTTGTGTTATAGAAATAAGTAATGTATATCTGTCGACTATATTAACAAATAATATTCTGTCGGTTTTCAATTTATTTGATGACTGCAGTTTGCAGCATTTATTTTTTACGCTCAATTTACTACACGAGGATAAAAAGGTTGAGTCAGTACGTACAATTACGTATGAAGTAAACAACTTCGTAAGCAGCTTACCCAATATTATTATTATATGGAAATTCAATATACATATGTAAACATTGTAATGTTGTTTGTCTCGCTATCGATCTATTTACGTCTACCGATAGTACGTGTTTTATAAAACGTAATAGTCCAAGTATGCAAGCCCAAATTCATGAAAATATAATTTATTTGTTGTCATTGATGTGAAAGTAGTTTTTGCTTATCGATAATTGGGAAATGTAACGACACTTTTTGACATCCATCGGAAGAACAGATGGAGGTTTTAATGGATTTAAACCTTAGTTGATAGTATGGATGGTTTGTCAAGAAATTGTAACTGAGACGCTATAGATAGCTTGAATTGGAGTCGAATTCATTAAACCACTTCGATTAACAATACAACTGTGGATCGTAGTGAAACCATCATAATATCATTTCCGAAATTATTCAGCAACAACCGTACCTTGTGGTTTGCAAGGGGATTTTTAATACTGACATGATACCTGATTGTAAGTACAATGACCCACACATAGAGTTAATACAGTACTGATCGACTTTCCCGACATCTGCAATTCTTTCGTAGTCACAATGCGGATTAAAATACGAATTGTTGTGAAACAAAGAACAAAAGAAATTGAAATCATTATCTAAAATACCTCAAAAGTAGAGCAATACGTAAGCAATACATTAAGTTTTGTAAAATATAAACATATTAGCGAAAAATTGGGTTACGGATAATGCATGATTGTTATATATTTTTTATCGATTTTTTATTCGAACAACGTGCGTTCACAAAACCTCAATCTGTGGGTTTGATGGTCCCAACGAGGTCTTACATTAGTATAAAAACATTTGATATCCCAATCAAACCAGTATTTTAGCGTGCGGTTTGAAAGATTTGTGTTATAAAGTGTTTATTAATTTAGTTAGAGAAAATTTCGAACATCAGATGCCTTATCGAAATTAAACAGTAAACTATTTAATATAATGCAATAAATATTTGTTGAGAGGCCAGGACTCGAAAGTTCTAGACTAAAGAGAAACTTCTAACCGGGCCTCTGGGGACTTGGAACGTGCTAACATAAATTAGTTGGGTGTTAAGATAACAGACGGGGTGGAGGTTAAAGAAGTCAAACTCAATGATAAACTAAACTTTTTAAAAGTACATAATTGATATCTGCCGAAATAAATATAAGCCTTTTATAGCAAGCAGACGCCTGGTTTAAAAAGTATCTAAATATTTTCATAATAATAATACTACTACATAAAAGTGGGTTAAATGCAGGCGGAAAGAAAAAAGGAAATGAATATCTGTATGCTATGGTTCATACTTCATCTTATGATATATTTTTTTTGTTTACTTGTAAAATTTTTGATAATAACGTTATTCTTGCAACGATAAACAAAAAATAAAATAAAATCGTGTTTACCTATGAACATTTTGAGATCTCACTGGTTGTGTAAAAGGAAATGGGTTTAACTTTTAAAACTGTTTATTATTTTTTATTATGCATTAAGATTCAAAATAAGTATATTCATATTCGACATTATTAAATCTATAAATGCACAAAGTTTTAATAAAAATAAACCTATTTTTTTTTAACACAGGTCGCATACTTTACCTTAACCTTACGTAAACACTAATATTGTGCTTTTGTTATTGTTGTTTAGAAATGTTTTCCACCGCGATTATTTTGTTTAATAATTATTTTCGTGTAAGAAATTAATTTCGCCACAAAGAGATTTGAATCACAAAAGCATGCAAAAGTCACTTAGTTATTTATAGCCCAGCGGCTTTACAACTTGGTGATGATTTTTGACATAATTAACAAAATGCTTTGTTTTAAAACGTTTAGTCGGAATTGTATTTAATAAAATTATAAAATAAATTTTGGATATATTGGATGTTTGAGACAAACCGCATTATGACAGAATATTTTGAAGTAAAAAAAATGTACTGAGTTTTAATCCAATACGTTGAAATGAATTAGTCTTTTGTTTAGCCTAACAAACTCATTTTTACACAAATTACATACAATGCACATTGACGATGTATGTCCTTAAGGAAGAGATATAATATAGAATATAATATAGCATGGTATAATATACAAGAAATGTATTTTACTTTTTATTATTGTTTATTTCTTCTAAGAATACGTTACAATAAGACATATCAGTCGAAATTAAAACACGTTACAGTTAGACCTATCATCTACGCGTAAAAGAAAATAAATACATGTCAATAGTCTATTATACAAATAACGAAATCATCACACAGTATGTTCAACATCAATGTCGAGAGATCTCACTCGATTGTTACAACCTACACATCTTGACGTCATCGTTTATCCAGCCGATAAGGATCAGTCTTAATCAAATCGGTGAGGGCATACGGGCAGGCGGCTGGAGCCAACTGGGCGACACCAGTTCTGAACTAAACTCAGGATGCGATCGAGCCACTGGTGAGGGTCAAAGCAATAATCCATATCTATTTGAATCAAGCGTGATGTGGATTTGCTGCTAAGTTCGGTTCACGATTTATGACTATTTTTCTGTGTCGGATTTCTTTGAACCATTGAGATTCTATCAATCGTCTTCATCAACTCCTTGGGAAACAGAAAACTATTATGATTCGCCCATTTGCCACAAATTCACTGGCATATGTACCGTTTATAAGTAATGAAAATTCGTCAATCGTCAATCGTCAAAAGGACGCTCATAAAGAATTGTGATATCACCGCCATTACAGTGCGGGTGTACGAAACAGATAGTGAAATGTACCCATTACGCTCGACTTTCATTTTTAAATTATTAATAGCTGTACTGTTTTACAGCTTACTTTTGGCTGTTTGAAGCTCTTTTGATAATAATATTTTATTAATATTACTTACTCTGTTGTGTGTCATATAATAAAACAGAGGTAACTCCCTGTTTTGCTAGTCAAACATTTTTTCACCGAGCGGGCTTATGCATCGTTAATACAACGGGCTTCAACTTGTACCAAGTGTATTCAAATACAAAACCGCGTTGGTAATATATTTATACGCATCTCCTTAGTTCATTAACTAAGGCATGTTTACATTATAACTTTGCAACACATAAAACGTGCCTTAATCCATTCACTCGGTGGTAATTATTTAAAAGATAAGTTCTCTGAGTTGCGAATAACTTTCATTATACAAAATTTGAGTTTACGTTAAATAATGATTCAGTGTGGTTTCGTAACTCTCTTCTGTATAAAAATTGCTTCGCATAAGTCACATTTGGTTCGTATTTTCCTTAGCCATTGATGATGCAAAAATTTTTGTAACTTTAATTCAACTTTTTGCTTCATGAGTAGATAAAGTCCTCTCCTCACTTATGTACATTAGAAGATATAAAGAGGACCTTTCGGACTGGCTAAAACCACTCAGAGTCTCGGTCTACTATGAGCATGACTAAAATAATTTAAATATAAGAAATTATATGTGCTTTGCCATTCCTCCTGTCGATTCCTTGGGTTTGAATAGTAAGATGATTTTATTAATCGTTATTACCTGTTTTGTCTGTCATTTCTAGATTATACATGAAGTCTTCAAAGCCAACAAGAATAATAACAAGATTCTCTTTATCTTGTTTATTCAATACAGTATTAAAAATAGCAAATAATTTACCAGACTCTGAACTGTTGACCTTAAGTAAACTTCACAGCATTGCGAATGAATACGTCATACTATTGTGTAATGAGAATGCAAAAATTAAAGGTTTTGTTACTTTGTGTGAAGAAACAGTTAGAGTATTCATTAAATCAGTATTTAAGATCATAGATAGAGTTTAATTCAAAGCGTTTTTACGCTACGGTTTTAAGGTCAGTGTGATTTCTACAAAAGTCTAGACTGATATTTTACTAATTGTCTACACATACAAATTCAGCTATTATTAAGACCAGTTACTGTAGCAATTTTGTAAATATATGTGGCGCCTAAGATTTCCTTATGTAAATTTCATTGTTATGTCCATTGATAACCCATTTACTAGATCATAATTTAACTCTTTCACTCTCCCCCTCTTCATTAATTTCCTTATACATTATCCTGGTTATATTTCTGACGTGATCCTTATTTCACGAGACTGAATTTGTCTGGCATAGTTTAGACAAGATTGATCTCCTATCGATTTCTTTTTCATCATCTGTATCTGTTTTGTTAACTTATCTATGTGTTTCATGACAAAAATAAATGGTAATAAAATTATAATTCCTTTCTAAATTACTTTCGACAAGAACACGTTATATAGGGCCTTTGTGTATTGTAACATTAGTTTCACATTTGCAATACAACGAAGCATGTTCACGCTAAGTTTGCGTTCTCATTGTATAGACCACAAAATGACTAATCATCTTAGTAAACGCTGCTTGTGGTTTCTGTATATTGAAGATATACTTAAGTTGTATGATGTGTGTTGTAATCATTCAATCTTTTTCTATTGATTTGTACTCAAGGTTATATTTAAAGTGAGCAATAGCCTAGTATTAGTCCGGACTGATAAATTAAATTAGACTTTTGAGACATGTATCTTTAACTTTAGAAGGTACGTTATTTTTTTAGTCAATGTAAAGTCTACCAACAATATTAGATTCCTCCCTCTATGATTCCTCTATGATTGAGAAGGCCTGTCGTCGTAAAGTCGAATGTATAATAGGCTATATGAGAAGGTTTAATAAGTTCCTTCCAATCATTTCCTACAGTATGTGTTTTGCTAATGCACTTTTCAAAGATGATGCCAAATCATTAATCGTTAACAATAGTAAGAATAACAAATAGCCGCAAAAAGAAGTGCATAGACACGATATTTTTAACGACAACATTCGATTAAGAGAGGAAAACACTATACAATTCTATTTCATTCTTTATGAATAAACAGGAAGCGCATTAATCTTTTTAATACTGCACTTATGTACAATATCTAAAAATAGAACATATGAAATAATGGACAATCTAACTGAATTATTTCTTTTTGTTTGACGTAAAAACATAAAAACAAACATAAACTGATCATCAAAGGAGTCTACAGAAAGACTTTGAATAACGACCACAGATAATGCGAAAATTTTCTCAACATCTTGTATATTCAACTTGTATAGAAAACCAAAATCAAATTTAGATCTCATGGTCAAGGGGATAGAGTTCTATTTATTTTATTCAAGTATATGCCTCAGGTAATTGCAATAATAGCGTAATTATCGAGCCTTCTCTTTTTATTGTATATTTGACTCCTTCTATATCATTACCAGTAATTTATAAATAACTGCCCTAAATATATTTATAACACTACTGTAATACTGTTAATTGCTCCTAATTTATGTCGAATATAAAATCGGCCTGTAGTTTTCTTTAAAATATCGTAAAATTCATACGCCTGGGTTCCGTATACACATACTTCAAATTTTAACATTTATGTAAACAGAGATTCGTCTAGTTTACTGTGTAGTAAAGAGGTGAATGTGTAGTTTAAAAAGGTTTGGTATTTGGCTCGATATTTCACGAAGCTTAGTAAACTTGTTTGGGACCGGAGGCAGACTAATAAAAAGAAGGGACTCATTTTATGGAACCCCGTTGCTATCTATTCAGTTTTTGAAACATGTTTTTGTAACATATGTATTACGGAAGCTGGACGTAGCGTAGTGTCAGAATTCTAGCTACATGGAGAAGAAACAACGTAAATATTGAAATAAGACCTGGGATGCAAATCGCTTTCAATAGGTTACTATGCAAATCCTTGAGAAGCTTATCCACTTGGACTTTCTGTGGCTGAGAAAGATAAAAGGTGTAGGAAACAAGCAATCGGTACATCTAATGGTGGTCAATCCATCTGTAGTAAAGGACGTCTAGAAAAGCATTAGCTTTTATGGCTGGATGTTGGAAGGGACAACGTTGACTAAAATCATTGACTGAACCAAACATGACAACAAGACATAAAGAACAATTACTTGAAAGTGTGGTTGCACGGGGCCCCATTTGAACCGAAAGATACACGAAAAGAAATGAAAGCGTGCCTGTACTATGTATGAAAGTATTGAATATTTATTTACGCAATTACAAGATTAATGGGAGGAGGAAATCATATTTCTTCAACTGTCAGTTTAACCAGAGCGACTGATAGACACATATTTATTATTTCACTCATAAATATTACGGGAATAACGTAGCTCGACTCTTTCACATTTCGAAGTATTCTTTACAAATATTTAAATGATTTGTCAAGGCCGAGATTAAGGTCATAGGTCTGAGGTGAGTCACTACCGTGGTAATGCGATGACAATTGTGGCGAATCTACCTAGCCTGACTTGGAATTCAGTTTCGTTGAGTCGAATGTGTATCGAAATGTTTTAAGTGTTTTGCTTATATTATAGAGGGCATGGAGATGCATTGCCGGCCTTTAAGGTGGAAACACGCTCGGTTTTTGAAGGTCGCCAGACATGTACCCGGAAATACCGCTGTTGATGAAATGAAAGTGAAATAAATGTTCGGGATTGACGGCTCTATGTATATTTTGAGGCATGAAAATTTCGAATGATAAGTTATCATATCTGGTTCGCCCATGATCTAAATTTGAAAAGCTTTGTCCTTCCAGTTCAGACGAAACCCTTTCTAGCTATGGTCCTAACTTCTATCGAATCAATTTGAGTGGCTTTATCAGAGAAAGGAAACTACATAAATATCAGAATATATAATTACAGTTAGACATAATGGCGCATGTAATATAATGGTCCACATGATATATTGGTACAACAACCTTGCATGTTGGAAATGCCCTTCCGTATGCCGCGTCGCACACGAATACCCGAGCACGAACATAGAATGGAATTAATCCGTCAAGAAACTCTCAAAATAAATGAACAAGAGATTAATCTCTATTATTGTTGAGGATGGAATAACTAGTAATTGTATGTCTGAAATACTTTTAAGCTGCATGTTGTTTTGTTTGACGGCAAACAGCTGTTCGGTTTGTAACAAAGGATTGCAAGACATGAATAATTATCTTTTGGAACGCTAATATATTGATTTGAAAGCAGTTATTAAGAGTATTGATGAAGAATGAAATATTCTTGAAGTAAATAGAGGTAGAGGCGAAGGAGAGAGAAAAGAGAGAGAGAAATTAAAAGCGGTATACAGTGATGACATCACTGTAGAGGTACAGCACACTGACAATATATGTAAGACAATCAGTCCTACCAAAACCACAGAGCTATATAGTAAGAAATAGCAGACTTATCGAATGACATATTTTTTAACGTTCAGTAGATAAATAAATTTAGAATAGTGATATTTTTAGAACCGGTTCCAAAACTAAGCAAGTTTTATACAGTGCCAACTGTTCGACAATTACACATATTGGTTATCTGTCCGCGAAAGTGCACACTAAGGTGATCCTCTATTCAAATTGCCCACTTTTCATGTATCCGGTTCTAGACAGATGTCAATCTAAAGCATTGGAACCGACTGATGCATACATTAGAGTTGACATTTAGTCTTCGAAATAGCTGCTTTGATTGTTAGTTTAGTTAAATATAAACTTTCTATTAATTTTTTGTACATTGAACTTTATTACAGCGAAACAAAAAGAACACAGAATCTTGTCGCTTTAAAGAATTAAAAGACTGAAGTCGTAAAGTATATGATGTGGAAAAATACTCTTGAAGACAGGGATTGTAGAATCACTTGGTATCCGGCGTCACTGCAATTAAGATAAAACAATTCCACGAAAAAGATTCTAGTTTTTGACAAGATGTAACGTAGAGGGCAAATAGTGAACAAATATTTGAACTATGTCTGTCTTCTCCATTGGAGATAGGATATAAATAAATAAATAAATACACCCAACAGTCACATACATAGTTCTGACCCCACACTAAGATCGAGTCTTGTGTGGGAGTATTAGAAACTACGAGAGACTTTTCGGTCTCACAAACACCCAAACCCGGAACAAATACCTGTGGATCACACAAACATTTGTTTCGGTGCGGGGATCGAACCCGCAGCCTCTTGTTTCACAGGCGGCGTCTAACCAATGCAACTGCGCCACGGAGGCTGTGTAATCTAAAAATATGGTATTTGGAAAATGTAAACTAACTTATGCATTGGATTTTACTTCATCACAATAATACAAATAAAATAACCATTTCGTTGTTTTTTTTTGTACCTATTACCCCAATTTTGTGGAACATCTTCGTTGGAATTGAATTTAATTGCCTATACCTTGTGACAGAGAAAGTATTTTAGATATACTGTAATATTTTACTGTGGAATAACAAGTTTTTGATTAAAGGTTTTGTGTTCCTTTAATATCAACGTAAAATTAGCTGTAGTGGTGCGTATATTTCTTTAAACCAGATTTGTTGCAGGGCGTTTTCAAGGTGAAGCTTTGATGTTTGTTTTCGTGAGTTTAATTCTATACAAACGAGAATTACTGACGCGGTAATTCACGATTACTTTGGATTAGTTACGGATTTATATTTGAAGTATATTTAAAAAATAATCATTGTAGTTTTTTTTGGTAATTGGCAAGGCTAAGTCCAAATTGGAAAAGTAAGGTAAAGTATTATCTAAATTCTAAGCTCTCTAACCGTCGAAGAAGACGGCGCCCTGCAGTGGGACTTAGATGGTGTGGATTCACTATATTATGACATTATTATTAGCAAAGAATTTCTTCCAGATAATAGGGATTATGGTATTATACCAATTGAAACCATATTTGTGTAGCTTGAGATTGTTATTGACACAATTCGGCATTGTCAAAACATCTGTGCCGCATGTGGTTGTAGAATAACATAAGTACTAAACACTAATCGACACATTTTCGACGCTTAACACAATATAATTTATTCAGTTGTATGTTAAAAATAAAGGATTTGGTTAAATATCTTGGTTTAAAGAGCGTGGGAGTATTTTATGCAATTTCCCTTTACGTAACATAAGTTTCAATAGCAAAATAATTTACTGATTACGTCCATGTTCTTGCACTCAAATGTGATGGTTAATTTTAAGTATGCTTCACGCCAAAGTTCCAAGAAGATAGACATCAGATAAATACATGCTGAATATATTTTTGTTTTATGTTCTAACTCATAAAACTGTTTTAAGTTTCATTTTAATTATAATTATGTTACTAAACATTATCCAAATTTAGGACATGACCTCGTATTCCAATATTTGTACGTGGTATATATGCATACAATTGCCGGTATTATTTAACAAGTAATGTCACACAATAAACACGTGTACTTATAAAAACCGAAGTAATAATTAATGTAAACCAACTTACTTGAACAAATAACCGGCACGTCAACTGGACTACTTAAATAATGTAATCACAACTTTATTTACAAGAACGGGTTGCCAACCAGTTTTGCGAAGAGTGTTTATTCAAAAATTTGCCAAGTCTAAACACGACCTTTTATGTATAAACAAAAGGCTAGCGCGCCTGGGTAAAGGGTTAATTGTTTTCCTAGCTATTATGTCGGAAGCATGGTAATGTTTGACGAATGAATGTGCCGCCTCAGGACATGTAATGGAGTCACGACGCGACGCTGGTTAATTTCGATAATATTCATGTGAGACAGGAAGGAAGAAACCTTGCGCGGGCGGCCGTGGCCTTTGGCAATTTTACACGAGCTGTGGGAATGACCGCCCTGCAAACTGTCTTTTATATAAACATGTTGATTTAAGTGTTGATCGATGTGGAATGCTAATTTTAACTTGTATCTCATGCGTGCTAAGAAATATTCAACACCTACTGAATATCTGCGTCATGCAATTTTTTTAAAAATGTGCAATTTGGGATAAGCATATTTTTCTTAAGAATTTTTTTGGTAAGTATTGTAATTGAATCACGGATTATGATTCTTAGTACGTTTGTGCCATTTTACTAAAACTATACCACTATTGCGTGGTGGCCTGTTGGTAACGGACCAGACGCGGCTGCCTACATGTTCACGGTGGTCGCGGGTTCAAATCCCAGGGCACACCTCTGACTTTTCGGAGTTATGTGTGTATTGATAGTCAATCACCACGCACTTTAACGGTGAAGGAAAACATCGTGAGGAAACCTGCATACCGTAGCGATTTTAAAGAATTTCTACGGTATGTAAGTCCGCCAACCCGCACTAGGCCAGCGTGGTGGACTATATGGCCTAACCACTCTCAATCAATTCTTTCGATTGTAGAGTAGGCCCGTGCCCTGCAGTGGGACGTATATGGGCTGATATAGAAAATACCACTATCATCCTATCTGATCTGTTATTAATTCTCCTCCTAATTTTAATATTGTGAACCTAATGACCGCTTTCGCCATGTAATTTACATCTGTGGAAGTGTTTGGGGTGGGCCTCTCTTCAGCAACGGACTTCCTGTGGGTGAAGATGATTGTAATGGTATAAACCTAATTATTCAATGTATTTTATTACAAAGTAGAAAAGAAAATTAAAATATGAAATAAATTAAAATACGTCTGAATTGTTTTACGTTTAATAGCCATCACAAAAAACTGTGAGCGGAAGCTGCAATGGTATTCTCTATATTATTGACAGTAAGAGTAAACGAAACACGTTTGTACGAAGGAAAAAATCTTTAGGAAGTACGTGTTTAGATTTTGATTGGAATGTGTCGGTCGTGATCGGTATGAAAGATATCTCAGGAACCAATACAAATAATTCCTGATTGATTGAAAATAGATTCAATATGTGGATGTTCCGAAATACGAAATGTTCAGTTAAAAATAGGAATACTGGCAATAGAAATAAAAATAATTGTACTCCCTTGCTAAAGGTTAGTAAAAGTCATTTTTGTTGGCGTTTCGTCAATATAAATAGGTGTTGGTTTCTTAGATTTACGCGAATGTTACACATTGAAATAAAACTATTTTATACGGATTTTATCGCGATTTGGTTTAATTTTTACATTTTTTAACTTCCCGACGTTTCGATTACTTTACAGCTTTCGTGGTCACGGGAAGTTAAAAAATGTAAAAATTAAACCAAATCGCGATAAAATCCGTATAAAATAGTTTTATTTCAATAAATAGGTGTTATTCATGCTCCGTAATTTTTGAGGAAGTATGAGAAGTATAATTTTTCGATGAATTGGTAATACATCGTTATAAAATAAAATAAATTATTTATTCCGCATTATCTTTATAATTGAGAGAGGCAGATTATTTAATGTACTTAGTGTAATATAATTGGAGAGCCCCAGAAAAATATGAATATCGTGATTGTCAATGAAAATAAACAACTGGATTATAAGTTTTACAACTTAGATATACTACAAATAAAATCTTTTGTAACTTTTGAAAAAAAAATATGAATTACACGAATGACACGAATATTATGAATGACACGCATAGTATTACAAGTGCTTACTCTTATTATCTACAAAATAACTGTTAAACTAAACAATAGATATGTCTTTTTACTCAGTTCAATAAGATGTTTTACGGTTTTTAGTGTAAATACTGGGTACCGTAGTCTAATCCTCAAAATAGAAAATATTTTAAGAGTAATCAACAAAGAGACTAATTGTCTCTTGTAAAAGTTAGCATTCTCTTGTTGTTCCAGCTTCGTCATATTTGCAACGTCACAATGTATTCGTGTTGAATTTTACAACGCTAGACGAATTTAAAATGAGTCATTGTTTGAATGTTATTTGATACACATTGTTTTTCTTGCATTTCAGTAAATTCACACGTGACAGAATGTGTGCTTTGTTATAAATGTAATAAAATTGTAATAAATATAAAATCGTATCAATTAAATATTCTTCTTTTGCCTCTAACTCGTATTAAGACGGTGTCAATAATTTTACGAGTGGCTGCCTGCCTGAATTCTATGCTTACGGAAGAATCTTTTCTTAATAAGGCCTAAGAGTATAAATAAATATACATACTTAACCGTTACACACATGGTCACTATCTCAGAGAAAGATACGTTGATCTTATCAGGAGTATCAAAAGCAATACGGAACTTTGTATAAGTTTAAACACACCCAATTATATCAATTTACATTGCAAAAAACTATCACGGAAGTTCCAATCACCTTCGCTTCTAAAATACTTCTTCAGCAATCTGCCACTAAGATTGGTATATTTTCAATCATGAGTTTGTACATACATACATAAATAAACTCACGCCTTTTTCCCAGAAGGGGTAGACAGAGGTGCAACCAGGACACCTAAGTTGGGGTGCTATGTCGGGAACCTCCACGGGGGTGCTATGTCGGGAACCTCCACGTGGGGGGTGCTATGTCGGGAACCTCCACGTGGTGCACCCTGGGCAACGTGGGTCATCGTAGTTGCGATTTTGCAACTTCAATGGCCGACGGCAAATATCCGACGGGGAGGGCAGGGGGTTTGGCGGTCGCTGTCTTTTGTGGCGGCCGCCTCCATCTGTCGTTATTTTAGGTGGGGCACATCTCTGGGCCACCCTCCGGTTCTGTCCCGGAGGTTTCGGCGGGCCCGGTGTGCGCTGACTCCGCCGCCGGGCGGGCTGTGGGAGTGTCCCTCTCACGGTCACCGTCGCATATCGTAATCCGGTTGTGAAGTTTGTGGTCATGTCTCGCATTCTCACCGGACCGAGGGTCTTGGCTTAAACGCCCGGACCGCGAGGGAGGATGCCTCTATAAAAAGTACCCCAAATCCCAAGCGGCGGCGCACCGCGAGGGGATGCATGGCTGATGGGAAGTTCAGTCTCTAGTGCGACCCCCGTCAGAGTACCAGCCGACCCTCTGACGGGTTACGCTAGGCTTACCCAGGTACAGGGGGCACTGCCTGGGTGGACCTTCTTTTCCCCCATACTCGTGGGACTAACAATGGATAACTTTCTAAATAAACCAAAACACGACGTAGTGGGTGATAAAGTACCTCTGGTACTAAATAAGCGAATGGGCGTGCTGTCGGACTCCGACAGCGCGTCTAGCGTCATGAGTGTAGCGAGCGTGAACTCACAGCGCTTACGGAAACGCCAGAGAGAGGTCGCAGACTCAGGGTCGGACTCGGCCCTGAGCGACACAGCGGTGCCGGCCCCTAAGGTCGGTGCCAAAAAAGGAGGAAGAGGCAGGCCCGCTACCACCGGCAAATATGCCGGTATCGGTCTATCCAGGCGCGAGGCTGCGGCTGCAATGAAGGCCGCAGCGGCCGCCGCAAAACTGGAGGAGGACGAGCGGCAGATTGCGGCTCTGACGAAAAGGGTGACGGAAGGGAGAGTCACTCGCCTGTTGGAGTCGTCGTCTGCCGTCTCTGATATGGAGGTCGAGGCAGAGGAACTACCTGCCTCCGACCTAAACCAGAGAGTGGCCGACGCGGTTGCAGCCATTAAAAGAGTGAGCAAGGTCTCAAAGGGCCTTAGCGGCTGCAGCCAGAAGGCACTGAAAGAGGCCACGACCTCTATCATGGAGAGTGCTCAGGTGCTGCTGACCCGCACCACAACTGAAGAGACGGCGCTGCTGCGGGCCCAGAACGCAAGGCTCGCAGCGCAAATGGCGGAGCTCCGCAAAGAGCATGATGAGCTTAAGGCGGAGATGGCCAACTTCCGCCGCGAGCACCTCAGGCGTGAGGTGGGCCTTCCGCACACAACGCCGCAACCGCAACCGCAGTTGCCGTCACAAGAGACGGAATTGACTCGCCTGATCCGTCAGGAGATGGCGAGTTTTAACACGCGCTTCTCAGTGCTTGAGGGGAGGATTTTACGGCCCCCTCTAGCTGCAGACCAACGCAGCACTCCGGCGCCGACGTATGCGGCCGAAACCGCAGCAGCGCCCCGTGCCGCCCAACCGGCACAAGCGGCTGCCGCCTCGCAAAAGGAAACTGCGAGGCCTAAGTCAAATAGGCAGACAAAAACGGAGACCAAACTGGCCAAAAAGGCAGGTGCCACGGCTGCTGCGCCTGCACAAACCAGGCCAGTAACGCGCGAACCCGCCACTAGACCTGAGGCGGAGTGGACGGTTGCGGGCGCAGCCAAAAAATCTAAAAAGGCGCGCCAGCAGGCCAAAAAGCAGGCCCAGAAGGAAAAAGCGGCGGCCAAGCGCCAGACTGCGAGACTCAGCACCCCCCGCTCTACAGCAGTGGTTCTCACCCTGCAGCCAGGGTCTGAGGAGCGGGGCCTCACATATGCCAGGATCCTGGCAAAAGCGAAAGCCGAGATTTCGCTGAGTGATCTCGGCATAACGGGCATCCGGTGCAAAACAACTGCCACCGGTGGTCGCCTACTGGAGATATCGGGTACCACTAGTGGTCCAAAAGCAGACGCCCTCGCCGACAAACTAAGGGCGTCTCTAGGCCCGGATGACGTAAAAGTGTCCAGGCCAACCAAGTGCGCAGATCTGCGCATTTCGGGCCTGGACGATTCCGTCACTGTGGAAGAGGTCGCCGCTGCCATCTCCAAGGCCGGAGGATGCCCGCCGGATCAAATCAAGGCGGGCACGATACGCCGGGGTGTCTCTGGTCTCGGGACAATCTTTGTCAGTTGTCCCGTAGCGGCGGCCAAAAAGATCAAAGACAAGCGGCTTCTGGTGGGATGGGTCTCGGCGCAGGTCACGCTCCTAGCGCCCAAGCCCTACCGGTGCTACCGCTGTTTCGAAGAAGGACATGCGGGGGCACGGTGCACCGCTGGGGTAGACCGCAGCCAATTGTGCTTCCGCTGCGGTCAGCCCGGTCACAAGGCTGGCACTTGCACTGCCACGCCGCACTGCGTCATCTGTGCGGCATCTGGCAAGCCAGCCGACCATAAGACCGGGTCAAAGGCCTGCGCCAGGCCCAGGCCTAAGAGGAACAATGCCACGAGACAGCCGGCTCATCCACCGGCTGATGCGTCGAAGAAGGCAACCAGCTCCTCGCAGCCGGTTCACCCGCCGGTTGCGGCAGAACATCCGCCGAGGGCTGGGGAGGAGACAACGGCCATGGACATACAATAATGACCCAACGTCGTCTCCTCCAAGCCAACATAAACCACTGCGCCAGGGCTCAGTATCTCTTGCTCCAGAGCATGGCGCAGTGGTCGATCGATGTGGCAGTTGTCGCCGAGCCGTACTTTGTGCCACCCAGGGATGACTGGGTGTGCGACACAAACCGCTCGGTGGCACTGCTTGTGAGGTCTGCCGCCGACACCCTTCCCTTCGAGGCCGTCACCCGAGGGCGGGGCTATGTCGCGGCAATTTGGGGTAACGTTATGGTCGCGGGGGTGTATTTCGCCCCCAGCCTTTCTCTCGCCGACATGGAGGATATTATTTTGGAGTTGGGCACGGTCGTCAGTCGTAGCCGTCCTCGTCCCGTGATCGTCCTTGGGGACTTCAACGCCAAATCTACGGCTTGGGGTTCCCCAACTACGAATGCGCGGGGCGAGTTAGTGGAGGAGTGGGCGGTCGAGCAGGGCCTGCTTCTCCTGAACCGGGGTTCCGTGCAGACGTGCGTGCGGATGCGGGGTGGGTCGATAGTGGACCTGTCGTTCGCTAGCCCCGCTCTCGCGCGCACCGTCCAGGACTGGCACGTCCTGGAGGAGGTGGAGACGCTGTCTGATCATCGATATATTCGATTTAGCGTCTCCGCCCAGACCTCGGTTGGGCCGGTCCAAGCGGCCCCGGTGGGCGTTGGAGACGGCCCGCGTTGGGCACTGAAGCGGCTGGACAGGGAGGCTCTCCTGGATGCCTCCATCGTCAAGGCCTGGCTGGACTCTCCAGACAGGCCAACTAACATCGACGAGGAGGCGGAGTGGTTCCGGGAGAGCATGTCGCACATCTGCGACGCTGGCATGCCCCGAGTCCGGCCGTTACCATCCAGGCGCCAAGTGTACTGGTGGTCGCAGTCGATCGCGCAGTTGCGCATCGCTTGTGTGCAGGTGCGACGCCGGTACGCTAGGTCCCGAAGGAGAAGACGCCGCCGCCCCTTTACAGCGGCGGCCGAACAGGAAGAGGCGGAACTGTACAATCGCTACAGAGAGGCGAAGAGCGCCCTCCAGCTGGCCATTGTCCGGGCAAAGGCCCAGGCCAACGAAGAGCTGCTGGAGACTCTGGACCGAGAGCCGTGGGGACGCCCCTACCTTATGGTGCGGGGCAAGTTGCGCCAACGGGCTCCCCCACTGTCCCGGAGTCTCCAGCCACAGCTGCTGGAGGAGGTGGTGTGTGCGTTGTTTCCGACGAGACCGGAGCACACACCACCGGCTATGGTTCCGCCTCGCAGTGTGCCCGACGCGGAAGACGACATTGACGACGACGTGCCCGAAGTGACCCGGGTAGATTTGAGAGTGGCGGTGGCTCGCATCAAGAACACCGCCCCAGGGCCCGACGGCATTCCAGGCCGTGCATGGGTCCTGGCCATGGAGGCTCTCTGGCCCCGACTAGCGGGGCTCTTGAGCGCATGTTTGGAGCGGGGCCAGTTTCCAAGCCGGTGGAAGACCGGAAAGCTGGTCCTGCTCAAGAAGGAGGGGCGCCCCGCAGACTCACCATCTGCGTACAGGCCCATCGTGTTGCTGGACGAGGTGTGTAAGATCTTCGAGCGGATTATCGCTAGTCGCCTCGTCCAGCACATGACCAGGGTGGGCCCGGATTTGGCGGACAACCAATTTGGTTTCCGCCAGGGGCGCTCCACGGTGGACGCAATCATGCGCGTTAGGGTCCTCGCGGAGGAGGCAGTCGCTCGGGGTGAGGTGGTCATGGCGGTGTCGCTCGACATCGCCAACGCCTTCAACACCTTGCCCTGGAGCATCATTCGAGAGGCACTCCGGTACCACGGGGTGCCGCGCTACCTCCAACGCATTGTCGGGGCCTATTTGTCGGAAAGATCGGTGGTGTACCCGGGTCGAGAAGAGTGGTGTCGGCGAGAGACGTCGTGCGGCGTTCCGCAGGGATCGGTGTTGGGGCCGCTCCTGTGGAACGTGGGGTACGACTGGGCTCTGCGCGGTGCGCTTATCCACGGCGTCGGCGTCATTTGTTACGCCGACGATACGCTAGTGACAGCGCGTGGAAAGACGTACCGGCAGGCGGCCATACGCGCGACTGCTGGTGTCGCGCACGTCGTGGGTAGGATCCGGCGGCTGGGCTTAGAGGTGGCATTGCACAAATCTGAGGCCCTGTGTTTTCACGGGCCGAGGACGAAGCCGCCTCCGGGGTCCAGCATCATTGTAGGAGGGGTCTCCATCGCTGTCGAGTCGACGATGAAGTACCTTGGACTCGTCCTCGACAGTCGGTGGAACTTCGGGCCGCATTTTACACGGCTCGCCCCCCGGTTGATGGGCGCCGCTTCTGCGCTCTCGCGCTTGCTGCCCAACCTGGGGGGGCCCAACTCCTCCTGCCGGAGGCTCTACATGGGGGTCGTACGGTCGATGGCGCTATACGCCGCGCCAGTGTGGGCGGACTCTCTGACGGCCCGCAACGTCGCCGCGCTGAGAAGGCCGCAGCGCGCGATGGCCGTCAGGGTCTTAAGGGGATACCGTACGATCTCCTTTGAGGCAGCGAGCCTCCTAGCCGGATCCTCGCCCTGGGACCTCGACGCAAAGCTCCTCACGTCGCTCTATTGGTGGCGTGTGGAGGCGGTCGAGAGGGGCGAGCGCCTGGTGCCTCGACAGATAGAGGCACGCAGGGCAGCGCTCCGCCAGGTCTTAGTGGCGGAGTGGCAGACGCGCCTAGCGCTACCCACGGCGGGGCACGCCGCTGTAGCGGCGGTAAGGCCCGTTCTTGAGGAGTGGCTCAATAGGAGCCACGGCGCCCTAAGCTTCCGGCTGACGCAGGTGCTTACCGGACATGGGTGTTTCGGGAAGTACCTGTGTCGACTAGGCCGGGAGCCGACGTCCCAGTGCCACCATTGTGGTGATTGCCGCGACGACACGGCGTTGCATACGTTGGCGGAGTGCCCAGCTTGGGCTGAGCAGCGCCGTGACTTGGTTGCGGCCGTAGGTGCTGCGGGAAACCTCTCGCTTCCGGCCATTGTTTCAACCATGGTCGGGAGCAAGTCAGGGTGGAGAACTGTCGCCACCTTCTGCGAGTTCGTGATGCTCGCAAAGGAGGTGGCGGAAAGGGAGAGAGAGGCTGCCTCCTCTCTCCCCTCCCGCAGCAGACGCACTGGGCGTCGTAGGGTGGCCGACTTCCGGCCACCATAGGGCGCGGCCTGTGGACGACAGACTCGGGGCGTCTTGTCGTCCGACCAGCAGCAGGCCTTGAGGCGGCGGCGTCGTGTTCCGCGCGCGCCTCGTAGTGGAGTCCTGCGGCCGGGGTGACGGCCGCAGTGGGTGACGGGGCCCGCCCGACTATGGCGGACCAATACCCGTCGGGGGGTTGCGACGAATGCTTCGGCGATACCCGACCCTCCGACACACGGGTACGAGAGGAACACGGGTTGGTTTTTAGTCAGTAAGAGTCTGACAGTCCCCTCCGCGCCTCCCCCGGGCGGAGGATGTCCATGAGGATTTTCCAACCCGATACAAAAAAAAAAAAAAAAAAAAAAAAAAAAAAAAAAAAAAAAAAAAAAAAAAAAAAAAAAAAAAAAAAAAAAACCAAGTTTCGCCTTGTATTTTTCATCCCAAGATGTGATAGGGGGCGAGCCTATCACCACATCGGGCACAAATTCCTGACTCCGGGCTGATATAATTAATTAATAGAAAAATCCAATATCACTTTGCCCGACCCGGGATTCGAACCCGAGAACTCAGCTTTGCAATCATACCGTAGGACAACTGCGTCATCAATGCAATTTTTTATGAGTCTGTAAATTAAACTAAGTTTAATTAAAACAGTCTCTGACAATTAGTGAATCGTTAATTTTTTGAAATGATTTACGTCATCGGGTCGTGAAATAATAAACCAATTTTTTTCGCAACATAATATGTTACACAATGACTAATTTTATCGACGCCGTGTGAATGTTTTGATTAATCCATTAATACCACAATTTTGAATTCAATTCTGGTTTTTTGAATGAACTTCTTATATTATTGTTATTATTAGTGTATAAATTACAGTATAATACTCGTAATACGGATCTAAAAAAAAATCCTTATTATATTGCTGACCATTGTGTTCCCTTTATAACGCATTACACGAAGAACACAAATAAACGACGACTATATACCACTCTGTATTGAGAATTTATATTATTGAATCACCATATACAGCTAATGAGTACTAAGCGATATTAAAAGTGTAATTAACAACACGTTTTACGACTAGATCCGCCTCAGTAGGAAGTGTTTCCAATAGCGCCTGATTTATATAAAGCTGACATTAAAATAAAGTGAATGAACTGCTTATTTTTTTAACGCACGCGTCATTATATGTTGCCTTGACGAAATTTATTCTTATATGTTCGCAACGGTGCCATTATGTCTGGCCGTGCATGATTTTGTATCTTATTTTTGAGTTGTAAATATTGGTTTGAATTGGAAGGAGTGACGAAGTGATTTGAAGTGAGGAAGGTTTTCGTCTAACAGTTTGACTCACAAGCATTATAAAAAAGTGCATACTACTGAATAAAAAAAATCAACGATGGAGACATTTGAGAGTTAGAATAAAAAAAACTTATCATCAAGATTACTTCTTTTAGTCGCATTGACCTCTGAAAATCACCACGAAAAATAATCAAAATAATCTGAGACAATTTCGATAAGGTATATTTTAAACGCATTTAAAAAATAGAACACATGTAAAGCGCTTGACACGTGGTTCAAGGAAGCCACCTCTTTGTTATCTCAACACATAAATACTAATAATACATATCTACATGAAGTAGGCACAATTATTTATGCGCGTTGTTACAGACCTCCGCGTTACGGCGCTGCGCAAAAACCTATTCTATAATTCATAGATTAAGGAGCAGGGAGATGGTATTTTGAATCGGGTCAGGTGCGAAGTCTGGGCTGTATCAATAAGGCAATATTTAGGCCAAATTTTATGGATATTATGGGTTGTTTGAAAGACTTCTCTCGATAAAGGTTAACTAATATATTATTGTAGATAATTCTTTGTTTCCAATTACTTCCATATATTTTCTATTTGATGGCTTTTATCGTAAATTCAAGACGTGCTCTTGACCTAAAGAGGCTGATCTCTTTTCGTTGTATGCTATAGCAGATTCAGCCTTTGAAGAGTTGTCGTGACTGGTGGAAAATCCTCTACCAACCAAACTTACCAAAACCTCCAACACTCCACAATGTCGATTTCAAACCAACCGATCCGAAATGGAACAAAAATCCGGGGAAATAGGTCAAATAATTAACAAGTGGAGTGGCACCCGGCTGGTTTTTAATTGCCGAAGAAGCGATAGTTGTGAAGTGAGTTTAAGCGTGGAGACCACGTAAGCTGGCTCTGAGCACGTGCACACCTGCCAGATAGAGCGACGAGCGATGTGCGCATTGCAGCTGAAGAACTATTTGGATGAGTTAATCCGTGGATTTAGGTCAGTTGTTGATGAACACGTAGAATATATAGAATAGTGCCAAAATACAATATATCTACAATTAAAAATTGCAACACTATAGAGTATATTGAGTATTTTCATTGAAACAGTATAGAGTAAATTAGTTCAATTAATGGTTTCTTAGTATTCAATTAATATTCAATTAATTAGTATTAAATCAATATTACCTGTTCATAAGATAATGAAACTTGATTTTCAATTGAATGATGTTTTAAAATCTTAAAAAATATTTACATCTGTCACATACAATAATTACTTTATTTGGACGTATGAAACGTGAAGCCAAATAATGCAGATTTACATTCAGCGGTTATTGTTGAATTACTCTATATTTTAGCGTTTCTGTAGACGTGTTGAGGAATAGATTATGGAGTTCATGTAAATGTCTTATTGTGT
Source organism: Deilephila elpenor (assembly GCA_949752805.1). NCBI lineage: Eukaryota > Metazoa > Arthropoda > Insecta > Lepidoptera > Sphingidae > Deilephila > Deilephila elpenor. The sequence goes on from OX457112.1 coordinate 8,161,383, forward strand.
GTATTCTCGGTACTGATACGATAGTTTTGTTTGAGATCGTATGAATAAGCACTTAAGTAAATAAACAGCCCATAAAAAAAGGCATAAAGGTAAAATAACTCATATTCATAAATTGAAAATAAATGAAATATCTTTTAACTAAAACGATTTGACATTCGAAGTATATTACTATTAAATAAATGAGTCTAAAAACAGGGTTGCCTGATATAACCTCGATAAGAAAGCTAACAGCACAAAAAAGTGCTTTATAAAATTGTCGCACAAAAACATTGTGTAGAGTAGTGTAGACTCGTTGTCAACCACAACGGTCAACCAGGCCGCTGCACGACATAATAATCTCATTAGTTTAACATGAACCACTTAATTCGGGCTTGATGAGGGTAAGAACGCTATTCAGACGAATTGACACGACCTTCGGATAAGTTTGTGAATTGACTCTTTGGTTCGTTCGAGACAATGTTTGCGGTTGCTTTGCTGTGCTCAATAATATATGTATATTGGGATTTGTTTAGAAATTAAGCATGATTTTAAGACTATACCATCGTGCTATGAACGTTTCACCAAATAATTAATAATAAGAATTACCATCGAAAATTCCCTATGAGACGGTTTAGTGGGTATCATAACAACTCCAAAAATTTTAGAAAAATTATTATAGTATAGAATAATCTTACAGTCCCAAGGACGTTAAAAAAACAAGTTCGAAAGAAGTTTATAATAACAAGATTAAAATTTCATGGAAAGTCTTAATATAGAATTTCTGAGGAAATGAAGTGCCAAATTGGCCCAATGTCGACTGGACTGCTATAAATATTATCTGTGACATATAAAAGATTGCAGAAAAAACATAATTCTGTTTATTTAGATTACTTGCCATTCGGTAGGATTCACTTTAGATATTCTGAAATAAAATTTCCTACAATTATTTATTTATTCGTGAAAGTGTCCTCGTCACCGTTCGAAGCTCGATTAATTCAATTTAAATATGTATTAAACCCAAGACTATTGCATTGTAACTAGAGTAATAAAGTGTTAAAAAAAGCGATTTAAATCTTCATCACTAAATATTTATTTATTTGTGTATTTGTAACAATAGGATCAACTTATTAGCTAATGTAATGTCCTACAAAACTGTACAAATAGTTTGATTGCAGGATTTATTTTTACCTTTATTTATACGTTAGGGCACGATGGCTAAAAAGTGCTTTTTATTTTTCGCTTCAATATTATTTTGTCAGATTCATGTCTTATCCTTGGGTAAACTGTTGAGTATGGGATTCATTTTATCATATCATTTCAGCAGTAGGTGACAATAAATCGATAGAGAAAACATTCTGATTGAATTGCGATTTGATAGATTCGTCACGAACATACATTCAATAAAGATGTCACGAACATTACTGATTACGTTCACGTGTGATACGGCTTCCACGAAATTTATCATTTACATTCGATCAGACGGTCCACGCGATTAATGACTAACATATCTCATGATTATAGTAATTATAATAACGTTGAATAGATTCAGTAAGGAGATGGTTTTATCTATATTAGCTTACATTTGTCATTTTATTTGCACAGGTCTTCCCCTAATCTTTGTTGACTGTGCTGTAGTTTCTCATGAAGGTCTGATGAAATTTAGAAAAAATATGTTAGGTACTGTCTTTGGCTATTGTTCGTCTACTTTTAAATTGCAAAGTATTAAAATAAATTAATAAATACACCCAACAGTTTACAGTCACATACATAATACTGACCCCACACTAAGATCGAGTCGCGTCGCGGGTATCAGGAATTACGAGAGACTTTTTGGTGTCAAAAATACCAAGACCCGAAACAAATACCTGTGGATCATATAAATTATAATTAATCTAGGTCTATATGTGTCAAGTCAATATAGAGTAGCTTTTACGTTTGCCCGTTACGTTGACCCGTTGCGAGTGTTTGTTCAGTAACATTTCACTGTATAGTTACTCTAGTATAATAATTTCAAACCTCAAGGATTTCGAAAAATAACTTAAACACTGTTGCCTTACCAGTTGCTACAAGAACCTACTTGTGTATGAAATATTTTGGCCTTCTATCCTTGTCCATTAAGATTATGTTAAGCCTCTGTTTTTACAGATATCCTAAACCTTTTTTCATACTTAATCCTGTCCGAAATGGTTTCAAATCCAACTCGATTATCTCAAATATCTTTCACTCAAATCCAGTAAACTTTATCCCTATATTATTTATATCAAAGACCACTAACGCTTCCCATAAATAGATTTGCCATGTTTAATTGGGGCACAGTTAATAACTAATGCGGTAACATTAATAATCCACAGGCAATCCAATATTTTAGTGTATGAAGTAAATATGTAATTTTTGTTGCCGTATCACTCTGTTGGATAACATGTGGTTTACTATTGACGGTCAGAATGAACGCAGACTGTCTGGCGTCGACGCGACTGTTTAATATACTCGAATATGTTCGTTGTTTCATAAAATATTTCCAGACCTAGGACAATCTTTATACTGGTTGGTATTTTGTCTGGTATAATATTTAATATAACAAATGGTGTTTCAGATTGTATATACATAGTAAAAATAAGGATTTTATTCCCGGCATTACCCATTTTATTGGGCATTAGTAATTGGTAAAACTATCTAGAATTTTATAGCTTATTTATAATTCTTATACCAGTCTCACCAGTAGTACATACTCTTGAAATTTAATTTACTGAGGCGATCATAAAAAAATATCAAGGTAATAAGCAGGCCCCTTTCAGAATCTGATAGTAAAGGAAGCTTCAAATGGTGAATAATTTAGTCCACATAAAAACGTTACACCGAAACTATAGCCGGATTGAAGTCCCATCGCGACCTTAGCCTATTTACCCTCTAATAAATCAGGGCGCGGATACTTCTGTACACGACCTCCAAGCTTCGGACGCGAAAGGGCCAAGTTTAATTCCCATATTGTCCCAAATGCACGGCTTCAATCAAGTTTCTTACATCCCTGAAGACAATAGTTGAGTAATGGGGAATAGCAAGGATTTTAGAGATTGCTAAGGGAAGGTAATGTGACAGCTGTTACTACATGTTGTATTTTTCCAACTAGTCTATTTAAAAGTCCAAGCTGAAGTTTTTGTTAGTTTTTTTTAAATTAATTTTAGCTCGGCTCTAAAGGTTTGTAGTGTGATGTTAAATACCACACCATATGAGGAAAACTAATATGGGGGGACTATATAAACATAATAGAACCCAAAATAATGATTGATAGAATTTTTGTCTGTGCCTTTGTTCACGCTAATCTAAGAAACGGCTGAAGCGATTTCGCTTAAATTTGGTATAGACTTAGCTAGCACCCATATTAACACAAAGGCTATTTTTTTTCCTGAAAAATGTAGTGTTCCCGTGGGATACACAAGGAATTAAAATATATTTGATACTCTTTCAAACACAAAGGGATGGGATAGGAGGACAGATTTACATGAATTGAATCATGGGACAGGATAAACCGGGACAGGACGGGATATAACGGAAAAGCAGTACAGAGGACAGCAGTCACATTGAGTTTAATTTAAATATATAAATAAAACAGTACGCGAAATAATATGTTGCTGATGTGGACTGGACTTAAAAACTATCTATACTCGGGCGGAGAGGGGCCCGTCCCTAGTTCATTACTAAATATATTGTCTAGTCTACACTAAAAACTGCAGCGAAAAAGTAAACTTCCAGTCATTAGTACGTTAATGAACATAATGCGTATGTGAAACTTTAACTAGGTTTGCTCCATTTCGAAACTTGGACCGATGAGATCAATACTTTTATGTTCCCAAGGGACCGGCTTTGCGGTTACCGTTCTTGCATTAACAAAACTATTATACCTTGGTTAATTCCGATAAGCTGTTCAAACACAACTTAGATGCTTTGAGGGTGATTATCCTTAAGACAAACGGAATTAACTAACAAAAGGTTATAATTAGATTACCAAAAATAGATGCGAAGCAAATTCGTGGTTTTCAACAGATAATACAAATGGAAATTTTAAACAGTTACAATTAGTCTAAACGCCAGTGGATTACATGAATTCAAAACGCTATTTTTTGTTCAAAACTAGAGATATTTTTTATCGTCCTGAAGGATAGACAAATCTGTTTTTAAAACTATAGCATTTATTTTCAAAACATCATTTGGTAATTAATATCTTTCGCCTGACTATTCAGTAAGTGATCCACATTGGAGATTAGTTGGGCCACATGTTGGCGCAGATGGTCAAAGCCCAAACTTCCCTTACAAAGTAATCAGCGTTATTGGTTTAGGCCGCTTTGTGTCAAACCTGCCATAAAAATACCAACGGGAATGTTTCACCGGAATAATATGTTCCGTTGTTCTCTTTGTGTAAAGCCAAAAGCGTGTTTTTTTCTCTATAGCATTCATGTTTGGTAAATATGTATGGTTCCCTTACAATGGGTGTACTTGAATGCTTTGTTAAGTTGTTATTAAATTAATTGAGTATTGCGTTAATATTGTTCCAGATGTGTTGAAATTGGTTTCCATAATTTCGCAAGTTGGTAAAATACAGCAATCCTAATATGAATGGTATGAAAATCCCCGCACTAGATCACCAATTGCAATAATGTATCTATGAAACCGAATAACTTCATTTTAATTATTAACCAGCACAGAGGTCCTTTGTAAGGACTATAGTCCAAACCATCACAACAAAAAATCTAGGTAACGTCCAAGTATCAAATACTTCAATTTCTAACAAAGTATTGTCTCCATTTATATCTTCCGCGACCATTAGAACACCATTCGCAAAATAAAACAAATAAAACGTGCAGGCCACGACAGATGTGCAAAAAAAGAAATATTAGTTGCGCTCACTATTTGTTGCGGTAATTAGCTATGTTTAAATTCCACAGTGTTTACGTTGCTGTAATTTGTTCAATGTCACGACAATTTTCTTTTTTTCTTATCAGAAACGTGATTCTGTGTAGAATAGGATTGAATTACTAAGTGCCTAACCAAAACGCAAACCTTCTTGGAATATGCGAATTAAAAACACAGATCATTATAAGGAAAACTTTGTATGTTACTACTGTTTTTGAATCTAGTAAAAAGTTCGAGCTGCCTAATGACGAGTATTCACCGCTGTTCATTAAGTTCCACAGTTCCCGGACAACACAGCTGCGTGGCTTTTTTATGGTCGCCCTTTCTAGTTTGTTCGGCACTGGCAAACTCGCTATAAGCATGATACGGAACATCAAGATGTTCTGTACGACCGTTCCGAAGAACTTGTTCTTAGTTGAGTTTAAGGTACCACTGTAAAAGGCTTTTGTTAAATATCGTAACATTAAATTGTCGGGTAGTCGCAAATTGATACTCTTCAAATCATCGCTGGTTATGAAGTAAAAAACCAATTGATGTATATATTTTATACTGCTCGATAGAGAGTATTTGACCTCAGATAACTCTACCCAGATAGTTATGAGATCGCAGTTGATGTGAGCTGGTGAATGAATAGATTTTCGGTCAGCTGTCACTACAATCAGAATTTATGAATCATCATGGATGCTAACGTTATGCAAAGTCTGCTCACTTTACTGAACTACGTAAGAATCGCGTCAGCTTCCTTCAAATCAAATCAAATCAAAATCTTTATTTGTCAAACATGAGTATACATACAGAGCAAGCAAGGTGTTCAAATATAAAGTGCAGATCTATCACGTTTGGCCTTAATGGCGTACAAATATTAAAAACTTATAACTATATTACTTAAAGAAAAAATATATCTTATTTAAAACTTAATAAACAAATAATGTATCATAATGCTATCATCAAATTTACCTACTTATTATGCTTAACCTATTAAAAAAAAAAAAAAAACCAAATTATACTTATTTCAATATTAATTACAATTGTTTGCTAAAATTTATCATTTAAAAAATCTTCGATACTGTAATATGCTCGTTTTTCTAAAAGGAGTTTAAGGTTTCTTTTTAAAGTATGAGTATCCTGCTCCCTCCAACTTTTAGGTAACTTATTAAATATTATAGGCGCCATGCAGAAGATACTTTTATGCATTAGCGCCGTTTTTGAGCTACACAAGCTTAGCATAGAGTTATCGCGTCTGTTGCGTCTGACGACATCTGATAGACGTGGAAATAGTTGCGGATTCTTTTTGGTAAACATAATAACTTCTAAAATATAAATACAGGGTACGGTTAATATTTTATGTTTTATAAAGAAGGGTTTGCACGTATCTGTTGATTTTAAATTAAACATGGTCCTAATGCATCTCTTTTGGGCTTTAAATACAATTTCCTTGTCCGTTGAGTTGCCCCAGAAAATAATTCCATATCGGAGATGTGATGACACTAAGCCGTAGTATGCAGTCAGTAAAACCTTGATGTTAAGCATCGGAACTAATTTGTGAAGAGCATATGTGGAATTACTGATTTTTTTGCTTAAAATATTAATATGCTCTTTCCAGTTTAATTTTTTGTCAATGGTTATCCCTAAGAATTTGGCAGTGTTAACTTCTTCAATAGTTTTATTATTAAATTGGACCTTAACATTAGTCAATGTCGGCAAGCGTTGACTGAAATGCATCACATTTGTTTTATTTAAATTTATTTTTAAATTATTATTATTCAACCATTTTATTATTGAAGCAAGGGAATTATTGATGTCGTTATTATATAAATCTTTATTGTTGCATTGTATTGTTATTGTACTATCGTCGGCAAATAGTGTTACTGGTTGATTGACCGATTTAGGTAAATCGTTTATATACAGTATGAATAGTAGGGGGCCTAAAACGCTACCTTGCGGGACGCCATATTTGACTTGTCGTTCATGGGACTGAAATATCTCTTCATGTTTAGTTATTGTGTTGATTGAGGATATTTCTGTGACTTGTGTTCTATTTTCTAAATATGATTGTAGTAACTTTAAAATATTACCCCTGATTCCGTATGCTTCTAGTTTATTTATTAAAATATCGTGTCTGACATAATCAAAGGCTTGTGTCATGTCGCAGTATATTGTACACACAGGATTGCTCTTATCAACATTGGTTATGACTTTATACAGAAAATCATATATCGCCATATTTATAGTTCTCTTCTCTCTAAATCCTTTTTGTTCATTGACTAGTATATTATTTCTTTCGAGATATTTACTTAGTTCTTTATATATAAATTTTTCATATATTTTGGAAATTATACTTATTAGGGATATCGGTCTGTAATATTCCATGGCTTCTCTATTTTCTTTTTTAAACAGGGGTTTAACTATTGATTTTTTTAAAGCATCTGGATATATACCTGAGCTTATGGTTAGATTTATGAGGTAACTTAAATGAGAACATATTTCTATGGCAACCGATTTCAGTATTTTTGTTGATATTCCGTCATAACCCACACTGTTTGTGTTCTTTAAATTCCTAATAATTTTAAATATATCCTCTGGCAAGCATGGAGGCATAAAAAAAGATTTGAGACTATTGGTAATGTTTGAAGTTACTTTGTAACCAGAATTCGGTATTGGGCTTACTTTTTCTATAAAATATTCATTGAAAGCATCTGCTATTTTCTGTGGCTCTGTTAAAATATCGTTATGTATTTTTATTTTTGTAATCAAATTTCGAGGAATATTACTTTTTGAACTGTTTATTAATTTCCAGCTAGTTTTAGATTTGTTATTTGATATTTTTATTTCATAATTGTTTTGTGCGTATTGTGTTAATTGTATAATCTTTCTAAATAGTTTCGAGTATTTAGTAAAATTTATTTTATTTGTTATTGAAGGATTTTTTCTATATTGCCATAATAATTGTCGTTTCTTTTTACTACATATTTTAATGCCATGGGATACCCATTTACACTTTTTTGTTGACTGTATAGTTGTAGTTTCTAAAGGAAAGCATAAATTATAAAATAGTGAAAATGTTTCTATAAAAGCATTGTAGGCTATGTTAGGATCACTTGTTTCGTAAATTTCAGAGAATCGTAAACTATGCAAACAATTTTTAAATTTTATAATATATTCATTATTAAATTTTTGCCTTTTTTTACGCCAATATTTTATAGTAAAACTAGAGTTTTCAATAGGTAACTTTATTAATTGTGCCGTATGATCACGAGGCTTCCGTTTTTAATGCATTGCATATATAAATGAGTCTATGAGAGATGGATTTTCAATTTAAACGTGTGCATGGTCTAATAATAGTTAATATAAAATTACAACGTGTTTACTCAATTCTAGATTCACGTCGGTGCCAAGTCTTATCAGGAGTAGCAAATTAAAATCAAAACATTACATGATTTATGTGACTGGATTATACTGATTACTCTCAATGTATGATACATACAACTATATGTCTCTATGTTACATATACGTACTTATTATAGGTCCAAGCGGTATATTGTTGTGTTGGTGATTAAGTTTTAATGAATAAGGAAAATGTACAGTGACGATTGCATGAAGTATTATACTTTCCGCAATTATATTCAATGTAAACACAATTAGTTACATCGATTTGTTTCGTTCAAATATTTATTCTAAACGCCAAGTTGTGAGTGGACCTGGGAAATAAAATGCATTCCATGATTTAAAAATAGAATTAAAGTTTGATCAATTGTTTTTTTTTATTTATTAACTACTACATAATCAGTTTTAAAGTAATGGTTTTTAAGAAAGTCAATTACAGATCTATATTTAAAAATGTAATTTGATATCAGTAATAAGGGCACATTTGTTCTAGCAGTACATACTCGTATATAGCAGATCCTCGTATCACGTAAACCTCATTTAAAGCGCTATCCACCACGCTGCCCGCCGCAGTTCACTGGACTATTTGAAGCGAAATTTTATTTATTTTCTCACATTCTGAAAATATGTGAGCAATCCACGCTTATTATTGTCATAACAAACTTTTGTAACTAATAACTATTTAGTGAAAATCTATTGATGTTAAACAAACTTATTTTCGATCGTCTGATGTTTTCGGGGGTCATCGTCCTCCTAATATTTGACGTCTATGCTTTGTTGGTATTTTGGGCAATGACTGAGAGACTGCGTATGACTTTTACTTTTCGAGACAAAAAATTATTTATACGTATAAAAAAGCCGTTAAAAATGACTAAAATGGCATTCACGGAGGATCTTGCTACATGTAATGTGGATCCTAAAATAAGATAGTTGGTACGTAATACGTATATTTTTTGAGGATGTGAGAAACAATAAGGAAATATAAAGAACTTTTCGGTTCACAGCAAACGGAACCGAAATAAGTATAGAAATATACATATAATAAAGAAAACTTCCAACAGTCAAATATGTCAAGCACCTGAAATATGTATACGAGGAGGCTCGACAAACATAAATATGTATTGACTATTCACCACTTAGCTACTCCATACAAATACGATGGCAAACTGGCGTCAACACGGTTATACGGAACGAAAGCTATCACTCAAATTCTTCACGACTGTCAACCGAATTTGCAATACAATGCCATTCTTCGGCAAATACTTCGAAAATGTATTAGCTTCGACTTGGAAATAACTGTTGTGGTACAGATTTTTTGTTTTAATGTTTTTTTCCCCATTTTTCACTCAGATTAACTGTTTCTGTTGGTAAACGCAGTGGCCTCCAAATAGATTGATTTATTTGTAATATTGTTGAGATATAAAGTGTTGTGTTAATTGGATGAACAATCCTATTACTTCATTAGCGTGACTAGATAGGTTCTTTTGCAAATATCATCCGCATGCATAAAAAATATGCTAGAATGCTTTAATTACTTTGCTTTAATACTATTATAGAATAAAAATAATTTCTATCACTCTATTTCCCGTCGGTTCTCTAAGATTCTTTAAAAGATTTTAAACATTTAAAAAGAGCACAGAACTGCAATTCTTAACCGCGTCAATTACTGAAATTCATTCATAATTAAAATCGACGGCTTTGATAAATTATTTAATTTTATTTATTAAGTTATAAAACGTGTAAAACACGAGAGCCGAGGCGAGCCGGCTCTTACATTTTATTATTAATCCCTGTTGCGATTTTTAAGGCAAAGTGGTTCGCGGTGCAAAAATTTTTGTCAACTCGTTTTAACTAAATAAAAATGCTGGCGTCCAATTAATGCATATTGTGTGACAGTTTTATTGGCTTGATTCACTTGTTAATCTAGCGTTTTTGTATAACACGTATTTTAATCTGTTGATGAGTTTTAATTTGAAAGTATAGATATTGTTAGCGCGTGTAATCTTTAGAACAGTGGCGGGCAAATGACTGCCAATATCGACGTGTTAGAGTTGTAGACTACTTAATTAGCAAAAAATAAAATTCTTATTATTATTTAATGAGTGTAAAATCGTTTTATTAGTCCAGTAAGAGTAAGTTGTGGTCATTAGGTCGAAAGTCCTACTTATTCTTGGTTCGCGGTTTGTTTTAACTATCCTTAATGTTAAAACAATTGAGTAATATTTATTAATTAGGTTAACACAAAAATATAATTAGATTCTAAATTATTTTATTATAAATTTATTATCTATTTAGACATAGTATACAAGACTAGGAGTAAGAGGTAAGAGTTCGCATAATAATAATAATTAAGGAAAAAAAAATGTGTGTGTGTATTAGTGTACACACGTAAGAAGTGAAACTTCTTTATGACATCATTTTTCGAAAAATGATCTACTATTTACAAATTTACAGAATTGGTAAAATAAAGCTAAATTAAATAAAGTTTAAGTTTAGGAGGGGGGAAATTTTTGAGGGAATTTGGGATTTCTATCGGGGCCAATTTGTAGCCCTAACCGAGACGGTTCCGAGGATACCAAGCTCGGTGGGTCCACGACCTTTATTGGCCGAGATAGGTTTAGGGGGGGTGAGGTAAAATTTTTAGGTGGGGGTAGAGGCGGGGGGGGGGGGGGGTTAGGGTTCGTGGGGAGGCTATTGGGCACCTTAAAATATTTTTGGGTGGGGAAAGTTGTGGAGGAGGAATTCGGGAATTCTGTTGGGGCAGGATTGTAGGCCTCACCGAGACGGTTCCGAGGATACCAAGCTCGGTGGGTCCACGACCTTTATTGGCCGAGATAGGTTTAGGGGGGGTGAGGTAAAAATTTTAGGTGGGGGTAGGGGCGGGGGGGGGGGTTAGGTTTCGTGGGGAGGCTATTGGGCACCTTAAAATATTTTTGGGTGTGGAAAGTTGTGGAGGGGGAATTCGGGAATTCTGTTGGGGCAGGATTGTAGGCCTCACCGAGCCGGTTCTAATGAACCCAGGGTCGATGGGTCTACGATGGATATTGGCGGAGATAGGAATAGGGGGGGTGAGGTAAAAATTGTAGGTGGGGGTAGGGGCGGGGGGGGGGGGTAGGTTTCGTGGGGAGGCTATTGGGCACCTTAAAATATTTTTGGGTGTGGAAAGTTGTGGAGGGGGAATTCGGGAATTCTGTTGGGGCAGGATTGTAGCCCTCACCGAGCCGGTTCCAATGAACCCAAGGTCGGTGGGTCTACGATGGATAATGCCGGAGATATGAGTAGGGGGGGTGAGGTAAAATTTTTAGGGTGGGGGTAAGCGGGGGGGGGAGGTTTCGTGGGGAGGCTATTGGGCACTGTTTTGGATTTAGGGCGGGGGAAGGCCAGAGGGGGGGTAAGGATCAAATTACAAAAAAGTGGGTGGGACTTAAAATTTTGGGTGGGGCTTGGGCACGGTTGGGGGTGTGGCTTACTGAAGTGGGTACAGAATGTGTTCTAATGGTATACACTGTATTATGTCCAAATGTGGGATGATACACTAGTGTGGGATTCGTACTAAATACAGTTACAATACACAGGATTACTACTAAGTATTACTAATTTACTAAATAAATAAAGATGGCGCGTAACGCAAAAATGTGACTTAGAAATAAAGATGGCGCGTAACGCAAAAAATTTTCCAACCCCGATAAAGAAGTTTCACTTCAATAACAATATCGAAATACATAAAAAGCAATAAATGTTTTTATCATAATAACAATAATATAAATTGTGAAATATCCAATGTCAAATTAATTGTATTACGCATTCATCAGAAATAATTGAAAAATATATTAATCTATCATTATTCTAAGGTCTCATTAGAGCCAGATAATAAAAATATATTATCAGTTATTAATTATTATTGGAAAACGATTTAAAATCTTTTATTTCATAAATTTTATGCACAAATATTTAAGAAAATACCCTGGCTTTCACATTTAATCAAAATACTAATCATTTATAAAAAATCGAATCGTTGCATAAGTTCTGAGACTACCTTATAGATTTTTAATTAAATAAATAAACGTTAACTGCCTCGGTGGCGTAGTTGTATTACGGTACGGTTACAAGGCTGAGGTCTCGGGTTCGAGTCCCGGGTCGGGCAAAGTGATATTGGATTTTTCTATTCATTATCAGCCCGGAGTCAGGAATTTGTGCCCGATATGGCGATAGGCTCGCCCCCTATCACATCATGGGACGGAACATACAAGGCGAAATGTGGGTGTCCTGGTGGCGCCTCTGCCTACCCCTTCGGGGATAAAGGCGTGAGTTTATGTATGTATGTATGTAAATAAACGTTAAGTTTTATTTTTGACACCAAACATTTGTTGTTGTTTCAACATATTATTAAACAAAACTAAGCATTAATTAAAAATTATATTGGACTCTATCGATCTATATTTATAAAAGGACTTATTTGTCGCAATGTTCGCACAAACTTCCTTTATATTCCGTGGAGTGTGAATATTGATATACTGTCAATCAATCAATAAAATGCGATGTAATGCTTGTACTAACAATTTCATTGTCTCGTAAAATAAATGATTACACAGTTGTATCAGTTCAATGTTAACCTGTACACAAATGTTTGCTAAAAAATTCGATGTACAATTTAAACATATGTTATTTATTTGAATGACGTCGATGTTTTCAATTTCAATGAAAATATCGGAAAGTAATAAAGGGCAGCAAAGAGTCGATTTGTTTTGATAGGTTTGGTTGGCTGTAATGGACAGCATTTGTCATAACTCAAAACCTTGCCCGCTCCCTACCGCTTGTGTACAGAAACTCGTCCCCGTTTTTCTACGCAAGAAATGGTAACATATATGAAAGCACGTGTTTTCTGGGATTTATACAGATGCCCGTTTTTTGTCACGCGTATTGTTTTTGTCACCCGGGACAGAGAGAACTCACAACAAAAACTCCAGTTGAATTAAATATAATCGAAAAATCTAGGCCTCTGTTTATACTTTCGCCGTACATTTGGTCCACGAAGATGAAATCTCTTGTTTCTTGCGCACTGTTTTCATTTTCATTCGTATTGTTTACTTAAATTATTCTTGGACCGCTTCAACGATATGTTTTAATGAAAGAATTGTTTACGTTAATCTTTCGCTGTGTTTCTTGTATAGATGTTTAATATTGTTTTAATGGATTCTAAATATGCGAACAATAAAAGAGGCCAGAGCCGTTTTTAACAGCTGATGATAAAACAACATACTTGCAGCGTAAATTCCGCTATAACTACAAATTTACAGATTAATTCTTACTTGGCGAGTATTTGTTGTTTCCCGCTATCGTTTTAGCTATATTCTTCGTCCGGCGTAATCCCTTACTGAGTCTTGTGGTGCACCTTTTCAAATATTCCATGTTTGTCAACTATAGAGCACGTACGGTATGTGACAACAGACGTTAGAACACAAGTGGTAACACTTCGAGAAACACGGCATGCTTGGTTCGAAACACAAATAATACTGACATATACGAGTAGTGTGAATCAAACTGAATTAATTTTATAGGTCTTATTATAGCATACATTAAAATACAATTACGAGGCAGTGAAGCGCACGTGTCGCTGAGTGTGGACGTAGTCTGCGTTATCGTGATCAGATCACAATCTCTCGCATAGAACTAATTTGATGGGGTTTTACTTCCATACACTATTGTTAGTTTAGCTTTACAGGCTAATAGAGCTAATGAATAAGGCCTTAGATCACCCAAATTGTAATTAAATTAAAAACGAGAACAGAAACCAAAACGCAATGAAGAAGAAAAAAAGGAGAAATATGATTTAAATAATACAGTGAAGTAGATTGAGGAAAAATGAAATTTTCTTTCGTAGGTATACGGAGTTATTGTTAGCAAATGTACATAAAGAACAAATTATTTATACGCACTAAAGGAGTTATTATAATAAGTATTGAAAGAAACGCTCACAATCAGACTCTGTACACACCTTTGTGTTATTCTTTACCCAATATAGGAAATTTCCAATTATTTTTGGTACAATTTTATAGATTTATGACGTCACGATCGGGTGATAAGATTAACTTGATATATGTGTTTTATATAAAAGACTGAATTGAAGGTACGTAAGGTGTAACCTTTATAATTTTGTCAGTGTACACCTTGAATTGCCCTTGTTTCGACATAATTTTCCGTTCCTTGTCAACAATGCCTTATTAAAATCAAAATGTAACGTCCAGATTTGTAGTAGAAATATTTTTATTTAAATATATTCAGTTAAAAGTAAAATCGTAGAATGAGGAACTATCTTATAATGTACCTTAAGTGGATTATCACTTAAGGTACATTATAATGTACTTCAACTGAGCGAGAGGTTGAATTGATTCTCAGAATATCTATGATTATTATTACAAGTTAAGTTAATATAAGTCGTTATAAATTAAGTTCACTGCATTGCGGCTTCTTTAAATAGTTTGTCTAATGGTAAAATTTTATTTCCTTATGATTTTAAATGTGCATCTGCATTTGATGTGGAAAGACTTGACTTATAACCACTGTAATCGTTTGCAAATTCATGTTGTAATTGAGTTTTTATTGCTAGGCTGCCTCTGCTGGCCGCATCATGTTGTTCTGGCAGAGAACCAAGTTCTCGCCGAGATTTGTTGGAAAGAATAATATTGTATGCGTAGACTAATCTAATGCTAGGGTTCAAGATCGGAGTAAATCAATTTGTTTTACGCATAAGTAAAATTAATAAGAAAAATCTAATAACACATCCAAATATTTGGTATAGGAATCTTAAGTTGTATGTAATAATTTGAGACAACAGCCAGAATTAAACATGTTGATGTGCATCCGAAAAATGAGGAAACTGTAACTTTAGAACGTACGGTACAATTTCATGACCACAGTTATTTTTTAGCATCCTCAAACACGAGATCTACAAATAAACACTCGTTAGAACAAGTTAAACGACACCAATTCCCAGGCCACACTTTGCACTTCATTATAACCGAGTACGCAGTATCTTCCTGTAATTCATAGCGGTACTCAAACAAATTGATGTTACTGGACGTCTCGGTAATGCCAAGCGGGAGATGGAATGTTATCTGATGGCCAGACCGTAACTGGATTTGATCGGATCTGAACTGGGGTGTCTTATCTATTCTGTGAACTATACCGATGAGGACACTAGGGTACGCGGCTAATCAAATTAGCTCTTGCGTACTATGTTCCGAATGTCTGGCAATTTGTACGTTTGTAGTTGGTTTTAAACTTTGTCATAGATGAAATAGAATGACGTGGTGTTTTGATAATAATGCGTTATCATTCAGAAAGAAAGTGATCACTTTACATAGCAAATATGTTGAGTCTCTTTGTAATAATAATATAATTATTATTTGACCTGATGAAGGTCATAAGTAATAACTTGTAGGGAAAAAAGAAAATTATCGCATTAATACCTTATACTAACATCTTGTTCTTAAGGACTAGTACGCTTTTTTATACGCTTGTTGCAGGAAGTATTGGGTTCCTTGAACTATTGAAACTATGCTAGTTTTACAGTTTGTTAAAACCTACATAATTATCTACAGATTCTAAATCAGATCCTCACGATTCACAGCTAACATTGCTTTTAGACTAGCGACTACATAAAAATTATCATCCGGAGAGCCACAGTCCAAACCGTACGCTTGCTTTGTGGTTTCTGATAAACAGACACGTGCCATTATATAATTAGCGTCGCCGCAGAGCCTGTCAATGTTGGATTCGCTCGTTTTCAGCTCCGTATCAATTGAAAATGTGGTTCTGCACGCTTGCGTACCTTTATTGGCATGTAAAACAGCCTGACGGCGGTTGATTTAAAAATGACACATTCTGAATACATTACATGAATTGTATGCACGTAGGCAGCGTTTTGTTTGCGGAAAATTTAACATGAAAAGGTACATTAAGAGATGAATTTTACGACACGTGTATTTAAAAAAAAATAAAAAAATAAAAATAAAAATAATTTATTGAATCCATTAAAATGTTCAACATTGTTTAGACTCAGTCATTTTTTGAACTACCACCCGGTTCGGAAAGCGGTTTTCACTAGAGAAGAACGGGCAAGAAACTCTAGTGTTGCTCTTTTCAAAACCAGTTTACAATGTATGATTATTACAAAAATTACAAGTTGGTTTAAATCAGAGCAGTTCATTAATAACTTATGATTTGCAAGTAGGATATATTTAAATACGAATAAGTTTACTTTATATTTAATATGGCTGAGAGAAACGAAACGAAGTAACCCATAACGAAGAATCAGTATACTCTGTTTTGCCAACGCAATAAATAATTATAAAAGCGTGAAGTAATCTACTTATCAATTACAAAGTAAGCAAATCGGACAGACCAGTCCACACAAGCAGCACCCGTTCACGAGTATGACGCATGTGCCAGCCATCGGCCTCCTCAACCATGCTACAGGGAAGTGACCGACCCGGCACACGACGCCACCGCAAGCACAGACTTTTAAGCGAGCATGACTTATCCAATCGCTTACAAAGCAAAACAAAATAGTTTAAGTTACTTAATATAAATGAACATATACAGAGCACACTAATACCTCCGCTCCAAGATACTATATATTTAATTAATTTTATACTATACTATTCCCAAGCCTTATTATCATCTAGATATTCTGAAATTTTATAATAAGCTTTATTGCATAATTTTTGCTTGATAGTAGCTTTGAATTTTTCAATACTTAAGGCTTTAATATGAGTGGGAACTTTGTTATAAAAGTGTATACAGTAACCCTTAAAAGACTTGCTGATCCTGTGGAGTCTGGTCTTATGAGTAGCTAAATTGTTCTTATTTCTAGTATTTTTATTGTGAATATCGCTAATCTTTCTAAAGTTTTCTTTATTTTTATGGACTGTCATTATATTTATTTCTTTAAATTTTTCTCTAAGAGAATATCTGGACCCTAGCGAATAAATTGATCTTATAGCTCGCTTTTGGAGAACAAAGATGGTATTAATGTCAGCAGCACCACCCCACAGTAAAATTCCATAACTCATCAGACTATGAAAGTAGGCAAAATATACCAATCGAGCTGTATCAATATCAGTCAATTGACGTATCTTACCCACCGCGTAGACTGCGGCGCTCAGCTTTTTAGCTAAAGCGACTATATGAGGACCCCATTGAAGTTTGGGATCTAATGTGATTCCCAAGAACTTAGTTGTATCCACAAGGCTCAACTCATCCCCATTCAAAAGAATGTTAGCGTTAACTTTTTTGACACTAGGAGTCACAAACCGTACACATTTAGTTTTCTGACTATTTAGTAACAAGTTGTTAACGCTAAACCAATGTACGATTTTTGTGAGGGTGTGGTTTACATCGTCAATAATGGGTTGATGTCGATTCAGTTTAAATAATAAAGAAGTATCATCTGCAAACAACACGACCTCACAGTTGTCCCTTATAAAAAAAGGTAAGTCATTAATGTAGATTAAAAAGAGGAAGGGTCCAAGAATCGAGCCCTGCGGAACTCCCATAGTAACAACAGACCCAGGAGATCTTTTTCCGTTGACATCTACACTTTGGACCCTATTACTTAAATACGACTTGCATAAATCAAGCGCAACGCCATTTACACCGTAGTGGCTTAATTTCCTGATAAGAATTTCATGGTGAACACAATCGAATGCTTTGGATAAATCACAGAACACACCTAAAGCGTCCTGTGAATTCTCCCAAGCATCAAATATGTTATGTATAAGCTCCACACCAGCATCAGTAGTGGAGCGACCCCGAGTGAAACCAAATTGTTTACCATGAAGTATTTTATTTTTTGAAAAATAAATTTGAATTTGATGAAGCATCAGTTTTTTAAAAATTTTGAAAATTATTGTTAGTAAGATACTGAAATAGTAGCAAAGCTATTCTTAATCATTGACTAGAAGACGTATTACTGAGATTATTAGTGGTAGGGAATCAATAGCCTTTATTTATTTTACAATCTCACATTTTTCGGTGGACATAAATTTGACAGACATATAGTGGAAACTGTTTTTAAACCCGCTGTCACACCACGCATTCGTATGTTTCAATTTATACCTTCCACATGCTCGCCTCTGTATCCCAGTCTGTCAGCTAGCTTCGACAGTAGCGCGCAATGTAATAGCACCGTGGACTGGCGGCCGTAGTCTCTGGGGGACACTAACTTGCTAACCAGTGACGAAATTAATCAGAAAGAAAATAAATAGATAGAGTTGGAAACAAATAATTGTCCACGCCCCTCGTAAGAAAGTGGGACACAAAATATTGGATTGAGAGGTATGTCATGAAACATAAAGAGATTTATAACTGGAGAAACCAGATGGAAACTATATGTCAACTATATGAAGATTGTCATAGTGTGATTGATTTATGCTCCTTTAGAAATTTTATTACGTACACAGTTATGAAGACATGACATGAAACTACAAAACAATCGCTATGGGACAAATAAATGCTTTAAATTTATTTTGTTAGGTGTCACATTAAACGTCAATAATTATTATTTTCTAATAGACTAAAGAACTAATCCATCCCATGATAACCCTCAAGGAAAATTATCCTGGTGGCTATATTCAACACTGTTGAAAATAATCAAATTATATTTGGTGCATTTCGTACGAATTACTGATACGGGACTTTGGTATATAGTTTTAATTAAAATTGATGGCAACATGGTATGGTTTACGGCCAACTAACTACCTAACATAATTATTCCCAACAGACCAGAAGGAATCCGGTCCAACTATTAAACCCTGAACTTTTAGGCAACCATGTACTACCTACACTAATCAGACGACTTGACAAACAATGAACATTATATTTAACATTGCAGTACAATGCTTTCCTATGAAAGTCAACTTGCCAACGATATTATGTAATAGCTTGCACGAACATTAGGTCAGAGGCAGGTCATGGTTATGGCCTAAAACATCCTTAACCAGGCCTTGCCCTGAAATGGACAAAACCATGCAGTATTGAAAATGTAATTAGTATTTCAGCTTTTGCTTTCAATTTTGCATGACTACGTACCGAGACTCCATTCAATAATATACTTTATTGGTTTGGGTTAGTTTGAGTCGGAGTAAACAATGACCGTAGGTAGCTCCTACACATCTGCAGGATTGTAACCGTATTTATCAGAATATGGAGCTGAAAAATAAAAGTAATTTCATTCATACTTCAGTATGAAATTATGGATCAAGTTCTTATTTTTACTTCTTGAGCGTCTGACCCAGATCTAAATTAATATTTCGTTGTCTTGTGTTCAGTTTTATTTTGAGATTATCTGCAGCGAGCGTAGGTTTTCAATGTCGGATGATTGCGACCCTGCATTTCTATTATAACAGTTTATTTCTATTATAATCAGAACTTATTCTATCATAAATAAGAAACCATTGCTTTCTTTTCTCATTGAATGTTTGCATTCTCCGTTTCCAGGCTTATTAAACAAACACCTTTGTTTGATTGGCTCATTAATTCCAACATATTCGAGATTCTTTTAGCCTGACTATCGATGTCGCGGTGTTTCTCCGATCGTTCCGGTCGACCGGAGCACTGCCAATTAGCCGCGTATCTAATGCCACACTATTATTGTTAATTTGTTTAATAAACATGAATTAATCTGGCGACGTTATGCCCACGTGACTCCACCAATGGTAAATAATATTGCAATGTCAAGACTTAAGTGGATGTAACACACACCATGCTGGTGTTATGGATTATGACAATTGAGTAGGATCGGTGTGATTAATTCAACAATACCAGAATAAGCCGTTCTCGTCTTTCAAATAAATTAAATGGAACGAAGCGTTCGGGAAGATGTTGATAGTTTTATTCCCATGCACTCAAAAATGCAGCTGTTTAATATTCCGATCGGATCTATAAACATGTCACCGAGCATTGTGTTTGGAATTCTAAAGAATTTTCATTAATAATGTACGGTTAGTCTTCTACGTCACAATTTATACAAAAATAAATGCATCTGCGTTGAAGGATTTCAAGAGTGCTCTATTTTTTTGTAGAATAATTGATCGAGCTGGCGCTCGTAATATCTGCATATTGTAAAGTTCTTTACTGTTTGTAGGCAACATCAATGCCAATATTTATAGTAGGGCGGTTGTCAGGTGCTTCAAAAGTTTTTATTGCCGTATTCAACATTTATGAATCGCGCAGTTAAACGAAATTTCGACAGCTCTATACCGAAAATAGAGTTTTGTAAAACTGCGCCGCATTCCATTACATTATTTCAGAATTGATGTAATTTTAGAAGTATCGTAATTTTAATTATATCGGAAATATAATAGTGCCTTTGCTTTTTTTATTACTACACGTATAGTTAAAGGTAGCTGGAATCCTAAAAGTCTAAATAATTTAATAGGTTTATTATAAATAATTTTTTCTTACTGTTTCTTCTAATTTATTAGGTAGTTATAATTTGTCTAGGTTTTTCTTAGTACATTCATGATGGATAATATTTATTTGTTAGTTTGCGATTTGCATTAAATTTTTCACACAAAAACATAAACAATAAAGCCGCTGTTAGACGACATAGTTTGCGATAACGTCAAATCTAAATATTTTCAAAACACATCGTACGATAACGAGAAACAAAGCTGTTTTTTCAGCTAATCCTTTTTTAATAAATCATATGCTAATATAAAACCATTAAAGTTTATTGTTATGCCGGATGATAAGTTACTAAATATTCCGGCACGATGTGTTTTGATCATATAAACATTGTAATTTGTAATTCACATCACTGAAATGCCTAAAGTTAGCCCCTATAAACACATACCCGAACATCCAAAATTTAAGACATATACAAACATAAAAGCATTGGACACCCAAATTCAAATCATTTACGAACGTGACAAAATCCCCGGGCCGTCATTTTTCTTTCGGCAAACAACTTTATCACGACAATGACAAATACACTGCACACGCGTTACGGTAATAAATAAAGTATCGGTTAGGACTTGTTCGCGTATTGAGCTTTATGTATGGGGGTGTGAGCGCGGCATGACATCGCGCCGGGATGGACAACGGTGGACTGCTAGTGCACGCAGCTCGGTGCCGCGAGCGCTCGGCGAGCAGCGGCATGCGCGGATCTGCCCTACGGACCAAGACGTGCCATGTGCGCTCTGGCCCACATTCACGGTCAATGCTAACCAGACACGCTCCAGCACGACCTCCAATAATCCACACGGAAGCCGTCTTCACTTACACCAACAATTGACACGAGTTAAATAGGCATTGCTGGACATTTTTTAAATTGAAAAATAGCACGCTAATAATTCAATTAAACGTATTGAAAACCTACACCGACAATTACTCGAATCACTACAATGATTAAAGCGTCGTTTTAATTAAATATGCAAGTACGTAAACGTGTTATTCTTCGGCCTACGCGATTTACGTCTGGGCCTATGCATTGTTAAATAGGTTTATAAATTTCACGTAATTATTTTGTTTCCTCAAGAATTTCCTTTTGCTGCTAAATTAGTTTGTGTATTTGCTAGTGTACGCCGACGTCGGTAAAAGTGCGAGAGGAGCGGCAACAACGTGAATGTTTAAGCATCCAGTCTGGCAGCAGATAGCGTGCAAATTTAATGTCGGTACGCCTTAATTGTTTCAGGAAATGGGTTTAATATCCGCGCATGCCGCGGTTCAGCCGAATTCTGCGGATATGGGATAAAAAATACATTGAAACTCGCAGCGGCCGCGATCGCTGCGATTGTGCGCGGGGTTTTTTGTGAATCACTTTACTTTGAGTAAGCAAAAAGTGTGCTGCAACAGGGAAGTTACCGAAACCGCAAGTCTATACAATAGTTAACCGGTAACCCTGCCTGTAACCTTTCTGATGTTAATGCCGAAAAAAGTATATCTTTGTTGTTTAATTACGAGACAGAGCGTGTAGCCGTTGGCAACGCGTGCCGTGTCTTAAAATATTCAAGTAATAAAAATGAAATGTGAATTCTGTCATAAAGATTCGTCACTTTAATCACGTGAACGTTTCGTTTTGTTTTAACAACCGTTTGTGCCTACGTCATTTGTTTAGTTTAATTTGCTTTCATTCTTTGAAAATCAATTAAGTGCGATAGCTTTGTTCAAAGCAAAACGAATTGTCAAGATAAAGGTCTAGGTTTCTAAACTTACACCTTTTCGAAGTTATGCATCGTAAAGAAACCTACATACCTGAGACCGATTCATACGATTTTTGTATGTAAAACCTGCCACACATGTTCGAGTATTTGCGCAAATGCGAGTTTGCACCAGTCTCGAATCGAAAATTGGAACGAAATTTGCGCAGTTATTTCCCCACACACGTTCCAGTATACTGGTGCAAACTCAGACTTGCACAATTATATCGTTACGTGTGTGGCGGCCATAAATTCTACCATTTCGCACTAAGACAGTAGACAAAGGTTAAACTTCTGTGAATCATAGAAGAAATCCGCTGTTAGTAATAGGAAATTTTCATTACAGGTTCGATATTTTTGCCTTATTGTAACAGGAACACGTACCAGTCATAAATGGTCTCATTGTCGTAATAAGACACATGTCGGAGGTGTCACAAACAACGAGAAACTTTCCCAGAATCGACACAAATATTTGTTCATGACCAACGTTTGTGTAAGTACGGGGATAAACCCACGACTTTTGATTTTATAATGTACAAAATACACACACAAGGATTGATATAATTGCTGACTATCGTAAAAGTACCAACAAAATCATTTTGCAATAACAAACTCATGTTATTGCAAAATACGCATGACCTATTAAGGTGTGGATTAAAAAAATGTGGCAAAGATAAGAATATTAGGCAAAAATGACAGCGGATTTGGTTTAATTTTTTACAGCTTTTGTGGTCACGGGACAGACTGAGGTATTAATCATCCGGTCAGTGTTTAACTACCCTTATTTTACAATTATTAATTTTAAAAGTTAATTAAAAAATAATGGTTTTTGCGATCCGATCTACGCAAAAGGAGCTCACTGTGTCTTGGAGTAAAAACTAGTTTTATTTCATTGTGTAATATTCGCGTAAATCTAAGAAACTATTTTTTAAATGTCACCTAAAATAAAGCATGTTTAAAGTAAAAGTGAATAGTGATCGATACCACCGAAGATTAGTTATATAAATGTGCTTAATTTATATTCCGCGTGGACTCTTTGACGCTCGCGATCGTCCTACTTTAGTGCACTGCTAAAATAGATCAGGATGTAATGTGGGCGATATAGTGGAGATAATGGAGATCGATAAACTGGTGCACTGCGTCACACAACATTTCATATACTTTACTCAATGATATTGTCACTGCAGTTGTTTTTAAAATCCGGCAAGCGAGCATACGTCGCGAAGTGATAAAAGCCTTAGAAAAATCCAGGACTTGCTAGTCTTTACGAATGAAAAGGACCAGGACAAATATAAACGGGAGAAAGATAGTCATAAGAGTATAGAGCTGCCGGTAGTCTCACTCATCGAACGAAACACGATGACAAAGCCACGATCCACGACAGTTTTTTGTGAGACATTACAGTGCTGCATTGATTGTATGCGTCCTTCGGTCTCAATGTCGATAGATACTATCGCTCTTATTCATTGACAGATTTAAAACCTATTTTAGTAGTCGAATGTTTTGTCCCTTTCGAACGACTTTAAAATTCAGTTTGAGCGAAGAAGACGACTAGAATATTTTTAAATCTGTTCATAAATGAGGCCGTAAATGTACTATTATTGTTTTCTCATTTAAGTAGTGTAAATTGTCTTCATATTTATTATTATGTAGGAGCATGATTTACATCCTTATTATCATCGTATTAGGTGCAGGAAGTCCACTGGTGGAATGGGGTTCGAATAGTTTAATTAAAGTTCAATTGGTTATTTTTACAAATTCCAATGTTTCCCGGGGCGGTACTTGAGGGAGCTATATGAGGTTTTTGCGACTTGTGTATAAATTATTTTGTAAAAACTCCGCATTCACATGGAATTATTAAACAGTCTCTACCTTCGAGGTAAGGTGTGTTTTCCTAATTAATTACCACTCATTCCAAAACACACAAACATTGTGGGGGTAACTTCCATACTTGGCAATCTTACACTAGAATTTCAAAGGTATTAAAAGTCTGCTGTACCGCACTAGGCCAGCTACGAAGACTAAAACCGTAGAACGTAAAAACTTTTAATTGATATAATTACTATATAATAATAAACTACGACTTTTGCTCGATTCTTGGCAAAATACTCTTGCCTCATAGTTATGAGCCGTTGCTCATTCATGACCCTTCTTTCTGTTTTCCTTTCACTTCAGCTGCAGAAAGTGCACTGCTGAACATTTGAATTGACTTGTTGAAAGCGACTTGTGTCCAGCAATTTCTAATTTCCTTAACCTGGTGAATTATCCTACCTATCAAGTTGTTGATTGCTTATTTACAATTGCTAAACATAGGCCTCCTTCATGAATATCCATAACAACCTATTAGAAATGGCCTGCATCCGGTAACTTCTGATAACCTGGTGAAAGCTGATCAAATTGTTGACTCCTTACCTAATAGCAGCGTCTCGTCGTCAAGGGCGGTGACGAGCGAGTCGGTGCAGCAGGTGTTGGTGTTGTCGATGGAGATGCGCACGGAGGCGCAGTCCGCCGGCGAGTGCGGCAGCTGCTCCGCCGACTGGGCCGCCACGCGCCCGTTCGCCAGCCGCAGCGAGGCCGCCCGCCCGCCCGTGCCTGTCGCCGCGCCGCCTCCACCATCTTCGCATCTGGAATGGCATACTCCGTCAAAAACCATTACAACTGTGACTATCGCAAATATACATAAAATACGTTAATATGTAAATAAAGTTGTTTTATTTCTATGTCTGTCGTAAATTTAAGAAATCATTGTAACATCCAACAGTCGCATACAAAGTCCTGACTCCTTATACAAATATTATATTATTTGTTGGTTATGCACTTTTAAACAATTGCCTGCGTCATAAAGGTAACTCTGCCTACACCTACAGGATTTCGTGCAAAGCTGTGTTTTTCTAAGACTATACTGGTTGAATGGTTCGTGCACCTTATGTGGGTATTAGTATAATTTCACGAAACCATTATACCGACAGTGTTGTTTTTTTTCTACCGTAATAAAAACTTGGTAAAATATGAGTTGCTTTCGCATAAGTTAGGTTCTTTCTTTTTCCACTTTCAAAGGCCGATGAAGCAAATGCTATCTTATCTCAGACCAACGCTTTTGTGTCACATGCATAATAACATATCCTGGTGTAATGACCTACTGGGCTGAGCTAAGTGACATTAATAATTTGCACGTATCGACGAATTAAATTTATCAGTGACCTATGACAAGTCTACTTAGTGAGTATTATTTTAATTACGGTATTATTCATGATAATGCTACGTCATTCTATGCAGAATTCGATATTTAAATTTAAAAAAATAGAGATGCATAGCGCCATTTGTCTATGGTACGCTTTAAAAAAATACAGATGGTTTAAATGGTAACTAGCGAGATTTTTTAGCATACTGTTGTGATTGTTTTTAAATTGGCTCGCTGCAATTTTTTCGATATCGAAACAATGAAACTAGCGGTGAAGTTTGCGCAGATTGCTTCAACAACTTTTGCATCGGGGGAAATAAAAATTTAAATGTATCTCTTGACATTCTTTCACATTTGAGAAACATTTTATTCACGATTATCTTTTTTTAATGTTTTCGAATTATGTAGGACATTGAACTCTACATTTAATATTTTAACTGGCAGTTTTGTTATTTGGGAAACAATTCTGTGAATGTTTTCCAAAGTCCCAAATGTTTGGAAATGTGTTGAGGGTGTAATTCCAAAGGTTTGATTCTAAGGTCAGGGAATCTATTTTACACGAGGTTGTTTTCGAAAAACGTTATTTCCATGCATACCGATTTAATATCCCGAAAATAATATCAGGTTGACTCGGTATAAGCATACACCAAAAAATCTGTTCCTGACCGTATCTCTGGTAAGAAAATGTTGCGAAAAATAGGTTTGAACAGAATTGTATCATTGAAATAAAACTATTTATACGGATTTTATCGCGATTTGGTTAAATTTTTACATTTTTTAACTTCCCGACGTTTCGATTACTTTACAGCTTTCGTGGACACGGGGCGGACAGTCCGCCCAATTAGTTAAACCAAATCGCGATAAAATCCGTATAAATAGTTTTATTTCAATGTGTAACATTCGCGTAAATCTAAGAAACCAGAATTATATCATTTAAAGTTGACAGGTTAGTTGTTTTAAATCTGATAATTAATTACATAATATTTAGTTTGTTAAATAAAATAGTTGCCTCACAAATTCATTGTATGACAAACGATGGGAAATAACAATTTTATTTCCCTTTTCAAATTCATGTAAAAAGTAATTACATTGTGAAGTTAACTAAACAATGAAAGATGAAAAAATCCAATCACACATTAATTTATATAAGAAGGAACAATATTATAAAATCTGTGCCATATTTAAAACGCAAATTACTCTACATCCATTTAATTGTAAAACCCACGCCGTAATACAAAATACAAATAGGTGCACAGTATATCGATTTACGATTCTCATAATGTCTTACGATTCGGAAACATCGGAATGTCGGAATGTCGGTGTAAACATTTTTTTATGAAGACTAAGGAAACCATACGGTGTAGGAAAATATGCGTAATTAAAAAAAAAGAACTGGCTGGACGATATCACCAAGAAGGTGAAAAATATGAAAACGGATAAATTCCATTTTTAAACATAATGCTACAGGCATTTTTTTTATTCAAGACAATTATTGTCTAATTCCGAGAAAAGCTCATTGCAAGAATATAGAAAAATGAGAAAATAAAAGCACTACATCTTCATGTTAAAATATCACATGTTAGAACATAAGAACTCTGAAATATGGTCACGGGGCGGACTGCCACCACGAAAGCTGTAAAGCAATCGAAACATCGGGAAGTTAAAAAATGTTATATTAAACCAAATCGCGATAAAATCCGTAAAAATAGTTTTACGAGTATTTCAATGTGTAACATTCGCGTAAATCTAAGAAACCGAGAACTTATAAAGAGTCAAGAATATTGAGTCCTCTTTTTTAACTCCATTCCAAATATTTCTCCCTTTATTTTGAAATTCACATTATAAGATCGTTGAAGGAAGTCATGAGCAGCGGTTATTGCACAACATTAAGTGAGTTAATTCTCAATGTTCGAAATACGCCAATATGCATATCATTCCTTTTAAACTAAGTGTTATGTTCCCGTTCCAGTACCCCAGGGAGGGCGGATGCTGTATTCTGTATCACCAATCTACTCTACAACCTTGCGGATGCACCCCATACACACCGCAAGCGAAACACGCGTTTCATTTTTACGTTCATTATCATCCTCGCCACTGGCATGTATACGTCCAGTTATTGTTTTAATTTCAGAGTTACCTCGGACTTCGGGATGCAACATAATTTACTCTTTTAACTGCCTATAAAGTTTAATTACCGCGGCAAGCGTTGATTTCAAATGGCAGTTTCGGAGTATGTTATGTGGTATGGGTTATGAAATTGTCGCAGTAAATTGTACGTTGGTGGAACGAAGCGGAAAGGATAGCTTAGTATATAAGCGCTTATAGTATATAGAGGCATGTCGTGGCCAGTGTTGAATGAGGTGTCAATGGCTTGATTTGGAGAAACTTATTGGAAACTACTAACAGCTGCATTTTCAAAACCAAAGCTATCTGTTTTTTTATCAGATTCATTTATGTACAAGAATAGAGCAAATGCTCATAGAAACCTGTGTCAGTATTTTACATATTAATTTAATAAGTCAAATGATCGGCCTATTAACCTTATTTTACTTTTGAAGGATGCAAGTAAAGAAAAACTTTGATTGCCTTCGCCATTTGTCGAAAGACATTACATAGATATAGATTAGGTGTAACTAATAAAATCTGTTTAAATATAATGTATGCGTATAAGATATTATATTGCAAATGCACTGGTAGATGCAGAATGTTTGTTAAATAACAGATAACCCCTTATAAGCTCATGAGTATAAACGTATAAACAAACACGTCTGTAAGGCAATTAGCTGTGACGTCTATTACATAGCACACGTATGTACTTATATTTGTTGCTCCATCAATATCGCTTTAAATATATTCTTCAGTTTTTGCAATGTAATTTAAGTCATAATAAATTTATCGTGATACATACATACATACATACATACATACATAAACTCACGCCTTTATCCCCGAAGGGGCAGGCAGAGGCGCCACCAGGACACCCACATTTCGCCTTGTATGTTCCGTCCCACGATGTGATAGGGGGCCAGCCTATCGCCATATCGGGCACAAATTCCTGACTCCGGGCTGATAATGAATAGAAAAATCCAATATCACTTTGCCCGACCCGGGACTCGAACCCGAGACCTCAGCTTTATAACCGTACCGTAATACAACTACGTCACCGAGGCAGTCGTATCGTCATATATAAGCATAAAACTTACTGCCACAGATAATTTAGATCCTTACTGCCTTAGATTAGTAAACAAAATAGTATAAATAAGTCAGTGTTAAAATGATCGAGTTACAAGACCGTTATGCTTTGCCAACGCCATCTATTATTCTTGTTCAGAGTCTAGTATTTTAACAAAGAGCTGTTTCTTTTTCTTTTTGACTTTTCACCGCCAATTTGGATTACAAATCGCATCACTTAAAATCATCATTAAATATAATTAGAACACAAAATAAATTATCATATTCTTCTCCAATTAAACACCACGTAAATTTGAAACGTTGTATTGACGTAAATGATAACTCGACAATAAAGCGGTTTCTGTTAATCTTTATTACTAACAATTAGTATTCATAAATTTAAATGAGCTAATAAATAATGTCAAACACATCCGCTTGAAAAAGCGCCATATAAGAAGAAAATGGGGTGCACATGCCATTTTTCTCACATTAATAATATTTAATTGTTATTAATAATGCAATGATTATTCTATTATGTTAATGTCAGATTTGTTTCATCATTTAAATATTTTTCTGAATATTAAACCGTAGTTATAAGAGCAAGGGCACTCATTTAATTATTCGTTTTAATTTGAAAATCACATGATCATTTTAATTACTAAACTGCTATCGTCATTTGTTTACACAACTTTAATACGTGTAAAGCCCTGGTCTGCCGAACGGTACGCGCGGCAATGCGTTGTGTGCAATGCGGTGTCAGACTCGGTTTTGTATGAAAAACGTCATCATTTGTCTTTTGTTTTGGAGCGGTAAGCGTCAGCCAGCCGCAATGGTGAAGGGTCAACTCATTGATGATATTTTGGTCTTTGATAGAACTGACAGCGGTTTGCGGTGCTGGACGCAGACTTATATGAAAATACACCGCACAGACCAGACGTCATTCTCGTCAAATCGCCTCCGCGTTCGACATTGCGGAATGGATTTATTTGTCGATAATTTTACAGTTTTATATCAAGATAGAAATAACACATTAACAAATGATAATAAAAGGAAAAAATCTCCGATGGTAGTGTGACCATTTCTTTTTCATATAAGCATCAAAATGCAACCGCAATGCATCTGATGTATTACAATTTTAAATCCAATTACAATATCCACCAGCAAGAAATAATCAGCTCCTGCCGTCAAACACTATTATACTAGCCTGCTCGAAAGCATATTTATGTAGGCTGAACCTGAAACGCGTAATATTTGCATTTCATTTACGAGTTTACCACCTTCGTGTACGGTGGTCGGAGCAATTACGAAAATATCACTAGTTCATCCGATGAGCGTATTATAATAATACATTACAGTTGAATACTGTGCAAATAACATCTCGTGTTGCTATTGGGTGTGGCAAATGGATCAATCTAGGAATTATTTCAGTACTTTCCGCTCAATGTTTCTTAAATTTTTCCGTACATATTATAAAAAAGCTAATTCGCAGCTTATAGGTACCATACGTCGCTTCTTATAATCTAAGCGTCCCTTGTTAATATTAGTCCGTGTTGCTTTACATCTAGCTTCTCCAGCCAATATTTTTCAATATTTAATTGTCTTTCAATTTGTAATGGAGGCAAATAGATTTTTCTTTTTTTTAAATCCCACTATTTAGTTCCTTTTTGATAAAGCTGCGGATTTCAACAAGTTAATGTGTGATCTATAACATCTTCTATTGTGCTGGAGGTTGTGTAGATATATACCTACTACCTACCTATACCTACGTATATTATTTGAGCTCCGTATTGTGAATTAAGATAAAAATTACAATAAAATGATTATTTTAAAAAGTGTCCATCAGTATTGATCCAGGTTTTGCTTGTGATCATTTATAACAAAATGATTTATTTTTATAATGATAATACAATTTGTTTTTATCAAATTACGGTACAATTGGCGATAATTTAAGAGTAGGTATCTATTCAAGTCCAGTGAAATATAACTTGATCAAAGAATAGGTTTATTAGCAGAAAAAAATAAAATAATATAGTTAATAACACGCGAATTTACATGAGAAAATATAAACTAATTATGTCACGTATCAAAACTTGAGAAAATGGTCTTATGTGCCTTTTTACCGACTTCGTTTAGAATGACGCACAAACAATTTTTTAATAAAATTCTATATATTTTGAACTCAAATAATTATTATCCGTTGTCATGGAGACCCGTGAAGACTTCAATGCAAAATTGTCAATATAACATTTGTTGTCAAGTTTCGGCTCTCCCATTGGTCAACGGATTTAGGCACAGAGTGAAACCTATTTGTGCAACCTCCTTAGTTGCTTGAACTGCGTTGCTTGCCGCAGTGCCGCAGGTACCGTTCGTCAGACCAAGGCTTAATGTATCCATCCCACTCCTAAAGCAGGGCTTTCTTCAATCGTCTTTTCATTAGATTCTCACAAACGAATAATTTAGTATGCTCTTAAGTGTGGTCCTAAATAAATTCTCCGTAAAATTATAATACACGTTAGAGTTTTTGTAGATCAGTGTCAATGATACAACATTAGGAAAAATAATGATTTAAAGATGAGAAACAACCAAAACATCAATACATTTTTAAATACTTGGCCCTGTCACCTATGTAGATCAAACATATCTTTAGATTAATGGTTTCTTAGATTTACGCGAATGTTACACATTGAAATAAAACTATTTTATTATTTATTTATTTATTTAATTAATACTTTTTTGCACTAAATGGACATATACAAATGCAAACTTATACAATTGTAAAAAATAAACCTAATCGCGATAAAATCCGTATAAAATAGTTTCATTTCAATATCTTTAGATTACCAAGTGCAGTCCATATTCTTAACGCATTGAGCCTAGCCGCTGCTACAATCTAGTAAATTTCTTCAATTACTAGTCGTCTATGAAACATTCTAGGTAGTATGAGATTGTAAAGCCACTAGTAGGTACTGCCTCGCGCGACCCCAGACGCACTCAAGCCACTCCGCGGAGTAAAATTAGAAACAGCCACCTCAGGGTCAAGATAAGACGGCAACTATTCAAGATTAACACCGAAGATTGAACTTTCGTTTTACACCAGAACTTTCGCGGTGTAAATTCTGAAAGAACACTAAAACTAAGTCATTTTAGGAGCTTATACTGATTCGAAAGGACTATAATGCACCTGGCGGTAAGAGCAGCGCAATCTTAATAGAGTATCCGGATCCACCGACGAGAATTAATGATAGTGTCTGTTCTCTGGTTTTACATCACTATGTAAGGTAGTAAATAAGTATATGAGAGAAATCGAACAATAGTTCCTTATCCGATCCTTTGTCGTAATTCAACACGCCTGGAGTTAACTTATCCTTTTTCAATTCCGGCTATAATTTTTCAACGCTACATAATTATAAAGTCAACGTAAAACATTTTATTTAAAGTGAAGTAGGGGCGTATTGCTGTGCTATAAACAAATTCGGGTGTAAGCAGAGCTCTCCCATCTCTGGGTTTTAACTTTGAATCCGGACTAGTTGTTTTGCCATTACTCTAACAAAAGTTTCATGATTTAAATGCATTAATACGCTTGTTTCGCGACACATTATTGCCGGCTGGAGGATTCATGCAGACGCGACGTGACAAAACAGCGCCGCGCGGAACTAATTCTTGTGCAATTATGACACACTAAATTACCTTTTAAATGTTTTGCACATGTTTTAAACGTACAACTTGGTAGGTAAACAACCAAAACACGTAATACAATCGTTGATTACCGGATTATGTATTATAAATGTGACATATTATGTAATCATGGGTTACAGGATCACTAGTCAAATTATTGATACCAAATGCATCCTTGAACATCAAAAAGTATAAATTTTTACCATCGTCTTTTAAGCGGCATGTAAAATTAACAATCATTTATTTAATACCTACGTATCGAAAGCGTCGACTAAGTTTTTGCTTCTCTTAACGCTGCCCATTTATCATTTCCATTTTTAAAAGCCGATAAGGCGCCTGTGGTTTTCCAGGATAATGCTAATGGGCGTTAAATATGTACCTTCACGTTAATATAAGTTGTAAGAAAGCGCAATATTTAAATAGTTTGCAGTTAATATTATAGAACTAGTTTTGCTCGCGGCTGCGCCCGCTTGAAAAAGCTTCTGCAAGATAAAAGTCTGCTATATATTTCACCTGCATAAATAGTCCCCTATTGCCTTCCACGATAAATGGACTATCCAAACCTAAAATAATTTTTCATTTCGGACCAGCAGCTCCTCAGGATAGCGCGTTCAAACAAATAAACTCTTCGGATTTTTATATTTGTATAAATAGGTAAAACAAAGTACAATGTACCTATACATGTAAGTAAAGACATAAGTACATACATAAACTCATGCCTTTTTCCCAGAAGGGGTAGGCATAGGTGCTACCAGGACACCCTCATTGCTTCCTATATGTTTCGTCTCACGAAGTCATAGGGGGCGAGCCTATCGCCATCTCGGACATAAATTCCTTACTCTGGGTTGATAATTAATAGAAAAATGCAATATCACTTTGCCCGAACTGGGATTTGAACCCGAGAACACAGTTTTGTAATCATACCGCAGTACAACTACGCCACCGAGGCAGTTAAAGGTAAGACGAGTAGGCAATGACTCACATATTACAAGTATCATATAAGGTAATGCTTGTAGGTTGTAACAGGATTAAAGTTCAGAGCATTTCGTTCACCCATTATACGTATTTTCCTTTTGCTTCACCTACCTATACAATGCCAGTACTAATCATTACAAACCAGCCGTTGTTAATCACGGAGCTAATCCTAATTAATAAGTAATTAACTTCCTTACACGCTTTTTAATTATGGAACTAAATAAGCGGAACATAAATAAGAATATTTTTCTCTCTAGTGTTTTTCTGTTGATTAATCATTTAGCGCTATTAAGACAGGGGAGCTCAGTACTAATGTTCTGAAGTAGACTGGACTCCACTATCTGATAACACATTTAGATTATACGATTTAAAAACGACGAGAGACTTAATTGCCTTTTCTAGGTTGCAGTTATCGAACGTTTCCGAGAGCGTTTCTCTCGCTCAGAGCAAGAATTACTGAAAACTTTATTCTTTGGAAATTTTCCGCGAACAAATAAAACACACTCGTTTAACCTCGTTGCGGCTCCGCAAAGTTGGCTCACGTGCGCTAAGCCCTCGGGAACTTTACGGATATATTGGTATATCGGCGTATATTTTCGGATAAGTTAATATTTTATTTCACCTTAAAGGCTATTTGTTGACACTATTACACGTTGTGTAGTAGTGGCAGGTATGATAATAACATCTGTATTAAATAGGGCAGTTTATGTTTGCTGCTTTCGACTGCAAAAGAAGATTAGCATTTTGACGAAGGAACAATAAGAGCTACTCGGTTTCGACATACAACGCCATTTACATGAGGAGAGTTTCTCGCGGCGAGAATCGTATGCGATAATCGTAAGACATAATCACCATAGATTATCGTGTTCTGACAAATGTTTACACGATGCAACTTCTTTACATCCTTACGATAATCGTATCTCCGAGGCGAGTAATTCTCCCCGTGTGAATAGGGCTTTAGACGCAAAACAAACATTTGTCGTTCACACAAACATTTGACGGTTTTTCACCGTCAACAGGAGTGTTAAGGAAAAGTGTTAAAACCTAAAGTGGCACGTTTCAATCATGCCAATAGTACTGAATGTAAAATATGACTTCCTAGCTATTAAGGATATAATCCTTTGAAGATACAAACGAGTTATTATCAACTAAAGTGCAGCTGTATTTTCAGATCACGTCCCAAATGCACAGGAAAATATTGATGGGAAATCCGTTATTTAATCATAGGAACGTTATTGGCAATGTCAATATTCTTTTAGTAACTTTATTTGTTACTCATTTTAATAAACGAGTACAATTTCAAATGAAGTACGATTCAAAACCGCATATCCGGTTTGAAGGACCATCACGATGTAGAGTGATGACTTGCATCAATTTTATTATACTGGGTATATCAAGACTGCGACCGAAAACGCAGTCAGGTTTCAGTTTTAGTGGTTACAGGTTTTTTATTTGCTTTGTGTCTGAAGTCACTAATACTACCAGCTTCCTTTTCGGTCGCAGTCTTGATATACCCTGTATGTTGATAGAAAAATAGGAAAAAGTAGGTATAAAAATTTGAGTAAATAAGACGTAGGTTGATATGTTAAAATAAAATAACTCATCAATTTTGTTTCCATTTTATCTATGCTTTCTTTCTAATTACCCTGAATTGGGAATATTAATCGGTACATATTATGTTGAGTGTTTTATCTGCACTAGATATTATCACAATATATATGTATGTATAGTATATAAGTTCTTATTGGGTTTTTGGGCACAGAGGAATATAAGCTTTTTCTACTCTAAATTAGAAATCTTTTTAGCATGGCAATGAGATCGCCTTTTTACTATTTCCAACAATTGTTATGTTGTGTTAGCAATTACGTGTTATGCAGGAAGCCACTATTTAATCTAAAATTTAAAATAATTTATACATTTATTTTTCTACGTTAATGTATTCACGCGGACAAACAATTTTTTCTCACATCTAAAATAATCATTTTTATTATGTTACCCCAGGTTATTAAAATATTTCAGAATTAATTTGGCGCAAAATTATTTCCTATACAAATATTATTTCACTTTTTTAATAGGAGCTTAATAAGTTATAGTTTATATTTTTCACGTTCCAATTTTGTATTGAATTTCGCAACGCATATTTTCATTTTACCACTATTTTTATTTAGACTGATATAGCTACTAACTTACTCCACAAATACCATTTCTGATACTGCATTCACAATTTTAAACAAAAATATCTACTGCAGCAGTAATTCCCAGGCGTATCGAAGCTTTTTAAGCTAACACGTGTTCTGGCGATCCCTCGAGAACTCCGCACGACACGGCCGCTAACGAGGGAGCACTGGACACAATTCATTACATTTGATATACTCTGCCATGTCTTTACATATCTCACATGAATATGAGAGAAAATTATAGATAGGTCGGGCCGTAAAAATTGTGAATGTTTGAATGTATGATGTTAGTTACTTTTGTAAGCAAAAACGGCTAAATCGATTTTGATGAAATTTGGTATAGGGGTAGCTGATACCCTGGATTAATACGTAGGCTCCTTTTTATCCCGAAAAAATGTAGTGTTCCAGTGGGATGAGTCAGAAATTCGATCATATATATTTGTTACTCTTTCAAATTCGAATGGTTGGTACGGGACAGGAGAGGATAAAATGCATGCATTTCTACATGGCACAGAATGAGACGGGACAGGACCGGATATAACGGAACGGGATGAGACGGAAAAGAAAAGCAATATAACCGCTAGTAAAGAATAAAATATTTAATATTTTATTATTTTTCGTAGATCAATAAAGATGTACCTAATTAAAACATAACATACTCATTCACTTGTGCACATAATTATTTATATTCCGCTGTTACTTTATGCTTTAAAAATTGATTGGAAATAAATACAATATATTTAGTAGTTCATTAACTTCATTAAATAATAAATGTAATAATACTTTAATGATTCAGCTGGTGTATATCCGGTGTATATATATATCAGGCTTCGAGCAGATCCGCGTAATTTTGTCGGCAAGTGAAAAATAACCGTCTTTAGTGGTTGAACTTTGATCTTTCTATAGTGCGGTACAGCAGACTTTACATACCTTTGAAATTCTAGTGCAAAATTGCCAAGTATGAAAGATTCCTCCTCGATGTTTTCCTTACCGTTGGAATGAGTGGTAATTATTTAGGAAAACACACCTAACTTCGTAGATAGAAACTGTTTAATAATTATATGCAAATGCACAGTTTTTACAACATAATTTATACGCGAGTCGCAAAACCCTCATGTAGCTCTCAAGTACCGCCTCGGGAAACATTGGAATTTGAAGAATAGCCGATTGCATATCATAGAACTTTAAAGAAACTTCGAACAACCATTCCCCCAGTAGAATTTCTGCAACTAAATACGATGACAATGACGATGTAAAACATACCCCTGTTAATTATAAATATGAAGAAAATTTACATTGGTTAAATGAGGAATTAATAGATACATAAACCATCCCCTTTATCCCAGGAGGGGTAGGCAGATACGCCACCAGGACTCCCACATTTCGCCGTGTATGTTTCGTTCCACGATGTGATACCAGCCATATCGGGCACAAATTCCTGGCTCTGGGCTGATAATGAATAGAAAAATCAAATATCAATTTGCACAACCTGGGATTCAAACCCGAGACATCAGCGTTGTAATCGCACCTAAGTACAACTGTGCCACCGCGCCTCGGTGGCACAGTTTGTATACTCAGACGGAATCAATCATCGATATCTATCATTGTATGTCGATCGATGTCGAAAATAGACCAATCAGGGCCAAGATGCTATATACTATTTACTATAGACATTTATCTAATGTGTTTTGATTGGTTAATTTTCGAGATCCATCCTTAGACAGGTATTATTATTATTATTAAACGTTCCCGCACTACTGAGGATCGCGACCACATGTGATGTTCCTCCAACGTGTTCGGTCCTGGGTGGCATGGACCGCGTGGTATAGGCTACCACCAACCGCCTTCTTCACAATGTCCGACTATTTGGCTGGTGTTCTGCCTCTGGCGCGCTTGCCTTCAATTCGTCCCAATATTATGAGCTTCTCTATAGGTAATTCATGTCTGGGAGACCGCATGATGTGTCCAAAGTAGCTCAAAACACGTTCCTGACAAATGGCAGAGAGTCTCTTTTGAATATTTAGTTCCATCAAAATAGACTCATTGGTTCTCATGGCGATCCATGGTATACGGAGCATTCTCCGCCACACCCACATCTCGACAGGTATTAAGCTCGCTTATTAATTTAGGCCCTTAGCCGTTCATTCAGGTCTACTAAACGTAACTCCTTCATTAGTCTTACAATTAGATACCCTTGTCTTTCCAGAAGATTCTACGTCTTATGCCAGCTTAATTGCCTCATTCAGTGATGTTTCTAGTTTCTAGAATCAAGGTTCATTTAACCCTACTTTTGTAAGCGGGATGACCTTTTTTGAACTACAAGTTATTATATCTTGTGACTAACATGTTGGAGTGCTCATCGGTTGACAAAATATCTATTTTTTACTATAGTTGAATAAAGCCAAATTGATATAGCTGTTAGAAAATAGTGTCTTCAGATAGCACCTTCACTGCCCAACTAAATACATTTTTTTAAAAGACAGCAATTTATTTGTCATATATTTATAAGAAAATCTTGCATAAATAATACAATGAGTATTACAAGTAATTCGTATTGATGTGTAAGAAAATATATTATTAGATTTTACACGAGAACATAGAAAATAGGTGTAATCATACTATGCAGTATAATATACAGGTATATAGGTACTCGTTAAACAATAAACAGAGATGCTAACAAGATAAGATGGTCATAATAATTTTATTTTATTATTTTACATTCAATTTTACTTAAGAAATTTAAATTTGAAGAAACGTGTTTTCAATGAAATATGTTGTACAGAATTGTAACACATTTTACCTACACAAGAAATCGAAAGATTCATGTATTGTGTTCGTCTGCTTTATAGCCACTGAAGCATTTATAAATATAAAGAGAGAGTGGTAATATAATTAATTGATAGTCGAACATAACACATAATGCCCAATAGAAGCCCAAAACACCTTTTAACCTGTCATCTATCCCCTTCTAATTTTGAGAATTAGCAAAGCAGCTACAGTACAAATGTTGCAAATGTTCATGAGTGGCGGAATCACTTATTACCAGATGAGCAGTTTCCGCGGTTGTCAGATCTATGCAATAAAAAATGACAAAAGTATTTAGTTTTAAACGCATTATTCATGAAATAGACATCATTAACCTCGCTGAAACAAAAAACTTTTTGACGATAAAATATTGCAAAATCACTGCGATCTATTCAGATTGGACCGTAGATATGAGAATTCCCCCGATGAGGATAAATAGAGACGCGATGGCTCACTTCAATTATCTTCTTTTGTATTGCAAACGTCTTACCTTCCCTCTGGGAAATACGTTTTCCTTGTGGTAAAAATATAACTTATGATGTTTATT
This sequence comes from Deilephila elpenor, assembly GCA_949752805.1. Classification (NCBI taxonomy): domain Eukaryota; kingdom Metazoa; phylum Arthropoda; class Insecta; order Lepidoptera; family Sphingidae; genus Deilephila; species Deilephila elpenor. The sequence goes on from OX457112.1 coordinate 8,200,386, forward strand.
ACATTTTAAAACAAATGTTTGTATATTTTATTCCCTTTTTTAATTTGTGTTCATTTATATACTGGTACAATGAAGTGACTGCCTCGGTGGCGTAGTTGTGCTACGGTACGATTACAAAGCTAAGGTTTCAGGTTCGAATCCCGGGTCGGACGAAGTGAATTGGATTTTTCTATTCATTATTATCCCAGAGTCAGAAATTGTGCCCGATATGGCGATAGGTTTGTCCCCCATCACATCTTGGGACGTAACATATAAGGCAAAATGTAGGGTTTCTGGTGGCACCTCTGCCTACCACTTCTGGGAAAACGGCGTGAGTTTATGTACGTATGTATGTATGTGCGGTGAAGTGACTACTTGACGATTTGTACAACATAATGTTACCTATTGATTTGGTTTTATGATAAATTATCCATGATCAAATAATATTTCTCGAATTTATAAAACTACATAGAATGATTTGTGGATTGGGGAATACAACCTAGGTCTTCACACCATTACTGAACCAACAAAATGGCGTATATTTACTTGTACATATGCGGAAAACCTAACACATCATAATAATTATCACCTCATAATTACTCACTTAGTACATTTAGTTAGAGTACAACAAATGGTAAATAAATCTAATTAGCAACACTGACGTCACAGAGGAACATTAATTCGCATCTAATGAATAAAGAACCACGTGGATTAAAATGAAAATTAATAATACAACAATCAATCACCGATGTGCCATTGTTATTGCGGCTGATTGGAGTTGCAGGGAGGGAATGGGAGTAAAGGGGTGGGGGTAAAAGGTGGGTGTAAGGGGTGGTTCAATACAGATCAGACATCCCCACCTGGCGATTGTTACAATTGTGCATTTGCATGTAGCGTTCCGGTTATTATCGACAGGGGTCAAGATACACTGGTATTGTTGTATGCGCAATATTGTATTTTCAAATTGTTTATTGAAATTTTATTTTTTTTATTTTCTGTGTTGGTTGTGTTATTCTACTACTCTGTTTAGTGAAGGAGAATGACCATTTTACTATGAAACTTAGTATCGATGCGAAGATTTTTGTCCCTCGATGAAATCTACTTTTTTGTGTAAGGAAAAATATATATTTTCAATAAAAAAAAACATAATTGCGATCCAAGCCCGAAGTTCTTGGAGAAATTAACTTGATGTCCAGTCACTCTGGTAGCCCTATGTGTAGTAATGGCTGACGTATCGTAAAATGTGACGATAATTACTTTATTTTATAAAAATCTGTCACCCGGGATAAAACAGGAAAACGTTTGAGGATAAACCATAAAAACTGCTATAATTAATTTTAGCAGTATCCTATTAGGTATTCTCCTTTCAGATGAGTGCGTAGTCCGTTCATTCTCGTTATAATTCTTCTGGGCAGAGGTTTTATTTCACATTATTTAAAATGCATTAGCTTTTTCAAAATACTGGTAGTGTCAAACTGCTAAGTAATTTCATATGTATTTAGTCCTTCGACAAATATTACTCACTTCGCAGAATCTTGTTAACATAAATAAAATCTATCGTAGCTAATAAAAATTATTAAAAGTACATTTTTTTTTTCAAAAATAATACCTATAGTGCTTAGAATATTTTAAAGTTGTAACCAGAGGAATTTGTGGAAACTTGGCTACGTAATGTTAAATTAATTTTTGTTTCACGTCTTGTGTTTTCTGAATACATTGTTACGCGAAATGTCACTAACCTAGAATCCTAATGTAATTTATATTTTCGCATGTACTGGAAGTATCTAAACTATAAAACTAAGAGATTGACAAAGCATAGCTTGTACTGACGGCTCTCGGTACCGTATTTTAGGATTTGTAGGCCTGAGTAAACAGCCCTAGGATTACAGCGTGCGGCTCACCAAAAGTGGAGTTAAAAGGTTCTTACAGGGTCGGAAACGCGCGAGTGACACCTCTGGTGTTGTAGACGTCTATAGGCTACGGTAACTGCTTACCATCAGGCGGGCCGTAAGCTTGTTTGTCTCCTTATTTGTATATACAGGGTATATCAAGACCGCGACCGAAAACGAAGCCAGGAGGTAGTATTAGTGATATCAAACACAATGCAAGTAAAAATTTGACAAAAAAAATCGTAAATATTTTTTTTTGTTATTTTTTACATATCGCCGTATTTGAGTGATTAATACATAATTTTTCTAAAATAATGACATACATCGCTTAATTTTTAAATACGCGATGGTAAAGCAGCAGACCGGGCTCTGTGGCGTACCTTGGGAGAGGCCTATGTCCAGCAGTGGACTGCAACGGGCTGATGATGATGGTACGTAAGGGTTTAAATTACTATTTTTGCAAAACTAGGTATTTAATCCTCAAAAAACGATGATTTATAAAAAAAATTATTTGCATTGTGTCTGTAACCACTAAAACTACCACCCGGCTTTGTTTTCGGTCGCAGTCTTGATATACCCTGTATATGGTGGACTATATGGCATAACCCCTCTCAATCGTACTCTCGATTGTAGAGGAGGTTCGTGCCGTGTAGTGGGATGTATATGGTCTGATACAGTACAGTTACGGCGCACGGCGACGGCAAAAGTCATTAACATTCAGAAAATGCATATTCCAATGTGGTTTTTCATTGTATGCTATGGAAAATATAAATATCTGCATTGACACACCATTCGAAATCAATGCTGCAATACTTATTGTATTTAAACACAACAATGGAATGGCTCATCTATGATTATATTATTAATACCAAGTTATTGTTTTATGTGTATGCCAGTCAATAAATTTGCTTTCTAATCAACAACGCTGGGAAAAAACCATACATAACGCACATTACATGTACATTTTATTATGCATTTCCACTTTATGTAATAAGAATTATTTCAGAAGTTGACTAAGCGAGAGATAAATCAAAAAAATAAAGTACCTACCTACTTGAGTACGTAATTTATGTATGTAAATAAATTTATTTTATTTACCACACGTGTTCATGGCTCATTGCACGGAACGCTCATTGTATTGACTAACTCTATCTCGTATACGAAAATCTTGAATATGAGTACAGTAAAACGGGGTGAATCGAAACCCAGGGGGAATAGAAATAACCTCATCTAACCGTCTTGTTTTATAAAATAATTATATTTAAACCTCGGCGGCTTAGTTGTACTACGGTACGGTAATGCCGAGGTCTCGGGTTCGAATCCTGGGTCGGGCAAAGTGATATTGGACTTTTCTATTCAAGATCAGCCCAGAGTCAGGAATATGGCGATAGGTTTGCCCCCTATCACATCGTGGGATGAAACGCATAAGGCGAAATGTTGGTGTCCTGGAAGCACCTCTGCCTACCCTTTTGGGAAAAAGGCGTGAGTTCATATATGTATGTACATGTTTAAACCACTCTAAAGTTTATGTTTTTGGTAAGTAGAAGAAAACAAACGTATGATTTAAATTTGAAAAATATATCATACTTTACAGTTAAAAACTTGACCAGTTGTGTTTCTATTCACCAGCTGGTTTCGATCCATCCCGTTTCACGATAGGTAGCTATTGTTTACTGCAAATATTATATTTTGGCAGTCCGTCCGTCTGCGGAACTGGGTTGTGAAATTCTAGCTAAGTGTCTGGCTGAGGTGACGTCATCGCAAATACGAGTGCGCTTTCGTTTCTAGCTAAATATTTGCAATGTTGCGTAATATCGCTTTCAAAATATGTACATATGTTTATCCGTTGAATTGCTTAAAGAAAATAAATTGGGATTTATTTAGAAATTATATTTTGTATTTCACGAGGAAAATAATGTAGTTCCAATGTTTAACTAAAAATGTGTTCTTAGCATAAAAAATGATTTTCCTACCATCTACATTCTATGTCTGAATGTGTACTAGCAGTTAGTGCATTGTGGTTTTTATGCGTAATGCAAAATTTTAATTTTATTACAATCAGCTGCCTGCTTCATGGCATTTTAATTATTATATATTTCCCGAGAGTAAAATCTCTCCCAATGTGGGAACTGGGATTCACACACACACAGCTAACAACATTTATTCACAGCCTCCGCCAGCCATATATGACAGCCTCCGTGGCGCAGTTGGTTAGACGCCAGCTGTGAAACGAGAGGCCGCGGGTTCGATCCCCGCACCGAGAGAAATGTTTGTGCGGCCCACAAATATTTCTTTCGGGTCTGGGTGTTTGTGAGACCGAAAAGTCTCTCGTAGTTCTGATACCTGCGACACAAGACTTAATTGATCTTAATGTGGGGTCGGGACTATGTGTGTGACTGTTGGGTGTATTTATTTATTTATTTATTTATTTATTATTCACTGTCTTAAAACCATAAAGGCGGAGTAGAAACTCGTTTTCTTTACTTAATCTTCATATTCGTACCACCTTTGCCAATTAAGCGCAACCATGTAATAACTCCGTAAGCAAACGATGTATATAATTTGTAGGAATACGCTCGCTAATCGAATCTGCCTGTATTTAAACTGATTTGAGTTTTCGAGCGAGACCCAGACTCCATTAGGCGTAATTGAACCAGGCAACGACGTATGAATTACATATGAAATGGTATAGTTTACGAGGTTGTGTGGTGTATATTTAGGGAATTAATAATATTAGTCCTATAATTTCGATTATAATTTTAAAGGCAGTTTTGTTAAAACTGGATCTGAAGTTTTCGCTTTACGTTTTGGTATATTATATATTGTAGATTAGAATGAATTATTTTTGCTTTACTTCAGTATTTAATCGATTAGGATTTTGAAGTACATACATACATAAACTCACGCCTTTATCCCAGAAGGGGTAGGTAGGTAGGTTCACGTTTCGTCTTGTATATTCCGCCCACGATGTGATTATATATTAGGTGCAGGTTATAGCAATTCCATACCTTAAAATTGCCAAATTACTTCCAAAATGTTTTTGCTGCTTCGGCGATTTAATTCGATTTTTGGATGTTTGGTTATCGCCGGATTAAGGAAAAAACGTAGCGTTGCTACAATTTTTGATGGATACAACAACGAATAAATTAAATAAATTTGCATATTTGTGATAATAAAAGTTTGTATAGGATTTTTTTTATGTGGGAATTTTCAATGCACATGTTTGCAGAAGATAAATATTATAATAATAAAATGTGAGAAATTACAATATGCAAACGTGGTGAAGACGAATCTTGTTTTGCAATTTATGAGATTAATTGTGTGTAGGCACCGATGAACGGTTCTTTTGTGCTGTGTGACAAGGACGCACGAAGTTAAATTATTGCTTTGTAATTTATTTATCTTGTAGATTTATGTTTGAAATCGAGTCAGTGTTATTAATTATGTTTTATTTAATCAATCAATTCTCAAAAACAAATAAACAAAGCTTATTTCTGCAATTCTCATTGAATTCAGAGTTACGGTTGAACAATGCTTGGATTGCAATTTTAAACAGGCGTAAACGTATGTCCAGTAACTAAAACCAAAACTATTTCAAAATATATTACGCAAATCTGAAATTATCGAGAATATTTATTAAAACACGTGACAGAGGAATTAAATACAAAAAAATATGATTTTATTATGCGAATAAAACGTTAATAAATATTATAACATTAATTTGCATTATTAATAGGTAATTATATCTGGTAATTAAGTTTTATTTAATTTAATATTGTTATTTCCATATAAGATATTTTTTTCATCTTATGGCGTTTTTTCTGTGTTTTCGTATCGTAACCCTACTACTAGATAATATGGATAAAATGTACACCAGCGGAGCCAATGAGCAGTGACAGAAAGCCTTTTAAAATTTCAGCACTGAGCCGCCCGCAGTCTGCCCAAAATGAATGATTTTTAAAGGTAAAAAAAATATGAAATCCCTCCGCGCCTCGAGAACGCATTAAGCTGGCTTGTTGACAAATGACAGCAGTCGTTAAGCCTTCACAGAAATTCTGTGGCGGCTTCAAAACGCGCCCACTGAATTGGTTCAATAAAAAAAATAGGCTGATTAAACAGATTCCTTTGATTCTGTCGAATTTGTAAAAAATTAAATAAAAACCTGACGAATTCCCAAAGTACATTACAGTCTTTTTTTATTCAACGATGAAAAAACATATTAATGCCGCCTCATTTACTTTTTAATTTAACGGGGGTGAAGCAAAGTTTTAATTAAATAAAACCTTTTTTTCCATTAGGTTTTGTGTCGGCTTGTTTATTATAATTAACCTTATTTCACGCGGGCTTATTAGACTAGGTTATTATTATTTCTTTAATTATTTTCGGGGGATTTTTTTGTAACAATTTCAAACAAATTGATATTAAATCTTGCGGCTATTTGCGTGCTGATTACAGTTCAATAAATATTATATTAACGCGTAGAATACGTACAGGATGCCTAGTTAATAAGCGATATTCAATGTAATGTGTGACTGCCCTGTCTAGAAATATTAGAGTGACATCTTGCGGCTAATTCATAAACTAGACATGATACTGTAACAATACAGTACTGCCAACGAAACGTAATTTATTCTTATCTTCAAAAGAGGGCTGCTTTTACTCCTTAGTCTGTGGCTGCTACTAAATATTGCCTAGTTTGTGGGACTTTTCGTATAGATAATAAATGCACAAACAGATTTAATTAGTGGGACGTGGGTTTGGATCTAAAAAGTTCAAAGGAAAATTTGCATGCCATAAACTCGATGTACTCGTGTTTATTTTATTATAACTGAAAGCCTACAATCTACATATAAGAATTAATACGGTTGAACTTTTGACGGAATAAAATATTATGCATTTATATGAGGTTTGCTGTGAAATTGATTTGTAACAATACAAATATTTGTTAAAGCACAAATATTAACAGAAGTAAAAACTGTAGAGCTTAAGACCGCCATTTGTACTTTATTTTTATTATTGTTTCTGTATAGTAATTTGTTGTGTATAATAAATATTTAAATAATAAAAAAAAAAAAACTCTTATTAAAAAATCTAAATCAAAATATTTGTATCAATCATTAATGACTTACTGTCCATGAATTTCTGTTTATAACCCTTTTTCAAGTCGATTAAAATAGGTCAGCCTTCGGCGTATAATAGATGCGGCTGATAAAGCCTGCCGACCCTCGGCTATGGGTTCTAACCCTGTTTCAGGTGAGTCGGGCGACCTCGGGGTCACGGCCGCGGAGTCGGAGATCGATGATTTTCGCAAACTACCGCGCTTTAACATACCAGGTTTAGATGTGGAATATTCTTGAAGGTAATTAACATTTAATTTCTTTTAAGGTTAGTCGTATTTCTGACTTAATGTTATAATGTTTATTTAAATTAAATGATGTAGGAAGTAGTGTTCAAATGTTTTAATTTTTCCAATTATTCATAATTGCTGATTAAAGTGGTATTATTGTTTTGTTTTTCAAAAATAAGGTTTAATAATGATGCAGAATATAATTTTATATTTATTAAATTGTTCACTTGCTTATTAATGTTATTGAATTAATTAAATTTATGAATATATATTTTCTACAATTTAGCATTAACTAAATTCGTTTTATTTAATTTATATAATTATCTGTGTGAATGTTTATTAAAACCAAATGATAGAACAATTAAATAGATAATTTTTGTTTTTATTATCGAATAAACCGTTAAGAGGAATTAAAAACAATAATTTGAATTATTTATAGTTACTAAAATACGGTAGTTAAGTTTTATTTCGTTTAATATTGTCATATCCATTCATTTTTTTTCTAATGGTATTTTGTATGTTTTTTCATGTCGTTTAAAGAGATTGCCACTAGAAAAAAACATACTCCACTAGCGACACCTAGCAGCGAATAGCTGTACTACAATATTATCAACGCCATCTAGGATTTAATTCGGGAACAACACCTCTATTTTGCAGTTCACAGTTTTACTGCTAAGATGGCGCTACTGCGGCCAGAAACTCAGTGCTGAAAGCGCTCGAAGTACTCTACTTCGGTTTTTCATTATTTTATGTAAATTGTTTATTGATTTTATTACAATACATTTTATTAAGTCTTGGTAAATTATTAATGATTCTGGCCTCATTCAAGTGAAATCGAAATTATGTACTTGTATAAATATTATTAGGGAGGATAATTGTTGTGAGTCGTGTAGCCCCAGGCTCTATTAGAATCAATGGCCCTACAGGTCACAATAGCCAGGTTACTCTACTTGTATGTAAATTATACCTTCATACATTCATACATCAACTCACGCCTTTTTCCCAGACGGGGTAGGTAGAGGTGTTACCAGAAAACCCATTTTTGGCTTGTGTGTTCCGTTCCACGATGAAATAGGGGGCGAGCGTATTGACATATGGGGCGCAAATTCCAGACTCCAGGCTGATATTTATAGAAAAGTCCAACACAGTCGGCCTTTGATAGTTCGAAGTTGAAGGGAACTCTCTAATACTTCATATTGCTAAAAGTTCGAAATGTTGAGAGGTTTGTATGGTGTAGATGTATAGGCCTGCATAGTCGTTTGTGTGCATACAAATTTCAACATATTTCGATTTGTCGAATGCTTGCGTAAAAGAGAACTCAGCACTGTAGTAGCGTTACGACTGCGCCATAGAGGCAGTCATGTTATGTATACGTATTATGGACAAAATACATTAAGAATTAATATAAGTCTACATCAGCACACATTGTTACGAGAAGGCGTAACGAGGTTTGATCTTAATTAAGATCAGGATTGTTGCAATTTATTTAATATAAGCAATTTTGTTAATGACGTTAAAAACTGCCTTCATTTTGCATCGACGAGTATAACTTCATTAACCTCGAGACACTTTGTTGTACTGAAGTTAAAAATAAGCTGTTTAAACTATGTAGATCAACCTAGATTTTTTAAAGATTTAAGTGTAATATTTTCAACATTTATTTACATTTTAAATTGAAGATTTGATTTAATTATTTTTTAAAAAAATAAAATCGTAGCGCATTACCTACCGGGTATATCAAGACTGCGAACCAGGTGGTAGTTTTACACACAAAATTAATAAGCAATCCCAATCCCTATCCAAGGATCGATCCGGAAAATAGACCAATCAGAACACATCAAATGTGAGCGTGTCGGCAATACCTTGAGCCCATTGGTTTATTTTCACGATCGATCTTTAGATAGAAACGAAGATCGTTTATTAATCTCGGCCATTAGTGGTTACAGACACAATGCAACTAAAAATTTCGCAAAAAAACTACAAAATTACCATACAATTAATTCCATCTCCATTCAACTCTCAGGTATATTAATATTATTAATAAATAACCATTCAGTGCATCGGCTTTTTGCATCGTGGGTTACGAATTCGATGCCTGCACAAATACTGGCACATATATTTGTCCAAGTTTAGGTATTTGTGCATGTGGAATTTCTGTTCGTAAATTCACTTGTGCATTTGGATATACAAGGAATCCTTAAATTGATGAAACACTTGATGACAAATCTACACATACAAACTCCTTTCTTTATTCAAAGAAGGTAGAAACACCTAAATTAGGCACTCCTCGCTTTACAATTACACAAACAGACCTTTACTCTAACAAAACATAAGAAGGTTAACCCAATGATGTAAGTTGAATACCCAACTAAATTCTGGAGGTTCTGCCATATTGCGTGGGCGTAGCAGACGGCGCGTCGTAATTGGGAGGGCTCTGTTGCCTTCTCAGCTGGTTTATGAGACGTTTTACGTCATGCCCGCTCGTTTGGTTCAAGTCGTATTAAGGCACGACTTTCCCTGCTTGCCCTATTTTAGAAGTAACCTATTTTTTGAGTTGTTATTGTTTTTGGTAATTAAAATTTTCTGAGTCTGTTAATTTTAATAAAAAGATGGGCAAAAGATCTGGCAGCTTACGATTTTATCATAAACCTTATAAACTATCTGTATTTCATTTTGTATTAATTATCTCCAATAGATTTCAATGAAAATGTGTTCAACAATGAACGTCATGCGGCTGAGCTGGCTGTCGAAATTACTTGCATAGAAATGGATAGAGAGTAGGGGGGATATGGGTTGTGAAACGTGAAGTCCTAGATTCAATTGTTAGATCCTTCCAAACTGTGTAAGTTTTTCGTATTGAAAAAAAATCATATCAGTTGCGTGGGACCAAAATTCATGCTTGGCTGGGTAGTTAGCTAGCCCCTTTCATATTTTGGGAAATAAGCTTAGCGCAACCTGGGTGCAATTAGTAACTCCTATGCCTATCGAGCTATTTGTCAAAGATTAACGAACTCGTTAATGACCAGGGCTCGCGCATGAATATTGCAAATAGATCGGCGGTGTTAGACATTACGCAACGAGTAACTTCGATTGTTTCGTTACTCGCGTTAAAATCATCGTGCAATGAAACCAAGTTGGCTAATATGCAACGCGAGTTAGATCAATATAAACGCGTTAACATTTCCACCGCAGAATCCAATAAGACTTTTGCCAATAATTTAAAATTGCGTTTAGCTAAACCCACTCCGGTAGTGGAGCCGCGCGCCCCCCTTCCGTGCGTAATAGCTTACCCGACGAGTGAACGGTCAGCTGATCTACCGACATCATCCGCGACTAAACAGGCGCTCTTTAAGGCAATTAAGCCTAGTGATGATGGGTTCCAAATCGTGGGCGTTAAAAAAACCTCTAAGTCCGGTGTTGCTCTGCGCCTCGCTAATGAGTCACAAATAAAAAAATTAGAATCCGTCGCCGCGATAAAATCGGCGGGGCTGCGTCTCGAAAAACCAAAGGGCCGCCGTCCCCGTATTTTAGTTAAAGATGTGCCATCCTCCATGGAAGACCGCGCTTTCTTAACCGCATTATATCGTCAAAACATCAAGGACGAATTGCCTATAAAGGAGGATGACTTTTCAAAATCCGTTAAAATAACCCGCAGACGAATTTTAGAAAACGGTCGGAAATGGATAGGCTTAGAATTAGATTCAGGACAAACTTTTCATTGATTGGGCCACCTGCCGTTTTATCGATGACATTGATGTAGTTCGTTGTATGAATTGTCAATATTACGGGCATGTACAAAAGTTTTGTACAGTAAAAACACCAACGTGCGCCATCTGTGCTGAGTCACACGAAACTAAGGCGTGCCCGCAAAAATCGAACCCGGAGTTTAAGCCTGTATGTGCGCCTTGCAAACGTTTTAAAAAAACACACGATCATCGTTGTGGGTCTCAGGAATGCCCAACATACAAGAATAAGCTCGAGCAATTAGTTTTGTCGACCCAATATTAAATAAATATGGATAACTTTGCAATCGGTCAGTTAAATCTTCATAACGATAGGGTAGCGACGTCAGAATTAGACATGTTAATTCGCGATTATAAACTGAATGTCGTGCTGGTTCAAGAGCAATACCAACATGCGCGATTACGTAGTAGGGTGATACAACTCGATAACAACTCACGAGCAGGTATTTTCGTGTCGGTTTCAAATCTTACCGTTACCTCAGTACGTAATCTTATGACGTCACACTGTGCTGTCGCGGAGGTGTCGAGTCCGATCTGTAAGGTTTTTCTTGTGAGCTGTTATTTTCAATACTCCGACCCTGTGGGTCCCCACTTGCATCACCTCCGCTATGTCTTGCGGTCCCTCGCTGGACATAAAATTATTATAGGTGCTGACGTTAATGCGTCATCAATCCTTTGGTATGGCAAATATCGCTCCACCGATACCGAGCGACGTTGCGCTATAGAAGATTTCATTGCAGAGATGAACCTCGAAGTACATAACACCCCCGATGCACCACCTACTTACAGCTGCCCAATGGGCGAATCCTCTATTGACGTCACACTTTCTAGTGGAGACGTCCGTATTGATAGGTGGCGCGTCCTGCCGGACGCGTCGTGTAGTGACCATCGCCTGATTGTGTACGAGTTCTTGCCTAGAGTGACACAGAGTCCGGTACATAAAAATTGTAATTTTAGATATAAATCCATAGGTGCCAACTGGGATTTATTTAGCTCTTTATTTGCTCAGCATGCCAGGGACTTCACTCGCGATGATCTGTCAGCTGAGACTTGTGCCGAGATTATCTCGGACACGTTTACGTATTGCGCGGACGTTACCATTGGTCGAGGTCCCATCACAAAGACTCGGAGGTGTGATTGGTGGAATGACTTACTAGTCCAACTACGTCGAACTTACTCGGTATTTTCCTGGACATCTCCGGTGCTTTCGACAATGCTTGGTGGCCAATGCTGCTTCTTAAGTTGAAATTGCGAGGTTGCTTTAAAAATATATATTCACTTATATACTCGTATTTCTCGCACGGAACAACAAAACTTAAACTTGGACACCATGCCGTGTCGAAGCCACTGTCGATGGGCTGTCCACAAGGCTCGGTCTTAGGTCCTTATTTATGGAATTTAGGCTTCGACGATTTTCTTACAATTCCCTTACCGTCGGGGTGTTCTTTGATTGGATATGCGGACGATGGCCTCTTGCTTATTGAGTCAAACAGTAGGTCGGGACTCGAAAATATGGCAGACACGTGTTGAAAATTAATATCTGATTGGGGCGATCGAAATCGCTTACAGTTCGCACCACATAAAACGTTCCAATTACTTCTAAAAGGAATTTTAAAATCACCGCCGCGAATTAAATTTAATAATATCACCGTAAAGAAAAAAGAATCAGTTTGTTATCTTGGTCTAATTTTGGAAAGGAATTTTTCCTTTCTTGAACATATTAAGAAAGTCGGGGAAAAATCGAAAAATAACTTTTTTGCTTTGACAAGAATATCGAAATCAACGTGGGGGCTATCTTTCAATACTTTAAAAACCATCTATGGAGCGACTTACTTAGGATGTATTACTTACGGATCCCCCGTATGGGCTGATAGGGCCACTATCGGTGCTGTGCGACGGAAATTGCTCCAGAGCCAACGTTTGGCGTTGATATTCTTGTGTAAGGCGTATAGAACTGTTAGTACCGAAGCTTTGCCAGTCCTGGCGGGTGTACTTCCAGTCGACCTGGAGGTACAACGTCGCGCCGCGATGTATTACTCAACTAGAGAGAATATGGACAAAAGATTCTTAAATTCACGTGAACTTTTAAAAGTAGACAGATTATTTAAGCCGCTCTCAGTTGTATATAACGAACTAATAGATGAATGGCAAAATAGATGGGATTTATCTTTGAAGGGTCGGCATCTATACCAATATTTTCCATGCGTGCGTGATCGTTTGACTAAGACTTGGCTAGATATCGATTATTACGTATCACAGTTTCTTACGGGCCATGGTAACTTTAAGTCTAAACTGTACTCATTTAAGCTCGTTGATTCGCCTGCGTGCTCATGTTCAACACCTTATTGCGAATATGAGCAGTCCGCGCACCATATACTGTGGCAGTGTAGTCTTTGGCAGAATGAGCGTAAAACCATGCTAGATAGTATGCAAATAACATCTGGAGTTGTATACTACACGGACCTTGTGGAGACTAGGAAGAATTTCCGTGCTTTCCGGCGATTTTGCCATACCTATTATTGGAATCAAGTATAACAGCTTACATTATAGGTCCCATTTAAATATTATAATGACTAATCCGTGGTGCTTTACAGCTGGCTTATCTGGCTGTAAACGTCTTTATGCGAGGTTATTTACCTCTTTAGTTCATTGTTTTTGTCACCCGCTTTATTAGGGAGGGAAGTGGACAATAATTTATTTCCAACTCCTCCTATTAATTTAACTTTTTTGATTGATTTCGTTGCGGGTTAAAGACAAGTTAGACATTCCCGGAGACGCGCTGGGCTTCAATGTTCAGTGTCATTAAAATGCGTGCCACTGTTGATCCTGGCTTACAGGAGTTGCAGTGGCGGGTGTGAGGGCGGGACAGTCTCCTAACTCCTATGCCTATCCCGTAGGGACTACAGTCGTGAGCATATGTTAATATAAAAACACATTAAAATTGATATCACGTTTTGTTCACAGCAGTCGCCCATTACGTGGTAATTATAACGAACACGATCAAACAGATAGTACCTACAACAAAAGACACATTTAATTAAACTTTTTTTGTGTGGTTTTTACACGCTACGATTTGGATCACGTCATTTCTAGATTAATTACATTTGTGTTATGAAATAAATATAAAATGTGTATAGAATACTATTTTGTAGAGGTATTTATGCATTTTGAAAATTAAATGTATTGTTTCCAAATAATGTATTTAAAAATTATTTTTTTACATTACTAATTCTTAACTGTAACCCAGTTATTGAGGTTCTTAACTGGGTATAGAATCTATGACTTTATAGTTCACAGCTTACATACCATAAAGTTTTTGTGGACGCAAATTTAATGCTAAGATTGGTTATGTCAGTCACCTGAGAGCACATTAAAGACATCTAAGAAAACATTATAGAAAAGATATTACCAACTATGCCATTGACACATCCACCAGTTATCACCGATTTTCCTGAATTGATTTATATGAAAAAAGTAATTTCCTATTTTCGTAATTTGATACCTAATACCTTTACAAACGGGTTTATCAACCCAAAGTTATTAGTACTGAGTTCACGTAGAACTACGGTTAAAGGACCTCTCATTTGCATTTCCATTTCCCCTGTAACTACTCCGCCCCGTAATATTAATCCATCGTCCGAGTTACGAGAAACAATAGGATAATAACAGCCCTAGTTTAATGTATTGGGTATCGGGTATACGAATAATACGAAGATAACAGCTTTTATGTGCTACTTCGCATAATTAAATAGGCGGAAACAATTTTTGTACTGCCCCCCTAAACGATGCATTTCGTGGTAAGTGAAATTTTGCCTAGCTAGAGTATCGACTGACGAAAATCGGGGACGAGTAAAGACAATTTCATCAGAGTAGACAAAATATGTTAAATTTAAAGAGGGCTAGCCTTAGACTGCCTCGGTGGCGTAGTTGTACTACGGTACTGTTACAACACTGAGGTCTTGGGTTCGAATTCCAGGTCGGGGAAAGTGATATTGGATTTTTCCATTCATTATCAGCCCGGAGTCGGAATTTGAGCTCGATTTGGCGATAGGCTCGACACCTATCACATCGTGTGACAGAACACAAGGCAAAACGTGGGTATCCCGGTGGCATTTCTGCCTACCCCTTCTGGGAAAAATGTGTGATTTAATATATATTTATGTCGAGATGGCTAACGTAAAAGTAGCTCTCGCGTATCGACCCAATTATGTCGGTCTAATCGTAATCGGCTGTACAGAGACTGAATCCAAAACGCGACATACTTGGATGTGAATGACGATTTTTCCACAATCGTGTATGGTAAGGGGTTATATTAGGATTATATTAGGCATTAGTTAAATTACTGTGATGAAGAGAAAGAAAGAGGAAAAGAGAGTACGGTTTCCACAATCGGATTGGATACAGATACATTAAAATCAACGCTTTCAGGAAACAATATTAGTCACAAATAACAAAAAACTGCTACAAAATAAAAAAAATATTGGTACAATCCTGACAGTGTACACGGCATGGTGATAGATTGGCGGGAACGTCGCGTTTCTAAATATAGATGGGTCAATACCGCGAGCGTGGCGGCGGCTTGTCTGCCGAGCCCGCCCAATTTTACCTATTGTGTTGTATGCCAGTCGGGAACAATGTGTTTGGGGATGCAACCGTCCTGTCTAATTGGGGTGGTGTAGGATTTCATGGCTTTTTTTTGCTTTAACTTTGGTTTGAAGAGTGATTTATAGATTTTCACCATACATTTTAATTTTACTGTTTCGATTTACTTTATGTGCCTACTTTGATTTCTCACCACGACCGAAAGGTTTACTGGGAGAAAATACCTTAGGCATTAAGTCCGCCGTCTGTATAATAATCATCAACAAATAAATAAATTATTCCAGGATCGTTGTTGCGTTGAAAATCACAAAGACGGGTAATAACTACACCTAGGCTTTGGACAAATATTTGTATACCCGAAAGCCAAAGTCCAAGCAAGAAGCCAACCTTTTATCTTCTACGCCATTTGTTGTTCAGTACTCAGTAATTTGGGTGCATCATTAGATATATTGCTAATAAAGTATAGTTCAGTTCAGTTTATAATGGCTTTAAGGTTATTACAAATTAAATTAATTTGACTCCACACAATTTTTGGTTACAGGTGCCCCATTTATACGAAGATATATAGATATATTCAGTACAACACACGGCATCGCAATAGTACCAAGGGCGTCTCATTGTATATTTACCGTGAACAGACTCCACGGCGCCCGGCCACTGTTTACTCCGCTAAACGGTGTTCAATCAACTACATAATTATATGCTATTATAGGATGAAACTAGATACGACTGGTTATTATCGACTCTTACGGATCATTTATTTTAGTCGATAAATCTTATCTAGTATACGAAAATACACATGTTTTAATCAACTTATAAAAAGAAGATTATCATTTAGACTTGTATGTATGTAGTGTTGTCAGAATTGCACCATTTTTGGATATCATAGTCTATACCAGCTTCTGAACACGTGTGCTAATAAGTGTGTCTTTATAAGTGTATATGTGTATAAGTTATGCTTTATAGAAACAGTTTACGTGTAGCTCACCGCATGTGTTCCTTTTTAAACAAATGACATAAGCCTTTAATAATATTAGAAATGTAAAAAATAACAGGGCTTTTATTTGGTTTTTAATTTGGTTAATATTTTTAAAGCCGACTGCGTAGGCTCTTACAGCAGGTGGTTTCGCATTAAACGTCACGACTTAGACGTGAAAGGTCAACTCCGAGAGGCGGAGCTTTGGATTTGCATAATTATAATTCTCAAATAATTATAAAGAATAGGGATTATTTTAATTTCCTAAATTTAATTAGACTTATTTAAATTCTTTGGTAATTTTATTTTAATTCAGACTTCTAAGTTAGGCTATACAAGTTCTTAATAGGCTTAGGTTGCCGTTCTTCGAATGAGCACAATAACTTAGCGTAATGCGGTTTGGTCGAAGAAATTGATTTTGCTCTTGAGGAAATACAGTGGTCATTTTTGGTAATTACACGTTGCAGACTTAGGTAATACAATGTATACATGTATCCCCCATAGATAGGCAGAGTAGCTATCAGTAACACAGGTAGGAGCTTATTTCCGATGTAATATGAGATAACAGGCGAGAATATCGCAAGGTTTCTACTTTGGCCTAACCACTCGCAAGCGAACGCTTGGTTGTAGAAGAATCCTGTTGGGCATTTATGATAAATTACACACTATTCATCTTTCGTCGTTCAAACTGATTATGCTATTTGCTTGAAGCACACAATCTATACATAACTATACACATCGCATACATATAAAAAGCGCAACTGACGTCCATACTTCAGCAAAATAAGTCGACATAATCCGATCCAAAAATAAACTAACCATGAACCAAATTTACTAAATTACCAAAACAAACTCGATTTAATCAGAAACATTAACCTCTGAATTTACACGTAAGCTACCTTTAAAAAAATTAGCGATTCTTGACGTATCGCGGCTGATAACGGGCCGGAGCCATTCGTTTTCACTTTCTGTAGCGTGCCGACCTCGATGTAATCATTAAATCAATACACTGAATTCACAACACAACCTTGTATGTACCTGGATCAGGCTGATAGCTACATTTGGTTTTAAGAGGCATGTAATTATGTTATATGGTGGTATCTATGTTATTTAAATCTTCTGTTTAATGCACTGCAATAGTACGTATAAGCAATAGGTATATATTGTATATTAGCTTTACTGAAAAACGGTGCCCTAGGCCAGGATTGCTAAAACGACCCGGGCGATATTGCTACAGCGCCTTCTATCTGCCCTCAAAATCCAGATGAAGAACTAAAGCACTAGGTAAACCTGTGGCGCTTCTTAATTTCTGTCGTTCTAGACGGCCGCCTAATTGCCCCCTGCCCTAACTGCATTCAGAGAAACAAAAGAGACTCTACTCGATTTTAAAATACATATGTTATGTTTTTTTATTGCTTTGAATTGCGAGACGAGCCGTTGCATTCCATGTCATTCGCCCGTTGGTAAGCGATACGACCACTCATGGACCGGAGAAAACCAAACAACACCATGAATTACAACAAACCATTGCTTGGCATTCCACTGCGCTCGCCATCCTGTGACATAAGATGTTAAGTACCAATAGAGTAGTTAAGTGCACAAAATTTTTTTTTTTGTCTTGTAAACGCTTGTGCAAATGGTGAAGTCCGGCAGGGGAATGTTAGGTATGACCTGATAATAAAAAGCAATGTTTACCCACGATGTTAAATACGTAGATTACATTGAGCTTGAAATTATTTGAGACTTTACTTTTATTCCAGTCCTTGTCCATACCACAGCAGAGCACTGGGTTCCTCTACTATCAAAAATTTAATTGAGGAGACTACTAAAATATTCGACTAAAATCTTATACAAATAACAATTTATAATTCAACAACACTTGAAATATATTGTACAGTCATGAATAAATAACGTGGGCTAAGCGTCGGCGTAAACATCGTCTGGGACGCTTCTGTCAGTGAGCAAGTTGCAACTTCATTTTCCAATTGTGTTTGAATAACATTTTCATAGCTCAGTAGCGTTTGTGTTGCAAACTGTACCGTGGACTACACAGATATTGCTTTTAGACTAGACTGTTTTAATATTACGCTTTTGTTTTTAAACATGTATTTGTATATTTGAATTGTGAAACTGGAGGTAGCAGGTTCAAATCATGGGCATCTTGCGGGCGTATTGAGGCCTTTTCGAAATTACCTTTACATTCATAAATGAAGTTTGCTTACATAGAGGAAAAAAATTGTGTGGAATACTTCATACTAGAAAATTATCGACAAGGATTTCGGAAGTAGGTACGTGAAGACAACCTGCGGCACTTGTTCATCATTTTAGCAAGCAATAATATAATTAACTCAGACTCATATAACTTCGACAAGTAAGTCACAACTGGACTCAAACCTACAATCTTCTCCATAGCTAACAGTGGGAGCACAACATTTATTTATCATATAATTTATTTGTAGACTAATTATAATACCACAAATATGTATACCGATCTGACCTCATTGAAGTATAACTTCAAGGAACAAAAGGCACCATTAGTGGAACCAAGTAGCAGTTTATTTAAACTCATTGGAATAAAACAGGTTGAAACAAAACCTTTAATCCGTATTGAATCAGCGTGGTGGAGTTACCCAGCCGAACCTCCCCCTTCCCTATAAAGGGGGCATTTATCTGGAAACAGGATCTGTATTTAAATTGGAAACTATTATTTTCAATACAGGGCTGTTATCTGCTTCTATCATTTATGCTACGGTAACGTGGAGGATATTTTAGTAATTGAATTTTAAAAGTCTTTATTGTGCGGTTGGTTAAAACGCTTTGTGTAATGTGAGGCAACGCGTTCGATCCGAGGATTGGCATAAATGTTTGGATGATGAAGTATTTGTGTGGGTTCTGGATGTGCTGACATTAAAAAGGCTTTTGTCATTTCTGAATACTACAAGACATTTTTGGCCTAGGTATTCCTTGATATGTCCTAATGTGATTTGGTAGTCTTAACGTTCGAAATTATTGGTCTGAACTAACAAGTATGATATGTTTTACTTTCCCTTTAAAAACATTATAATTCATTTATGTCATTAAAATCTGGTGGACCAGATGCATAGTAATGAAATTGTGAACAAAAATAAAATACTGTATTACATCATCACTGTACAAGAGCGTGAGATATGTAGGTCGGTTATTGCACTTGGCAACCAAACAGTATCCTAGAATGGGAAACGAGATTATATGGGTCATACTTTTAACCTTGTGTTAGTTTATATCGCTTTGTACTAGTTGCAGGGTGCATGTGTTGTTTTAGTGCTAGGAGGTCATGAGTTCGATGTTATGGTTAGGTTTGAATTTAATTTGAGTTTTATGATTTGAACTGTATAGTTTGCCTACTAGGCTCTGCCTACCCCCATGAGATACGGCGCGAGATTACGTATGTATATATTTATGCCTAGTATTTGGCAATATTTAGAAAAGCTTTTTGCTAGGTTAGTGGCCGGTTACAAAACCATAGATTTTTTACTGCAATATGAATAAGAATTATATGCCACTCTCCTCTCTAAATTGTGGAAATACTAAAAGAGAGCTGGATCACATGGCTAGTCATACACTTTAATATAAAAATCTTTATGCCAGGTCATGGAAAAATTCTAAAAACTGACGTCATTCTAGTAAAATTACAAGTTCAATATATCTGATATATATGTGCACAAACGCGTAGGCGTGGGCTAAGTATAAATAGAAACCGGTTGTTTATATACGACAGCGTTATTACATTGGCAGCGAAATTGGAATCCAGAAAAGTAAACAAACGTCTCATACATTCCCACCCACATAAATACGTAAGTACTTCTGTATCATTGACTTCTGTATCATGACCAACATGGTATGGAACGTAATAGTCCCTAAATACCAATAGAATGACGCAATAATTTTTAGGCCGCACAAAACACTCGCCAGCAAAATACACTGGCTACAGCAAGGCCCTTTTACTAAATTAAGATACTGCTATGTACTACTTCTAATTATTATAATTTATTTTATATAACTCCTTGAAGATTAAGTCTAAACATAATTAAATCTTCGACTCAACCTACATTTAAAAACTCAAAGTACGTGTGCTAAAATAATTTACGCGAACGTGCAGTAGAGCGAAATGGAAGTACGAATACGCCTTGCTACACCGCTACGGCACTTCGTAGTTCGCCGCTACGTGATGCGACTACGCGCTACGCCACGCGTACAATTTGTTCCTAATATATTTACTTTCAAAATGTACGCTACATCTTTTAGAATCTAAATAGGTTATGTTAATACGATGTAGGGAGGGACATTTCATAAGTAGTAAGTGAACGCACATAGAAAATACGTTTTATTCGTCAGACTTGCTGTTTTCCTTGACGTATTGCTTACCATCTGGCAAATGGCATGCTCGTCTCGCTATTCATTGCAATAAAAAAAAAACAACGTATTTTTGTTACAATTACATAAACTCTCAATTTTTGCTACATCAAATACAAGAAATAGCATGACATTCAATTTCTTGTGATACGTAACATGTGAGATACGGTGATAAAAATTATCGGCAAATAAAATTATTTCTCCAGCAATAATATCTATACTTAGTGCTTACGACGACATAACATATTAAAGGCTAGCAGTGGCGAAGGGTTCATACAAGCCGATTCCTAGCAGCACGCCTTATAATTTAAAGGAAATTATTAATTATTTACATTTTTTTAAACAAGTTATATGAAGAAAATAATCAAATAATAAACAATATTAAAATAAATATAAACAATAAACAAATGTTATTCGATATTAATAAACAAAATATTATCGATCAATTAATAACACAACGACAAACGCATTGCGCGATGTTCAACGTAAGTACATGCATACGAAACACGCGGCCGCCTAGATCCCGATGACGTCACGTCAGGCTACAAGGACACAGCACGAGTGCCCGTTGCTCTCGCGCTCATTTCCAACGCATTATTTGCCATCTCTGTTACACGTTTGTTGCTCAGAACTGCATGCAAAATTGCACCTTAAAACCCTCAGCTTTTAAGATCTAAATTTATTTGTAGAAATACGACGGTATTCGCTTGTGAATATGCCGGTGGGCCTACGGCTTATAAAGTAATTTGCCAGTTCGCGCCTCTTTTATTTCGTGTTTATAATTAGAAAATATTATTTACTACTGTGTTGTTTCAGTGTATATGTATAATGCGGTGTCTATTTTTAGGTTTGTATATAATTAGTGGGTAATTTATGAAATTTTACTGGTTTCGAAGTGCAAACAGATCTATCTATTTATCAAAACTTTAATGATGAATGAAACTTGATAATGTCGTATGTATCGTTTTATCTCATGAATTGCATTATTATGAGGTAATTTTAAAAATGCTGCATTTACGTAATTAAAAAACGCACTGGAAATTATATTAAATTTGATAATACATTTAACTTGTACCCTACCAGAGAAAGAACGGCAACTGACAAGTTTTAATTATTTAATAAATATTGTAATGTCGTATTTTTGTTAGCGTTGATTCAAAATAGGACATACAAACATAACCCACGCCTGCATCCCATGAGGGTTGCCAGATTCGATAGATCTCCAGTTAGCTCTATACTGGCATCGTTTTACTTTCGTCCACTTACATCAATCTCGTCATCTTTTTTTTATATATAAGGAACGTCTGAAATTTTTTTGTCGATCACTTTCAAAACAGGCTAATGTTGTGTTTTGCATTGAATCGAAATTTACTTTAAAAACGTTAAAAAAAGCACCTAACGGGCACAGTGCTATTCCGTGCAAGTGTTGTATGAAAATATAGTAAGTATTACTAAGCAAATATGTCGCTCAATATCTTACGTACATAACGGAGTAAAAATATAAGTATGAGTACTTGTTAATTTAATAAAACTAGTCACCAGAAGTATCGGCTTCCCTTTTGAAAAAAGTCACCCTTCGCCACTGAAGGCTAGAATAACTAACGTCTTTATGTCTGAAGCTTAATAGTATTCACCAGAACCATCTGGTCAGCGTGATAGCAGGATATTGGTCTCTTGGCATTGTCCCAAATAAATAAACGACGGAGAAACGGGATTTCACAACCTCCGGGGAGTGTATATCATTTTCTTGAAATTCCTGCTTATTTTGTAATCCTCTGATGACAAGCCTAAGGAACTGGTCACATGCAGCCTTGAGACTTGTGCTACCGTCCGAATTTCGCTTACTGTGTCCGGATCGGTTGTTTGACGCTGTCAGGGCACCTGCTGTGTAGTGATGACGTATGTATTTGAAACGCAATTTAACTGGGAGAGTTTCTCGCGCAAGAATCGTTTGCTATTATTGCAAGTCATAACCGCCACAGATTGTCGTGTTCCGACAAATGTTTACACGATGCAACTTTTTTATATTCTTAGATAAGTCGTATCTTCGAGGCGAGAAATTCTCCCCGTGTTTGGCTTTAATGAAGTACAATAAAATAAAAGAAATCGATCACTGAATAGTTGAACAATTGACCGCTTTTTGTGTAGCGTAAATCTCGATCGTAAAGTACACCGATGTTCAGTCATTACTGTCTCGTAAGACGTCTGTGTTGATATTACATTACTACTAAAGGAGGCTATGAATAGTATGCCTAATCAGAAGAAATGTACTAAAAAGTTTTCTTCATATGATCTACTATAAAGAGTCAGCAGTTAATTCCTAAAAATGTAGTGTTCACATATTGGAGACTTCATACAAAAGTTCATGTTTGCATACACTGCTTTGCATAGGCGCGCGGATCGATTTGGTCGTCTCGTGTTTTACAACCTTTTTCACGTCGTCTGTCTACCTTCCCTCACGCGATCGTGGTGACATCGGCGAGTTCAAATGTTTTTAAATTACTGAGAAATGTTAAGATTTACTATAGAAGATATGGTAGAAAAAAAGATTTAAAGTAGAAAATTAATTATTTAGTTGAAAATTTGTTTCAGATCTTTTGTTTCATGTGAGGGGCTCAATGTGTAGGATAAGTTATGGATATATTTATATTAGAAGGATATTCTAAATATACATAATTTATGTAAGTGAAAACCTTCGAGATGAAATTATAGCACATTATATCGCATATATGCGATTTTGAGCACTTTAATTTTTTATGGCTTTTTTAGTAATTTATTTTTATTACTGTATGGTGTTTCAATAAAGAGTTTTTATTATTATTATTTCTCTTTATTTATTTTACTATTTTTTTACATTTTTACATATATAATAAAAAATCAAAATACATATAAAAATATAAAAAAAAGAGGTTAACCCAACGATGGCGAGGCTCGAGACCCAAGCCACCGGTGGTTAGGACCCCAAAGTGAGGAACCTCCTCACTATACGTGCCGTGTCAAGCAATACTGCCTTCTGAATCTGGCTCATGACCCAACGGCCCATTGAGAGCCTCTGGAGATGTTGGTCGAGGCTCTTTGGTATCAATCCATGTGCAGAAACAACAATCGGGACAATAATTGTTGAGTCGACATTCCACAATTCAGTAACCTCGTGTGCCAAATCTAAATATTTTGTCAATTTATCTTTTTCTGCTTTAACGAGGTTATCATCATGCGGAATGGTGACGTCAACAAGTATTGCCCGGCGCGCCAATCGATCTATTATCACAATATCAGGCTTATTGGCAACAATAGTCCTGTCTGTGATAACAGACCGATCCCAATACAGCGTAGCATGACCATTTTCAAGAACTGGTTGGGGAACATACTGGTAATATGGCACTTCAAAAGTCACAAGTCCATATCGAAGAGCAATTTGCTGATGTATGATCTTGGCTACTAGATTGTGTCTATGCAAATACTCGCCGTTAGCAAGATACGAACAACCGGAGATAACATGCCTGATGGACTCGCCAGGACGGTGGCATGCCCGACAGATGTCGACGGTACCGTCCTTCAGGATGTATTTCCTATAGTTGTTCGTCTTAATAACTTCGTCCATAATTGCAAAGACAAAACCCTCAGTTTCCCCAAAGAGGTTACCGAAACGTAGCCAAGACACAGACGCTAATCGGTCCACATCAGGCCCATGGAGGGCCCGATAGAACCGACCATGCAGCTCCTTGCCCTTCCATATTTCCTCGCGATCCTTAATACCCATCACCAGAGGTTTCCGCCAGTTCTCATTCGCCAAAGAGAGCGGGGTAAATCCTTTATCTACCATCACTACAACCCCATGCATATCCACGTCGCTGTGAAGGAAATAATCCCTGAGATTGCACACCTCGCGATTATGCAGGTCCTTAGCATTAAGCATACCTCGGCCTCCGCATCTCCGCGGGATGTACAATCGCATTACTGACGAACGTGGATGGTGCATACGATGTGCAGTCAGTAGAGTTCGGACTTTACGATCCAGGGCGTCCAATTCGGTCTGAGTCCATCTGAGTATGCCGAAGGAGTACATAAGTACAGGCATAACCCAACCGTTAAAGGCGCGAATCTTGTTTCCACCTGACAAAAAACTGTTAAGTACTTTTGTCAGGCGGCTAAAGAAACGTTCCCTTATCGATTGTTTTACGTCTGCACCCCTAATACCTAGAGCCTCAGGCATACCCAGATATTTGTAGGTTTCCGTCGGCGAAAGGGATCTGAGTCTTACAGTCTCTGAGACACGTATGTCATCAGAGACCGCAACCACGCCTCGCTTTACATGGATAACCGCACATTTATCTACACCAAACTCCATATTGATTGATTTGCTAAATCTTTCAGCTATTTTTAACAACTCAATCAATTCAGATTGTTTTGATGTAAATAACTTGAGATCATCCATGTAGAGCAAGTGAGAGATAGGCTCAGACCCTCTCCGCAGACGGTAGCCTAACCCCGAATCCAACAACAGAGTACTGAGGGGATTCAGGGCCATACAAAACCACAGTGGACTCAGACTGTCACCCTGGAATATACCCCGCTTGATTTTAATCGGCTCATCATTCACCGAAGGATTGGTAGCGCCTGGATATTTAAGAACAGTTGTCCATTGTCCCATACATGCCCCAAGAAAAGTGCTCAATTTTGTATCAACTTTATACAAATTAAGCACTCTCATGAGCCATGTATGGGGCACCGAATCATATGCCTTTTTATAGTCAATCCAGGCAGCTGATAAATTCCTTCGGTTCTGACGAGCCTGTTGGCAAATGGCCATGTCAATGAGAAGGAGTTCCTTAGTACCACGGGACCCGCTCTTGCAACCTGTTTGTCCGGAATAAAGAATTTGATTAGTTGTAATATGACATTGAATTTTTGATCTAATTATCGACGAAAGTACTTTATAAATTGTGGGTAGGCATGTAATGGGTCTATAATTTTTTGGTTCCGTGGTACTACCGGATTTAAAGAGTAGGTGAGTGACACCTGTTGTCATAAATGTTGGGAGTGATCCCCCTTCAAGCGCATCCTGGAATTGTGTTGCCAATCGAGCATGCGAACTTGGAAACCATTTTAACCAGAAGTTGTGCAGACCATCTGGTCCCGGAGACTTCCAATTTTGGGTTGGACGAATCGCGGTCAGAACGTCCTCTGGACTGATTAAAATGGCCTCCATAGCCGGTATCACCTTGCAAGCTCGATCTACAACACTGAACCAGGGGGCTTCAGTGTGAGAGACAGGCGACGACCAGATATTTGTCCAGTACTCACGCATTTCATGAGCACTAGGTAGCCGCCCATCTACCACACTTTGTGGAGAATTCTCCCAACATCTATAAACCCTCTTTTGATCACTTTGGAACATACGATTTTGTTGGAAACGATCCCATCGCCTCCTGTAGCGGCGGATGCGGTTTGCCCACGCATAGACTTTTTGTTTGTAGAAGTCTATGCGTTCCGTGACGCAAAGTCTATAATTGCGAGGACTGGTGTTAGTCCCCGAAAAAGCCTGCGCCACAAAACGCATAATCTTCGATCTACTATTTCCTTCTTTGAAGGAAATTAGCTTGCCGATGAGAGTTCGGGCCCTGTTGATACGTTCCTCAATCCTACACTGCCAGGCAGGCACAGCCGCAACATCTCGAGTGGCTCTACGTTCATTTGGGAAATTAACATGAGCCACACGACATGCTGCGACGGCTGCGCAGTAAAGGATCGAGTGCGTATCAACAAGATCCCGACTGGACTCCAGGTATATAGGTAACATGGAGTCCAAAGCTCCCATCAGCGCCAAATTTCTTCTATGCGTTGGCAAACGCGGAAGACGCGGTCTACAAGACGCCGACAAAGGCATGAATTCCGAAATCGCACGCTCCAAAGCCCCTCTCAGACGCTGTTCATCTTGGGGACTTACGTTGTCGTCCAAATTGTCCGTCACCTCAATAACAGCAATAGGTATTGGTGTTGGGTCTGCTGCTTGATCTCCACTGACGGGCTGGACATTGTTGTCCTGGACAACTCTTAAGTCTGTGCGCAACCGCTCAAGTGCTTCATCATCCAACAACTTACGCCGCTGAATAAATCGCACTTGATCCGACAATCGTTGGGATGATACTTCAACTGTTGGTTCCAAAGCCTGAAACAGAGACAGCATTTTAGCACGATACGCAGTAAGGTGAGTTCCTCCCCTTGTTGCCCCAAAGTAGGCCCGCATGACATTTTCATTTATTTTATTATTATAGTATTCTATATTTTGCGTTTATATTCGATACAAATATAATAAGAATGAGCCTATCTCCATGCCGGAAACGAATTTTAGCCCTGAAAATCTCGTGTAAGATTAGTTAAAACGAAAAACTCAAGCATTTTTTGCTCCACTCGGATTTGAACCTAGAACCTTCTGACACATGCTGTCACTAAACCAATTACGCAACTTTTTCAGGATGTACAAATGAAAATAATCGACAGCAATCGCACGGTGGAATTCGAATGTGAAATGAAAAGTTATTTCGATCGGTTGCGCAACGAATGAATTGTGTACACAATAAATATTTGTTTAAGATCTGAGTGGCCGGTTTATCTCAATGAGAGGTGGAGACTATTTTCTGTATAGAATATTACATATCCTCTTTTATATATATAGATAAAAAAAATACAATTTGTTCGTGTAACATACATAATATGTACATACATAAAATCACACTGTTTTTCCCAGAAGGGCTAGACAGTAGGTGGTACCAGGACACCCACATTTCACCATGTATGTTCCGTCCCACGATATGATAGGGAGCAAGACAATATGGCCATATCGGGGCCAAATTCCTGACTCCGGGCTGATAATTAACTTGCCCAGCAACTATCATGACACGATCAAAATTCAACTATTATTAAGATCAATATATATAGCGGGTATATCAAGACTGCGACTGAAAACGAAGCCGGGTGGTAGTTTTAGTGGTTACAGACACAATGTAAATAAAAACGATAACATTAACATTATAATCCTAATTGGTAAAACAAAGCACGCAAAAAAGGTTAAAATTCTAGGCTTGAGTTTCGGTTCTACGTGAGTAGGTTGCGAAATAACCCCCCTCTTCCGCCTCCCCCCGCGTCCTAATATCAACGCCTCGCCTAAAACACTTTAGAAAACTCCTATATTGCGCTCCATTCTCATGGATATAAGAATATGTACGTGTAATGAAAAACTAATAGTAATAGATTGGAAATATCGTTGATTGAACTGGAATGTTTCGGGATTTTATTGTGTTGGTTTATTAATTCTTGCAAAAGTTTATGATTTACCTGTGAAGGGGTAGGCAGAAGTGCCACGGATCCATAAGCCATGCTAGAAAGTAATATCGGTCTCGGAAAGTGGTATACATTGTAACTCCGAAAAACTAAAACAACGTCGATTGTCTAACCTAAGATTTGACCCTCATGTTCGCAGTCCACATACGGTGTTACTAAACCAATAATCTAGGAATCGAACCCGAATCCTTACGGTCACAACCCACTATTACTATCACTACACCAAAAACCAAAATAATTACAAAAGTTACTGCGTAATTATTTACATACAAACATTGTTTTCACTTTTCAATATATCAAAGTGCGCCCGCCATGATGGAATTTGTTAACCTATTTTCCCTGTATTTACGAATCGATCGACGAGTAATCAAAGCTTCATCCATTAGAGACATTTCATAACCAAACCGTTGCTGCGTTCTTTTTCACTATGGTATTCAGGTAAATTAGTTGATTGTAATTTAGATTGCTTCCAATTGGCTATGGAATTCCTTGGGGGGCTGTGTTTACTAGTAACTTTCTGTTGCTGAAGAGGGAGAAAAAGAGTGTGTGCGAAAGCGAGATAACAGACTGTAGATAGAACGAATGTAATAGATTATAATCGTTGTATGATTGTTACATGACGGTGGAAACCACGTGGAAACTCCAAAGTTATCTTAATGAACCACGCAAGCGTGACGAATTTCGGGATTAGCTTGTAAAGGGTTTTGAGTAGTAAAGCAACAATCTGGATTAACTAAGATATAGTCAAGAAATATAGACAGAATGGAATAAAGATCGCGAGAGAGTGAAAGTATAAATAAAAGTACGTCAAATATAATTAGCATTGACAATAATTATGTAATGATATAACTGTGCAAGTCTGAATTTGCACCAGTATACTGGAACGTGTGCGGGCAAATAACTGCGCAAATATCGTTCCAATTTTCGACTCGAGCCTGGTGCAAACTAGCGTTTGCACAAACGCAAGTGTGTGGCGGCTATTATACTGCCACTTAACCATATACAAACTACAATATTATTAACAACCTGACTACATTCGGTTTCACATATCTTTACAATTGTGTTTAGTATATAATGTGGTCTATATCACTTGCCACCAGCAGCACTACAGCCTCTTTGCCGTGTATAAAAAGGCGGGCTGGGCTTCCGGCAAGCTTACTGACCGAACGAGCTGTGACAGCGGAGCTTTTTTACGTGGGCTTTTTGTGACGCAAAGCTACTCGGTTTAGTCAGATGATTCATAGCAGGCTAATATTTAGTGCGAAACTACTGCCCACAATATAAGGTTTATTAACATTTTTATCTAATATAGTTTTAAATATAATACCAAGAATGTTTTATATTTTTTAATTAATTTCCCAAGGACCTAAATTATAATGTATATGAGCGCCATAGAATATTAATTTATTACATAAGTAGGTTAAAATCAAGTTAATATTAATTACATAAACAAAAGTTCTTTATCGCAACTAAATCATAAGGTTGTTATTTGGATGACAAGGAGGTATTAAATTTATTTATAGTAATATTTAATTGCTGTTAGTACTGATTGTATTTTTAAATTACATTGTACCTAGCTGTATTTATAACAAACTGTATTTAAGTGTATGCAGGTAAAGCAAATTTTAATTCAAATTTAATAGAATAACTTATTTGGCATCACTGAAATATTGCATAACTCTATTCATGTTCACTTGTTATCGCAACTAGCCACACAAACATATCATATCCCTCAACTTGAGTCATATAACTCATGCACTCTAACAAGACGTCCGTACAAGGCTCATGACGCTCAATAAGTCTAATCAGCCGGTAACAATTGATTACATTACGTCTTTCAACATAAATGATCCACCTAATACAAACTCATGCCAACTCATGCACTCTAGCAAGACGTCCGTACAAGGCTCATGACGCCCAAATGCGGCTCAATGCCTCGTTACGAAACTGGTCAAGGGCGGGGCAAGATTCCCGCTTTTTCCATTAATATAAGTCGAAAAGCAATTTGTGCACCAGTTGTTTGAGTATATTAAACTTGCAATTGCACGTTTATTAATGTTATGCAAATGTGATATAAATCATACACATATAACATGTATGTAGACATGTTATGTACCTGCATACGTCCCACTACAGAGCACGGGCTTTTTATGACTGAGAAAGTTTCTATAGTACTAAAATGTCACTGAGGTCAATGTATATTCTTTTTTCTTCAAACCAAGGTAACGACGGTAAAAACAACATAAAAAATCCTACGATACTTAAATTCAATATTATTATAATATAATATGTTGCCAAATAGCAGTTAAGTAACGAAATGTAAAAGAAAAAAGGTTTTATTTCAAGGTAAATATCTTTTAAAAGCTGACACGTAAATATAACAATCCTCTTTACTTATAATTTGAATTTCATTTATGGATTAAGGAACCAGGTTTAACGAAATATAAATTGAAAGTAATGCTCCATCTCTATAAGGGTTTATGTATAGTAATGTTTAAGTAATAGAACGCATGCAAATATAGGTTAATAACATTTGGTACGACGGCTTCATCAAATTAAAATTCCCACGCGACGCCGAGTACGTCATACGTACCTAAAATGAATTCACATTTCTTTCAACCATTTAGTGCGTTTGTGGAGTAACATCATTAAATATATGAAAACGTGAGTTTCATCTGAGTATGTAGTTATATTTACTTAGTAATTAGTTCGAAATCCACAGGAACAGCCGCAGCATACTTACATAAACAATCCTTCGTAAATACCTTTGAACATTCATCAAAATGTGCTCATTAAGCTGGTACAATCTAACATCGACTGGACTATACACCGAACTACAAGCACACTGACATGTTGGGTGGTTACAACGCAAAATAAAACAACAGTCGTGACGACAACATTTATTGGGCAAGCATTCGTACAATGGTCGACGATACGAACGGAGACCCGGCTCAGAAGTGAAAGGGAAATATGAATACTGGAAATGTAAAATGCAGGGAGATGAGTGAGCAGCTGCCAGCCGCGCCAGAAAAACAAACTTAATGTGAAAGAGCGCGCTCAAAATAGATTCCGCCGTACTCTTTGCACAAACTCGCAGCGGTACGGCCTTTATAACTGCGTGCTTTATACGTAATAAGCTGCGGCGGTTAATTGTCATGAAAATATTTATAGTGGTACGATAACTTTATTAAATGAAGGCTATGAAAGACACATTTATGAATGGGAAACTGAACTCCAGTGAAGGGATGAATGAAACAAATGAGGGTTTGACTCATGAATGACAGACAGAAGCTTGCAAGACAGACAGTGAGAGTTGAAGAGACAGAGAAGGAACATACAGGTGGTTGGTCTGTTCGTGGTCATTGGTGTCGTGCGCTGGCTGAGAGCCGGAACGCCGCAGCCGCCAGATGGCGTGGCGCGCCGCCACCAGCCGCGCGAACCCGTGACGAGCCACTCTCGAGAGCGCTAGTCGCGCCTCATCACCTCGTGCCCGACAAGACTCGCGCGGTCACCGGCAGACCTGCGCCCGCCCGACACCATGCGACCACAGCCGCCCGGACCACAGAGATCAACAAGTGAACCAGTCCAGACAAGTTCCACGGGCCCGGGCGCTCCGGCGACAACTCCGTTACATACACTCAACAAGGCCCTCGCAATAACAAAGTCTAAACGTGACACTACCGCAATAAAGCTAGCCTACAACAAATATATCACAACCGAATATCACAATAAGCGGTGGCAAGCGAAGCTTCGTGGACGGCGGCGGCTTACGTAACGCTAATATTCCTATGCGTGTAAAACGTGCTAAATTTATCGATCACAGAAAAAAGCCTTAACACTATGAGGTTATGTGCCCGTTGAGGATATTATGTAACGGAGTTCTGTGTGGAAATTGGTGTGAAGGGCTTGTCGTGACATGCGCGCGGGTTAGGGGTCGGGCGAGCACTGCCGGCGGTGCGAGCGAAGTTGCCCGGCACCCGCGGCACTTTCCCTTCCCCCACACCCCCGCCGCGCCGCCGACACCCGCCGCCCGCCCGCCCACCGACGTGACCCAACGCAGACTCACTCTTGACATTTGTGCATTTATACACAAGCTGGCTTAAATTGTAATAAACCATTAGACATCAGGCATCTCAAACACACTGTGCGTGCTCTGTTATTGTATATCTACGTGGCCCCCGCCCGCCGTACTGGCTGGCTAGAATGGAACATGAAGGAATCTATATTTAAAACTCATTCAACAAAGGCGCTGGGTGTGAAAGTGAGAGCGTTTTTAAATGGTTACATTATGCTCCTTCATTCACTGCACCTGGGCTAAGTTCCTTTCAAATTCGATTTAATGGTCACGCTAACACATTTCGGTCGTGTTATAATTTTATTCGCTATACTTAATCTAACTTTGTGTGGACTTCGGTGTAATGATATTTACACAATAATCTGAATTATTGTCGCTCTGTCGTATCAATCCAACAATCTACAAGTAATTTAAGTTTTCTATGATTTGATTGCCAAAAATATTTTGATCAAGTAATAATGATATTCACTTCATGTTCTATTCCACCGTTCACTTATATTTCCCACTGTATTGAGGATATAGAATGTTTATTGTATGTGAAGTTATGGTTACTATATCTTGTAAGTTACAAAAGGAGGTAAGATTTATAATAATACTAACGTTTTGGCCATTGACATAATTGCGTTGCGTGTAATTGAATCCTATAATTAGGTTGTGACCCAATTTAATGTTGTCACTGCTAACGTGGTTCAATATATTTCCATCATTATTTAATAGACTATAAAGTAAATTCAATTTCTTAAGAACAAATTATGTGCAGACAAAGAAAGAGTTAAGAGAAATCACTAGTTGCTCAGACGATTCATTGTTAAACCGCTTAAAGATAATGAGAGCTCTGTGTTCGAATGGCCGCCATAAAACATCCGGCGATTGTCGGCACTTATCTTGGGATTTTATGCCACTTTCTATGTCAGGAAAACATATTTTGTCCGTAAAGATTTGAGGAGTTTTATACTTATGAGTATACAAATAAGAACTATATGTTTATGGAAACAGAATATATGTTTTGTGTGGACATTTTGTAAAAGAATTTCAGATAACATACTAGTAATGTTTCTTTATATAAGTAACAAGTAAACTGATTAACAAATAACAAAATGCTTTTCAATAATAATACACCCAACAGTCACATTCATACTCCTGACCCCACACTAAGATCGAGTCTTGCGTCATGGGTATTAGGAACTACAAGAGACTTTTCAGTCTCACAAACAGCCAGACCCAAAACAAATACTTGTGGTTCACACAAAAATTCGTCTCAGTACGTGGATCGAACCCACGGCCTCTTGTTTCACAGGCGGCGTCTAACCAACTGCGCCACGAAGGCTGTCATGACAGTCAACATTAACTATAGAATCGGAGTAACCAACAGTGGTGCTATGACCATAGAAGGTTATTGCCTGTGGCAATCAAATTGACCTAACGAACCTCGACACTAAAGCTGTTAGTTCAGGTCGATTTTCAGGGAGAAACGATAAAGCCGGTCCTTTCATGCTGTAGCTGTAGTTAAGACTTGCTGAAGCGTAGCTCTACCGCTCGTAAACGTTTTCTTGAGCGAATTTATAAGTATTTTTAAACATAATATTTATTATACATGCAGGTTAGATGCAAAAAAATCTCTTAAATTGTATAAATATGTAACTAATGTGTTTACTATTTAAATATTTTGAAATATATTAAAATGTTGTAACTATTGAGTTAAAGGCATACAAAACGCTAAACACTTCAAAAATATTTCTTAAACTAACACAATATTTTCATACACCGAAAAGAAATCTCCTCACCATAGATTATACACTTCTCCTCACTTTCCTTTGTAAGCATAACCTTACTTTAACTCAATTGGGCATGCTGCCATCTACCGACAACTTTCTAAAACACAATGTCAAGGTTCATACTTGGTAAAGCAGCGTTTTCCCGCTACAAAAAATATACACGGTTGAAGGAAAATATAGAACAGGTGCTAATCAGTATCGGGACTGCTACATTCAACCCTCAACCGCCCTTGAAAACTGCCCTTTGTTAGCAGACAAAAGAAAATGCCCTCTTTGTAACCAAGATAGACAATACTCGGCCAGTTTAATGTTAGCGCTACTTTGTATGTTTCTAAATTGTAGCTTAAAGTTACTTTTACGATAATTCAAATCTGAGGGATAGAATTCAAATTCGAATAACAATAGGTAGTTTATTTAGAAAGGGAAATATTTGTACTCATAATATAGCTGAACCTATATACGGTGTTTTATTCATTATATTTAAAATATATATATATATTAACTACATTAAACTGAATGCAACATCATGTATTATAATGAATTGAGACTTAAACTCGATTATTATTATGCACTTAAATTGCTAAAATAAATGTTTATGTCTATGCTATGAAGAAATGTTTCGTATATGTTGAAAACATGTAATGCATAAAGAAAGTCTCTTATTCAGCAAATAAATAACAAACGTTTTGTTCCACGTTTCACTTTTTTCTCCTGACTCAGCGGGCATTGTTTGCTATTTCATAACAGATGGCGCCATAAGCAACGTAAAAATATGGAGGACACGTGCTTCCTCATTCATTATGTTTTCATGTTTATGACGCGTTTAAAAATGTAATCTTGCTAAGTGCCTGTGTGTTGGACACGCAATATTAATATACGAAAGGACAAGTAGTCTGATTTTACACGTTTTTATTATGAAACCTTTTATTACTTGCTGTCTCATTAATAATGACTTTTAAAGATAAAGCCTATAAATAGTGTTATACGAGACTGTAAAAACGATTCCTGATTATGGTCGCGCATGTTGCTCCAAATTGGTGGGCAGAGATGCTGCCAGTTTCTGTCTGTCCTAAGATATGTATTATGAATTTATGATAGAGAACGAGCCTACCACTACGCCAAGTACAAAATGGAATGCTTGACTTGGGAATTGTACCCAGAGCTTCATTATTTATAGCATATTTAGACCTTGCTAATAGTATAACAATGAAGTGACATTAATACAATTCGATTCGGATGGACGGGAAGCTTAATTTGTGAGAGGCATTTCATTGGGTGTAATCCGAGTGTTTGGAAATATATTCGGCCTTTGTTATCTGTTTTCATTGGCATTGACGTAACAGTGGCCGATCGTTAAATCATAAGGTAAATTACAAACTATTTACAGTTTTTATAATACGATAAAATAGAAGAAGATTTTTTTACGCGTGGTAGAGCAACGCTGTTATCAGTCATGACTCAGTATGAATAGGCAGGCTCGTCCGGGGCGTTATCTCTTTCTCACAGGAGATCGACAGTTTAGCTGTCGCGTTTCGTTTGGTGAGTGAGATTGTCGGATGCCCAATACCGATTTCTTCCTTTGAAAAAATAAGTTCGTCGTTGTGTGTACCGCCAAAGGTATCTCTGTATATAGTCCACCACGCTCTCAAAAAGTCTTTATCCACGAAAATGGTAAAGCCATAATAATCATAAAATTAAAATATTACCAGAAGTTAACAGATTTAAATTGCAACTATAAACCTTCCCCGCAAGAAGGCATTACCAAATCTTATTTATCTGGGGCAATAAAACTTACAAAACAAAATACGGGCGCCGCCAAATTCCCGCGCGTAGATTAATACGAATTTTAAAGTGAAGTACGGAATAATGTCCGCTCTACATTTAGACGCTGGCAACACCGTTATTCAAAACAATTGATTGCCTCAACTGGAACTATGTTTGGCAAATATTGATGCTCAAATATTGGAGCAAATGCTGGCAGTATTAATATTAACAGTTTGCGTTTTGATCACAGATTGCGCTGAAGTTTTTACGTGTTTTACGTTGAGGGTTGGGTGATCGTCGCAGGGATAAATAACTATTGGCCTTTGTGCAATGTGTCGGTTCCAAATTCTTGTATGTTATTGTTCCTCTATGCATCAAGTAAACATATAGTTCTTTTTTTAAAGAAATAACTTAAGCGAGACTAGAATTATTGATAGGAATAATGTGGTCATATCAGTGGTGGTTGTCTCTCTAAAATCAAGGTTTCAGAGGTGATATTACTGGTATTAATGTTGGTGGTACTGGTGGTAGGTCTCTCATATATTCAAGGCCGCCTGGGTAGGTACCGCCTCAATGTCTATTTCCCCTCCCAAACAGCAATAAATGCAATGCTATCTTCTGATTTGGAGGACATTGTAGCCAGAGTAACTACTAACCATAATGAGACTTACCGTCTTATGTCTCAGAATGGCGAGCGCTGTGGAGTGCCAAGCAATGCTTTGTAATTCATGGTATTGTTTGGTTTTGCTACTGTCCATTGGCGGTCATATCGCTTACCATCTGGCAAATGGCATGCTCGTCTCAAAAAAATGTTGCATGAATTAATAATTGTATTGCCTTTGTAATGGTGAAAACGGATAAATAGAAATTGAGTACCTTTAACTGACGAGCTTGAAAAGGGAAATAATGACTAATGGACAATCGAAAACAGGTATGTGCCCCATAAAGGAGTATATGGGTCGATCTCCAAAGGCATTTTTTTTCGTGTCGGACTGAATAAGCCCCGTTTAAAATCGAAAAACGTTTTCAAGATATTTTTTTATATACAGTTTGGTGCCTAATCTACGTGATACAACGCTAATATTATGAATAAGTTTATAATAAATATTAAAAAAAAAATCTTAAACCCTGAAATCCTGATCGCTCTGGGTTGACCGAACTCCCGATTGAATGAAAAAAATATTTTTTAACTTTTTAAAGAGAAGGTTCATATGAAACAACTTATTTAGATTACTTAACAGATAGTTAATCTTCATCGTAATAAAATATTTTTAGTTATATGAACAATACTTTTGCCACAATTTGAATTTAAAATCGTGACCGGGCATTTTATCTCATCGCTCTGCGCTGAGGTAAAACATCGCGCTCATCCCTGGTTACGCGTTATAGACACTCTATTCCCCTCCCGTGGGGTAATGCCAGTAGTGGTCTAACCGCCGAGGAGGATACTTGTGTGCCACTTCCCCGGGCTCCAACATTACGAAGGTAAGTCTATGATTGCTCTGGATTTGGTTCTCGAATTTTACGATTGCTATGGCATGTTATTTAAATTAAATAATAAGCTAATGAATGTGTTTTTTATGTGAATTAAGTGATCGTTTTAATGTTTTTTATGAGACGTAATCACAACTTTCTACTGCTTTTAAATTCGGCTATATTTATGATTTTGTGACTTTTTCTGATCGCTATGGCTGTGATTGCTCTGTCCAAAAAGACCAGAGCGGTGATATTTTGCATTAATTGTACGTAATAAATCTGTTTTTCAGCAAATACTAAAAACGTTTTGGCTATGAGGCGACTAAGTTGTGATTTAGACAACTGCTCACAAGAGGCTGTACAATGTCCGCACGGCAAACACTTAGGCTTTTACCAACTTAATAGCGATTCGAACCAAAGTACCTCAAAGACAAACATGTCACGGGCACCAAGGAAGACAAGCCGACCTTTGCTGGTTAAGCGTTCAAAAAATTACAATCAAGAGAAGCAAATTCAGCTCCCACAAATGCTAAATAATAGTCAGACTATAACTGCAAATTGTTGTGAATGGGGTGCAGATTCCCATCGGCTCCAACATGAAATACTTGGGCCTAGTTCTTGATGGCCGGTGGGCGTTTCGCGCTCACTTCAAAACGTTAGCAGCAAAGTTGTCCAGAGCAGCGGGTGCACTTAGTACCTTGCTGCCCAACTTGGAAGGTCCTGGCATCCCTTGCCGAAGGCTATATGCCGGTGTCGTGCGGTCTATGGCTCTATACGGTAGTCCCGTATGGGCTGAGTCCCTGGGTGATCGATGCATCTTTCTTCTGCGCAAGCCACAGAGAGTAGTGGCGCAGCGCGCAATCAGGGGCTACCGCACGATTTCCTTCGAGGCGGCTTGTGTATTGGCTGGATTCCTGTCCTGGGATCTGGACGCCAAAGTCCTCTCGGCTATGTTTTACTGGCGAGAGGAGGCGTTCAGACTCGGACAAAGACCGGTTTCCAGAGAGGTAGAGGTAATGCGTACCTCCCTCCTCAGAGCCGCCGTGGAGGAGTGGCGTCTCAGGTTGGACAACCCGACAGCGGGTCTGAGGACTGTTGCGGCAGTGCGCCCTGTCTTTGATCAATGGCTAGACAGGCGCCACGGCGTGGCGACGTTCCGACTGACACAGGTGCTCACAGGACATGGTAGTTTTGCCGAGTACCTGTGTCGAATAGTTGGCGTGGAAAGATTGGCCGTGTGTCACCACTGTGACAACTGTCCAGAAGATACGGCCCAGCACACGCTGAAGGTTTGTCCATCCTGGAACAGCGAACGCAGCGCTCTCATAGAGGTAATTGGGACTGACCTCTCTCTGCCAGTTGTGGTTTCGGCCATGGTAGGCAGTCCAAGGTGTTGGCGTGCGGTGGCTAACTTCTGCGAGGAAGTAATCTCGCAGAAGGAAAGTGCCGAGAGGGATCGAGAGCGGGCAGATCCTTCCCACCGCCAAAGAAGACGTAGGAGGCGCCGACGTGATGAATGATCGGTGACTCTCGCCCTGTGGTATGGGGGCGTTACGAGAATCCCGCCACGGTATCCCCTACCTGTCGTAGGAGGCGACTAATGGGGCAATTAGAGGTCGCGGGCGCGCAGTTGGGGACTGGAGTGCCCATTTGACAAAATGCGACCCCTGAGAAGTGGAAGCAGCTGCTTGCTGCTGTGGACGCCTAGGGCGTCATTGTGTTCGAGCTGCAAATTAAGCGGCAGTGTGCAGGAACGGTTTCGGTAGAAGCTGGGGCGCTCTAGCTTCGGGTTCCCGGGGCCGTTTCAATTGCGCTGAAGAGGGCAACGCGGGGTTTTGGTTGGTATGCCGTCGACTGGTGAACCCAACATAATCGCCCAACTTTCCCCGAGGTGGGGCGGTAGCGGTAACACGATTTCCCCGCGACAAAAAAAAAAAAAAAAAAAAAGACTATAACTGCAAATCAAAGTCAACAATCATTACACAACTCGGACCTGCCGGACAGTTTTTGGGATGAAGTTCCATCTATTGACTATGAAAATTTAATTACTCCAAGTATTTCCGAGGTAGTTTTATCTTCGTTGCAAAACGATAACACCTTGACAAAGGTTGCTGCAGCAGAAGATTTACCCGACTCCGACTCTGATGACTTTTCAATTTTCTGAGCTTCCAATAAACCTTTTATTCTTAGTTTGTTGATCAACTAAGCTTTATAGAAATTGTATATTTTTTTGCTTGGTGTTAAAATTTGTATCATTATAATTTGCAAACAATATTTCAATCTGATCTGATCATATTCTGAACTGCATTGTACTTTGTGTTGTTTTATTTAATTCTTTACTTTCCACTAAATATTTAGTTTAGGAAAATGTGATTATTACAAATCTCTTAGATAATCTTGAAAAGACTATTATTTTATTTTATAAAATGTTTATTTTTAAGATTTTTATTTTGTTTTTTATAAACCTTAGTTTTCTTTAATTACTTTTTAAAAACTAATATTTAATACTTCAAATTAAATTTTAATGAGTCTAAGTAATTTTATAACTATAAAAGACTGTAAGGTATTAAAGGTTGAATTCAAAAGGTTTTTAATTTTGTCTCATTCACCTAGAAGTGATTTAATTAAGTCCAAATAAATGAAACTAAGCCAAAAGTTGATGTTTTAATTTAAAGTTAATTTGTTATTTTAGCAATTATGTTATATAAAATATTTCGTTTTTTTTTTATTTGTAAGACTGAATAAATAAAACAGCTAAATTAATAATATTTTATCAATATATTTATATTTTGTTTCACTGATTTCACCATTTATGATTGCTCTGGCACCAATTATGATTACTCTGGTCGCGAATTTTTTTGATCTGAAATATTTCAATAACTATATGTGTAAATTGAAGGCCAATAGTAAAAATGTGCTATTTGAATGTCATTCTTTTTAATGAGATACATAATTACCATTAAATATCAATAACTGAAAAGCACCAGAGCGATCACACGAATACGCCCGATTTGGAGATTGACCCATATTCGATAAAAATTGTAAACGAGCGAGATTTACATTTCATAAATTAAAGCAGAATGTATAGAATACTTCGTAAAAAACCTTCGTAAAATATTTACCCATTTATCCTAAGTTTTACCTTCAGATATTGATGTTAAGGTAACAAGAGCTTTGTTTGCGCGGCCTGAAAAACGCGATAGCGTGGGCAAATCAATATGTATTGTACTAACACATTATTATAAGCATTTAAGGTAAAAATGTGAGTTAGCAAAACATGAAAAATGAGGATTTCATTTTCAGGTATAAAGACCAGATTGAACGAATGAATGATACAACTTTAATGTAGGCTCATTGTTTTATTAATTAGTTACTGCCTACCCATGAATTTGCGCGGAAAATTCTGCTCTACAACTACAAGGATCGTGTTTTTGGGAGTTACAGGGCCCGGTACCCTGTACTATCTAAATAAAAGAATTGATCAAGTTTTGGCATGGAAATATAAAGTCCACATTACATTTTCTATTTACATACATACATAAATTCTTTTATCCCATCAGGGGTAGGCAGAGGCACCACCAGGACACCCACATTTTGCCTTGTACGATCCGCCCTACGATGTGATATGGGGCGAGCCTATCGCCATATTGGGCACAAATTCTTGACTCCGGGCTGGTAATGAATAGAAAAATCCAATATCACTTTGACCACTCGGGATTCGAACCCGATACCTCAGCTTTGTAATCCTACCGTAGTACAACTGCGCCACCGAAGCAGTCTTTTACATTTTGGGATGATATTTTTTTTTACTGACCCTCAGTTAATAGTTATAAGTCTACTTCGGGGATACATACTGGCACAAGTTTATGTATTATGATCAACGAAAATAAGCTGTGTGTAAAAGTGATACACATATTCCTACATCTAAAACTGAGCTGGTCCTTCGGAATTTAATAACAAGTGCCATTTTAAAGCCGAATATACCGACCGACGTGCAAACTCCGCCGAGTTAATATCACTTTCGTACTCTTTATTAAGTTAATAAGTTGCAAGCGAAGTGCACAGACCTGCATGTTTACCGACAGCTGTGATCAATTATTATGGAAATCGCTTCGGTCTTGTGAAAGCGTGCGGTCGTGTTATCTGTGAGGTCTTGGATATGAGGTCTTGAAGGTTCTGGGTGCTTCATTCTAGTGCATTTTTTTGCTCGGGATATTTTGGAGGATTTTGGTAGAAAAATCTTTGGATTTTAATATTGATATTATTTTTACTCCATTAAAATTTAGATGCGGAAAACTAGGAATGTATTATTTCGTTTTATTTTGAAAAATGTATACAACTTATGTATAGTTTGACTTAATACCTGAGGCATTCTCTACCATTCGAACCTAGGATGATGCACATATATATTTTTTATTCATATCGAAAAGGGCTATGTCACTATACCGATTAGGTCATTACATAAGTTGCTTTACACAAAATGGATACAAGAAAAGATGCAGAGATGAAAAAGGTAGGTGCGTAAATGAAAACATTGGTATATTTGGATCAAGCAAAGTGGAAATTCACGGTATTTGCTTACCCCCACAGAATACAAGCTTGACGATTATTTAAGTATATAATTTACTATAGAATGCTGTCCATTACAGTTTCATAACCGGTCGGTCGACGAAATATTATATTATTATACTCGGTCTGACTCAGTCGAGGTCTATTGTCATGAATCAATATTTCTTATCAAGGTAGCACTTCCAATGATTAGATAATGACTAATTGTGGTACGGCCTGCTGGAAAACTGTTGTGTCATCTTGTCCTTCCATTTTCTATCGATTTTTTGTACCGTTGTATAGAGTTCTACTATAATTCGTATTTTATCACAATTATATTATAAATGAGTTTATGGTCGCAGTAACGATAAATAGTATTTTCTTGCATATATAAAAAGATTTTTACCTTAGCGGATGTAGGATACATTTACACAGAAAAATGGAAGGTTCTTATCGAACAAACATTACTCCTTTAGTGATAATTATTATTTTATGACAGCGGCCGTGGCGCAGTTGGTTTGACGTCGCCTGCGAAATGAGAGGCCGCGGCTTCGATCCCCGCACCGAAACAAATGTTTGTGTGAATTACAGATATTTGTTTCGAGTCTAGGTGCTAGTGAGACACAAGACTCGATCTTAGTTTGGGGCCAGGACTATGTATGTGACTGTTGAGTGTATTTATTAAATATTTTATTTGCTGTTTAAGGCAGTTAAGTACTTTCTTAGCACTGACCAGCGCTACGTAAGCATGCGAGTAAATTCAACTGAGATTTCTAAAATCTAAAAATTAAAACAAAATACATTGCCTGATTAGGGAATCGAATGCAGAAAACCTCATAAGTTTAACAAAGACATCGAAATGTAATTTAAACACACATATAACTTAATTATCTTTCTTTCATTCTCTACCGCCTTAGCCCTTCTCTTACACTCGTCAATCATCGTCTTTGAAGCTGGACGGACGGTTTTTTACAT
Organism: Deilephila elpenor; assembly: GCA_949752805.1. Taxonomy (NCBI): domain Eukaryota; kingdom Metazoa; phylum Arthropoda; class Insecta; order Lepidoptera; family Sphingidae; genus Deilephila; species Deilephila elpenor. The sequence continues at coordinate 8,243,268 of OX457112.1, forward strand.
CCATTGTTCCTCAGCTTAACTAAATTGATGACGTTTACCCAACGCAAAGAAAGGGTTTTCTTTTGTTACCCTATCTTCCGAATCATCGCATTAGAAAAATAAATTCGGCTTTTATTATGAGACTGGTTTATGTAGGATCAAACATTTCGCTGGAGAAATATGATATTTTGCGTGAACAAGAGAAAATGTTACGCTGTAAAATTGTTTGGAAATTGAGGTTCGTTGTTTATGAGATTGATACGTTTTTAACAACGGATCAACAGAAATTGATATACATTTTATAAATACGAAATTAAAATGTAACTTGTAAAAGACGAGGAATTTTTCAGATTCTGCAAGAGCTAGAGTAATTAGTGGAGATTTTTTAATACAAAATTTAGTTTCTAAGCGCGGAAATGGAACATGCGAGTCCTTTTTTATCAATCGTTAAAATATAATTTATAAAGACTTTCAAATTTTAATCAAACAAAACACAACCCTGCGAATACAATACAATACAATATTCTTTATTGTAAACCAATACAATAGAAGAAAATTATAGAAAAAAAAAAGAAAATACAAAAATGGTATTGCAAGTTTAAAAAGCGAAATTATTTAAAATACAAAATATCCCACAAACTATAGAAACTCGGAATTGAGCCAAGAACTGCAAGCCCGCGTATGTAGCCACCACACCGATAAGCCGATAGTTTATTGTATTTATTCCGAGGTTTTGTAAATATGTCGTGAGAAATACATTGGGTCAGTTGGCGCGATATGTAGTATGACAAAAGTAAGGTGTGTTAAAGCATTTTCAGCCTCCATGGCGCAATTGGTTAGACGCCGGCTGCAGACGAGAGGCCGCGGGTTCGATTCCCGAACCGAGACAAATGTTTGTGAGAACCACAGGTATTCGTTTCGGGTCTGGGTGTTTGTGGGACCGAAAATTCTCTAGTAGTTTCTGATACTCACGACACAAGACTCGATCTTAGTATGGGATCAGAACAATGTATGTGACTGTTAGGTGTTCTTATTTATTTATTATACTTTTTTAAACTTACATATGTATGTATTTACATAAACTCACGCCATTATATCTTTATAAACACCCAATATCACTTTGTATTCGAACCCGAGACCTTAGCTTAGTAGTCGTATCGTAGCACAACTACGCACGTACTACTAAGCAGAGTACAAACATACCCACAAACACAGATTTTGGTGTAGGAGAAATTCCTCCATATTTTATCAAGATAAAATATTTTCAAACATTATTTACTTATGTCAGCCTACAATCACTCACGGCTTTATTCATAGGCAGATTTAAAACCTATTTTATTTATCGAATGTTTTTCCCTTACGAACGACTTTTAAATTCAGTTTGATTGAAGAAGACAAATATTTCATAACATTCGATAACCTAATAGGTTTTAAAACTGCCTATGAATAAGACCTTATCTAAGCGGATACGAATAATAAATAAATACACCCAACAGTCACATACATAGTTCTGACCCCACACTAAGATCGAGTCTTGTGTCGTGAGTATCAGAAACTACGAGAGACTTTTCGGTCTCACAAACCCCACACCCGGTACAAATACCCGTGGATCACAGAAACATTTGTTTCGGTGCGGGGATCGAACCCGCGGCCTCTGGTTTCACAGCCGGCGTCTAACCAACTACTATGATAATATGCCGAGATAAGTTTGTTATGTGTAAAACTGTTGTTGTTTAATAAATAGAAATAGCACACTAAAGTAATCGAAACGTTGGAAAAAATATATTTTATTTCAATATACATTTAAGCTAAATATCCTAATGGTACATATTTAATAAAAACAAAATACTATCAAAAGAGCACTCGTAGAAATAAAATTGTAACTCCCATTATAACTACGAATTAAGTGGAACAGATGAAGTTGCGATGCGCTGCGACTATCGCAAAGAAACTGAGTTGCCTTCACGAAGGGCCCTCGGCTGAAGAGACTTCGTCTAATTAGAGCCGCGCCGGACAGCGGTGTCGCGGCGAAAATAACGCTTTACCTACTCAAATTTACAGATATAACCCGTCGGAAATATCTGTGAACCTAGCTGGAATGCGGTTCACATTTTTTTTGGTGTTATGTACTACGTTATTTTACATTTAAAACGTTGTGAGATGGATGCTAATTCAATTTTTTATTCTTTTTTCTATTTTAATTCAATTTGTTTAACCTATATTTTGAATTTGCTGAACTTATGTTTCAATGACGTCAATTATTCAGGTCCACAGATATTTCCGACGGGTAATATAAGTTAAGGTACGCGACTTTAGAACTGTAGATAAAACGAGGGTTATTCAGGTATGGGTTTAGTGGGCTTGTGTAGGCATATTAAATAATATTAACAAGTTTTCTTTTACCATAGCGATTTGAAAGAATTTCTATGGTATGTAAAGTCCGCCAACCCGCACTAGGCCAGCGTGGTGGACTATATGGCCTAAACCCTGCCAATCTTACTCTCGGTTGCAGAGGACGCGCGTGCCCTGCAGTGGGACGTATATGGGCTGATACAGTAACAAGATGTGACGGATCTTTTTACGGGCATGGGAGTACATATAGATATAGGTATACTGCATGATGATAGGTATGGTAAAGGGTGGCTTTAGACGACTATATTTCGTCCCTCGGCACAAATAAATCGGCCTGCTCAATAAGATATTTGACTAATTTTTTTTATTGTATTTATCAAAATGATCCATATCCAAAATCTAGAAAACAAAGAGTTTTAAATCCATTCATAATTATATAACCTAAAAACGTTTTCAATCTTAAAGAGGAAGTAAAAGAAAAGGGATGCAAAACAAAACTAGTGACGTCACTAGTCTTAATATTCATTACAGTGTGCGCGGGTGAAAGAGACGTTACGAGGTCCGCACTACGCTCCTACTCTTTTTTTTTAATACTATTTTAAAAGGTACTTTAATACTATTTTTACACACATGCTTTATTTTAATGGTATTCATATTTTTACTTAAAATAATAATAAAAATCGATCAAAGTCAAATACCTTATCGTTTAAAGGAAACACCTGGGCGGCATCCTAAAAATAGAGTTGAATGCTTTGGTAGAAACTAGAAATAATAATATTGGCGAAACACTTGGTTCACGCTGAAGAGGTGGTCATAGCCACTAGCCAAGTCGTAGCTTTGTAAGCATGCACGATGGTACTATTAAAAGAACAGGAGGGTAACTATCGTTTGAAGCTGAAAACCCTAGCAATCTCGTCCTAAAATCCGCACAGGATTAGAGTGTCTTCCACAATTTAAATGACGATATCATTGATTAAAATGCGACTAAAGATTAGCAGCAAACTTTTCCGCGAAACATTGTCTTGTAAATACACAAGTACAAACGAGATAAATAATTCCTTCAGAAAACATATCAGATACTCTTACAATAAATACACGAGGCGTTTTCCTTCTTATTTCCTGCGAAGAGGTCCCTCATGTATTTCTCTCTATACCGTCTTTGGCAGCTTTGATACATTCACGATGTACATTTTCATAACGAGTATTGTTGCTAGGGGCTCCTTATAAGTTAACTCGTATATTATGATATCATACATATTGTATTGAGTTATTATTTTCTGGTAATAACTAATTTTTCTTCTGCGTAATCTTCCGTTCCGTAGACGATTTTTAGGCGTGAGACTGAGGGGCATGAGAGATTTATTTTTACTGGTGGTCTCATATGTGACCACCTGGGCAGGTACCACTGCATTGTATATTTCTTCCGCCGAACAGCAGTGAAAATGATTCTCAACTGTATTTTGCACAAATTGTTTCTCACCCACAAAATAATAATAAATGTTATAATTTTAATTTAATGGGCTTCGCCTACCTTACAACCTTAGGCGTGAGAACCAGCATTTTCATTGCAAAGTAAGAAAGTTTACTAAGAAGCTAGAGCGAAGTCCGTAATCCGGAAATCTTTTAATACTGTCGAAGTAATCCTTAAGTCTCACCTACCATTGACCCCGCCCCCCGCGCCCCGCGCCGCACCCCGCACACCTCTGTGTAGGAATCAACGTAACCTTATAGCTAATGCTCTCTGTGAGTTCCTTTTTTGGTAATCTGGGGATAATTTATGTGAACGAACTGTCTTTAGAGATTAGAATTTGTGTGAATACCAGAAAATATGTCATACTTCTGCAGTTATTTTTGTTTGTGTTTTTACTTGTGACATATGGTGGAAAACACGTCACAGTGATTTTATGAAGAAATTCACATTTCGGGTTCAACTTTGTGTATCAAGTTTGTAGCAGACTAAACCCTAGTCGGCCTTATTAAGGCTGCAAGAGATCGCTCAATGCAGGCCGCTTCTAAGAGATCGATGTGGAGGTCATTGAGGGTGGCCTATGATCAGTGGACTTCCTAGAGAGAGAGAGAGAGAGAGAGAGAGGGTTAGTCAACCAGTGTATACTCGATTTATCTACATTACACTACACTTATATTTTGTTAAGCATCCACTATGTCGTGCTAGTATGAAAAATAAAAACACAAAATAATATTAAGCTCGCTGCATTATATTTTAGCTTATGAAGCTAAAATCTATGAAAACTAACAACGAAGAAGTCGTGGGGAAAGTCGTCCTTTGATTTTTCGACTAGAATTTAGGTAATAAAGCAAGGTCTACACCTATTAGAACTGTAAAATAAACCCATACCCAGCGGTGGGACATTAGGTTGGAGTAGATAAAGAGGAAATATTTGATTGTTTGTTTGATTTCATTGCATAGGCTCCGAAACTACTGAACCTGGGTGACATAGGCTATATTATATTTTCAAAAAAATTAGCGATGCTTACTTAAACTCCAACCCAAGGTGTAAAAAAATACCTAAAATAATCTTTACATCGCGTGCACTGCGAAAACAATAGTATGTCGTTAATGTGAACTAGACTAAAAACTATCTACACCCGGGCGAAGCTGGGCCGAGCCGCTAGTCGTTAATAAAATCACAAAATCGAATCACTAAAAATGTTTAATCGACGGTCTCTAATGCCAATAAAAGTTGAACCCCAGTGCCATCGGGGTGGTCATATAAAATGCCTTTATCCCGACATCGAGACGGAATCCCGCGGGAAAGCATTTTGTTGCGCGAGAAGCGCCGAGCAAAAACTAACAAGTCTATAAATATTAATTTCTCGGGAGACTGTTTCAATTTTATTTAATTTGCTCCGCAGTAATTATAGCGCTCTTAAGAGAGGCTTGTATCTGATATAATTGCGGAAATCTGTTTAACCGTTTAGACTTTAGATATAAGCATTTCCTGCACAGATTGAAGAATGAACACACACATTTTTTTTAAGAAAATCAATGCTTTCTAATTTGGTGAATAATAAAATAAAACTGCTTGCTTACATACATAAGTATTGTTCTTACAGGGATAGGCAGAGATGACACTTTTTCCTCCAGTTCATAAATCCATTCTCTATAAATGAATATAGGTATGCAAGTGATATGTGGTTTTCCACATTGTAAAAAATACACAAATGTAGTGCTCTACCAGGGATTCGAATAAAGAACTTCACGGTGAACCCTACAAGTAAAACGAATTATTTACTTGTAGGGTTATTTACTTGTTTTGTATCTGTTTAAGTATTGGCGCATCTGGCAATATTCGAACCCGCTCTAAAGGAACGGCATTGCCCTTCTTACAAGTTATATCACGATATTTATAAATTCAAGAATAAAATAATTAACACAAAAAACAACAATACATACACTCCATTATTATGTTACGAAATCCTTTGTGAATTTTAGTGCCAAAAGAATTATTTCCAAGCAGATAATTAATTAATTAAGCGTAATTAAGTACGAAGCGAGTTTCTGTGTTTGTGGATCTTATGTAATTACGACAAAATATTACATATTATATAATACTGTGTTTTTTATTTTATTGCGACTGCCTCGGTGGCGTAGTTGTACTACGGTACGACTACAAAGCTGAGGTCTCGGGTTCGAATCCCGGGTCGGGCAGTGATATTGGGTTTTTCTATTCATTATCAGCCTGGATTCAGGAATTTGTGCCAAATAATATGGCGATAGGCTCGCCCCTTATCACATCATGGGACGGAAAATGCAAGGCGAATGTGGGTGTCCTGGTGGCGCCTCTGCCTACCCCTTCTGAGATAAAGGCGTGTGTTTATTTATCTATGAATTTTATTTATTTAAGTACCTCCAACAAAAGATACACGACATTTAATGAAAACAATGGTCTAGTGTAAATAAAGATAGTAGCCAATTACGAGTACCACTTTTGCTACTTTCTTTGTCTCTTCAATATTGATATTATTTAAAGCTTAAGCTAAAATTTTATTTATATAGTAACGATATTTTCTTAGGAGTAACTTACTCGTATTGGAAAGTAGTGTATACTTATATTGGATAGGCCGCTTATATTGAAAGATTATACTTACAATACTTATGGTTATTTATTTAGTTATTTAAGTTCATGAACAGAATAATAATGGCAAAGTTCATGCAAATATAATGCACATAAAACCGTAACACACTACAGGCATTGCTTTAATTTGTTAATTTTGAAATATTTAATTAAGAATATATTTTATTTATTTATTTATTTTATTTATTTACACTACATTGTACATAAAAAAAAAATACAAAACAAAACACTTAAACTAAAAGTACAGTACAATTTTACTCAGTGTAATTTTAACCAAGAATTTATTATAAATACTCTTATACCTCGGAAAGTTTCTAACCAACCAGCGCCTTAATAACTTGTAAAATAACTGTTTTCAAACCCGCTGTATACTGGTATTTCTACAAGTTACCAGCAGATTTCAAAAGACCTCTACACCCCGCGGCGAAATAACGCGTAACATCAACCGATCAGTTTGCTGAGCTAACTAGGAAAGAAAAAAGTTTGTGTTAAACTTAAGGCTTTGCCACAACTTGACGCGAGTTAAGTGTAATTAAAAGTTGATTATCTAAGGACTTTAATGGTCAAAGAAAACATGGAGAAACCTGCGTCCGGCATATAATAGAGGTTTTTAAAATAATATATGTATATATATATATATATATATATAGTATATATGTTAGATGACAGACGCCAACCCACATTAATAAATAATAATAAATACACTATCAGTTGCATACATAGTCCTGACCTCACGCTAAGATCGAGCCTTGTGTCGTGGGTATCAGAAACTACGGGACTTTTCGGTCTCACAAACACCCAGACCCGAAACAAATACCTGTAGGTCACACAAACATATGTTTCAGTACAGGGATCGAACCCGCGGCCTCTCGTTTCATAGGCGGCGTCCAACCAACTGCGCCACGGAGGCTGTCCAATAGACCAGAGTGACCTATAGCCTAAGCCCTGCCAATAAGTTTCGATTGAGTAGCAATTACCTAGTAAGGAGACTATAACGGCTGATTTTCGTACAGGGCTTAGAAGGCCAGTGACACAGGCGTACCCTTTTCGGCCTCCCCCGGGGTATCTAAAGGGAAGATTAACAGCTTTCCTTTCAATAAAAAAAATGGTAGAGGACTATGTCCTAACAAATGAATTATAAGAAATCAAAGCTACATGTTTTCCTACAAAACGGATTTTATCAGAAAGGACAAGTAATGTGAAATCGCAAGGTATCAACTCGAATCTTGCATTACATGTAATACTATAAAGGACAAGCTTTTTCCAAGTAAGGAAAAAACTAGCACTGAAGTATCTCATACTAAAGATATCTACATAATTGAGCACAGTTCAATGAGCAGGAAAGGGAAACTTTCAAAGATCGCGTACCGCCGCTGCACTGGCTAGATACAACTTATACATTATGAGGACACTCGGTGTCTCCTTTTGCTCAAACTAGCTTACTTTTTAATAAATGATGAGAGTTTATGCTGTCTTGGACATTTTAAAGGGTTATCAATTTTGTAAAGGAAAGATTAAAAAAAGGCTATATTGTATTACAAAATTTCCTATGTGAACGTGTTAATATAAGAGTATGTAGTAGAAAATTTTGTATGATTGAATCAATAATCATAATGTAACTTGCTTATAAAAATTATAGGTATACTTTGGAAGCGCACTAATATCACACTGCATAGGTATTAACAATAAATTCTTAACACAAATTATAGACATACATTTATTAACATCACGCGTTTTTCTCCGTAGGGGTAGTTCAGGTGCAACCAGGACACCCACGTTTTGTGTAACGACTCTATTACACGAAACGTGGCGATGGCTACCGCCATATCGGGCACAAATTCCTGATTCGGGGCTGATAAAGAATAAAAAAATCCAATATCATATTTTTACTTTTAGCACCTATTTGGCTTATGATTTTGCGGCTGGACTAGCTGATCTCGACAATTACGGAAGGCAATCCTAAACTGACCAAATTCCTTTCAATAAAAGTTCATCAAGTCCCACACATTCGCTTAGCCTGATCTGAGAATCGAAATCAGAATCGAACAGATTTCCCATCCATCAGCCATCACTGGCACTCACCGAGGAGGCTAAAATCCTATAAACAATCTTTCTAATCCGAAATGTATCGGGAAATTAAAAAAAAATAACCAAATCCGCAATAAAATCCGTAAGCATTATTATTTCATATTATCGTTGCTTCCTCAATGTTTTCCGTTCCTTTGTTATAAATCTCTTGTATCAAGTTAGTTCCTATAGTGTAAGTTCCACAACTAAACCGCAATTGACTTAAAAACAAAGGGATTCAATTTATGAGCAGGGTTGAACTGGTAAACTGTTCTAAGAAATTAGTTCGCTCCTAAAGATACATAGTTAAGTTTCGATATATTGGCGCATATTACAATACATTTCATATCAATTTATGGATTATTTTTTAAAACAACTATTGTATTTTATTTATCAAATTGTGGTTTTCTTAAAACCGGAGATTTATGAAAGTACTCAGTTTCAATCATTATTTCGATGAGGTTTACTAAATTATGGTGGAATAATGTAGTTTATTTTAATTTTATATCGGCTTATTATTCAAGTGAAATAAGCAAACTTATGATCAAAAAGTAAATTCAAATCGTTTAACCGGTAGAATATTATTTAAATATGTCCGCGTCTAAATTACTATACAAAAACACAATGCATATCTATATTTCCACAAAACACTCAAAGCCCCTACCAAACACCTAAAACAAAATATAATTCCGGTTTATTTATTCCTGTACCCTTGTATTACTGCTTGTTACACGTCACTGTGCGTGCAGGATATGCACTGCGTGACACTGTACACGCGCAAGCATCGCACGAATATTCGGCGCCTCATTCTATCACTCCAGGGGGGCTCTGTCATAAAATCAACATAACTGTGCCGCCACGAATGGTATTGCCTCTCTGGGGAACACTTTACTGTGGCACGTGTAATTCATTTAGAAATATAAGTGTTGGTTTTACACGCAGTCTCGTGGGAAAACACGAAAGTGTAGTATTGTGGACTATTTAATGGTTTTAGGACTGTTTGGCGCAGTAGCTACTGGCAAGGATTCCGGTGGCGGAGGTTGCAGGTTCGAATCCAATAGGGGCAGGAAATCTATGGAAGAATTCTATCCTATTCTATGGGATATTCTGCTATAGAGATAGAGCCAAAATTACCAAATGCCATCCAGTCTAAATGTATCTCTAGCAGCTATAAATAAACAAACTTTATTTTACTAAAACATTATCAGCAAATTCCTACTTAGTGGAATGTTAAAAACAACACCATTTCTTTTCTCTCATAAAAAATATATAATATGATGTGCAGTGTTTGTAATATCACTGACAATATTTATTTAAAATACACTAAAATTCAGAACAATGTTACAACATGAGAAATCCTATAGTAGAATGTTTCCATTCAAAACGTAAACACAATAAATTAACAAAGGAAGAAGTTTAAAATTCGTCCGTGCGTCGCAGCGTTTAAGTTGGAAACACTATTTATTCCTTTTCCAATAACTTGAGTTAAGTTTAAGCGGATCTATAAGAATACGTTGTTCGATTGTAGCAAGAGTTGCAATGCTTTGCACTCCCAACTTGATTCTATAACTGTTTTACAATGTCGAAGATGTTTTCTGCAATATTCAATTTCAGAGACATTTATATTGAAAATATATTTGTGTTTGCGTTCCATTGTGCGATAGATTGTCATCGTTTTTCATTTTGTGTTGTGCATGATATTGCTATGATTCTTACTGCAAATATAAAATTCTGCGGTGTTTATTTAATTTAAGTCTTTAATGGTTTTTCAACTAAACATTTATTGTCTACCATACCTATCACATTCGTCACAGTTCACACCCCATATAGTCTGCCATTAAGCCAATAATGTGGCATTAACGATGTAAACAATAAAACATATTTATTTAAAAAGCAGGGCCTAGTTAACAATTGACCTTATACCAGTGAGATTTCAGATAATACAATAAAATAAAACAATAGCAACCTTTTCAAATAATAAATGAATTAATATAAACACAACAGTTAAATTGTTTCATTTACAAACTAAATTATAATGAAAGTTAAAGTTTGCATAGCCCTCAACGAAGCCTGGAGTGTTATTAATTATTCGTTACTTCAGAAAATCAATTATATCTATGAATTAATAATAATTAGTTCGTTATACGCCACATAATACTTTGTACATTGGCAAATCAGGTACTCTTTAGGGATCTTTCAATGGTTTATTAAGAATTATTCTTAAACATATGACAGCCTCCGTGGCGCAGTTGGTTAGACGCCGCCTGTGAAACGAGAGGCTGCGGGTTCGATCCCCGCACCGAGACAAATGTTTGTGAGAACCACAAGTATTTGTTTCGGGTCTGGGTGTTGTGAGACCGAAAAGTCTCTCGTAGTTTCTGATACCCACGACACAAGACTCGATCTTAGTGTGGGGTCAGGACTATGTATGTGACTGTTGGGTGATTTATTTATTTATTATAATATATTGTAACATCAGCCCATATTATACAGCCATTTGACAGCCTCCGTAGCGCAGTTGGTTAGACGCCGGTTGTGAAATGAGAGGCCGTGGGTTCGATCCCTGCACCGCAACAAATGTTTGTGTGATCCACAGGTATTTGTTTCGGGTCTGGGTGTTTGTAAGACCGAAAAGTCTCTCGTAGTTTTTGATATCCACGTCACAAGACTCGAATTTAGTGTAGGGTCAGGACTATGTATGTGATTGTTGGGTGTATTTATTTCTTTATTTATTTTATTTATGAGCAAGTTATACCTTTAAAATCAAGAACGCTCAAGCGTAGTCCACCAAGGTAGCCTATTATGGGTTAGTGAACATCACATGCCTTTGAAATTAATGTAAATATTTCTATAGTGTTGTAGACTTCCTAACCCTAACTTCAATATTTATAATTATTATAACAGTAATTAATTTTATCGATTTTTTATCTATGTTTTGCATTACCTCCATTCTTTTCATCAAAATCTGTTAGACGGTTCTTGAGATCATCGCGCACAACGCACAGATAAACAGACAAAAATTCTAACAACCATTGTTTTAGGCTCTATTACGTTCATACATCGATCAGTTACAAATTTATTATATGTATTTGTATAGATTTTATCTTTAAAAACGCAAATCAAAGATTCAAAGCGTGATTTTTTTTCCATTACTTTCGCACTTACAAGACAACACACAGCTAAATCCTGGCCCATTTTGGCACGCAAAACATGCGGCATGGGCAAATCTAAACAATGATATCTACTAGAAACCACGTTCTATACAGCCAGCACTAGACTCTCACTGTTAGCCTAACCTATTTTCACTGGACGAGTAGGCAAGAAAGTACATGGCACCAGGCCAAAATTCGACTCCGACGGCTTCGACCATTCGCTTTCGTTAAATAATAGACACGTTTTAGGATATAAAACATTGCAACCGCGTTTACAATTCTCGGCGCATTTTGAGGAGTATGCAATGTTTTTCCTATATTTACGTTTATCGTTGTTGTTAAAATTGATGTTGCAATAGGTAATATTGTATTTCATTAATTTTATTTAATGTAGAAAAAACTCACGTTTGTACTCAAACCTTGGTTATTGTGGGTTATATGTACCGACTGCAATACACAACATCGAGACGATTTTTATATTGTAAATAATGGAAACCGTAGCTCAAATTTCTCCAAACCGCATACGGGTGCCGAATGTAAAGATCGGAGTAATGTAAATATGTCTTGTTAACACATTTTAAACAAGCCTTTATAAAACGCTTTAATTTATTTTTATTACTTTCCGATGAATGCGTTCATTTTGGATATATTGCATTTTTGTGTTATTGGCGATAGCCTACTAGGCAGTAGATCTGACTAGCAAATCGGAGGTTGAAAGTTCGAGTCAGCTGCCAACACCTTTGACTTTTCGGAGTCATAAGTGTGTTAATAGTAAATCACCATGTACTATAACGGTGAAGGGAAAAATTGTGTTGGAAACCTACATACCATGGCGATTTGCAAGAATTTCTATGGTATGTAAAGTCCGCCAACCCGCACTATGCCGGCGTGGTGGAGTATATGGCCTAACCCTTCTCAATCGTACTTTTGATTGTAGAGGAGGCCCAAGCCCTGCAGCGGGACGTATATGGGCGGGTACAGTACATTAATGAGAAAGCCGATAACGTTTCCAGTCGAAAAATTGTTATTTGGCTACATTTCCTAAGCTTCAAATTCCCTGTTATACGCTATTAACGTGTTTGCGTAGGACCGACGGCGGTTACAATACTATAAGATGAAAATACCGATTATATGGCCGTCCATACTTGTAGTATGTAAATATAGAGTTTAAAACTTATTTAGGACTAATAATTATATTTACGGTTAAACTGTGAATTATTAGCTATAATTAGTTCTTACTAGCTTAAAAAATACTAAAAGACCATTTCCCGTAAAGTACTACTTTTCGGCAAGAATAATCATATTATATTTAAATGTGAAATAATGTGCAACATGGTTAAATATTGTAAGCAAGAATAGATATGAAACAATGAGAAAAATAAGTATTAAAAACAGTTTATACATAAAAAAGTTTTACGCGAACGTACATAAAAAATGCAGACAAATTGAATATCCTCCCTTTTTCAGTTAAAAGGTACAATAATTTGCAACAACTCGGTATTACTAGCTCATTTTATAACTAAAGAGGCTATTATATTAATTGTTTAGGCTCAAAACGAGAGCAATGAAAAGAAATTCAACGATTCATAAAAGAATACGGCGAGGGGAGCTATTGTTGTTGTAATTACCTACTTAATTGGTGGTTTGGGAAACTACAGTTTCCTTCTCGTGACTTTTTTCCATTCGATTTTAGTGTCTTCATGAGAAGGTAATTACGAGCTACTAGTTTAAAATAGGACGATATAAAGTCTGCTCCGTTTATCTCTGTAAACCATAATTAGCTTTTCATGGAATTAAATTAATTAATTATAATTAATTCCAGAGTAACTACTGGGCATAATGAGACTTGACATCTTATGTCTCAGCATTGCTTTGTGATTCATGGTGTTGTTTTGGTTTTGCAACTGTCCATGAGCGGTCGTACCGCTTAACATCAGGTGAATGACATGTCCGTCTCGCCATTCACAGCAACAAAAAAAATTGAGATTTTAACCTATTGTTTCCTCATGCTGCAATTATCTTAAATATATCTGTATACTGAAGACGTCGCAAACCAAAAACTTGGTTACTATATAATATTATGTATGTAAACGATCGACCATTTATTTCAATACAAATATGAAAATACAATTTCGAAAGAAAACTTACCTACAATTCCCAGCCCAGTGCAACAAACCAACAAAAACTCTAAGCAACGCTCAGGAATAACGTAACATATTCCAGCAGTTCACTCATGCAAATATCCTTTATATCTAGAAATGGGGAAAGGATATAGCTATAATACACTGACCGCGAACTATTTTACGTGACAAATATTTATGACGTCACGCATTCACAGTATGTCCACTGCATAAAACGCTGCTCGATACGATGACATTTACACAGCGAACTGATTTTTACTGCCCCATAAATATTCAACGAAATCACGCTGTATCGCCCGAACTGAATGAATAAATACACCCAACAGTCACATACATAGCCCTGACTCCACACTAAGATCGAGTCTTATGTCGTAGGTGTCAGGAACTACGAGAGACATTTCGGTCTCAAAAACACCCAGACCCGAACAAATATCTGTAGTTCACACAAATATTTGTCTCGGTGCGGGGATCGAACCCGCGGCCTCTCGTTTCACAGCCGGCTTCTAACCAACTGCGCCACGGAGGCTGTCAAAATGAATGTCTGAATGAAGCGATACTTCGGCCATATCGCTCGCCTTTGATTTACAATACGATGAATGGCGTTCTTGTAATTTCTTTGCGACTAGTTTGTTACCAGAATGAGTGGCCAGGAGCAGTTGGCCACTTCCTAGATAGATCAGCAGATAAATAATATTTATACGATTCATTATTCCTATGTTGAACTAAAGTATGTGGGATCGTGTAAGGTCTGGTAATGGATAAAATTGTTTGTATTAACTTGCGATCCACCCAATTCAAGAAATTAGCTATCTTTCTGTATTAGTCTTTCATGGAATTAGCTCAATAATTGTTATTAAATACAATTTATAACACTGGTTTCATTTATACACATTGTGTTCATTCCCAGATTTTTATATAAAAAATTCTTTTGAAATATTCATCCCTCCGCAAATCCTTTTGTTGGCCTGTAATATCTTTATAAAAGATAAATACTGCTGCTAAACCTCCTTCAACTTTAGCCGCTTAATTATTCTGTTATTTCTTTTCAGAAATAAACGATCTTTGAGGATTGTCCGTTTTTATTTGATTTAAATCGTTGAATTTTACAATTTCCTTTATTTATCTGTTATTGTAACAAAGGAATGGAACGCGAATGCTGGAGAGAGTCAGTTATTATTTCAAGCCTTCCTAAAAATCTATCGTATTGCAATAGTTCACTCTACTGAAAAGTGATTGGAAGTTGTTAATCGAATCCCAGATTAAATAAATATATCTATATTCTATATCCATTCTCAGTTTATGTTGGAATGTATGGAATATATTGCCACATTTTTATCACATCTAAAATTTAGGATAAATTCTATTCTGTCTATAAAATCTATATTACTTCTTCAAAACATGCAGTGCATTGTCCCTCAAAGCAGTATTACAACATTTCAATCCGTCACAATATCTCATCAAAGATGTAAAAACATTTTGTATTTTAATATTCGACACACCACCTTTTGTGCGCTTTAACAGTGCCTTGTCAAACTCATTTCAATATTGTAAGCTTTACAATGGCGACAATGCGTCGGAGGAATAAAATTAATGTTTTCGCTCTTCGAAAAAGGTCACAACATCTTGCAATGTGGACAAATACGTTTTATTGTTGAAACTTATTGAAAGCCTTGCTTCGGGTGAAATGTGATTGTGTGCGGATAATATTTATGGCAAAATCAGTTCTATATATAGATACATAATAAAATAAAGCAAATATGATGAATCCAGGTCTGATCTAGTCATACTTGCTTTTAAAATTTTAATTAAACTCTTGGGTGTTCAGGATTGGTCACTATGTTTTCCTTTGTCATTAAAGTGAGCATTAATGAACTATGAATACACGCGTATTTTCCAAGCTTCGGGCTCGAACCCACGAACTTTACTTTGTCAGTGGGTTCGTCAGCTAACTATGGCTTACTTTTAAATGTTTTGTACATTATGATATTATATTGAAGGCTTTATTAATCTACGAATTAAATGATAAGATCAATTAATGCACAAAGAATAAATATTAATTCACCCATTAGAAAAAATATGAAATGTAAAAAAACGATTTAAATAATTTAAGATGGCCGCGATAGATGTTCTTATGCTGCATAATATAATTTAAAATTAGGCTTCTTTAAGAGCCATTTTTCATGAGCTAAGGAGGCTAGAAGTCCAGTCTTGTGACACTATTTTCATCAGCTTCTTAAAGCTATTTTATTCTGGAAAGTAGGACATTTTTTGCAGGCTTTTTTGGCATACTGAATTGCGTCCTCTGACCTAACTAGGTTCTTAAGAATGAACGAGCACAAAGGAGTTTAAAAAATAAGAAATGTAGTTGAAACAAAAAGAAAGGCATGGAAAACATTTTTTTTTTTTGGATTTTAAATAAGTTGTAATCTTACTTTTAATTCTAGAGATTTGTGTTAAAAAAATCTTGTCTCTGAAAATAGAAGCAGTAAACTCCAGTTTTAAGAATTGACCGTCCACACTTTCATTAATCTAATAATATATTCTGACAATCTGACATTTCGTAAAGATTTAGTTTTATTTAACAAATCATATTTTCTTAAACATTATATATAATAATTAACCAATTCTGACATGTCCAGATCAATTTTCTTACTATAAAATATTGCTACAATTGCATTTTCTAGAAGAACGATGGCTATAATTTCGCCTATTTCTAGCTAAAATAACACAACAAAAAACATTTTAAATAATAAAAATAGATCCAGATCTAAAAATACATCTGATGACATTTTAAAAGTCACGGTTAATTAAATATGAAATCTTAAAGTAAACGATGTAAAGGTCGTGTACAATAAATAAACGAAAGGTAATCTCCGACTATATAGTTAGGGAAATTATTAATTTATTTAAACGTGTCCTTTTTTTGGAATTCAAAGATAAGATCTTTTTCTATTTACAACCTTTTTCTCATTACCAACGCATTTGTGGAGATCTTATGTGTGGATTGAAGTAGGATAATGTGAGTGTGTACTTTTTTTTATAATGGATAAAGTGATGTGAATGCATTAGATAGTTAATGCAGTGAAATTTAAATAGAGTGTGTACTTTTTTTTATAATGGATAAAGTGATGTGAATGCATTAGATAGTTAATGCAGTGAAATTTAAATAGAGTGTGTACTGGCAGGACGTGTTTTGTTCGTGACATGAAGACCTCGCCCATACCGCAAGTATGCACGCTAGTGTCGAATTACGACACGCTTTTAAGATCCCTATTTAGGATTTTCCACGATCGTTTAACGACCGCACCAATTCACTTCCTTGTATCCGTAGCTCATTGGTTGGATACGAAAATCCTACAACCAGCAAAACAATCGAGCAATGTCGGACTAGTAGCAGGCTTGCAACGCAGCCACTGCAAATGGACATGCCATTTCAAAATGACAACAGTACCTATAGCTCGACAGGCCCTAGATATGGAGAGGACTCGATTTTTTCCGCAAAACATGATCGACTCCCATCCTGCATTCAAGTCCACTTCACTACAGCGTATTGTTTTCATGAAATACGTTCTATCAAATGAACAACTCCACTTGGAGCCTTTTATTTCAATTGCCTTGTAAAGGAAGCCCAGTATTACAATTTATTATTTAATTTTAATTAGTTTGATCGGTTTAATTGGAGTATTTTAAAGATTGTTTTTGAAAAAGTGACTACATTTTTCATTGCATTCGCATCATCGGTGGCGCGTTTATAGGCTACGAACCGTGTAGTCATAGCTTCGATTCCCTGGTTCAGTAATGTAGTGTGTGCCGGTGCCGCTGAAAGAAATGCTGAAGATTTTTAAGTTAAGGTTATGTATGTCTTAGAGTTAAAAAAATATATTTGAACACAGCAAATAGTTTGCAATATAAACTACACCGTCTAACAATGTTAATACTCCCGAGATGACGTATAAAATAAGAATACCGAAGAATACAACGCGCTCCACATCTTGTACCAGTTTCTATGAAAAGAGGTTTCCAAGTTAACATGAATGGCGGACAGTTACCAGTTACCGGCTAGATGACGAAGTGTTACAGTCAAGTTACGCCGTATAACTCACTTTTTGGCTGCCCAGGGATTCTCGTGTCTGCACTTTAAGGGAGAATTATGATGTGCTAAAAGACTTTAAACTCTGTGCCAGTTTTTGTAAGAGCATTTATCTTAAAATACACTTTATATTTTGCTTTTTTTGCAGTTGATAAGGTTTTGAATTGACCACGAAAAATTGCATTGATGTCATGGGATGAAATTGCAAGTCAAAATTATATTATGTGGATTTATTGCATAGAAAGCGACTGTTATTAAAGTGTTGAATAATGAATGCTGCTTCGTATTTTCTGTAACACAATAATCATAATGAGTTGCTCCATGCATGTTGCAGTCAAGGCAAGCGCGGTTAATCTTTGCGTAATTTCTAGGTAATAACCCGTTACAATTATTTTTCTGATTTGTAAGTGATTCTGAAAATAGAACTCTGCATAACTTTTCTGTTCATAAACGGGTTTAATTCAATAAATGAATAAAAGTACTAGCTTTTCTGTTTTATGGATTTTCTCAATTATACAGATTAGGAAAATATTTTTGTTGTTTATTTATTTTATTTATTTACAGTGACTAAATTGTTTCTGATACTTAATGAAGTCGTGGCGTAGTTGTGACTGCCTCGGTGGTGTAGTTGTCCTACGGTACAACTACAAAGCTTGGGTTTTTCAATTTAATATCAGCCAGGAGTCAGGATTGGTATCGGGTTGGAAAATCCTCATGGACATCCTCCGCCCTGGGGAGGCGCGGAGGGGACTGTCAGACTCTTACTGACTAAAAACCAACCCGTGTTCCTCTCGTACCCGTGTGTCGGAGGGTCGGGTATCGCCGAAGCATTCGTCGCAACCCCCCGACGGGATATGTGGGTGTCCTGGTGGCGCCTCTGCCTACCCCTTCTGGGATAAAGGCGTGAGTTTATGTATGTATGTACTTAATGAAGTAGTGTCCATAGCTATTTATTGCCGCCATATAATTGCAATAATTCACAATATTCAGTATCCATTCAGTTACTTTTAGAAACGAAACAAACCCATTTATTTAACCATTAGTATTTCATCAAATAACCCAAACAATGGATTAATATTTGACAATATCCTAGAATATTTCGGTAGGCTAGCATTACTTTTACTTACTTTGTACTTGGAACCTTACCAACTATGCCATTTTGTAAATCCGAAATTTGTTCCGAAGTTTGTTTGTTAACTTTGAAGTTGGAAAACGAACATCCGAACCTCAGCGAGTTTCGCTCGTGTAGTAGCGTTGCGGTGTAACATAGAATAGTAATTTTTGAAAACATGTCGGGGTAAATTTAATTACGCGTTCAGTGCTGCAGTTAAAAACAGCCTTTTTTGCAAGCAGAACGCGATGGAAAGAGAGTATGTTTATATAGATAAAGTCACGCTTATGTTTTGGGGGTAGGCAGATCTATAACTAGTGCCAACCACAAGCCAAATTTTCTTTCAACCCAAGATGTCATAGTATGTAGCCAAACTGGGCACACGTACCAGGGTCAGAAAAATTAAATGAGATCTTCAAACTGAAAACCTCGGACAACGAAAATGTCGACCTGGGAATAGTACCCAGGATCTCACAGTGGTCAGTCTTGACGCTGCTATTAACCTTAGCTTTTGAATTTACATAATGTTTAATACATCGGTCACACGGCTACATAACCTCTACATAACTTACCGGTATATAGCCTTCACTTTACCACCTTTAGGTTTCCGTATTATGTGCCATAGTATAAGCGAGAAAAGTAATTCAATCCCACAGAACCCAATCAACGGGCAAAAACAAAACAGAATCTTTAAAATAAAGACTGTTCTTAATAGCAAGAACGTGCTCAATTGCGGCAACTTATAGGATGAATTTTATAGAACGCCCGATAACCACAATACGGGGTATCAATTGACAGATAAAAGCTCTCTTTATTTTATTTACCTAACCGAGATATTGCAGTCCATTTGCAGGACAAATCATTACTTTTTTATTGTCCCGTATTCAGTTTTATTTGGGTCTGTAATTTTTTTTCATATTTTCCCAGTTCTTGTTTCAGTTCATTGTTTTGTCCAGCTGAGGTTTTGCATTGTGAATGAATATTGTACAAAATAGTTCGGGGAATATGGGATGTTTGTTCGTGACCGTTTTATTTTGTAGAATAACACGTACAGTGCGATTTTGGGGCTTAAAATTTAACACATTAGTCTATTTTAAGATGTAAGACCTTCATGAAACGTGCTTTCATATTAATTACTTGAGTAAATATTCTCGTTCAACTGAAAATCGAACGTTGAAAATTACTACGATATTTGAGTTCGTGGTTGTACCAACCATAATATTAGCTATGTTCACTTGAACACCCACATTTCGTCTTGTATGTTCCGTCCCATTATGCGACAGGGGGCGAGCCTATCGCCATATCGGCCACAAAATTCTGTCTCCGGGCTGATAATGAATAAAAAAATTCAATATCAATTGTCCCGACCCGATTCGAACACCACACCTCAGTTTTGCAATCGTATTACGATACGTTGTACTACGGTACAACTACGCCACCGAGGCAGTCACCTACCTTAAACATAAACGGAGTTATTACAAAAAAGTTAAACGCGCTATGAGCTCGTGACTAACAATTCTTCTATTACAAATTTATGTTTAAGCATTGTTTATATTTAAACACAAACATTTTTTAAACACTGTTTTCTAATGCAAAGTTAGACAAGACTTTAGACGGAGGTTTTGGAAAACGACGCTGTTTAGTTAAACACATGTTTAAATTATGTTTAAATTTATTTTGTAATAACACCGCATGCATCAAAAATCACACGCCACGTACATGCGGTTGCAACCCTAATGCTAGTTACGTCCACTAGCATATTCAGTTATCGAGAACGTGTTCCCATTGGCGTCCTGCCAAATTGGCCCTACTGCCGTATATCGGTGTACGCTACATAATTGTTCCACGGATACACTGGTGGTAAACACGCGGTGTATTTTCACTTTCTAGATATTGTTTCGTGTCGCACCTGCCGGCTTCTGGGGTAATAGGTCAGACCGGTAACAATACTGTGGTATCGAAAGTGATTTTTGTTTGTATGTAGGGGTGTATTTATTTAATTTATCTTGGAAAAATACATAGTGCTGTGCCGTTTCATGAACTATTTTCAATACTTCATATATTAAAAAATAGTTACATTCGTAAAATTGTTGCCCCACATATTATTCATATGTATCTGTATCAGCTCATATTTGTCACAATGCAGGGCACGGGCCTTCTCTACAATTGAGAGAGGTTAGGCCATATGCTTATATGTAATAAATCCTGGTCATAACACATAATGGTCCTCAGGGCCTCAATTTTACCCACTGACCCAATGCAGCTTAATGAATTGATGAATATTGATAACTCTGATTTTTAAAGCTTTCCCAAGGGATTGCATGTGGCGTCTCTATCCCCAGTCAATGACCCTATACGATTTAATGTGCTCTACGATAGAGACGGTAGAGCCGATATTGGTTTTTATTACGCAATATGCGGTCATCCCTTCAGTAAGGGTGTTGTTAATAGCGCTTGATACTGTGAAGATATTCAATTTAGGTTACATGTTGATAGACCCCTAAGCTAAGGAAATTCTATTTCTGCAGCGGAAATTCTGGTTTCTATTGCCACTAGGAAACATGATATTTTTATGTTATTTCATGTTTGTATCTGGTTATTTTTGCATGTAAAAATTGCGTTCATAAAACGTGCCCAGGGCACCGAAATAATTCTAGTAAGGGATAAATATATAAAAAAAAACACTAAAAACACAACTAATCGAAACTTAACAACTCTGAAACTGTCACGAAAAACACTTTAATTATTACTATACTGCAGTCTTTGTTCTCGTTATTTGTTCTCGAGGACGCTTAAAAAAAGAATAATAATTACAGAAAAACGCCGAGGCAGAGAGTCATCGATACGAAGGGCGTCTCGTAATAGGCCCGGCTCGTTAGTGCCTTACGAGTAACGGCCTCATTAAAAAGGCCAATGCCCAAAGCTCTTAGTGCATCGCTTGCCAAAAAGCTCCGAGCATTTAACTTGCACTTAATAGCTTTTTTATAGATAATTCACCTCAGTGATTTAAGCAACTTTGTGCCTCTCTATGGGTAATGCTGAATAATTAATGTCTTACTTCTCATACAAAATTGAAGAAGGTGTCGTGAAAATGATAATTGGTTTGTAACTTATAGGAAAATCGTACCTTGGATGGAAAAAAACTCATTAAATTCTCAGTCCAATTTTCAATTTATATTTGAAATACACATGTATTCTTGTAACAGGTATAAAACCAAAAATGTTACTCATTTTCAATAGAAAAACAAAATTAACGTTGTATTAGTACTTTGTGATTCGGATTGTCTTTGACTACAATACGTGTGGAGTTATTAAACATCTTTCATTATTAGAATCGACAGCGAAAGAAACATTATTCAGATATAAATATCGAGAGACTTTTATCTATTGTTAAGTATTCTCAAACCTAATATTCATTTCGGTTTTGGTGGTAATATATTTTAGAAACATTTTAATGATGCAATAGCAAAACTGAATTATTGCAACGCAAAAAATAAGGGAAAGGTACTCTAAACTTTGACTTTAACTTCGTAGGGATTGACCCAATAACGAACAAAGAGAACAATGCTTATTCGCTGAATCAATGCATCTAAAATATATCCCAAAACTAACATTAAACCTGAAATATTACTATTCAAAGCTCCACACTCCCACTAGACAACAATATAAAATCACCTGAAAAGCACCTCACATACCATCACACACTAAAAAAGGCGCAATCTATTTGACACATTTTTATCGCGAGCACGAAAAAATAAACCATGAAGTTAGAAACTCAGGGACGCTGGTATCGGATGCAGGGCGACCCGAGGGGCCTGTCGCCTGTATTTTAAATCACGCTGAATCTCAAAGGATGTGTCACAATCGCAAGGAAAATAACTTGGATTCACTGGATATATAGAAAAAGTTTTGCCTACGAACGCACTTATTGTATTTTATACAACTTCAGCATAGGAGCTTTGTAGCTGTTTTTGTAAATACAATGTAAAGTAATATTTTTGTAATAATAATCGAGGAATATGACATTCTTTATAATGAACTCTATAGTGTAGTTTTATAAGAATATCATCTAATTGCAAAATGGTTTCTTAGATTTTCGCAAAAGTTACACATTGAAATAAAACTAATTTATTTCAATCATTTAATTAGTCATTGCTATACCCAAAGTCTATGAAACGTTTCGCCCGTTTTTTACGTTTAAAAACAAAAGCACAGTAAGTAGCGTGCAATAAAAGTCCAAATTTATCAATAGCCGACGTGAATGAGTGTCGGCGTACTGGCGTGTTTCTGCAAACACGGGGTAATTGCTCAAACACGCGCTACGCCGTAGACGCGTAGCTCGTAGTCCCGTAGCACCGTAGGCTGACGCTACGACGTAAATCAAATCATCGTATTGCCGTTTTATGCCAGGAAATTAAATATTTCTTCTCGGCTTTTTCACGATATTGTACTGTACTGAATATGGTTTTATTTGGTTTGCTAAAAATATGCATTCTTAGAGTTGCATTATTTGGTTAATGTGAGTGTTTGTTTCGACATCCAAATAAAATATTTAAAGAGCGTACACGCCTACCATACACCAATTATACTATCCTGTTTATAAAAAATAACTTATAAATCCCCATGCGCCAATTACAGTACTCCGAAGTAATAAAACGTTACAAGAAAAATTCTTAAAGAAAACTCCGCCGGCAATTCTATTTAAAAGCTGTATACAGAGAAACCTTAGTCGGGAATAGCTGATGCTTATGTCGCTACAGCAGCTGATGCCGAGACATCGATCCATCGGCTATTTTTACTTTGCACGGCCAGTTTTAGACTGAACAATGTTAAGGAAGTGAAGTGGTGTGGCGACGAAATTCAGATACCTTCCTGCAAGGTCGAGAAGCGTCAAGGTGGGCGAAGAATACGGTTATGTATTTATAAAACGTTTTCTTTGTGGAAGCTTTGCCGATATTTTTTACAAAGATTTTGGTGCTGTGTACTTATTATACATACATATTATACATTATACACCCTTTAATACATCTATATAATAAATAATAAAAATAATAAAATTTATTTAAACTGTGTTACAATTTTTGCCTTAATAACTAATCAGAAACAATTTACAAATGTAACTGAATATGAATTTAATTAATTCCATTCATGGTTGACCTGTAATCAGAGTCGCCACTTTTGCCACACATAGTTCGCTGATTTTATTTCTATCCCAAAATATAGGATATATTTTAGTCCCGGTATACTATACAATTTATTTCGAATATTTTTTTTTTAATAATGAAAACAAACCAAGTCCTCCTTGTACAAATAGAGTATACTTTGTAGGAATATTAGAAACGTTCACGAGATACACGGGTAGCTGCGCCAAGCGTTCAGTCATCATTATACTGATCGACTTTGTGCTTGACTTGTATGAATCGCGGTACAGCGCCGGCGGCCCGGCGTAGGTAGAGCTACGGGGATGTTGTACTACTAGATGGGGTTTTACAAGACTTATATGTATTTATGAGATGTTATTATGACGATAGGCTTGCCCTCAATCACATCGTGGGATGGAACATACAAGGCGAATAGTGGATGTTCTGGTGGCGTCTCTGCTCCCTTCTGGGATAAAGGCGTGAATTTACGTATGTATGAGATATGATTATAAGACTAAATAACCACCACAATTAGGAATTAGTAGTTGAACTGACAAAAAGAGAGAGGTAATAAGACTGGATAGCGAGAGACGGCTATGATAATTGTACAGACGACCCAAAAAGGTTGGAGAAATCTTCTGGATGCAAGCTGCTTTTAACACCTCGTTGTAAAAATCCTTACAGTCAGCCTTTATCTTCCCGTGACTGAATGTAACTGAATGTAAATTGTGATGATGATAATGACAAGTTTTTCCATCATTTACGGTAGTCGTTATTCAAACGGCTACTAATATACAACGTGGACATCTCCATGAACATTGAACAGAACAACTCCTAACTTCCAAATGCCACATCCAGTCTGGCATAGCCAAGGGCGGTGGCAGGTGGGCGAACCTGGCAGACATCAAATATTCCTGGCGCGCCGACACTGACTGATGGCTGGTCATGAAACACTACATTCCTGAGACGAGCCGCTATAATTGGCATGTGCTGGTCTGAATATTAAACTTAGATAAATGTTTTAGGTGTCTTTAGTAGCTGGGTTTTTATTAAATTTTAGACTTATATGTTTGTTAGGACTTATGGTCTGAGGTATTATTTGTAGTCGTGTCTTAAGCGAGGCGGGGATGAAAAAAGGTAAGGGCGTTTGTAAAGGAAAAGCTTAAAATGAATGAAATAAGATGTCTTGGGTTCGATTCTTGTCCTTGTAGGGTGTCTATGTAGTATTTAATATTTCTTAGGGCTTTAAAGAAATACATTTTCAAATTACCTTCATCAATGGTTATCTACGTCAAATCAAGAACTATTGTACAAAAATTCCTGATTCACGGAGCTTACGTTTTAAAATTAGTCAATCTGTTTTTAGGATTTTTTAAAGTAATATACCACGGATAGACTTTATTAAAATAGTGTTTTATCACAAACGGGACAAAGACAATTCATCTTTATCACATTGAAACCATTCGCTTTCTAGACGCCTAACATGAAGAAGACATGATTTTTTTAATTTAAATGAAGACAAAACGGTGAACTTTTATTGTCCCTTTATATTAACGAGGAAACGATCCTCCATCCACATCACTGGTATACCAACGTTATTTTTCTTCATTCCCGTCCTCTTTCCTTTACATTTGTCTTGACTCTCCATCTTTGTCGCTCCTACACATTTTATAATGTACACATCGTCTGTCCCGCTCTTGCACGGGCTATAAACCGACGAAATAGAAGCTATATACCTTTTTGCAAATTGAGGCTCAACTCCAAAGTTACTGAGATTAGATGGAGATATTTCGTCTCGCAGGTTAATATTTTTCGGCTTTCCTTGACGTGAAATCAGGTTGATATTTATGATACCTGTTTTGAAGAGATCGTTTGCATAACGATAGTGCTTAGCATGTTTAAATTAACTTATTAAAATGAATTTATTGTTGATTCAATGGCCTAGTGCCTGCGTGTGGGATGTGAGCCGTGAGTTCGATTACCAGCTCGAAAAATCTAGGTTTTTGGGATTTTTTCGATCTGGAAATGTGATGACGGTGATGGCAACAGGCCGTAAAGTGGGTGCCGTTAGTGTTAGTTCTTCCTAACCTCTTGGGTAAACAGGCATGCGCGTGAATATATAATTATTAATAAATATAGAGC
This sequence comes from Deilephila elpenor, assembly GCA_949752805.1. Classification (NCBI taxonomy): domain Eukaryota; kingdom Metazoa; phylum Arthropoda; class Insecta; order Lepidoptera; family Sphingidae; genus Deilephila; species Deilephila elpenor. Next base: position 8,269,540 of record OX457112.1, read on the forward strand.
TGTTTGCAAGTATAAAGGTACTTACTATCAACGTTAAAAAATATGACTGTCTCAATTTAAAACGATTTACGCACACAATTAAATGAATATCATGTAACGTGCCAGCGATGCCCTAAAGTTAATTTATTTGATGTATATTAATAATAACTTGTTTTGCACTCGCCTGTTGCCGCTTTGTGCGACTGACATCTGTTAATGGTTCTGTAAACCGTACGCTTTATATTAGGGCTGCGAAAACTGATTCAGCTAAATATTTTATTCTCTCATTTAAATATTCAGTAAGTGTTTAGTCCGGAAATTGCTGGCTTTTCAAATTAATTCCGTTGGAGGTGGGTAAAATGTCATAAATTAATGTTACTGCTATAATAATAATAATAATATGCTTTATTGTACACAATGATAACATACACTTTGAGGATATAAGCTTAACAGTTCTGTGTAAGCGGCCTTATCACTAATAGCGATTAATACATATTTTTATAAAAAAAATTGTCTCCTGATAATGTGTTATAAAGATGATTAGGTAGTACAAAAATGTTTTTATTGATATTTCAAGCAGATATTAATCGGATTATTTTAACAAGACGAATTTCTTAGTTTGATTCCGAGTACAGAGGTATGGTTAGTTACTCTTTTAGGCCCAGTTGTACAAATTAACTTTGAATATGACAATATCAATCTCATACTCAATATATGGCGACGACATTGTCAAAGTTATAGTTCGTATCGTCAAAGTTAGTTTGTGCAATTGGGTATTTGACTCATTCTTTTATCGTATTGGTCAAAAAGTATCCATATCCAAAAAGGTAGCAAATAAAAAGAATTTTGTAAATCCATTCAGATATAAAAAAGTTAGAAGCGTTTTAAATCTTGTAGTGGGGGTAAAAGAAAAGGGATTAATCTTAATTTGCATTATAGTGTGCGGGTGTGAAAGAAACGGTAAGATGTCCCCACTACGTTCCCACTCTTTCATTTAAAGTACTAATATTTCCCTCATGTTACAAGCTACTTTATAACCGTTTTCACAAAAATGTTTTGCTTTAATGGCACTTGTGTTTGTCTGCAAGAAAATACAAAAAATCGATGATAGTCAATACCCAATTGGGTCTTAGGGTTACTGCCTCCACTCTTGAAAACAGTAATTTTAACATGTTTCGTAACTAATGAATAACAGGAGGGGTAGACAAGACACCCACGTTTCGCCTTATATTGTCTGTCCTTTCGCCATATCGGCCACAAATTCCTGACTCCGGGCTGATAATTAATAGAAAATCCTATATGCGTTTGCCCGACCTGGGACTCACCGACTGGGACCCGAGACCTCAGCTTTCAAATCATACCGTAGCACAACTGCGCCACCGAGGCAGTCATGAGTGACTTTAAATTTCATATATAGTAATATTTTAAGTAAACACTAAGATGCATACTTTGTGCGTTATTAAAATTGTTCTCACCTTCAAACTTTAAGAAATTTGAAACAATTTAAATTGACAAGAAGTTTGCATATTATGCATTTTATATTTCAGTTAAAGGAGCATTCAAACTATAGTTTCAGAAAAGGATAATTTAATTTCGTCCCTTCGAAGGTAAATTTATAAATCTTGGATTACCTAAATATTTAATTAAACATCTTTCATCATTCCCACGAGACCAGGGTACAGAACCCTTACAAAGCGAGCTTATACGCTTTTTGAAGCAGAATGAATTCAATTATCATAATACGTATTGTGGTTTTATTTTAATTGAAAGCATTGTGTATCGGTAAACCTGAACGTATTACTTGATAACTTTAACTTTAGCAATATTACGGATATTAATCCTATTAAAATTTCCACTGTTGGGAAATAACTTTTTAAAAGGAGTTCGGCAGATACACCATGCCATTACCACTCGGGTTTGAAATATATTATTTTTGCATTTGATAGTCCAATTCTTTATTAAATTCCACGAAACAAACAGGAGGAAAATACAGTAAAATTAATAATTATGGGAAATGAGTTTATGGTAATATGGTCCATGTTGTCTGTAAGACATTGCTATAGAGCGATAAGACTGCCATTTGTACTTTTTTGTTGATGTTTCTGTATTGTGTTTTTTCGTTTGTAATTGTGTAGTATAACGATTTAAATGAATAAATAATATTTCTTTAAGCCCTGGTGTTAATAGAAGTAGAGGAGCTATTTCTGGACAAACCTTAGTCGCACAAAATTTGTAAACTTACATTCTATTTATATTAAACCTTAGAGATCAGAGTTCAATTCCTAATAGGGCCAATCTACTTTACGAGTTTATCAATTTACTTAAGCAGCACAATTTGCACAGAATTGAATTTGCTCACGTTGCGATAGGCCCACGCCCTTACGTTATGGGTAGGGGATGCCGAGGGTGTGTGGGTTCACCCTTTACCACCCTTGAGGAAAATAAACGTTAGTTCATTTTAAATGTGGCTGAGTCCAAAGGGTTATGTACCGTATCAGCCCATGTAAGTCGAACTGCATGTCACGAGCCTTCTCTGCAATCGAGAGTACGATTGAGAGGGGTTAGGCCATATAGTCCACCACGCTGGCCTAGTGCGGGTTGGCCTAGTATGTGATACTACATTACTAAAAATATTTAATTCATATTATAAAGATGAAGTGTTTGTTTGTACGCGTCATTTTATGGAACTATAATTTGAACTATAATATAATGAATATCTCTACAAAATTTGTATACTGTAACTGCGCCAAATAAAATAAAATAAATAAATAAAAAAACAGTTCTTTCATGCTTTGTAATTTCGCATAAACCAGCAATGAAAAGTGTACAAATAATTCATGGCTGCGCGCATCTCGTTACATAACCGTCAGCTAATTTTTTTATTACCTTGCTAACTTTTTATTATTTATTTTTACCTTGCGTTATACAAAAATGAAAATGTTCACGTTTATGCGAAAAAAAAAAATTTACTACACAAATATGTTTCGCAAAAATTGCCAAAAATGTGTAACCTTTTCTTGTTTATTTTCATAGCTAACAACTGTATTCATTTTCGAGAGACAATGACCTGAACACATATCTTAAAAAAGTTATCTGTAATCTGTGATAACCACTGTCCAGAAAAATACCTCCTGATGACAAGAATTTCCCTCTCCGTTCAATTATTATTATTATTTAATATTTATTTCAGAATAGAATTCCATATAATTGTTAATTACAATGATTATTTAAAAACTACATTAGTATAATAATGTATTATGCCAACATCAATTGAGTCCAATTATAACGTTTTACAAAAAATACCTATTTAATTACCTGCTTGGCCTGATTAAGAAGTAGTCGCAAGTCCAGAGGTCTGGCCCAATCAATCACACTTTCATCTGTTGTCAGTCGGATTCCGCCCACCTTATTTGCGCCCCGCTTTATTTGCCAACCTAATTTCCTTCGTTACGTTCTAATGATTTATCACCCGTCATTTGACTTCCAATTTTAAAGTGATTCAAACTTCGATTTTGAATTTGATGATTTATATGTTTAATTTTATGCGGGTGCACATCGCAGTGTGTAGGTCACTACGTAACATATAATTTTACAATAATTGTAATATACAATAAATACTTAAATACACCATCGACCATTAGACAAAATGTTTTGTACTGAACACAGTTTTGGTTAAAGAATATAGAAATAAAATAGAAATACCTATGAAAATCTAAGTTAGGTAGTTAAAGTTTAGTACAAAATAGTATTAAAATTTATTTCATTCAAAAATGTTTTAAAACATTATTTAATAATAAAATTATCAACACAACACAACAGCCAGAGCCCGGAAACTTATTACCATACCGTCCAACAGGCCTTTAATAATCCGTACTCCCATCCTTTATGGAGTAAATAAAAACGGACAAAATATCAACAATATGTCGGGTGTGTCAGCAATTTGTCAACCACATCATCGCGTTCAGTAATTAAACTGCGGGCCGCATTCGGTCGAGTTTATGGCCGAGCGAACGCACTCTGTGACGTCGTAAACTTAATTTTTATGCTCAATATCATTTTGGTAATCAGAGTGTAGTTTATGAATGGACGTGGGTGATTCTTTTTTGCGTTGTATGAATTGGGATGCTTGTTTTTAAATTAACGCGGAAATGATATCAGTGGTAGAATAGTAGGAAGCTGGAAATTAAGGATGGTGTTTGGAAAGTGTCGGGATGTGGGAGGTGTTGTTGAAATTTCAACAACCATACTGCCCGTAACAATACAACGAAAAAGCTTTTTACATCGGAACATAATATGACAAGTTAATCAAATTATAATCAAGTTTCTATTTTTCTCCCTCTCCCTCTCTCTTGCCATCCATTTTAAAAAAAGAACCTCAATATTTCCACACTAAAATAGTGTGGTTAATATGTATAATACTCATTTAAGTAAAAAGCTTAAACATTTGCTGATACTATGGCAGTAAATAAGAACGATTATATGGCAAGCTGCAGAAACGGTGGTATTTTTCTTGAAGTTTCCTTCTTATTTAAACAATAGATAAATCCCACTAAAGCTTAACACAACATACCACCCACCGAGTAGTACATTTATTCTACCCAACATACAATAGACTACAATGATACAAAGCACAACGTTTCCGTGTTACAAAATTTGCTACTTATCGTTATTACTGAACATAAAATATATTAAATTGCACGTACATAATCCGAGCGAACAATGGCTGGAAACATCCAGTGCTACGTAGAAAGGAAACATGTTGAGGGCATGGTTATAACCGGGATAACGGCGGATAGAATATTGTTGAGGTATTATGAACTAGACGCAACCTTGTTGTGACAACCTTATTTTCTACTTAAACTTACTTTCTTCGCTTACTCTCGAAATTTCAAATTTGGAATTTTACTGTAAATTATTTATTATAGAGATAATAGTAATAATAATAATATTTCGCAAATAAAATCGTGAACTTTTTTTTGGTATTTTTTTACTTACCGTCGTATTTGGGTGATACATACATAGTTTTCCTAAAATAATGATGTACACTTTTTTATTTTTTAAGACGAAATGGTACGTTAGGATTTAAATTACTATTTTCGCAATAACGAGGTATTTACTATCCAAAGACAATGATTTCTAAAATATTGCAAAAACAAATCTGTCTCTTATTTTGCGAAATTTTTATTTTCATTGTGTCTGTAGCCACTAAAACTACCACCCGGCTTCGTTTTCGGTAGCAGTCTTGATATACCCGGTATATAATCGAGTTCTTGTTTGTGTGTTCGGTTTGTACCTAGATAATCAAAGTGTGAACGGAGTAAAACTCAGTATTAATAATTATAGAATTTATAACCAAAATTCGAAGACGATTGTGCCTCCAGCTTGTCTTTAAAATAATATATTTACTAATGAAGTAATTTTGTACACAACTGTACATCACATTATTAATAATGGCCCACAATTTAGTCTCACCTCCGAGTGTAAAATTTACGTGAAGATATTATAAATTCGCGACGTAATTGTATTGTTTGACGTGGCAATTTCGTATGGCAGTATAATAATTATTTAACGACAAACTCGCTGTTATTGCTCACTGAATTAATATATTATTTCGCACAATTTGGATAAGGTTCAGGACCTGTGCAATTACTGTTATAATATTTAGAAAAAAAAGTAAAGTTATTGAGAATTCGGTTGTTGGTAAGTGATCACCACCATCTTTATAAGAGTAGTGGCACGAAAAAGTGTCTACTGTAAAATAAATAAAAATAAAACTTTCTTTTCCGTAAACACAAAATACAAATAAAACTTGTGCACTAACAATGCAAATTTATGAAATGAAATACAGTTCAATCTTCAGTGAGAAATTTCGCCAACTTACAAGCTGTCTTAAATTGTAACCTGAATCTAAAATTGGTTATCGAATGTTTTGTCTTCTTCGCTCAAACTGAATTCTAAAGTCATTCGAAAGAGACAAAACATTTGATAACTGAAATAAGTTTTAAATCTATTTATGAATAAGGCCTTTAGTCAATAGAACATTTACAAAAGCAATATGAACTCGTTTATTTCCGTCACCAACTTTTAACTTCCTAATACGGCTTCACGTAAAATTATACGAGGTTGTTACAACACGTTTTGTTGCCGCATACGTAGCAAATAAACAGTGTTTATTGCCTTTATATCTCAGAATCGGTTCTTTCCTTTCGCTTGGAGTTATCAGCTCCGTATATTTATTACGTACGTACTGGAGTTATTTGTTTTCGATAACCTCGCATACATAACTGTGACACTTGGAAATATATTGCGTTGAAAGCTATATATCCCTTATATGTAAATATATACGTATATAGGTCGTTGTATAATTATGAGCAATACATGTCGTATAAAAATAGAGTTAATTACAAACTAAAACTTAAAATGTTAGAAATCGGCGGTCTTATCGCTAAGGGCGATCTTTTCCAGACAAGCGTGTCTGAAGAGGAAACTATTGATTATACCTTTGATTAGGCTTTGCTAATATAATTTTGTTTTGTTTTGTTACAGGATATTTATTAAAGCCGTTTGCGCTTAAAATAAAATGTTACTAAGGATAGTAACTGCTATGGCAATAGGCTCGACCCCTATCACATCGTAGGACGGCAATTACAAGGCGAAATGTGGGTGTCCTAGTGTGGCGCCTCTGCCTACCCCTGCTGGGATAAAGGCGTGAGTTTATAGTTTATAGGCGGTAGTTCCACCACCTACATGTGACGGAAGTTTTTCCAAAATGTTCATTTATGGCCAGCGCTGACTGGGCATGCCACAGCATCGAGAAATCCCTGCCGATGTCGCGGCATCAATTAAAACATTGGAATCTATGTCGTATTCCTACCAGATAAGTTTGAATATCCTTTGGTAAAAAATTTAATCCCCTGCCATACCGTCCCGGTTTGCGCTGGCCCTTTTCTACCTTTTTTATTGATTTTTGATCTGTCATTTCGCCTATTACGGTCCATTTCAAGGTCATCCACAACTTATTAGACACCGTCTATATGAAGAATATAGGAAGACTGGTTTATTATTACCCGTCGGAAATATACATATGTGGGCCTGAATAATTGACGTCATTATAACATTTGGTCAGCAAAATCAATATATAGGCTAAACAAATTGAATTAAAATAGAAAAAAGAATAAAAAATAGAATTCGCATCCATCTCAAAACGTTTTTTTGTAAAATAACATAGTAGATAGAGGAACACAAAAATAATGAAATGTGAACCGCATTCCAGCTAGGTTCACGGATATTTCCGAGAGGTATACGTAACTAAATCATCAAACAGCTGCTCCAACCAATGTTAGGGACATTCACAATAAAACACCAAAAAAATAACAAGTTAAAAAATTAGGGCCATACCACAAGCTAGGCTCATCCAAACTGACGTTTGTCGGTCACAGTGACCCTCACGAATCCAAGATTAAGCACGTCCACATCTCCCCATTCGCTGCTAACTGAAATTACCGAACTTAGGGCACCGGAGGCTATATATTTCCCGCCCCTCCCCGGCCGTAATTAAGGATGCTTATCCAGTTGCTTTCGACATGTCTATAAATGCGTATTGCGTTCAGCATCTGGTGCGATATTTTGTGGAAATCATCTTGTATATTTTATTTGTGTAAAATTTTAGCAATAGGACTACGAATAGATATCTACTTAGGAATAGTTCTTTAAGCATTTGAGGTTACAAAATTGCAAACAACTGTTGTGCAATAGATTCCGTAATTCAAATTGGTGAGTGTTTGAAAAAGTTAGTAATCAAATTACTTTTGTATAAAATCATTTTTTTTCACCTTTCAAATCAAAACTTAATTAATCCGAAAACTTAATCAATGCCCTGTTCCAATAAGCATAAAATAGATGAACTCGATTGAGACGTATTTCAACCCACATTGATTGGACACGAATCAAACGTTTTCTTTCACCTCAAATTGCTTTCCAAGAATCCGTCGTGTTTGAAACACTTCAAAAGGTCTTTTATTGAGGCATTATGTAATATTTTCTAGATAACAGCCCGCAAGATGTTACGAAAGAATTTAATGCACGTTACGCCACGATGAAAGGGATACCTCGCTTAAGTGCCTTATACGGTAATAAAAACCTGTACACAATATACACATATAATATGAAGGAGCATTTATTTATAACAATTTGGTTTAGCAAAAGCTACGTTTTAGTAGGTACATGCAATAAGACGATAAGATCCTAAAAAAACTGATAGTGAATATGTGAAATATTGTTTGAATCCTTTTGTAAATTGGCTTAAAAAATATTTAAATTTGGGACTACACCCAGTCACATACATAGTCCTGACCCCACACTAAGATCGAGTCTTGTATCGTGGGAATCAGAAACTACGAGAATTTTCGGTCTCACAAATCCCATACCTGAAACAAATACTTGTCTCGGTGCGGGGATCGAACCCGCGGCCTCTCGTAGCTGGCGTCAAACCGCGCCACAGGGGCTGCCAGTAGAGCGACTATAGTTACTTGGATCATCTGAATATTATACTCAAATTCTAAGCATACACTTTTACGCATACTTCAGTGTTATGTAACTTTGTTGCATGGTGGTCAGGTGCCACTTAGTCCATTTCTATCGTCAAGCAATGTAGAAGCATTGTTGTGTTCCGGTTGGAAGGACATTGTAGCCAGTAATTACTGGGCATTAAGACGGTTAACATCTAATTTGACGAGCGCAGTGGAGTGTCATGCAGTGCTTAATTATGAGTCTTGAGAGGTGTTGATATTATTTATGTGACGTGATGATTAATGTCAGGTCAGTGACCTTTATATCTCGTAATTCTCGCTAATACAAAATATGAATGATTTTTTTCTCATGTCAATATTTTCAAGTCGTTTAAGAATTTCAAGAGTGCTTAAAATAAATGCGCTTTGTTTTTAACGAGTGTATTCTAAAATGTCTACAAACGCATTACGCGGTTGTAAGTTTACAAACCCCTCGTGGATTTTAACTATTCATAAGAATTCCTAAAGGCTTACATGAATAAAACTTGCTACTTTCAATTTTTACTTGGCAACGTTCGCTTACCTTACTCTTGGGATTATTTTATCACTCACTGGCCAACTTATGAAAAATGCTCTATTCATTTCACTATTAGGGTCTACAATGTAAGAGTAAAAGGGGAGGGCGGACGGTATTCACTAAAAACATTATCCATTATAGTACCTTCTATGTACGAACCTCAAAGATATAGATTGGAATTGTTGAGCAGTTTCCTTTTTTAAGTTTTCAGTTCTTATTCCCCGCCTACGGGTGGTACGTATCATGGTTATGTATGAAAAAAAATCAAATTAATGGAATTGTTGTTTGAAATGTTGATAAGCTCTCGTCTATTACATTTAGAACGAAAATAAGCTCGGTGATGTAAGTCACAATAGTGTCACATCTGCTTAATCTTTGATCATATTGAAAGCCTCCGTGGCGCAGTTGTTTAGACGCCGGCTGGGAAACGAGAGGCTGCGGGTTCGATCACCGATTCGGTCTGGGTATTTGTGAGACCGAAAAGTCTCTCGTAGTTTCTGATACCCACGACACAAACTTAAATGATCTTAATGTGGGGTCAGGACTATGTATGTGACTGTTGGGTGTATTTATTATATTTATATTGCAATCTTACTACATAAAAGAAGTTAATCCAAAGACTAACCCAAACTAAAAGATGACACTATTAAAGTGATGTTTAAATTCGCTTCCTCCCAAACTCATACATTTCATTAAAATATGAAGTACGTTAAAATTATTCTCTTTGTAAGTCCCATTTGTACACGTCGTTGCATTTTCCAGCCATAACTTTGCGATTGCGAGCCAAATGCTGCTCCTCAGGGATACCTTAGCTTAGCCGGTTCAGTATTAATAGCGGCGGAAACTTGCGAAGTTCTCCTAGTAGTTTTATATGGCATGGTACAGAGCCGGAAAATGAGCAATTGACTAAACTTATAATAAATGAGTAATCGTGAAATATTTTTTATTTGAAAAACGTTTTACTAGATGCGTTGATGATACCACCCACAATCGGTTCGGAATGTCTCGTTATGAGGAATGAAATGAATATAAATTGCAATGATTCTACAATTCATCTATCTAATATTTTGAACGATATTCCAAAGTTTTCAAATTCCTATTACTTTTATAACACAACTTGAAAAAATACACTTTAAAACGCCAAATAATCGTTCACAGTACTGAGATAACTCACGTAGTAAACGATCCGGTGTATACATTTTCAAATAATCATTTAGACACACATATTCATTAGGCTGTCGATACAGAATTTTGTGATATAAATGCGGGTTTGCGGATGGAAACCACAGGGATGGAGAATGGTCGTAAATACTACACAATACTATGCAATAAATTAATATTAACTACAAATTTCATTTATATTTAAAACTAGCGGCTCGGCCCGGCTTCACCCGGGTACAGATAGTTTTTGAGTCCAATCCACATCAACAACATATTATAGTTTTAGCAGCGCACACGATTTAAATAATATTTTAGGTAGTTTTTTACAACTTGGGTTACATTATTGGAGTTTTAGTTAGGATCCCAAACATTTTTGAAAATATAATACAGTCTTTGTCACCCGAGGATGGTGTAGCTTCCCAACAATGAAAGAATCTTTCAAATCGGTTCAGTAGTTTCGGAGCTTATTCAATGCAAACAAACAAACAAATCTTTCCTCTTTATATAATATAGATTAACAATTTAATATATGTATAGATTCACGCATGTGTAATTGATAAAACGAATTGAAGCATATCACCGAACAATCTAATTGTGTCGAAACTGATTGAAATATATAGTATTAAAGGTTATTAAAACTCTTTATAGGTGTGTTGCGAGAAATTAAAGCAACGTGCTAGAATTAAACGTCTAATAGTCTTGTCTAGGAGTAAGATATGTTGTCTTTCTACTGATTTGTTATTAATATCCATAAGTCTTCCCACAATTTGGGACAGAAATTATCTCGGTCAACTTTGAGCAATCTTAACTCTAGCTACATATATTGTTCCGTTAGGGTCAAAATCAAAACAATGATTGTTCAGAATTTCTTCATTTTAATTATTTACACTTTTAATACGTCTTCACGTCGTATTTCGTTCATGTCTTCCATCGTTTTCCAAACTGTTCTCTTATTCCATCCTTTCATATTTTACATCTTAAACATTCATTCTCTAACTCTTTCACTCACTACGTTCCATATCAGTCACCGTCTAACTTTTAATTTTACTCATCATACATCATAACATTCAAATTCTACATATCTTAGTACAACTTTATGTACATATTCTTGTTTCTTGACATAACTCAATGGACATCCTAACCAAACTCCGCCGATCATTTTTACTTACACTAACTAACTCCGACCTTTACACGGCAAAGTTGGTGTCGTATTTTCAGTATACCTGGAAGTTATAGACAGGTCCAGACTAGCGCACCTGTTATGTTTCCCGCGACAACTCGCTAATAAAGTTACAGACGTCAACAACTTCGGCTCCTCTTATATAGTTTGCGCTAGAAACAAATATGTTTGTCGTGTGATTTCCTTCTGTCGGAAAAATAACATGTGTTACTGATATGTGGGCTTTTTTGTTTTTGTAATAATGCTGGAAGAAAGTTACAGACATAAACTCAAGCCTTTTTCCCATAAGGGGTAAGCAGGGGTGGTACCAGGACACATTTTGCCTTGTATGTTCCGTTCTAAGATGTGATAGGGGGCGAGCCTATCGCCATTTTGTTCGTTATTTGTCGCGTTAAGTTCTATGGTATGTAAAGTCAGCCAACCCACTCTATATGACCAGTGAGGTGGACTATATGACCTAATATCTCTCAATCGTACTCTCAATTATAGAGTACGCTCGGGCTCTGCAGTGTGACGTATACGGCTACAATACAATACTGGAAGTAAAGTGATTATGGCAACTTTGGATGATTTTTAAATATAATCTGAGGTATTGCTTCAATATATAGTCCAGATAATTTTGGGACTTGTGAAGTCTTTAATATGTTGTTTTTCAACGCTGACATAGAATACGATAAAAATTATACACAAAGTTTGAAGAATTATCCAATATAATATAAACAAGCAGACGGGCCACCGAATGGTACACGATAAAGAGGCCAGAACCTAATGATAAAATACATAGCAATATGTAACAAAATGTGGCTGATAACATATGCAAGTACATTGTATGTACCTTAATACATAGTTCAAACAGCACACTCAAATTAAACATCCCAAACCGTTTTACAAAATCTTATCAGAAAATGACGTAATATTTCCCTCTCGATGTCGTCGGCTTAAATGGGATCTACACACGTATAGGTATCATTTAACTGCCTTGTGGATTTTCACATCCACGGCAACGATTATGTTATGGCCGGGTCGGAACGAATTATAAGTAGGTCAGGTCCTTGCTCGTATTTGCAAGCCGAGCCCGGCAGCGCTACAGTATCTAATTAAACAACTTCTGTACTTTGATTAGGGAGATTTGACTTTTTTTATCATAAGTTGGGGAATGTTTGACCAATATTGGTTAGTGTTATTGAATTATAATTGCTTCTGGAAATATTGGTGTGGTGTGAATATGAGCTCAAAGGTAATTGTGGTAAAATAGCGGTTAAGAATAGATCCAAAAAGTGTTGTCCTTTGTTGTATCTATCCAAAGTTAGCATAGAAAATTAGCGCTTATCTCAACAATGTAAAGCATATAATTTTATCAATATAAAACAAAGGACTCTCGATTCCGCACGTACTCTGCGTAATACGCGCTTCTGCGAGCGACCAACGCTTTTACATGGACAGAAATATATGCATTACTTTGAGGAGATAAGGTCTACTTTGCAATGGTAACTAAAATTATGCTTGTTTGCGTGTCTACTGAGCTTAGGACGATTAGAATCTAAAGGCTGCCTTTAAAGTCGACTGACAACACGTATAAATTGTTGACGTTGAAAATTCCACAAGAATAAAAAAATATCTGTGCATAAATGTTATTGTACAAGTTGTGTGTTTGTGCAAAAACATACAAATAAACGAGTACTTTAATTAAAATAAATAAAAAATACTACCTAATAGGCAAATAAATTAATAAAAATGCAGGTCTCCTATCATATAATTCATATAATAGGCTTAGAATTATCTCATGAATAACATCAAGCGTAGGCCGAGTATATAATATGGGCAGCAGATGCCGATTAATTTCAATTTTCAAATCAAATTATGCAAATAACTTTACCCGGAAATAATTCAATTAGGCATGCACGCTCTCCGCAGTGCTTCGTTAATTAAACATAATTAATTTATTTAACAATTTGCCTTTGTTAATGGTTTTTTTTTCGGTAATGAGAGCACGGTTGCCAGTTTAGTGAGTTTTTGTAGCAGAACTTTATTAAATGTAGTTTCAATTTCAACTAAAATAACTTTTTTTTTTTGATGCTCGATGAGTGTATGCCAGTTTATTTGGAAGATTTATTATTTATTATTTATTTTCGAATGGGTTACAAGGTCTAAAAATGAGTAGAGTTTATACGTATACGCTGCCCTTTGTGTGAACAGCGGCATCTTATTTCTATGCGGGGCATTTAAAATGACGCCAATCGACTTTTACTATAAAATATTTAATATTAAAGAAGCATGTATGTACAATTAGATCCTTCATCAAAAAACGTGACGTAAATACGCTTTTTCATAAATTACAATTGATTATCTAATAAAATTCCACAATTAGGTGATTGAATAATATAACTTATGTTAATAACACTTCACATGGATTACAATTGATCTCTTAGAAGAGTGTACAAGAATATTGACTTAATTTTATTATTACCTACTAAATATTCCTGGCTGGCAACGATGATAAACACTTATATTTTAAACCGATATTTTCAAGGATAAGCCTACAAGGCCAAAAGAAAACAGATGAGAACAAAAGAAAACAATATCGATTCTACCCCGAGGTCTCTATCTACCTTAACATTATTGAAGATGAGTTTTTAAAACTTTATTTAAAGAGCTTAGACTAATTTGAAACTAAAAGACTACGGCAGAGGAATACTCCCTCATGAAGAAAGGGCTGCCTTCGCAGGAACGACGATAACATACAGGAAGTCAAATGTGTCATCCATTATTTGTTGTGTTTTATGTGTTGCGAGCCAAAAAGACTGCCTCGCTGCCGTATTTGTACAACGGTACGACTTCAAAGCGGAGGTCTCGGGTTCGAATCCCGGGTCGGGCAAAGTGATATTGGGCTTTTCATTCATTATTTTATTTTATTATTATTTTATTAAACTTCATACAATGAAATTGTACAGGCGGACTTAATGCCAACGGCATTTTCTACCAGACAACCTTTGGGAGATGCAGAAATGAGACAAAAAGGGTGCCTCATTTTCAGCCCGGAGTCAGGAGTTTGTGCCCGACATGGTGTTAGGCTCGCTCCCTATCACATCATGGGACGGAAAATACAAGGCGAAATGTGGGTGTCCTGGTGGCGCCTGTGCCTACCCCTTCTGGGATAAAGGCGTGAGTTTATGTATATATGTATGAGAGATGTATGAGTTTATGTATGTATGTAAGAGTCTCGTAATGTCTAATACCAACGACAAGAGTCTTATTTTACTGTGACGTAATATTTTATCCTATTATAAGCACGTGAGGAACCCGCTATCCCATTACATTATAAATAATACACATTTTATCAATTTCCGTAGAAACGCGTTTATGATAAACCCGACAATCCGCTTCACCTATTGAAGTGAAATAATTGATTAATTGCTTGTCTCTCCGGACTAATGCCTTGCGTCTCGACTTACTACTATAAATCGTTTTGAATGAAAGCTCTGAAGTGTTCATTCAATGCGGTTACTGTTTGTGTTGAGAACAAACACACGTAAGCGAATGAAATAATAATGTTGCTTTGAATGCTTGGGATTATTACGATGGTCGATGAGTTGGTTGTCAAATCTGCGATGCGTGTGATGTTGAAGTTTGGTGGTTGTATACGGGTTACATTTTTTGATAGGTTGTGATTTTTGGTTTTATTTAATTTTATTAAGATTGCACAGTATTGCTCTTTATACATAAACACTTAAGTTATGATAAATGGAATGCTTGGCCAGGAAACTGAACCCAAAAGAATGGCACGCTTCACAGGTTACAAAAGGATAACGGTTCATATTACAATCTATAACTGATCCAACTACTTATAAGAATTATGTAATTCATAATTTTAGTTAACATTTCACATCAATAACTATATTGCCTACACTTATAATCAATGACTTAGGTATTCTTTGATGACGTATTAGTGGTGTGGTCGTCATACTTTTATCGTAGTTATGTAAAATCTACATATAGATGTCGCTAGCATCTATGGCGAGAGAATACATAGCGCACGTATTCGTCAATGGACGTATCCGCATAAATGAATTATTCCTGTCTCCGATTGAGCAAACGCTTTTCGAGCCGATTCTCCCCAATTACGTATTGAGCATTGTCATACGACATACACTATGGGATGAAACGAGAATGACAAGGAATTATAGTATTACGAACGGAGGCGAAGAGGATAATAAAGAAGATTTCCGAGATTGCGAAATCGAATTCAGTGCACACCTAATTCAAAATTACATGGCACATACAAAACGCATGTATAAAAAATAAAATACATACATAAACTCACGCTTTTATCCCAGAAGGGGTAGGCAGAGGCGCCACCAGGACACCAACATTTCGCATGTACATATGTTTCGTCACACAATGTGATAGGGGGCGAGCCTATCGCCATATCGGCCACAAGTTCCTGACTCCGGGCTGATAATGAATATGTACGGGACCGCCTTCGAACAATCCCGTACAATTTAATGTAGATCAGGATACGTGCTGGGTGTGTGCGGAAATAATACCAGTGATTATGATTCGGAAGAAACAATTTATTTCGTACTGAAAAGTACAAAAGACGATCTATTTGACTGGCGGCAGCACGGCGAGTGACGACACGACGATGACGTCACGGAGTAGCAGCGGTCCAACGTTGACACGATCACTTCTTACTTGCTGACTACTTGCTGACTATTTGCTGTTTCTTGAGGTTTCTTGACTTCTTGAGGTTTCTTGTGCGCTTGGAGAGATCCGAACCGAACTGATTTTACCCGGCCCGGGGCTGCTATTTTTATTGCTAGTTCGGGCTTAATCCCCGGTGCCGGGTCCGCGCGCGACGGCGACGCGTTCGTCCAATAGGACGCCTTGGTTCGATGCGTCGCTGCGTCGGCGCGCGGGGCGGTAGCTCGGTCCGCGGGCGCGCGGGGCGTTACCCCATGTGTTCGCTTATTTACTATAAATATTGTTCGACATTTTACATAACATTATACATAATACTGGTTAACACTTATTCTTATACAATTCTGACAGTTCAATTAATTTATACCTATATATTATACCTATTTTATTATAATCGCAGCCTTTATTTGTTAATTCTTTTAGTCTTATAAGAACACAATACACAATTTCCAATAAGATTATTTACAATAAGCTTTATATAATACAGTACATAATAAAAGACACTTAAGACTAAAGTTATGTGCAGTCGTCCTGCACAGAATAGAAAAACCCAATATCAATTTGTCCGACCCGGGATTCGAACCCGAGACCTCAGCTTTGTAACCATACCATACTACAACTACGCCACCGTGGCAGTCAAAATTACTATCAAAATAAAAATGATTACAATTCAATCTAATGACAGTCAATGTATAATTAATATCTCTATTTTTAACCTCTAATGAATGTTCAAAACTAATGACAAAGGAGATCGGTCGATTTGGTCCAACTGTGGACAAGAAATTCATCACTACCAAAAAATTTGGCGTATTTTTTTAGATTTATTTCTCTATTTACTTTTATCCTACACCATTGGAATTAGATTTTCAAAAAAATGAGGATATCATTAAATATTTCTACCATTTTTGTATTTGTCAGCAACATTAATAGAGTTGACATCTGTCACGAGACTATTATCTGTCAAATTGCATTGTTTATTTCGTCGTGTACTAATGTGTATTTAAAATTGAATTAATTTGAAAATCATATAATTTCGTTTTGTGGCTGGGTGTTGTGTTTATTCTCTACGGCGTCCCTTGCAGTCAATTGCTTACCTCGATTCAACAATACTATAGCATATAAATAAGTTAAAATGTTTATAATCGTCATGTAAGCAAAAACTACGGGAAAGCATTGATGCGCGCCTGAAGCCAACAACTACGAGACACCGATCGTAAAGGCGCAAAGGCTTACATGATCTGTAATGTCTGAATGGATTCATCCTCAATTATTGTTTTATTTTTTCATTATTGTGTACGGTAGCTTAAGATATTTTTTAAACTAGCGCATGACAAAGTGACTAACTACATACAATACAATAAACCTGATATCAAAATAATATACTTTTAAATATTCAAATGTGTTTTTCTGTCTTCCGTGATAAGCTTACGTACTTTATAATAATGTATATTCATACTCATCCCAAACTTAAAATATAAGCCAACTATGACATTACGTATTCAGATAGCAGAAAATGGTAGATTTTGTAAAACTTTAAGAGGATAAATCTTAAAAACCCCGTATCCTAGCTTAAGAAGATTATGTTATATTTGAAGGATAAAAAATCCTTATTATTTAATTCTATGTCTCATTTGTCTCCACCATGTTTCCACTACTAGGCCCAATATTCATAGGAAAACGACCGATCTCCTTTAACATCATTTAACAACTATCAAATCGATCCCCGCTTGAACTCGAGTCGCGAGTTAACTGTTCCATATATCTCCCGATCCAATCGTCTCTCACAAAGAAATCTGCCATTCCGCTTTTATAACAGTTCAAACGACAAGTTCGAAAACTTGTTTGCAGCGGCTCCCCTACGATCAAAACCTAATTTTCCATCCCATCCCCATCGTAACACATCAAAAGGATCACGATAATAATTCTATTTCGTAATTCCATTTTTAAAATAAAAGTAATTTCGTGATTCTATTTTTAAAATGTAATTTCTTTTAACATTATCTTTTTAAGGTATATTTTATTTTGTGATTCTATGTCGTGCCTTTTTAAAGCTTAAACCAGCGGAGTTGGAGAGCAATCTCCCTCGGTTGTCTGTCGGTAGTCATAATGCGAACTTTATATTGCACACAAATTAAGTATATGCTTCGAATTCTAATTAGCTTTGTTCCTTAATTCAGGTTGAGTTATGGCTAATAATACCAGACATTTTAAGAAAACATACTATTTTTCCTGAACCTTCTTTGAAGCCCAAAGTAATTTCCCAAGTGTTTATATATTTAGCTATATTTTCTGTAAATTTATCTGAGAATAAAATACTTATTGCGTATAATTCATATGACATGCTCAGTTTCTAAATAGACTTTTTGTAAAACTATGTTCTCCTTTTAAGCATCTCTACAAGCTTGTAAACGGTTTTAAAATTGTAAAACCAAAATGACTTTGAAATGCATTTATGTATCAAATAATAGTAGATAAAGGACTATATCACCAGTTTATTTAATAATGTTAATCTACTGCGAAACAGTTCCACTACAATAACAACGAACACTTGCACTGAACACAGTAATATATTCAACCAAAAATGTACACCAGACAGTTTTAATTTGTGTTGTAGGAGTTTGCTCAACATCTGGCCATTGCATAAGCTGCGATCGATACCGTCCCGCGAAGTCAGCCTGTGCCCGAATCAGACAAACTAGTTGCAGTGTCTACTCACAATATCGTTCGAGCATTGGGACAATTTCAGCGACACTACTCCGACGTCGTCAATCTTTGCTTGTGCAAGTAATTACTATTTAATTTGTTGACGATTGATTAATTTACGCAACCTTTGAGCCATTTTCGATTACTTAGTTGAGAAAATTGGGTATTTGACTGTTGTGGCAATAAATTATAAAATGTGTTGCATATGATAGCTTTTTGGTAAACAATAATTATAGGTATTTTTATTTACATTTATCTAAATTATAAATATTTAAATTGTCTAAAATAAGTTTGTCATTTTTTATCTGTTGATTAAATGTAACAAAACACGACAAGCTGTCATTGTGCAGCGTGTGATGTCACAATTTACAATTTTCATTCATCTCTGCCACTAAGATCATTCACCATTTATAAAGCGTGACGTAACTTTTTCAAAGTCACGTGACCTACCGTTTTGGTGACATATATGATAATAAAACTGAAAAATATGTTTATTCGTTATAAACAACTCTTTAAAAATAAATTAATATTTTGAAGAAGTATAGAGTGATTATATCTACACTTTAAAACACTTTTCAGAAATTAGTCAAATAGCCAATTGATTGATCTATTTGATGAGGCAATCAATAGAAATTGTATAACTGTTAGTTAGTCTGTGCCCGAATCAGACAAATTAGTAGCAGTGTAACACCAGGACAATCTCAGCGACATTACTCCGACATCGTTAAACAATTGCTTGTGCAAGTAATTACTATTTAAATTATATGTCGATTGTTCAAATTTACGATAGATTCGAGGTACTTTTGGATGACTTGGTGTATTAAATTGTATTCTTTTATGTCAGTCTGTGCCCGAATCAGAGAAACTAGTTGCAGTGTATACTCACAATATCGCTCTAGCACTGGGACAATCTGAGAGACATTTCTACGATGTCGTCAAGCGTTGCTTGTGTAAGTAATTACTATTTAAATCTACCACAGCTTTGAGCTATTTTGTGTGACTTGGTACAGTAAATTAGTTTATAGTTATATAATGTCATCAATAGAAAGGTTTGGTGAATATTTCAGTCATTAATGTTGATTTAATACAAAGATCCCGATATTGTTTCGAATAAAAATAAACATATAACGGAAATTAAGCCTAGGAAATATAATGGCTTCGTAATAAATTCGTAATAAAAATATGTCTAGAATTGAAAATGGCCGTTAAAAAGTTCGCCGAGAGTTCTATAACTTAAACCGATTTTTAAATTAGCACTCAATTTTCAAAGCAAAATTTTCATTCTATTACGGCGGGAGCGGAAGCGTATGATCAAATAAAAAATAAACGAGAAATGATTTTATACAAAACGGAAACACGAAATGACATTAGGGAAGATAAGTTTACCAAAGCCGCGATCGAAAAACTCGATTGAACTGGGTCAGGTGGACATAACTGATAAAAAAATTAATAAAAACGTTGCACCGTTGTCAAACATAACAGTCAAGAGTTTGATAATTAAAAAGTGAAAATTGGAAGCAGCTATATCTCAATAGGTGACGTGTTTGGCGGGCAGCCAGGTGCCACCATTTGGGTCACATCGAGCCTCGTCAATGCTTTCAAGATGGTCGAATTTGTGATTTATTATATCGCTTAAAGGTCTTTAATAACCGCCTTACACTTCGGGGGAAAATATGTATCTTAAATTTAAAGGGGATAGACTTAAGCCATTTAGTACCAGTCTTCCTAGGGTCTATTTTAGTTTATAGAAAGTTTGCGAGGTACAAAAGAAGCAGGTATTAAAAAATACACTTACTACACACAAATACACTACCACGTGGCTTCGTTTTCGGTCGCAGTCTTGATTTAACTTGTAGAATCAAAGGATCTATTTGATTTATTATCCTACATACCACACATAATTTAACTCTCTAAGTGGAAAAATTATACATCAATACATAAACTCACACTTTTTCCCAGAAGGGCTAGGCAGAGGTACCAGAACACCCGCATTTCGCCTTATATGTTCCGTCTCACAATGTGATAAAATAACAGTTGTAGCAACATTATAATCGTAATCAAACACACCTAGAAATCACTCCAACACGATATACAAAAATCAATATAAGCGATGAAGCAATAGTGTAAAAGCATTAAAACCACAAAATTGATAGCGTCGGAACAGCGGGAAACGAATGCAGAACGCCATTATCCGACACCGATGACGTACCATCTGCATTACAGATTAGCCCCTTTCCAGATATTCCAAAAACCTATTAATACACAGTACATAATGCCTCTATTTGCAGTAAATCTGCATGGCAGTGCTATAAACAAGACGTTTTATTGTTGCATACGATTAAGAAGGCTGAACAATATTGCCAGGACCGATTTGGATTGAGTTATAGACAATATTTCAGTTTAGAAATTAGTTGTAATACTTATGATGTATTTGTTTTACTATATCGGTATTTGGTAGTAATGGGGAGTATTATGGTAGCCACAAACGTAACGGAATAACTGTGCAAGTCTGAGTTTGCACCAGTATACTGGAAAGTGTGCGGGCAAATAACTGCGCAAACATCGATAAAATTATAGATTCGAGACTGGTGCAAACTCGTTTATGCAAACATTTGCGCAATTACATCGTTACGTGTGTGGCGGTCATAGCGAAATCTTAGAAAAAGCGCATGATGGATATTGGATAGTACATAAGCTGAAATCTCAAGTTTTGAAAAGTTAGGTCGGCAATGCCACATTGTAATTTTTTACAATTCCTTCAAGAAAAATTATGTGCCTGTCTGGATTTACTATATATCAAAAAGTGGACATACCGTTGAATCTCTTAGGAGAAGAACCGTCGCCTACGTGTATGAAAAATAAAGTTCCAACGTGGCAAAGCAATGATCAATAGAGTTCTGAGTCACTTACACTGACGTCACTATTTGTAAATGCGTATGTTTAAATTGTCAGTAAAATAAGCAATATCTTCCCGGCCTTTCACTCAAATGATTCACATTTGCAGTAAATAGACCCGATTGTAATTTAATTTTCCATTCATTTAATACCGTAAATACGGCGTAAGTAGCGGCACTCGGGTACACACTCGATGTTTTACTACGGTTTATTTATAAAGCAAATATATTTTTACTGTTTGTACTATTAAATAAATAACTAGACGATTTTGGAAATCCAATGTCTGTGAAAAAATGACACGATAATTATTATCAAAGACGTAGCAAAGCGTAAATTTAATTATATTTAAAAAGGTACTCTATTTTAGTAATATTAGTAAATCTGGGGAAATATATGATTGATACCATGATACGACCAAGCTATGCGTCGCCAGCCCTTTCGGGAATGCATTATTCAGCATTTTATATATTATTTATATCTTTAGCTATCCTTAATTAGGCGTCGTCAGTTCAGTATCAGAAAAACACTTCCATTAACTATAAAAAGCGAGCCAATTATACGATCAACAGAATCCAAACGGCGTTTATGCAAATTCCATTAAAGATAAAAAAAGAAACATTAGATACAGATAGGTCGTTAACTTCGCGAGTGGGTCGGCCGCGACGATAGACTCCCACAAATTTATCGTTTTCATTCGGACCCATGAATATTTAGAAGCTATGCGAGCCCGGACTCATTGAATTCCCACACAAAAAGCAGACAGAAAATTAAATTTCGTTCATTATGCGAAAAGGTCATATGCAAACTGCTCGCAACTATTTGCGTTGTGTTAAAATAAATAGAATGCTATTTTTACGTATTATCAATTAATATATTACGTCAAAATATGATTTTTAAATATTATGTAAATTACTTGGATGTAAAAAAAATATATTTTAAATTGGGTATTCTACCCATTTTCAAAAAGTCTTTTAAGGTGTTCCTAAGATTAAGACAAACTATTTAAAAAAATATCAAATTTTTATTCGCTCGGCAAGTCCAATAAAAAACCATTTAAAATTTAAATTTTAAATTTATGCGCGCAAATATGTGAAAACGCTAGGCGCCATGTTCCTTTAAAATGATACGTCACTCAACCAGTAAACAAACTGTGTTTGTATGAGCTCTTGGACACCGGAGGGGGTATTCTACTTACGGAATGACGTAGAATCGTTATCCATCATGGCGGCAGCCGTTTCACTTAATTTTAGGACAGATAAAAAAATTGAAATTTTCAAAACGAATTATAAAATTTATTCCTTGGAAATAAAAACTGAAATTAACATATACTTATTGCTTAATGCTCTACTATATAGATTTATAGTTTTTAGATTTTTTCTTTCTTATAGTAAAATACCCAATTGTTACATTTTTTTACTTTCCTCTGGAGAGGCCTATGTTCCGCAGTGGAATTCCTATGGCTGAAGAGAGAAAGAAGTGTAAAATTTGGGAAAGATGAAGTGCTACAGATTTACATACCACAACATAGAAGCGTTAAAAATATGACGCAACATTAGATACTTCCAACGCCAACTTTTGAAGAAATGAACATGTACTATCGCCAACTCCCTGCCATTCGCCCACACAGCAGGTGAGGAAGTAATTAAGGATTACTGGAGTCCGACGCTGAATGTATGTATGCAATGAATATCCAAAACTAATTCCCTACTAGATTGAATGCTCACCTCAAGATGTCCTTTGACTTGCCAAATACGTTTAGCCTCTCTTTCTAAAATAAACCAATTCGTATATCACCTTCTCATTCTTGATTAAACCTTTTGCTGTTACAATTGTTATCATAGCAAATTACAATATTTATTCTGCGCTGAGCTTTGCGATGTGCAAGACTTTATTCATTAAGTTGAGTGTAATTGAAAATCATAATATTGATATTAGAGATTTAGGTACTATTTGTAATTGGTGGACACTCCGATGCAATTAGAGAGAAAAGGGCAATTTTAAGTGCAAAGCCTCGTATCTAACGTAGACGCCCATAATTTTAAACGGCTGTCGAAATGCAGTTTTAAGTACGGGGTATTTATGGCCTCCGAGTTTCAACTAGCGGGACCAGTAATGGTTTTGCACTGGGCAGTTACACGAATGGAGATTGGGGCGCTTCACGCCTTGGAATGTGGTGTCGACGGGCGACCATAACATGTGTGACGGTCAGCGAGTGGTTTTAGTCGATATGCTGGTGCAGGATTTGCAAAGGATATAGCGCGACCTCAATGTCTCCAACTGTGCTGGCCTGGAGATCTAATGACACCGAAATTCCCCTATATCTTCTCCGGGATACTGAAACACGAGACCAACAGCTTGACTTCTGTCAAATAAGGGGACTGACAGAATGCCTTTGTTTTGAAATATCTCGGGGCAAATTATATCGTACATGAAACCTTAATTTTATTCTCAGAACACGGAAAAAATTTAAACGTCGTTCCAAAACCTACCGAAAGCTATATAGTAAATATGCTCAAACAAAAAGCGAACCGATATCCCAACGGCTACCACCCACTTGTTTGTACGACCCGTGCCCTCGGTGGAATAGATAATAAGCATAAAATTAATTCCCTACCGTTCTGGACAAGCCGAACTGAGCTCGCGTTTAACGAAGCGAAAGCGAAGGTCGCGTGACGTCATCAGAGGCTAAATGACGTCAGCAAACATTCCTCCACTTCCCACTCAACCTTTACGTGAACTTTGATGTAAGCGATAGTTCTTTGAGTCCTTTGTATAATTAATTACGGTAAGTGCGTGTTGGATACTAGCCGAAGGCTAACGCCGATGCGGAGGCATTCAGGCTGGAGTTGGAGGTTCAAATACTAGGCGCTATATAACCGCGAGGGAAAAATCGTACAACGTGGTATGCCACAGACATCTCCACAAGATTTTCTCTGGTTTGTCACCGCCGACCCTTGATGGGTCCGCGTAGTGGACTATGATCCAAATCCTCTAAATTGTAATAGAGGCTCGTGTCCTACCGAGGGACGTCTGGATATTATTCCAAACCAACTTCCTACTACTTAGATTTATAGCAAAATCCAGAAAAACAGGATTATATTATGATTGTAATCACCGCCATCCATAATATTCTAGACGCGAGCCGCAGGTGCGTTCATGCCTGGAAATATATGAGCAAAGAAGTGCAAAAGGTTACCAGCAAATCTCAGTATTTTTTTTCCTAACACGGAGTAAATGGCTTTAATGCCTGGTGCATTGTAGTACCCCGTGTAGTAAAGTTCATATTATCCACGGACGAATTATAATGGTACTCGATAAAATAACCTCGATTTGGTCAACTACTTCTTCATACCTCGTTTAATTGATTATCGCTTGATGGGATGGCAGAGCAAGGAACTAGCGAACATCTTGTTTCGAACCCAAGTGGTAGTAAAAACAAAAGTGTGTCTTCCTGAGCCAGGTAACGAAAAGCACTGAAACATTGACCGAACATGCTGAATACATGTTTCGTCTTTCTTCAAACATTTCTACATACTAATCCTAACTGAACTAAAGCGTCCTATAAAATTACAGCGAATACCCCAAATTCTCCCAAATAGCATACAGAATGGCCGCTTTCAGCAAATCACTGAACTAAGGCGAAAGCTGTGTAAGCCGCTTAAAAAATCTGCCTGCAGACTGACTAGTCAGACGAAATGAATGAATTTTTATCCGCGGGTTGCCTGTCTTAATAGGATCCGGTGCCTCGGGCGTACGGGGTGGGAATGGTTTGTTCCATACTAACAGCGTAACAATTTATATTGCGAACCTTTTTGTTGCGTCAGTAAGTCTTTTTATGTTTGCATGTTTTAGAGCGAAATGCTCTCGAATATGTTTTTGTTGTTGTTTTACTTACAAGTTGTGCGGTTTGTATTCTTGTTCACTTTTCAATGTAACGTGGTTTTCATTTTAGCATGATGTTTTGGTTTCTTTTACGATTATCTGATGTTTAAACTTGCAAGGTGAATAAATTGGTTTCTTCACCTAGGAATGTAGCAAGACTAAGTAAGAACCTAACTGAACATAGCTGATGCACGCTGCCAATAGAAAAACAAAGCGCTTTATTACACAATACCCGAATTTACAAATACAAACGTGAAAAATATTGGCTAAAAATCGTTGATTGTATAACCTAGTTTTTTGTTGGATAAGTTGATTCGTACCTCGATTGGAATGTCGAATTGTTTCCCAACATTTATAACAGATTTATAAGTACGAAATTAAACCTTAACCGGCGCCACAGACATTTAAGGCTACGATTTCAATCGATTGTATTACGACATAAATACTTAGGTAAATGCCACATTTATTAGACAAATAGACGGCAATAAATTGTTTGGTTTTAGCACTACTGTCACCACTTACTACGAACTAGGCTTATAAAATTAATGGTTTAATTTACAATTTATTTGATTTGGCATGCAAATATCTTTATACTGTTGTATATTTTTATTATATAATTTTAATTGACGAAATAACGAATGATTGCATGATATACGTTTTAACTATTTGACAGCATATATACATGATGTCGTCACAACGTCTTCATGGTGCATTTAAATAAGAGCCATTTGTAAGAGACCAAAAAGCATCTTGTAGTTTCGGATACCAACACAAGGTATCTTATTGTAGGTTCAGGACTACATTTGTTCCTATTAGGTGTATTATACATTAGCAAAATAACTCCTAATATTTCAGCCAGTATTTCAGACACGATTTTATTCTTACAGCCTGTGGAAATGTTCTTACCGCTAACGCATCGCTTCCTATGACATCCAGTAATTCTATTTAAATTCAATGTCAGTTGACAACAGTCTAACAGCCTTATTCATAGACAGTTTCAAAACCTATTTTAGTTATCGAATGTTTTGTCTTCTTCGCTCAAACTGAATTCAAAAGTCGTTCGAAAGGGACAAAACGTTCCTTAACTAAAATGAATGAGACTTTTAATGTCTACTTCGACTTCACCTGTGCTAATGAACGAGGCTCCTGTTACTACCGTCCCATTAGCCACCAAATGCCGCCCGCTGACGATTTAATCTTAACATATTACCCCAGATGGCGCGGGGAATGCTTCAACTGAAACAGGTGGGTTTAGTTGGAATTAATCAATGTTTTGGTATTGATCTTAGAAAATATTTTATGATTTTTATGCTAAATAGTTCGGAAAAAATCAGGTTTTAGTTTAAACTAAGTTATTTCTTAAACTTCGAATCATAATAACATACATCGTATATACATCCGTCAGCCAATAGCAGCTTATTATGTAAAATCAAAACAATAAGAATGCGAAAATAATGGTAAAATTCTAACCATCCAATATTGTATCGGTATAATACTCAAACACCCATTCTAGCCAACTGCAGTTCATGTGGCAGCATTTAGCTAAAAGAAAAACTCACGAATCTACACGTATTGTGAATTTGACGTCCAAATTGAATGGTGTCACGGAACGGTTTGTGAGCCACCTTTCGAGGCTCCATTCTCGTCACGTGCAACGCTTTTTGACATTGTTAGGCCCATTTCATCTAGTCAAAAATAAATGCTGCTATTTTTGTTAAAGTTGTACTCAACCTATGAAATGAAATGAGTTTATTCGCCACGTAGGCAATTAACGACTTATAACATGTTATGTACATTACCAGGAAAGTCTATATAAAGATTAACTATAGTAGGGCAAGACGAGCATCGTTAAGAAGCTAGATATTAGCTCTTGTTTCTTTAATCTATACAATATATTTTTTAAGTTTAAATAAATTTACATACATACATACATAAACTTACGCCTTTTTCCCACAAAGGGTAGGCAGAGGTGGAACACCCTCAATTCGCCATCCCATGATAGGGGACGAGCTTATCGCCATATCGGGCATTAATTCCTGACTCCGGGCTGATATAGAATAGAAATATCCAATATCAAGTAAATTTATTAATCTAGTTTTATTTAATTCGTGTATACTTAAAGTAATACATATAGCTACGTATGTTTTATATTAATTAAATGTTTGTGTGGACCATATACATAGTTATGTGTGGATCAGTGGCGAAGGGTGACATTTTTTAAAAGGGAAGCCGAAGCTCAAGTCACAAAATATGTTTATTTTCTTTATCCTGTTACTAGCTTCTGCCCGCAAACTTCGTCTGCGTGGTTAATTTTATTTGAAATCTACCATCCTGTCCCGTCCCATCCCGTTATATCCCGCCCGCCCCGTCTCATTCTCACTAATGGAATGTAATCCAGTCCCATCCCATCTTTTTGAGTATGAAAAAGTAGCAAATATATCGGAATTCCTTCTTCATCCCACGGAAACACTAAACTTTTCGGGATAAAAAGTAGCCTTTGTTACTTCTTATACCTCCAAGAATATGTCTACAAAGTTTCATGATGATCGGTTGAGTGGTTTTGCGTGAAAGCGTAACAAACAAACTTACATTCACATTTATAATATTAGTGGGGTTAAGGGATTACGAAATGACTACAATGCGACTTATAGTAAGCGTAGTGCAGTCCGAATAGAGATCAAATTTACTGTGTGATGTTTCACAGAATGAACGCAAAACGCGACACATTTAATATGCACGTGTGTCCTTATATTCGGACCTTTGCGAATATCCTCCCACCAGCAAATTATTGCTCCGAGAATCTTACTCACCAAACCAAATTATTGGGTTTCATTTGGTAAGTGATATTGTGGCATCTGCCTATTGCGGCCGTCAATTAAATTTTAATATTTTCGTTACCTATGTACTTATACAATATTTACAATGTCCATGAAATAAAAACTAAACCATGCTTACATAATGAGAAAAATAAAAAAGTATGTTTCTAAACCGCACGTGAATATAAGATTAATATAAAAGAAATAAAAACCTAGACTCAATGTTAACAAGTACGGTAGCCCCGCATCAATCAGTTGTAACAATAGTAAGACAATGTATTACTCAGGCGAGGGTCGAGCACGTCCTAAAATCTAAACACTAACTTTATTTGTAAAATCGACAATCTAAACATATTAGTACGTTCCTAACGATTCGTAATTTCCATTAAAACCATAATATTAATATTACACAGTTTGTAATTAAAAACATTTAAACTAATTGCATGAACCATGAATATATTGTAAAAATGTAAATACAACACTTATAAATACATTAGACTCCGCATTTCGCTATTATAATAAGTAATATCTATACGTAAACACACGAAATGCCGGAAAAGCTCCGGCTTACCTCTTGCTTTTTTAACGTAAATTGAACCTTAAGTCATTATAAATTTAAGGTACAATTTTGCGTGGTTTGTTGCATACTTTACAATGCGTAAGGGGCGGCGCGGCGGCGGCGCGGTGGCGGCGGGGCGGTGGCGGGCGGCGGCGCACGGGCCGCGCTAGTGTTATTGAATAAGCCGAACAATTTAACAGGAATTCGCCAGAGGTCGCAGCGCGTCGCAATTTAAAAAGGGCTTACTGTGCCGCTTTCTAGTAATATTTACGTATCTGGCCGACAGATGTCGTTGAATGTAAAAAATAATAATTGAGTTTTGATATTCAATAAATAAGTTTGAATAATTTGCTTGTTTATAGTGTAATGATAAATTACAAAAGGGAACCCGGCGGGAATTGGCTTCCATGGAGCCTTCGCCACTAGTGTGGATTAATACTTTGTGACAGAAAACGCCTCAAAGACCTTTTGCCTCACATTCATTGTTAGGATCTGTGACAGCAGTGACGCCTGTGGTAGAATCTATTAATTAAACAATGTTAAGCTGAGTTATTGGTGTATAACACAAGTGACAAACAGTCACTTTAAAGTGAAAATTGTATTACTTTATAATAAGCTTTGATATTTCTTATGACAAGAGAAAATTTGTGCAAAATAAATATATTTTCAATTATTTTCTGGAAAAATATTTCCAAATGGAGTCTAAGAAATTATATTAACTATAGCTTTTTTATTTTTGTTGCATAGTTCTAGCAAACGAACAAACAGGTCACTTGATGTTATTGAGACCGGCAATCTCACTGACCGAACCAAACACGACACCGAAGCTGTCGCTTCACGTTGACCTCCTGTGAGACAGTGGTACCGCCCCGGACGAGCCTGCCCATTCATGCTGAGTCATGATAGACATCAGCGTAGCTCTGCCACTTCTAACACTAGCTTTTTCATAATCAAACTTTTTCTGATACAAACTGGACTTCTAAATAACATACCAAGGCAATGGTGTTCAACGATTAATATACTCCGAAAATTTCTATCAGAACTATCTATGTGTTCACTAAACAGGGACCATATAAACATATTTTGTTTTATACATCACTAGTATTATAGTGGTAATACCTAGTCAAATAACAAAATATTATATTATAATATGTTACATAGACATATTATATGTTTAGTCAAAAAAGCGCCACTTCAATAACTATAGGTACGTAATTCACATATTGATTTTACAAACAACAAACTTCACGCTTAATTACCTCCAAAATTCAAACAACCCGCAAACCGCCAGTGACTCGTCAAAACACAGCTAATAGGAAAGAACCCCGACCCGTCTAATTTAACCTAACTGGGTTAAACACAATACATTTTATGCATACACATATACATTTTATGGTACATGTGCACTCCCGGAAGTACATTCTCCGCGGTTTGAAATCCACTTTGCGGCATGACCCTAGCGCATCAAAAGACCTACCGACTGCAGTTTTATGCAAAAGGAAACCTTTACACATAAATTTAAAGTCTACAATACAATGGCGGTTTCATCTACCCACTGCGCCCGAATACAAGAGTTAACCCAGCTCTTTCTAGTATTATTTTTAGAGCAATTGAACTGTTTGAAACAGCCAGTATTTTTCGTAATAAGTGTTCGTTGGTTTTCATTATGATAATGTAAACAATGGCGGGTTTATGCGTAAAATGCTTCTGTTGAAATAATTATGCGTAATCTTTTTTGGAATCGCTAAGAATTTTGATTATGATAATTAATATTTGCATAGCTAAATCACAATACATACAACAATTTCGCAAATATATTTGTTTATTTAATTAATGTAGTGTGGTGTCATTGCAAAATTTATGAAAATACAGAACCATTCCGCAACTCAATCAAATAGATTCGTGGATAACTTGTATGCTTGTCTTACAAATAATTGACATTTGTGAATCCATCTAAATCCTATTCGCTTGTGGCGAAATTTGGAACTACAAAATAAACTTAAAAATATATATATATATATATATTTAACTCATTCTTTGCGATATGATTTCAATATAAACAACAAGCAATTATACTCATAATTGAATATTATTAACATGTCCAATATAATAAAATGTGATGAGAGAAAAGTGTTTCTAATTTATTTATTTATTGTTTATTGTTTATTTATTAGTACGGTTATACCAATTACACAAATTAACAACTTATTACATCTATATAAATATTACAATAAAAGAACAAAAATAAAATATTTGACTTATAACTAACAAACAAAATATAACGCAAAAAAAAACAACTAATATTTTAACAACAGCATGACAACAATGCATTCTGACTGCAAAACACAGACAATTAAAACGTGTTCAAGACAGAACAAGAAATTCAATGCAATTCACTTTATCAATGACAAAGAAGTAAACATTTTAAAACCGTGCCATAACAGCGAAATTTACGTTATAAAATAATAAGAGTTTTTTTAACTCATAAAAACGAAAACCAATTTGCTAATGACCATCTCCGCTTTGGGTAATACGATTAAATATTACTACAATTAACTTGTCCACAGAATTAAGTGGTGGAATATTATCTACTGAATAGCGACCTCTGTATTAATTGTCAATTAAATGGTCTGCAAGCCTTTGTTCTATACTTAGTTAGTAATTAGTATCCACTAATTATGCTATTAACACCAAACGCTGTATTATCAATTAAATTACAACGATGTATCTGACGAACATGTTTGACTATTTTCGTAGCCTTTTTACATTCAGCTGTTTATCGCCAACTATATTATAACTACCATTTGATAAATTTGTATAATTTTGTACTAATAAAAGAACATAAACTGTTATGACTGAATTTCTACGTTCAATATATAGTAATAAAGTCTATATTTCACTGCATTGACAATAGTTTTAAATCAATGGTAGGTTACCCGTCATCCGAAGATTGCCGATGCTGATTCTTAAATGTTCTATACACAATCATTTATCATCATCCAAAAGCAAATTTGATGTATACAATTTGGTGTGCGGATAATAACACCACCTTGACAACCGCTCGACCTTCAGATGTCAATCAAAATGATTTATGTGTCTCTATATATCCGAAATTGTTTTTGCTGCAAATTCTTGGACAATGGATGGTACACGTGTAAATACAGGAATAGAAATGAAATATTTGTTAATGTTTGGATTCGATTTATGGGTTTCAAAATAACGTTCTTTTCTAATACCTATATACTTAACTTCGCAAGAAGCATTGCACAGTTATGCCGAATAGCGAAAGACAGCAATTTTAATACTCCATTTGGACAGCCTTTTTATTTACTAATAAGTCATTGTAAAGGGCTTTCACAAAATGTTATTGTAGTCTTACAAGAGTTGGTGAAGAAGGAATCTACAATTCTCCACTTTAGTCCAGTAATGGACGAACCTATGGACGATAATTACATGGAAAATATTAATATAATCTTCACTAAAAAACAAATGTTTTCGTTTTTATTGCAGTAGTTGCTGAATGAAAATTAAATTAATATGAAATAAACTCAATTCCAATACATTATCCATACGAGAGACGTCTCGTTCACTTCCTGCATGTCAGCGTCAGTCACTTTAAGAAGCAATTTAGAATACGTCAGCTTGGAATCCGAAAGATTGATCTTACAACATCTTTAAAGATATTTTTCTTGAATGGAATATTCTGCGAATAAAAAATAAGAAATCAAATCAATAGAGGAAACACTTATGGCTCCAACAATAGATAAAAAATAGAAATAAAATTATGTTTATATTTTTTGTATCCAGTAGTATTAATTTTGTGATCATTATTTAGTACCAAAAGAGCCTTAAGAAAAAAGGTCTTAGCGTAATATAGGTTTCTTTAATGTGATATCGAGATACTCTGTGATATAATTATATTTAGCCACTCTGGTCGATCCATTATTTAGTTTAAAGTAACTAAAGCGAATAAACCACTTTTCAAAATTTCGATTCTGAAATATTCAATCATTGACTTCTTTAAAGTTAGTAGCTTAATTTCCTTAAAAAATAAAAAGGTTAATTAATGATTTTAACATTTTGCTTCCTCATTAATACACCGGCAATAATAAACTACTTAATGATGATAACTAAAGGATATCACCTCTCATTGTTCGCTTTATAAAGCCAATACTCATTCTATAAGCAGGACTAATCTGAATTTACATACATTAACTGTTTAACAACAGCGTTAGTTAGTCGTTTCGGTCGGAGCCACGGGAAATGTATGAGTAGAATTATAAAGTCTGTTTTAGCGCAATCTGGTTAAGCCAGCCGGGCGAATTTCTGCCGGACAACCAGGAATTCGGAATTACCTTAATCTATCTCTATCAACCTATACAGGGTATATCAAGACCGCGATCGAAAACGAAGCCTGGTGGTAGTATTAGTGATATCAAACACAACGCAAGTAAAAATTTCACAAAACTAATCGTCAATTTTTTTTTGTAATTTTTCACTTATCGTCATATTTGAGTGAAAAATACATATTTTTTTGAAAATTATGACGTACACCACTTTATTTTTAAACACGCAATGGTATGTAAGAGTTTATATTACTATTTTTGCAAAATCTAGGTATTTATCCCCCAAACAGGATGATTTTTAAAATACTGTAAAAAAAAATCCGTCACTGTTTTTTCCAAATTTTTAGTTGTATTGTGTCTGTAACCGCTAAAACTACCACCTGGCTTCGTTTTCGGTCGCGGTCTTGATTTACCCGGTATGTCCCGGTAATCTCACACGTTTAACATTTGAGGCATTTTGAGTCGTCAGTATATTTGCTGACGAATATGACGTCGATAAGTTTAATTAGGTCAGTTACTTATGGCTACTTACATTGCTTAAGGCGAGAGAAATCGGCTGTGTTTGAGTTCGACACTACACCACAACATGTTTGTGAGACAAAAAAGTATCGTAGTTTCTGATACCCACGATGCAACAAGTGAATTGAAGTGTAGTAGTAGTATAGTGTCAGGACTACAAGGGTGACTGGTCTTCTGATTAGGAGACTGTCCCGCCCTCACACCCGCCACTGCAACTCCTGTAAGCCAGGATCAACAGTGGCACGCTTATTAATGACACTGAGCATTGAAGCTCAGCGCGTCTCCGGGAATGTCTAACTTGTCTTTAACCCGCAACGAAATCAATCAAAAAGTTAAATTAATAGGAGGAGTTGGTCTTCTGATTATTGAAGATCATCAATACAATATTACAGTGATGCAGAGGGACTCTTCAACTCCAAAAGATTCCCACAGCAACCTTGTTACACCTCCCTCTTCTCTACACTCTGTTCACATAACATGTCGGTAATTAGACAATAATCGAATAACCTGGAATTTCTTCCAGGTCTTTTTAGAACGTCGTAACGATTGCTATAATTTTCAAGTAGCGGTATAAGAAAACAACTTCTTAAGAAGAGCATTTAAGCTCAGCGAAAAATATAAATAACAGTAAAAAAATGAATTTAAAAATGCTATCGAAAATTATTTTGTTCTTGGAGAGAAAATTACTGTCTTCGCCTTTGATGCAAAAAGCGCCGTTTTGGTAGCCTCTGTCAATTATTCTCTGTAGTATTTGGTTGCAGGTTTTTTTCCTATTTATATAACTTAAAGATTTCTTATATTATTTGCACGACATTATTTACAATTTTCATTAAAAGGATTTATCATAGATGGGTTGAACATAACTTTAAAGTAAATAATAGTAAGCATTATTAACGTATTTTATTCAGTACATTACGAATAGAACACGACCATTGGTAAAGAAGTCTCCAATAGTTACTCAATCACTGTCGTTGGTTCTAAATTTAAAACTTTTCACTATTTTATATCCATTTTAGTGTAGAAATATGCAGTTTTGTTCCATAAAAAGGTCGGGCAGCCTTTCCGCAGTGCACTTTGCGGCGTCGCTGTCTGGATTTAGGCACGGTAATTGAATATTCACATCCCGATCCGTCCGACATTTTGATGAGTTGTCGCCGAGCACTCGGTCATCTTTCGAAATTTAATGGCCGCGCGGTGGGTGCCAAATTAATTTCCTGCATGTACATATGTACCTACATACATCGCCGGCGAAATTAGATCGACATTAATTAGACATTTTCAGCTAACTGCATATCGTTGCCAAACAATTAACCAAAATTTAGACGTTGCGTTATAGAATATTGCGTGATTATTATGTTAGATAATGCCGTTGCTAATTGGAACATTGGTTGTGATTTGCAGCTCAATAGGTCATTCCTGATACGTTATCTTGCAATTGATGAAACCTTTTACTATTGTATATGAAGTGTGATTGAATCACGATAATATCAGCAACCAATAACACAGTTTAATATTACGGGTTGTTTGATACAGTATAATCCTAATACGATGCTTATATTAAGTGCAAAACCAATCAATAGCACGTACAAACTGAATGTTTTTGCCCATTAATATTTCTCCTAAATTAAAAAATCACAACAAATGTGTGTTAATTAAAAATCTAGACTCACGTGTTATTGGCGGAGGATAGCCGCCGGTGTAGGCTGCGCAGCGACATGGCGTACCCCTAGCAGGGCGGACTGCCGCTGCCCTTGCCGCGCGGCCTGCGCAGCGCGCGCGCCCCGAAGAACGCGCCCTCCTCGTTGCACGACTGCGAGCGCTGCGAGGCCAGCATGCCGGCCGCGCGGCCCAGCGCGTGCAGCGGCCGCACGCGCGCGCGCCTGCCCCAACCGCACCCGGCCACCACCTCAATCTTGCCGGTCCCACGCGCGCCCGCGCGCTCTCTCACGCCGCGACCACACGCATCGGACACCAGACCGCCACCAGCCGCGCGCGCCACTCCCGCACACACTACCACTGCGCCACTTGTCTACTCTAACTTACTTTATCTAACTAACGTAATTGAAGTATTGATTGAAGGCGCTTCGTCGTTTACGATTTTGATTATCTTTGTATAATTTACTAATTGTTGTTATGTCGGCTCGTGTCCCACGTCGGTATATCTGAAACAAATTAAAATTCGCAATTAAATCGCCGCAGCAACGGTTTAAATGAATCGAAAGGAAATTGGAATCGATCGACCCTGAGGTGATCTAATAAGAGCGGCAAAATAATATTGTAACGGAGCACACGTCAGGTAGGCAGGTTTCGGTATTAAATTTGTCTATTACCGGTGGGAGAAATAATCGGAGATGTCAACCGGCACCCTCGTTTATTAGTATACAAGTGCCGTCGCCGCGATGGGGTACAACACGAGTCACGCAACGCTATAAGCCTATCGACACGTTAAGGAGATAGTGAGCGTGGCATTCATTAAGTTTCATCACGAAATAATATGCGCTTTAAATATAATAAGAGCGGTTGGGCGCAGAGCAAGTTTTAATAAAACGGTCAGACGGAGGCCTGCCCCAGTTAATCCTTTGAAAGCTTCTAATCTCGACACTTCGATATAGGTATGAAACAAAAGCGAGAAACACTCCGCATCCTGTTGAGCGCCGCCAAAAACGGGTCAAGAACAATTAACATAAGCTGAGCATCGCTCTCGCAATGTTACGGCGAAATATTCCTAAAACATTTAAGAAACAAATAAACTGAATATAAAACGAAACGTTTGGGTTCGTAAGAAATGTTTGACAAACGCCCGCAGCAGGCTGAGTTCCACTGAATTTATATTTTAATAAAACTTGATTCTTTTAAGTTAAACTCACCCGGTTCAACGTTCAACGTTGTACTATTGACATTCTGTCTCGATAGACTCCAGTTAGCTTTGTATTTTTTACTAACTTTAAATGTATACAGTTTTGATTCCAACCTGACGTCAAACATTTGCCATATTAAAACTATTCCTTCCGTTACAACGTGGTCCATTTGTTCTGTAACCTTTGTATTTCTTGATCTATTTTTTTAATAGTATACAGATATAGTTGAATTTTTCAAAGCTTTGATATACAAGAACTGAGATAGAATATTTTCTTGACTCTATCTCTACATCTGCCAATATTAATCTAGAAGATCTAGGAGAATCTACGAAGATGCCTTTGTATGATATAGGGTGCATTGGGGTAGCACCGTAATACGAAGATGGAATGGGTAATAACGCAAATTATTATAAAATAGAGAAGTTTCCGTTCTTACCCCCTTCTATTCTTGTATTGCGTTGTTACCCCACCGCACTCTTCTAATATATTTACTGGTCAAAAGGCTTCGATAGCTAATATTAAACACAATGTAAATACTATAAAGTGAATACCAGTGTATAAATTGTATAAATGCTTCGATCTAATATATACTAGATGTCGGATGAGCACTTCAAAAACGGCCCGAAAAATTGAGCCACAAAGTCAGTGTGGCTCTATTTCAATTTAGTATGCTTCAATCATCACCAACGGCAACGCGTAAACATGCCGCAGTGCGCCTTTCAAAATTGTCAAAATAATCACCGAAACACAAAGATTTCTGCGGGAATATCTTTTTTTTCGATAAATATGGTTTTTTTCTTCAATGACATAGCGTCTTGAATGCAAGTATATTCTAAGATATGATAAATCTTATTTCAAACAATTAAAGTTTATTGTTACTTGAAGTTGTTTATATTATAAGACCATTTTTCTACATCTCGTAGTTCGAAATACAAATGTATATGTATTAACAACCTCGACCACTTTTGGCATATGATTTTGTTCCCGACACTGTATCTAGTATATATTTGATCGAAGTATAAATGGAATACATTTCACGCTCAATTAAAATATTTTTCAAAGTTGTACTCGTCCGATGTAGTAAATTTAACAATATGCAGACCAATTGAAAAATACTTTTGTTGCAACTACAAATGATCGCTCTTGTATACCATTCAAAACGTGAAATGAAGTTATATTTTTGCAGCAGTAAAATGAATTGTCCCAACTGTTAAAAAAATAACATCAATGTACCCGCATGAATCAGATTTTTCGGTCATTTGAAGATATTTTTATCCTAAGCATTCGTAAGTTTTCGAAAAATAAAGACTACCTACTTTAGGGGAGAAGAATTTATCGATGCAATCTTACCATTATAATATGTGATTATGATATGGTCATATTATGGTATTTAATTTAACCACATGTACCCAACCACCCCAGGTATCATTGTATTACGTTTGAAGAAAACTACCAGGTAGTTTGTTTTTTACCCTTCAGGTAAGTTCCCGAACTGAACTGAAATTCAGCTGAGCGGTAAAAATACTGACAAAAATAATTAAAACTAAAATCTGGATTTTTGACAAAATTCTTTCAAAATTTCTTTCAAATTTTGTACAATGCCACCTGGGGTGATGGGAAACTTGTAGGTTAAATAAAATACCATATGTCGATATCGCCCTGTATTAAATGTATGTATACCCAAAAAATACCTTAAAACGACTTAGTTAATATAAATTATTATCTTTTTTCCAGATACATATTTCTAAATGCTAAAAGGCTTCGTAACAAAACTTGGAGTAATAAAAATATGAAGAAAAAATTATATTAAACATTTGCGAGAAAACCCCAAATTTCAAGCGAACAAGAATCGTCTGCCAAAATTCATCCGACATTAAGCTTATCGCGTGTTATGAGAACGAAAGTTGGAACAATTCCGTTGGTTAAAGATGATTCATTTTTACACTTGAAATGGAAAATTAAGTCAGAAGTTGATTATATACTAGAATAGCTAATTCTGGAAAGTAGTCAATTTTGTTAGGATTTTTTTTGCGATGAATGGCAAGACGAGGATGCCATTCGCCTGATGGTAAGTAACATAGCGCTTACTATCAGCGACAAATCGCAGTCATAACTGGTCATGGACAGTAGCAAAACTAAATAACACCATGAATTACAAAGCAATGCTAGGCATTCCACTGCGCTCGCCATCCTGAGACATAAGGTGTTAGGTCTCATTGTGTCCGCTAGTTACGCTGGCATTATATCCTTCAAACCGGAACACAACAGTGCATTTACACTGCTATTTGGCGGAAGAAATAGACATTGTGGTGGTACCTACCCACCCGGCCTCTCACATATGAGAGACCTATCAGTACATATTATACCATATACAAAAGGATATATGAAATCGTTAATTTCCCTTAAAAACAATAAGTTTGAATATATAAGTTTCGATTGAATGACCCCGTGAGTAATCAGTATTAAACCTTCAAACTCAAGATTAGGCCGAAAATCATTAGCAATGGAGACATCAAAAATATAAAGCCTATAATTGTAAGAACCGGTACTGTAATTATTACTGTACTGTTCTTAAACAGCTCTTCAACGGTCTAACAGACCAACATTTTATAGAAACCATTTCATCTTAAGCCTGCTTCAAAAAATAATAAGGTTCTTGGGTCGTTGCGTTTCTTCATTTTAATTAGAATCTCAGCAATCAACAGACCTACACTTTCCACCAGATGTCGCTAGTTCATTTGCCTCTTCTGCACACAGTAAAATAGTGATAAAAATTCTGATTTACTGTTTCTTCATTAGCGAATGTCACTTACGCGGTCGGCCACTTAAAACAATTTTGCACCGGCGCGTATTAATTCATCAATGCATCGTTTATACGTCCAATTAATTAAAATATAATTGCCGTCAGCGTTAATAAAGTCGCAAATTAACTGAACATTGTCCAGTAGTACGGAGACGTGTAAATCAGGGAGAAATGAGGGCCGATGATTGATTCGACTCCCGGGTCCGCGCCTGATTGATTAATGATCCGCCGAGGAACTGTTATGCGAATTTCGCCTCAAAATTCACTTAGTGGCTGCTATTTTAACGTGTCAAGATAAGATATGTGATATGATATTTGTTGGGGTATCTAGGTACTAGGAAAACCCGTCATAGACATACGTGTCGTGTTCCAGAGCCAATGTTTCTCCAAACTTACAAATTTATTTCGATAGATGAAGGATAGTAATATATCTCCAATCGACTCAACAGTTTATAAGTGTCCGTCCATATCGATGTAATGGAGAGAAAAGCATGCCATTCGCCATGGTAAGCGATACGATCGCTCATGGACAGTAGAAAACCTAACTACACCATGAACTACAAGGCAATGCTTGGCATTCTATTGCGCTCGCCATCCTGAGACGTAAGATGATGTTAGTATATTTAAAAAAATATTGACAACGTGAAGTTGCAATCCCGATAGGAATTGAATGTTTGCGCTCAAAGCACAGTTGTGCAGTCCTTTGAAAGATAAAACAAATGAAATGAGTTGGACTTGGTCCAATAGAGAGTAAAATCAAAATACGGAAAGTT
The DNA here is from genome assembly GCA_949752805.1 of Deilephila elpenor. Taxonomy (NCBI): domain Eukaryota; kingdom Metazoa; phylum Arthropoda; class Insecta; order Lepidoptera; family Sphingidae; genus Deilephila; species Deilephila elpenor. The sequence goes on from OX457112.1 coordinate 8,309,796, forward strand.
CCTGTTTTTCAACGTTACCTTGAAAAACATAATGTTTTCGTATTGTTACTCACAGCTTCCACAAAAGGCTGGCTGTACCTAAAATAGGAAGTCTCGATTGACGCAAATATTTGTGTGGTGCATAAATATTTGATTCCAGTCTGGCTCTTGTAAGAATGGTAAATTTCTCAATGCAGTGGAATGCCAAGCAATGCTGTGTAATTCGTGGTGTTGTTTGGTTTTGCTACTATCCATGGGTGGTCGTATCGCTTACCATCAGTCGAATAGCGACTTATCGTATTGAGATCAACGCAATAAAAAAAAAATTCTGCCTCTGTCAACGGTCAACCATGCTGGTTTTATCTTGATAGACGAACTTCATATCTTTAAAATACTTATTGAGATCTCACAAATTCATAACTTTAAGCCCCGTATCACACGTGATACGTTTAAAGACTGACCTTGATAGTGAATAATTATTTGTATTCTCAACTCTCAGAATCATTTGACTTCATGGAAATGAATACATAATACCCCGAATTTACTATTATTGCCCTCTGAGTGAGGATGGAATTTCGGATCTGTATTAATAATTATAATAAGCAGTAATGTCAAAACGTTCACACCGTGAATTGAAACTATTGTGCGGTGTTTACGCATAATCATACGCTGTTCTAGTTCCAAATGGAATGTTCGAACAATTTCATATTGCGATACATTTTGCATTACTGTCTAATTTTGTCATCGGTTATTCGAGGCATTAGTTGATACTTTTAGAGTATTTTTATCTGTATCTGTATCAGTCCAAATACGTCCCACTGCAGGGCACGGGCCTCCTCTAAAATCGGGGGTATGATTGAGAAGGTTTAGGCCATATAGTCCGCCACGTTAGCCTAGTGAGGGTTGGCGGACTTTACATAGAGTAGAAATTCTTTAAAATCACTACAGTATGCAGGTTTCCTCACAATTTTTTTTATTTCACCTTTATGGTGTTTTATACTGACCCGAAAAAAAAAGAAACTGATGCGAAGTGCGACTTGTATGCTATTTGTTTTGCTTAAAGTTATTATGATTTTTTTATAACCCTAAGCTTTCATGTAGCTCCAAATTATGACGCTCTTTTATTAAAATACTAATGATTGGTTCACATAATCTATTTTTATGTTGGTTTGCAGAAATATATGGTACTTGCTCTTAAGTATAAAATCGTATACAGGAGTTATACTTAACATATCTTGAATAAAGTAATTTGAACAAAAATAATCAATAAAATTATAAGCAATAACACTTTGTAAGTAATATAATACAAATCTTACAAAAACTTAAAGCGTATTATAATATTCTAGAACAGTGAAGTAATCGGCTATTCGCAAAATCAACATGTTGTAACACTGGAGAATCTCGTTAACGAAGGCATTACGCCAGAAAATACAACCCAACCTTTGCTCAAGGTAAAACAAACACGTACATTTCACGGGAAGAAGCTGTTTCATATCGGCTCTACTGCACTATATTCTACAACATACTTTAGATGTCAGAGAAATGTGACACTAGGGGCTTAAATTACATTATTGTGGCATTTATGACATGGACCATTGTAATTATAAATGGCTTTAAAAAAAGGAAAAAAAACATAAAAGAAGACGATTCGTGTTGCTGAGTGAGTTTCTTGCGCCGTTTCTTCTTCACAGCTTCAACACGTTCCGAAGCGGTGGTGACAATAATTAACGATTCAAAAGTTCTTGTGAAAGATTATTTAAATAAAGATTTTTTTTTGTATGAATTTGGATTGTGGAAAGCAATAAAAAATATAAAATCGACTTTTTAAAATAAGTTGGACTGAGAATCAAATGCTTTCATAATATGTTAATTATGTAGCAATGAATAGGCAGGAACATTAAGAAACAAAATTATTTGGAAACGCATATTTTGCAATAGTTTACTTTCGATTTAATAGTTTTAAGCAACTCATTTGTGAAAAGAACTGTAAGCTTTATTTTTTAATATGTAAAAAGATATAAAATCCTTTCAAATATATCATGCATTTTCCTTAGGAATGTCCCATTCAAACAAAAGCAGATGTAATTGAAACCTATCACCATATGTAGTAGGGTAAAATATTATTTTTGCGTATGAAACAATTGTCGCTTGTCTCTGAATCGACCCGCGAATCATCCGCGATAATTTGAATCACCGGAAACTGAATTTAATTACAAAACGGGACTCAATTTATATTTTCATCGCACCATGAATCTCGGTGAGTAGTCTTATTGAAACCAGTTCGGCTTTGGAAATATTAATTAGTACTTAAATAACTGGAGCGGTACACGTCACTTCATTTTTAATAAAAACATCTTTACGCTTTTCATTGTATGATGTAAGTCAATTATAATGGCGTTTACTCATTACAATCTGTATGAATATTTAGTATTTTTTCTTAATGTGACTAAAAATCTCCCACTGGCCAACCTGAATTAAAAAATGTATACTGATTGAACACCAATTTTCTATAGGTTTTCTCTACCTTATACAAGTAGCCTTCGTAGACGATATGAATATCCTACCTACAATAATAAATATTATTTATAAAATAAAAATATATTAAATAATAATTTGTTAATATTTCTACTAAAAGTATATCCAATCCGTCCAACGAAAAATATTAAATAAATACAAAAGCAAAAACGAGAAATCAATACGTAAACTACTAAATGTGTATTTACAAATGTATAAATTTCTCATTAAGTGAAATTTGTAAATTTCTTTTGGGAAATAAAGTTTCTATAACCTGAACCTGAAAATACACAATAAAAAAGGTTCACATCAACTAATGCAGCGCTAACACGATTTCATCGACGCTCAGCTACGTTTTTGTCTTTGTGACTAACGGGGCGGCCAATTGCGAGTGTTTACATACCTACCGTGTCCCATATTAGCCCATTGTATTGCTTTTAGTAGGTGTCGAACAATTGATTTGTTGCCGGGTTTGTAGTCAAGACTGCGGTTTAACTATTGTGTAGTGTTTGTCGGAATGCTCTGAAAGCTTAGCTGGTAAATACCTTATTCATAGACAGTTTTAAAACGTATTTTACTTATCGAACGTTTTGTCCTCTTCGCTCAAACTAAATTCAAAAGTCGTTCGAAAGCGACATAATATTTGATAACTAAAAAACGTTTTAACACTGTCTATTATTAAGGCCGTAAGAGTTTGGCAATGTGGGCAGATATGAGTACTACCATTTCCGGCAGTCTAGCCAAATCAAATAAAATATAAGCAAAACTTTGAAATAATACTATTTGCTACGGAATTTATCGCGAATTTGGTTTGATATTTTTTTTTTACTTTTTGACGTTTCTATGAGTTGACAATTTCGTGGATTGGGGTGGATTGAGGTATTAGTCATGCGCTCAGTGACTTTTACAACTGTTACTAGTCACTGAGCGGATGAAATAATCCGCGATAAAATCCATAAAAAGTAGTTTTATATCATTGTATAACATTCGCGTAAATATAAGAAACCATAAGCAAAGCTGTTACTTCACGTCGATTTTCTGTGAGATGGAAGCATGTGTCACCCGGTCAAGCCAACCCATTTCTACTGTAGGTTTAGCCAGTAGCAGTAACTTAGAAACTACCTTATTATTTTTAGATAATTAGCATAACAAAATCACAAAAAGTATTATTTCCCCAGGGATAATTCAGTAACACCAGGTATAGGATATTAGCGGAAATCGTACAGTCTGTGCAGGAAATAGTAAAAAAGTTTGAATTATGATTGGCACTAAGGAAACTCGTTAAACAAAGAAGTTATCTCTTAAGCTGTCTGTGTGTCGATCGATTCGTCGCGTCCGTGCTTTGTGTGAAGCCAAATTTCTTTCGTGCGAAGAAATTGGGTAAAGTGGTTGCGATCGCTTACCTACGTAATAAATAATGGTATTGGCATAATCGTTAAATAATTGGGCACTTTATGGTTTTACGACAAAAAATTCAGATACTAAAATTACGTCATTACACAGGACATTATGTTGAACGATTGCCTAACATATTGGCAGAAAGAAGAAACGAGTCACGTAAATTAGACCAATGGTAGTAATGAAATGAGAAATCGAAGAATAAAGCACTAGAACCGTATTTAATCCGAGATAAACAAATCTTTATTTAAGCAACGACATAGGAAGAGATGACATCAAAATCCACATAGAACTTAAAGAGTCCATGCCAACAATACATAAAACTCTCAATGAAACCCGAAAATACACAGAGGTCATTTAAGCAATACAATTTTAAAGAACGAGCAGGCGAGCTCCGAGCTCCGTCTATATCGATTTATCTCAAGTCTATTTTCGCGGCGACACACTCGTTCTTGTCCCAAATACGAGGCATTGTGCACGCGATTCCCACCCCTATTGCACGCAATTGTATATCTCACCTCACTCTTGCACTCGAAGAAATTGCTTTGCATTGGATGTTTACATGTGCACAGATTAGCTCCGACGTTTCGCGTAACGAGGAATTTGTTTAAGGAAAGGAAGATTCGCGCTTGGCTCTTTTTTGTAACAAAAATTTTTTGAATGAGGCGCCTCTGTTTGTGTAAGGAATGCTATGTTAACTGCTTGAGTGGATTGAAAATTTATCTCGAAAGGCTTGCCGTTTCATAAAGACCATTCATTAGATTGAATCGTTTGAACCCGGCGCATTATTTGTTTCTTTTGACACTATTCGGCTAGCAACTGAGTTGTTGGACACTGTCAAAGGAGAATTAAAACTTAATTCATCACCAAAGCATTGTACATTAACAGTTTAATCTTCTTGACATAAAGGTACTGAAGAATTTTCAAATCAAATGCGGTTGATTATCGTTGCCAATGTCTTGAATATCTTACTTCAGCGCAGTGGTAACACCAAAATGCTTTCAACTGGCTGATCTAGGAGCCTCTATAGTAAAACTATTTCCAATAGATGAGGTTCAATCACAGTTAAATATCTGAATCCTTGCTTTCATTGTAGCACATCTATAATCTGCGCGGTGATGCCAACCAACCTTGCAATAATTAACATAACAATACTATTAATGTGCCCAACGTCTATTATTCCACACAGCTGCGTTATCTAATGCGCATCAAGATCCTGATCTTTGTATTGTGTTTGATTGCGGATTACAATGTTGTCCGATGTATACACGTGTCGAATGTAAGCCGGGGCAACAATGGCTTCTATGAACCTCTAGTTCAGTTTAACCTTCGTGTAAAACGCGTATTGGCTTTGATCCCGTTTACAAATTGTTTGAGTGACAAAGTGACTACAATGTTCCTGGTAATTGCAAACTATACTAAACAGAGCAATCACAAGTCGATCAACTATTATGCCAGCCTAGCCAAAGCCCGATATACAGATAGAGCTCGAGAACCGAAAGGTTTGATTGTGAGTGAGTTTGCCGGATCCCTACTACTCCGTAATTATTCCCATCCTTTTTCCTTCCCGCTCTTCTTCCATTTTGATGGACCGGCAATACATCCATGAATGTGGATCCAGCGTTGTGGATGATCGTTGGCGGCAGTGATCGCTTATCATAAAGTGACCTGTTTGCTCGATTGCCGAACTTATACAATAAAAAAACGAAATACTGGATCAGTATAACGAGTTATTCATCATTGTGTTTCGTGGTTACTATACACGCAAATAAATTCTTATTAGATTAATTCTACCCCCAGCGTATAAACCGGTCAAATGCTCAATAGCTTCTATGTGTATTAAAAAAATCTTTTAATTATCTCGCATTGATAGTAGCCACTGGCTTATAATATTCACACAGTATTTTCTTAATCTTTCTAAATTCTAGTGTTCTTTATTCCAAATCATGTTTCCTAGAAGCCGGAATATTTGGCTCGCGCTTTCGCCTTTTGTACAACTGAATTTTATAGTTTCTGCGCCCGAGCCGCGAACCAAAGTTAAAATCGTAAGTTTCAAGCGCAATTGCTAGAATACAAAGAAATATGCTTGGCTGAATCGTATTCCAAAAAGTAGTATAAATGAATCGTGCCTCGTGAATCGTAGAATTCCATGAATACTATTACTGAGATGAAATATGTGAGAATTTCAATTGATGTTTGCTAGGTCCCATTTATATCTCTAGTTTTTGACGAATTCTATCTAAAGATAGCGTATTGGCTTTGTTCAATGTCGTGTATCTGGGCAGGTTATGGTTCGATGATTACTATGAATGCTATGAACCACGTCTAATAAGTCAATAAAGCAAAGCAATGTGTATCACATTTTATGTTTAGTTTAAAACGCAAAATATATGTTAGTACTGCCTAGTGGCATAAAATATATGTTAGTACTGCCTAGTGGCATTATTCATAGACAGTTAAACCCTATTTTAGTTATTTAATTTTTTGTTTTCTTCGCTCAAACTGAATTCTAAAGTCGTACGAAAGGGACAAAGCCTTCGATAACTAAAATGGGTTTTAAAACTGTCTATGAATAAGGCCATAAATAAACAACATTTCTGGAACAACAAAATATCAAACAGGAGAATCACGAAGAGATAAACAATTCTGTACAAAATAATTCAGTAAGTATGAAAGCAGAAAACTTGGCACAGATATAATAATAATTGGTTCAATTTAAGTGATTAGAACTGAGCCGAACTAACAAGCGATAATATAGAATTACAATAATATCCGAGTAATAATTCCATTAGTATGCTGTCTATGTTTTAAATACAAGTAATGTATGAGGTATTTTAACAACATCACTAAGCATTTTAACGACGCAAAAATCACGAATAACCAACAGTTAGACGATAATTTAAGACTATCCATATTATGCATAAGCTCTGCTAACTATGATGACGGATTTATATGGCCTACAATCCCTCCTTTACGTGACTACGTACTACATTATACATACCTATACGTCCCACTGCAGGACAAGACACTCCTCTACAATCCAGTACTTAACATACCATTCAAAATCCTGACAAATCGCCATGGTATGTAGGTTTCCTCACGATGTTTTCCTTCACCGTTATAGGGCGTGGTGATAGACTATCAATACACACATGACTCCGGATAATCAAAGGTATGATGGGATTTGAACCCGCTACCACCGTGAACGTGTCGCGTCTGGTCCGTTTACCAGCAGGTCACCACGCACTTTACGTGACAAAATGATACAATAATATACTAGAAATGGTTTGAAGACTACTCATATGCAGACGTACCTACATTTTTTCAGCATAATCTCGACCAACAACGATGAAGAAACGATGACGCATCACTCGTAAACACCCACGATACTTTTATGACGCCGATAATGTAGGCTTTTGAAAATTAATTTCTGGGAAATCTATTATTCTTCGGCTTTTACTCAGCCACCCAACTCATATTGAAGTATTTTTAAATAAAAAAGCGATGAATCATCCAATTAGGATTTCCAAACCATAACACTGCAAATGATTTAGGGACTATATAACTAAAATGTACGTCATCTACCATGCATAAATGTCCAAGATAAACATATAAAAACGCCCGAAACCCATAGCGTCAAGAAACATTGGGCCGCAGTAGCTATTGAGAAGCACGCAAAATGGCCCAGTAGTAAAGTTGAAGCGGCGTGACTGGTACTCTCGAGCACGCGCCTTGCAACCACAACAATACAGTCATCAAACTTGCACGGCACTCGGCCGTATAAGTCGGTAGCTGTGAACTCTAGAGATTGAAATCACCATTGTTTCATTCAAACGATAGTTCAACTTGAAAAATTAAGTTTGCACCAGTAGGAAATGTGTGCGCGGAATTATTCAGCGCGAGTGTCTTGTTTTGTATAGATTATTAATAATTTATTTTTATTTGTCGCAACACTGGTATCGTAGCATTGTGGCATACATTATGTACTAAGAATTGTGAGGTTTGTTTTTTACATAGAAAAATTCAGTATGTAAGTCACCAATAGAAAAAAAATAAAAATCTACAATGGAAATACGGCCCAGATCTAAAATCATTGTCTAAAATATTTTTCTGCATATAAAAGTAATTAAAATACTGTATCCATTTTCTCTTACGTGATAAATAAAAAGACTGAAATTCATATAATATATTCAATGCCAATCCGCACTACGCCAGCGTGGTAGACTATATGGCCTAACCCCTCTAAATCGTATTCTCGATTGTAGAGGAGGCCCGTGCCCTGCAGTGGGACGTGTATGGGCTGATACAGATCGAAGGGTACCCAAGTTTTCGAATGTCAATATTACGTCAAGATGTCGGCTTTATTGTTACAAAAAATGAATGAAGTGACGTCACCGATGTAATTTTATGAAGTAAGTTTATTCCGCGTGAACGAGCACTGAATATCGCTAATAGGGATTGTTGTAACCGTTTGTCAGCGTCAACAAGCGCTTAATGCGCTTTAAATAGCTAATGTTTCCAGTGATTCAGTAATTTAATATGCTGATAGCTTGATACTGGAACATTACCGTGGGATATTACAGACTAGACAATCGATAACTGTTCAAGTAATGACTATTAACGTTGTTGGACACTGACATAATATCGTAGAAGTAGTGCAGGTCCAATACCTCCCTCCAAAATATTGTACAATCAATATTATACTACCACGATACTACAATATTTTATATTGTACTACCACGTGATTGCTCTTTCGTATGAGAAAGGCCTCCTGGGTATGTACATCGCTTTGTCTAATCCCACGGCCAATCAGTTGTTTGTAAACACCGCTAAGTTTCAGTTTGAAGGACAGTGAGTACAGAATATTATGATACATAGCACTTAATGTCTCGTGGTGACAAGCGCAATGTAGTAGATAGAAAAGGCCCTCCTTGCTCAACTCGACATGATTAAAATAAAACAGTACGAATAAGGTAATAATGTCACCTGTATATTACCAACAATTATAAGATCTACCCTACTTAACATTAAACGTAGGCAGGGGTGACCTCTGTCCTCTCTCCGACGAGACAAAAGAGCATAGGTATAAAGGTTAAAAGCGTTCAAAGAGCTTTAGCGTGTTTATCTACTCCAGTCCGAGGCGCTCTTTAGCCTTAGATTTGCGATTGATAGAATGTATCACTGGCTATATGTGTAATTCTTTGTAGTCAGACTATGTTATGTCCATAAGTTCACGCCTGCATATTCGAAGAGGTGGGTAGAAGTGCTAATAATTATTCCACCCACAATTTGCTGAGTTTATTTTCTACACAAAAAGTGATAAAAGACTTATTTGGCCGAGATTGACACATACGAGTATTCGTATCGAGAAACTTACAAGAGATTTTTCACTCAACAAATTATCCGGCCTGGCTAGCACACCAAAGACCTTATGGTTCACTACTTTTGCCCTCACGGGGAACTGACTTCACTATATTTGATGTTAATTTTCTAGTTTCAAATCCACGGATGGTTTGTGTATCCATACAACTTCAATACTAAATCGAATACAAAAGCACAAAAGCCTTTGAATTTTTCCCACGCAACTGTTCGCATGTTTTATGAAACGCATATGTCATCCTCGATGCCGCCACGCTCCGTATGTCCAAATCGTAACTTTCATTGTACTAAAAATATTCCGTTCCACACGTTTGTTGTTATTGAACAATCACGCCACATGCCAATATACAACAACCCGATCGATAAGTCTTTGTTATGAATAAATTATAACTTCACGCTTATAAACACGGTGGATTTATAGGATATTTAAAACTGAGTTTTATAATGGTACAAGAAACCGACTGCGCTCATCAACTTATGCCACAAGAATTTACCATAGAGGGCTATTAAGTTCTCGGCGTGGGAGACAAATATGCTGGCCACGGAGCCATTAAATTTACAGACCACTATGACGGATTTTTACCATCCTATTCATTTCCCTAGTGATAGTAATTATACACTACGCGGTGATAAACATTGTATGTCGTGCAAAAGAATACTATACAGTTATGCCGACCTTCTCAATGGTCTCTTCACGGTGCTAATTTAATTAAATTAATTTTATTCTCAATTCCTTCTTATTCCTAACAAGAGGGTACCCAATGACGCTGTTAATAGAATTCCCTATTAATAAGCCATTATTTTGCTAAATTTATTACCTATCTCATAATTACCATTATTAGTAATATAATTTAATTTAATTTGTTAGCCGTGGCCTAGTGAAAACATTTTGTTAATAATGAAAAATCTGGACCTGCACTAATCCGCGTACCTTAATCCTGGAGTTTTTGTTAACGTTCAATTATCGCGGTAGATGGCGCTATACTACGTTCGTGCAAGCTATGTATAAACAACCTTAAGCAAATATCGATTTAGTGTAAAACATTTTGCAGACATCCTTGACTTAGGGTTATGTTAAACGTGCCTAAAATTAACGTGCCCGCAACGCGATCCGATACTAATTAGATAATCGGTTTTGACAGCCCTAACTCGTTGAGTCTAACTTGGTGAGATTGGATCTAACTCAATCTCCGCATATTAATAACTACATAATATTATAAATGCTTAAGCGATATCTGTGTGTTTAATTTTAACGCCAAGTTTAAGATTATTTGGGTTATTAGGCTTCGAGAAAACTCTTCTAAATTTTCGAAGTTCCGTGTTTATTCATAGTTTATAAGCCTTTATAGGCTTCAATGGTGATTGAATTTGTCAGTTGAAACCCTGCATATCTAACTGTTTTCTACAAGTCAGTAAAGGAAATTTTAACTCCAGCCATCAAATGAAAGTCTAATGTTGCAAACTAAGGCCTAAATCTAAATTGTACGTAACGCCAGAATCCAAAAGTAGATAAGTTTATCTACAAGACAGAATAATTAACATAATTCAGTGAATTTGTCTAAAATACTCTACAAAAACATCACACTTTGAAATGTGAAATAGTTTACACACGCTAAAATCTACGAAAGCAAACTGCTGTTACTGATCAATAAATTACCGAGATAGAATCATAAATATCGGACAACGTAAAGCGACTAATATAAAATGCCAGGAGCTGCAATATCCTCGCGGCGTGCGTGGCCATGTTTTATTTATATGTCCGCGTATCCTGAGATGGCAACGGGATCGCCTGTATGTGTCAACTTGTTTATTTAAAGGTTATTTAAATTGGATTATTGTGCTCTCATAGCTGAAGATTAAATTCGATGTGTGATTGTATATGTCGAGCAAGGGACTGGAAAGGGCTGACAAAGATAATTGAGCATGTCGCTGAATGATTTTGCGTTTCGTTTCGCGGAAATCAACTCTAAAGAAATTAAATATCGATGAGTAACAAACGCCGAAATCTTAATGTAACAGTCCTGTAAAAGATTGGTAGAAGAACTGGAGAAAAAAAAGGATAAATACTTTAATAATCTGCAAAGCAAGTAATTTGATCCTACTGACCAATTCTAGCTGGGATCTCAGTTATTTAAAGCGTCGCCATTTCATTTCTAATAAAGTACAATATGCATATGACTGCCTCGGTGGCGTAGTTGTACTACGGTGCGATTATAAAGCTGACGTCTCGGGTTCGAACCCTGGGTCGGGCAAAGTGAGCTAGGATTTATCTATTAATTATCAGCTTGGAGTCAGAAACTTGTGCCCGATATGGCGATAGGCTCGCCCCCTATCACATCATGGGGCGGAACACACGAGGCGAAATGTGGGTGTCATGGTATCGCCTCTACCTACCCTTTCTGTGAAAAAGGCGTAAGTTTTTGTATGTATGTACAATATGGACAAAATGCAATCACATCATTTATAGTCTCAACTACATTACACCAAAAACAACAGCGAACTTGATATTTATAGCCACAAAAACACTCGGCAACTTATAAAAAGTAATTGCAACTGTTAAAATATTTTAAAAACATTAACAGCCGCTACTAGAGTGTAGAGCTCTCCGAACTTGGTGTTTGTGCTCGTGTGCTCAATATACGTGCTCAAATTTAATTCGCGTAAAAATGTTGCAAAAATACGGGCGAATCATGCAGGCGAGGCGAACGGGTCGCGTGACCAAGCTTTTTACCACTCAATGTCATGTTGTGTTTTCATGTAAATAATATAACGCTGAAGACGCTTTTGAGTTGGTAGGAAGCGTGAAAACAGGGGTTAAGTGGTTGATAATGCAACAAGACAAACTGCGTTACTAATGAATATTTGTTTTACATTATAGCGGAGATTACAAACAATGTGCGCGTATCAAGCTGAGAATTTATAGGCGAACCATATCTTTACAAGACTACCTCGGCGTGGTTGTATTACGGTACGGTTACAAAGCTGAGGTCTCGGGTTCTAGTCCCGGGTGGGGCAAAGTAATATTGGATTTTTCTATTCATTATCAGTCCGGAGTCAGGAATTCGTGCCCGATATGGCGATAGGCTCGCCCCCTATCACATCGTGGGACGAAACATATAAGGAGAAATGTGGGTGTCCTGGTGGTGTCTCTGCCTCTGATAAAGGCGTGAGTTTATGTATGTATGTACTATACCTTTAGCAATTGACTTTATATGGCTTAAGACTATAATTATGACTATATCGTCAGGACCAGCATAGCACTCATCTCACAAACACACACAACTAACAAAACCTATTTTTAACATTTAACATGTAGCAACACAAACAACAAACAAAACCTATTTTTTTACTTAACGGTCTGATACGAAATACGTCACAATACTGCCAAGGCAACAGCAAAAACAGACTTACAATTTTAATCCCAATCGATTTTTACTGGCAGTTAACAGTAAACAGTTACACGAGTCCGCTATACCAATAACATAAAGAAATAAATACAACGGTCTACCTCTAGTTTTGGTCACAATCATGTTAATTCCGACTAGAAAAGGTAAGCCTCCATACCTGAAATGATTTACGACGTTTATTTTCTGCCGTGTCCTAATTGGCTGCTTCGAACAAATCAGAATAACAAGAATTACTCGCTACAATTCCAACTAATTATAGTTAGGAATTAAAGAGGACGGAATGGTTTAAATGTTATGATTAATGAAGTTCACTTTATTTTTATGTTTTATACGCCTCCTTTTGAGATATTTATTTTACTGCGCATAACAACTTTGGACTTTAGTAGAAACATGATTATATTTTACTCAAGACTACCACGTTTTGTGATCGAACAAACAAAGCAAAGTTTTAATATTCCTGATCTACTGCCGAACTGTCGACCAAATAATCATTAAACGAAATGTAGTTACTGTATCAGTGTAAATGTATACATTAAACAAATAAGATAATTTTCCTAACGCTAGGACAATCCCGGACCACTTTATTGATATTTATTTTGTAACTGCAACATAATAATATAACCCACTTCTCGAGGCTCAGATAAAAAGAAACAGACCGGTAAAAGCGTTTGGTTATATTAAATTTACATTCGGCAAATATTACCGCAGACCGGAATTTGAGGCAAGTATGGAAACAAAGCGATAGGATAAAACTGGTTCGGCAAGATTACAGTGCAAACGGCACACACCGGAAAACGCTTACCTACCCTTTGCCGTGTCGTTTGCACATAACCGTATATACTTATTTGGAGAAAGATCGAGATTTTCACCCAAACGGCATTCATAAATGACGGGGTTTTGTTATTGATAAAAATGGTTTCAGGGTTATAGGTGCGTAAGGATATTGGAAGAAATTACGTGATAAAAGATTACTAAGTTCCCACAATAAGTCTTATATCATAGATATCAGGGACTACTAGGGATATTCAGATCCTGAAAACCAAGACTAAAATAAATATTTCGCTATAAGGTCTTTGACAGTCGAACTTACTGTATAAAACGCAACAGCGTGGTTATTACTATAACAACCACATACATAGTCCTGACCCCACACTAAGATCGAGTCTTGTGTCCTGGGTATCAGGAACTATGAGAGACTTTTCGTTCTCACACACTTAGACCCGAAACAAATACTTGCGGTTCACACAAACATTTGTCTCGGTGCGAGGATCAAACCCGCGGCCTCTCGTTTCACACCCGGCGTCTAACCAACTGCGCCACGGAGGCTCTCAAGTCATAGTCGCTAGTATTATCTTTGGATGTACCTCTACTGCAGTCTACAGTACTCTGTAACGAAGTACAAGGCAAACATACTGTGCTACATACATATTATTGTTTAAACAAATAAATAATTGAAATATATACATGTGGTAGGATGTGGTAGCTTGTCGAGTTTTTAATTTGTTTTTTTTTTATTTAATTATAAGACTACTTTTTGTATACTACTTTTTTATATTAAAATGTAAGAATAAATAAAACGCATGTTAAAGGAGTTGTCAATATTTGATTAAGATGTAAGAGGAGAAATAAAACGTCAATCGTGAACTGTCAAAAGAAGGAAGCGTGTTTTATTTTAACCTAAGACTATTAAAAAATAGGAAAACTGCATTAATATCACGTTACACATCCCACATACATATACACAGGTATAAATATATAAATAATTGAAATATATACATATATAAATATATAAATACCTACACTAAGGAGGGGAATCTGCTACTTCGGCGAGGAGTAATTGCCGAGCTTTCATTTAAAATGCCAGCCGAGTTGCCACAATCCGACTTCGAGTAGGAGTGCGTTTCAGAGAAGAACGGACAATCACATAACACAGGCAAGCCATATTTCCAATAAAGTATTTAGACAAATAAATAAATACACCCACCCAATAAATAAATACACCCAACAGTCACATACATAGTCCTGACCCCACACTAAGATCGAGTCTTGTGTCGTGGGTATCAGAAGCTACGAGAGACTTTTCGGTCTCACAAACACCCAGACCCGAAACAAATACCTGTGGATCACACAAATATTTGTTTCGGTGCGGGCATCGAACCCGCGGCCTCTCGTTTCACAGGCGGCGTCTAACCAACTGCGCCACGGAGGCTGTCATTATGTCAAATAAATTTTTAAATTACCATTACCACGACACAGCCAAAGTAAAATCCGCAGAGACCAATTTAAGCCGAGGTGGCTTTGCCCTCGCTTCAATAGCTTTTTGGTTGTGGGTATTGGCGGCTACCCAGCCCAACCATCGGCCATATTCCAATATGTTATGTTAATTGTATTAATTTCGACTGATAACGCCCATGATTTACTGCGGGGTAACAGCTGCGTTGGCTTAGGCAACAGATTGATTATAAGAATTGATTATTATAATTATTTATGTATTCGATAAGAATTGCAAAAATTTGAAATCTTATGAGTTTATTAATTTGTTACTGGAGTAAGTATTTTCTAAGTGATCATTCCTTGCTGTAGGTCGCTAAAATCAATAATAATAGTTTGGCATGACCGGGATATAAATAATATCTGGCAAATTAACAAATTAACAGTTTTATTGTTGCATTTTATTCGAGAGTGAGATTACCGATGACCTAAAGCCTGCAAGTAGAATATTGTGTGTTTCAATCGGAGAATAAAAGCAACCTCAGTTCGGTGAATGGTCTATGGTCTGCACTGCACTTATCTGATTCTTCGGCGTGATTTGGTATTGGCTGAACAAAGAACACGTTTATTTGCTCACAAAAATATATATTAGAATTCACTATGTACAATGAAATATAAAATGTATGGGATATCTAGTGCTAGGTAGAGCAAAATCGGACCGTACCACAGTGCGGCTGTCACGAAGTTAATCTAATAGAAAGTAACTAACTTGTAAAGCGAGCGACACCATGCTAAAGAATTTAATCGAATGAGCTGTGCGACTAAGGCTGGCTCATAAAGCACATCTATCTATATATTTAGCTGCTTCGGTGGCGCAATTTGGTTTTGGTTTGGTTTCCGGGTGCAGTATTTCGAAAAATAGTACCTTTAATCAATTTATTTTAATTATATGTTTTATATACAAAAATGTATACAGGCGGACTTAATACCACAGGCAATATATAACAGTCAACCTTTGGGTAAATCAGAAATGGAGCCACAGGTTTATTTCATATTTAGATGGACAAAAATTGACCATAATTTAAAACCAAGTGTACATATATACATACAATATTATATATTTATACATACAACTAACTTAATCTGTCAATTCAGTTTCTGTTCTGCGAAAACAGTTTCCGAACTCTTACCTGCAAGTTTAAACGCATAACGGTCGGTGGCCGTTCTAATTTCGAGTGTGAATTTCACGGTACTGGACTTACGGCTAGATGGGTGATAGGCTCGCCCGCTATTTCAATACGGGAATAAGCTCGGCAACTGTGGGTGACACTAGTAGAATCTATGCCAACTCTTCCAGGATAATGGTTTTAGCTGGTGTATGTACGTATCTAGGAATTCCTACACAACTGTTCACCCTACTCCTATTAGAGAAAGTTAAATAAAGCGATTAAAATATTCCGAATAGATTCGAGAATTATCCACAGACGTACAAGAAACTATTCTATAAATAAACGAGGTATGTTAATTAATATGGCCCCAGGGAGAGTCATTTTATCGCCGGCTCGCCGCAAATTCCTGTCAAAAAAAGGAAAAAACACAAAAGCCGATGCCTTACAACTTGTTCGCAGGATGTGTGATCGTTTTATTTTAACACAGAGTGAGATATCTATAGCTTATGTTGTCCATTGTTTATGGTTTTAAAGGTTAACGTATTGTGACAAAGGAGATATTAATGACCGAATTTATCTGACCGAACTTGAGGCGTTTTGCGGAAATGTTACGGAACTTTTCTTCGGTTTTATTAATATTGTGTGGAATCATTTAGTAGGTAAATGGTAATGGCAATTGTAAATGTATAAAAGGGCAATAATGGGCACTTACAACGAGATTGAAACACTAAAGATACATAATTTTATAGAATTTAGAAAAAAGAATTATCGCCTAAAATCTATAATTAATTAAACATGATATCTGAAATACTATGATCACGGAACAGTCCTCATGAACTACGAAAACGAACCTTATTAAAAATATTTTTATTTTCTGGCGCGGTAGACCAGCAACTCAACACAACACAGAGCTAGATTTAAAAAAAATTGAAAACAACCAACCTGAATAATACATACATACATAAACTCACGCCTTTATCCCCGAAGGGGTAGACAGAGGCGCCACCAGGACACCCACATTTCGCCTTGTATGTTCCGTCCTACGATATGATAGGGGGCGAGCCTATCGCCATATCGGGCACAAATTCCTGACTCCGGGCTGATAATGAATAGAAAAATCCAATATCACTTTGCCCGACCCGGAACTCGAACCCGAGACCTCAGCTTTGTAACCGTACCGTAATACAACTACGCCACCGAGGCAGTTAACCTGAATAAGCAACAAATAATTCACACAAGTCAGGTAATATCAGCACAAACCAGATCAACATTTGCCAGATTCATTACTAATACTCTCTATTATTTTGTGCAAATATACCGGCTGATGCGAAAATCAGTGGCAATATCAATCGTAAATACGTAACGTGTATTCACGGGTAAATAGGATTATATATGGCAAACAGCATTGTTGTGTTTCTGTTTTTAACTTGGCTCTGTAGGCCAATTCACGTAATTAAATAAGTTCAGTTGCAGTGCAGTTGCAGTTAAGTTTCGATCAAAATAGTCCGTTTTGTATTCTCGTAATTTAGAATAACCGCTGTCAGATAGGCTCGCGTCAAGTTCGCGTCACGCGATCGCTTTAGCGTATTCTACGGCTGCGCGTTTTATACATGCGTGATTCAGATCGCAACCTGATTGGTAAATTACCTATTCATTTGACGTCTCCAATGACAGTTTAGTCCCACCAACGTGCAGCACATGCGCAGTTTATGCATATCTTACGCGCAGCTAAACAATTACAAGAATACCATTTTGACGTACGTACGATTAAGACGTAAACCTAATCGAAACTGCATCGAAACTTGATCGGCGCGTCAATAAATTACGTGAATTAGCCTACTGATTATGTTAATTCCATTCATTAGCAATGTCAATTAAGTCACAAATGTATGGCGATGACATTGTCAAATTAAAGTAATGGTCAAAGTTAGTTTATGCAACTGGGCCTTATGGCTGCCATACACGCTACGGTCCATCGGAAAGGTCCACCTGTGCAGATATGCCTGCCCAGGTATACCGTAATGTGTGTGGGAACAGACCTGTGCAGTTTTTTGAGCCTGTGCAGGCGACCGGCGCAGAATCGAAAATCAATTCTTTCGATTGACACCGTACGGCGTACCTGTGCGTGTGTGCCTGTACTCCGGTCGCCTGCGCAGGTCGCGTCAGTTGTTTTCTAGCATGATCGATCAACGTCCCTTAAAACATTTACGATCCTTTATAATCTATGCTTATACCATTACATGACATTAGCAACCCCCATACATACCCCGCAAAAAAATTACATCGATTGTATTATTTTGCTATTTTTTTATGCATCACACTAATGTGTTACAAAGAAATTATACACTACTCACAAAAATTAAAGGATATTTTTTTTGATCAATTTTTTTGGTGCTTTTTTGAGAGTCTGTATCTTGGAGAAAATTGATTGTTAGTTTTCTTACGATTGCTTATCAACTTAGCGAGGAAACAAGAAATAGAGCACAGATCTGCAAAATAGACATTTCAAGCTTCCAAGTTTTAGTTTCCGAATTTCTTAACAATCAATTTTCTCCAAGATACAGGCTCTCAAAAAACACCAAAAAAAATTGATCAAAAAAAATATCCTTTAATTTTTGTGCGTAGTATATATAATAGTATTTCTCATAACTGTGTCTTCTTTTTTTATCATAGGAGTAACAATTTCCAGTAATTTAAGATAGGTATGTTTTCTCGTCCATTCGGAGATAGTTTTTAAAATCTTCTGGTTCAAATTTTAATTCATTCAATAAATTAACATGACTATATGTTTTTCTTTTCAATAACCAATGCTTACACCACTTTTTTTCGATTCCTTTTCATTGTTTTTGCATCTTTTATCTTTAAAATTAAAGCAAGGCCTAGCAATGCCAGTGCGTCATCGTCCTCATTCGATGCCATCGCAAAAAGAACTGAAGACCGCTCCGGTACACCGTAACATTCCCATACACGGTACCGATGTTCGGTCTACCTGCGCAGGCATACCTGCACAGATGACCTCTCCGGTAGACCGTAGTGTGTATGGCTTACATTAGATAATATTAATCCCGTTGGGCTGCTTATTATTCAATACGTCATTATCACATGCACAAGGATTTTAGCTTCATATCACTTTGATTTTCTTAAATTCAATATTCGTAAATTATTATATTGCAAACATAACAAAATATTTTTAACTACCTTTGATTATGTTTCTTTTCTATATTTAACACACCATAATACACGTTGTTCTATACTTCATTTTTAAAATAATTTGTCATTGAAATATAAATCTTTCGTTCCTAATTCGAAATAAATTGTGAGTTTCACTTTTCCAAAAATACTAATGGAAGAGATCGTAAAGCCTACATCACGTCATTTTCTCGTAACAACGCATCATTTCTCTCGTGTGAAAGTGGAGTATGATGGACTGTGGGTCGAAACCGAAATTTGTTACAGCCTTTATCCGGGTCAAACCGAACACTTTAACATCTACGTTCCAGTGGCATTTCTCGAAAAAGAACAAAAAATCAGCGGAAATCCAGTTGCATTTTTTGCACTCAAACGCTACGATTATCTGTGGGCGAATTCGAGGAAGGCCATTGTTTCGAATGACAGAAATAACGAGAAAATAATATCGCTTCGAGGCGAATAAATTATTTCAAGCCCTTGGTTATTGGAATCCGAATCATAGCTGCAATTATTTTTCGACTTAAAAAGAATATTTCAAAAATTAAGCTGAATAGTTTTCTTGCATACCATTCATAAGAATATTAGCTAGTTCAATAACCTATCGCGTGAGTAGAATAATCTTAGTATTTCTCAGCATAACTCGAATTTTGTGACGAGCAAATAATTGTAAACGCTTGGTTGTTGCGTTAAAGTTTAATGTTTCTGCACGATGTAGCGGGCAACTAAAACCTACTATTATGCCAATGATCAACTGTCTGTGCAATTTTAACGACAAGCAATTTACTTCGATGGAAAATATTGATACTTCTCAAGTTACTAAGACCATGAATTGATTATTTTTAAATACAAGAAAATTAGTTTTACCCGTGAAATAAAAAAAATGTATTTAGATATATTACATGTTAAGAACTCTTTGCCAAGGCTGTATAATTAATTACAGCTTCCTTTGCAAATTGATGTGTTTCTTCCTTCTTATACATTCTATGATTTTCGAAAATTTCTAATTAATAAACAAACAAAATTGTTTTTACAACCGTTTCAAATTTGTTTCTACAATTATTTTTATCATGTTACTGCAATTATTTTTACATCTTATTATGTTTGCAGTATTTTGACGTTTGGAAGTAGATGAAAATATTTTTTCACCATTTACACACATCAAAACTATGTAATCACCAGTTATCTTTTCTTCTTTTACACAGAACTCGGTAACAATTTAGCGTAGAGTAGATTTTAAACAGAATGTGAATATTTTAGTTTTGTAATGACACATGCGCGCCGCGAGCTGGCCGCTAATAGCCGACATCTGCGCCAACGCCATCTATTATATTACAATATACATTACACCACTTAAAAGTATTTCATATTTTTATTCTAAACTTCCTCATAATATAATGGTTTTAACTTATGTTGACCAATTCAATTATGGAGACTTAATTAAATTATGTAAGATATGAAGTGGTGCCTTAGAAGTTAGAACTTTGTTATAACTTCGAAATTACTCGATTGTCTAAATCGGTTTGGTGAGTAGGTTTCACGAGGTTTTACTAAATGGGTCACCTATTACTAATTGTTAGATGAAATTAACTATAACCCAATTCATACGATTTACTACTGAAATTCCAAAAACGTGACACAAAATCTTTAGATTTTTACAGCATTTTTCACCATTTTTTTGTTATCGATTTTTAAAAACTATTGATTCTAGTACGAATCGTGCTACTAACCTAACATTATACAATGAAAGCAAAAATTAAAATAACTATTTTAAATGGTAATTCCTTACTACGTCACAGCACCAGGTGTCACGTGAGCCAGTATTCCCATGAAGTTATCAAGGATGCCACCGATACGAAGAACTCATTAGTGCGGTAACTAACGCATACCAAGGTTACTGCTAATAGACAACTCCGGATCTTGTTTGTACTATCTTGACCCGAGACTGAGATATGTTCCCTCTGCAACCTTTAATTACTTATCTATTTCTGAACGTTGAGAAGCAAAACTAATTAACATAAACATTTCCGAACGTAACTATCCACGATTTACGGTGCTGGATGTTTGGTTTATTGCTTTTCCGGGTATTGCTATAATGGGCTAAACAGTAAATATCCTATCTTAAATTCAATCTTTAATCAAAAGCAATATCTAAGCTTAACAATCATTCTCATCCACAAGAAGTGAATGAACCCTCAATGCAATGTTGAACCCGCCCAAGAATTGCCACATTGGCCTGTTGGAAGCGGCATGTATCGATATTCATATACGGCCTTATTCATAGACAGATTTAAAACCTATTTTAGTTTTCGAACGTTTGTCTCTTTCGCACGTCTCTTGAATTCAGTATGAGCGAAGAAGACAAAACATTTGATAATTAAAATAGGTTTTAAATCTGTCTGTGAATAAGGCCGATAGACGTTTGTCAGTAACCTTTTTTACTTTTAGCAGATGATAGCTGTTCCACAAAGAAAAATGAAATAAGACTGTATGACACATGAATGAACTTAATCAAAGGCCAAAAATAAACTCTGGAGTACGTAATTATATCTTATGTTCATTTTAAAACATACTTTTGGCTTAATATTGCATTGAAATGTTACAGTTTATGACCTGAGCCCTAGTGTAATACCTAAAATGCTTTGTAAGGCACGAGATAAAACGTGAACCTTAATTTCAACCTTGTTCTCAAGATGGCGACCAAAGTTTAAAGTGTGAAAGAACACACTGTGAAAGTGGGTGTCCTGGTAGCACCTCTGCCTACCCCTTCAGGGGAAAAGGCGTGAGTTTATGTATGTATGTGTTCTAAACCGAAATATTCGAATTAATTTATGTCGTGGAGACAAATTCTACGACAATGACAACACCATCATTGATTACACCACTTAATTGGCTTAGGAAACAAAATACTATAAGTTATTTTTTAAGACGTACCTACTTAACATTGTTTCTATTATTCCGCAACATAATCGCTAACCTAAAAAGCGTTATATAAAAATACATTATCTATAAGTATGTTACATTAAACGCAGCAACACATGAAGCGATGTTCGCCGAGTCAAGGCGATCATTACGCGAACTTGTTAAAAGAGCCGGACCACAGCATAAAGGCTCCATTAATCTAAGCGTAAAAATCAGCACACAGCTGCGTGATACTTTTTATGCCTCTAGAAATATCTGTATGACAGAATGAGGTCGGGAGTGACTTAGAAAAATAACCTCTATAAAAATTCCTCTTGAGATATCAGAAACAGAAATAAGCGTTCTCTGTGACGTAATGTGTGAAAAATGAGGACGAGACGATAGATTCGGGCAACAGCTTCGCTTAATCGAATTCTCTGGTGGTAACGGCGATTATCAGTAACTAGTATTTCTTGTATCAGCTCATATACGTCACACTGCAGCGCACGGGCTTACTCTAAAATCGAGGGTTAGGCAATTTAATCCACCACGCTGGACTAGTGCGGGTTGGCGGACTTTACATACCATAAAAATTGTTACAAATCGCTATGGTATGCAGGTTTCCACACGATGTTTTCCTTCACCGTTATTGTAATTAATAGTAACTAGCGTAAACTAGCGGTACGTCTCCTTATTTCGCAAAAATACGAAATTGGCTATTTGACCTAACCTAGCAGAAGTTGTTCATAGGAAAATGCGTGTCTGCATAGAGGTAGAAACAAAGATTGTGGTACCTCATATTTTTGTTACAATAATTTCGAATTTGCTTTTCCTTCTAGTGTAACTTATAATTAAATAGGTCTTTTATTATTAATTATTGGTTAAAATAATTAATTTTTCGACTTCGATGACGTCGACGACCTTTCCGCACCATCTTCTAACTAACACGCAAAACATTATGTGCCGACATGATTTATAGGAACATAGTCATGTCGTGAGTGCATGAATAATAATTAAATCCTCGCTTCCCTTATCCCACGATCTTAAGGACGACTGGTTTCAGCTATTATATTCTGATATATAATTAAAATTGAATACATGCAATTTAATAAAGAATTCACGCAATAAATATATTACGCTATTGTGAATGAAGTTGGAAGGGATAACGTTAGAATAATTACATGATTATATCAATTATAATGGCAGAATAAAGTTAAGGTCGCAGATATTAAATTCAAAAATATATACAAGATAAAAGCGGAAATTATTCAAACACGCAATTTTTTAGGCTTGCATTCAAATAATATTTTACGGAAATAAAATTAAGAAATAATGCAGATATATTAAATAATATTGCAAAAAAAATATGTGAAATGTGAAAGTCACATATCTTGTTCTACGTAATTGCACGCATCAATTTTATTAAAACTACATCCCAAAAATCTACTTAAATACATACATCGTAAATACAAACCAATTCAAGAATGAATCAAGAATCGGAGTTAAAAACCCGATTAAAAAGACAATCATTACATTACACAGACTTACATGAAAAAGTACTGTCCAGCTTAAGTAGGGTTTAAAGCCCATTTAGCTCGAACATGTTTAGCTATCTCCAGTAACAAGCAGCACTCAAACTAAGCTGTCTAATAATTGCAATCGTGTTTCGGGATTGGTAAAAGTAGTTCCAATTCAACCTTTAAGCTTTTAGTGTCCCATTTTATTGAACTCGCAGCGGTAGGGCTTGCCAAGAAATCCACTGGAATGGTGGGACTTTACACCCCGATAAAACAAACATCATTATTTTATTGGGGTTCAAAGTAACACTTCATGTGTTGCCAATCCAGACGCTCTTGGAGTATTCGTAAGGATTCTTACGATGAGTATGCAAAGTAGGTTAGTATATGTAACTTTGAATATACAATACTGGTTTGTGTTTTAAATTATATGGGTTTTGGGCTAAAGAAGATTCGTGCTACGAGACAAATAGTTGTGTAATTCCCAAATATTTGATTCTCGTTCTGGGACCAAAAAGTCTCCCTAAATTTTAATACATAACACGCAAGACGTGCTCTTTATTTTGCAATTAAAGCTATGTTTCTGTATGACAATGACATTAAAATTTAAATGACAAATAATTTTGATTTGTATCTTATTAAATCTAGATTTTCATAACAGTTATCATAAAATTAAATACGACATTGATACTAGAATGGCAAAGAATGGAATGGTGCTATGATCTCTACCACAATTTTATTAAATATGTTTGAATGCTCATGGATAGTTCGATCATAGAATCTTTAAAACCAGATGCCTTAAAGATTAGTTATTTTGATATGAATACAGGAAAAATTGCAATAAATAGATCAATAGATACTGCAAGAATCGTTTGTCAACAAAATATTGAGTTCAATGCGACCTTATCGAGTCTAATGGAAGACTTCAAGGGAGACCTACTGATGTCCACTGAAGCGCATTAATACAGAAATGAACATCAGTGCAAACCGCCGGCAAATGGCATACACAAGCACTGCTAACTGCTCTTGAACTAACTTTATAATTAACAAATTAAACTCATTGCAAACCGACCGTAAATTTAGACTCCCGGGACCCTGAAGTACTAAAATTATATTGGACTCGAAATATCTGCACAGTTCCTGTAATTTGTAGCATTTATAGCGATCAATAGTTTTTATGTTTTTCATTGTATCAGCCCATATACGTCCATCTGCTGGGCACGGGCCTTCTCTACAATCGAGAGAATCGATTGAGAGTGGTTAGGCCATTTAGCCCTGCCCTATACTTACATACCGTAGAAATTCAAATCCGTAAAAATCTTACTCGTGGTTTACTTAGATTATTTCGACTTAGTTCTTTTTTCTATCGGCACTGTACACACTTAATAATAGATGCAGTAACGTTGGAATTGAGTATTTGTTATATTATCTAGAGGTCGTCGCTTTTAAACGCACAATTGTGACAGAAAAAAAACAATTCATATGAAGAACGAACAGCTATTACTAATATTATTATTACTAGTTTTTATACTGGTAAAAAGTGCCTACAATGCATACTAAAAATAAATACAGTGCATTCCAAATACTATCTTTAGTACAATACTTTGTCTACAAAGTATTGTACTAAAGATAGTATTTGATACAATAATTAGGCTGGTATCCGTAATCAGAATTCTACAATAGACTATCCAAAACAATTAAAATCACAATTTTTAATTTATTTCCATTCTGGATAAGCACGAACAAAGTCGCCGGAAATGGTAACATTTAAAACCAATAATAATACAAATTGGATTGGTTGGGGCGCCGTAAAATTTTCGTCATTATATAAATCGTTTCGCATACACACTCCACATTTAATAGCTTTTCTTAAAGTCCACTCCATATGTTGTTTGTGTTGCGTAAAAATAGTAATCCCGGTAATAAGTTTGCCCACCAATTTAATGAAAGTATCTTTTACATTACAGTTTTGAAAATTGATGAAATTTTCAATATTTTGCGGGACATTTTACCTTATAATTTAAAATACGTGTAATTTTAACAAGAACCATTAATTCTTTGTGATATCATTAATAACAATGGTTCAATCGAAACTTAAAAACGAAGATTATCCCTCAACAACGACATAATTATACCGACCTACTAAATAAACACAAAACTAAAAACTTTTTTTTATTGCAAATAATGGCGAGACGTGCATGCCATTCGCCTGCAAGACCAAACAACACCATGAATTACATGGCAATGCTTGGCATTCCGCTGCGCTTGCCAGCCTAAGACACAAGATGTTAAGTCTTAATATACCCAGTAATTACTCTGGCTTTAATGTTCTTCAAACCGGAACAGAACAGTGCATTTACACTGCTGTTTGGCGGGAGAAATAGACATTGCGGTGGGACCTACCCAGGCGGTCTCTCACATATGAGAGACCTACCACCAGTAAAAAACTTCCAGACACAAATTTCCATTTAAAAACACTGAGAATAAGCCGCGTGCGTCAAACCATTCACGTGCATAGGTGATCAGCCGCCGCGTTCCGCAGACGTTAACGACGCGCCCTTGTCCAAATGAAATATTAATTGGATTGTCGTCGAACCAAACGTGTTCAGCGAGAGTTATTTTTTATGAGCCTCCGTCTCGTGGGAGCCAAAAATAACAACGCACGTTGAAAAAGCAGCAATAACATCGCATTTGCCTCCGTAACAGCCTTCCGGCAAATTGAAGGTACGCGGAATTTGTAATGCTGTATGTGGTTTATTTAAGGTGAGAGTCTAAATGTAAACTGAGTTGCATTGTTTGTGGGCTATCTTTACAACGTTATTTTAGTGATTCAAGAATTAAGAATTTATTGAACAACACCAAATCAAGAGGGACATTATACAGTTCAGCGAAATTTATTTGTAATAATCTCTTTGCCTTTGACGTATGAAAGGTGTTACCTTGTTTAACTTATATCAAATTTAATTTATACATATCAGGTGCCATCACAAAACGATACAAACAGGTGGAACGCAATCCCTGCTTTAATTTCTCATAGGAAGGTAACTGAGACGCGGCTTGCGGATGCGATCTTGCGGTTGACCATCATTAAGAGCAAATATTCATTGAACGACGAACAAAAAGGTTGTGATCACGTCATGCACCGGGGAGCACCTACAAGCATCGATGATTAATGTCAATGGTTTCACGTAACCCTATAGGAGGCGTAACTGTTACTGCATCTTAAGGCTTCTAAGGTATCTCTATTTCTGCTTGCATCTTTTTTTGCATTTGATTTGCATCTTTTTTGATATTGGATTTTTCTATTCATTATCAGCCCGGAGTCAGAAATTTGTGCCCGATATGCAGGCTCGCAAATCGTGGGACGGAAAATACAAGGCGAAATGTGGGTGTCCTGGTGGCGCCTCTGCCTACCCCTTCGGGGATAAAGGTGTGTGTTTATGTATGTATGTATGTATCTTTTTTGCGAAGGGAACGCTGTTAGTCCCCTTATTTTACCTCGAACAACACAGAAAGGGCTAGGTCGGTATCCTCAGCCTTTTACTATATAAGCGAACGTTGCGACCGGATTCTATAGGACTGTCACGTATATTAGGATGGACACAGAGCAAGTAGGGCCTTGGTGTTCTTCCACATCACCATCCAGCGCAGTACTAGACCACCTTAGGGGTATAAATGTCCCCGTTGTTCAGTTTTTTTGGAAGCCAGATAAGTTGTTATAGACCCTCACGACAGATACGAGGCAACGTCCTGTCGTACTTCTTGAAGTCGCTATCGAAAGCACTCCATCGCTAGCAATGTGCTTACTGTCTTTGATCCCTTTAGATTGCCTCTTACGATAGGAAGGAGATCCTAAAGTCGAAATCTTAGGCTCTATAACGGAAAGAGCGGTTCTGCTTGTACTTTATCATTTACATATTTCTATAGTACAACGATTGTAATACACATATAATAAAAGTCGCATGGTGAATTATCAGCGCTGTTATTAATACCTAGACTATATGGAAAGCAGAAGATTCTCAAACTGTAGACGATAGAATATCGGGAGAGAGCAAAAGTGTGTGCATCTTTAGCCCTCCGGTAACCTGACATTGAACGAAATGTGAAATCAAAACTTCACATGGATTTTTTATGATATTTTAATACCATCCTACTTAAACCAAATATTATATAACTATTAACAACTTTTTATACTGTGGTAATGGCATTGCTCTTCAGATCGACTAAAGAAGGCGCACGAATGCGTTGTTGTCGAAAAATAAGATGCATTTTCTATCTTCACAGTTTACTGCCTTGGACATATTAACACTATTAGATTACGAGTATAAATGCTTGTTATTTATATTATAAAAACAACTCAAACAATGCGTTAAATATATATTTATAAAATTCTATTTGTAGTTCTAAATTTCACCACACATCAATAGATTTTAGATGCTCTGTACTAATTCTATAACAGTCACAATACACAATAAATAACAATTAAAGTAAAATAAAATCCACGAATTTTACACCGTATTTACTCCGACGCAACAAACAATAAAGTGTTTGAATGTTTGAATGTTGTTTATATTATCAATACCTAAACTCTTCGCTGTTCAATATTGCTTTGATTTTATGCGAAGTCATCGATCTTTCTTTTTATTCTACTAAATAAAAGCGTCATGTCCTTGGTTTTATTTGGTTGTGTCTTGTATTGATTTATATTTAATTTTATCTCCACCAAAACAGACGATGCGTGGGCACCACATTGCGTGGGTGAAACACGGTTTTATAAAAAGTGACTGCATTATGCGGCTCGAAATGCTTTCTCTCTTGTATAGGATCTTGAAATGGTCTTTTTGTCTCGCCTTTTAGAATGGTGTGAAGAAAAAACTCTGCGTCGCGCGTTTATATAGATGTGGTATTTGTCACGATTTTTTCTTTAGTATAATCATACAGAATTCTAAATTCAGTTTGTAATACTGTCTGAGCAAATATTAATTAAATTTTGGACCTTTTTTCAACTGTTGTAAACCTTCTTCCTTAGACAGTAGCTGTTTTAGATACACTATGATGTGTTCTACTGAGAACAGGCCAGAGAAACAATGTGAATAAATTCATTGATTAGCTCAGGGGTCAGGGGATGGGAATGATGTATCTATCTGCTTAGTAATTAAGGTATAGCGGGCGCAACGTATTGATGCGGCTTACGGGGGATCCGCCCGTAGACTGGCATACGCAAACAGCAGTAATTAATCATTAGTACATTGTGTCTGAGTGTTGAATCGCCTCAACGGAAATTAAGATGGTGTTTCTATTATGGATGTATCAATAATTCATAATGCGGTTACAAATTGATATTACAGTGATAACAGTCACATGCATAGTCCCGACTCTACCAACTAACGGCTTTATTGATAGATAGTCTTAAAATCCATTTTATTTATCGAATGTTTTGTCCCTTTTAAATTCAGTGTGAGCGAAGAAGACAACATTCCATTGCTAAAATAAGTTTTAAGACTGTCCGTGAATAAAGCCGCAATTTTTATGCACATATCCATCAATATCAATGTTACACTAAGTTAATGTAGATATCAGATACGACAGATTTTTTGGTCCCATAACACCGAGAATAGAATAAACTATTTGTGAGTCAGACCAATTTATGGTCTAATGATAAACAATTACTCATTGCGACTAAAACGAAATGTGTTTCAAAGACGATTTGTCTGACGTCACCCCCATCGAAAAAGAACTCTAATTCACCAACATTAAGGTAATTTAATGCAAACGTGTTGGCGTACTTATGCTGTAAGTAAGCATTGTAATTTTTATAAATTAATGATTTGAAAATGGAACATAAACTAATAACATATAAATTACACTAATTCACACATACCACTATAAAAACTTAGGCATAATTACTCTCAATTTATAAGTACTTACTCCTACAAGGTTTAGTTACTAAACTGTATTTACTTAGTAAACTTGTCATGTGTTTTACTAACACCATCTTGGAGTTTAAAGTTATTTATTAGGTTAAGCTTGAAACTGCGTGTGTATAACATAGGCCAAACTTACTGCGTTGTAAAATTTTATTACCTCCCTATGATAAATATTTCAAGTTTAGAATTTACGGAATGTCATTTAAAGGTGACAATGACCGCTACAAAGTCAGCATTGGAGTTTTTTTTTTATTTGTACTAAGTAATATATTAGTCAGTTTTCAGTATAATTACATAGTAATGCATGCTAATGGCCGTTCATTACTATTCATAACTAATATATTAATATACACAATTTTGAAGATATGCTTACTGCATTTAGCTACTAAAAATAAAAGAATTATTTTAATTGAAAAAAGATAACTACATCTTATATGCATATCATACGAATGTTTTAATGGATGATACTAACAAAACCTTTAAAGACACGTCACAAATGATTGCTCATCCTAAACATTGACCCCAAAACATCAAAAACTCCCAATTCATGTATGTGACTTAAGCCGAATAAAATAATTGGGGCAGCAAAGTTATTGGCAGCACACAGACAACAAGTAAAAGAAACAGAAGCCAATACAGTAATTAGAGCATTTGCCCCAAAAACCATCAATACCAAAGAAAATAGCAGCCGACCACAGCTATTTGTGACACAAACAGTCAAATACATTACATATTGACACCACTTCCAGTGAACATGCTAAATTGTAGAGCACACAAAAACGGCCAAGTGGGCAAAATCAATCTACGTCGGTCCGAGCCCCTCGGCCACTGAGTGCCTTAATTCCCTTCCTTGCTTGGACCTTTTCCCCAAACAAGGATCAAATTATATTCTCCGAAACCTTAATTATACACATATAATTCAACGGAAAAAGAACCCAAAAAATACGAGATAAAGACTTCAAAACGTAGCGTGACTAATAAGGCAAAATTCTTTGCATGACCTCGTGTGTGAATTATATCATCTTTAATGATGATAATTGTGTTTATGGTGAGGTGGTTACTGTAAAAAAACTACGTTTTTACAGATCACGGTCTAACGCCTGAGGCGAGGACTATGAAATAACCTGACACATTGTTTGAAATTATTATGTTGTTATGCGAAGTAAATCTCAGTGGATTAGAATATAATTTCAGAACAGCAATTCAACTTCGACCGCATTGATAAAAATACAAGGCACGTAGCTGTTAGAACTCTGTTTGCTTCTATTATTTTCTGAACAGAGCACCTTGGCCGTCCGTTCATCTTCACAACACTGTAAAATCAATGCGAAACCTTCAGATAGTTCAGAATCACAAAGGAGCTGTATAAGACTACTGAAATATGGAAAAGTGCATATAAATAGCCTGGATGCTGTTATGATACATAATAAGCAGCACATTGAAATTCAGATAGCTTCTAAAGAAATGTAGAATTTAATAGGCATTTGACACGTATGTACATACATAAACTCACGCCTATATCCCATTGGTGTAGGCAGAGACTATAGAGCGCAGAGTGCTTTTGTACATAACCTCTCCACCACACGCAAGTTTCCCTACCATACATTAGGGTTGGCACCGAATCATTAAAATTACACAGGATAAGAAAGCTTCTACTACAAGCTCTTAACAAGCTCTACCAGGTGGCCCAAAAAAAAGCGATGGCTTTACGTCGTTGAGGAACTCATGAAACTCAATATTCCTAAAACCGAGCATACCGAAGACCAGGTAAAATGGCAAAGACTGGAAGTAATGTGGACCCTGGTGACCAGACAGAAACAAAGGAGCAGCTCTTGATACTATGATAAATTATTAATCACAGAACTTCCAATACGACAATGAACAAAGATCAATATTATGTTCCAACAGAAGTTCCTCCGATCAATGCAATGCGCATCACAAATTGCGAGCAAGCGGTAATTAGGACGCCGAGTAAAGATAGCATGACTGCAAATCGAGAATTTTGCAAAAGTAAAATGCTATGAGCATTGAGCGCAGTACCAACTTAATTTCAATTGCATTTGTTTGTTTTTTGTCCGACTAAAAGTAGACAATGTATTTCAAAGTTAATTGTTATGAATCCAGTAACAAGAGCAACTTTAACAACGCAAATTTATTTGATACAGCGTTGTTTCAAACATTTAAATTTCAACTAGGGCATTAATTATTTCATATTATGTATTTTCCGGTGCAAAATTAATGAATATCGTATTTAATAAACAACATGTTAATGTTATAAAATAATAAATATTAGGTACATTGTTGCATCTATTAAATTCATAATATATTTTGTTGCCTGAGGTTATAAAATATACATTAGTAAGCATCAAAATTATAATGTGTTTAGAGTAGCTGTTTAAACTGAACGAAGGCGGTTATTTGTAAAATTATTAAATAAATAATTATGCATCTTACGTAACTAACAATAAGCATCGTGTTGTAACGTCCTCATTTATGTGTGGTGTAAGTGCATTCAATGGAATAATTTTTTGAAATAAATCTAATTTTTACGGCTTTTATCGCGGATTTGGTTTATTTTTTTATTTTTTAAATTCCCGACTACATTTCAATTACTTTACAGCTTTCGTTGTCACGGAGCGAATCGGTCCGCAGTGTGTAACATTCGCGTAAATCTAAAAAATCATTATAGATGAATATTCAATAATAAATACCTACTTAATCGCTGTCATATCCTATAACAATCATAATACGATTCTTAAAATCGTAACGAGGTTAATTAATCTTACTTATTAATAACAAACGAAACAAACAAAACACATCGCAATTTAAATGTCAATACAACAATGCAAAATTAATGAAACACGCAAAAAAAGGATAACAAAACGCAAAAACTCATCCACGTTCCAATTCCGAATGAAACGCAATAAAAACCAATAAACAGCCTGTATCAATAAGATACAAAGCCAAAGGTTTCTCAATAACGTTCGTATGACAAGTTGGTAATGTAATAAATCATTAGAATCTAAGCGTGTCAGCGCCGGCCCGCCGGGCGTGTACAGAGCGGGAACATTTTCACACAAAAGCCTACTTGCCAGCCGAGATATTACCGGCATTCAGTGTGTGACAGCCGTGGCAAATATTCTTCAACCCGTCCCTAGAGTACGGTGATTGAACACGATTCTATGTGCTATAGCAATCTTGTTCTTCAAATCTTCTGTCGTTGTTCTTAATTATAGTATATTCGGACTGTTTTATTTGGTCGTAAGCGAAGGGCTTTTAGTCTAGTGTTTTGCTTTCTCGTTTTTACCACAATTTGATATTCTTTTGTAAAACGTTCAATGTACATATACTTTCCCAAGTTATGAAGGCATCTACTGGCTCTGGATTTAAATGATCACTTCAGGCAGACTAGGAAAAACAGTTTTACTGAGTATTATAAATATACACATTTGGTTTCTACCGTGACGACACGATTTACTCGTTACATTCAACACAATATTATGAGGACAAAGATAACATTATGAGACAATCTTCGAGTTTAAATTTGATCTTTATGCGGGGAAAGGTAATTCATATTTGAAATTAATTATAATCAGTACTACAGTTTTGCATGAAAGTAATTACCGGCCAGTAGAGACGATATGCCAAGGGCAAACTGGCTTTAATAAACAAAGCCTTTTTCAGTAACTTGGTCACTCAGTCTGAAGGTCGACTATACACACCATATAGAACAATTTAAATAAGGCTATTATACAAAGTAATCATATTTCAGATATTATTACTTTAATTGAGACCTCGAGTCGTAAAAAATTGGAAACAAACTTTGAATTGAAACGTTATAAGTTAATAACGCAAATTACATCTGCAGGCGATTTTCCATAATTTTCCACTACATATTTTTATACTTACGGTACGTATTATTATTTTTAAATCTACCGTCAAGTGTAAACGTTCCAGATTATATCTATTGATTGAACTAAAACCATTATAATTAACTTCGCCTGTTAGTCTATTTCTATAGTCGGCAGATCACAAAGTATTGACCATAAAGGAATCAAAAATACATTCAAGGATATTTATAGAATTTTATCCCCTAATTATAGAAGTAAAATGCACAATAAATTCCCTCGGGAACGTAAATAACAACGATAAATTATGATGCAGGGGGAGCTAACAGAAATTTTCCATTAGGTCTATAAAACTGTACTACTTTCTGAGTCAATAATAATCAACGGAACGCGCTATTAAACGGTCAAAACGATTCCAATACAAGTCATTCGATAACATTGTTCCACGAATTTGTGGCAGTCAATTGCAATATTCGGCCATCAGCGAAATGTCCGTACGATTTTACATTTATAAGCAGAAATATTATCGCTATATGAGGTTTTTGACTGAAAGTTGCAACCACTGATGATTTGGTATTACGAGTTCGTTTTTAAGAACATCTGCATTTCCAGAAATAATCCAGACTCGGCCAAAACATACTTTAAAATCAAGAGAATTCTAGAACTAAGAATTAAACCTACGAGCTTACATTTCGCAGCCCATAAACAGTGCTACTAGAACAATGGCGTTATTTACTGATATACTTTCATTACCTATTTCTATCGTTCATCATACACGAGAAAATAAGGCAATTATTGAGACATTCGGAAGTGCATCGCAATTCGATTCCAGCCGAATATGTGTCAGGTCCACTGTATAAAACAAATGCATGTATAGGTAATAAAAAATACGTGTATGAATTTACGACAACACGTATTTACCAAACGTTATCACGTAATGGCATTGTCGGATCGAGCCCAGATAGTGCATCCCAAAACTTTTTCGGCGAATCGAAAAAAGATTTTAGTGGAGAAATTCAAGTGAATATATTTTAACGAGTCCGTATTGGCAAACCTGAAACAGTCTGAAGCGTTGTCGAGTGGAAGTCTCAAATAAAACGCGGCATTTAGAGAGTTTCAAGTTAAAACAAGCAAATTTACACTTTGTAAGCGTACATTTTGTAACGCACAAAACTGAGCGGTAAAAATGTTGAAAATCCAAGCTTTAAGCAAATAAAAACTTCACTGTATTTCTTCCGTACACGTACAAACAGCAGGAAAATGTTTTAAAAGAACTAAATAGGATGTGTCATGCCGAATATTTCTGTGCCGAAGAATACACTGCACACGACTCTTCCAAGAATGACATAAGGAAATTTGCACATTATTATTCAATACTTTCGAATTTTGTTTGTAACACCAATAAGACTGCATATTTACGAGCAGGCGTTTACCGGTATTATCCTATCAAAAATGTAAAAAATGGGCTTGATGTGCAAATACCAAAGACCTGCCACTAACTATTTTATACATAATTTTCGTGGAATGGTAGAGCTATGTAGCTCTTTAAAGGAAGGAAGGAACATCAAGGAGTCGCTCCCACCAAGGTGGTATTAGTGTCTTAGAAAATCGTCGAGAAGGAACAACTTTATCTTTGTCCTTTACGTTTCTTCCACCGGGTAATATTCCTGTAAAACGAAACCCCAATATGTTTATATTTGGCTAGTTGTTGATCGCCGTACGCAATACTGGGCAACCTGTCATAGTGACCCGGACAGGGTGTCGCCTTTTAGGTTCACCCCTAGTATATTCGGTTTCAAACAGGCCGCATGATAGTGTCGATTAACAAGCGATAACAACGAATACTCTGCATGGGTTTCGCTTCACTTTGAATTGATACTGTAGGGACACATTGTTATTTACACTGTATCGTGCTTGTATATAAAAATCTACAACATTTAATCTCACCATAATAAAATAGTAATAAAAGTAAAAACTATTTCTAACCCCGGGAATAATGCAAACTTGTTGATTTAGCACTAAAGCAGCGACTACGCCACAGAGCCAGTTTTAAATAAAATTCTTATGAAAAAAACTTGATCTCGCCGGGTTAACAGTTACTTTGGCCCGTCCTTGTTACTGCGCTGTGTTACATAAAACATTTTTTATTGTCACTATATTTGCATACAATGAAATGTTACGTCATAAAGGTGAATTGATTGAGTCGTACTGGTTCTTATAAGTTGTTTAAGGACCAGAAACATCTATTTTTATAATTAATTTTATGCTACCAAGACAAGATTGGAAAAACACACAGTTTAATATTATCGTTTTGAGTATGAACGATAAATCAGTTCACGCAAGTAAAACTTCTTTTAAACCTATCACTGTTACAACTGTCATTTTGATTACAGTTCACTTGTGAGACGTATTCCTCATTTCAATCAATTACTTCTAACATTTGACAATGACAGCTTCCGTGGCGCAGTTGGTTAGACGCCAGCTGTGAAACAAGAAGCCGCGGGTTCGATCCCCGCACCGAGACAAATATTTGTGAGGCCCACAAGTGTTTGTCTCGGGTCTGGGTGTTTGTGAGACCGAAAATGTCTCTCGTAGTTTCTGATTCCCACGCCACAAGACTTAATTGATCTTATTGTGGGGTCAGGAGTATGTATGTGACTGTTGGGTGTATTTATTTATTTAACATTCCAAAAAAATATAAATCAAGGTCCATCATAAATCATAATGCACGCAAAAGTCATTATTACTGAATGAATTTAATCCGTTTCGTTTTTGCTTTATTCTTTACACAGTTGGCCCTTATTTTTAAGCGTTTCACGATATTTCTATATGATATTAATAGTTATTCACACACACCAATTCGGGCTAGTGAAACAAAAAGCTCGTATTGAAGTATTAGGTTTCATTTTTTGTTCAAATGATAACTGGTGGGCGGCCTTAAATGAAGCAACTTCTATATTTAGCTATGGTCCGTTTTTGTTACAAACGAGTGGGCGATGGCCAGAATAATGCGACAATTTTGATGTATGTGCCACCATGTAATATGCAAAGGCTACTTGGCAGTCGGTACTCTTGACTAACTTTTCTGCCACATTGCATAATGATTTGGTTTATAATTTTAAGACCGCTTGCCTGATATAAATCTACGGGGATAGGTTCTTTGAGATACTACCCCGGCCTAATGCGGTTGGCAGGATAATATTTGCGTATCATCGAAACTCTAGTAAGGAAATCTTAAATATGTATTTCCCTATATGTGTAATGAGCTACTTTTTTGCGTTACTTGTGCATTGAAATCCAAAATATAACAACACTGTCATATTACTACTATACTTCCACACGGAAGTCTAAAATTAACAAATGAATTGATTCATATAAAATCAAGGATAAAAATATATATAGTAGGTACAGGTCAAACCAAACGCTCTACCCATTAGCCAAGCCTCTGTTCAAGCACTTAGTTTCGCTACACTAACGGAATAACATCAGAACTATCTGTCTCTTGAATATTCACCGAATGCTAAAATACTATTTCCATAGACAACACGCACTGGCCAGCTTTGTGAGACCACAGCCACCATAATGCAAGATAGCTCAATTAATATTTGTACTCTCTTTACGGTCCAGAATAAAGCGATATTTACAAACGGAACTTTCATCCTTACGTAGAGTTTAAAAGATCGAGTTTATTAGTTGTACAATTGAATAATCCGAGTATTATAGTAGTTTTTGATATCAACACAAATTAGGTATTTCAATTTAAGTTCAAGTGGATGTGGAGTTCTCAATCAGTATTTCACAATCCCCATTATCTGAAATACGGCGCACATAGTGCGGGATTTAAGACGCATTTTTATAGTATTGTTACGGTAATAAATGTATATTTAACCATTGTATTTTACTATAAATAATCGATTTTAGTTATTCAGAAACGGTGCGCAATAAATAATATTAAATTAGATATTTTACAGCAGTGAAAAATCCATTGACATTGAACATGTTTATATTTCATAAATAAATATCATTTTCTACGCATATACACTGGTGGTAGGTCTCTCATATGAGGCCGCCTGGGTAAGTACCACCGGAATTTCTAGCAGTGTAAATGCACTGTTGTATTCCGGTTTGAAGGACAATGTAGCCAGAGAAACTACTGGACATAATGAGATTTAACATCAAATGTCTCAGGATGGCGAGCGCAGTAGAATGCCAAGCATTGCTTTGTGATTTATGGTGTTTGGTTTGCTAATGTTCATGAGCGGTCGTATCACTTACTTAGGCGAATGGTATGCCCAACTCGCCATTTATTGCAATAAAAAAAAACACTGACAGGTACGTTGGCAATAAACCAAGAGTTCGTGCCTTGCACCGATACAGATAGTTGACCACGAGTTGTTTTGCGCAGACTCAAAATGTAATATTATCTTACATATCTCATAGTTTGTGACTACAATACGTGCTCATAAGCTTCTAAGCATATTAGTAGTTTTGGATGTAATTATTAATTCATACTCGTTTTAAAAAAAAGAAATAATTTGAAAGGAAAAGCAATCAGTCTTACAGCTATGCCTAACATAATATCAGAAAATGTAAGCTACATTTACGATATAAGAACGGACCTTTCCTAGTCCTAAACCATTTTTTTTGAAGCAATCTATATATTAATATAATAAGTAAAATCACACAAATAGCCTTGAAATACCAAGAATTAGAAAAACATAAAAGAAAGTATGTTTTTCTAATTGTTGAACTATAAATGGGTCATTCTTCTAGTATTATCTAGGACATAAAATATTCTGTTCACGCGGTGACCGCAGCTACAACTAACGCCTATTGTTCCAATGGACACACATTTCGACGCTTTGAATACTTGATAAAACATTAGGAATGGTCTAGAAGAGTTCATTGGTATATAATAAATGATATATCACTGTTTAAAACAAGAATATTCAGTTATATACAAGAGTTTGATTGAAACGACTTAGGAAATAACCTTCCATGCTAACGTAAAACGCATTGACAGAATTCATATACTAGTAATAGACACGTACCCTACTAGGGAAATAATTTTAAAGTAGCCAAGTTTTTAAGAGGCGTCTGTAATCTGCATAGTCCTATATAATAGGAACAGAAATCCACTAATACAAAATAGTATGTATGTTTTCTTCACGCCAGGAATACAACATACGGTCTCTGTTTTCATACAAAGCTTCAAACTCACTGAGTCACATCACTAGACTGTCATTAAAAACTTTTTTCGGGTAACTAAAGTTGGTAAACATCACAAAAGTGCTGGTCATTCAACCATTATTTCTTGAGGCCTTGTTCATGACCTTATGAATGAATTAATGAAGGCTTACCGTACACATTACGTCAGCTCACGATACTCGCTTTGTGGTACTGGGCTTCGATATATTTTTTAGTATTTATATTTTTGTCTGTATAGTAACAACTATATTCAATAAATCATTGATAGCGATCATTATGGCCACGAACAATTTACAAGAAATCGTCATTTCTAGGTCGGCGATGAAACAGTAATATCTTATTCTCTATGTTCGGAAGCTTGTTTTGATTTTATATATTGTTTATTGGGATGTGCAAAACACGTAGCAGTATTATGGTTTTTTTATCATTAAAGATTTGCGATTTACTTTATACAAACAAAAACAAACGAACCAAATTATAAATGGACTTAAAAATAATATATTTACGTATTTGCGTGGTACCAAACGTTTTGCTATATACACAAAGGACGTACGAATCCTAAAATATTCAAATATCTAAGTAAATACACTGATACAAACCCCAAATATAAAAATCAATTTCGATGACCCACGTCATATTTATTTATAAACGGAGCCTTTACAGTCCATATAAGGAAGTATATATTTAGATTATCCAGTTCAACGGTTTTAGTAATGGAGGTGTGACTCCAATGCGGTGCGAAAACAAAAAAGAATATGACATTACAGTCACCTCGAATATTTGTCGGTTTGTGATTTTTGTTCACCAAAATATTTGTATCAAAATGTTTTTCGTCCCACTTCTCTTTATGGGTTATAACGGTTGTCAAGTTTTTAACTCGGACACTATAAAGCGATTTCCACCATCTTGTATGTTTGTCGCTGTCCGGATGGATATATTTAACTGATTTGATTTGTCAGCCCCGTGGCGCAGTTGGTTAGACGCCGGCTGTGAAACGAGAAGCCGCAGGTTCGATCCCCGCGCCAAAACAAATGTGAACCACAGAAATTTGTTTCGGGTCTGGGTGTTTGTGAGACCGAAAAGTTTCTCGTAGTTCCTCGATCTTAGTGTGGGGTCAGGACTATGTATGTGACTGTTAAGTGTATTTATTTATATAGGGCCTCCAGCAATCTCATTCACCGAACGAGTTATACCCATCATTTTTACTGGTCCGCCCTCACACCGAACACTACAACTCCTATATGAATTAACATTTGGAATATAATTGGATTGACAGTGCAATGCATTTTAATGTCACATGCATCAACTATCCCTTCAGGTGTCCATGTATAGACAATAGTTAGTCCGTTGTTTTTTATTAAGATAATATCTATAGATATTAGATTTCTAGTGAACTTTGAAGTGATGTGTAATGTATTATAATTATTATTTCTTCTTATTTTTTTAATTTCGATGTATTCTAAATGTGATGTCAAGCTTTTATTCTCCACTGTAAATTATTATCTACGATAGTCGATAGCTATTTAATATCGGCTAGAGTGTTTATTATGCACACATGCCTATGTTTTTCTATAAAGCTAAATGTCAAACACGTCATAATGTCAAACACTTATGATAAACTATCGCGTGTGGTATCATAATCCATATTATATTTGTCCACTTCAAATCAAGGTGAAACCGTAAATTGGTCAGATTATACCAAGGTCATAATAAGGTTTATCTAGAAATAGAAAAACTTTGTGACATTGCTTATCTTTATCTCAGTTTTATTATGATTAATATGTTACTGGACCCAAAATGTAATAGGGGTGAGCTTACATATCTGGTATAAATCTCAATCCTGGACAATTCATATGAGATTTTTGCGAAGATAAAAATTAACCAAGATGCATTGCCTATAGAGTCTTAGTCCTCACAGTCTACAGACCATACACGCCATAGGGTATATTGGAATTAATTATTTTATTATCAATGCAAGCTTTAAAAGTGGTACGTCTTTATATTTTGATAAAACTAAAGTAGCTAAAAACGTAGGTTCGATCGCAGTAGTACTACTGTATTACTGAACAACGGCGTAAAGTAACTGCTTTGTAGTGAATTAGTTATTTGCATAAACACGCGACATATAATAAATAATATAAATACATCCAACAATTAAATCACATTAAGATCAATTAAATCTTGTGTCGTAGAATCAGAAAAAACGAGAGACTTTTCGATCTCACAAACACCCAGACCCGAGACAAATATTTGTGGGCCTCACAAACATTTATTTCAATGTGGGAATCGAACCTGCGGCCTCTCGTTTAACAGCCGGGCGTCTAACCAACTGCGCCACGGAGGCTGTATTGACGTACTATCTATCTTTCTTCTTTATCTGCACTATAAGAAAACTCATCTCAGGGTTTTATTTTCTTGGTCCGATAGCTAATAATAAGATCGGAAGATTGTCTGCAATCGTGTGTCTCAAAGTGCAATTCCAGCAATAGGCGAACCATTTATGCCGGCTGGGAGGGAGATAAATCTTTCCAATGCCGTGGAATAAGACTTCCTTCTTCCAGTTATATTTGGACATTTTTATCGAGGTATTTTTAAAATGATTTGTTTTATTTTTTCCACGAATTAAGAAAATCTGTAAGCTATTTTCCCAGCACGCCGTTAGGCTCGCCTCCAATCACATTTGGGACGAAAATAAAATGGAAAATAGTGGGTGGGGTCTAGAGGCATTTCTTTCTACCCCTTCGATAAGAGCTTATTCATGTGCATTTTCATTTTCACAATATCCATAATATGTAAAAATATTTGTACTTATAGAAAAAGAAAAAATATTCAGACGGTTTGCCATTTAGTATACTATTGTGTACCAACCGCTATCGGGACACCCTGTATGTGCTTTTAATTGATGTTGACCACCCTGTACGTCACGTTCGGTCTACTTTCCGTCACGTGTTGATCCCAGTGCCATTTAATCGCTAATTACAGTACAATTAACGCGAGTTTAATAACGTGTAAACTGACCTTTGTTATTCTAAGCAATTTACATATTTTTATTTATGATCGTATCAAGTGTAGTAGGTAAACGTATTATTGCACTTTTACAGCCAACTAAGCATTGCAGTAAGCGATAATTAGATTGGATTGACAAAACAAATATGGTAATTTGGAACGCCAAGCGCATAAACATTTATTTTCATAATGATGTTTATTCATAGTTAAATAAGGAGGAAACCTGCATACATCAGAAATAGATCTACAATAATTTATAACTATATGAAGTTCATTATAACTAACCATAATAATGCAGTTCAACCATGGTACAAACATTACAAAACTATGTCACATTGATGCCACAAAGTCAAGTATTAAAACAGGTGAAAGAAGAATCTGATATAAACAAAATACTTGACCTAAGGTAGGTAAAGAGTTCTAATGTGCGTCAGTTTTTATGCCTTTATAAACAGGTTTCAAAGTATGGTAAAAGTTAACAATATGTAGATGTAAACTATGATAGTGGATAGAGCACAAGAGATATTAAGATCGAGCATAATGGGGATCCGTAGTCCCTGCCTACCCTTAAGGAATACAGGCCTGTCGTTTATGGATAGGCAAACCATTTTACCAATATTATCATATAAAAGGATTCAATACGAAGTAATGCTAACCGACTAGCGTGCACAAGAAATGTAATGACAATTATTTAGGTATCAAAAGATATGTATTTGAACCAAGGGACTGTTTTATTGGGGTAAGCAGACTTGTATACGCTCTACAAGTCTGCTTACCCCAATAAAACAGTCTACGTCATATATGGTTAATATTTTTCCTACATTAATAAACCACCTCTTTAATTTCATAATACAATTACCAAAAGAGTATTTCTTTGACATGTTAATACAAACAGTGTATCCGCGAAGGCGTAACATGCTTGACCTATTTACCCATTTCCTGTTCCGCACAGGACGATCTTTCCTATTATGGGACGGGAAATAGCTGTACTCAATAGTGCCACTCTGGGGCGATTATTTAATTGATATTTTTTGTAACTATTATTCAGTCTGAACTATGTGTTTTAGAATAAATAATTTGGTTTGCAT
Source organism: Deilephila elpenor (assembly GCA_949752805.1). Lineage (NCBI taxonomy): Eukaryota > Metazoa > Arthropoda > Insecta > Lepidoptera > Sphingidae > Deilephila > Deilephila elpenor. Next base: position 8,352,534 of record OX457112.1, read on the forward strand.
GATTTAAATGTATTGTGACCAAGTGAGGTGTGACCAAATGAGGTCTCATCAATTTGGGAATCATTTTAACAGCATGCAGTTCTTAATATAAGGAGTTAATGATCATAAGTTACTCTGCACAAATTAATTGATACGACATGGTACTATTCATTTCTGATTAGATTCTAATTTAATTCAAACATTTTTTTTTTGGGACTTATTTCCAAACCATTTTAGACAGCCTCAGTGGGGCAGTTGGTTAGACACCGGCTGTGTAACGTGTGATTTTCGATCGTGGTTCAGATTTAGAGGTCTTCTTGGTTTTTTATACCCGTCTAATAAGATGCTTAACTGTATCACCGACTACAGAAATATTGATTTTATTCACTCTGGATATTAAAAAGTTAGAAAAATATTATTACTAGTTTTGTAAAAAATACTATTACTTTATTAAAATTATATTTAAAATTAAGTAAACATTGAGGGTACTTCGAATATAACAATAACTCATAAGAATGTTCAAATAGACAGTCAGTGACTTACATTATAATTAATCATCTTTACTTTCCTGTATTATAATTTTATGTGTAATAAAGTTAGGTATATGTTTATCCGTTCGCGGGAAAGTTGCAAAAAGCAATAAGTTGCATAGTTACGTGGACATAACGATTTTACCGGCGCGTCAACGGCAGTGTATAAATGGACATCAACTAGATAGTTTCCCGAGGGACACTTTCTTAATCTAACCTAACGTGTAATTGTCTTCCAGCTATAATGGTTTTCGAGGAAAAATAATATGTATTCTTTTATTATCATAAGGTAATACGATTCGCTCTTAATAAAAGTTGGGATGTAAAAATATTTGTGTGTGGGTAATCAACGATTTACGTATTGTAACATTTTACAAAATGTAAAATAATTTTATCGAATTTTATCGTATAGATCATGTAGTCATTAGTCGACTATTCAGAGAATGATATTCGTAGAGAATATAGAAAAGTGTGCAATCTTAGCGACTCACCTTTGTTCACCCTGTTACGGGTCAGGGAACCTAAAGATACGCAAGCACGCGCTCACACATCTGCTAAAACTCAACATAAAACATCAACGTTTTTATATCTCAAGCACAAGAAAAAAACAGAAACATACATCGCACGATACATCCCCCCTAACCGACATTTTATTCCCAACTATGAATGAAATTTAATGTATGTCTGATCGTCCAATTAAACCGCTCTGAAGCCTCACTTCATCACATAGTTCACGTGAAAAGAAACATTTAATCCGGCGTTTGAATTCACCGAGCAAACTCGGCCGACATAAATACACGCACGTGCACCAGCCTAAATGCACTTCGGTGAAATGTTTTATGAAAATAACGTCGGATACAGCGAGACGAGCGTTATTAGCGTAGCGAGCGACATTCTTCCGAGAAGCATAGCCTTAACAGCGTCACATCCTGTAGTTAAACGGTGTCTTCCGAGCGGACGAGCGGCCGAGGCAGGAGCGCTCGCGGCTAACGGGACCCGACTCCCGTTACATAACGCACCTGCAGCATTCCGCGAATACTCACTCACCGTACACCGGTACTTACTGCATTGATTATGTCACCTCTCAGCTGACGATTACGGCACTACGAGAGAGTCGAGCGAGGCTGCGAGCGCGACGACTAGCAGTCGATACGGCACGAGTGCTCGGCGCGAGCGGGCGACGCGGCTCCGGCGACGCGCGTGGCGCGGTGAGCGGTGGCGGGTTCGAGTCACGGGGTCGTGGGAGGCGAGGGCCGGAGGCTGTGGACTCACCGTGGATGGTTACATAAGTCGCGAGGCGGGTGCGAGGACACGTGCAGCCCCTCCGGGGCCTGAGGCGCGACTGGCGGCGGCGGCAGGCGGCAGGCGGCAGGCGGTGGCGGCGGACGTCGGGCGCCGCCCCGCGCCCATTGAGCCACGCGGCCGACACCACCGCCTTCACCCAGACGCGATTAAGCAGCCTTCACGTGTGCCACTCGCGCTTTAAACCGACACGCTAATAAACCAACGCTTACCTCGAATTTAGCCATCTCTCGCTGCTCAGATGCTCAGATTACACCCTTAACGATTATTTAAATCTTTTTCAACCTAAATGAAAATTTTTCGACGTCTGCAGAGTACCGGCTTTGATTTTAATCATTACTGGTTTGTAAAATATTACTTTGATTAGTTTATTATGACAAAAAATATTGGCACGAATTTGTTGATCCAATTTTATTGAACATAACAAATAACAATAAATAAATCTGGATCACTAAAAAAACACAATTTTTTTACCAACCACGTTATTGGAAGCACGCGGAATCGTACAAGAGATAACAATCATTAAATGTTTGGAACTCGTAGTAGTTTCACTACTAGTGTAACGCTCACATGTAATCCATGAACGTACCATTGCCAACTTTCATTGCCCTCCCCACACCAAAAACAAGTAAATAAAACAAAACTAACAAACTAGACACACGCCTCATTAATTCTTGTCTCATTTTTCATTCATTACTTTAAGATAGTTCCCGCCCAATGTGTAGAATAAAGACCAAGATGACAATCTAATTAATATTCCACAATGTATCAATTGTAATAATTTTGGTGATAAGAATTATTTTTTTATGATTGGATATTAAATAGACTGCCTCGGTGGCGTAGTTGTATTACGGTACGGCTACAAAACTGAGGTCTCGGGTTCGAGTCCCGGGTCGGGCAAAGTGGTATTGGATTTTTCAATTCAATATCAGCCCGGAGTCAGGTATTTGTGCCCGATGTGGTGATAGGCTCGCCCCCTATCACATTATGGGACGGAACATGCAAGGCGAAATGTGGGTGTCCTGGTGGCGCCTCTGCTTACCCCTTCGGGGATAGAGGCGTGAGTTTATGTATGTATGTATGGATATTAAATTATTTTTTATTTTTGTAATGAAATGACATTTATTAAAATATTGTTTTTAATATACCTCAATTTGATTATTGATCATAAAACATTACCTAATTTAACATAATTTTACTCGTACCCGTAATTACTACATGCATTTCCCATTTTGTATAACCTATAACGAAACCCTATCAATATTATAATCTTGAAGTTGTCGGGAGCGGTAGAGCCAAACTTACGATAATTAATATGAATAAAGGATGAATGGGGCGCATCGTCTACAACGGAGTGTACTTACTACAGTTTCACAAAGCATATTTTATCTGTATGGTTTTAGTTATAGTGTATTATTCTTCCATGGCGCATAAATGGGTTGAGTTAACTAAGCTAATGTTAGTCTCACAGTAAACCTCCGTCAAATAGCTATGTTAGTGAACTTCACTTCAATCACCATGTACTATAACGGTGAAGGAAACCATCGTGAAAATCATGCATACCGTAGCGATTTGCAAGAATTTACATGTAAAGTCCGCCAACCCGCACTAGGCCAGCGTGGTGGACTATACATATATTATAGCCTAACCTCTCAATCGTACTCTCGATTGTAGAGGAGGCCCGTATCCTGCAGTGGGACGTATATAAGCTGATACAGTGAATTTCACTCGGTCAAAAAATTGCTACAATCCTTATTCATCCCTACTTTCTGCCTCAACCCCAACCTAGAAAACAAACCCACAACATTATCTCACAGCAAAGTAGTTTTACAAGCCCACTGAGGTATAAAATACTTGGGTTTTTAAGCTCGGAACAGCGTATAGGAAACTTCTTATTCCGTTCGGTTGTGTTCGCGTTCCCATGGGACCTAATATTCCACGTGGAGTCCCGGAGCTATTGTGAATAAATCATCCGAGCGAAACTGTAAAAACTCTGGCTTACACAATTATGGCGCAGAACCGATCGATTTTTGCTATCGGTATTTTGAAGACAGGAATGCATTGTTTTATAGAATGTGTAATATACCTCTGAGTATATTTTTATAAAGGATTTATGTAATTCATTGAAGGGTCTATTCTAATTTAGGATTTTGGGATTTTCACTGAAAATATACATTTATGAAACGCGTAATATTTTAGTGGTTGTATCTTGAAATCAATGTAATAAATATTAATTATACAAAGCCTATAGTGTGTTTATGTATCCTACCACAGAGTTCAGGTTTCGCAATTATTCCGTTTCGTATTCTTTTCACAGACCAGCTACAATATATTTATATTGGGAGCTTTCAGCTGTCAAGTATAACTTTAGCTTGGGACTAGCAAACGGTATATTAGAAGATCGAAAAAATGTGTTTTGCGCCTTTGAGTACCTATTCTGTTATGAATATATTTTCTTTCTGTAACATCAGTTTGACGTATAAAAAGGGGCTAGGATTGACGGGGTCTGAAATAAAAAGCCAAACATTTTGTATCGGAGATAAATTTGACAGCAACCTATATAATTTACAAAACGCCCGCAGATTACGGTATAAAAGTAGTTATATTACACCATAATATTACAAGAAAAATCTGCTTCGAGCGTTACGAAAACCCTCGAGCTAATCAATTCCCCTTGTTGCATGTTGTGAGTGGCTCTTCCACGAAGCCTTGTGTGGGTAGACGGCATTAGCAAATAAACCATTTTAATGAATAATCAGGTTTCTTAAGTGCCAGATGGTGAGATGGTATATGAATTTTGGCACGTTGCACTGGCTTTTAATTTATTATTCACGAATTCAGTCGCGGTTTTCTTTACGGAGTTTTAGCTGAGGTTGTTTTATCATTAAATTGTAAACTTCAGAAATTGTATGTTAGTGCGTTTATAGGTTTTACAACTGTCTATGTCTATGAAAATAAATTCATTTATTAATTTATTTTATTAAACCCGATCTATTGCACAACGTCTGGAAGAAGTCCGTAATAAATATGAAATTGATAATTGTGTACTGTGTCTTGTTAGTAGGATTTTCTGTATTATTTCCCCGTGTTTAGTAAGTTATCCTATTAAGGTGATTTAATAATATTATCATAGCTGAAATCTTATTAGCAGTTTTTGAGTAAATCTCGAAGATGGAAACATACATAAAGTCGAATACACAACCATATTTTTGTTAAGTCGAGTAAAAAGTATACAAAATTAACGCTTAGTTCACCTGATCAGATGTACAGCCTGCCTCCCATGTACAGGTATGTAGGAACGTCGTCGAAAGAAACATATTTCGTGCCATAGTTTTTAAGAATGTATGCCTGTGTCGTTATACTTTTCGCCCCATGGGAGCTTTTCACTTGCCCCGTAAAAAAACTTTTCTGTTTTACCCCTTAGGGAAGCTATATGGAAATTGTCAAGGCGCGGATGTTTCTACCCAAAACGTTACGTGCAACTCTGAACACTATTACATTGCCAAATCCCATAATATCAGAAACAAAAAAACACATTTAACGATAGGAAATATTAACAATCAACATTATATCCAATAATCTTAAACTATTAAAAAAAATGTATCCGCGTTGATTTGTTTATTCAGATCGTTAAAGCAAAGCCTAGCTAGCTGCACACTTCCATCTTAAATCTTAAAAAATATAAAAAGTATTAATAACATGAACACCCGCTAACAAATAACTTTAACTTGAAATAAATGAGAAATATAAAATATAAACTCGGTTAAAGAAAATATACTTTTATATTTTTTATTCCCATGATAATAGTCAGTTTCTCTGTAATATTTAGTTGTATCACCGGGTCATCACCGCAATAAATTCGGCGGCTGTCACACACTCGAATCAACCCGATGTGGGTCACCGTCTCTACTCTATAATGACGCAGAAATCGGCCGGCGCTGTGATAAATCCTGGGGGAACCATTATTGAGATAAAATGTGGCCTAAATTTTGGAAATAAATATATATTATTCTATATAAGAGCTTACATTAATTAAGTTTCATTACATGCGATTAGTTTAAATAATTAAATAAATACACCCAACAGTCCATTCATAGTCCTGATCCCACACTAAGATCTAGTCTTGTGTCGTGGGTATCAGAAACTACGAGAGACTTTTCGGTCACACAAACACACAAACATTTGTTTCGATGCGGTGATCGAACCCGCGGCTTCTCGTTTCACGGGTGGCATCTAACCAACTGCGCCACGGAGGGTGTCAACGCAGGCTGCAGTTTAAGTTAGTCCATTATTTTGAAACAAAAGGTTTTCTTTATACGGCTCATCAACATGTATTTACATGTGTTACAGCTAGACTCACTGAGCTTCAATGCTCAGTGTCATTAAAATTCGTGCTACTGTTGATCCTGGCTTACGGGAGTTGCAGCGGCGGGTATGAGGTAGGGACAATCTCCATTAGACATGGTCCATGGTAGCTTGTCGTCAGCTGAAGATGAATCTGAAGTTTATTGGCGCCAGATGTTGTTGAGAGTGATCAAGTTTTGAATGTCTGATGTCTATTTCTCCTGCCAAACAGCAGTGTACATAATAAGACATAACATCTTATGTCTCAGTATGGCGAGCGGAGTGGATTGCCAAGCATTGCTTTGTAGTTCATGGTGTTTTTGGTTTTGCTACTGTCCTTGAGCAGTCGTATCGCTTACATCAGGCGAATGGCATGCTTGTCTCGCCATTCTTTACAAGAGTTTGATATGGCGGGTGTGTCAGTTCTTGTGTTTATTAAGTGGATACCTTACCCTTTTATCTGTAAAACATAAGTCTGAAAATCGTTTGGCTAAATAATAAATTATGAGGTTTGCCTCGTTTTATTTCCAATTAGGTCGGGCGAACCTGTAACTTTTGCAGTAAGTTTCGTTTCAATTAGTAGTTTATTTAGGTTGGGAACTTAGAAATGTTGCCTATTGAAATATGGTCGAAAGAACATAACGCTCCGGGTGAAATACGAATTAGTTTGGTTATAATGAGGAAAGTAGATCTGATTTTCTATTCATTATTACTAGTATCCCGACTCGGCTTGTATCGGGTTTAGGGCCTGGATTTTTTGTGATCATGTACAATAATATAGAAATTTATCAAAATGCATTTAACAGTTTTTGCGTGACACAATAACAAACATTCATACATCCTCACAAGCTTTCATATTTGTAATATTAATAAGATTGCCCTTTTACTACATCAGAATTTAAAAATACATTAAAAGTATACCTCTAACATTATATTTTACTATTATACTACTATTAGAATACTATTTTTTTAAACTACTCATTGCCAGTTTATATTATTAGTATAACTACAGCATGCATATTTCATTACTGATATTATCATAACAGCAGCATCAAACGATATTATTTGATATTAAATTTAACATAAACTAAAATTACCACATACTCGTTTTCAATGAACAAATATTAATTTAATTAGTCCGAAATTCCTCGTACAAATTTTAATACACATGATTTCATCTATTGTGTGGCTAGTACTATGTACGATTATATATTAATAAATAATTAAGGCCTTTATGCGAATTCGTATTGTATCATTCAAATTATTACAAAGAGAAAAAAATATTTGCTGTTTAAAATCGTAACAAGTATTCGGAGCCTGATTTACAACGATGCCGATCAATCGTACTCTCATAGTAAATGCTTAGACGATTTATAGCATTTAAGAATATTGATTATATTAAACACATTCTTACAACTGAAAAATATTAATAATAAAACTGTAGGAAACTTTTATTTCTAGTACAACGTCATCTAGCGTCGAGTAGCGGAAATTAAAACCTTGTCTTGAAATTAGTATAGATTAATGTAACTCGATTTCAAGCCTTTTCATACAATATCCGTTACTTAATATTTTTAATTTCAGTAGGTCAATAATAAATTTGAACATACAGAAACATTATAACTAATGCATCCTTCCTATATTATATCACAAGAGTGCGCTTTGCAGGTTTTATTATATAATCAATAAAATTGTACAATCAAGCCATCTATAGGATCTCTAAGGCATTTCCACGTCAGCTACCATAGCAAAATTGTACCAACTAGAAAAAAGGTTTAAGTTCTGAGATTGTCTCAATATTTTTACCAACTAATCATGGTTACCAGCTTGCACCCAAATGCAGCATTTTACACTACGACGCGTCAAAGTTGACCAAAACATGGTGATATCGCAATTCCAATTGTTGAAAAATAGTAATTTTGATTTTATTTGGTTGGTAAGTAGTTCCTAAGCTGGTCTTTTTTGCTGCTGTGCAGTCATTGTTTGGTCTCTCTGACGTTGCCGAATTATCGTTGAGTTCTGGGACACCCTGTACCTATAAGTTATTACCTGTTATTACTGATAAAACTTTCGTTTTTATATACCATAAATCAGAATCGACCCAATGATTTATGGTATATAGATCAGATAAAAATAAAAAAAAAACTCATGCGTTGACAGGCTTCGAAACATTATGCCGTTTCGTGAATGATTTCGCGCCAACATGCACAACACTGCTACTACTTATTTACATTGTTTCATTTATTACTCAACGTCATCAAGCAAAGGCAAGAAATCACTTTTCTATCTAGGTAAAAAATCAGGCCCGTCGACCGGTGAAATATTATAATTTATACCAGCTTACAGGTTCACCGAGCAGCGATGTTGAAAGGAATCCGCTTCGGCAAGGTGTGGGTTTAAGTGAGCCCAGTATTAGGTGTTGGTGATGTTATGTCGCGTCGGGAGCGAGCGGGGTGTGTGCGGGGCAGCGGGCGGGAAGGGGATACTTGTACCAGCCAGCTTTTGTACCGGAGAGCCATCGACATCTTGAAGAAATTTTTAATTTGATAAATTATCGTGATACTAATTCTCAAAAATACACTTTTGGCTTCATAGTATATTAAGCTAGTACTATATTATATTAAATAAAATAAAATTTCTTTTTTATATCCATTTATTTAAGACATTGGACAGATAAAATATTCTTGTAACTACGCATAACTTTTTCAGAATTTATAATTAGAAACAGTTGCACAAAATTGCATGCGAAACGTTCGCATGCGGACGTTGCTTTTCTGAAAAAAGTAATTATTTCATAAATTTGACACATATTCTCATTTTAATAATATTATTTCTTAATTAACAGAATTCTAAAAGATAAAAATACATACAAAAAAATATAAATTGACTGTAAAAATCATATCACTTAATAATATGCGTTTGACCATAAAAATACAATACAGAAAAATCTATAAAAATCTCAGAAATTCGCTCATTAATTTGGCCTTCCTGTGAGCCAATTGCTTAAGTTTTTTTTATGTTTTCTAACCAAATAATTGCATTGATAGGGATAATTGACCATTAATTTAATGTTCAACTATTTATTTATATAAATATAAATATTCCATTTTTAATCATTTTTCTCTATTATTCTATATCTAGCGTATTCCTAGGTGGTGCCATTCACGTTCTTAACCTTAATCTTTCCTTAACATTAGACCTTTAGGCCGTATATTTTATTATTCTGATAATTTATTAATCTTAGAATTCTTACTCAATAAAATAGCAAAAAACCCAGAGCCACCACATACTTTAAAAAAATCCACTTTTCAAAAATTATATTGTTGGATACAGAAGCAGCGCTAATTACAAACGATGGGTACCTATGACTGGCCGCGGCGTTTTGATTTCTCGGTATAAGAGGGCCTCGTAAAATGTGTTTCACCCACATAAAATGTTGTTCTGGCGCTTCCAATGATTAGTCAAGTAAGCATGAAGGACTTATGTCTTACCCTCTTTTATAAGGAACCTACTTCCATAATAAACGGCTAAGGTTGAAAATGACAGATTTACTAAACTGATAATATCTGACGGCTGCTGAATCGTGGACTTTATCTAGTTTTAGACATAATTATGATTAAGTTGTTTTCGGAAAATGAATTTCTAGAGGCCATAGATTTTTACCAAGAAATATAGTTACGTCATTGAGTGTTTAAAAAAAATAACTTAGGCTCGAGTCAGTCTTAAAATCCATGAACTAAATGATTTTCAATCAATCCGCATCATTATTTCGATGTAAATAAAGAACTCAATTGAATGTACATGAATTTTGAAACATTCGTACGTTTCGTTAGAAATCAACGAATAATTGACAATATATTCTCACTCGTTACAAAATACACAAAAATAAATATAACATTGATCTTTGAGATTGATAGAAAGTCTTAAGAAAATCAATATTTTTAGTTAATTACATGTTTAGTTATCTTATTTTAGATCCATAGACTAGATAAATTGTATACTTATAAATTATAATTGTCAAAATCGAATTTCAACGAATAAACAATTATATAATATATGCAATATGATAAAAGGAGCGGCAGAATTAAATAAGTTGGCATAATTCATGTAAATATTATAGAAACTTGCCTTAGTAATGTAGAAAATTACATCTTTCTATAACCTAACTGTTAATTACGTCTCATTGTAGAAAAAAATATCGAATACAATTATAACAACCAGCATAATATACGAAATCATATGCATGATAAAAGCCTTCATTTAACATACATATATATCTATTGACATCGACATATTGAACGCCCTTAACGATATCTTACGGCTCAAAGGACGGATGGAGAATTTAAATTGCAAAATATAATTTTTAATTTATCCTACGCAGGTATAGGCATTAAAATAAGTTACTTCGGTACTCTTGAAACGCATAAAAGTTTATAAGCAACTGTGAACTTTATCTGAAAACAATAATTGCGTAATATAATGAAACAACTTACTGCCTTACCGTTAGATTTAAAATACAGAAACAACGGATTCGTCCTACTCGTATTTCGGCAGTACATAATAATTCCCAAACTATTCCCAATAATAATTCCAAACAAAACAAATAGTTCATGTAGAAGTAAATGGCGCGCGTTGTGACTGGCTAAAATATGTACATACATATTATATTCCTGCGTATCAAATCATACATGTTCGTAAACAACTTAAGAGTCACTAAAAAACATGCTACAGTCCTTTAAACCCCAAGATATAATATAGAAATATTTAAAACATCAACGTCATCCTTTACTTCCTCACGCAGCACAGGAAGCTGCAGATGAGCCTGGTGGTCTTGGTCCTCATCTTCTTAGGAGATGAGGTCGGGACTCTCTGGTACCGCGAAGACTGCAGTGGTATCACCAGCTCCAATACTGAAGCATCGTCGTCTTCGTCGGAGGCTGTTAGTTCCACTTCGAAGAGAGGAGGGGAGGATCGGTCGGGACTGGCAACAGCGCCTGGCCCCATCTCCCCTGGGCATCGGGATGGCCACTGCAATAGATCTAGCGGCTCTGGCTCGTTGGCTACTACGTTCTGTAAAATAAATATAGTAAATAAGTATTGTATAAAAAAACGGGCCCTAAATAGGTAGTAAGTATTGTGGTGTTGTGGCTCGTTTAATATTGTAAGTTTTTGAACTAGCACGGCATAGTAGCAACATTTAGAGACAACCATGAACATATCGTCGACATGACTACGGTCGACATAATTATGACGGCTTGCACGCAAAGGTGGAACCCGAAACAGAACACAATAACGTAGATCATTATAATGGCTTTTTCACCATCATATTAGGTGGACGCAATTTGGGCAGTTACGACAATCCTATCACCTAACTTATCTCCATTTTTATTATGTTAAGTTTTCTCCACATCGTCAATAACCGATCTACAAAGTTAGAGCAAGTAAATTTTTGACTATTAATCCTCACCATGAGTTCGTTGTTTTTCCTGGTAGGTCTGCGCCACCAAGGTTTGTCAGCCGGCTCATCATCACTGCTGCTCGGTTCGTTCGGCTGGAATATTATAATAAAATGATAATAATTAATTACTTTATGGACAATTTACTCTTCACACGTTAAGAAAGCCATTTCGTCTACATGCGGCAGAAGGGTATTAAACATTGCATAAACTCGGTGCATGCTTCATAAAAGTTTTGTCTAATTGGCTTATCAGTATTATCCATGAAATGTTCGCAACGAGGGTTATAATAGGTTCAGAAACCTCTGTGGTTTTGACACTCACAACTGCGTCGCATTTCGGGTTCAGCTTGGGAAGGTACATTCGGTTTCGAACAGGCCAGCATAATTGTGCAGACTCTATACTTCGAATATACTTCCAATCAGGAGTATTCTAGTAACTTCATCGTGCCAATATAAAAAAACTTTAATGTGAGAATAAAAAGTCTCTCGTAATTTATAATATCCGCAACACAGGACTTGCATTTTACTGTGGGTTCGAAAGTGTGAGTGCGACAGGTTCGAAAGTAAGGTGCATTTATTTATTGGCCATTGCAGTCACTTTGTGCCAGTATAAAACCCTAATTTTGAATACTGCTAAAATGGTAAGTAGCACGTTGTTACCTGCATGCCCCTCTGCAGCAGCCGCGCCTGCACGTTAGCCTGCTCCGGCGAGTCACTGTCGATCCCGCTATCCTCGGGCTCCGGGAATAGTGGGATCAGCAGCCGGCGATCCTGTTGCGCCGCCAGTTTTGCTGCTTTCCAAGACGTTCGCTTATTATTCCTCCTGGAATTAAAAAATTAGAATTAGAAATGATTTTGTCTGAGGCTTACTACGACTTGCACCCTATAAGAGTGCTACGAACTTATCAGACAAACGAATAACTATTTGTTACAGTAGGTACTATGGAACATTCCGTCAGCATGTTGTTGCATCAGCTTGTTAATCTTGTTAGTTTTTGCGGTTGTCTTTCGGTCCTGGGAAGACAGTGGGAAGTATGTCGAAGTCACCGGTCTTCTAGCAAGCATACAGATGACGCTCAACTAGAGATGCCCGCAGTAGCTATTCTCTCACATTTAGACATTTATGACTTCACAAGGAAATTTGCCTTACTCATGATGTTAACAATGGCATACTATGACGTGACTCCGCTAATTATAGAGTTTAATTTATATTTATCAATTCCAATTTCAAATCCTGATCCAGAAATAAACTGGATGTATACTCAGTCCCTCTAGTGGCACCTAGGCCTACCCCCTCGGGGTTGTGGGGGTGAGCTTTCACAACATAATCATTAGATTATTCAGTGGTAAGTAGCGAGGTATCGTCGGGGTGGAGTAATTTGTTTACTTCGCCCACCCTGGAGCGTGGGACCGCGACGCGCCCTGACTCAGACGTGATGCACAGACAGACGCAACTTTGTTTGTACGTAAATGTATTATGTATGTCTATTACTTTTGCATGCTTTTATATAAAATAGTAGAATGCTGCAGGAGGTACACATTAATTTGTAAATAATTTAGTATTAGATTTAAAAAATGAAACAAGTAAAAAATAAATGCTAAGATTATTGTGCAATAATAACTACAATTCTTGACTCCAAATAAATTACGGTAATGAGAACTTAGAAATTTTTTATGCCTAATACCCATATTGCAATATACGAATAGTTAATTTACTATAATAAAATCAAACTATAGCCAAAGCGTACTAACCACATGTCAATAATGAAAAGTATAATTTTGGAGGGAAAATAAATCATAATATCTATGGAACAGAACCTCTATATTGTTCTGTCTATGAAATAGCGAACATAGATTAATGCGTGTTTCATGTTTGTAAATTGTATCAAATTAAATGTGTATAAAATATTATCTACGTATCACCTTAACAATAGTGGGATGAACTAAAAAACGAATCAATCAAATTTTCCAAAAACTCAATAAAAAAATTCCAAAACACTTCAAACGTAATAAATTCAAAACAACAACAACAGTTTATAACATTCAAATTTACAAACTTAAATAAAAAAAACGCGTTTGCTCTACATCTTATTTCGTTCTGATTTTGCACTATTTGTACCGGCACTGCGCATCACAGATCCCAGGCAATGTGTCCTTGTAATTACTGAGAAATAACCGATACACGTTATGACCTTTACACAAAACACACAAATACATATCCTCTATACCCTATGTGTATTAAAACTAGGTACCTCAAGGAACACGTACCTAATAAAAAATAAATAGAAATAAAGTAAATACCTGTAACAGGAGGCAAATAGATCTTTATATCCAAGCTATTTATCCAAAACACGTCGATCCTCTATGCGTTGCGAGACTGAGGTCCTCTGGTGCCCCTTCCCCCGTTGCCATGACAACGGGGAGGTGCGCGCGCACTCAGAACCCACTAACCAGTGCCAGGCGAATTATTTACGAATTTGTCAAACTTTTTTCAGCCAAACGATGTTTTCGGTGTTCATTTTATTTATTATTTATAATAATTGATTTTATTTGTTAATTAATTATGGCGCCGAAAAAGGTGAGTGTTGTCGATTGTTGTATAATTTGTTTTAAAAAAAAATCATGGAGACAAATAAATAATTATATATTTTTATTCATTTATGATATAAAGTAAATAAATGTCAATTGTATTAAATATTAATTACCTAATTTAAAGATAAAAATACTTACATAATTATATCGATCAAACACACGTTTGTTTTATTAGATACCAAGGAAACGACTCACGAATAGCGTCTGTACATAACACTGATATATTATATTGTTTACCATGCAAATAACAATTATAATAATACTCATTAGATATCCCCTTTAGCCTCATCTAGTTATTTAAATAAGGTATTCGTCATAATAACATTAACACAAGTTTTGATCATGGATTCCTTAGAAAATTAATTTTTCTTTTTAGCTAATTTTTACGTAAGTTTGTTGATGTTTTTTAATATATTAATTAGTGTTACAACCAATTAACTAAATCACAACTGAAATAATAAAATCTAAAGCTTATCAGTTGCCAGTACAATAGGCTTATAGCTGACGGTGGAAAAATAAAATCCGCCCAGACAGAAACCACTTTTCACGATGGTGGGAAACTCGTTATGGTGATATTTGGCAACTCCTTATAGATACGAGTATTATTATTGCTTAGATAAACTTCGGTTTGGATCGGGAACTTACCTTAGCGGTAAAAACGCGGTATACGGGTTGACCAAAAGCTGACGAATATTAAAATCGCCATTTCTGACAAAACTACCTGGCGGTTTATTATCAAACTTAGTACAATGTTACCTAGAGCTTTAGGAAACTGTGGTTTAAATTAAATATCATATATAAATATCACTCGGTATACATTGCCATGCATTACATTTACTTGGGCGTACCAAGATTTGACACGAACATTGGTCATAAGGGTTCGATCCCCGCACCAAAGCCTTTTTTGTATGAAGCACGAGTTTTAACTATCGAGTTTGAGGTTTATGGGAATCAGAAGTCTCGTATAGTTTCTGATACAGACACAATACTCGTCTTAATGTAGAGGCAAAGCTATGCGACTTGCAAATGAATTATATTATTAAAGTATTTTGACAGCCTCCGTGGCGCAGTTGGTCAGACGACTCCTGTGAAACGAGAGGCCGCGGGTTCGATTCCCGCACCGAGACTAATGTTTGCGAGAACCACAAGTATTTGTTTTGGGTCTGGGTGTTTGTGATAACGAAAAGCCTCTTGTAGTTCCTGATACCCACGACACAAGACTGTATGTTAGTGTGGGGTCAGGACTATGTAAGTGACTGTTGGGTGTATTTATTTATTTATTATTTGTTAGAGCCGCAGTCATTAAGGATAAATTGTGGAGATATTGTTTTATATTTCTTATTCATTTAATAGCTTTAAAAGGACTTTACCGAGAGTACAAATACACCACTAGGTAGTAGGTAGGTATACCTAACTTACGCTACTCGTAAAATTTATATCGCTAATAAATAACCCTTGTAGAAGCAATAAACTCAACTTCAAGTCTACAAACGGTGTTACTATCTCGGATGGTCGAATTAAAGTATATTCTAATAAGGTCAATGTTATTCCAATACATTTGATGACGCTATCACGAATTTTATAAAATAAATAGTTTTTAATTAAATCATTGGTGTATTCTAACTATTAATAGGATCATTAATTAAAATATGTGTATATTACACCGCCCGAATTAAATACAGTTTCTTTTAATAAGTACTAATTCTTACCAGTTGGACTAGAACAATTACTTATTTTTCTCATATTTTAGCGGCAAAATATGTGAAAAAGTCAGAAGTTTAAAGTTTTAATAAAAATAACATTTCTTCTTCATGGTTTTATCTTTTAAAAGAATAATTCAATATCCTAAAAATGTGCTGTAATCTCGCTTTTAAAGGACATCATGGCACCAGAGTTGTTGTGATACAAATAGAATATAGATCATTGTAGCTCTGTATACGATCTGACAACTTAATATTTATGAGTTAAGACGTGAACACATAAAAAACTCAAAAAATACATTTTTGTTGCCGAATATGAATATTATAATCCGTGATATGCATATTATATGAACTTTTAGGCTGTTAAGGCAAATACTAAAACAAAAAATCAACCTTTCTTGTTTCCGAAAAAAACACAACTTAAATAGTGATTCTGTACGAAAGTACACTAGATAGAAGAAGTTTAAAAACCAATACAATTTATGGTAAATTCGAACAAGATATTTCAAAATTCATTTTTTTTTTATTATATGCCATAATAATACTGGCAACTAAGAATTTATTTCTAATTGAATTTTGCTGCCTGATTTAGATGCCTAGCCCGCAAGGCTCCAGTAAGCCTAGATTGCCAGACCTCTGGCGGAATAAGTCTGAGAAATCTCTGGGAAATCTCCTAAAACGTCTGCGAGTGAGTAACCGTCCTTAGGACGTAGCTTGTGCGTCACTGTGTACATACGTCCTTATCGATCTGTGTTTGTGTCGTCCTTACACAATGTGTGTGTTTGCTTGTCATTTGTGTCTGTCCCAATTATGTTTCACTGGTGTGTAGTAAGTTCTAGTACGGCGTATTATGGCTCCTGTTAACGTTGGCCGATATGTGTGCCAATATTTGTGGCCAATGCGTTTAGCCATCATGTATATGGGCTCTTGGTCAGCTTGGAAGTAACTATATTGGCTCAAACGTTATCACGACACCCGAAAGGTACCTATTAGTTTTCTAACATAGCATCATTTTGCCGATGTAATGGTGAAATGATGCCCGTTACATCTACAATTTGGCCACGCGTATCGTCACGGCATTGGCACATATAACAGCCAATGAATAGGAGCTATTATGCAAGTAAAGGATAAAAAAGGTTCTGTACATTATTACGTTTAAATAAATAAATGTGTCTAGTCGGAATCGCTACGTAATGCTATGTTTATAAGATGAAATATGTCTACAGAGTTTGGCACCATTCAACTACGACATATTCTTGTAAATGGCAGTCATTACTCAGATTTCCAGTTGAGATTATAACCATAAATAATGAGCGGGTGAAAGTTTATACAGTCGGCATGTTTATTGAGGTAATTATGCGTCCGTGTAATTTTTATTGTCGTTTAAAATCATATAAAAAATAAACGAACCAAATTATTGTCTATTTTACAAATGTACCTATTTATTATTTATTAATAGACTTAAAAATGACTATTACTATTTATTTATTTAACCTTATTAAATTACGTCTATAAATATTATATATTTTGTTGCTAAATGAGGTTTCAAAAACTTCCTACCTTTGATTGCATGCTGTGAAAAGTCCACTCTATAATTGAACGTATTTAAATAAGCCTCCTTTTTATGGGAATAAATTGAATACCATTATAATAAACATAAAAAGGTCTCGTCAGTTTAAATACAAACATGTAAGCAGCAATAAATCACTTCTCACTGTCCAAGCCCACCCTGTGACCCTGTCGGCTTATATTACGACCTCGACACTCCCGCAACTAGTTAACTACGTGTTTTAGATTGAATGTATCGGTAAATCACCTTAAATCGCTTAGGCTTTACACTAGACTTATTAAAGTAAAGTATAAAACAGGCGTAGCAAGAGATACATACGTAATAGCAATAAATAAAAAAATCAACATGATAAATAAAAAATTAAAACGTATAATTAACAATGTTATGTTTATGTTCTTTTATCTATGTAACTTTAAGGTCCTTATAAAAATGCAATGTGTAATTTTGAAATATCGAAAAATTTAATAGGTGAAAATACAAAAGATTATAATAAAATATATTTTTGCTTGAATAAGCAAAATATTGGGAAGGAAATTGCAGGGTAAATTGAAAACTGACTGTAGAAAATGTAAATGAGAGATAGCAGTGACTTAAATTGTCGTAAAACCTTTACACGTCTTTAATAAAAGTTTAAAGTTCCATAACAATGATTTCAGTCGTAGATAATATCATTCGTTACTTTTAAGAATCTACAATTTTAAATAAAAATGTAGCTAGAACAAGGAGCCCAAAAAGTGCCTATGCAAAACTACATACATTTGCTCCTCAATTGTAGTTTATATTACATTTCAAATATTTAAACAATTGAATTTGTGCATTAATAATGCAAAACAATAGGAAAAATCAGTGTATTTTAAAGTTAACTTACCTAAACGAAGCTTTAATCCGCCCAGCTAGCCGCGATAGCACTGTGTAACCGTGGCAGTATTAGGACAAGGAAATCATCAAATTGATTATTATCACGATATGTTATCAACGCACAATACTTTCTAATCGATAGTCTATCATTTCACGTCGAACACGCAACAACGACGCTTCAGGAAACACCAATCGTAAAATGTTTATGTATCTGACAGATTTTCATTCTTGTTTTCTTTTATTGTGCTGCATAAATATGTAGACGAAAATACACTTGAATTGTTACTGTATACACGTAGTAAATACCGTTGTGATATTAATGCGTGAAATAAAAAAATCTTTAAAGCCATTGCAGTTTATAGAAAATAAGGTTAAATATTTTTTTAAATATATTCCGTTATACTAATTAAACACAACAGGATTTGCAAAATAAATTCCTTGTAATTCGATAAAATATTAAAAAAAACTTGGCTATAGCGCTACGTCCATTGCACGAAGTATACTTAGGTGAAATGGTAAGCGGTTGATTGGTGAAACGGTTAATTTAAATACTGAGTTTGCATTGTTGTTTGTTCGTGATATCGCTGTGCTAGCTGATGCCAGACACGGGAGCTAATTAGAATTTGGTGACACGCCCAACTTATGGAAGTAATTTACAAACTTTGTAGGGATAGCAAGCAAAACACAAACCTAGCATTAACTGGGAATATCTTACTTCGAAGTGTATTTGTGTGTTGTTGTGTGAATTACTGGTGGTAGGTCTCTCATATGTGAGAGGCCACCTGGGTGGGTACCACCGCAATGTCTATTTCTCCCGCCAAACAGCAGTGTTAATGCGCTGTTGTGTTCCGGTTTGAAGGACATTGTAGCCAGAGTAACTACTGGACATATTGAGACTTAACATCTTATGTCTCAGGATGGCGAGCGCAGTGGAATTCCAAGCATTCCTTTGTAATTCATGGTGTTGTTTGGTTTTGCTACAGTCCATGAGCGGTCATATCGCTTACCATCACGCGAATGGCATGCTCGTCTCGCCATTCATTGCAATAAAAAAAAAAAAGTTAAAAATACAGAATAGCAAAATAAAGGTCCCTCCAGATTGCATTAAGCGATTGTGGTAAATAATGCTTCAAACGCATCAGATTATATGTAGAAGCTCCGCTTTCTCGGAAGAAACTTATATATAGACTGAAATAGATAAAAGAATTGCATTAGGAATGCGAAACAGATATCATACATTAACAAAGGTTGCAGGAGTTCTCTAGGTCCAGACCACTTCCCAGCGGGTCACCGTGAAAATACTCGGGAGAGGCGTTCAGCAGATAACTTGCTAAAAAGATCATGATCATTTCTAAAGCTAAATTAGTGCAAAATTATTATCTAAAATGAATACTAAAATATTTAAAACATTCTTAATAGTAGCCTATTTTCGTTAAGGTTTTCTCTAAAACGTACAAAATTCTACATGTAAAATAAAAAAAAAAAAATTCAGGACCAGACGTAGGTATGCGTGGCGTATATGAAATAAATACTTACACGCAGTATAAAATGCATCGTAAAATATACTGCATATTTTTTAGTCACCATTACGGCTTAAATAGTGTAAGGTGCTCTAGGTACCGACTGCGACAATGCAGTGCAATTTACATTGTTCCAAACTTAGTTCATAGCCTATTGCTAATGACACCGCAGTCGCTAACACGTCTCCTACATTAACGCCTGTTTAATATTGTAGTATTATGTCATCAGATTCGGAAAATGATTCTGAAGTAAGTATGCGTTATTTTTGTCTGTGTCGTAACATTGAGGCAACACAAATTAAAGGAATAAAGATAGAATCCGGGCATGCTTCGGGCACGCAAACGTTTAATAGTTTGTTTACGCTTGCTTCGCTTGGCTAAAAGTGCCTCGAATAATTTATAGTCGAGTTACATGATCGTGCCCAATAAAGACCTATCAAACAATATGCAAATATCTACAATATTTACTCATAAATCCGTTGGAAATCCTCAAACATTTAGTGGACTAAGCAGTGTTTCATTTGCTGCCACCCGACGCTTGCGTGCTTCTGTACCTCTCATTTATACAAGAGCCGCTATTTTTTACACTCGAAATGTTGAAGGCTATGATAAAAAGGGCTCTTAGTTTAAAAGAAGATAAAGTGGTTGTAAAAAAAACATTGCAGTGCTTTGATGTGCGTAATTGGTTTGAAGTATTTTGAGAATTTGATTAGAACGTTTATGGATGATTATTATTGTTTTTAGCAAAAAGAAGTGGTTTCGAAATCACGTGCAAACCTGGAGGATGAAGCTCTTGACTGGCTCAAACCTCGCTCGCTTATGAAACCTGATGATCAAGAAGAAGTTCCCGATGCCGTGAGACAATAATTACATATCATTCTCGTTTATAAATGTAGTGATCATTTGAATATTGTAAATGGTAGGTGCCATAATTCAAAAGAGCATCTGGGTAAGTACCAATGCTTTGTTCATTTCTGCCGCCAAGCAGTAGTGCTCAAGCACTGTTGTGTTCTAGTTTGACTAACATTATAGCCAGTGTTAGCTATTCCGAGTGCTATTGCTTATGAACAGCTGTGGCGCTTAAACGGCGGCCTGATCATCTCCTCGCGTTCCTCTTGCATTGCAGTATCAAATGTTATTATAACCTCGTTTCTGGATGTGCACTCCTTCGTGTTATTAAAGCCAGCTCTCATACAAGTGTATTTCCGATGTGAAGAAATATTATTAACATAATTTTTCTAGGATCTAGAAGAGGAAGTAGGAAGGGTATTGACCACAATTAACACTCAATGGGTGGCTGATGAGGTGGCCTACCACTACGGCTTAGGTAAGTTCGTGCCGAAGGCTAAACCCACATATGGGAAGGCGTATCCTCTGTACGTGTATCAAGGCACAGCCATCCGAAAAGACTCGGAGGAAGCTAAACTGCAAATCGCTGCGGGATATGGTGAGTACTTTTTTGAAAATTAGTACAGTTGATACATGATAACATTATATATTATAAGCACAAGCATAGTGTTGGTAGGTCCTATAGCAAAAACTATTTGAATGTATTAAACAAATTAGGAACTCTATATTTTTCTCCATACAATTTTTTTAAGTTTGTGTCCTGTGTTTGGGGCCGGTAAAAGCAAACTCACGTCAGCAACTTTCTGTGACATTAATCATGTCATCTATAAATTGTATAAAATCTTCATAGGTTCGGTGGGTTTTGACGATGCTGGACCGAAGCGAGCGAAGGTCAAGAAGTCCAGCGCAGAAGAAGAAGAGGAGGAAGAACCTGAACCAGCGCCCGCGGCAACAGAGGAGGCTCCAGGAGAAGGTACCGCACACTTGAATTACTGCAAGATGCGCTACGTTGGTTAATGACAATTACACAACTTCAAACCGGAATTCAAAAATACCTTAGTACTGTGCTCGATGATTGTTATTTCGATGAGGGTTAAAGACAAGCTACTGTCCCTGAGATACTCGCCGCGCTCCGGAGCTCGGTGCTAATTCTTTGCGTGCGATTGTTGAACCTGGCTGACAGGAGTTGCAGTGGTGGTTGTGTGGGCTGAAGTCTCTCAAATTATGTGTTATTGACAGAGGACGTAGTAGCTGATGAGGAGAAAGCTGAACGGGGCGAGGCTCCGGAGGGGGCAGAAGGCCCCACCGAAGAACCAGAACCTGTTGAAGGTGCTGAAGAAGCTGAACCGGAGGAAAGTAAGTAATAGAACCTAAATAGGTATTAGGTGTGATTTATTACGTGATCGTTTTATATTGTTTAGTGTCAATGGTCCTCTCATTATGTATGAGAATTAAGATGTACAAATAAATGAATATCTACAAATAAATGAATCAATTAATAAATTTTTATACAATAGAAGCAAAAAGAAGTCATTAAATTCTTATATTTTTTTTATTCTTTCAATTTGTTTCTGTAGAAGAAGAAGGGGGCCCTCCTGAGGAGGTCGGTGGTGGGGGAGAGGAAATACTCGACATTAAACCGCGTGTGAAGAAACTGGCCAATCAGTTCAACTTCTGCGAAAGAGCCGCACTCACTTACAACTTCCCACGGAGGGTACGTTTCAATCTTAACTATGAGAAAACAGTAATCTCAAGTACATATTTTCATATCGATTCTATAAGTAAGAATATATATTATTTCTTTTAGACTTTTTTTATTAAAAAAAAAGTAGGATAATTCGAGAGCAAATGTTTACTTCCCTATGAATAAAGCGACATCACTTCTGGATGGTTTTTAATTTAATATCTCTGGGTATTTAGAGTCGGACTTTAAACGTTACTCAAATAATTGCTACCTATAAAGATTCGGTTTTTTAATTTGTGTAAAGCAAGCATAAAAAAAAATTCGCATGACCCACGCGACATGCTTCGAATCAAAATTAATCAGGAATAAATATGTCATTTATTACCATAGAGGTTAGAAGCTTCGGTAATAACTAATACAGTGTTGGGAAATAAACTAAATATTAAGTTGACTCATAAAACTATTTTAATAAGATATTTTTTTTGTGTTATTTACTTTATTCGTACACCTCATGGCTCGTGGTACCCCATAATTTTCATTATATCTTCATCCTTCCTAAGGTTAGTTGTTTGGAAGAGATCGCCTCAAGGGATAAGATCGTCATTGTAATCTTTTCTATGTTGTCATCTTTTATTTACCTTTTTATCGTTGGTGTACAATACACTTTATTTAAATAAATAAATAAAGTATATGTGTATCCGTTTGTATAGTCCGTAGACACCCAGACCATACCGCCACCCCGGGCCAACTACGGATCCACAGCGCTGCAATGCATCATATTTGACTACTACCAAGAGGATTACGCCAGGAAACTGAAGGAGAAAGAAGACGAAAAACCAAAGAGGGTAAGTATAAGCTTAAGTACGATATATGTATCGTCTTATTAGTTGAGCGGCGTCTGCGGATTGTGTGAGCCAACTTTAGGTTATGGGTATGATGCCGTAGTGGGGCAGTTTGGGTTTTGATGACAAAAATTGAATTTCTTAGAATTGAATATTTTTATAGGTTACTTGTAACCCAAACAATTGATATTATAAATCATGGAGAATTGCAGTTTTAAATAGTAGTTTTCTCTTTTAAAAAATATAGCTATAAGTTAAAAAAGTAGAGTAAGCTTTTAATTATACAATAAGCTTTATCTTTTTAAACACAGATGCGTAAAAAAGCGACCAAGCACGCAAAATCAGCGCAACAGATCCACGATGAGCTGTTGGCGCAACGCATCAGAGAAGCTTGGACGGTCCTCGAGAGACTCGTCAACCAGAACATCTACGATGATATCGGTACGACGGAATATTTCTTTGATCCACTTTTAGTTGAATTAATCTCTTTTAATTTTCAGTCGACATAAAAAGAGTATAGACGCGAGCGTAATACAAAAGGCAAAAAAGTTAATGTAGCCTGTAGGTTTCCAACATCAATTACAAGGTTACCTCCACAATTGTAAAGGTTTTATTCGAGCTATATGTAATGACGGATTTACAAGGGTTATACCAAAGATAATTTAAATGTATCGTATGCCGTAACACTAGGTATACAAACCAAGATTAAATGAAAAGAAAACCTATCGGTATTTTCTTTATATTCCGACACGACAAAGTAAAGTCGCTACATCCCATGGTAAGCTCAATGCAGTCCAGATAGAGCATTTCATAGCATCAGATGGTAATCTCATGCCGTTCGACAAAATTATGTCGGACCACTCAGCTGCTTCATTATTAATAAATTACCCGTCGGAAATATCTGAGGACCTGAATAATTGCCGTCATTGGAACATAAGTTCAGCAAATTCAAAATATAGGTTAAACAAATTGAATTAAAATAGAAAAAGAATAAAAAAATAAAATTCGCATCCATCTCAAAACGTTTTTTATGTAAAATAACATAGTAGATAGGGGAACACAAATAAATGAAATGTGCACCGCACTCCAGCTAGGTTCACAGATATTTCCGACAGGTTATATATCGATTATACTATGAACATTGGTCTGCAGCTCAAGACTATCGCTACTGGGACGATCCATCAGACGAGTTCCGTGAAGGCATGGGCTCCATCCTGCCACTATGGAAGTTCCAGTTCGAGCCGATGCGGAACCACGCCGCCTGCGACCTGCAGTGGAACCCGCACTACCAGGACTTGTTCGCTGTTGCCTATGGATCGTGTTAGTACCCATGTGTTGATGTCTAGAACTTCATTTGTAAGTTATTTTTATCCTGGCGCTTCGAAACTACGACTCAGGATCACTAACCAGCAGTTCAGTTCGGATAGAGTATCAATGCGTTTTTCTCACGGCTATCTAATTTTTCCTGTCTTATAGTTATTGGATATACTGGATATACAGGATAAACCTGAATGGGGACATAGGTACTATAACGGGTTCCCAACTACAGCGTGTTGTCGCGACATGGGCGGATTCGAATATCGTTACCTCCAGTAAACTCTACTTTGCTACAGCTCGAATCAAGTATTTTTCAGATAAAAACAATTTCCTTACAGTGGACTTCACAAACCAACAGAAGAACGGTTGCCTGTGTCTGTACAGTATCAAAAACCCTGCTTATCCTGAGTATGCGGTTATAACGGAGTCTCCTGTCATATGCCTCGACGTCTACAAGGAGACGCCGTACCTCGTGTGCGTTGGTAAGGAAAATTTTGTCTACAAGGTTCATACCATCAATATAAATAAAGTTAGAGATAAATACAATAGACTGCCTCGGTGGTGTAGTTGTATTCCGGTACGGTTACAAAGCTGAGGTCTCGGGTTCGAGTCCCGGGTCGGGCAAAGTGATAATGGATTTTTCTATTAATTATCAGCCCGGAGTCAGGAATTTGTGCCCGATATGGCCATAGGCTCGCCCCCTATCACATCATGGGACGGAACACAAGGCGAAATGTGGGTGTCCTGGTGGCGCCTCTGCCTACCCCTTCGGGAATAAAGGCGTGAGTTTATGTATGTATGTATGTATATTGTATGTATGTATAAATACAATAAAGTGTGCCCATCATATCGTGAATATCTACAAGAAGACAAAAGTTTATTGTATTGTTTTTCAAAAAAGTTTGAAAATTTTTGATCTTCATCTAAATCACATCTATCCAATATAAAACTATTGCTTTTATTTTATTAATGTAAACATAAAGGATAGAGCAAAAATAAAATTTACAGCATTAACTAGTCATTGATAGAAACTAACAAAGGATTTATTCTAACGTTGCTATTATTTTGCAGGACTATACGATGGTAACGTATGCGTGTACAACGCTCAATTGACGCTGGAATCTTCTTACCAATACAAATCGGATTCTGTTCGAGATAAGCACAGCAATATTGTATGGGAGGTGAGCTTTTGAACTAGATTAATATCTAAGATTGATTAATTAATTATGAACTACAACTTAACCCCTACCAAATCCATTAAACTGTCAGATATTCTTTTCATAATTTATAACTCGTGCTGCAAAGAACAACACTTGAGGGTAAGTACGTAGTATGTATAGTAGTAGTACCACATAGTCTCGCCAAAATCAGGATAACTAGCTTAATTGTGTTTTCAGTTCTTTTCCGTTTTTTCTCAAAATTGGCTTAATTCCAATTTCCCTGCACTCCCATAGATTTAGGACTTAAAAGTGTCAATTTTCCTAGGTGAGATGGGGTTCTCGCCTCATAGACGGCGAGGCCACGTTCTTCTCCATATCTGGAGACGGCAGAGTGGTGCAGTGGGCCGTGATGCCAGGAGAACTTCAAGCTACCACTATCATCACGCTGACTTCTAGTGTGCCGCCCATACCAGGACCTGATGGCACCTTGATTACCGTGAATAGTAGGGATTTAGATTTTTCTTCAAATTTGTTTTACACCTACATAAATACTGATTATTCCTAATCTGAAACTTGAGGTAATTAAGAAACCAGCTACAAAATGAGAGTAAATACACCCAACAGTCACATACATAAATAGTCCTGACCCCACATAAAGATCGAGCCTTGTGTCGTGGGTATCAAAAACTACGATAGCCTTTTCGGTCTCAAAAACAACCAGACCCGAAACAAATATACTGTGGATCACACAAACATTTGTTTCGGTGCGGAAATCGAACCCGCGGCCCTCGCTTCACAGCCGGCGTCTAACCAACTGCGCCAAAAGTAACTACATAAAAAAATGAGTTTCGAATAAAATACATTTGTAAAAGGGCTCTGACTAAGGAGTCGGGGGAACAAGAAAAAAAATAACCAACTGCGCCACGGAGGCTCTCAGAGTCAGGTTACGGATTTATTTCCAGCACTAAGACAAATATTATATCACACAAATATTGTTTTCGGTTTAATTATAGTGACACCACATAGCCTTTCTTGTTTTGTAATACATACGACACAAGCCTCGTAGCTTAGTGTGTGACTCTGTGTACTGATTTCTTCAATATTCTCTATAGGTTGCGGCAGCTGCATTTGCTTCCACCCTGAGAAGCAGGACATCTTCCTAGTCGGCACTGAGGACGGCATGATCCACACCTGCTCGCTCAAGTACAACAGGAACTACGTGAGCTCCATGCAGGCGCACCACATGCCAGTGTATAGGATCAGCTACAACTTCTTCAACAACAGCATCTATGCCTCCTGCTCTGGAGACTGGAGGATCAAGATCTGGGAGGATGGGCGGGAGTGAGTGTTTGTGAACTGTCGGAAAATTAAATGGGTGGTGATGTTTGGTGGTGAACGACGTGAAGATTAGGGCAATTTTAAAAAATAAAAATTATATGGAGTTCTATAAGTATGTAATAGGGCTGACAAGTAATTGGAAATCAATTATTTACATTTATTTGCCTCGAATGATAAAAAATAACATGTTTTTTTTTTTCCTAAATAAACTAACTTTGGTTACTTACCTACCTGCATTAACACACCTAACGAATATTCTAAAACTTACTTTATTTCTCGTGTGTTTATCGAAAACATTAAAGTCTATTTAATTATCTTCTCCCCAGCGAGCCATTATTCATGTTCGAGCTGGGGTCTCCGGTCGGTGACGTGAAATGGGCTCCGTACTCGAGCACCGTGTTCGCAGCGTGCACGGCCGACGGAAAGGTACGTATTGATTTCTACAACGTACCTATATGTAATATGTATGCTGACGTCCTTGAACCCGGCCAACACGCGTCGAATGCAGTGACGCATTCGCTGACGTCAGAATTCTGGTTTGATACGGTAAATGTGTTGGAAATTCCAATTTCGGATAAATAAAAAGGATTTAAACAATAAACATCAATGGTATGAATTGATAAAAAAATCTGAAGGAGAGCCTGGTTGCTAGCACTACCAAAGGAGATTTGGGACCCAAAGTATGCATGCACCTTTGGCTTTTACAGGATAACGATATTGTTAAATTTCCGCCAAAATGCCAATGAACAATCGCCCGAGCCAATTTTTTTAATGGTTTTTTCACAAATTGTTCATCCACATCCAGTGGCTCTAAAATGTAAAAACATAAACTCACGCCATTATCCCAGAAGGGGTAGGCAGATGCGCCATCAGGACAGCCACATTTCGCCTTGTATGTTCCATCCCACGATGTGATAGGGGGCGAGCCTATCGCCATACGGACACAAATTCCTTACTCCGGGCTGATAATGAATAGAAAGAGCGGAGAGCCAATATCACTTGGCCCGACCTGGGATTCGAACCCGAGACCTCAGCTTAATAATCGTATCGTAGTACAACTACACCACCCAGGCAGTCTAAAATGTATGGTAATCGTATGTACATATGTAATCTAAGTGATAGGTCGTCCTAGCAAACTCGTCAAGGGCGTCGGTGATACTAAAACCGACACTACCCCTAACTCTACGTTTATGACTATTATTTAGGTGTACGTGTTTGACTTGAACGTGAACAAGTACCGTCCGATATGCGTCCAAGCCGTTGTCTCCAAGAAGACTAAGAAGCTAACAAGGATTGATTTCAACATGCGCCTCCCCGTCATCGTCTGCGGAGACACTAAGTAACTAATCTTGTTCTGTATTATCGTAGTTTTGATTTGAGATAACGCTATTCTTTACACTACTTAATTGCAATCTATTTGTTAATGGTATGGATGACGTCGAATAGCGTTTTCATTGAACAACAGCTGTTTACACAATAGACGCAATGAAAACGCTTATTATTTACCATTATTACAACGGGCTCTATTCTTTATGTTTTTAACCGTTTAGATTTTTTTATTGCATTTAATATACCAAATATTATGATCACTAAGTATATTTAAAACATCTTAATGATCAAACTCACAGATATGTAGTATATATTTATATTAGTATAGCATTTTATCCCACATGGCACATTTATAAGTAAATCCATAGTGTAACAATATCATTGATAAGTCCTTGCTACGTATAACGTTTGGCTACCTTTTGTAATGTTCACAAAATATTTATTCTAACATATTTTGACTTCTGATTTGAATATCCTTGCTTGATTTCATATATCAATGAACGAAGTACAAAAAGACAATTTAAACGTAAGAGTACATAATATATTAATCAGTGATTTTTATTAATTTGACAAAAAAATATTAAAACATTTATAGCATAGAAATGTCCGTATTGATAACTATTTGTTTATTTCGCAACAACTTGCATAGCCTCCATAGCTCAGGGGTTAGAGCACTGGTCTTGTAAACCAGGGGTCGAGAGTTCAAATCTCTCTGGAGGCATTCGAGGACCGAAGCACCCTTTTTTAATCTTTAATTTGTAAAATTATTGCAGAGGAACATGTCACGTTCTGAAATTATCGCCCAATCTTCGCGTTATGGTTAAGCCACCCAAAAAAGCCCAAGGGATGGACCAACGAGTTTTACAAGTAAGTGATAACGATTAATTTGATTACAAATATACATACATTAATATATGCAATTATTTTTTTAATTAAATGTTTTCATTCCAGATTATGAAACTTGACAAGTTACTCAGTCTGGTGAGGGACCCGCCGTTCCAAACCGGAGTTGTCGACGAAAAGTTTGACGACGACTAATCTCTTCTATTTTATGACTTAAAATAATTAAATTATATTTAAATAATAACTCGTTTATTTTAATACTCATTTAAATAAAAGCCATTCTAATTTGGAAGTTTGGTGTATTTATTTAATAATGCTTACACTACATTCACTTCTTGCTCTATTAGCCCCATGTCAAACGGTGTAATTGAACAGAACATTATATTTCTTGCGACACTCTTTAAATATAAACTCTAAAAACAAAACACTGCCTTCCCGGCATCAATATTAAGAAATAATTAAATATATGTAATGACTAGAATTTTTTCGAGATCTCCAAAATTACATAGCTAGTATTTAACAAGCGAACTTTATAAATTTTGACCACCAATCTAAAAGTTATCTTATTAAAATATAAATATATTTTTGATCATTGATAAACACCGAAAACGTGTAACAAATTACATTACAATATTTAATATACAATTAATGATGTTATTGCTTCATCTTTACTTATGTATCTAACACATTTAGAAGATCAGAAATTGTATTAACATTTAAATAAGTTACTGTCTATGTGTACACATACATCTACACAGACATGACCATTATTTTCATAATCGCGAATATATTTTACGCACAGTTATTCGAAATAACGAAATGGCATGAATTTATTAATGTACATCTTTTAACGTAAGGCAATAAGGTCTACATTGCATTGGATATTATAATTCTTTTAGTCGGCATTAGATAACTCGTTTCTACGCGTTCGAAGATTGCACAAGTAACTTATTTAAATGGCACACCTATCATTCAATGTATAATTAACCATTCGCTGTTAGCCCATAATTGAAACAACATTGTCAAAAGAATAATTATAAGTCATAACCATAGAACGTGGACTTCACATGACTCTTTTTTGAATACAACTTATTATTTAATTTTCAAATTATGCCACTTTTATATTCAGTTATAATAAAATTATTCGATAGGTCATTTTTATGAGACGATTGAAAAATCGGTTCAATTTAAGGATTAGCCGTAGAGGCACGTCTTTAGACAAATATCACTCCCTTATAAATAAAAATAATATTATTTAAATTAATTTTACTTAATATTTTGTACCAATTCCATATTCTGAATTATTTTGGTGCGCCACAATAAATATAAAAATAGTTTGAAAAAACAGCATAGTTTCAAATATACGCACAAGCAAAAACTAGCCTAATCGTCTATTTTTCTTCAATGTATTCCAATTCTTTTTAATCTAATCACTTACTGAGACTTTCATAAATGCAAATCTGATTAGTATTATTATTATCCAGTTATCACTTGTCATTTTAAATTCCAAATTATTGAGAAACATTGCTATTGTATCATTTAAATAAGTTACATCTGTACCTGCTGAATCGGCATTTATTTAAATATTATATATCCTCCGTGACGCAGTTTGTTAGACGCCGGCTGTGAAACGAGAGGCCGCGGATTCGATCCCCTCACCGAAACATATATGTGTGTGAACCACAGGTATTTGTTTCGGGTCTGGGTGTTTGTGAGACCGAAGAAGTCTCTTGTAGTTCGTGATACCTACGACACAAGACTCGATCTTAGTGTGAGGTCAGGACTATGTATGTGACTGTTGGGTGTATTTGTATTTATTTATTTATATCTATCTATCTATTCAACTACAGGAACTCCTCTGCTGAACATTGGCCTCCCCCAAGGATCTCGACCTGTTGGAAGCAGCCCGCATCCAGCGACTTCCTGCAACCTCAACCAGGTCGTCCTTCCACCTTGTACGCGGGCGTCCGACACTTCGCTTGCCTGTACGTGGCCTCCAACCTTTCGGCCCCAAACCATTAGTTTTTCGCGCAATATTATTTATTTTTATGCAGGAATATAATTTAATCCTCACTTACATCGTTTGCCCACGAATTTATCTACTATTGATTATTTCGTACGCGTTACTGAGGCGGCCTTTGACGTCAAATTCCCAAGTCTACGATTTGAATTAATTTTCAACGTATCTACTGTCGACATATCACTTGTGTTGTATTTCAAATCTTCACATCAAGCAATAAGGCTTATATTGCAGTGGCTTTTATAATCGTTATTAATCGCTAGTAGCCTTCTTGTTTCTGCACACTCAAATATTGTTAATGTAACTTATTTAAATGGTACACCTATAAATATTTTCAACATTCAACATCATAGTTATTTTAAATGGGTTTTTATACATTTATATAATTATTTTAGCTGGGACGAGGCATATACCGATCAACCAAATACATAAAAGGCATACTTCAAGTACTTATCTAAAAATTACGTGGAAAATCGAAAAATGGCGAAACAAACTTACATAGCTATATAAATAAGGGCTAATTAATGCACTCAGAGAATGCTAAAAGCGAATACATATCACAGTGTATTTAAAAACGGGTCTTACGTAAACTGCAAACAGCTGTGTTTCTTTCTAGCTCAACAGGCATTATTGAGAAAAATATTTTTTCTTTCACTTTCCATTATCCCATATTATATTTAACATCGTTGCATGATT
Source organism: Deilephila elpenor (assembly GCA_949752805.1). Lineage (NCBI taxonomy): Eukaryota > Metazoa > Arthropoda > Insecta > Lepidoptera > Sphingidae > Deilephila > Deilephila elpenor. The sequence continues at coordinate 8,384,465 of OX457112.1, forward strand.
TGATCCATATTGCAAGTTTACGCAGTACCCGTGGTAAGGACATAAAGATTCTAAGGGTAGAAAAGCTTGGGTCCCATCTTGTCGCACCGCTCCACGGAATTAGCGCCAAGTTTGAGGTCAAGGAAAGCGCGCGCGTCGTTCGGTGCAGGCGCTTGACGACCCGCGAATGTTATCTGTAATATTAATCAGGCGTTTACAATACGAGAATTTTGTGAAAGAACCTGTGGATGCATGTATTTTAATTGCAAAATAATTTAACCAGTTAGGAATTCTAATAAAATACGTTAAGTACATATAATCAAAATGAAACTACTCCCACAATTGCGAAAAAGCTAAAAACACCGTATATATTTTACAATCTGACCACATCCATGTTATGTAATTTGATTATAAGGCATGCCAAAGAAACATACCTCAATGCATACACAGAAAAAAACTGTACCTACTATTTATGAATATGGTAAAAATTATATACATGTCCTTTGAAAACGAGTCCATTTCATTTTCAATGTCAGCAGTACTCTTGGCTGATATCTGCTTTACCTGTGCAAGAGGATGCAAATGACGTTCAGGGAACTCCTTCTGATGCGCCAGCACCCAATCGGCGGGCCACATAGTACCGTTCCGCGGCGTGAAGGGCAGCACCAGCACATACACCCTGTTGGTAGCGGAGTAGGCTATACGGTAGTAATGTCCCTTGGTCGCACGCTCCCACACGAACCCGTCCGCGTCGGCGCCGCCGCGCTGTAGCCAGGAGACGCGGGGTATGTCGGAGGCGTGGATGCCTATCTCTACGTGCTCGGCCCAGGGGAGGATGTCGCTTCTGGAATTTTGAGATATTTTTTATGATCAACCAGAGAAATGTAAGGTTTTGATAAACATAGCAAAAATGATAGAATTGTCAAAACATGTTGCAGTCGAAACTCAAGTATTTTTCGACTTTAATTTTGTCTTCATACTTGAAGTTCGTCTATAAAAATTAGTCTATATTATTAAATGTGGTATAAACAATTTATAATTATTGCATACTGGTTTTAAATATTGTATGCTCAATGCAAATCGTTTCGACCTAACAATCGCCACTAACAATTTATATGGAAAACATGACAATCACTGACAGATAATGACTTACTGAATAACAGCTCCAAGCAAGGATGTAGTTTCCAGCCAACACCTCACTCCGGCCTGCAGCAAGGCGCGCAACACGTGACCCGCGGCGCGACGCATGTTACGGCGACAACACGGTGGCGTGTTCCGCCCCGATAGTATGTAGGATGGTATGCCTTGCACCGAGGGGAAACAACGCTGCAACAAGATTTTTACTCACTTTAGTTTTATATTTACCACTCTGAATATATCTTACAACAATACCAATTTTTATAACACAATCAATATAGGAAAATAATTATTCTAAATCTATAAAATATCATAATGTAAACTATATAGAAATTTAAAAACATAAACATAATATATGAGAGAGGAAAAAATGACTGGCATAAAAGGTAGCATTAAGTATTAACAACCAATGTTACTCCTGTGTAGGATACAAATAAAAACAATCATAAGATTCTCAAATTATTGGCCAAGTTTCTATTTGTAATACTGTTATAGACAAGTGTTGTTATGCTCAGCATATGATAAAGTATTTAAATTACTATACCTGTGTCTCCCTCTTACACCCAAACCATTGCACCCTCCCATCCTCCCTCACTAGTGCTTTCACTCCCAACTCCCTGTATATAGCTAGCCGGTGGTCTCTCATATGCCTTGATGCTCTTTGTTTGGCCACAGGGGTCTTTAACACGCTCCGGCCAAAACCTAACTTGCTGTCTGATATTTGGACCTGAAAACATTATAGTACATAGAACATAATCTGGAAAATAAAATCTTAAGACATAATTGTTAAAAACTCCATAGCGAAATTGCTATAAATTATTAATAAGTGATAAAATTCAAATATAAATAATACAGAAATCACTAGATGTAGACCATTTTGCCAAGTCGCCAACTATGTTTTATACCATGGTGATAATGATGATTCTAAATGCTTGAAATTGTATCTTTTTTACCTTGATATTCTTAACTGCAGTTTGTAAATACAAAGCTTCAGGAAAAGGTAGCACAAATGGTTGTGGCAGTTTATGAAGCAGTGAAGTCTTGATTAACAGGGCATGCTGCCCATGGACAGCATCACAAATCTTCCCCGAAGCATCTTTAGTGTAATGCAGTGTCCAGTCAGCATAGTTCCATTTAATATGTTGGCAAATTAGATGTGCATTGCCCACACTTATAGCTACAGCTTGATTTGGGTTTCCTGTTGCCGTCACTGCGGCCTGCTGCAGCGCGCGACGCAGAACCCTCGTAGAATCAGGTACAAACAACACGAACTCCGTCAAAATATGCGTCAGCGGATTAAGATCCTGTGGGGTCATACTAAGCCTAAACTCTAAAGATATCACCTTCACGTTGCGAAGGGTTTCGTTTGTCGCAGAAAACGGGAAAGAAGGGTACGGCGGCCGCTCGCAAACTATCACCACAGGCATATTAGGGAACGCAGAGACGAATGATTGAACGCTGTCCGCAACATCGTTCTCGAAGTCTTCAAACTGGCGAAACACTACAGTAATGAGCTTAGACAAATGCCGCGATGTACGGGGAAGCGAATTAGGCGGTACTGTTACCGGATTTAGTGAATAAAAGCGAAACAGTGGAAATAGGTAACCACATATAGATACAATCGCTATGACAATCACTATCACGTACAGTCTGAATGTCATACGACCGCGGAAAAGACGCTGAAGCATTATGGCGAATTATGATGGAACACATTTCAATCATCACATAAATTATTTGTTTTCATTGAATATTCTGAAATACAAATTCCCGTCTCCGCCTGATTTGAGCTCTGTTTGACAATCACTTGACATCTGTCAACTACACTGCTGACAGTTTTTTTGGATTTTGGAGCTTTATCCTTTCCGGTGTTCAAAAAGCTCATATGAGGTTGATCAATGTTTTTTCCTTACAAAAACTGCAATGTGCAAGTTTATTAATGAGTAAAATAAATTAATACGAGATTTGAATTTATAAAATTAACATAGTAGAGAAATAAATCAGTCTATTTCTTCATTCATTCATTCTTTACAATCACCAACACACGTCATTGAATCTGTCACTCAAGTTTCATTCATTCTGTGATTCATTCCTTTGCGGATTTGTAATTTTGTTCTTTGGATGATTTTGTATTTTTTCTAATATTAAATAAAATATATTCGCTTCTGAAGAAAATGGAAGACGCTGAGTTCGAAGTCCTAGAGCCTTCCCTAAGAAACGTTATTGAACAAAAATCCTTACGATGGATTTTCGTGGGAGGGAAAGGCGGAGTTGGAAAAACTACATGCAGGTAAATAAAATGCAGTGCTGAATTGGGAAAGTGTTTTCAATTGCCGTTCTAATTTCTAATAATTTATTATTACTTCAGTTGTAGTCTTGCGGTCCAGCTGTCCAAGGTCCGCGAATCTGTTCTGATTATTTCGACGGATCCCGCACACAACATTTCTGATGCTTTCGATCAGAAGTTTTCTAAGGTAATTTACAGACACAATATTATTCCTAGAACACCTTGGAATATGTTATCTATACAATCTAATATAATTTTCCGAAGTATTACTATAGGTGTAGGTTTGTCTTATAAGAATCAAATAAGTCGATATACTCTTCATTGTTAGTTTTGAACATGTAAATAAATTGCTATCATCACACATGTATATCGAATATTAGATAAATATCAATACATTTTATTCGATGACTCAAGCACACTACAATTACTCTTAGTCAGAGTTTAATTATTTGATTTCTAGAATATTCTTTTTATTTTATTGGTTTAAAACAAACTTAGGTTAAGTTTCTAGATCAAAAGTCAAACTCAAAACATATTAACTATAAAACATATGCCTTATTAAGTCTAATTTTAAGTTACAATCAACAATAAATATATTTTCAGGTGCCAACTAAAGTCAAAGGGTTCAGCAATCTCTTTGCCATGGAGATTGACCCCAACATAGGTCTGACAGAACTCCCCGAGGAATACTTTGAGGGTGAAACAGAGGCTATGAGACTTGGCAAGGGTGTTATGCAGGAGATTGTTGGAGCTTTTCCTGGTATTGATGAAGCTATGAGTTATGCTGAGGTAAATTAATAGAATAGTTCTATATTCCCCCATGTTTTATAAATATGATAAAAACCAATAGATGCATTAGTTAAGAAACTATCTGTCTGTGCCAGAAATTATTTACATAATTTGTGTATGTTGAACAAGCAATGTATAAAAGTGGTCATAATTTAAAAGCAAGTTTAAAATGTTATACATTTGTCAGGTCATGAAACTGGTGAAAGGCATGAACTTCAGTGCTGTAGTATTTGATACTGCACCAACTGGACATACATTGAGGCTGCTATCATTCCCACAAGTAGTGGAGAGGGGACTTGGCAAACTAATGCGCCTGAAATCAAAGGTAATGTGTATAACTTATACTTCACACAATTAAACATTCGTTTTTCTTATTTCTTTTAGCTGTTTCGTTTGTTTTTGCTTGTAATGAGTATTTTATTTACATTGAAATCTGCTTTACTGCAACATGCATACAAACTTATTTAAATGAATCCCATCACTCATGTAAAAACGAATTTTAGAAAAGAGGGATATCAAGAACTATAATAAACCTTCAACAATGATTTCAGGTGGCACCATTTATCAACCAAGTGGCATCACTCTTCGGTCTGGCAGAATTCAATTCAGACATGTTCAGCAACAAAATGGATGAAATGCTCTCAGTTATCAGACAAGTGAACACCCAGTTCAAAGACCCCAATCAGACCACATTTGTGTGTGTGTGTATTGCAGAGTTCTTATCTTTGTATGAGACAGAGAGGTTAGTCCAGGAGCTAACAAGGTGCGGTATTGACACACACAATATTATCGTCAATCAGTTGTTATTACGGTCTTCAGCACCTTGTGAGTTATGTGCAGCTAGGCATAAAGTCCAAGAGAAGTATCTGGAACAAATTGCAGATTTGTACGAAGACTTCCATGTAACCAAACTACCTCTGCTGGATAAAGAAGTCCGAGGAGCAGCTGCTGTCAATTCGTTTTCAGAGTTTTTGGTGAAACCGTACGAGCCCCCAGCACCTTCGACATAACGCACTACCAGATCACAGTGACAGTATGTTGACACACATAGTGTTGTAGAACAGAAGTGTAATCCTCAAATAATAGATAAGAATGATTTATGGAATAACTAAAGATTGTGATTTTTTTCGTAAATAGACTGGGAAATGTGTTCATAACTTATGAATGGTAAGTAATAAATTAGCTGGTAAATATAACTGAAGTTCCATAGTGTGTTAAAATCCCATCCAAGAATTTTTTTTCTTATCATATAGTGTAGATAGGTCCCACTGTATTTGAGTGTTATACTTCCTTTCTGCAATATTAATTATAATGGTGGTTGCAATTAAATTATATTGTTAAGGTGCTTTTACACCTCCATGGATTATGAATAAACACCCCTTACAGTAAGCACACAATTTCTAAAAGGTTGCCTTTGAAACAAACTAGATAACTCATCACAAACAAAGAAATATTCATTCAAAATATGTTCCAAATTTGTTTGTAGAAATATCATATTATCCATTGAAATAAAACTATTTATACGGATTTTATCGCGATTTGGTTTAATTTTTACATTTTTTAACTTCCCGCCGTTTCGATTACTTTACAGCTTTTGTGGTCACGGGGCGGACTGAGGTATTAGTCATCCGCTCAGTGACTGTTACAATTAAACTACCCTTAATTTTTAATTAAAAATCAAACCAAATCGCGATAAAATCCGTATAAATAGTTTTATTTCAATGTGTAACAATCGCGTAAATCTAAGAAATACATTATCATATTATCCAGTGATATAAATATATTGAAAACCATAGACAATACATTTCTTTGTATTTAGATGTTGTATTCAAAGAGTATTTAAACCAATAGAAGTAAATATTGAGCGGGTATAAGGCTATGTTTTTTGCGTTGATTTATAAATATTCAACATTTAGTAAAATTTATATGAACAGTAATGTCGCATTATCAATTAAAATAGCATCATGATCCGCCTATAATATTCTATTGCAAAATATTCACTGCCTTCGACTCTTTGCTTCTTTCTTCTGCTGTATTTGTAAACAATCCCAGACTTCCAGTAATTATCATGTTCTAACCATACATAGTTCCATTTCAAGTAACAAAGATGCACCTGCATATTAAACCGAATATACCTAATCATTGGTTATGTATGCGCGAACTTACCGCTTACCGCTACCGCAAGCTTACCGTTCTGCTTGTCCTCCATCTGACACCTCATGAAATTATTACTTGTTTTGTCAAAACCGAATTGTTTCTCAATTGCCAATCTAAACATACGGTAATAAGGCTTATATTTCTGTGGCCTTTACAATAGTTTTAAGTCGCCGCAGGTAAAGAAATTGCCTTGTAACTTATTTAAATGGTATACACCTTTTAATATAGAAACCGGATAGCAATTTGATCCATAACAATACATTATTTTTGTCTTTAGCTGGGGGAAATTAGTCTTTCATTGAATAATATTAATAGAGATATCCTCTATGAACCTTATAATAGCTTTCCAGAGGAATAAATATATAATATATTGAAATAGTGTTTTATTCAAACAAATAATCTGTTTAATAAATATTTAATCCAAATCATACAAATTTTATAACTTCACATAAATTTCAACTGACATAATTGGTATTAACATCGTTTACTATACACACTACAACGAAATCTTTATAGCTAAATCAATTTGTATTAACTAGAAAAAAATACTGTCCATTTCTATCAAAGTTAACAGGGTGGTGGAAACAATAAACTGAACACATACATAGTTAGGTACATAATTTATTGCTACATCAAATTATTAAAATAAATTCAGTGGTATATTAGTATTCCACTTGATCGATTTTTACATTATTTCTTGATTTAATTTATTTGTTGATGCAAACTAATTTAACAAATTTGATTAAAATCATGTAAAATGTATACACCACCCTAATGGTCGCCACACACGTTCAAGTGCGTTTACGCAAATGCAGATTTGCACAGTAATAGCGTTACGTGTGTGTCGGCCATAATATTACTATGTTTTTAATTAGCAGGCTTAATCAACTGTGTAAAGTAACAATTTTATAATCAATTTATCAAAGCATTCAGTATAGACAGATGGTCCGCGAATTTCTGTGGAGCTGTCCAGTTAAAGCTAGCATGGCAGTGTGAGAGTGTCAAAGTTCGGCCAGTAATTGTCACGCAATTTTGACAGCACAATCGTTTTCCCTTTCTCGATGGTGGAAAATTTTATAAAGCTATCCTGCAGTCCACTCTTTACATCTACCAATATAAAATCAATATGTACATCAAACGCTTGATAAAAGCTTAAGACATTTGCGTAATTTACGGTGTAAATATATTCAATCGAAATAGCTTATTTAAATAATTAAACGCTGCAGTGAGTAATCTGAAATACAATGATAATAATAATTTAGTTGTACATTTCATGGTAGCCAACATGTTCACTGTGGTCGCGGCTTCAAATCCCAAGACACATTTCTGACTTTTCGGTGTCATGTGTGTATTGATTATAATCAATTACCACGTACTATAGCGGTGAATGAAAAAATCGTGAGGAAACCTGCATACCAAAGCGATTTATAAGAATTTCTACGGTATGTAAAGTCCGCCAACCCGCACTAGGCCAGCGTGGTGGACTATATAGTCAATCGTATTCTCGATCGTAGAGGAGGCCCGTGCCCTGCAGTGGGATGTATATTGGGCTGATACAGAAAGACAGTAGCACATTTATGTGCGGAGGGACGGATTGTCTACGAGTATTTATTTTTTTAATTATTCGGTTCAATGAATACAATCATGGCCAAACATACGTAAAATATATTCTAGTATACCTATATTTAACAATTGATAGAAATATAAGTTGATATGCCATCTTTAAAGCACATTGCTATTTCAAATATTTCATCTATGTAATAACCAATTTCGATTGAGTATATAAAACATTATAAAACGTCCACACTTACGTTAAGTATATTACAAATGCACCACAATAAACATTTCAAAACTGGTAATCATCTACTTCAACTACAATTCAACGATGAATTAAATGCACAAAAGCTGCGTAAACTACAATACAATGAAAACATGTGTAGCTAAGTAACTACAGCAAAATGCAATACAACAGTCGATTCATAACGAATAACAACCTACAACGGCAGTGTTTAATTTATTGTACATATATTTTGTTAATATAGATATTATCTTTCAGGTAAATTTAATGTCGAATGAAATAAAAAAAATACAAATATTTTTATTCTTCCATTTTGGGACTTTAATAATATCTATAAATGCCAAAAATGTTGGAATTTTAATTAACATGCTCACTGCGATATCCCGTGTTTCTAATTATTAAGAGATCGTTAATTAATGAGTCAATGTATAAATTGTCCAACCCAGTTTTGCATATTAAGGCCATGACAACTTAATGAAATTGTGTATGCAAGAGGACAATTGACTTCAAAGGCGTTGCTGTTTTACATACATAGAAATAGCTGCTAGTATATTTAAATTTATTATGCAATTTGCATGTAGGTATATGAGAAAAAAATGGGAATATGAACTGGTAACCATTATAGGAAGTCGATAGTTCCATGCATATGATCTATAAAACGTCGATGTGGAATTTCAGGGAAGGCCTTTGTTAGGAAGCAATGGCTTTTATATGACAATATTCAGTAAAAAGATTAAAATTTTACAATACCGCAGTGAACAAGCAAATGCACAAAATAAATAAAATATATTTATGTAACAATTTAATCCTTTCATAATACAAATGAAATACAACCGAAGCGAACGGACCCGTTATAACAAAAAATATAATTCATAATTAACACAACATTCCAATATAAAACAATGACAACATCAATATTATGTCTTTACCATGTTCAGGCGTAAAAAACCTCGATAATCTCAAAAGCTATTTTGTTTTTATAAATGTATCTGGAGGCGTAAAACAATGGCATCTCGAAGCCATTGTTTAAAATTATTCAATCGTACTTATCTTATTACTTTACAGAATAAAGTATGTACATGTGAAAACATTTGGTCGGATTTAGAAATACGTATTGGTCAATTATTGCAAGCCATTTTAAAGACAGGCACGGCAGAATAATGAAAATCTATTGCTTTATTGGTTGTAATAAGATCAATTGCACAATCGACTATACAATCGTACCCCCTTAAATATCAATTTTGTTAAAACCAGTGTAGTATCAAGCATGCAATAAAACACAAGAAACATTGAAATTATTACAACGGCGGACACTACTAATGCGTATTTCCGCGTTCAGTTATACAGAGCGTACTACATTGCAAACAACCTTGGACACTTCATTTGGACTATGACATAAACGACTTCTTTGTTCTATTCTGCTCATGGCTTTGTACTCAAAATCCGCATTTTCTGCTAAACATACTTTAGTAATAACTATTGGGGCGACGATTTTTACTAAACAAACCAATATTAAATAAAATTGGAACATAAACGAGCAATAAAATCTATTGACGCTACTGACTCTTTAATTCTGGACAGAACTGTAGAATCATAGATATGGTATGTGCCAAGCGCCCGCGCACGCGCCGCTCTCGAGTAAGAGCTTCGCAGCGAACACGCTCCAGTCAGGTGTCGGCAAACGATCGTCGCTAATAATATACGGGCCAATAACTGACCAATACAAATGGGAGCACAGTGAAAGAAAACCTACCTTAATTTACTCCATTTACACAAGTGAACAGTAACTCCGAGACGCCACAAAAGTCCGTATAAAGTTACATAGCACGTTTGTGTCAACTGGTGCGCGGTTGCGCGGGGATGTGGCGGGCGGCGAGCGCGGCGCCCGCCAGCGTGCCCAGCAGCGCGCCCGCGCACGCGCCGCTCTCGAACAACAGCTTGGGGGTGAACACGCCCCAGATCATCAGGTGGCGGCAGTGGATGGTCGCTGAGAGGGCGCACGCGAATACCTGGGTGGTGTGAGGGTAATTTTTTTATGCATATTCAAATTGACACTAAAATTATAACGTGTTTGATAACCGGATTTAACGGTCTTTATAATAAACCGTCTATCATGAGATCATAATATGGTAAACCAAATCTCTGCAACAAGCCCAAAACCGGTTTGCGTGGACACAAAATACGAAAATTAGAGGCAAACAACACGAATATTAAGAAACATCTATAACTTACCGTAGTTAATTAAACAATGTCAAAGGAGACAAATTAAACAAAATAATACTAAGGTTTGCCTTGATTATTAAACATTTAACCATAAGTTATGTAGAAGAATTAGGATACAACAAATTTAATTCCCTCTAATAGACATCGACAGCAACTTCTATGAAGTGCAGCAAGTCTTCAATTATGCTTGACATGTCGTACACCTGAAAAATAAAACTTACCCTAATAGCAAAGCAGAGTGCAAACTTGAGGCACAGTGAGAAGATAGCAGCCAGTTGCGTGCGCGGCCCGAGCGATGACGCGCCGTTCTTGCCCCACAGCGCGAGCAACGGCACCGCCGCGCCGAACATAAAGGGCATACCTGGAGACCAAATGCATATAATTATTTTTTATATTTTTTGATTTTCAATATACTGTACGGTCTTGAACATGAACTCTTTGAACTTCATTTTACTACAGTAATTTGGATACTAATATGCAATATGAAATATTATTTAAAAATAGTAACTTGTACATTTTTTTAGAATTGTTGTCAGCAGCTACTTCATATTCTAAAAAAGGAAATATTTTATCATAAAATTAACCGTGATTAGACGAATGATAAGCATTTCAAAACTAGGTTGGCACACATGAAACATATCTTTAAAGATAAGTAAAGATTAAAATACCGCATCATACGTCATAACCGTGTTACAACTTACAGTTAAGTTGTGCTAATAGCAACATGTAAAATTCCGAATCAGTACCCATCGTCTGAATTTTTGCCACCCAAAAGTGTTGATGTAGATATATGGTTATAAAATAATAAGCCAAATCATCAAACGTTTATTTAAAAAATGCAACGTAAATGTAAGATAATAGTCTATAGAAGACCAAGGTAGTAAATAGTAATAAATAGCTCCTCACCGAAAAGTTCAAGGGCAACCAATGCAGCGGTGATCGGTGGTCCAATGGACAGATAGTTAGGGTCCCCAGCGTGGAAGGCAGGCGCCCATCTTACATGTCCTAGCGTGGCGTGATGCCCTGTACCATAGAACTGGTACGAGGCCAGCAGAGCCCACATACAAGCGACGCTCGAATTGCATCTGGTCGATAAGGCTGAAAAGTTGTGTTAATTTTTAGATTGTAGAAATTGGTGACAGTTAAATATAAGGAACCAGTCAATTAAATGTTAATATTGTGTACAAGCAGTATCACGGATCTAGGATCACGTTCTCCGGGCAAAATTATTTTTACCTTTAAAATAAGCGATGGGATCGCGCTCCGTTACATTGTAGGAGGCATATAAAGACTTGAATACCAAAAATCAATACTGCTTACAAGTAGTACTTACAAAATTTGGTCGATCCTTCGCTCTTGAGTAGAGACACTATATTGATAGCCAAGAATCCAGACAGTAGAGCCAGAGCAGCGGCTGGAGCGAACGCCGCGCCCAACACCAGACAATTCGCCACATACAGTAGTAGTCCAAACACAATCAAAGGCAGGAAGGCGCCACGTCCCTCCCTTCTCCATAGTAACGCGAACATGGTCCCTATGACTAGCCATGAGCCTCTTGCTAGCTGCCTAGACCGACTAGGTGATCCTAATACCCCCCAACCGATCGCCCAGTGAGCACAGGCAAATAGACCAGCTAGAACCACGCCATAACCCTGCCACCCTATATGCCTCCTTGCAATAGCTACCACAGCTGCCGTGGCCCCTAATGCTAACACCAATGCGCCTCTTGATGCCTGCCCAGTAGCAGTAGATCCTTCAGAAACCCAGCAATCACCTTGTTCTTCCCTACATCCACGATAAGACCTGGTTATGGCTAAGACTACACCTGATGCCACCCAGAATGCTAAGGCCTTAATCATGCCAGTGTTCCACGCCATAAGACCTAGCACAGACAAAACCAAGAAAGATAATCCAGCACCTTCCTCTATGATGTAACTGTTGGATACCAAAACTGCTGCCGAAGCAACTAAAGCAGCTCGGGCAAATCTCTCGTAAAACTGCGATCTACCTTCATACCATCTTTGGGTGATACCATCCCAGTGCATTATCACCAGAACACAAGTAATAGCACCTGACACCAAACCAGTGCTTAGAATAATGGCGTGCTCGAGATCTTCAAGCAGCTTTAGATAAAATGCGGTATAACATATCCCGATACAGACTGCCATAGAAATAAGCCCGCATGGTACAAATGTACTGGCGAAGATGTGGGGCAGTCGCTCCATGGGCATGCCTTCCGTGATCAACCAATTGAAGAATATCGCTAGCAGAAGTAGTAACAAAGCTCTAAGCATAGACAAAGAATCGAATTCTACCCACACTTCACGGAATATTATTCGGATGTCGTCGATTAAATTCCTGAAAAGAAAAAGAAAAAAATAAAATACCAGTCACACATTTAGTCTTAAATATACAAAGATACATACATATGTGTGATTGCAAAAAAAAACTAAAAAGGTTTATTAATCCCATAAGAATATCCATTGAATGAAAACATTTGTTTTCTTGCGTGGATCGAATTATTACCCACTGTTCTATATAGGTATTAAAATAAGATAAAAATGTGTAAATAGTACTATCTTTCTGAATACCTGACGTCTGTAGCATATTTAGCAAGGTCATCGTCTGTTTCAACACCGGCAGCTTTGTCAATTTGCTCTCTCGTAGCGTTAATGAGAAGAGCTAGCTTGTCAAGCGACACTTGCTGGGACTCCTCTCCGTAACGCACTAGATAATGTGATACCTGCAATTACAAGATCATTTGCTATTTCTGTTTTTCGGTGTTGAAGTATTACATCGTATTGTAGTTAAATACGCATCTTTAACATCTGGGGGAATAAAACATTTGGCATTATTTCGGGTGCAAAGCGTGTGCGGCAACCTCATGCCAGGCATGTTATTTCCATACATAATACGCCTGACCTGCACTATTTGATAACTTACTCAATGTAGTAGACAAAAAAACTCAGGGATTCAAATAAGAAAAACATTTGCCTTTTTCTTACCTGTTTTAAATTGTTACTCAGATGGAGCAGTGTCTGAGGTATAGACATCTTTGGCAGCACTGGGAACAGAAGGTTGCCAAGAGAGGGCGCTGGCGGTGGTTGTCCAAACGCCGTGCTCATGGTAGCGGCCAAATCAGTCTGTTGCACCTCCCTTCCTGTTTCAATATCAGCACCTTCTCCACTTAACCCAGCGCCTCTATACGCGAAAAACGCTGCAGTGCGCTCTGCCCTACTTTCTCCGCCATGATCACCTGGTAATATGAGCAAAATTATATTAAAATAATGGTGTATATGGAAATTATGAAGGTAATGTGAAATACAACCATAATAGATTAAAGCAAATTATAAATATACAAAATTACACAATATTTAGCGAAATATGGGATATTAGCAGATATTGAATTTGTTGAAATATATGTACATAAAAATAATATTGGACACTTGAAGGTAAAAAATAGCATTAAAAATATAACCATTTTTATTATACAAACATAGCAAATCAATCCTTCTGTAAATTAACCATGAGGTAAAATAATGGAAACTTGTAGCAGGAGAAAAAAACCCAAGTCATTTCACTTGCAAAATAATAACACAATTACAAGCATTCTACTCTACCTACCCTCAGAGCTCTCATCTTGCGAGTCTAAAACAATATAAAAACATTGTTTCAAATATTTTTTTAAGTTTTTTTCCATTACAAACTGTAATTATATGTAACAAAAGTGTCAATAGATGCTACAAATGCTTTACTCTTTTTGAAACCAGATTTCATGGTTTTGATTGGTGTGTCAGCTTTGTTATAAGCAGTATAGAAGAAATTTTAAACCAATTTTTATTTATTAATATTAAAATTATAAGCCAACAATAATATCACCTGATTCAGTCATGCCATGGTCTCCAATCACATATAGTAGTACATCTGGTGGTAGTGTTTCTATAATTCTCTCCAATCTTCTATTAGTTTCATCTAACTTCCGAGTCATCTCTGGATGATTGGGGCCATATCTGTGCCCAGCATGATCAACCCCTAAGTAGTGAGCAATGAGAAGATCCCAATCATTCTTTTTTAGTTCATCATAGATCCTGGAATCAACTTCTGCAAACAAAAATTTTATGTTAAGTGGGTTATTGCTATTCACTGAACTTTAAAAAAGATTTAATGCTTATGGGTGTTTTTAAATCAAGTATACATAAGTATACATGGTTAACAAAATTGATGAGAACAAAACATAATGTGAATTTGTATTTTTTTAGTTCTCCAACTCATACTTATATCTTATTGGACTAATCCCACATCATGGGTGTACACAGTAGTTTTTATAATATTAGTAATATTTTGATAAAGTGTGTTAGGGTAACATTGTAATTAATACAAGGATGGAAGGGGTAAGAATGTAAATTCCTAATTTTTTTAGGAATTTATGTTCTTACCCCTTCTCATCCTTGTATTACGGTGTTACCCCAACGCACTCTATGTTAATGAGCTTAAATAAATGATTTGTTTAAACATGATTAAGCACCTGTATCAACAGTGTCTAGATCCCAAGTGTGAAATGAGTAGAGTGCATGCGAGCGCAACCATCTCCCTGGCATCAGACGAGACCATGTGTCATCGCCCAGCAATACTGCCTGGCCTCCACCCTTCTTTACCTGCATCAGATAATTACAGTGCTAAAATACCCACATTAGTACTACTGTCAACTTTATAAATAGTATAAAAATATACATAATATATTAATAAAATGTACATTTTATTAATGTATTGTCAGCATATCTCTTTTAGTTAGTTACCCTTAGTTCTATATCTAAATTACTGATACAATTAAAAAAAAATATTAACTAAAACCACTACTGATTATATTAAACTACTGAAATTCTACCACCAAGATACAAAAATATGTATGCAAAACTGTGTCAATTAAAATATTACCATTATTTATCTAACAGTAAGATATTTTACCTGGTCAATGATATTGTCTTCCTGCAACTCCATGGCAGCAAAATTGGAACTAGCGTCGATAAACGTTGGAAGAGAGCCTGTTACCAGCGCCTTGACTCTCTGCAGAGTTGTGGTAGGCGGGTCTGCCATAAAGCGAAAAAGACGCGTGCGTTCCGGCCACTCATTAAGGACGCGATGCATCACTGGTAATCGATTCTGGTATGCCAGAGGCTTCTCAATTTTCTCGTCATACTCAGCAAAGTCATATCTCAACGCGTCAACAAGCAAAAATACGACTTTAGATCGGGAAGGCGCGCACGCCATGGGAGCTCCGGGTATCAACAATATACGCCGAATTTTCTCATCCACACTGCACTTTTGAACCACGCTAGCGTTTCCCACGTCCCGTCCATCGCAGTCGAATCGCTCCAAAGGCACGCATTCAGAAACATCGTTAATGGTCTTCCGAGACAGGAGGAAACCATGCCCGAACATGAGCACCGCGGACAACACCAGATACGAAAACCATATTAGGTACAAAATAAAGTACAATTTTTCTTTCATTTTAGTCTTTTCAAATAACTCCTACTTTAAGTTAGAATATAAAAAAAATTAAATAACAATCGCAACATCCATCATCGCACAAATTCGATTTACATTTTTGACAGATAATTTATGACTACTGTCATCTTGATTTCTGCATGACAGCTGACAAAAATGTGGCCAGCTATTTCATTTCAATGTAGTCCACGTTCGCGTTATAATAAAACATTAATGATTAAATACAATTTTATTTTTAAACAATGAATAGTGTGGAATATGGATAATACTAAATTGAAATCATATTTAAATAATATTAAACGATGTCACGCGACATGCAAAATGCAAAGTGTGCTATTTACGCTATTTGACGTTTCTGTCTGTCAAAAGGCCTGTTCACTGTTGTTATAAATTGACTTCACATTTGCCATTTACCTTTACCCTTTATTTAAACTGATTATATTATTTTGTAGGAAGTAACCAGGTGTTAGTGATTAAAATAGTCGAGAATCTGGATCAGTACCTTGTGGAAATAGGACACATAACCTAACGTCATGCCAATTACTCGGTTTTGAAACTTCCAATAGTGAAAGAATGTTAATTCATGCAACCAGTGGTGTTTTATGTCTGAAGACGTGATAAGTTTAGAGAACTGTTTATCGTGTAGCATGTTAGTATCGCAACAAAGATGTCTCCACCAAAAGTTAACAAGGAAAAATTTCGACTGCTTGACTTGACCAGTGACGACGACTCGGAAGACTTACAATTAGAAATTATACCAAGTAGAAAAAAGAAGATAACCAGGTGACGAAAATATACATTATAGTTTCCTTAAGAATATATTTTTATTTTGATAATTTAATATAAACACTATAATTTAATAACAATACATAATACATAAACTTACGCCTTTATCCCCGAAGGGGTAGGCAGAGGCGCCACCAGGACACCCACACTTCGCCCTGTGTGTTTCGTCCCATGATGTGATAGGGGGCGAGCCTATCGCCATATCGGGCACAAATTCCTGACTCCGGGCTGATAGTGAATAGAAAAATCCAATATCACTTCGCCCGACCCGGGACTCGAACCCGAGACCTCAGCTTTGTAACCGTACCGTAATACAACTACGCCACCGAGGCAGTCAAAAGTTTAATAACAATAAAGAGGTTCAAAGGCTGTTTTTCTAATTAAAACAAAAATGTTAACAAATTTTTTTGAAGAATGTTCTGCTAACAAATTGTATTTACTTATGTGCCATTAATCTAATATTTTTAAGTACATATATAAAATATGGCTATTTTCTTCAATGCAAACCATCACAAATCATAAATAAAATTAATTAAAATTAAATCACAACATTGCAAAAGAATTGGCTTTAAATACTTTGGAACACCCAATGAGTATCATTTTGGTTTAGGTATAGATATACTAACAAGGAAATGTTGTCATAATTTATTTAAAAAATATTTATTCATCAGATCGGCTTAGGGCACACGTAATATATGTGCCAATTGAACAATAAGTGTTTCAATAGGACTGATGTGTTTTTCTCGTTTACCTTATTCACAACCATATCTATTGACTTATTAAGTTCAATTTCATGCATTAATAAACTATTTGAATAAATGTTCTATTGACTTTCAAAATGTTATTTATCATGTAAACCTTATGCACTATTTAATTTTTCATTGCCTTTATTTGAAAGGTATTTAGACAATAAAATTTACATTCTGGCAAATAAAACTTAACACCCTTAACACCAAAGTTTAAAGGAAGGAACAAATACTAGATGTATTTACATGGTCAAATAAGGTTTTTCCATTATTAATACTTTTAGTAATTATTGCCATTTTCAATCCTACGATATCTACTGCCCTCCTTGATGATTTCAAAACATTGCTTTTAATTAATAGGATTAAATGAAAACACACAAATAATTTTAAAAGCTTTCACTTGTAAAGAGTAATACTTACTATTTTTCAATAATTGTTGTCTTATCTGACATGGTTCTGAATGTGATCAATGATTTGTTTGTTTGATTTGTTATCAGTGTTTTTATATCAAAATCAAAGGTGCAACAACTTGCTGGAACTTTAAATGTATTTAAAGTAAAATATGTAACAAAATGAACAGAAACAAAAATATAAATAAATAAAAAATAAACCCAACAGTCACATACATAGTCCTGACCCCACACTAAGATCGAATATTTTGTCATGGGCATCAGAAACTATGAGAGCATTTTCAGTCTCACAAACATCCACACCCGAAACAATTACCTGTGGTTCACACAAATATTTGCTTTGGTACGGGAATCGAACCGCTGCCTCTCGTTTCAGAACCGGCGTCTAACCAACTGCGCCACGGAGGTTGTCTAATGACTAAACTATGTTTTTTCAAACTTTATGTCTACATTTACACCTTTTTTAATAAAACATGGAATGGGCTGTTAAAAAATCTATAATAATCATATGAACCATATTAATCAGTGTTTTTTTTTTCACATGCTACCTGGCAGTAGCTCCTTAGCGCGAGAGTGCTAGCGCGCCCACGAACAAATTATTGAGATGTCCTGGGCGAAATTCCTTTAGCGTTCTGAACCCAACACAAAAACGAATAAAATATTAATAATTGCCTAGGCTTGCATAATCGCTTCATTTCATGCGCTCCAGACGGCCCCCGTTGTTTCCTAGGTACCCTAATTTATACCTATAAATTCTCGCATACCTCCTTACAATGTTCTTCCTTCTAGGAGAGAGAGGAACAGAGTAGCCACACAACCGACAACAGAACCAAATCTCAGTACGGAAGTGCAATGCGCTCTACGATGGGCGGTTCGAGGCACCCTGCTGCTTTGGCTTCTTATGCTGACGTGGATATGTGCAGCGCTGTACGACCAAGTCACTACCATGAAGATCGATATCGCAAAAAGTATGTATTTGTTTATTTGATTTAGATTTAATTGATTTTAAACATGTACTTGCTTTTCTGAGAGGCACCACGTTTGGGTGCCAATACAAAAACCTTAGCTCGTGCAAGTTAAAACCAACAGGATGAAAATATGATAAGTAACGTACGGATTGCAGATTCTTGGAATAGATAAGCGTATTTTTAATTAAAGATCTACGTTTTCAAAAGGTACATTTTTTAAACGACAAGTGACGAGTTAAACAGGTCGCTCACCGATGTTGAAAGTTACGCCTGTTCATAAATAGGAGCAACGCAAGTCAGATATTATTACTAAACTCTGCACAGCACAGCACTTGCACCTTAACAGTTAAAAACTTAATGCCTGGTAATTTCACCGGCTTCCATGTCATTCAAACTGGACACAAAAATGCTTACATACTATTGTTTACCGACAAAAAATAAACAAATTAAGAGTAACTACGAAAATATAATATTTTTATCATTGTAAAACAACAAACAAGCGACATAAAATGATACAAGTGCTCATCAACTGGTCTTAAAGCTACTTGACTCCGTGTCCGGCAATTAACAGGCCGAGATTACAACGTGTCTGCTATATCTAACGCAGACGCTTTATGACAGGATATATAACGATTAATATTATCGAATTCGTGATTTCCTGCACCATATAAAGCAATACATATTAAAATTAATCCTCGTTGGATGATTCTGGCAATTTTGCTATGTTTTATCTTTATATCTATATCAGTTTATTATATACAACTGTAGATGACGTTATTAAATTACAACACTATCGCAGACTCGATCAAAACACTTTAAAATGATTAAAAAGGTTGTTAAATCAAAAGCAATACATAGATATTAAGCTACCCTGCCTAATTACGTTTACGAAAGAGTTCGTGATCAATTCCATGATGTAAATTAAATGCGATTTACTCGAAATTTGAAACATTATTTGATACTAATTTTATAGTCAAGTATCACAAATAAATCTTTAAATATTTTGCCAATATTAATGACAAAGAATTAGTTAAAATAATGTATTTATTTATGTCGCAAACCACGTCAAGTCGTTGCAATATTAGTTAATTTGCCTCAAATATTATTTTCAGGCCACAATTTGCTTTAATAGTATACATGTACTTATTTAAAGCATACAGCGATAACAAGTAATTAGCGCGTCCAAATCAGAAACACCGTGATTGTATATAAAAAATGTTTTCCCCACGGAAAAAGATAAACGGTATCTCATTCGCCAAAACCTCGATTAATTTGTTCCAAAAGAAATATATTTTCGTCATCATCACTATCTTCAGTCATATGAATTGCACTGCGAAACATTGTTGCGTCCAAAAATTACTACAAAGACCTATTGGAAGTTGCACTCATCGGCTTCCTGCAACCGTTATCAGTCCTTGAAATGATTTAGGTCGTTGGAATTAAAAACAAACACAAATATTCAAAAGCGTGTAAATCAATTTTGCGCCTCGAACCGAGCTGTGTTTTAATATTCCTGTATTATTTTGCCAATGTTTTAAGTTAACATATTAAGTAACTTCATTACAGTTGAAAAATAATTAAAGTGTTACAAATTGGAACAGCACTCACGCTGCCGTCAGCGTCCGTAACGGTCAAAGAATTAGAGATATTGCTAAAAGCGTATTTATGAAAGTGATGTCAGAACCAAGTCAATTGGAGAACCGTACTCCTTAGTCTCTGTACAAACCTTGTATGCATAAAAGTATTGCTATATTGAGCTCTCTACTTTCACAATTTAACATAATAAAATGGTTTAAATGTCAACATTTTGAAATTTAACATGTTACGTCAGACGCACACATTTCGGCTTAGGGCAATTTTTATGTCATTTTACAAACTAAACTCACTCGAGTTGGATTGCCTGACCTGTGATTGAAAC
Organism: Deilephila elpenor; assembly: GCA_949752805.1. Classification (NCBI taxonomy): domain Eukaryota; kingdom Metazoa; phylum Arthropoda; class Insecta; order Lepidoptera; family Sphingidae; genus Deilephila; species Deilephila elpenor. The sequence continues at coordinate 8,405,165 of OX457112.1, forward strand.
TTAGGTCCCCAGAGGTCACAGAACGTGCTGCAACAAAACAAAATAGGCGACAAATAATACCTAGCATACTAGGCGAAAAAATGCATTTTCATATCTTCTACGAGATTCACAAACACTTTCTGTTTTATTTTCTTCTTGCTAATAACAAACAATACCGTGAGAGTTCTCTCGGTGTTTGTAAACTATGATCACTATGTTTATGAAGGACATATGTGTAATGTTACATCCAGTGTCTCTATGTGATGCGGCGTCGCTAATACGCATGCGTCGCCGCGCCTGCGTGACGTCATTAGCAGTTCTCGCTACGTCCTCCTCAGGGACCGTTGTGCTCCAAACAAAAGCTGACCGCCAGCTTGTGGTTTGTGTAATACGTTTATTGAAGCACACATACCCTGAGTGCTGTGCTAACGGAGATAAATAGTGCGGTTACTGTGTTATTGTTTTACAATACCAAATCGCGATTGCGAAACATCTGTGTGCCAAAAATCTTAACTATATTTATACTTTTGTATTTTTTTTGTGGGTTTAGTAATTAATATGTTCAGTCTGATGAATGGTTTAGTGTTTATAGTGCATAATTAATGAATATTCTATGTATTGTTTTTAATAGGAATCGTGTTACCGCGCATGCGCTGTGTTCATTCACCGCCTACCCCTAGCTTGTAGGTCGATACCATCATTGTCTGTACTTAGCTTATCACCGAAAACATCATGTTATCTTATCGTTTATATACTCTGAGTCATATCTAAAATGTTATAGGTAATAGCTACATCGAATGTGAATATATTGCATCAAAATTACTAAAACCATCAATGTCCTTCATTATCGTCTGTGTGGGTGGACCACGTCATTATCCAAGTACTGCCGCAAACCATTTTATATGCATTAGTTTTTTTTTATTTTGAATACAAATTGCAGTAATTTGCCAAAAATAAGCAAACATAACGTGCAACCATTGCTTTGTAAACACAAAAATAGAAATATTATAAGTTTATACAAGAAAAGCAGCTAAATTCAAAACAACACTATAAACATAAAGTATTATCCAAATCTACGATTGTTTTGCTGCAAAGTATAATAGACAGATATCTTTTTCGGATCTGTCTGTAATCAATGTACGCCAGTATGATATTTTTTGTAGTTCGATTTGCCAATAGATAATATGAATAAACCGATCTAACGGTTTTGAAGTTAAAAAGGATCGTCGATTTTTTTACAACCAAATAATCTCTCTGACTAAACTCGTTTGAAGGACATTGTAGCCAGAGTAACTACTGGACATATTGAGACTTAACATCTTATGTCTCAGGATGGCGAGCGCAGTGGAATTCAAAGGATTCCTTGTAATTCATGGTGTTGTTTGGTTTTGCTACTGTCCATGAGCGGTCGTATCGCTTACCATCAGGCGAATGGCATGCTCGTCTCGCCATTCATTGCAATAAAAAAAAAACTCGTATTACAGATTGCCTACGAAGTTACGGTGCACGAATGCATTGTTTTCAAAAAAAATATCTCTCTTCACATTTTATGACATTGGACTAATAATATTTTATTAGATTACGAGTATACATGCTTGTTATGTATATTATAAAAACATATCTCAAAAAATGAATAATTTTCTTTTCTTTTATTTGTTCAGTTACAAATTTCGCTACACGCCAATAGAATTACGTGAATAAATCTTGACATGTGATATAAAAACAATCCTTTTGCATTTAATCGAAGATTTTGCAAATAAAAATAGTCCATTTGCAATAACCAAGAAGTCATATTATTATTGCTGTATTTTATACGTCTTAAATTATAGTTGGCGATAGGTTTAAAATTCTACAAATGGTTTTCCATAGTATAGAGACATTGCTCATCCTAATTTATATATAGAAATGTTTTATGACAAATATATCAGCTAGCTAACCCGCCTACACATCCACGATAACTCCTACGAATTATTATCAACGTATTGAGAAAGAAGCATCATAGGCAAACATTTATTTATTTATTTTATACTCTATATTATACATGTCATGTTCCATAGTGATAAATATATAAAATAAAAATGAAATAGTACAATGGGTGACCATATCGCATTGAGCGATTTCTTCCTGGCAACCTTTGGATGAACAGGAATTGTTGCATTGACAAATAGGCCTTGACTCGAAACAAGAAATTCTAGATTTCAACATATATCTAAATTACTTCATATACGTCTAACTGATGGTCACTAGCATTATATTTTACAGTTTCAAAAGGATTAAGAATTAGTCCACCATAAAATGGTGTATTGCGGATTTTAATTGTGGTCTTTAATTCCCAATTAACAGCAATAAAATAATTATTCACGTGACATACATTGGCTGATACATACGATATTCTTTTGTAACCATACTTGTTTTCTATATAACAAGGTACATTGACAGATCCGAGCACATTCGTGATTACCTACATGACACAAACACATCCTTGGACTACTACTTCGTAATTATCTAGGTTATGCTTCATAGTATAGAATTTATAGATAGTATGCCGTGCTTTGAGGCAATTTTGCCATGGCTATTTTTGAATTCAAGTTTAACAGCTGTCATAATAGATCACATCTATTTTCTATTCATGGTGCTTTACATCTGGCTTATCTAGCTGTAAAAGTCTTTTTAACCGCGATCTTCACCTCTTCTAGTTCGTTTTTTGGTCTCCCGCATTGCTACGCTGGGGACTGTACATAGAATAGTTTATTCTTAACCGTTCCTACTATAAATTTACCATTGGATTAATTTTGCTGCGGCTTAAAGTCAGCCCAGAGACTGTTATTATGTTGTAATATGTTAACTTATATCATCTTAATGGCATAGAGATTGTTTTCATGATGCCTTTTTATTTTTTAGATACATCCAAATACCAAAATAGACTGACTTAAATCTTGCAAAATTAAGGAATCTAAAAGCAAAATGGACTCAAAGGTGATCCACATCACGTTCTAAACGAGAGTTTCAATTTGCGTATATTGGCTTTTAAGTAAAAAATGGTCCTTCGAGCCAGATAAATTTTACTCCAAGAATACCTAATTAGTTTCACATTAATTTTAATTAATGTGTACAAAATTAGCTATTTAACTGCGGGTTAACTCATGCGTGCTTATACTCGAGTAGTGTTGTTGGAAGCAGTTTAAATTTTAATCAGTTCGCGCTGCAGTGTCTCGAGTGCCGCATTGTAGTCGGTTTAATAAATTATAACTTTGAACGATCCATGTGAGGCAAGCTACCCCTATAATGTTACGTTCATGTGTAGAAAGTTCCACGGTATATTCTTGGTTTTATCAAAAGTTATTGATAATACAGAATTGACTATGAAGGAGAAATTAAGATTTACTTATTTTTCGAAGGTTTAGGACTGATGATGGATGCCTAGTGACGGACGAAAATATTAAAATATGTGTTGTTGATTAAAGGCATCCTTGAGGTATCCACTCTTATTACAATCGAGATATTTTGATAAGTGGGCCAAAAAGCTTAAAACTGCATTCATCCACGTCATCATTCATTAACCGCCTAATTTTCATTTAATAACTGTTCGTAATTTAAAAGATGTGTGTTCAAGAGTTTAGTCTACTTTTCTTTGCCTATTTCAAAGGAACACAGGTCTGTGTTTTATACATCATAAGGTGTTGTGATAAATGGAGTAATTTCTTGCATATTATTATTATCATTAAATATATTTTAATTTATTTTATGCGTTATATTTTGGACTCATGTTGCGAAATCAGAAATGTAAATTCACCTCTAGGGCTTAAGAATGAGTAATACCACGACACAGCAGATAAATTATGATCATTAGGGGCTGCGGCCGGATTAAATGCAAATGAAAAATTTGCATGTTTTGCCCTATTCACATTTTGTGTGTGAATATTTTAATGAAATTGTGTTAATTGTGTAATTTATGTTATGGGTTATCCGTTATTGTAATAAATATGACTTAAAATTTAGAAGGCGTATCTACATATACCTTCAACCATTTTTGCGTAGTTGTAATTGTATTTTAGTAAATGAAAATATGAAATCAGCAACTCGATTATTGCATATAACAAAAGTTGAAACGCATTTGCATACTTTTAGTAATCATATTTTCTTTTGTTTATGTAATTGTGATTAATTTAATCAACATAATATATTATGTTTAATCGCTATCTCCATCTCTCCCGCCACTATCGCAATGTTGCAGTTTCATTATATTAATACACGTATGGCCATTGTGATAAATATTAATTAACTAGTAATGTTCGTTTTTATGACATCAGCTTGATGTATGATCAAATGGTTCTTCATGGAAGTAATCACCCAGATTCCCTGAGGAGTAGTACATACGATACCTAGGTTTGAAGACGAATGTGGGAGGGAACAAGTTGATAAGTAAGGGTTGGAATACCGCGCCGCCGGGTATTGTTTAATATATTCATTTATTTCAATGGTTACAATATTGGCAGAGGTCTTCGTTGCGGTTATCGTATTTAGGTCAATTCATTGTTTTGAAGTAGAGTTTTAACTGTTTACCAAGTGTATTTTCGGATAGATAAATTAATATTGGCTTTAGCCAGAATTAAATTTTAGTCATTAATATTTGGTGCGCCTAAAGTACTACCATCCGTATCACTACCGGATCAGCGTATATACTTATTGGTTTTTCTTAAAAAAAACTAAGGTGTTTTCTTTCATTCATCCACGTAAAGAAACTTATTTATCTAAACTCTCAACACGATGACAAATATAACAACATTCTAGAACTTGTGTTTTGACCTCGAGAAACGATAGTTTATCTGCAGTCTACTCTAGGTCTATAAATATGTTTAAAAATGAACTATGCGTTTGCCTAGAGAGGCAATCAGTCTAATGCCTTCCATTTAGTTGATTGACGGCCGCGTAAATTGTTCCGCTGATAAAGTCCAGCATTATCTCAGATGGAAATTGTGGAGTGAACTTTCATTACCTGCGTCATTGTGATTATATTGTATAATGAGGCAATGGTCATGCAGTTAGAAATTTAGATACCTTTGAAATATAAAATGAGTAAGTTAATCAATTGCCGTCATATCGCAAGAGAGATTATCGTGTTTAATATGAGCGGTAAAAATATCAATTTATTGTTTTTATGAAATTACCTTAATACAGAACAGTCATTATAAACAACGTATGTATTGATAGCAGTAAACTAGATCGATGACCTTCCCTTCACTCCGCGTGTAGTAAGACAATTAATTACACCAAAGGCATGAACGTTATGATGTGCAAATGGTATTCGATCGACTCGTTATCACCAATTATGACTTCCTAAATTATACCTGACTAACTTGATTCTGACGTTAGTAAACTAAATTGAGAATATATTATAGCGTATTACGTTGCAAAATTGTTTCGAAGATCAAGGTTAATCGATATCTATAAACAATATCCACAAAGTCTTTGATTTCAATGTCAACGTGTAAATGACCTTACATGAAGAAATGTCGTATGCACTAGACACTTGGTCGCGTTCGCAAGTACGCGTGTTTAAGGACAATAAGTTACCATTACATTGTTGATAATGATGTAGACTGGCCCCAGACCATTCGCATGGTCACGTGGCACGACATTCGTTTACTTAACACCAAACATAGTTTGCGTGTACTTGAACAAGTGAATGAATTTATAATAGACTAACAAAATGTTTGTAACAATGCAATACACGTCAAACGAAATTATACGTACCAACAGTAATCACATAGATATGTTTATTCCTATCACCTGAATCATCTCGAATTTTGTAGATTTCAGATAAGTCAATGTCGTAACAACATGGCGATTCAACGTCGTATCATACAATTAAGTCAGTATAGTTTACATTGAATTCACAGGCACACAGACGTCTCGCGTCGCGCGTCGTCGATAATATCGATATCTTTAACCGGCTGTTTGTAGCTTGCAGGAGACTACGTTAGACATAAACAGAAGTTTTATATGTAGAGTTGTATACAAAGTTCATTCGACACATCGGCACGGCACCGCGCGCACGTCGTCGTGTTACAGTACAAGTGAAAGTGATAAGTTCGGTGCGGATGAGTCTGCGGTAGCAATTCAGTGAGTTATGGAGAGCGCGGTGCACGCCGCCGTCCCGCTGCGGGTCGGCAAAAAGATGAGGAAGCGCCGGGAGCTGGATGCTCTGGTCGGGGGCGGTGGCTCGCGCGGCGGCCGGCTACTATCAGCTTCCAGCGATGAGGGCGAGCCCTGGGGCAGGAGAGCTACCAGGCGCCGGCGGTCCAGGCCGTTCGTGAGGCTCGCCGCGGGCCTGGCCCTGTGTGTTTGTGTGGTCTCCGCCGCAACAGTGCTTTGGCTATTCGTGGACGTGCGACGACAGATAGTGTCACTGCGTATCGAGATGGACAGAGGTTCGAGATATTGATTTTTATGCAAAGCTTTCTTACTTGACCCGAATCCGAGCATTGTTTAAGTTGAATTTTTAATGTTGTAACAAGAGCGTGGGTGTGAGTTTAATTTATCTCCCTGTGCGAAACCTTTCTATAATTCACTGGTGCAACGCGTTCCATGGCCAAACAATGGGATTCACACCTACACAGAGTTAGTCACCTTCTCTAGAAATATACATGTGCATTTTAAACATTACACAGAATTTCATTAACAAATTAAATCCTATTTGGACTTGGATGTGACGTAAAATTGAAGGCCCTCCAATGTTTGCGATATCAATATTGTTTTAACACATTTTAATTTAGAAATCTTAACGCTTGCTCAACCTTGCGCATATTTGTGTTAAAACTCATTACAAAATTTAAATTCAATGAAATTATACCATTGATGTATGACCTTATTTATCTTGTTTTTATGTATGTATTCTGCCCTTATTAGTATACTCGTAATATCCCTACACCGTTAACCAAATTACTTAGACTTGGCTTCGTAAAATTCATTTTATTTTTATTTATAACTTCGTTTACATAATCCGTCCCTTCATTAAATTTTTTCCCTATCAATAGATTGATCCCTTTTCATTACGGCCCATACACATGCGTGTGTTGCATGCTTTTTATTGATGTTAGTATAATAAATCAATAAAGAATACATATAATACTACATATACCTAGTTTGTCATTAAGTTAGACAAATCTAGTTAATTATCCAAACGTCCTTAGTCACAATTCGGTGTGTGACCGTGAGTCAACCACATTGCAGGATATATTACGTGCGGTCTCCAATTTCGGTCCTTAATTATTACTTATTATGCATATCGCCGACTTCAAGAGCACGTATTGTTTTGATGTTTTTTGCACGTTGACTACTATATCGTGTATTAGTAATACAGTACACGCAAGGACTATCAGTCCATATATGTCCCACTGCAGGGCAACGGCCCTCCTCTACAATCGAGAGTACAATTGAGAGAGTTTACGCCATATAGTCATGTAGTAACGCTTATTGTATCCATATACATACGAGCCGTTTTTTCGTCACTTATCATTCTGACATTCGCCAGCTAAGGTATCATACGGACTGATCAAACATGGACTGTAAATCTAGAGATTTTGTGTTAGATTCCTTTGGTTCGGACACTTTTTATGTTACTTTTGATTTATTGAAGACACGTTGTCTTTCCTGATTAACATTTGGGCTTGTCTATACAAGCGAGCAAATCTGCCATCATATCTGCATATGGCGATAGCGCCATACGGACAAATCTACCATCATCATCATCAGCCTAAACTGTTGTCCACTGATGGACATAGGTCTCCTCTAACTTGGGCCATTTCACCCTGTCTGTCTCTTCGGTTAAACCTGTGACATTGTTTAATTTCTCAGGATATAAGTTAGATATAAGCTGACGTGAAAGTCTTTGAATATTATCTCTGTTAGATTATGTCTTGTGTTGCCTAGATCTTAAACACATCACGCCTCTGCCTAGTCAATTTGCAGTTCAAACTTGTTTAGTCTACCATAAATGTAACGGTACATTTATGATCTCATAACACAAATCACTTTTGATATTCTTTGTATATGTCTCAAGTTGAAGCATTTGTTTCTATCGTTATATCTACTGATCCTTGCATACATATTTCATCATCATATTATTTCTAGTCCATATCCATATGAGTAATATTGGTAAAACCCCTTTATGAGTGCTCGGAATTAATATACCTTCTGGTATTACGTCACAGTAGGTCTAAACAGCCCTTATCTTCTCTGACAGCAATATGGAATATCCGAAGTTTTGTTGGTTGCAAGATATTACGATATGCAAAACCTGTAAAAGCCAGAGTGACTCGCTCAAGTATGTTACCTTCCAGGATCAGTCTGTCTATCAATAGTGGACCAGAAATGATAATTTTTCACCCAATTATACTCTATCTAATCTGCAGTACTCTATCTGTATCAGCTCAAATGCGTCCCACTGCAGGGCCTCCTCTAAGCGAGAGTACGATTGAGAGGGGTTAGGTCAAACTCGCTACGGTATGCAGGTTTCCTCATGATGTTTTCCTTCATCATTATAGTGTGTGGTGATTGACTAGCTATCAATACACACATAAATCAGAAAAGTCAGAGATGTGCCCTCGGATTTGAACCCGCGACCACCGTGGAACATGTTGGCAGGCGCGTCTAGTCCGTTACCAACAGGCCTCCACGCACTTCAACTATAGCATATTAGAAGGTTTTCAACTCAAACCAGGTGCATTGCAGCCACCCTGTCGTGCCAGATGGTTTTGAATTTCTGAAAATAAAGTCGCAAAACATATAAATTTACCAAATGGTTTTACCAAAAGTCATTAAATTTTATGTTTGATATTGTTATAAAGTAATTTGCTCTGTTAGGTACCAGACATGTCGATTACTTTGTGTTGTAATGGTTTGATTTGGAAATATTTTTACCAACCGACGTCAGTAGTATGTTTATCAACATTCTTTACGCCTATTTGGTATTAAATTGGTTTCTTTGTGCCTATTTGTTATTAAACTAGCTCTATGTATAAAAAAACGTTTTCTTTCCAATTTTTACTTTAAGGGATATTTGAGTTTATCTAAGAGATTTCATTCTCATGATGGGATTTCAAGTGAAGTTTTAAGAATACCTAATAAACGATTACTTGGAAATAGGGCCCTGCGGTTAAAAACCGAAATATAAATGTTGTCAGTATCGTCACGTAGATTAATAATTATTTTTACGTAAAGCAAAAGTTTTTCCCCTATGTTTATGACGTAAGTTTACAGATAAAACATATAATTTCAAATTTTAATATGGCCAAACAGTTACCTCCTGTAGTGTCTTTTGGCTTAAAATCATTAAGCCTTTATAATATGACGTAATTTTGAGCCCTATCAATCGAATTCTCGGTTGTAGAGATATCCGTGCTAAGCAGTAGTCCATTATGGGCTGACAGTACTATAAATGTGGCTGCCACTTTTGATCCATTACAGTAAAGATTCAAGACACAGTTACGTTCTAAATCGTGTCACTTTGTTTATACACCAGAGCCTCATGTAGTGTGCCCATTCATGCTACCCTTAAAATGCAAGCATTGTTTGTGACTGCGATGTCATATTCTAGGTCAAAGGCTTTTAGCTGTTTTGGAGCACAGCCAGAACTCCAGGCGTACTTTGCTTCATGTTTCCACGAGAGCTGTATGAGTGGGCGTTGCCTTGTACCGAAGCCCGGACACGTCTTTTATTCGTCCTGACAGCTGAAATGGATTTTCTTATATGTTTCTTATAATATATATATCTACATATGTATAAAAATGTTGTGCGGCCGTTGCGTCCACTATAGTGGAATTAGGGTTAATGTAGTTAAAAAGTGATGTGAAGCTTTATTGTTCGATCAAACTTTAATTAATGTCGTCGACATTGGTAACTTCATGAAAGATAATAGATACTTTATTCACATAAGTTTTGTATAAACTCACTACTTACTTTTAATTTTGGCTCGACATCGCGTGTACTTTCTTGATAAATTCAACCTCTAAATGTGACTATTGTTCTCTATCACTCTTTCAATTTCACACCTGCTACAGCGTTTATCTCATGGACCCATCTTGTATCGACAAGAAGTCATCGGACTTACCTTGATTCCCTTTTATGTTCCCTGTAATTCTGGATATTATTGCTGTTACCAGTTTATCCTTGTCTCAACTATTATGGCAAATCCAATCACCTGTTTGTTTTTCGCCAGGTATCGTAGCAGTGCTTAATTAGCCATATAGTTAGAGCAATATTATCCTTGTTTTGGCACATCATTACCATGATTTAGGAATTCCCCAGATAATATATCAGTACAATGATTTATTAATAAACGTTGCGAGTTGTTATGTAGTCAGTTACTATACCTGTGTAATTACCGATATATTTAATAAATTTATCATTAGTCCTTAACAAGGAAACGTAAAATAATTTATACTTAAAAGACCTGCATTGTTTTTGACGTTAATTTTACTCATAGTGATGATGTAACTATTTTCTTTGGACAAGATTGAACAACCTAATAGATATCGAACATTACGCCAAAATACATTATTTTTCGTATTGTTAAATTTTATCTCGTCCGAGTAGCCCGAGTAGCCACGTTCCTGCTACAATAGATAATCTGTATCTAAGTAGAACATCTCCAACGTAGGCTCGTCAAAGGAATTGTATCTAATCACCGAAGCCACGAATCAAACGGACACTCCTATAGTGATAAATAAATATACTTACCCAACAGTCACATACATAGTCCTGATCCCACACTAAGATCGAGTCTTGTGTCGTGGGTATCAGGAACTACGAGACACTTTTCGGTCTCACAAACACCCAGACCCGAAACAAATACCTTTGGATCACACAAATATTTGTTTCGGTGCGGGTATCGAACCCGCGGCCTCTCGTTTCACAGCCGGCGTCTAACCAACTGCGCCACGGAGGCTGTCATGATATTATTACTCAATATATGTCCTGTCTAATGTATATTGAGTAATACTTTTGTGAAAGACTGGTTATTGGAATTATATTAAAGTGAAGTCAGAGGGACTGAATAACCAACTAAATTGCACAATAGGTAAAAAGCAAGCTCCGAAGAACGTGTTGCTGCAAGTTAAATGTTAGCACCGAGGACAATAATTTAGGAGTTTAAGAACCGAAAAGGTCTTCGTAGTTTCTGATACCGACAACACAAGACAATTAGCTTAACATTAAGTTAGGAACAAGTAAGACTGCGAGCGAGTATTGATTTTATTCACATTTGTGCTTCTTCCCAATTAACAGCTTACTTGTGTGGCAATGAGGAAGATAGTATATTTTAATTTATACTTGCTGTTAGAAGCGTAGTTATTTAGTTAAACAATACTGTAAACTGGTTTGACTGACTCATATCGTATATATTGTCTCATTAATTATAATAATGTAAATAATTTGCTGCTCGCAAGGATTACGTAGATGTCTAGACTATTATTTTTTATCGTTTATTGGCATTAAAGTCTTGGATTTTTACATTCCACAATCTACGTCACCTTTAAGACCCAAAGCATAATCATTGTCGTAGGTTACCAATTATTTCTGTTTCTGGCTATCTGTCTTTTCAGCAATAGAAATCCTGTGATTAAAGAGTAATTTATTACCCTTAAGTAATTACTTTTGTACAACGGCACAATTCCACCAAATGGTGAGAATTAATCGTCTATCGCCACTCGATACTTATATCTGGAGTGGTCCTACACTTACCACGAATTGCAGTACCTATGTATACTCAATTCCTAAATCTAATCTAAATAAGTAAATATGATGCATATTTCCTATTGTTACAGTATCAACAAGCAGCGAGAGTGTAGGTGACGCACTGCAGACATGTCACACAGCCGCAAAAGAACTTCAAGCCAACACGAGCGATTTGAACGCTCGGCTCGCGAAGCTAGAACAAGAGCACCAGGAGTTGGTACTGAAAGTGAACCAGGTGGCCGTGGACCTGACGACAGTGTCCAACAAGCTGGTCGCCGCACCCAACCTCGCGGACACGCCGCGGAGACTAGCCGAGCTGCAGAGGACCGTCGCTGACTTCGGGTCACAGGTGAGGATCAGTCATGGTAGGCTTTGTCTTTGATTACACGAGTGACTTGAATGCTCAGCTGGCCAAGCTACTGCAGTGGCGTAACTATACCATCTGAGGTCCGTGGCAAAATCGTCGGATGTAGCCCCACTTTTTTTTGGGTCGAGAGGTAGACTGTTTGGCTCACTTTCCGGTATCTCGAAGGACGCCGAAAGGGATCCGCCAGTGTCACTCGGACATATGAGAGACAGGTACCACCAGTAAAAGTCCTTTCTCTGCTTACGGCTTCGCGGGACGAAACCGGTGCCCCTTTGGGTCTGGGGCCCGTGGCATTTTGCGCACTCTGCCACCCTATTTTTACGCCACTGCAAGCTTAAGCAAGAGCACCAGGAGTTGGTGCTGCGGCCTATGAGTGATCGCCACCAACGAAGGGTTTGTACATATTCATTCGCCTTGCGGACTTTTCAAATTGTTTTGTCTTTTCTTGTTATTGTCTTTCCTGGTCGACACAGACGCAAGCTGCGTTGCGCCAACCTGGCCAACGCTTTATCTAGATATTGATTAACTTTTGTATGGCAGTTTTGATTACGGATCCTATATCCCTTAGTGAAGCAGTTTACTTCCCTCTTCTTTCTTGATATATCTCTTACCAATTCAGAAGGCAACACGCCTAATATCCAGGTATAGTGTTGGTAATCGGCAACAATCACTCATCATAATATGAACCGTTTACTCTGTTGCCTCTGGACTAAATTAAATTAAATTCGAAAATTTATAGTACTCGTATATAACGATGGGTTTATTTATTGAAACGACGAAGGAACTCTCAAAAACTCGGGAGTATTTTTTCTGCGCCAGTAGTTTTTGCGTCTGTATCCGGTCGTAAGGTTCTCACGCCATTTACTTTGATGCGCCGTCGAGGAAATTATTCAAATGTTATTAGAGCTGAATGCCCAGTTTTGGACGAGGTCAGACAGGGCGAGATTTATAATTAGAAAAAAAAAATTAAACGATCTGTGTTTAATTTGGGTAGTGAATATTTCCAGATCTAATTCGTATTACCACTGCAACTACGAAAACAGAGAGTATGATTGTGACGATTAGTACCGTAAAATTGCACACTTAAGAAGTCTATAATAATTAAATCACTTACGCCTCGAATGCTGTGGATAGTGTTTTTTATATTACAAAGATAAAGTAACTACAAAGCCTCTTATAAGTGCAGCGCAATCTAAATGGGGCATCCACTGTCTATGCCGGGTTGTTTATAATAGACTCAAGTTGATACGCCATATACTTGCGCGGGTCATTATCAATCGATAACTGTCATGGGTCCGATGTAACTATACGGATATCCGTAGTAGAGAACAGTTGTAGGTTCTCCAAAAACCTCCCAAGATAATAGAGTTACCCTAATGTCTGTAATAATAATAAATCTTATTACAGTTAAACGGATTCGACGGCGCACTAAACTTAGCGAAGAAGCAAGCGCTCACGGCGACGTCGGGTGTGGACGAGGTTCGAACCCTGCTCCACCAGCTGGACGCTCGAACCAACGAGACCATAGCCAACGTGACCGCCAACGTCAAGCGCGACGAGGAGATAAAGAGCCAGATGGCCACGCTCAACAGCACGCTCGGAGCCAAGCTGGACGCCTTGCAGACCAGGATACAGGATATCAGTGTGAGTGATAGAATATAACATCATAATATTGTATGAATTTCATGAAAAATGCCACAGAAATATGGGTTAATAACTCTCATAATCTTAGAGAAAGTTGATGCATCAGCATCAGATCTGGGCATCAGTCCAGCAATAGATTGTACATGTGTTCAAATATTAGCCTTTCTTCAACAGAGTGGTGGGTATAGATAGGTATCCAGCTAGACCACAATATCTATAAGTGTGCATGGCTGCAAGGTTCGTAACATCGGCATATCCCCCTTGGTCTTTTATTGTGTAAGGGAGCTTAAGAATTCAGCTTTCCTATCGTCGGAAAATAATTAGTACACCACTACCTTACATAGTTGATATCAATGTTGATCGTTGGTCGCTCACAAGGTGGACAGACGACCTGACAACATCGAATGAGGTCGCTGCACGAAGGTTTGACATATGTATGCAAAATACGACAGGAAGTAGCGTATCACGATCGGTATAAGGTTGACAAAATTATCCCTGTTGATCTCAATGCCGCATATAATTTGTGACTGCGTCATTTCCGGTTTATGTTGATCGGTGAAGACACGATTGTATATGATGTAGATTTCATATAAAATACGAAATTAGTTACTTACTAAATATTATCAAACTTCAAGAAGGATGTATTTTAGCGACATCACACATACATAAAAATGTTTAGAGCCCGTCTCATCAAAATGTATGCACATCTCGTATTCAATTCGCACGGACAGACATTTCCTATATAGTGTATTATCTATGGACAGACATATTGAATGACGTATTGCGTCAACATATTTAGCAAATCTAATTTTCGATCACATGATGCCCACTTATAGTTACTTATTTCAGTAAACATTTGTTTGGCCAAATCATAAATATCGTCTTTTATATCTATGCATAAAAGTAATTATGTAAAGCCTTTTCACTCTTTTATTTATATGTTGAGGACAATTATAATTTTAAACATCACAAGGTCGCGCCGGGCTTCTTATTTTAATATCTTTGCCGTGAACAAGTCAAAGTTAGAAAAATCCACGGCAAAATCCACGAGTTGCAACATTTTCGTATCAAATTGAATTATAGAGTCGGTTCGTGCTGATTCCCGATAAAAGGAACATGAATTCGTTTCCTTCGCATCTGCCGCGCACCCGCCCCGTCGCGTCGGTGACTTGCGAATTAATATCATCGCTGACCTCAATACATTGTTACCCCAATTTGTTTTATTTAGCGAAATAATAAATAGTAATATATTTTTATTAAGGTGGCATCATCAACCCTAGGGGACAACAAAAACATGCAAGGGGTCTGCGTCGGGTCGAAAGGGAGAAATATAATTGGGGCCCCACGTTATTGTCCAATTTTATCGGACCGTCACATTTTTGTTTCTTAAATCTTTTGAAAAGGAAGCGAATTTTGTAGTGAGTCGTGGTTAGTACGCTTTGTTTCACTTCACCATGCTTTGACAATTCTTTGATCTTGTAAAATCTCACTTCAGAATATAGGATTTCCACAAGGATTTCCACAGATACCTATTAATAGATGACTGCATCTAGCGACTATGGCTATAAAACTTGTTTATAAACCTTTTGATTTGACATGGAATTGTTGGAATGGTATGGTAAATGCGATATATCACACCTTGAACTTATTTAATGAATTATTAAGCGCGAGGCCAAGGTCGCAACAAACCGCCATGTCACTCGCTTTTCATATTTTTTATTTACGATTGCATTTTTAGAACAAAGTATATTCGATAAAAGCGCAGTACCTACCTTTTTTTATATGAGCCCATGTGCGTCCCTCGTTATATATTTTTCTGCAACCGAGGGTTCGATCAAGACGGCGTATGCCGAAGTCTACAGACAAGCCTATTGCGGGTTGCAAAACTACACATACCATAGAATTTTTGTAGAGATCTCTATGATATAGAGGTTTCCTTAATTGTTAGTCCGCAGTAATTATCTTGGCCCCGTCCTGCATTGATTGCACTACCGATATAAAAAACCTTTTAACCTAAAAATATTTGTTGCTTGTGATATTTAGAAGCCAACCAGTACGGCGGCGCCGACACCGGCTCCGGCCCCCACGACTACCAGCACAACGACGACCACCACCACACCATCCACCACCACCACCACGCTACCACCAGGTAAAGAGAAATATACAACCCACAGACCCGCATTCCTAACCCCACATTAAGACAATCGTCTCGTGTTGTGGGTATTAGAGACTACGAGAAACTTTTTGACAGCACTCAGACACGAAAAAATATTTGATGCTTCGGTACAAGGATAGAAACCGCTTTACATTCACAGCCGACTCTCCACGATCTTTGTCTAGGAGACTGTCAACTGAAGAATTAACGCATAACAGTTTCACTTTTTTATTTTTCAAAATGATATAAGTTGAATAAAAAATGAAGATAAGAGTACCTGATATCGAATATCAACTAATGACTACGAAAGCATTAATTATTCAACATCGATTAATTTCTACTTTAATTATCAATCAGATAAGATAAAAAAATGTAGCCATAAATTAATGTTATAATTGCAAGTGATGCCCTTGAATAACGGGGTGTAAGTTTAAAGTCGTAAACTTCTTGTAACTTTAAACTTTAGCGTTAGCTCTTCACTGAATTATTAAGTAATATCAACGTGCAAAGTCAAGTAAGTGGCCGTCCAGTCATCGTCCTTTGTTTCTTTCGGAATATAAAGCTTTGCTGGTGTAATAACTTTGTATAGCAAACGTTTTTAAGCCTTTCCTGACTAAATAAATATATATTACCTTTGTTTTATTAAGATAAAACAATATGCAAGAATCAGTTTTCAGAGCGTATTGCATGCGTATTTGAACGATCGTAATACGTATATTAGATTTTAAAAATTGAGCCACACCTAAATGGTATCATGAATTAAGCAACATCTGGAAGATTACAATAAAAATGTTTATCGGAATTAGCAAAGTAATAACGAAAATCGTTTTTTTTTTAATCCAGACATGACTGTATGTCACTAATGTAGGCCTAATTAAAAAAAAAACAATGCAATTAATGTAACGGGGTCAGTGACTCACAAAAGAACATACACAATTAAGAACATGAACGTATTGTTTACGTAACAGGTTTCTAAAATGCAGTTTAAGAAAGACAAAATCTTCTCTCATTACAGGACCCGCTAAACCTGTCCTACTACAATGATGGACAAACATTCCAGTTTTAAGTTCGTGAAGTGATGCTCACATCTTGATCTCAAGATACCTTACGTCCACACGACAAATATACGAAACGTAGGCGTTATTCGGATGCAGTAGAGAAAAGGATACCCTCCAAAGTTATTGTTAAGGACAATGTTGGAAGTCGAAACACGACTCGGTGTTGTGAGTTGGACGTGGCCATATTTCTCAGTCAGTACTTAAAGCGAACTTAATTCGTACAATAAAATGATTGTGACAAATTAATATATATTTCGTAATATAATATATCACGACGGATGAGATTTTCTTCGTGGAACGAAACGTTTTTTTGGTGTTGCCCATTTAAATAATTGACGTATGTGTGGTAAATATTTTCATTGATTTTAATTGTAACTTACAGTTATTTCAATTGGTTTTACCGCAAAATTTGGTATTATATTCAGTTATTTTATAATATCCTTTAACTTTTATTTTGTTGCGGGCATTTTAATACCGCTAAGATTTAACGCATCACTTTTGCATTTGATTTTTAAATGTTTATTTTAGTTTCCTCGTGGTATTACTATAAGAATTTTATTCACAAAATGGGCGTAATACAGAATAAATCGCAATAAAGTATTGTGTAGATCGATACGAAACCATTGTAAATATACTACTTATAATAATTTAGTTTTACAAGACGGACGCACTTGGTGTTAATGAGTTGTCGATATGAGTGTGAGTTTATTTGTAATAAATTATTGTTAATAGATCAATTATTATTATTAAAATAATCTTATAGATTATTTTTTTTCATTTTTATTTCCGCTACTTTTAAATATGTAGAATATAGTACCTTATTTTAGTAGCCCAATAATAGATTAGAACATTGATCATGAATACTTAATCAGATTTACACAGTAGGAATATTATTTCATATTCCATTCACAGGAAAATCGTATAAGTTTCACATTTTATGTCTTTAAAGTTATATACCTCCATATGAAACAATAAATTGCTTCAGTAGGTCATACTATTTGTTGTACCTCAGCTTCTTTATAACTAGTGAATTAGATAGATGCCTCAAGTAGTAGTTTTAAATTTTTATTTTTATAAGACTGATCTCAGTGTTTACGTGTCTGAAATCTGGCAAAAGCAACAAATACTAGGTTTCAAATTATTTACCATATGTTTACGCACAAATGAGTGGGACTGGTGAATGCAAGAAGAATATTATTGTGCAATTTTATTATGCGTATCATATTTTGATTCTCACTTTAATTTTCGACCAATTTTTAAAACTACTTATATTATCTTGGTATCAAGTAAATTTCCCATAGGTTACAAATGAAAAGCCACTAACAATAAAAATATTGTATTTATTCAATCACATAGTAAATATAAGTACTTGGACTGATATATACATAAAATATTAATGAACACAATACATTTCTAACAACGTTTTGACATTAAACAGAAATCCTAAAGTACAAAGATCAGTATTGAGATAAATTCATTCATAATATATTTTGTAAGAAATATAATATTGTTTTATTTCGATAGTTAGTCAAAATTAATAGACTTGAAAATCGAAACTAATAAAAATTCAACTGCATATATTTTTACTTTTTAGACTATTCAAAAAATAACTCTTATTCACACAGTAATGGACGATAATGGTGTAAAGATCCATACTATCCATAGACAATAGTGAGGTGAAATAAGCCATAGACAAATTGACTTAAACGTAAGAATATGGCGAGCCACAAATCAGTGCCATTTAGTAAATTGACCTAATTCTTGAAATTAGGTCCAATTGATTTTGCTTGCGTTGGTAGCGTCTCTGGAAGCAGATTCTTAATATAATGGAATAATATCTAGTTATGTTGTTAAGGGTTTCAAAAGCTATGTCATAAAGCGTAGTAAAAAATAAATGCGATGTCTTCGTATCGGGAATATTTAAAAAAACGTGTTAAGTTGAGCTAAGGTAATTTTACAAAGTTTCTTTCAAACATAAAATGTAAGAATATTTCCATATAGTTGAGATATAATCTGTTAGATGGCTTAACACAGCGAACGCCGATGTGCGTCATACATAATCTTAGTTTAATCAATAAACAATAGTTTTTATTTAGGAATGAGTCCAATTTTCTTTCCAACGTGTGCGAAGGCGTCGACCGCTCGGTGTACGTCGTCGAGAGTATGCGCCGCGCTGATTTGCACGCGCACACGAGCGCCGCCCTTCGGCACCACCGGGTAACTGAACGCCACCACGTAGACACCGCGCTCTGGAGAATACCAATATGCATTGTACAGTCAATGTAAAACAACTTATCCGATGTGTGTAAACGAAGCAAACATTATCATTAATAAATAGATTTCAAAATACAGCAGTCGCACATAGTCCCAATTTCGCGCACAAAGATACAAGTGAGGCTTATCGGTCTAACAAACATCCACTGGACAACTTGAAAAAATCTTGTGGATGGCACAAATATTTGGTTCGGTGCGGGGATCGAACCCGCGGCCTCTAGTTTTGCTAATCAACTGCACCACTGAAATTGTACGTCTGGGAGAGGCCCGAAAGGGTATGCCAGTGTCACCAGCCTTCTAAATTGGCGTTTGCGGATATTGCGGCCCGTTTGGATCCCTAACAATCCTGCACAGGTACACGGCAAATCTCAGACTCGCTTTAGGCGAAGACGCACCGAAGCCATGACGATCCCATAAGTCACTGCATTTACCAGCAACTGTATCGCAATTATTACTATAACCTATCTTAAAACCACTTACCCAGCATGCCAGAAGCCAGCTCGACCGCCAGGGGTGCCTCCCCCACCATGACAGGGCATATGGGGTGTTCATCCCCTGCAACCGTCAGCCCCGCCGCCTGCAACCCCTGGCGGAAGGCGCGCGTATTCTCGCGCAGTCGGGCACGCAGCTCCCCGCTATTCTCTACTAGATGTAGTGACTGGAAGGGAAAGCAATGAATTAATAATAATCTATTCTCTTGTTCTCCTTGTGCTTATAAGCTTGATACACAGCACAGAATACTTTTATTTATTGTTTCGAATGACAAAACGACCGAATGATGATAAAACTATTCTATCAGGTGCCGAAATTAACAAAATACAATAAAATATGGAAACAAACGTGACTTTGTTTTAAGATCGAAATTAAACTTTTACTGCTTTCAAATTCACTCTTTTTATATGAATATATGTTTTTTTTGTGTTTTCATGAAACTTCTTCAGTTATTAGGTATTAGGAATTGGTGCAGAAACATTCAGTGCCATTACACTTACTTTCAAAGAAGCAGTGACAACAGCGGGCGGGGGCGCATTGGAAAACAGGTAAGGTCTAGAGACGTTTCTAAGCAGGGTGACGAGCTCTTTAGGTCCCGTGGTGTACCCGCCCGCCGCGCCGCTCACCGCCTTGCCCAGCGTCGAGCAGATTATGTCGGCCGCGCCCAGCACGCCGCAGTACTCCTCTGTACCTCTGCAATATCCAGAAATTTATTATGCGCTAGTTTAAATAGTGACAGCGATTATGTTTTGTGGGTCAAGAAGCGCGAATTACAATTGACAGCAGATACCTGTCAATTAATCATTTAACATATCCCACTGAACACACCTTTACTTCAGATAAGTAAATAAGTAGAACACGACTAATGAAAACATTATCAAAGGCTAGAATAAAAAGGCAATCGTTAATAGTTCCGGGCAGCAAACGTTCTTGAAAACAAAATATTACCTACATATTGTGGTTCGTTTAATGTTAAATGATGCTCCATCATAATAAAATTCACCGAAAAAACCATTAACTTCAAATAACGTTATATAAAACAATATTTAAATAAATTGCAAGTCAAATAAGAAGTTTCGACATTGACTCCATAAACTTAATTTTTTGCCATAATTTGTTTACATTTTTGTATGATGTCACAGAGCGTTGAGGAAAATGTGCTAATTAATCAAATGTCCTCAGCAAGCCGCATGGAAGGAAATCTGCGGGCTTTGTTTGATGGAGGTTATTGCTCTATATAGTAAACCATACATTCTAGCAATACCTACGTAACTACGATATTATTTTGAGTGTCTTTGTTTTAAAAGTTTTATTGATTGCTTTTAAAACAATAACTCATGAGCATTGTAACAACAGAACTATTTTGATATCAATTTCGTAATATCCGTCCATGTTAGTTCGAGGAAGATTTAGAGAGTGTAGCCACAGTGTAGCCATTAGATTTAGCGCGATTTGATCAGTTTCTTACATCTTCGCAATTCTTATGGAGAAATAAAAAGTTATACGAGCTTCCTGATGTCCTATTTATTTGCAGTTAATTTAAGTAGGAATTAACTAAAAATACACAATTTAATTCGTTCACGTTATACCTCGTCATTTTATATGCCATTATCCATATGTCTTACAGGATTTCTAATAGCGGGTGTGAAGTTGGAACATTCTAACGCCTACTCATTCTATCTCAATAGCTCATGGAAGAACTTGCAGCAATGGGTGTGTAGGCGGGAAAGTCTCTAGCTCACAGAAATTTATCAGCTCTCACCGTCCAGTATCCCCGAAGAATCCAGTAGCATGGCTATCATCGACTGCTAGCAACGCCCTGTACTTGTCAGCCAAGTCTCTGAGCCCTTCGATAGGCGCCACAGTGCCGTCCATAGAGAACACTCCGTCAGTCACAATTAACTTGATGCGAGCCTCGCTGTGGGCCAGCAAGTGCTCCAATTCTGGAATATAAACGTTCAGTTTTAAGCATAGTATACCTTTCTTATGGTAAGCAGAAATACGGGTATGGAACTTAGTAAGGCTATTGAGTTGCGAATAGAAACCAGTTTTAAGAAAAGACATATTTTGCTTATACCTCATGTCCTTTGGCATTTTTAAGAATTTGGCATTTTTATGACGGTTTTTGTGATCGAAATATAAATGAATACTAACTGCGTTTTATCTAAACAAAATAGTATTTTCTAGATTCTAGAGGATGTGTTTTATGTTCGAACACTAAGAGAGTGGCTCTTTAATTCGGAAAGTAGTTCCTTGACAGGCAACATTAACCTTGCAGGTTAATTATAAATACACATCTACGACTAATTTAATTGTAACAAGTTCCTACACACACTTACCACTCAAATCTCGATGAGGATACCTATACTTTTGTGCCTTACAAAGACGAATTCCATCTATAATAGACGCATGGTTCAGTGCATCCGAGAAGACCGCGTCTTCTGGAGTAAGCATGGACTCAAAGAGACCAGCATTAGCATCGAAACAGGACCCGTAGAGTATCGCGTCCTCTCGCCCGTGAAACTTCGCCAAGCGATCCTCTAAATCCTTAAACAAAGTTACCATTGATAAGAGAAATTACGTGGCAATGACACAGAAATAGACGCCTTGTAGAGTTATTTACTATTGTCACATAGTGTAATGAAACTACTAATATTACGTTAATTGACGTAAATAAATAATTTTAAATGGAACATTAACTAAGTACGAGTATATTCAGAGCTCAAATTTATTTTATATAAGGAGCCTAAAAATATAAATAATTTGTGAAACATCAGCATTAAGTATAAATGCGCTTATCTACGTAACCAAAATATGCAAATAATAAATAATATAAATATATTACCTTATGTATAGTTTGAGTGCCGCAAATAAACCTAACTGAACTGAGACCTGCTCCATACTTCTTTAAACCTTCTCTCGCCGCCTCTACCACTTCAGGATGATTCTGGAAATATAAAAACTTTATTTATAGCTTTTTCTGCAATACATATGTCATAATTAAAGATGAGTGTATATACTTACAGCAAGTCCTAAGTAGTTATTGGCACAAAAGTTGAGGAACTCGCCATCAGCACCTTTCACTCTCACCTAGAAGAGCATAAATTATAATCAACATTTTAAAATTATATCCTCTACATACAAAAACTCACTACAAATATATCCATAAATTCGTCCATCAATCTTAATTTTTCAACTGCAGGTTAAAGGTCTTTCTAAGGTACTTAAACCACGCTTCCTCGTCCGTTCGTTTAAAACATTATATGTAATTATGAAAAAAACAATTTGCAGAAATATACTCAAATTGAATTTGTTCTATGTACACAAATCCTTGTACTAGGCTTGTTATTGGTATTTGTATTTAACAATATTAAGTAATGAATGGCCCCATGTCAGTTGCCACGAGCCAGTTGAAAAAATATATATATAACTGTAACAAATCTCGTAAATATCATGAATTGTTACTATTCAGATAAAATGCTATATTAAATAACGTCGGTTTGTCTTAAAATAGGCGTAGCTTATACAATAAACATTTTATAACTTAAATTATCCACGACTATAAACACGGATAAAAGATGAAACCACCGCGGATAAAAGATCTGCAGAAAGCAAATATGTCGCCATTATCCAATTTTCATAACAATTTTATTATGAAAACCTAACATGCAATGGGTTATGTCAGCATCTCACAACAACAGTATCCCTACATGTTTTCTCATTCAAAAGCGCTACTGATAACCAACTCGCGTATTTAGCTGATACTAACACAGCATACGTAATGTGCAAAAATAGCCGCGCCCATACGGTATTGTTTATTGTTTAAATTATTCAACCATTTTAGCACTCCATCTTAGTTTTAATACTGGTAGAATATTAGTTTATACGATAGCGACTATCCTAAAGTACTGCACGAGACTTATCAACAACCGAAAGTTCGTTTGAGACGGCTTAGGCCATACTCCACCCTACACATAACACAGTGGTTGGAAACTGGAAAACTCGTCACAGTTATACATGTAAAGGTATTTAGTGTTCTACCTCTTGTACCTCTATGGATGGTTAGAAGAGATTCGATCGACTAAAAGTGATAACCATCATCTGCAGGTGAACAGTAACACAGAAAAACAAGTAAGCACTTCAAATGTGGTTTGAATACGAATTTACAACTCTACCTATTTATATCCCATGCACCTAAAATTTAAATACATACATATGCTATGTTGTTCGAAGGTGGCCGAAAGAAGATACAAGGGTGACAAAAGGAAGGGAAAGAGTAATTGTGAGGATTAGGCACATATTACCTAACAATTTTATGAACCAAATTAGACGTGATTAAGCTGGTAGAGCCCGCTCTGTATGCTGTATTGACTTGATATTATACAAACTTATATCATAACATCTAAGCTATAATCTCTAAATTATGTTTTAACTATAAAATTACTTTAATATAACTGCTTCATTGAATCAAATCTGCGTACAGCATTACTCTACCACGTATATTAGCCATTACTATTGGTATTGGTAAGCATAGCGAATGAAGATAGAAAATATAACAATTTCAGGTCTTGGAAAAGTGGGAATTTCTTTTCTTTATAAGTAGTTAGAGATTATTAAAAAATAATTATATAAAAATTTACTCGTAGAGTTCGGATTCCGGTTTTGTATGATAAAAATATCTTATGTGCAATTTTTAAACAAAACCATTTATATATTATTATGTATGTTAAAAAGTATCTTTGTTGTGTATGAAATTTGCTTATAAAACTGAAGGTATGGAGAATAATTTTACATACATTATTCAACACAGTAGAGCTCTTAGATCGAACTACTTATGTGTTTGAAGGCATTGTGTGCGGGTATGTTTATATGTATTAACATACGTAGTTAGTATCTTTTTAGTAGTATCTGGTATCTACCAACATGGCGCCCTAATAGGCAGACCGAATGCGACATCTTGTTTTATATCGAACTTCAAAACCCAGGGCACACCTCTGACTTATCGTCATGTGTGTATTTATAATCAATCACCACGCATTATAACGGTGATAGAAAACATCGTGAGAAACCTTGCATACCATAGCGATTTGTAAGAATTTCTATAGTTTTTATAGTCCGCCAACCCGCACCAGGCCAGCATGGTGGACTATATGGCCTAGTTCCTCTCAATCGTACTCTTGATTGTAGAGTAGGCCTGTGCAAAGGGATATAGGCATATGGATTGATAGGTACAGATAAAGATGGAACCTTAGTTTATCAGTAAGGTATTAACATGTGAATATAATATGTAGAGTTATAGAAAACTGAAAACTTGCTATTTAACGTCTTTATTTATTTTCAATCACTACACGAATTTCACGATAACATAATTAAAAATAGTATTCGCCCATTTTAAAACAGGGTGCATATTTCCGTGTAAATATCTAAATACCTACTTCTAATAGAAATAATTGAAATCACGAACCAAACATCTACTTTAATAAGACCATGAAATTATTACGTTAAGGAAATCTCAAAATGGATTTATTATTCATTCTATTCATAGCGGCCTCTGCGCTCTTTAGATGCGTAAACAAAACTGGCCTTCGAATAAAAACAGCCAAAATAAAAACGAAGTTAGTTAACTAAGTGCGTGGTGGCCTGTTGGTAACGGACCAGACGCGGCTGCCTACATGTTCACGGTGGTCGCGGGTTCAAATCCCAGGGCACAACTCTGACTTTTCGGAGTTATGTGTGTATTGATAGTCAATCACCACGCACTTTAACGGTGAAGGAAAACATCGTGAGGAAACCTGCATACCGTAGCGATTTAAAAAAAAAAAAACTTCTACGTTATGTAAGTCTGCCAACCCGCACTAGGCCAGCGTGGTGGACTGTATGGCCTAACCGCTCTCAATCGATTATCTCGATTGTAGAGTAGGCCCGTGCCCTGCAGTGGGACGTATATGGGCTGATATAGATATAGATAACTAACTGAAGAAACTAGATATATTTATTTTCCGTTCCGTAAGGGGCTATTATAGGGGTGGTCTATTCGAGTAAATTCTCCATATACGGCAGTTTATTCTGCATTTATTTTCCGTTTTATTATATTAGAAAGGGGTTATAATGGGTATGTACTATGGTCTATACGGGTAAATCCGGAAGTCGAGGAAATCCTATAATCACGACAGCATATTTCGTTCCAACATCATTTATCTAACCACCATGCTAATTTGCTAACCCTCTTCGGTTGACTCAAATTCCTATTTAAACGGAATTAGTGATAACAATTTCGTGATTATCGGAATTTCCCGACTGTCAGATTTAGGCGAATACACTTTATATAAAACATTTAATGCAATTGTAATTGTGGAATTCCATTAGTCGCTTTTTATTCTAAAAATGTTTTTGCTTCCATAAACAACCGTATAAAGTTATCCAATAATAGGTATCTACCTAGAATTCGATTTTGTAATCTATAAAAAAAGAAATGAATTAAAAAACCACAAGAATTCCACAAAACTGGTTTTCAAAATGTCTCTACGGATCAACCAACAAACATCCCTTATATTATGTATCTAAGTTCAACGACCGAAGGGACCAACGAGTTTTTGAAAGTAAGTAGTTTTAACATCATCATGTTTTTTATCCAAATAGCTTAAGAGCTACGAAAGTAAACATAATATATTACTTTTGAATATTTTTGCTCCTGTACAGTGTACAATATCAGTAAAATTGGCGTACACACTTATTAGTAAAAAATTACGTAAATCTCTCGGACTATGTGGCCTAAGCTCTTTTAATTAGACTCTCGATTGTAGAAGAGGCCCATGCCCTGCTGTGGGATGTATATAGGCTGATACAGATTCGTCAGTCTCCAAATCCTACATTGATGTTGTTGTTTATTGTGCACCACCTTTGATTTAAAAACTATGACAATGTGCACCTCAGTCTTCTATTAATCTCAGGTTAATCATGCTTACTACATAAATTATTTGAAAGTCTAGTGCTTATCCCGCTTACCTTTGTGTCCTGAGGCGATGTAAGCACCCTTTCATGTTTCCAAGTCTTGGCTTTCTTTATCTCCTGCAAGCGATCCTCGAGCACCTCGCGTAACTTGGCAACCCCAGCGCGTTCATTCTTCAATTCGTGAAGCTGTCGCGTTTGTGTACCGTTGAACACTAAACAAAAAAATAAAACTCTATTGATCTGTACATGTTCAGCTGTTATAACCAATGACAGAGATGCAAATAATTCTGATTAGCGCACAACTTCTCTGTTGGTACTGGTAGATCAAAATAGCTTCAATGCACCTGGTGGTAAGTGAAATTCGAATTGAGTATCAACCAGTGGGTCATCATCATCTGTTATTGGTCGATATAATTATGCTGGTTCGCTCGAAACCGGATATACACATACTAAACCCGAAACACGACCCACTTGCGTGTGCAATTGTGACGTAATTTTCTATCAGTGGGTGTAGGGTCTATACACAGACCACTTAGCCAAGTGCCTGGACTGCATAATCTGTGGACCACCCTAATCGAGGTCTTGATTGAAGAGGAGGCCCGTGCCCATCAGTGCGACATATATGGACTAATACAGATGAACCAAGTATTCTAGAAAGTGTTTTTGCAAAACGAATTTTAAACATAACAAAGGCTCACGTGAAATAGCCTGTAGCGTCCAAACATTTGCCTATCTATCGTAAATGCTTACTCAACTACATGAAGTTACTATAAAACACACTTTTGTTGGTTAGGAAAGTATTAACAAGTTTATTGTTTCGCATGTGAATGCACGTTTCTACTTCACAATAGCGTGTCATACACAATATAGTGTGCTAAGCCATCTAGTGATTATTGTAATCCATACTCGTCAGTCGTCAGGTAATTTCAAAATTGAAGGCTTCGTTATTTACCTCACTAGCAGAACAATCCGAATGTAACTGTGCTGTGACAATGTCATTCGCGTTATCTCACAACATTTTGTACAAATGTTTGTCCTCGTTCAATGTTTAGTTTCAAGTTATTTCAAGTATTTTGTGTTCATTTTTAACGAACAAATAGCGCTTTGTAAATAATAAATTACAATTTCTGCGAACATTCACTGATTATTGTAATTATAATTCGTGAATAGTTGAATACGGTGGCAAAAAGACGAAATAACACAAACTGGAAATCCTTAACACATGATTGAAAGTAGCATTTTATCGAAATGTAAGGACGTCGTGGTCTGATATTACCTGAACCAATTAAATCACACTTCACAACACTCAGAAACAGTTCAATAAGCCGGCTACATTATTAATTAAGGTAATATTAGTAATATGAGTGAGACGTACCGGTGCGCAGTAGTTGCGGGCGCAGCGCCATGGCGTCGAATGGAGGTGTGTCGCCGGCGCGGCGCGGCGCGGGCGCTCGTTGGCAGACCAGTCACGCAGGTCTGTGCACGCAGGTTTTTATTTCATACATGTTGTTTTATTTATTAAATAGCTGAATAGAATATAACATCCTAATCATTTGGTACAATTTTGACGCGCACTGAACTAAAGGATAATATCTATAATATGAATCTCTATAAGTAAAGTGTTAGTTTACTCTACTTCAAAACTCGCTTGCTAAACGTTAAAGTTACCAGATTTTGGTAGGAACTGTAAATTTACCTTTATATTTCACTATCTGAATGTTAAGTGTGCTTAATATAAATTAGTAAGCTAACCTAAGCTAAGTTGGCACCTATGTGTAAGTCCTGCAAGATTGGCAATTGACTCGACTTTCAAATATTATGTAGTTCCATTCAGTGCAAAATAACATGTCCTATTCGATCTTTTAAAGTAGGTGTTGCTCCGCTATGAACAAATTAGCACTGCACTGGCATCTCTACTTGACAGCGCCTTATTGTTTTGTGGTTACGATACCTGAATGTAATACTTTAATGTTACGGCCCATGCTGCTAGTTAAACCATAAATAAATAAATACACCCAACAGTCACATACACAGTCCTGATCCCACACTAAGATCGAGTCTTGTGTCGTGGGTATCAGGAACTACGAGAGACTTTTCGGTCTCACAAACACCCAGACCCGAATGAAATACCAGTGATACCCACAAACATTTGTCTCCGTGCGGGGATCGAACCCGCAGTCTCTCGTTCCACAGCAGGGGAATAACCAACTACTGCCTACAACATGGTACATGCAAAAGTTTGAATATGAAGGCTTAAGGCTATCGCCCACTACGTTGCCATAGTGCGGGTTGGCGGAATTCACATACCATACATTTTTTTAAGATCTTTAACGCTTGCAAATTTCCTCACAATGTTCTTTTCTCCACTGAGTGACATCTCACTCAGTGGGATGACGTTTAATACCTAAAAATCTAGGTAAAAGAGGGCCTTAAAGTGCGTCTAGTAATTGATAGCACACACGTTAGCAAAAGCCAAAGGTCAGCCTTAAGATTCGAACCCGCGACCACCGTGCCGTCAACCGCCTCTGGTCCGTTATCAAGAGACCGTCACGCACTAATATCAAAAACTAATCGTGAACCATTAAAAGGGATTGGAAAAAGAAACAAGAATAAGCTTAGAAATCATGCAATTTTATTTAACAAAACAGTCTTCGAATTTTGTAAATTTACTATGTAGCCCACAGTGGAATACTCTGCTCACAAACGGCTCTGAAAAGAAAAAAAATTAAAAATAAAACTTCAATCAAAATAAAACTTATTAATTCAAAGTGATTATCAGTGATCAGCCTGTCATATACTTGGCTGCCAAGCGTGGCGAGTATTGGCCAAAACATTCTAAATCAATCTATAACCAAGAAAATCCTTGAAAAAATCCTATGTTTACTAGACTAAAGAAATAGAGAGAGAGAGAAACCAATATTAATCCTACCTCCGGTCCAATATGTATGGCCAACATCATGTCATACTCGTTGGCTCCAACGTTGATGTGCGCTCTACCGTCACTGCCTACTGTGACCGTCTTGCCCCGGCAAGTACTGCCCTCCTTGCTGCCGGATATTACGTCACAATACCTGCCTGCTGGGAGACAAGTCTGAAAAATCACAAATTATGAAGCGTAGAGTCAGTAGAGTTTGGTAGAGTAATTTATAGTTAACTTGTTCTGCAGTAGAAATGGCTTAACTCGATCGATTTAGTACAACTGTCTTAAAACCGATGTAAAACAATGGCTTTGCTATCACGTTTCGTTTGAGTAACATTGCTGAAGGCCCTTTTCGTCCTTTTTTCTTCTCTTTCCTATATTAGACTAGCAACGCATCAAGGTTCAAATGGGGTGAATGTTCCAAGGTAGTGGTGATAACTACCCGTCAAGTGAGCAGTTTTGTCGTTTGCCGTACTTATGCTACAAAAAATTAAGCCCTAGCCCCCTCCGAGTCTTGCCCAACTGGACTGTCATTATATAATGGGTTGTAATATGTTAAGTTACCTGCAGGGTCTGATTGAGGTCCCAAATGTCATTGTTAAAAGCGATAAAGGCATTATTTCCGCGGCAGAATGCTATCTGGTTGCTGCTGTTATCCCACCAGTTGTTTATTCCAGTGTTGCCAGCTACATTCCTGAACGCCACCATGGAATAGATCTGGCGCCAGCGATGTTGACACACCCACCCGTTTCCGCAAGAATTGTCCTGTAAAGGAAGTAGAATTTTAAAAGCCATATTTGGTTTTTACAGATGCAGTGTTACCCAAATTTAAATTATCGCTACAATGAAGAGACGAGTCTCTACACTTTCCATTTATACTATAATTTGTAAGCACATAAGTAACTTTCGATATATTAAAATATTTTTTACAATAAGTCAATGATAATTATGATTACGAAAGGTCCCTACGACAACTTATGTTCAGACATCACAACGGTTATACGCTGCTGCTTGGCACTACCCCATACTGAGTGATAAATAAACCTGTCTTCACCTTATTATGTCAAGAAAGTTGTTCAGTGTTCTAGAAGCTATATCTCTTTATCTTAATAATTATGTGATTAGCGAATTATTCAGTGAATAATCTGCAAGTCACAATCTTAATTATTTGAGAAAATCAGATAAAATAAAGTACATCTACTAACAGAGTTTATCGCTGGTGATATGATGTTGCCAGCACTGTCCATCGGCGGGCCAACTTCAGAGTCCAAGAAGTCGAAACTGCTCATGATTTGAGGTTCACCGTAAGGATGTGCCAGGAGAAACGCGATAGCTCCTTTGTAAGGCTTTGGTTCCTTGTAAGTTAAGATGCCACCGCCTCCTCCATGGCCCCTTTCGTTATCGTGGTTATCAATGAAGGTCAAGGAATCGCTATGGGCCAAAAGACCCCATTGAGGTCCCCAGCTACTGAGCCATCTAAGTTGGTTGTTGCGTCTGAATGCAGAACTAAGTTCCAAGCCGGCTTTAAACTCTGTGACAGCTCCTAGAGGGGTGTACTCATCCCGGCTGATGGCTTCGCCGCCATAGTCGATGACTTCTTGGTAGATGTAAGGGCGGGCGTTGGCTGGGAACCCGTGGTTTGTGTTCAAGTTGTTGAGGCGGTCGTAAATGACGCGCAAGTCGTGGGGCCACATGTGTTTTGCTGCGTCGATCCTAGGAATATATTTTAATAAAGTACTCATTTTTACGTATACGAATTGCCTAATACAATGCCTTAGAAAAGCGGAATTATAAGTGTTTGTATTTGTTTTTATCATTTTTTGCATCAAACATGTTATGTAGGTATATTATCATGTGAATCATTCGACATAATTCTCGCCAGGTTATGTAAGATTTTGTCGTGATTGAGATCGCCTAGCCGACGTGAGTATAACTAAATCTTTTACAGAGATGCATGTCCTGTAGTGAATATTGCAGACTGAATAATATAAAATGATGGATTAGAAATCCTCTTCGTCTTGTGTCTTTCATTGGGAGCTTTGGGAGGGAGGTAATATAAGGTAATCTTTATAATAATCTTTAAAATATTGTGATATACCTGAATCCGGCAACGCCCAAATCAATCAGTTTATTCATAAAGTTGACGATCATGTTTCGTGTATGCTCATTGGCTTGGTTGAGGTCCTTTAATCCTACAAGTTCGCAGTTGCGCACCTAAAACAAAAAATAAATAATAGAATACTTTTTGATTATACATTGTAAAAAAGCGTGAGATTATCGTATGGCTCTAAACTGCTCTATACTGTCGATACTTTACTGCAATTAATTCACGTCAATAATAATCAGTGGAGTGATAGTAATGGATTTGAGAAGCCGCGAATCGATCTTGACATAAAACTGAACAACGTGTAGTTGAGGAGACCTATGTCTGGCAGTGGATTGATGATGCTGATGAAACATTTGAGCCTGTAAAACTGTATATGCCAATTGACTTTTAATTTATAATACTATGTTGCCCCACATTGAATTAGTTAAAACTTCTTTGTAATCATCAATCGCATTATGGGTGACAATTGACATTTGATTGCAACCAAAAATAGCTCTTATTTAATGGCTTTGGTTTGTAGGCAGTAGACACTCCTGAATAACACAGCTTACCCTCCAAGCATTGTTGACGTAATCACTGCCGTCGATGCCGCATGGTGGCCAGTTGAAGTGCTCCGCACGGTACGGCACTGCAGGGTAATACCATTCCCTGAACATGGCGGTGTTGCCAGCTGTGCCCACGTTTTCTTGCGGTTCCCCTGTCATATGGTTTATTACGGCATCCACATAGATTCTACAAGAAAGCAGGTTTTATTGTTGTGTATTTTAACAGATGTCTGGTTCTTGGGTCGAAATACAAGTGCCGATTGAGCAGGCATGAATAACGCAGTAAGCCAGCTTGGTGGAATTATGGCCTTACCCCTCTCGATCGTGCTCTCGATTTTAGAGGATGCCTGATTGCATATGGGATTGCAGTGGGACCTATATTGGCTGCCACAGATACAAACAACTGTAATAAAATTCGACGATCGTGCTCAGTGACGTGCAAATGAATGTTGTTTTTTGTCATGTACCTGACTCCAACGTTGTTGCACCTCCGCAACATGTCAGCGAATTCCCTCTCGTTGCCAGATCTAGTAACCAATGCGTAGGACATAGGCTGATAGCGCTCCCACCACGGTCTGTTATAAGCCCATAGGACCACATTCTCATTAGGAGGAGATATCTGCAACAATAACATTTGTGTTTAACCTTTGTACCCGGCTTTGTACATGCCAGCATAGTTACGTGGAGCCTCCGGTTATCTCAATTAAAAACGGCCTTATCTCACCGGTAAGATAGTCAGATACTCTATCTCGGTCCTGACCTTACCAAAGCACCTGGTACGTGCTACTTTACTCTTTCTCTTTAAAAAAATATATTCTTAGGAAACTTCTGTAATGCTTATTACCTACTTTGGTAAAAGAGACACAGTGGCTTACAATCACTGTGCGTGTCATTGTTAAAGCGTAAAATGAATTGTAAATCAACTAACGAAAATATTACGGACTAGCGTCCATTCGATTATAAGCAATTTAAAGTCCAAGACAATAGCTTTTCTATACCAATATAAATGAGATAAATAATACTGAAATATTCTCACTATGGCTTCCTTCGTAAAGTATTATAAATAAATAAATAAATACATCCAGTAGTCCTGACCCCCCCATTAAGATCAATTAAGTCTTGTCGTGGGTATCAGGAACTACGAGAGACTTTTTTTCTCACAAACACCCAGTCTCGGAACAAATACATGTGGGCCTTACAAATATTTGTCTCGGTGCGGGGATCGAACCCGCGGCATCTCGTTTCACAGTCGGCGTCTAACCAACTGCGCCACGGAGGTTATTATTACAACTGTACTATTTATATTTTTACATGTTTATGCTCATTACTGTCCAAACCTGTAGGCAGATTCGTTGTGATCTACTACATTGCGCTTACAGTTCACCAACGAATAAATAAATCAAAATACAATCTAAATTAAAACTCACCTGGATACCTCCGAAACCCCGTGGTCCTAGAAATCTTTCGCATTCGGCGGCAATGTCGTTCCATTTCCACTCAAACAAATGCACGTTCACGGATCTGCCAGCCGCATAGTGAGGGTTTTTGTACGCTGTGGCAGTGGTTAGTACCACTAGACACACAAATATTGCTATTCTCTAAAAACAGGCATTATTATTTGAGATAAATAATCAAATTTAAAAAATAGATTTTAATTTGAATTTATTTAGACAATGAGTTTATATGACAGTCAATGAATACTATTGCATTAATAAAACCGGATATAAACAATCTTAACGCGTGAAGCAATTCGTAATTAGTAACGCAATTATGTTTTATTGAAAACAACACAACAAATATGTTGTTAAACACATTAATACGATTTACTCCTCACTCTCACATATCAATGTCTTAGAATGCTTTTTTTTAATACGAATCAAGTTTAAATTAAGAAAACTTACCATCCTTTATGCACCTTTATAAGAAGTGATTTAAATCGTTGCGGCTTAAATCAGTGTTTATATCACATTGATAAAGCTTCTTAGTTTGTCGCATTAAATTTTTGTTTTCATTTTGGTAATATCTCAGTAATGCCAGATAAGTTATTGATAATTCTGTCATTAGTATATTAATATCTTTCTAGGGGTCGATTCTTTAGATAGTGGAATTTCGATATGATAAGAGAATCAGTGGGAATTGACCCGGGTGTAGATAGTTTTTGAGTCTAATCCAAAGCAACATCATAATATTATTACGTAAAACTGTTTTATATTCAAGCTCAATGTGACCATATTGACTATATTCACCGTTGACTATATTGCTTCTCCCGTCCCGGCTCGTTATATCCCGTTCTGTCCCGTCTTATTCTCACCCATGACAAAAAGGATGCAATCTTGTTCTCCCCTATCCAATCCATTCAAGTTTGAAAGAGTAGCGAATATGTCAATTTGAATTCCGTACTCATCCCACGAGAACACTACATTTTTTCGCTATAAAAAGTACCTAGCCTATGTGTTAAATATTAATTCAGGGTGTCAGCTCCACCTATACCAAATTTCATCAAAATCGGTCCAGCCGTTTTTGCGTGAAAGAGTAACAAACATCCATACTTATTACTTACATACTTTCGTGTTTATGATGTTAGTAAGGAATATTTTTCGATCCCACAAACACCCATACGCGAAATGAAAATCTGGGGATCACATAAACATTTGTCTCAGTGCGGGGATCGAACCCGTGACCTCACGTTTTACAGCCGGCATCTAACCAACTGCGCCACAAATGCTTGTAGTTTATGTTATGACATGTCTCAAACAATGAGTGAAATACCTCAATATTTTTTTATTTAATTTGTAGTCCTTATATCGCCACACACCTATATAATTTCTACGATGAATTATATCTACCAAAAATATCAACCTAAAGAAACAATAAATATTATAATAATAGAGATTAGGGTACATTCCCTGTGTATGATGAAAGATGTTCGTTAAAAAGACGACGTATTAGATTGGCGCTCATGAGGCAAGAGGGTAAACTACATTGAACCGTCCCTCAACTTGAAAGCATCAAAGTAAAATCTTTTCTATTACGGTTCAATTATTTTAAAAAATATATTATGGGACTAATAAAATCATTATGAATAATTATCGAAATTTACAAAAAAAAATTGTTCTTTTGCTACAGTAGCGCTATTTGGGCCAGTTTGTAAACTATAGTCAGTTGTTTTTAATTGAATACTTTTTGTGACCAATCTGTATGATATTATATTAAATACATGAATACGAGTAATACATGCATGTTTATTTTATTTTTAGAGTGGCATTTAATATATCATAAAACTAGAAATTTCTTTTGTAAGACTGATTATAGCAAATGCTTGCTTACACAGATCTTTTTAATCTATATGACCCTCTCATACTCGGTGTTCTATTTTCATTCATTCACTAAAGTTTTGCGATGTGCGGAGTTGAGTAGACTGTGATCAAGTTTCTAAGTATTTAATTTAAATAATAAATATCAATAATATGATAATTAATGCGCTTATTATATTCCTTTGATACTAGTAGAAACAAGTCAGTGTTTAAAACGTTTCCATAGCTGACGCACGTGTAATTAGTCCGCAATTGTTTTGTTTATTTTTACAAGTTTAACTTTCTCAAAGTTGTTTACAAGTTTGGAGTGTTGTTTTTGGCGATGGCTCTTAGAGTATATTTGCTGGTTGCGGTGATATGCGTAGTGCCTATAGTATACGCGTGCAATGAGGCAATTTGCGCGAGTGTGGTGTCTAAATGTATGCTAACACAATCTTGCAAATGCGATCTGAAAGATTGTTCGTGTTGCAAGGATTGTTTTAATTGCCTTAGTGTGCTGTACAGCGAGTGTTGCAGCTGCGTTGGTAATTAAAAAAATATTTATATAAAAATTATAATATACAGATAATATTCATTATTTATTTAAACTTTTTATACAGGCAGACTGTATGATATGCTTTATGATATAATTCTTTATAAATCGGTTTTATAGTATGAATAACAGTACCAGAACATCCCATGTTTTTGCTTAAACTTGCCTAACAAAATGGTTATAATGTAATTGATGGAAAGTGCAGTACAGTGCAGATACCATATCCACTAAAGCGAGACAGTTCTTTATTACTGGTTGTTACTATCCTTATGCCGGCATGATTTTATCTTGGTGTACGCAGGTGAATTCACATAATGATTTCTTAACCTTTGTGTACACTGCTCACTATCTGGAAGTATGAAAATCTCCTACCAAAATATAATATATTTCTAATAAAATAAGGATTAAAACTTTAGAATGATTTATTATACTAAACAATAAACTTGCTGTTATGCATGCATACATTATAATGTAACAATTTTGATAGACAATAATTCTAACACGTTACAAAATAATGCTTTACTGAATCTATTTAAGTGTTGATTATACAATTTCCTAGAATGCTGATAAGTACAACATTGTGCTCCACAGATATGTGTCCGAAGCCAAATGACACACAAACTGAGCTTTCGAAGACATCATATGTAGAAGAGCTTGGAGATGGTGTGCCCGGGCTATTTGCTGCATTGACTAGTGATCCAGATCCTCAGCAGCGGTGGTTGTCCATCACTTATCCGGTGGACATTGACCTGTCTGCTTACCGAGCAGTGCCTGAAAAGCAAGTGGTGTATCATTTACGTAAGTTGCATTTCATTTTATACTCATAAATTTTATAAAATTTTTGTATAAAATATAACTACCAGATGGTGGTTTAATATAGATGGTTGTTTGGGGTTGGCAAATTACACACAATTTGGTTACATGTGACAAATCTAATTACATGACTCATTACCAGATGTCATATTTTACAGGGTTTTACTTTTCCAAACATATAACCAGAATAAAACAGTCTTATCTAGTTATTAAAACCACAAACAATAATTTTCTGATAATTATGAATCCTACCATAATAAAAAAATGTTACTGTGTCGTAATTATTGTGATCTAATCCATTACATGCTTACTCCACCGCTGGATTAATTGTGTTCTGGAGTGGAGAACGCATCATGGCTAACGTAGCGTGGGACTTCCTCTGACCAGATGGCAGGACGACTTGTACAAGAGGGCCGGCAGCGACTGGATGCATAAAGTAGCAGACCGGGCTCTATAGCGTACCTTGGGAGAGGCCTATGTCCAGCAGTGGACTGCAACGGGCTGATGATAATGATGAATGAATCCATTTTTACCAAACTGTTGGATGTTACAAGATAGCAGCATGAGACGAAACATTAATTTCCGCCCACGACGGGATACAGCCGCGCCATAGGCCATCCACGTCGGGCACAAATTCCCGACCCGGTTAACACAAAGCGTTTCTCAAACCCCAAATTTTACAACTTGTAGATTGCTCGACCTAAGTTCGAACACAGGACTATAGGTACAGTTTACAGCCCTAACTCCATAAGCTTTGCCACCTAATAGACAAGTGGGGTTAGACTTTTAAAGCAAAATGCAAACAAAGTCATAAACAATTATTCCTTTTTTTTAATTAGATAACATAAGTCGTGCGGCTTTGAGAAAGCCACCTGTGGAATCGCAATAAACAAAAGCATTATTGACGCCCCGCCGAGATGAGTTGAGTCATCACGGAAAAATGCCAATGCTACGGGCTACCTGCGTCGGGATCCGTTTGATTTACCGACCGACAAAATTTTCTACATAACCGTACACCAGTAGTACCGTATCCCTTTAGAATCTGTCTTAGAATTCTAATAGTCCTCCACTAAATATTGATTACAATGTAGCAAATTCAGGTAGAATGAATAAAAAATTTCCCTTATCTCGACCACCCTTCTTCATATTTCTTTACGTAATGACTAATCCGCTTACACGTTATTCAAATACTTTGACAAGTTTAAACCATCCAATACTATTTGGTTTACGCTTTTGAATAATTATTTTGGAACTTTCTAGCTGCAAAGAACAAACAGCACAAGAAAGTTTCCTAGCGACGAACCACAATTTAAATTATACTAGCTTCTGCCCGCAAACTTCGTCTGCTGGTTTACTTTATTTGAAATCTCCCATCCCGTCCCGTTATATCCCGCCCGCTCCGTCTCAATCACACTAATGGAATGTAATCCAGTCAAATCCCATCCTTTTGAGTACAAAAAAGTAGCAAATATATCGGAATTCCTTCTTAAACACACGGGAAATCTAACTTTTCGGGATAAAAAGTAGCCTATGTTACTTCTAATACCTACAAGAATATGTGTACAAAGTTTCATGATGATCGGTTGAGTAGTTTTCGAGTGAAAGCGTAACAAACAAACTTACATTCATATTTATAATATTAGTAGGGATGTAGAAAATTTTAACACGCCAAACCCCATGGAATTATTATGTTTTATGGAACATCTAGACCATAATAATTCCTCAAACACATTTTAAAATAAGATGAGCGATAGTATTCAACTGCATAATATGCAATTTACAAATAATGTATTACCTATTAGTAATACGAACACTGCGATCAATAGCACAGCGACATCTTAAAACCGGATTGTACGCGTTCACACCGATGGCGCATGTGATAGATATTACGAGGCATTATCACATTTCTATTTCTTCATGTTTAGGTATATTTTACTTGATTTTATCTCCCTGCTACTTATGTATTAAATAGGTTTCTATTCATGTGTATTGCGTGAATATATTCATTGTTTTTATTTCTTAAACTGGCACGACAAAATGACACCTTACAATGTGCCTGACGGTAAGTTGTCCCGAATCCAGACAGAGTATCAATTTGATATTAAAAAATCTCATATTTTTGTCTCTCCATGGTTCATGCAATTATGCCGCCTTGATTGTATCCGGAATCCGGATATACCTACTCAGGGTGACCTCGAAAAGCGTCACTGGGTCTCTATTACGAGCTCTTATCTACAGTGGTTGGTGATCGTTGTACAAGCGGGTATACTACCAACCATTGATTTTATTAGTACCTACATTTGGCAGGAACTCCATATGAAATACTTTGATCTATGTATGGTATGTTCACGCTCTGTTGCTCGTGTGGTGTACAGAGAGCGTGGAGCAGGAGCCGGCGCCGGTGAGCCGCGACGTGGTGACATTCAACTGCACCGTGGCCTACATGTCGCAGTGCATGTCATGCGACAAGTGCCGCGCTTCGTGCAGGTCCATGGGCGCTAATAGTATACGGTCAGTGAATTACAACATTTACTACACAAAAAAAGAAAATGGGCCATCCCTTTTGGGCCTATGCGTAACTATGTCATTGCAGTAATTACAATTTACCTCAAAATAAATAATAAAAAAGTAATATAATAGTGAATTGTACTTGTAAAAGCAAATTTAAATGAATAGCAAAGAGGCCTTTTTTTCAAAGTGAAATACAGCCTAAGTCATCAATTCGATTCTAATTTAAAGTATCTCTATTCTCTAGAATTTAATCATCAATGATTTTAAAATTGAGCATAGTTAAACTTGTAAGATAAATAACAAACAACATGATTTGGCCTAAAATAAACTATTTATACAAAAGTACCTATAATTTGGGTCCAAATCGAGTTTGGCCGGTAACATGAAATCATAATAAGATCAGATTGGATATCGAAGATTTGAAAGAGCTTAATTAAATCTATTTTAACAAACATCGACTCAGTAAATCCTTGATGGTTTCCAGATGGTTCCACGACGGTTGCTGCGAATGTGTAGGAGACAAGTGCTTGTATTACGGAATAAACGAGAGCAGGTAATGTATTGCAAAATTTAACTCATGGTATCAACTTACCTATACATTTATGTACCACAGGCATAGGCGTATTCTCTCTCTCTCTCTTCCCCCCCCCCCCCCCCCCCCATCTATTGTATTTCACAACGTAATGTAGTGAAGCAAACTAAAACCGCAATATTAAAATGTGTTATGACTTACATGTAAATGTAGTACGGTCAGAGTATACATAAACAACAAATATTCGACATACTCTAGCCTCTAGGAATTATTTAAGTAATAAATCTACACCCCAAAATGCTCTAAATATTAGTTGTAATTGTGTTATCAGCTACTAGTCATGGTTTTCAGATCATCGGTATACAAAACTAAACTAATTCAACACTAAGAATGATTGACAAAACATCTTTCAACTCTTTGCCTGTTTAACTATACCATTTAGTAAACTGTGAAATACGCACACCGATAGTTCATTGAACTATCTTCGAAAGTGTGTGATCGATGTGTGTTTATCACTTCATTTATAAAGTAATCTGGACTGTATTAAAACTCTAGATGAAAAGCAAAATAAGAAGATAATTTTATTTATTTATTTATTTAATACTCAATACTATACTCAATATAATACTATAAAAACAATGCTAATAATGAAAAATACACAATAGTGCATGTCTAAGGCATAGAATGTGGACTGCTATGTACTAGCGGCCTTATTCATAGACAGTTTTAAAACCTATTTTAGTTATCGAATGTTTTGTCCCTTTCGAACAACATTAGAATTAAGTTTGAGCGAAGAAGACAAAACATTCGATTACTAAAATAGGTTTTAAATCTGTCTATGAATTAGACCGTAGGTATACATATCTAGCAGAAGTAATAACTGGTAGCAAATGTGCAACCTCTTATTGTTCCTTTTTGGGTCGACAAAGTGATAACTTGCACGTGCAATAGACAGCAGAAAAAGTATCGATGGAGATAGTGGCGGATTATCCCTAAGGCAAACTAGGCACGTGCCTAGGGGCGCGAGGTTACGAAAGGGCGCGCGATTATTTCGGATATCTTCATATCTATGCAAAACCATCTGATGTTATAATTATGTTACATACGAATCGAATTCGTTCGCTAAATGAACTATACATTCATGTAATGTATGTATTTTTTTAATATGGCTACTAGAGGGGCGCCTTTGAGGGGCTTGTCTAGGGCGCTCTCAACACTTAATCCGCCCCTGGATGGACAGATGTATATTGTCTATGTATATCATGCACACTATTTTATTGATGTAGTTTTACTAACTGTATATTGATTCCAAGTAAAATGTTATCGCACCTTCATCAAAACCAATAATATTTGTGGAACACCTGCGCATGGTACAAGGTTGTTTTCCCGCCATTAACATTAACATCGGAACACGACTCCAGTCTACATCATCTACACTGTATCGGATTACGCACAGGTGTTGCCATTAACAATATGCTAATTACTATTGTAACTTGAAACTTTGTGTTTAATTTCCTAGTTTTTGATCATTACGTAAATTAGATTGTGTCTAAAATTTTTAGTAATAATATAGTATTTGACTATTCGTTTTCATTATTTTATTTTATAAACAGTGTAATGTTAATGTTATGGGAATATATGTATATAACTCACGCTTGTATCCCCAAATCGTATGCAGAGGTACCAGCAAGCGCCATCCATAACTCGCCGCTCCTATTTCCAAGACGCCTTTTAAGTTATATCACATTTTGACCTAAGATTTAATAGAAGCAAACCTACAGCCAGACTAGGCACTATTACAAGTCCTTTTCCAAATGCTAATACACAAATATAACTTATTCTCTATGCATAATATAAAAAGACAATTCTCTTAAAGAATAAAAAAAATAGATAGGTCATACGATCCCCTCGTTATTACACACCTAAATCAGGAAAACTTAATTTGAAAAGCTAGTTTAAACCCTAATGTCATCTCATTTTTATTTGCAGATGCCTGGCGTGTCCCGGCGGCAAAGAGACCGCAGTGAATACTCTCGATGAAGATCTAACATACGACGACCTCGACTACGGCGAAGATGTCGATGCGCAGGCAGTATAACATATTCTCTATGTAAACGGTTGGACGAAATCTCGTAGAAATATTCTAGATTATGTAGATAATTACAGGCTGCCATTGATATCATTGACGTGTGCGTATCACGAATCTGTATGGGATGTATTTCTGTTCTGGAAGGTGCTTGCAGTTATTGTATTCTATTTAATTTAAGGCTATATTCAATAGAAGGAAATTATACCATACAAAGGGGATACTCAAAGCCTTAGTGTCAGACGAACTACAAAATAACAAATAAGATATTTTAAAATCTGACATGAAATTAATAAATTCTCAAATGAACAACATTTTTGTAGCTAATTCGGAATCGAATGCTGTCGAAATGTACTCATCAATATATTAGAGATTTGTGATATAAGCACTAGGTGACTAGACTATAGACTGATTGCTTCGTGCGCGAGCCTTCAGCGGAACGAAGGGATTGAGTGGAGAGGAAGTGTAGCGTCATATTATTGCACCACAGCAAAAAGTTATGCGCAATCGCAAGCATTTTTCTACCCGCTATTTTATGCTTATCCACTATATTTTAAAATAGAAGCAAAACTAATTGTTTTGAAACACGCTGCAACAAGAGAAAAGCGAATTAAAGTTTTATTTTTGCCCAATTTTGCCCAGTTGCATGAAGTAATTTTGATGATAACTTTGACGATGTCAGAACCATATATAAATGCCTGCTTTGACGTTTGCTATCGTTAAAGATACTTGATTTAACCGAACCTTAAAATGTAGACTACAACTTACGAAAGATTACTGATAAATGTCATACAATATCTCTTCTACTCAACTCCCCCCTCCCCCCA
This sequence comes from Deilephila elpenor, assembly GCA_949752805.1. NCBI lineage: Eukaryota > Metazoa > Arthropoda > Insecta > Lepidoptera > Sphingidae > Deilephila > Deilephila elpenor. Next base: position 8,448,008 of record OX457112.1, read on the forward strand.
ATGGCATCCTTTGCAGGAGGTTCGCGCACCAATCTGTCAGTCTATACCATTTGTTCATGAATATATTGACTTGTAAATGCCATGATATTAAGCGCCTTCTCTAATGCTTTAATAGTTTAATCATAATTTAATATTTAGGTACATAATCACTTTTCAACCTCAGTTATGTAATTTAATTATTTCATTTGGCGACAATATATTTTATTTTTCACACAGTGCCTCTATTGACGTACGTCTAATATATTAATTATATTAGTAAAACTTATCACACAATTTATATTTATAAGTCGTAGCGTTTAGAACTCTTTAATGAGAGTTTGTCATATCACATTATTGTCTTAGAAAAAAAACTAACTATGGATTTTACTTTTACTTTTTCCAATCTATTAATCAGCCTACATACGCTTCAATACTAGTTACAACTCTTATCCCAGAACGGTATTTGACTATGCTCGATTTTTTTATTATTTCGCATACAAACACAAATACCATTAAAATAAAACATTTCTGTGAAAACAATATTCAAGTAGCTTGTAACATGAAGCAAATATTTGAGTTTCAAAAAGTGAATGGGAGCACAGTGAGGACATCTTACCGTCTCTTTCACACGCGCACACTGCAATGCATACTAAGACTAGTGACGTCACTAGTTTTGTTTTGCATCTCTTTTATTTTTCTCCCACTGCAAGGTTTAAAACGCCTCTATCTTGTTTAATTTTGAATGGATTTACAAAATTCTTTGTTTGCTATACTTTGGATATGGATCCCTTTTGATAAAAGAATAAAAAAAATTAGTCAAATACTCTGTTATGTAAAGAGCTTGGACATTTAATATAAATTTGCCACGAGACTTATGTTAGGTTGATTGGTGGATTTCTTTCATCATGGTGGATTTCATTGGCTAATTAATCAGTCTGACGCCCGAATACTGAATGGCCATTTAAATATTAAGTTGTATTTTACTATCCACGACACACAGTGATCAGTACATTTAAGCGGTACTTTCGTAGTTAAGTGCAACAGAATATTTAATTGGCGTTTGAGTATTCGGAGGATTTTCAAGTTTTATGTCCACCAAGTGAGTTCTTCCGCTTCTCATTTTAGATTTAAAGTACTGTTGCGGAAATGAATTTTGGGCTTAAAATAGAATGCTGAGTATTAACACGTTGACTGTGGAGCCGAAATAGAATATAAAATAATTGAAATGGGATAAATGTTTATTTAGTATTTTTGGTCTTCAAAATGATAAGATTATTATAAGTTTATTACAAATTTGGTTTATGTCACAAAAAATATCTTATGCCTCGAATATTTAATTAGTATTAAGCTTGTATCTTCATAACTTTTTATGTTGTAATATTTAAAGTTTCTTTGTTTTAAGATTAAGATTTTTTATGCGAATTCACATAATAATATAAACATACATGTATTTATTTATCATATTACTCCTGCCGGCATGTAGTCACTGTTTTCACTTAAATAAAACATTTTGCTTACGGAAAATGCAAAGTCATTCACTATTAAATATTTTTAAAGTCATTAACCCCTGCATACGTAACAAGGATCAACATTAATAAAAGTATATTTTCATAGTAAAGGTCATGCGTTTATCGATCATGTGAATCATATATTAATAATATTGGCGGGTTGCCACCGTCCAGAATTACTCCCAGTAGCGATACAATGTAGCTAGTGGTATACAGGAACACACTTTTATACATAATTTCCATACACCCATTATATCTCATGTCAGGATTAATAGTAAGCAAAGAATATACACTGAGCTCTGAAATTCGACTAGTCTCTTCGACTTTATTCATAGCCATTTTCTAAACCAATTTTATTTATCGGGTGCTTTGTCCCTTTCGAACGACTTTTGAATTCAGTTTAAACGAAGAAGACAAAAAAATCGATTTCTGTAATAGGTTTATAAACTGTCTATGAATAAGGCTGTTAGAGATACTGGCTTGTATTAACCTCGAAGGAAATTATCCGAGATTTTATGTAGGGGCTGCAATGGTTTAGTCAAAACAAGAAATATGATTTTTTTTATAAGAGATAAAATCTTAAAGATTACTTAGAGTCAATGAACTATAACTGATACCTATATGACGACGTGTTGAATTATATGCGAATAGTATATTTTTATTAAAAAAAAACAATTTATACGGCCCTAAAAGATTTTGTAAAATAATGTTAAAAAATTCTCATTGGGACAATTCCATAACCCAATAATTTTGTCCGCCTTCATAAATACAAACAAGTACTGATATATATTTCTTTATTTACTTAGACTAAACTTCAAATTGGATTAAAAAATATAAGATTTGTTTAAACAAAAAAAATATGAAATCTCTATTTTCCGTCCGATTTTAATAACTTATGTAGTTAGGTTCATTCTGAGGTAAAAATAAGAATAAATCAATCAATTGATATAGATATCACAAAAATATATTCGGAGGAATGAGGGAGGAAACAAAATTAATAGTATAGGGATTTAGCATTGATAGAACAATATCAGCCAACGGCAACGCATATCCATGCCGTATGGTGTTACAGTGCCCCTAGCCGGAACATTTTGAAGTATCGTATAGTAATTCTCGTATAGTAACGTAAACGTTTCCCGCTGTGAAATTTTAGTTCCAAATACGCTCACAATGGCGCTGTTTAAATTCCCATACAAAATTTTACTATTACTATTCTATTACGATACTGCAAAATGTTCCGGCTAGGGGCACAGATGTTCACGGGCGGCGGTGAGCACTTACCATCACGTGACCGTTTGCTCGTTTGCCCCCTTTAATATAAAAATATATGTATCATCCATCTTGTATCCCAGAATGGGCCTTGTTAGTATCATAGTCTCAAATTTTTATTAGCTAAGATATGTATTAACTATTAAGCTATATTCTTAACTCGAATGCATTGTGTCTCCTAGTGCCAAACAAGTTGCTTGTACAAATCATATGCCATTATTATACGGAATTACAAAACATCACTGAATCTCAGTGTAGCCATAAACTTAGTTAATTGATAAGTGCCTTTGTTAGTATTTTTACTATTTTTGTATCAATTTTGTAGCATCGAATTGATTTATATGGAAATAAATTGTAATTTATATTATTTTGGTGTTTTATTTCAATAAAAATATAGTATTGGGATTTTACTGTTTAATATGGTTAAGTGCAACAGTTTATACAGGGTATATCAAGACTGCGACCGAAAACGAAGGCAGATGGTTAGTGACTTCAGACAAAATGCAAGTAAAAATTTCGCAAAAAACATAGATATTTTTTTTTGTAATTTTTACTCATCGTCGTATTTGGGCGATAAATACATAGTTTACCTAAAATAATAATGTACACCTTTTTTTATTTTTAAAGACGCAATGGTACGCAAGGGTTTAAATTACTATTTTCGCTAAAACTAGGTATTTACTACCCAAATATGATATTTAAAAAAAAACTGTCGCTTGAATTGCGACATTTTTTGGTGCATTGTGTCTAACCACTAAAACTACCGCTTGGCTTCGTTTTCGGTCTCAGTCGTCGTTACTCGTTAGGGTCTCGGATAAATTTGTTCCGGTATATTTGTGTTATGAAATTTATTTATTACTTTGCCATTAAAAACCAATTTAACATGGCAACATGAAACTACGAAAAACACTTTTAAATAAACTCTAACCACCGTCACATGATTATAATTCATAAATAAATTAAAATCCGTTTTGTAATTAACATTGTATGCGAGTCGCGGCGGGCATTAACACATTTAAATGAATGTTTGAAAATTTTAATTTCACTTTATAGAACTTCCTTACCTACTTTGCATACCCACTTTACTTGCAGACTGTAAATAAATTATATTGTTGTCACATACCTACAGGTGGAGGGAACATTTACTTTGATACTTGGTACTTTTACTGAAGTTTCGGAATTAAGAAGGCCGAAAGTGTGTCTCCACACTAAAAATAAGACCTTGCAATGCAGTCGTATTGTTATAGGTTGCTGGATAGTAACAAAGAAATATAAAGCGTGAAAAGCAATGGTTTTAATATTACATTCTTTAATCATTTTTAAAGTAGATTAAATATTTTTTTTTCTGGGTTCACGATGTTTTTTTTACACCCAAAAGTCACTTACATAGGTCCAGGCCCCCCATTAAGATCGAGTCTTGTGTCGTGGATTCGTGGGTATCAGGAAGTACGAGAGACTTTTCGGTGTCACAAATACCCAGACCCGAGATAAATACCTGTGCGAGGATCGAGCCCGCGGGCTCGCGTTTCACAGTCGGCGTCTAACGAACTGCGCCACGGAGGCTGTTGAGGTTAGATAAATACATAGGTACCAATTTGTATCCAATGAAATGTTACTTTAACTGATAAATTGATATAAATCTGTGTCTGATAAAGCTTTATACACAGAAAATAGGTAATAGCGACATTGTCATTTTTAAGGTGTGCAGACATGATCCGAAGTCTATAAAAATAAGAAAAATATTTGTTTTCCAATGTACATAATGGTAATACCTATGCATCATGCGAATATGTATCATTCCTATGTATTAATTGGAAAGTTTAACCTAAAGGAAATAAATTCTTAATAAAAGCAAATAATATTTATTTACCTGTCACCTATTTACTAAACATAAGGAAAATAATAGGGACAACACTCATATAAAAAAAAAATAACATGTGAAAATTCCCATTTAAATACAATTTATATTACACTTCATTTCATTATACATAGTAAGAAATATATCCTGCGAACTGAGAGTAGCGCTGATATGTATCTCTACCTGTCCCTTTGGGTGTACAGGTGTGAAATTATGGTAGTGTTCATTATACATTTATAACGACGATATTATAGTAAAGCAAAATATTAGCAAAACTAAGTCTCGAAGACGTAAATAACAACCTTACTACAAAAAAAATTTAATGTCGTCAGTAGCCAAATTCACACGCATACGTGATTTTCGACAGTAAATTATCATTTTCGGCATCACAAAATAGTAAACTTGATTAGCACTTATACTTCCTGTTTTATTATTACTCAATAGCAGAGCATGCATGGATACAGATACAACATTAATACACCACTCAGCATAATCACAGGCTTCACTTTCTACTGTATGTTTAATACCCAAAGATTTAAATGATATCCATTCTAGATGTCTAGATTCTAGACATTATTTATCGCTACTAGTTTCCTTATTTATTTTTCTACTTCGTAAAGATTCACAACGATAGTCAAGAGGCTATGTTACAGTAAACAAAACACTCTAAACGTAAGAGAGACAGAGCAATTGGTTAGAATCCGACTGTGATATGAGACGCCGTTCGTGGGTTCGATCCCCTACTTATGCAAATATAAATTTTTGTCTCAACTATTTATTTCGAGAGAAGGTGTTGTGAGACCGAAAGTCTTCGTTGTTTCTGATTTAATGCAAGACTTTTATTTTAGTATACATATAACCTCAGGATGGTGTGCGTGAGTGTCGGTTGTATTTTAACTTTAAGACTTGAATCTAAATCTAAATTCTTACCAAAATAAGTAATTATAAATATGTTTATGTATTTATTTATTTTAAATGATGTTTATGTACAACATTAGTCCCTGACACGACCAAGCATCTTACGCGACCTTTAACAGGTCACTCGTCTGTCTCACACTTCGTTATCTTCACTTCCTATTTATTGTAGAAGTAGAGGAATATACACGGTCTGAATAAATAAAATATAGATTATATAGATATCAATCTATGTGCATGTATTTGTATTAATTCGTTATTATAATTTAAAATATAATTAATGCGCGTGGTACATTTATCACGAAAAGTAGAAACAAATTTATTTTCTGTTTTTCAATATAGGAGGATAGAAAAGAACAAAAAATATCTACTTAAAAATTTCAAATAAATGCAAAATATAATAATAGGTAAAGGTTAAATTTTTAACCTTCAAATAATGAAGATAAATTCCTCAAAGCAATGTCAAAATTCTTGTTTAGTATTAAACTAGGTAGCATTATTAAACTAAAGAGCTTGGCGCACTAGTGTATAAATACATACCTACATATAGTAGACATTATACACCTAACTGTCACATACTATTTACCCCACATTAGGATCAATCAAGTCTTGTGTAGTGACTCGTGAATATCAGAATTCATAAACTACGAGAAACTTTTCGGTCTCGCAAATACCCCGACCCGAAAAAAATATTTGCAGGCTGCATACACATTTATTTCAGTGCAGAGTTCGAACTCACGGCCTCTTGTCTCACAGCGGACATAGCCGGCATCTATCCAACCATGGAGGCTTTTGGAAGCGGTTCACTTCCTTCTACTTAAATAATAAGCAATACAAATGTATGTTTATAATACCATCGAATGCCCTAACTTGGTGTTAACACAATTGTGTAAACACAAACCCTGAAATTAAACAAATAAACACAACATGTGAATTTGTAATAATGTTTACTTATTACTCATGAAAAGCTACCTCACAGCAATTGTGTCATAAACCGAAAGCTGATAAGAAACAACATAAAACATAATATAAAAATAATCGACATCATAACATTTTATTAATATCTTCAGGTCTAGATTAGAAATTAATAATATTTTATCAAAACTTAATTATTTAGAGGGCATTAAATAGAATTACGCAAGAATGTTCATTTATAAGCATTTATAAAATTGATTATGTATAACGATAATGTGTCAGATACAACGTTGGATTTGATAAAAATAATGCAAACGATTACTATTAATAAAATGTGTACTAGGTACAATGACAAGTTGATTCTTAAACTTTATTATTTTGTCATTATGTTAACATGACATAAGTATAATGAAACGTAGGTAATACTCGTATATTTCAAGCTATCAACTGTGAAAATGGCAATAACGCTATATGAAGATATCAACAAATTAAAACAGCAAAAATATAACAGTTTATTTATTGGTAAGTTGCTAGAGATCCATATTGGTTTATCTTAAATTGTTATACTCTTTCCTTATCACCTAATCTGGCTAGTCGACATGGATTCCAATCGATAATCACGATGTAAAATTATTTTAAATGTATAAATTTGATAGGTAGTTTATTTTACATTACAGATTAATCTGTGGGAAACGAACCGGCGGCCACTGGCGTAAAATTACAACATCCAAACCGTCTTGCCAATCAGTTTGTAAGGATGTATGTCATTCTTTAGTGATATTAGTAGAAAAAAAAGTAAGTACCTAGGTTGTAATAATAGGATATTGTAGGCACCAGTAAGAATTATTGTGGTCTCTCGTTTATGAGTCTAATAAACAATAGTTAATTTTTTTTTTAACTTGCATATGGACTATAAACATCCGGAAAGATTTCGGTGATTCCGGAGTTTGATAAACGAGTTGTAATGACAGGACATTGAAATAGTCGGTACTTATATTTATTTACATAATTATTTTTGGTTTGATTATAAATCATGATTTGATAAATACCTACATACTTATTAATTACTAGTAGCTAAAAACGTTTGGTTAGTTGATTATAAAATACAAACGATAGCTGATAAATGGTGAAATAGTTACTAGTGTGTGATGAAGGTGTTTCATCAAGTAATCAGTCTTTTGATCAGCGGGTGCGTACCAGCAGAGGCGGCGGTAAGCAAACAGTTCGACTGCATTCAAATAATTCCATATTATTTATAGTGGATCAGCTGATGGCGCGACTCGCGAGCGTGGCGCGGCGCGGCGCGAGTAGAGGCGCGACCTGCGCGGAGACAGAGCGCGATACACCTCGCCGTGTGTCGTGTATTGTGTAGCCAACAGCCCCCCGCCTATCTCTTAAACGCGTTATCGTTTAAAATATTACTACACGCGAAACACCAATAAACCGAGTCCGTGGACTTGTTTACGCCATTTGTGCACAGAGCACATAGTTACGAGACGTCAACGTGAACTCGCAGCAAACTCGGCGTTGTTACCTTGCCGCTTGCACCATCTACTAACAGTTCGCACACCGGCAGTGTTAAAGTGATAATCTATTTTCTATTACAAACGCAAGTGAAACGCATCTGTGACAAAAAGCATCAAAACATGTTGACTCTTTCCCAAGGATATTAAACTTTATTGTTGTGAAGTTAAAGTGTCAAAATGCGTAGCGACGTGTTGGCGCCGAGCGAGCTGGAGGGGACGGATTACCTCCTCTCCTCCACCATGAGGCTGGAGGACAGCTTTCTGCAAATACTGGGTAAGCTATTGCTCACGAAACTTCTTACACCGACTACCTTAATTAGTACATTTCCGTCAGCGTCATTCGTCTTGTCTTTATTTACGTACACGTCTTGGTGAATGCCCAAATGCATAAATTTAGCGTCAAGTATCTGGGTAAATTCGTACCTACTGCCCATTCGATAGTATGATGTATAAAAGTAATCCTTTACGCAAACTGGATTTGAATATCATCTGTGTCCTGTTCTCGATAATCTTAATGTCAGTAATTAACTATTATAATTTGCCTGATCATCAATTAAAGTAGTGTGGAAGATTTCAAACTGTTTTATTCCTTAACAGTAATGATTCCAAGGCCACATGTAATTGACCACTAAATGACTTCACCAAGAGAACCACATAGAACGCGATTGCACGTGCAACACTCAGATGTATTCATTCAATGCATTTTAATATTCCCTTCTATTAAAATCTCTAAATAAGACGTTACAAAATATAGAAACAGGTGCTCACATTTATAAATCAGTGGTTAGAGTACTATAACGAAAATACACGTTATGTGTAGTAAGTAATTTAAAGGAAATATATTTTTTATGTAACTTAATATCTATAAAAAATATTTTATGACTTCCCTCCAGCGCGACTGCTTGTAATAACACTTCGTCGTGTTGTTACTTGGGCAATTGCAGGAAGTAACCACGCTTGTTTTTACTATAGGTACTTATTGAATTAATAATTTATGACGTCACAAGGGCAAAAACAAGCCATTTCATAGTGCATTATAATTCATTAATCGACAAAAATGCCCGTAAGCTCATAATTATTTGCATATTGTATTTGAAGTATCTTTTCAAAATCAATAGGAAGTTATTAACTAAGAATTTCACGAATATTTTTATAGGTACTTTATGGTAGAAAATGTTCGTAAATTTCGTTCATATTATTTTCTAATATATATTTGCTTTGAAATGACATCGTTACGTTATCTCGTAAATCCGTATTGATAACACGTGGATACACTGTTGAAGTTTTAAAGCGGCGAAATAAGGCATATCCACTGATATAAATTATAAATCATTTGAAGTTATGAACTCCCGGAACTAATTAGGTACCTTTTACCAGAATTCTAATCTACGGGATGTAACTAATCTGTTATTAGAAAATTATATTATGCGTTCCGTTTGACGTCCGAAGTCCCTTATGAGAGAGAGTACGTCGATTCTTTCTCCTTGCCTGGTCGCTAGATGTCGCTACTTTCGCCACCTAGATGCACCTACAGCGCCACCTACCGTTTTCAGGCTGCATCTAAACCACCCACCAAATACAAGCCGCCCTCTATGTCATTGTTGCGTCGTTTTTCGAACCGAGCACATGGTCGTTACGAAAAAATCTATATTTTAGTTATTACATTAATTAGATTAATTTTGTCGCAAATTTATATAATTTTATATTATTTTAATTAGCTTTCGAGATTTAAGTAGAAAGTTAAATTCAAACATTATTAGTTTGTCTTCCGTTACCATACCTATTTGGAAAAAATGAGTGATAAAGAGGTTATTGCACCTAATTCAAATGATAGTGATAGTTCTTCGGATTGTTCGTCGGATCAAGAAGGGCCACCAAGGAAACGCCAGAGGCGTACCAGTTCACGGGATCTGGAGGAAAGGTTTGACTTTTTGTCACAACATTTGGTGAGTCATTTGAATAGTATTTTAACGGCAAAATTCGCTACATCTACGGAGGCCCCACCATTAAACGCGCAAATGCCTTTAGCTAATAGCAACAGCATGCCACATACTTCGCTTTTGCCGGACAGTTCGCTACCAATATCTAATGAACAGTTTTTAAATCCACCCAAACTAGATGCGAGTAGTATTGTCAACTTGGACGTTGCTGTCAAAGAACCGACCGTACCAAAAGCAAATTGCGCACGTGTCGAAAAAATTAAGGTTATGCAAAGATTTGACTCACCTGATTGGAACGCGGTTCGGTATACAGACGTTCAGAAAAAGTACGCGGCTTTTCCGGCTTTTACCGAATTAAGAGTAAATGAGGAGCTGCGACGTCTGGAGGATCCTTTCGCCCCGTTACGTTGGTTTCAAATGGAACGTAGTTTTGCAGCGTTATCCAATGCATTTTTGGCCCAAAATGAAGCCGTAAACTTGGCATTACAAAATCTAGTTGATTGGTCTGCTTCTAGGGACATTCAGCTTAATGCGTCATCTATTTATGAAAAGTTAAACCAGTTATTTGGTAATGATTCTGAATATAAGACAATATCTCACGATATACTACAGGTGATTTGTGGGAAACGAGCCGAAGTGTTAGAATTGCGCCGTAGAGATATAGTTAAAAAATTAAAAGATAAATATATGAGAGAGGATCTGAGTAGAATTCCGCCGTCTTGCGAGTACATGTTTGACCCCGGTCAGTTGTCAACATATTTACAAAAAATTGGCGGAGTAGATAAATTACAAAAACAGTCCCCATCTTCTACCCGAACCCGGGCAAAATCGCCACAGCCCTCGACCTCCTTTGCTGACGCAAAGTTGTTTCGGAGTCAGCCGAATAACAATTACAAACCCAAACGGGCCGAAAACAAGGATTCCGAACGATTCATTCATAATAACTCTTCAGCCAAGAAGAGGGGGGGAGGGAGAAAATATAAGACAGAGGGTAGAAGATCGGGATATAAAAATAAATGACTCGACAGGGTTTTCAGGCGGCTGTCTGAGACGCTTTCAAAACACTTGGGCTCTTTTCAATCCACCAAAATCAATATCGAAAATGATAACAGGTCTCAGAATACCATTCAACAAGACACCCCCATTAGTTCTCCCAACTTCAGATGTTTTAACAAAGTATCAAACTCCAACATCTCCGTTAATGTCAACCGAAATTCAAAATTTAATTCAGTTAGAAGTCTTAGAGCCGGCTCCCCTGACACCGTCTTTTATATCGCCTCTATTCGTAATTCCGAAATCCAACGGCAAAAGTCGAACAATTTTCAATCTCAAGGCATTAAATCAGTACTTGAAACCAAGGCATTTCCATCTGTTCCACCATCACCAAATGCCAAATTTTCTACAACACGGAGATTGGATGGTGAAACTGGACTTAAGTCAGGCTTATTACCACCTGCCAGTAAAAGATCAACACAGAAGGTTTCTCCGGATCAGCTATCAAGGTCAACTGCTACAGATGACGTGTCTGCCGTTCGGTCTGGCAGCAGCGCCACGGATTTTCGCCTCGGTAACGAACTGGACCGCAGAAATACTCCGCAAAAAAGGTCTGAGGTTAGTGGTCTATTTGGACGATTATCTGATAGTACATCAGGACAAAAATACGCTAACAGCACATATAAAAATCGCAATACAGTTTTTGAGCAGCCTGGGTTGGTGGATAAATATGGAGAAGTCAGTAACAACACCAACGAGGCAAATCGATTTTCTGGGAGTCACATGGAACACCAAATTCAATACAAAGTTCCTACCCTCAGAGAAAATACAACGAATTCGTCAGATATTGCGAGTACGACTCGAAGCAGGCAGTTGGAACCTAAAACAGGCGCAACGCCTATTAGGTCATCTCAACTTTGCAACCTTCATCACCCCCCGGGGAAGGTTGCATTGCCGCTTACTGCAGCGACACAGCAACAAACTCAGAAAGTGTTCACGATCGCAGATTCAGTACCCAGAAGAGGTACATACAGAACTAAAATGGTGGATGGAGAACATCAGTCAGAAGTCAGCTATTCATCTCCAAAGAATGCCGACGAACCACGTCATCACCGACGCGTCGGACATTCAATGGGGAGCCCTGGTGAACAACGACATGATAAAAGGCCTATGGGAGCAACACCAGGCAAAATGGCATTGCAATCTGAAGGAAATGTATGCTGTGATAGCCGCTATATCAGTCAAAGCAATGGAGCTCCAGAATTCTACAGTGATTCTTCAGAGCGACAACAAAACAGTCGTGTCCTATATAAAAAACGAAGGAGGAACACGATCTCGTCAATTGCTAGATCTGACCCAACAGCTGCTGGAACTGGTGGACCACCTCAACATTGTGCTTCGGCCTCACCACCTACCAGGCCTGTGCAACACCGAAGCAGATCACCTCTCACGAAATCGTGCCGCCGCCGAGTGGCACCTCACAGGCGAGGAAACATCGAGACTGTTCGGCATGTGGGGCACGCCAGACCTAGACCTCTTTGCGTCAAAAACAGCACATGTCGTAGCAAACTATGTTTCGCTAGACTTGTCAGACTCGAACGCTTACTATCACGACGCGTTCAGCAGATCCTGGCATTTCCGACTTGCATGGCTGTTCCCGCCGCCCAGCCTAATACCCAGGGTACTGGATCATCTCAATTCAGCCTCAGGCAAGTACATTCTAATAGCACCCAGGTGGACGAAGCCTTTTTGGAGGCCAGACCTGAAGAATCGTGCTCTGAAACGTCCCGTGAAACTCAGAAATCTGGAGAAGACACTGGTGGACACAGCGACAATGCTACCGCCGGCACAAGTCGGCAAGTTACACCTGGAAGCCTGGCTCATTTCGGGTGGGATGCCCTGACGGATACATGGACGCCGCAAGAGAAACAGTTATTGTCATCGTGTTGGAGACAGTCTACAATAAAGACTTATGCCCCCATTTGGAGTAGATGGGTGAGATTTTGCCAAGAAAATAGCATTAATTTTCGTTTACCGGAACCAGTAAACGTTGCTAGGTATCTCGGTTATCTATTTTTGACCGGTGGTCTCTCTTACAGAACGATTCTTGTTCATAAATCGGTTATTGCATCCGTTTGCGAAACAATGTCTGATGTTAAAATTACTGCAAACCCGATAGTAAAACACATACTGAAAGCTATTTCCGTGGCAAGACCGGCGCCTTCTCAATTACCGATTTGGGATGCAAGGATTTTGATTAGATGCTTAAAGAATTACAATGTAAATTTAAATAGTTTATATCAAGTATCTAGACACACAGCTGCTATTTTACTATTATCTTCTGGCCGTAGAGTACACGATCTTACTCTTTTACATACTGATAGTCAACATTTTATAGATAGCACTGATTCTATTACTTTACACCCCGCTTTCGGGTCGAAAACTGATTCATCCTCATATCAACAATCTAGCTGGACATTTTTGGCCGCACCGGATAAAGGCATCGATGCAGTATATTGGTTACGTACACTAGTAAATATGACGCGAGGGATCCGGGAAAATATTACTAATTTATTCTTAGCAACTAGAAGTCCTACAAGGCCAGCTACTGCAGCTATGATTGGGGGTTGGATAAAGAGGCTTCTAGCTGATGCTGGTATTCCGGCTTCAGCGGGAAGTTGTAGATCAGCAGTCTCATCTTTAAATTGGGTAGAAAATTACCATATAAATGATATCCTAGCTAAAGCTAATTGGCAGCATGAATGTACTTTTAAAAAGTTTTATTTGAAACAAATCAATAAGTCTAATAGAGAAATTAGTTCAGAAAAATCTTTATCGCAATATTTTCAAACTGATTCATAATACAGAGAAATATTTTGATTTATACCTAGCATCTAAGTCAATATGCATTTACATTACATTATATGTTCAATCACATTGTTGCGTTTTAATTTAAAATCGTTACCAAAAATACAAGCCACCAGGAGATAACAAACACTCTCTCATAAGGGACTTCGGACGTCAAACGGAACGCATAATATTAAAATTTTACCTTCCAATAAAATTTGTATTATGCTTCCAATGACGTCCGAAGTCCCAGTAATGTCTTCCTGGGGCTATACCATTATGAGCCGTACAATGACATAGAGGGCGGCTTGTATTTGGTGGGTGGTTTAGATGCAGCCTGAAAACGGTAGGTGGCGCTGTAGGTGCATCTAGGTGGCGAAAGTAGCGACATCTAGCGACCAGGCAAGGAGAAAGAATCGACGTACTCTCTCTCATAAGGGACTTCGGACGTCATTGGAAGCATAATACAAATTTTATTGGAAGGTAAAATTTTAATATTTTTGGATGTAGGCATTTATTGGACATATAAATAAATCACCATCTGCACTAAACCTACTTCTAAAAAAAGTATTTGGGTATCTACTACCTATCTATACCCGTCGTCAAATCCATTGCGGACCCATCAAGTGCCAGGGTTTAACGATTTAACGAAATATTTGCTTAAATTGTTTGCCTCAAAACATTCCTACGTCTACATAAGGTGGTAATGCTAATATTAGAAATCATAATTATCAATATTGAAGTCAAGTTCATTTACGTAAGTTGCTCTTTTGCCAAGATAATATTATGAAACTGAATTTATCTTACAATTACTACTTTCTCTCCAAAACACATGACGCAATGTGTAAACACAGTCTAAAAATGTATAATAAAGATATACATACGGTTGAGAGTTTATTAGTTTGAGATAACCTTCAAACTGAGTATCTGGATTTTTTGAGCAATTCAGACTTTACTAATTCAACATCGAGTGAGTGAATGAATCATTCATAATGAATGATCTACCTTAAATTTTGGGGTGTTATAGCGACATTGGCCTAAACACTCTCAATCGATTCTCTTGATTGTAGAGTAGGCCCGTGCCCTGGAGTGGGACGTAGGTATAATGGGCTGATATAGATAGATAGCGACAGAAGCTAAAATGTGTTGCCTAACGCCCTATAATATTATCGACCACAGATTACTTAGATCACTTATCGACGAAGAAAAATTAATCTTATAAATAAATTAACTTACTAAATAAGTCGAAGATCCCGTGCAAGGTTTTTTACGGACCGGGACCAGTGTATACCAAGATTGAAAACCCGTCATATTGACCTACGTAATTTTATCGTCTTTGGGTTCAGCCTACATATGGTCCGATATAAATGTGTGGATAATCTATTTTTATTGCACTGCACTTTATTACCAGGTGCATTGCAGTCACTATCGGATAAATACACACTGGCTCGTCAAATAGCACCTGACGATAAGAGCAAAGCTCTGAAGATAGAGCATCAAAGTATAATATCTAGATATTTGATACAATTTAATTACCTAATCTAAATCAAGTAGGTATTAAGGATGTTTTGGTATTATATTTGAACAATCGTCAATCGCCATATACCAGCACAAAAAGATAAAGGCTTAAATATGTTGTATGCCAATAGCAGGTCTGTAAGGAAAGTTGTCAAACAACGTTATTTCGGAATGGTAAGCGGTGTCCGCTCGGAAAGAAATCGTGTTTTTGAACTATGTAGGCAAGTGAGCTGGTTTTATTTGCCTTGCAAATACTCATACATATATTACTGTATAAACCTTAACCAAAGCAAAAATAAACTTTGAATATTACTTAATTAAAATTGTCTATTCAGATTTGCTCAGTAATGGATATCCTGTATGTAAAGAAGATGAAGATGATATTCATAAGCGTTATGCCTTTAGCATTGTCTGTAATAATAAATATACTGTAAATACAGAAAAAGTTGCGTCGCCAATCGTCAATGACAAAGCACTTTTAATGTTCTTGAAGATAGTTTACATTTCGATTCCAAGAACTCAAAGTTTATAGTTAAATACAATTCTATTCTGGAATTAAAGGTATTACAATACGCATTTGTCAATTCTGTATTCGTCTCTGTACTGGTAGAGAGCCCTCATAAAGGGTGAAAGAACATGGGACTTAATCGGTCGCTGGTTCAGTGCGGGTCAACGGATGTCAATAAATAGTCTAATTTCAGAAAATAAATAGATACGTGACCATTATGATTAACATAACAGCAAGTATTGGACGTATTTCCTAAGCAATTTCCTATCAGCGATATCTTCTAAAACACTAAAAACAGTATTACTGACTAAAATAATTTTCATAGATGTTTTCCTGCTAATTAATTCTTAGAGGAAGATTTTTCATAAGTCGATTAAAAATACACTCTTGAATTGTGTAAAAATCTTCTATTTGCAAAATAATAAGGACTAAACAAGACAGTCTGTTATTGTGGTTTGATTAGCACACTTATTAGTAATATTAATACCACACAACTAATGCCAAACATAGTTTATTTAAAATTTTCTTAACAAGTGCCAAAAAGTTAGTAGATTTACGTTAAAGGGCGTATAGGATGTGCTAACAGGACTGATTACAAAACAATTTTCGTCCCTAGCTCTCATGGCGCGATCAAATTGGGCTCAATGATTTTCGACTGAATCGCTGGGGGAGACCGGAGACGTAGCTGGCTTGTAATAACGTCTAGGCAGGAATATACGCATATTATTATGATTTAAAGTGACTGATGCCCTAGTTGTGAGTGAATAGGTGTAGTTTAAGGTCGTTTCCAGGACACACGTTACTGACTTTTCGTATTAATTTACCGCTTACTGTAATGCCGAAAGAAAACGTTGTGAGCAAATCTGCATACCTCAAGATTCTCTATAAGCATCGCATATTAAATAAAACAGCTGACTAGATGTTTTAATGAATACAATATAAATAAGTGAGCTAAAGTTAAAGATTAAATTAAAATATACAATTATTTTATCATTTAGATGAGATTTGCTAATAGAAGTTTTGTTATTGACAAAGGCACATCTTTTCACATGCATTGGACATAGTTACCTACTAGAATCAAACCAGAAAATCACAGAAAACTCAAAATTACCTAGCCGGTGTTATTGATATACAGTGAAATACTAGTCCAACTAAGAACAAGATTTTAGCGTCATTACAACTACTCGAAACCGGTTAAAGCAGTTTGACGTCAACTCATATTACCTATTGAAAAATCTTAATTTAAATATACATCAATGGGTCTTTTAACGTATATTTTTATTTTATTAAACTTCATAAAATAAAATCGTACAGGCGGGACTCAATGCCATTGGCATTTTTACCAGTCAACCTTTGGGAGATGCAGAACTGAGACAATCGTAATTAGATATTTACGCTACCTAGACGTATAATTTTCTTTATATCGTTATTTGCATTGGTTTGCTACCTAACGCTAAACCAAAATGAAAACGTATTAATCTAGTTTACATTCTTCAAATACATGAAATACGATTTGAATACGTATTAAGACCTCATGACCAAAATTTGTAATATAGTTTCTCTAATGATCTTGAAAATAGCTATATAAATGATAACCCCCCATTACACAAGGTTGTATACATATAAAGGAAGTTATACTATTTTGTATCGGCTATAATCTTCTAAAAAGAAATATTTGTGCTGTGTCATCCACAAAAAGGTGCTTAAAACTGCAAGTCATTATACATAACATAATGTTATGCATATTATGTTGAAGGTAAATTACGTACCGATGTTCAATTGATGTGTATTTGTAAAAGTGTTTTTAAAGCTCGTGAAATCGGTTAAGAATAACACTAATGATATGTTTACTGTATATTAGTTCGACTGCTGTGAACCGATATACTTTCTGTGAGATACTTTTGATTCCCAGATCTTGTAATCCACTTTGTGTGTGTTCTCGGTTTGTAAAATCTCATATGAGTTGCTCGGAACTGGAGTAAGTAGGTACCCCGTGCCCTGCATGGCAACAACCTCGTCCACTATTATATTCGTACGCATATAACCTTCGCAAACCATGGGTGGCGCAAGCTGAGCTATTGTTTATCTACATAAATAATATAAATTACTTTATCATCATTATTTCCATCTAAAATGCAGTTTTTGTAATCTACAGGTTATTGCGCTTTAAATTCAGGAAGTGCAGACATCACCACTTTAAATGGAGTGGATATTTTTGATATCTCTATTTTACTCATGGCCCCCCTCTTGCTACTTCAAGAAACGATAACGATAATATATCAAGTTGTGAGCAGGTTATTTGATATCAGGTATTTAGCTAAATACCTGCGTGTATCTAATCTATTAGTCTTATTTACACACCTTCGCGTAATCTCTTCAAATTCACTCAACAACCACATGATGTGTAATTTTTTGTTTAATGTATTATGCCGTGTGCGTAACACATCCGCGTTATTTTGTAATTATATAATGATTTTTTTGCCGATTATTTGTTCTGCAGTTTTGCCAAGGTCGCCGAAAAAGCTATGTAAAAAGTTGTGCTGGAGTTATGAATTTGCCAGGTACAAACTAGGATACCTATACGATCTTACGGCCTTAGTGTTCATTCTTTGTGCGCCACTGTTGAACGTTAACAGGTGTCACAATGGTGAGATAAGATGAGAAAGCTGATGATGATGGTCTTTTTAATGATATAAAGAAATCTAGTTCGATCAAGATCTAATAAAAATAATCCAACCTTGAGGCATAACTTGACAGAGACATGTACAATTATTGATTTGTATCTACAAATGTCCCTTACAATCAATACTATGGGCTGATGCCCGGGTGAGCTATCGAACCCGTAATGACCCAAGTGTATTGCTTTCTGAATTAGTCAGTATAAATTTGAGGTACGTGCCAGTACAGTGTGCTCATCCATGCAAAAACTACAATTCTGATTATTCAGGACAAAATAGACTATTATTGCACCAATTATATCATGGACAACAAAAGAATTATTATGAACCTACATATTAACCTGAAGTAGGTTCTTCAATGAGCGAACAATAGTTATCAACCAATCATTGGATCTATCAACCATTTTAATTGAGAGTGACTGGTAGGTAAATAAGGGAAGTGGAATTGCAATGTTTTCCTTGAACTGCCTATAGCGTCACGTAAATATTTCTTTATAAAATAAACAGCATATAATATATTGCACTTCCGTGTAATGCTGTGAATGATGCGACATGCCAGATGTTTCTATTAACGTTCCGTCTAATTAACATACACCTAGCAATCAAGTTATAATTAATCATAATAATTTGTAAACACTAAACATACTTGCATTGAATGAGAATGTTTTGATTAATTACAGGCCGTTACGAATATCGCACATAGTAACAACGAAAACGTAGGTTCATATATACAATACATATATAAATCATTTTATTTTCATCTGCGGGAAGCGACTTGCACCCAACGTCTTTCTGAAATCATTTTAAGTCGTCTGTCACTTTTAAAATCATTTTGTAAAACTAGTACGACAGTAATTATTGTCATATCACCAAGGGGAAATAATAATTACTAATCTTTTAAAATTTGTGTTGAGGTAAATGTTTTTCGAGGTTGAATTTTTTGTTACTCACTTTAAAGATTCTTAACAAATACTGCATTTGACAAGAACGTGAACTCTCACCTTAAATGCAAACAATACACGGTGTGGTACATCTCTTTAATATTCTGCTAATATTGCAACATTCTTACAGGTGATGTCAATAACTCTATCTTGAAAACACTTAAATTCTTGTTAATTAAATGAGATTTCCAATATCTATGAATATTTTACTCTAGAGGGCACGTGTTTTGTGTACGAATTAGTAATATTTTAAGTTTCGACATACACAAAGACTTCCTGGGGTCCTGACTAGTACCTTTGCACTTAAAAATTACTTGTACAAGGAGGTCATACTTTAATACCATTAAAAATAAATACATTTTAGTTAAAATATAATCAACAAGATCAGCTACATTAGTAACTTCAGTGGTATCTTAAATACTTTGTAGAATTTGTCGTCAATATTTTGTCAATGCTAAAATGTATTGGCCATTGGGTATGTTAGTTAAGTTTATAGTCAATAATGCCGGGCTCATAACACCAATTAATGTTGTTATTTGCTAATTATTATTAGATTAATTTATGGATCCGTTTCAGATCATTGTCAAGTAATGCTGCCTGTACTTGCCTACTTAATGTTTGTTGTGTTGGTAGAATCCGGGTCGACGCGCCGTCGCTATCACTCCCTTATCGGAACGTAAACTGTTGATGATTAAATGCTGGCGAAACGTATCTATTGTTATGCGAAAATAATAACACATTTGATTGTTAATTAACAGATGTTTAATGTTGGAAACCTAATACATTGAATTATTTTTAAATCAAATAGAATCTAGCTTTGAACGGCTAAACTATAGAGTATTGATACAGGAGTAGAAATCTTGCAGACAATCTTAGTTCGCATACTTCAATTAGTCATTCAAACGTAATGTGGATGAAAAATTACGGATGTGAAGTCTTCCGCACAAATTACTAAATGAATGAATCCTCCAGACGGTAGCTGTGAGCTAATCTGGTTTATCATCATTCATCAATCACCGTACATTATTTTAATTCGTCAAATTGAGAACATGGACATTATGAAGATTAAGTTTTAATCACGGAAGATAATATGCACATACTCACACAGGCTGGGCAGACAGGTTGGTCAGCGCTCCCACTAGTTTCAATCCACCACTACATTTTATAAGCTAATAAAAGCAAAGACCTCAAAACACCTGAATTCTGAGACTGTCTGTCTCTAGAGATCTTTACTTTGTCCTACCATTGCTGTCGTTTCAAACACCTTCATCAATATTTTCAGGCAATAGCCAAAAGAGTCTTCGAATAGACTCTATCAATATATTTTATTAAATTGACAGGTTGGCTTTGTATGCCGCTATCGGATCGGTACTACTTCAACTCAAACCATAATGCAATACAACATTCACAACGAAAATACCGACTTGTCTATCTATAGTGTTAGATCAATGGAAATGTTCACGATAATAATAACAGTGGTCGGCTGAAGCATGCGCCTCGGTTGCCAGTGGCTGCCTAACCTATGCCAACATTGCGCTGTGGAGCTGTCTCTTCTGTAATTAGTTCTCTTATATATAAGGCTACGTTGTAAGTCTATAATTTAGAGAACATTGACAGATGCGATGACGGTGATTTTATCATGAGGAAACGTGTGTGTAAAGATCTCTTAAGAATTTCATGGTATGTGACGTCCTCTATCCTACAATAGGCTAGCGTAGTGGGTTGTGACTTGTGGCCTAAGCCCTACCAATCCAATTCTCAATTGCAGAAGAGACTCGTACGCATT
Source organism: Deilephila elpenor (assembly GCA_949752805.1). Classification (NCBI taxonomy): domain Eukaryota; kingdom Metazoa; phylum Arthropoda; class Insecta; order Lepidoptera; family Sphingidae; genus Deilephila; species Deilephila elpenor. Next base: position 8,469,189 of record OX457112.1, read on the forward strand.
AGGCGTAGGTACTTACAATAAGGGCTTATATATTTTATTGATTAATAACTTTCGCAGGAATATTTGCTGTGATCGAATTAACAACATGATAAAGCATTTCAAATTTCCTCGAAGTTATAACTAGATGTTTTTGACCTGTGAAGAATGTAGATCATCTAAACCCTCGTTGGACCCGTTTTCGATATACCCGCTAGGAGGTCTCGCAAACATTCAAAAAATTAAGACGATACATTATAATTAATACATAGGATGCGTTGGGGTAATAACTTATACCGTAATACAAGGATGGAAGGGGTAAGAACGTACACTCCATAAAAATCTACGAACTACTATTACGGTGTTATCCCAACGCACTATAATCGTATTTAGATTTTGTTATATGACCAAGTTATTGTCTATGATGGCCTATTTCAGTTTGAGGGACTGCAAAGTACAATTGTGAGGTAGCAGTCATTCAAATGCACTTAAAAAGCTAAAATATTCTTGTACGAGGACTGAGGAGTGCACAGTATATTTGTAAATCATATTTTGATATCAAAATTAAATTAATTACTGAATACTGTAGCATAACATACAATTTATTTGTGTTTTTCTTGTAATAACGTAATTTCAGTAATCGTCGTATGGCGTCATCGGAACGTAAACACGAAAAAAATGAGTTACGTAGTAGACATCGCCGTCTGTATATCAATATGAAATAGTATATTTTATATCAAACGTTTGCGACGCTTTTGAGTCGGTGCCAAAATTTGAATCTTTTTTTTAGTTAGGTCTGGAGGGCTCGGCGATGTGGTAATATCAAAGACGAGAAAGAAGTTACCGATTGACATCGTAACAAGAGTTACTAAATAGGCTATTTCATTACATATTTTTACTTAATATAATTACAGATTGTCCATTCACAAATGACTGCGCCAAAACTCATGAAATTATTACTCATGATTTGATATAGAACTATAATCTGCTTACAATCAACTAAGCGATATTTTTATCGTGTATCTTTTGTTGATGTCCCATAATTAAATGACCTTGTTATTTTGAGACAACACAAGGGCGTTAACCCAAATACGAAAACATGAGGCAGATAGCAAAAGAGCCTCACTACCTAGTGACCTGTTCAATTAATATTTCACATTCGCCTAGGTATTTGTAGGACTCTACATTACAGAAATAAATAGATTTACTTTCAATTCACTTTGATAAAATGAATTATCATCATCTATCTGTCCACTGCTGGACATGCCTCTGCCATTTTGCGCCATGTCACCTTGCTTCGGCTTGTCACATTTAGCTTCTGTCAGTCCACCTAGCTGGAAGGCATCTTACACTAAGCTGGCCAAGACGCAAATACATTTAAAAAGCCTAAATAAAACAAGACTACAGTGTAATTTGTTGCAGCAGCAATTAGCCATTAGGTTCCAACTCAGCATTATTTCAAGTGTATTTTTTACTGCAACCAATTTGGTTTCCCTGTCTTTTTTATTTAATGTAGTGAGCGTTATTATAATTACCACATGTAAAACAATGGATGTTGAATTTTAAGTGATATCACTGTGGAAAAGGTTTTCTCCAGTAATAATTTCCTACTGATACGACTTATTATTAAAAAAAAAAGGTCTCGATGTTTCTAAAAAAAAATTGGTATTTTCTCGGCAACGCATCGACAATTCCTTCGATAATTTGGATGTATATGGGCGGCTTGTTTACTTGCAATTCCATAGCAAATATAATATAGAAAACTATATTTCGTTCTGTTAATTAACGCTTATCGGCACAAGTGCGTATATTCGTATTTTTACTTTACAAATATTTGCCAATTTAAACAGCTTTCTCTTGACCCAGTGGCGTGAAATATTGTATAAAGTTTAATACTCTGACCCTGACCTTATGTCAATGGTTGAATATATCCTGTTGCCGTACAGTTTTTGATGGCACATATTGTATGTATTACTAAACACTTGAGCAAATATTAACACGGCTCTCAAGTTGGAACTCCCCGACTTCTTAATAAATAATAATACATTGGTACAAAATGCCGCGTTATTTGAAATGTGGTAGAGTACGTACACTTTTAGTTTGATTACCAGGTGGGGTTAAACATTTTTCATGAGTTTGTAGATTGAAATCATAATTTGGACGGTCCTGGACTATCTTCTAATAAGACTGATGTTAGGAAGTCGCCGTTTGCAAAATTATTATTAAGTTTATTACTATTAGCAAGTCTTACTGCAGCATACATAGATTTGTTAATTTTACTATATATTATACTTGTAGGTAATGATTTCCTGTATTTATATTTGTTATTACATTTTTTACCACTCAAGTCCAATCTATTGAAAATAAGATAATTAACACCAAACGTGTTTGTGTCCGTGACTTTATACACTCCACAGTAAAAAGCTATGGATAATTTTCTAATTTAGGAATCCATTAATCAGCTTAGTGGTTTCCATTGTATTCCCAAGGTCATTGAAGTCAATCTATGACCTTCCTTAACATTATGAACAAAAAGGCGGAAACATTTATAAGCAAATGTGTGGTTATATTATGTTATGTCAATGTTTATTTCAATATTAACGACAAAAAACAAACATTTGTTACGTACAATAAGGCGGTTGATAATCGAACAAAACGCCTAGACTTTTCTCTGATTCCACATTTTAATGCACAATAGATACATACATAACCTTACGCCTCTATCTCAGAAGGGGTAGGCAGAGGCGCCACCAGGACACCTACATTTCGCCTGGCATGTTCCGTCCCACGGTGTGATAGAGGGCGAGCCTATCGCCATATCGGGCACAAATTCCTGACTCCGGGCTGATAAGAGAACTGCACAGTAAAATGTCTATAATGCACCTGAGTGCAGTGCAATCTACCAAGAGCGATAGATTGCACAGCGATCGTTGGTCATCCTTCGCTGGTATACAGAATGATGTTGAGCTGTACACATCATATAATGTTCAAAAGCGAATATCCTTATTTCCTTACATAGGATCAAACCGTAACGTGATAACTAAACTTGCGTGGGTTCTTGTAAAAAGTTTTCCACTCAGTGCATTGGTCGATATTTAAGCGCTCAGCATCAGTATTAGCGTGCCATATCGCTCACCGAATAACGGAGAAGCAAAGATATAACTTCTCTTGCGTTCTTTCTTCTCTTCTGTGAGACAGTGCTATCACATCGATCGAGCCGACCCTTCGGTAATGCAGCTTTTAACGATCACAGCACGTCTCTACGATTTGCAAACAATACATGGTTTCTTATTTGTCTATTTGTTAGAGGTAATTAAGATATTTTATCGATTGATTTGATCGTGGTATCTAAGACGTTTTCGGACAATAGTACAAAGAATGCTACTCAATGTCTTGGCAGAAACAAATCGATCGATATATTTCTGTTGCTTGCTGACTTAGTTTATATCGAGACAAAACTCTTGGTTATTTTTTGCTTATATGCGTCCTGCCTAAGCTACATAGCTTAGGCAGGACTGTGTACATACACAGCACGCAAGTGTTTTCAGTCTCTACTTCAAACGTTAGTAAATAAACTGTATTCATAAAATTACAATAACAAATAGGCACTTATAATATCTTATCCTTTAAGGATGTCTCTGAAGTAACTCTTAAAAATTGCAGCAAATAAAGCATAAAGGCTAATCTCTGAAAGATAAAATAAGATAAATTTCATAAATAAATATTTATTGGTCATGGTAATTTTGTAAACGTTTTTGTGTAAATATGCGACAGCCTCCGTGACGTAGTTGGTAAGACGTCGGCTATGAAACGACAGGCCGCGGATTCGATGCCCGTACTAAATATTTGTGTGATCCACAGGTATTTGTTTCAGGTCTGGGTGTTAGAGAGACTGAAAAGTCTCTCGTAGTTTCCGATACCCACAACACGACTCGATCCTAAGATCACTAATGTGGGGTCAGGATTATGTATGTGCCTGTTGGGTGTATTTATTATATATTTAAAATTATCACCGGTTGTGAAAAGAGAGGCCGCGGGGTCAATCCATACCAAGGCGTGCAATAATATACCACAAGTATGTAGGTATTTCTTTCGGTTCTTGGTGTTGTGAAACTGGACAATCTCGCGTAGTTTTTGACACCCTTGACTCAATACATGTGTGGTTTTGTAGTGGCACGACCATGTATTTGACTGCTCACATTTTTCTTCCATGTTATGTGCTAGGTGTATTAAAATATTCTTTACAGTGCTGGTGTGTTTTTTATTACGTATTTTATTGAAATACTTGACTAATTATTAAAATACTCGTATATAAGGTTCTTGAAAGCTGAAATAAGTTGATAATGAATGTAAATGTGTAGGAACAGTAACGGATAACCTCATCGACCGAATTCATTAGTCGCTCAATGCCCCCCTTTGCTGTAATTTATGTGCTACCATTATATACTGCGCCTAGAATACTGCACTACAAGTTGTAGAAAAGACGTAAGTAAATACAATTGTTAGAACCAGAATATTAAAACAGATTTATTGTTTGACAGTTTCCGTTGAATTATGGGGAACCTTGAGGGTTTCGACTTCCAATCGATCGTCAGCTTTTGCGTAAGAATATCAGATTTGAAAAAAAATTGTATTTAAATTTAATTACCTATGTAAAAAATAAGCGCCCGCAAAAAAGAAAACCATTTCAAATATAGCTTACTAATAAATTATCGATTTCTGATATTATATTCGTGGAAAAATATAGTAACAAAAACATAATTATCTAACTGTTGCATTAACCTTTAAGGTCATCAAAAATTATTATTCTTGAGTTGAAACGAACAGGTTTTCGGCGACCTTGTGTACACAAATTACTTGTATCTTATATAATGAATTCTCATGCTTCTCAGAAGCAGTAACCTTGATTTATTTTATGTCTTAATATCATCTTATTACGTACATCAAGCTTCAAACCCATTTCTTCTTTCCGACTGTGTTAAGTCGAGTACGTATTTTGGCCTAGAGTGGGGTAGATTTCATATACCTACCTCTGAAATTATTCTGGAGATGTTTAAGTTATGTAGGTTTCTTCGTGACATTTTCTTTCACCGCTATATGAAAGGATTATAACAAAGGCGAGTTGTGTGCTTTAAGCTCGAACCTTCAACCTCTATTTGGCAGTCATGAGTTAAGTTCAATGCCAACAATAGCCTAGTTTATTAATTATTTTTATCATAAGAATGAGATTTAGCCAACTAATTGTGTAAATAAGTATGGAATTAGTAATGGACGCGCTTTTATACACTAAACTCCATACATCTCCGAAGGTTACGATATACCATCAGACTGTTTTACGATGAAATTATGACTGGATTAATAATTAAAACACTAGTAATAAATTAAACAACAATTGGAAGATATTCTCACGCATAATAATTACTAATTGGGCAGTAGGTACAATTCTCATAAAATTTTATATACCATAAAGTTTATATAATACATGCAGGAAATATAATTTAAAAATAAATAAGTAAAACAAACATTGAATTATTATAAGATTCGACTGCCTCGGTGGCGCCGTTGTACTGCGGTACGATTACGACGCTGAGGTGTCGGGTTCGGATCCCGGGTCGGGCAAAGTGATATTGTATTTTTCTATTCATAATCAGCATGGAATAAGGAATCTGTGCCCAATATGGCGATAGGCTCGTCCTCTATCACATAGGAAGGAACACACAATGCGAAACGTGGTGCAAGCACCTCTGCCTTCTGGGAAAAAGGCGTGAGTTTATATTATTATGTATGTCGAACTCCTGTTGTTTTCTTTCTGATTGATTTCGTTGCGGGCTAAAGACAAGCTATTGCTCATAAGAAACTCCTGAGGAACTTTTATCGTGCCTCAGTTGAACGTGGCTAACAGAAGCTGCAGTTGTGTCGATAGGATAATTTCAAAACACTATACAAATATGTAGTAGTGGCGGTACTTCCATACAAGCCCAAAAGCCCGGCTTGCCCTACATAATACATATATACTCCATACTGAATACAAACTATTACATTCAATACAACAGTCATTTATTAGAAAACATCTAACATTTAAATTTTTTGAATTTACCGCGCCTCGATTCAATGAGACGCCAGCGCCGAAGCGCCGCGTAATTCCATGCGCGTAATATTCATTCATTAAAACTATATTGAACTTAAAAAAGACGGAGCACACAGCACATACATCTATCCTTTTCTCTCTCGTGTGCTTTTACGGGGCTTCTAGCAACGCGTGAACTGTATGGGGAAATGATATTACTCGATCGCTACGAATGTATAGCTATAGATATATTATATAGCAGTTTACTCTAGACGATATGCCCGGCTTCGGCCTTGGTGATGTAAAAACATCGTGCGTTGCATGGTCGTCACGTGATTATTTGTTAAATCAATTATATCAATTGTTATTAAATTAAGTTGGTTCCTTTTAGAAATTATATCTAATATTTTTTTTAGAACAAATAATGAAGTTTTAATATTTCTTTTAATAAATTGTATCTTTTGTATTGTTTATTTCACGTTTACTGGCAATACAGCACATATTTCTACTAACTTCATTTGTATTATGATATTTTATGAGTTGTGAATGTGTTTTGTTTAAGGTTAATGTTTAGTTTTTTAAGTTATTTAAACTTTTTGATACTATTATGAGTTGTATTGTTTTCTGTGATGGTTTGAGTGCGATGGTGAAAGCGTTCATTGCCGGTAAAAAGGTAAATTCATTCAATTATATTGAAAAATAAACCGGCGCGAAACCTATGCCGGGTTTGTACATTAAGTAAGTCGTGATAAATCACTATAGAAATTTCTTCAGTTCAGTTTAATAAACTACGTACTTTTATTACTACATACTCCCTTTAAAGCTATTAAACAATCGTGATTCATATGTTTTTAAACGACACGTCTTGTGTGTTAGATTGTTTGGATTATAATGCTTTAAATTTTCATTAAATTAGGTGGTGCTTTCAAAAGGCAATCTATTATTTTAAATTCAGAAAAACATTTAAACGTGAATGCGTTAATAATAATTTCTGCTTGCAATTTCGGTAAACCTCGAAGTCGACCACGGCACCACAGTATAGTGACGGCAATAGAAATGTAATGAATAGTTACGGATACATGTTCACAAGTAATCTATATTAATTGTTTTAATCTTAATATTGATTGTGTGGTAGGTTTGCCGACGTATTATAAATTAATTTTCTTCGTTCTTAGTAACTTTGTGTTTCTAAAACAATATTATTTAAACGTAAAAAAATATTCGGCTTGCCCTACTCCAAAACCCTAGGCACGCCACTGATATGTAGTATGTACATATTCACGACACCATAGTAAAATACGCGTCTTATGTATTAAAATATATGGGAGGCATTTGATTTAATTGTTGTTATTATTCAAATCCGAAATCGTTATTTATTGATAATATAAAATTTCCTCCTGACGTGAGCCTGATTCTGTGGCTTTTTTCTTCCCAAAGGACTGCACGTCTACCACAACATGTAGGATTTTAAGAATAAATATAATACCCACCATGTGTTGCTATATACCTTATTTAATATATTTTATTATTCTGTCGTTATTCCTCAACATTTTTTTAGATAAGTATCATTTATAGAAACATACCCATAAATAAGATAAAATTCCGTAACTATCATTTATCAAAGGTTATGTTTATTTACTCATCCAAGTTTAACACGTTAGCTGGGGCACCAATTTTTGCATACTTTCCGTTCCTGCGGCACGAGGTATAATCGGCCCGTACCGTAACCAGACGTTAGGGCGACACGCGGTCTATTAGACCCCACCTCCTTTTACAGACTAAAATCCATTTTCTGGCGCGAAATCAAAGATAAATGAGAATTTTGGTCCTTATTGATTTAGACAGTGAATTGATGAACCCTAATCCACCGTCGCCCCGGGATCTGATGGCTGGTTTAGGAATTATTAGCAAAACAAAATATGGGATCTTATACACCTCGTAACGCACTGAAATAGGGCAAATTTTCGCTGCGATTAGTGATGGGAAAAATAATATCGACGTTTTTAAACTGTCTTAACTACGCAACGACTTGACCGATTTTGATCAATTATATCTCATTAGATCGTTTTAAGGGCAAAACCTGGCAAAACAACACAAAGCTATCAAAGGATACATTTTTTTTTAAATAATCTAAATTGTGCTTGAAGGCGCCATAAAGAAAAAAAAACCGGCCAAGTGCGAGTCGGACTCGCGCACGAAGCGTTCCATTCTATACCATTAAGAGGCACCTATTACAGACTTATTATTGGAAAATAATGGATTACGGTTTATGCATAAGGTTTATCTTTCTATTTGTATATGAAAATCTTAATGCGGTTCACAGAATAGAAAAAAAAGGCAACCAGAAGTAGAAAAGAAACTGTCCTATTTATTCTGCCTCGGGCTTTAAAAATACAATTATTTGAACTTGAATTAACATTAAAAAATCAGTATCAATATACTTTTTTTATAAAAATCTCAATATATATGTTAACTTCTTCCGACATCGTTTAGACATGTTCGGCGCTGTAAAAGGACGTGCTCTCCAATCGACGTGATGCACAACACTGGTCGCAGGAAGCTCGCGTTGAGTGCGGTACGAGGTCAGGGGGGATATGGGACGTTTTAGCCTCGTTCCGCACTGCATTAAAATTATATTAATTCAGTGCGGCACGAGGCCTAAGACATCCGGTACCAAGGTAGGTACACCACCGAGTCCGGAACCATTAGTGATCTCAAATATATATTTATCTCTTTCCTACACTGGACCAAACCAAAGCTATGCCATTCGCACGACAGAGAAATTCACTTTTTTGCTTGCCGCACCACAGGGAAGTTGCATCAGGGGTGATTTAGGCCTCGCTTCGCACTTAACGTGTTAAGTCGGATAATTAAATCTTTTGTATCGTAAAATTAAATTTGCAAACAATGCAACGTTCAAAAATTATTATGTAAAATGCTCTTATCAAGTAAAAATCATTCTCCTTCGTATTTTAAAATGAACAAAGTAGATTTTAAGTTCGGGAACTATCTAGCGTTTTTTGGCCAACTGCATCAAATACCTAACTTTAACGATAGTTTTAACAATGTCAATGTTATACATTTGGGATTCCAAATATATGGCGTTGATATAATATAGTTAGTTAACGTGAGTCGATGCAACTGAGTCTAAGTCACCAAACGGCAAACGTTATATAACGTACCCGAGGTTCTAAACATAAATTAGTAGGTAATTACCAGCCATCACCAACTTTTCCGAGCTATTAAAATACATACATAAACTCACGCCTTTTTCCCAGAAGGGGTAGGCAGAGGTTACCAGATTGCTCTCAATACCAAGTGCAATAAAAACTATAACTTTTCAATTTACAAAGCTACTTTCCAGTTTATTTACTTAGTGTAAAATTCTGTTACAGATAATCTAACGTTGACATATGTAAGGCATCGTGGAAAATTACCTTGAGTTGACCTCTTAGTTAATCATTAACAGCAAAACGCAACATTGTAAGGCATTAGGTGCCTCGTGTACGCTCAAATTGGTAAATACATCATATATTTCGGTGAGGTCGAATATGACTTGCTCGACCCTGTTTTCATGCGCCTTATAGGCATCTCTTAACTTACCTAATTTAATCATGATGGCCATAAAATATAACAATATGTAACAATGTTATAGCTTGCACAAGAGTGCCGGCAGCGACTGGATGCGTAAAGCAGCAGCTGGTTCTGTGGCGTACCGCGGGATAGGCCTATGTCCAGCAGTGGACTGCAACGGGCTGATGATGATGATGATGATAATGAATATTATAGCTAGTTTAGTAGCATTAATAAGCTACATTCCCTTAGGTTTTCGAATTTAATTGTTATTCAGGCAATTTTGGTTTAATTATAGCATTTATTTTATAATTAATTCCGCCATCGGACCGAAGGATTCATTTATTTTCTTTATAACTGCAGATTCCGCCTTTTTGGATAACGAGCAGGAAATATTCATCACAAGTGGTCCCCGTACTCCGTAGGCATCGCTCTTTGTCCACGTCCAAACTCTAAGCTCTACATTACGTAGGTGCAACGAAAAATATACAGTATTTAATTGTTCCTTTATTGTTACTTTCAAGTTTCAGTCTATATAATACAAATAACCTTTCATGTTACTGAATTCGTTTTCACATCTGTGTATCAAAGTTTTTAGTGTTGTTTTCTTAAATTTTCGCTCTACTTATTATTTGATAATGATCCTCATACTCTTTTAAATAATAGATACATCAAGTTCTAGTACAATAACAACAAAATATTGCCAAACATTTCCCGATCCGCGAGTATTTCCCGCGATTTTTTGCACAACTTTTCTCGCCTCTACCTCTGTCATTCATGTATCACTTTTATATTGTAGTTTCATAGACATTTCCACACATTTTCGGATATATTTTAGGCTGTTCCGAATTATTTTAGGAAACAGCAAAAAATACACGTAATTTTAGCTCGGAATCTGGGATATTTTTACACCGTTGATTGGCACACGCTCCAATACTATTTTCAAAAGTGTAAATAAGACTTATTCACAACGTTTGTTTTTTCTACGTGTTTTTTGTTTTGTTTGTGTAACACATTTTGTTATTTGTGACTCAGGTTAATCGTATAATAAAAATGTAACAAACAACATAATATGAATTTGGTGACTTAACACACTATTTTTGGAGTTTCATATGTATCCAGTCAGTAATGTACACAGTAGAGTATAACTAAATAGAGCTATCAGTTCTATACACATACTCATAGACACAATTTAGATACAATTTTTGTGTCGTGAGTGTCAGAAACTATAAGAGACTGTTTCGTTTTACAAATTCCTTAACCCGACACAGTTCTGGATCACACAAACATTTGGGTCCGTGTAGAGATTGGATCCTCGTCCTATTGTTTCACAGCCGAGGTCCTAACTAATAGCGCCAGGTCTGTAGAACAAGCAAATTATTTATAGCTGAAGAAATTGTATGCAAGCTGCAACACGAAGATTACTTAACCGCCGATAGGTATGAATGGATCGTCTAAATGATCCATGTCATTGAACGAAGTTAGTGCCGAGTTGTGCCAACTGCAAAGCCGATTTAGCCGCCACGGTGCCAACACCGATGTGACGTCACACAATATGTCATGAGTCACATTATCACACGTTGCGTAATTATTAATGATTTATTGTAGGAAGATGTTTGGCTCGATCTCGTCTTTGTAAGGACACTTTCTGGAGTAGATCACGATGAATAGTTCTGGGTGTCTCCCCTGCCTGCCCTGATCGTGTATGTATGCGGATTTAGTGTAACATATTGTGTTTTTAATTTGGGTTACGATTGCTCCATAGACTTCATGACGTAAAACATTTAGAATTATCATTATCATTATAAGACACAAGGAATTATCGGTCTTAGAAATCAAACCCACTCTCCTTTCAGATTTACGTATTAAAATGGCAAAATAAATGTAGTCATTGATTTATGATGTAATATATTTTCATTTATCCTTATGAAGCGCTCTCAACCACCATCTACTCAAATACGGCACCTGTTTAACTACAATTAAAGCTAACTTTGAAGATCAAAAATAATTTAAACTCGCTAATCACTATATCAATAAAACCTTACATTTAAAAATAAACAAATTTATGTCCAGCTAATAACCCCGATAATTAATAGAGCTCGGCTTTACAATCACTTTCAATCTATGTATATCTGACAGGACTCAACTCTTGAACATAATTCTAGGTAGATATATTTTTTGCAATTTATCGCTACTGCGAAAGATAACATGAAACAATATCCGGTAATGTTCCAGTAAACACCCACGACGAAGGTTCCGTGCCCGGTCAATATCGATAAATATGTAACTTTAATTTCCCCTTGCCAATCATTTCCCGGATAAAAAAGTTTTTTTTTTTTTATATTGTAACATTTCAAATCCATTATTGAAAACTCTCGTAAAATAAACCAACGAGAATACATGTGCATAGTTTTCATGGCGAAGGACAAAATTTAACACCGTTATAATGAAACTAGCGACTCGAACTCTCTAACAAAAACTTTAAACTAGTCTATGACTGAATATGGATTTTAAAAAAATACAATGACTTTTTATTTTAACTAGTAAAATTACTGCCCTTTTAATGGTTTTTAAATTTTCTAACAAGGTTATTAAGATTTGCAAATATTTCTATGGTTGTTGAAAATTACCTTTGGATATTACTCCTCTCAAGAGGTAGCCCGTGCCCTGTAGTGAGACGTATATGAGTTGATACAGTATACATTACCATTGAATTATTAGCTCAATGATTATTACATTGTATTTTCTCTTCCGGGATTAATACTCAATTTAATACCGAACGATCGATTGCCAAATTGACATCAAAAAACTAATCAAGCTGCGAAACAATATTCTGGGAAAATAAATTGGTACAAAAATTATCAACACTGTTTTAAATTGTTTTCACTACAGCGCTCTAATCTTTTTAAATTAAGGGCGGGTTATACCGATTTTTGCCTTTTTTAAACATCGGTAGCTCCGTTGATATACAACTTATACATAAAAAACAAGCATTTAAGCAAAATTGGGAATACAACCGAGGGAATTGTAAAGCCAGAAACATAAATTATAATAATAAATTCGATCAAAAATCACCTCAAATATGGGTCTAAATCGCTTTTTCAAACACGTTTTATACTGCGAGATTCTATCAAAATCATATAAAAACTGTATCAAAAGATAGGCTTTTTAATTTTTTAGGGATCTGTAAGAAAACATTTTTAAATATTGGTGTAATTTTTTTATAAAGAAATAAAAACTAAAATTTTTAGCAATTCACGCGTTCGAACCAGCTCGTCAGTCGACGCCGAGGCGTCATCGAGGTCGGACCCACGCCGATTTTTTCACGAAATGTCACTGCGAAATACATTAAAACAATAGCGTAAATGCGCCACAGTAAAAATAAATTCATTTGATATACTGTACTTAATAAAATTGACATTTAAAATATGAATTACATGTTCAATGAAACTGAAGTTATTGATATAATAGATTCAGTATTACAATGTCATTGTATGGAAAATATTTAGGGTAATCTCTACGTCTTAGAGTATTTAATATTTAGAGAGAGCACTATCATACAATTGCGTCTTCAAAAACGAGTCAATGAACCTATGTAAGAACTATTCTATTAGATTGAAATTCAAATCATTTATTGGTCACGTAGGCTTATGACAAATACACATAGTACTTTTTTTCTATTTACAGGATATTTGTTGCAATATTATTTATATTAAATTTACTATTTTTCGGAAGTTATTACACACAGGCGAAGCTAGTAAAAGCGTGTTAATAATGGCGACTAACAATTATGAAAAAAGAATATTATGGAGGTGTATTAAGGGACGAAATATTGTATTAAATTACATAACCACTTCAATGTATTAATGTCAAAAACTCATAATTACTAAAATAATGGCATGCTTAGTTTTCTTTATTTGACCTAACGAGGCGAAAAGGCATTGATTTTTTCGAACAATTTTTTTAGTGCCGCGCAGCGCTTGGGACGGGAATTAATTAGTAGAAATAATTTAGATGGGAAATCTTTATACATATGTTATTATATACGTTCGAGAAAAAAAATTATATTGATATTAATGTGGAAGCACAATAAAACAAACAGTCCAGGAGATGCTAGTTTATTTCTGACTTGACAGAAGAATAGTGCAAAAGCGCGCGCTTCGGTTTTCCGCCTTTATTGCAAGGCATAGAAAATGTGAAATACATACCAAAAAATTCAATCTTTTTTTAGTTTCCTATAGGTAATTCAAAAACTTTAATTCGTATTCAGAATTTTAAATGGTGGCCGTGATTTTGTGTTCTTAAATTATTAATCCGATTGTTTTATAAATCTATATCTGAGACACTCTTTGTTCGAATAAATTAAATTTATAGGCAGAATTTGGGAAAAAATATAGAAAATTTTTGTTATTGATCCGACTTGTCTCAAATCGATATTTTCCTCTCTTAGTGTCGATTTTCTAAATGCATAGTCAAAATTACTGGGATAGCTGATACATTTCTTTTGATGGGATAGGAGAAAATATAAAGGCTTGGAATGACAAAGGATAGAACGGGACCGATCGGGAAGTGACGGAACAGACGGGATTGAACAGGACAGGTTGTGGTGGGAAGAAATGCAGTATATTAATGAAATTCAATAGATAATAATAACTAAGTACTACATGACGGAAAATGCAATGTGAGACTTACCATCAAATGGACCGATGACTTGGGAGAAATTGTGGGACACTATTGGTTATAAATTGCAGAAAATAGCAAATAGCCGACGCTGTATACTGTGGAAAAAATGGTGAGGCTATGTCCGGTAGCGGACAGCAGTCGCGAATGCGTCAAGTATAATGGAAAAAACGGTGTATATTAATTATGTAAGTCTATAGTAAACAACCGTAACAATAAAAACTCAAAGTAACAATTTAATTTAATTTAATTTAATTAAAACATATCCCATTAATAATGTAATAATAAAGCATTTTATCAAACAATATAATGAACAATTTAAAATACCTCACACGAACAATTAAATAAATAAACCACGTTAAATAAAAGATATACTCAATGTACATTCCTATTACGAACTAGGGAGCGTTCATGAGAAATTTTTGAAATGGCATGGTGAGTTAGCATGCTGTACTCATTTGAACTGTGGCGTCGGCTGATGTCAGTGTGCGCTGTGCGCCGAGCTCCGGGTGTGCGGAGTGAGATGACGTTTAATACCTAAACACCTCGGTAAAAGAGGCCCTTAATAATCTGGCAGATAGCAATCTTTGCGCCATTGTTACAGTTTAGAATTGCGGCAATATACGGTACCAACGCAGCTAAGATAAACATAATATAATGATATGAAGTTACATAAGTATAGTGCATTAACATTTATCATAAATACGATTTTCTTTTTCATGTAGATTACTAATTGTTGTTTTATCTTTCGTGCGACCTTGTTAGATTAATTCAAATAATAAAGATATTAATATACATAGGTATTGTATAGGCCAAATGCCTAAGGGAGCCTAAACAACACCTGGTGATAAATGCTGCGTTGTCTAGATAGAATATCAACGATGAGAGATGTTTATCTCTCGCCAATCGACCTAATTATGACGGCATTCTAGTCACCAGATATTTAGATAAATTAACCAATTCGATGTCGATGTCTGAAGTAAGTTAATCTTAAATAGAACAGAAGTAACTCTATTTTGAAGTTCTTCAAATACAGACGCTATAATATATACAAGCAATAATATTACGTAGTAATATTAGCTCAATGACTGTTACGAAAGAAAAAGAAAAAGAACCACTAGCCGACATCGGTACCTACCTACTCATTAGGTATATTACACAAAAAAAAATTAAAAGAAAATAA
The DNA here is from genome assembly GCA_949752805.1 of Deilephila elpenor. Taxonomy (NCBI): domain Eukaryota; kingdom Metazoa; phylum Arthropoda; class Insecta; order Lepidoptera; family Sphingidae; genus Deilephila; species Deilephila elpenor. The sequence continues at coordinate 8,484,668 of OX457112.1, forward strand.
CACAAAAGCAGAAATAAAATGCGTTAAGTAGCGGCACATGTGTGTCGCAGCAGTACGCAAAGGTCGTGATCCAGTTAAATTCACTTTTGCGAACGAACACACGACATCCCTTTACTTGTAAAGATGAAATTAAATAAATAAATACACCCAACAGTTACATAAATAGTCCTGGCCCCACATTAAGATCAATTAAGTCTTGTGTCGCAGGTATCAGAACTACGAGAGACTTTTCGGTCTCACAAACACCCATACCCGAAAGAAATATTTGTGGGCGGCACAAACATTTCTCTTGGTGCGGGGATCGAACCCGCGGCCTCTCGTTTCACAGCCGGCATCTGACCAACTGCGCCACGAAGGCTGTCAAATTGGCAGAACAATTAATTAATTAATTAATAAATAATCGCACTTTTTAAAAGTTCATTAATATCATTACAAAATTAAAAGGTTATGAATGACGATTTAATTGAACTCCCCGTATGAGCCTGGCACAGTCAACAGTTGCTGTAAGCGAAAAATAAACTAGAATACTGATATAATATTATTATGAATCACGACCTCGAACCCAACTATGAAAATGTCATAAAATATGACGAATGCACTCTGCATTTTGCGAGTAAAAATATCTGTTTCGCTTGTGTTTGGGGCAATGTTTAAAGAATAATAATCATTGGTTTGGGCGTATCTATATTTACTATTATATAATGAGATGGAAACTGGCGTCGAGAATAGAACATTCTATTTCAGCCGTAGTTGGCTGCTGATGACCGAAATCCGAATTTATAAGTGCGCCATGCATTTTAATAATGTTGACGGATTTCTAAAGTACTTCAAGTTCGTCAGATTTTTTTATTTCTATCAGAGTATTTTGACACATGTCTCTTTGTGGGTTTAATAAAAATTTATTTGTCTTAAAACTGTGCCCACAAAGCATAACTTGATATTATTATCGTGAGATGTATCTCTATAATTAATGCAGCACGTGTGTTTTCCGTTATTACTCACATGTGCATGTTTAGGTTATAGGTCTCGAACGCTTCAATTTAAAATGTAGCTAATGAAGAGCGGGAAATGTAGACATAATTTAAAATATCTTCATGAAACGACATACGAGTCCCTAGTACTTATCTTCAAATGTTGCGTAGTTATGGCTCTAATTATCATCATTTGTACAGTTTATCTAATAACGATATACATTTTGCAATCATTACCTACGAACATAATTCATTATCACTTTTTAAGAAAGGTACATAAAATTCTACATTCCAAAAGAAATGTTTAAATCTCGCGCAACTCACACTTCGTAAGCGTAGTTTCAAACGTATTTGTTAGATGGCGCTAAAAATGCTCCATAATATTATTTGTTACTTTTTTGTGGTGGCAACATTACAAAAATATGTCTACGTGTTCGTTCTTCCATTCGTTCAAATCTTTTCTTTTTGAAATTTGTAACGTCAATGTGACATCTGTCAAGATGCTGACGATCTGGTTTCCAGTTTCCACTGTAATTGATAATATATTAAGAAGTTTTTAAGAAATATTTATTTAAGAATACTGTGAAAACCGTCCCCAGCGAAGATTTGACTACATTGCGCTGTATATACAATGGGACTCTGCGATTCAGGTAAGATCGTGTGTGTTTCACAAGGCACCATAATGGAAATAGTAAACAAGTTAATTAAAGCATTAGCCGTGCTGCTTTTGACTATTCTTTACAGTTCTATATAGTATAAGACCCTCAAACAGTGTGATAATTCTTAATATATTCAAAATAATGTAGAAATAGTGTATTAGCGAGGGTAATTGCGTCGTTGTTGGTCTACCTTAGTATATGAGGTTGTTTTTCTTGTGGAATGTGTGTGTCGCGGTATATAGCCGCTGTCCTTCTGTCGTCGATCGCGGAACTATCCAACAGGTCCGACCTCTAATATTACCCAATGTTTATGATGAAGGGTTATCAACTAATGTAGGTCAATAAACATGTTTTTGTTTGGTGTATTATGTTAATTAGATGCTTTTAGTTGGTTTCTAGTTTTTATAATCGTTTGCATATCCCAATTATATATATTATACTGCGGAACTAGGCACAATTTTATTTGCTTATCAAGTAAAGGGAGTGTATAAGCACCAAAATAAAAACTGAATTTAATCCAAGCAAAGTTAAATCATGCAGCCAATGTACTTCATTATAATCACTTATAGTTTCTGTCAGTGTAGCAATTACAAAACATTATTTTATGTAATTCCTGATTCATTAATATTTATAAATAATGTCATTTTTATTTATGAATAATTATGTTATGTTGACAATAGTTTTAAATTATAGTGTATGGCTAAACTATTATGGTATTGTTTAATTTGTTTTGTCCAACGTTTGTGTTTTAGAGGTAATATCATGCCATTTTAATGAGAGCTTTCACACAATTTTTGACTTTATTATACTTCTCCTTCAATCACAGAAATTCCATTGCTAATACTGTTCTCCTTCAAGTATTTTATGAATAGTGATTGCTATTAAATTTATGTATTCAAATATTTTCTGCTTGATATTTTGATGTAAGGGGTAACACACACTTGAACAAAGAAAACTGTCAGTTTCCTGTTCCATTTTATAGGCAAACTATTACTAATAATGTCCTCGATTTGTAGATAATCCATCCATTACTGGAATAAAGAATACATAATGATGTTTGCACAGTTGCATACCATTCAAAACATTTTAATTATCCGAGTTATCATTCACATTAGCATTGCAATGATACATATTTAATTAATGTATATGTGATGCAACATAAACTATTTTATTACATAGTGCTATAAGTGTTTCTGTAGAGACTAGTTTCTATTCAAAATGATTGAAATTTACAATAGAAACTCTTTATATTATAGTATATTACTGACAGCCTGCGTGGTGCAGTTGGTTAGACGATAACTCTGAAATGGGATGCTGCAGGTTTGATCTCCACACTGAGAAAAATATTTGTGTGATATTGGTTTCCGGTCTGGGTGTTTGTGAGACCGAAAAGTCACTTGTAGCTTCTGATACCCATGACACAAAACTCGATCTTAGTGTGGGGGCAAGACTATGTATGTGACTGTTTGGTGTATTTATTTATGAAAATAATCATATTCTTCAGTAGTTCTCCAGTGATTTCTTTCAGCCAATGTTTGAATGGGTAGTATTGGTAGTAAATTGATGGTGGTGCACAATAAACAAATACACAGACAAATAAAAGTTAATATTATATTTTATTTATTTTATATTTTAATTTATTTATTTTTACACTTAACAGGTTACAATCTTAAAAACTAAGATTATATTCAAACTTGAATGTATTAACAATACTTTTATATTATTAAACTAAAGAAACCCATAGGATTACAAATAGAATTAATTTAATATATTAAATATAAAAAGCAGTAGCACCACCAGACCTATAATAACTTGAGAATCTAATTAACCTGTCTTGGTACAGGGATCAAAACCTTGGCATCTCATTTTACAACCACATCATACCAACAAAACCATAGAGGTTTTAAATTATGTCTATAAGCCATTTAAGTTGTGTGTGTCTGGCTTCAACCTACCTAATGTTACACATTACACACTGGTTGATCCCTCATGAATCACAACAATGAGTCAATCATACATTCCTACATTTTGTGGTTATTATCCATTACTAATAAGAAATTACCAATATATAATTGATTACTTAGCCTATTTTGGTTCAAAAAATACATTTAAAATCATTTTAATGAAACATTTATAAACATATTATTGTCATGAAATTCTTTGCACCTATAATATTAACTGTGGTCAGTATGAACTGACTAACTCCTTTTAAATATTTCAATATTTTTTTTTCTACTTTGATGTTTTTACTTAATGCTTCCGATGAAGTGTAAACTCAGCATTTGTGGTGCAATTACTTAAGATACTGGCTCTCAAAAGAGATGATTCTGATTCGATTTCTGCATCAAGATAAATGTGCATTATCCACTAGCATTTGAATCGGGCATTGACATACATAATATATGTATGTAGTAGTAGTAGGGTGTCTCGGTGGCGTAGTTGTATTACGGTACGGTTGCAAAGCTGAGGTCTCGGGTTCGAGTCCCAGGTCAAAGTAATATTGGATTTTTCTATTCATTATCAGTCCGGAGTCAGGAATTTATTTATTATATGGCGATAGGCTTGCCCCCTATGACATCGTAGGACGGAAATATAACGCGAAATGTGAGTGTCCTGGTGGCGCCTCTGCCTACCCCTTCGCGGATAAAGGCGTGAGTTTATGTATGTATGTATGAATGTATGTATATTTGTATATTTTGTCGAATTAAGGAACGAAACTGTCTCAACATTCGTATCTTAGGTCAGGACCATGCATGTGACTGTCGGATGTATTTATTATTACATTATAATCACACATGAGGTTTACTGCACAAAATCCTCCACGCAATATAGATAAAGCCACGGAATATATTGCTTTATAGTTTATTACAAAGCTATAAAATTGGACAGAAAAGGCCTTCGATACACATGCTTGGCTTCACAACAGTGCGTTCCAAAATATCACTATTATCAACATATTAAATCAACACGATACCGAAAGATAAGCGGTTATGTATTATTCTTGATAAACAATGATCTGTTTTTGTATCAATACGTAGTCCCGCCCTTATATTCGAAAAACAAATCGGGAACCAAGATCAAACGTACTTAGAAAATTATTAACGAAACATTTATTTTATAATTAATCAGTTAATTATTAAAAGTCAATTTGATCTGGTAAAGTTGTGTATGCATCCGTATAGTTGTTATTTAATAACGGATGCGACAAAGTGACTTACATGTGTGCTTTACTGCAGTCTAAAAGATAATTATCTTGAATTTTATTGAATGTAAGGTACATTCAACAAAATTCAAACTATGTAATCATTACTACATGTATGGAGATAAATACACACAATGCACCCGCTTTTCAATAGCTTCTCTCTATACTTGATCTATCGACAGCCTTTGTGGCGCAGTTGGTTAGACGCCGGCTGTGAAACAAGAGGCCGCGGGTTTGATCCCCCCACTGAGACAAATATTTGTGAGGCCCACAAGTATCTGTCTCGGGTGTGTGTATGTGAGACCAAATAATATCTCGTAGTCTCAGATACCCACGACACAAGACTTAAATGATCTGAATGTGGGGTCGGCATTATCTATATTACTGTTGGGTGTATTATTACTAGATACGAAAGGAACTCATCCTTTCATATAATAACATATTTAGCAATATTATTTGAGATTGAAAACCTACATTTGTGATTCGTAACTCCCAGTGGCGAAGGGTGACATTTTTTAAAAGGGAAGCCGAAGCTCAAAACACAAAATATGTTTATTTTCTTTATCCTGTTACTAGCTTCTGCCCGCAAACTTCGTCTGCGTGGTTAATTTTATTTGAAATCTCCCATCCCGTCCCGTCCCATCCCGTTATATCCCGCCCGCCCAGTCTCATTCTCACTAATGAAATGTAATCCAGTCCCATCCCATCTTTTTGAGTATGAAAAAGTAGCAAATATATCGGAATTCCTTCTTCATCCCACGGGAACACTATTTTTTTCGGAATAAAAAGTAGTCTATGTTACTTCTAATACCTCCAAGAATATGTGTACAAAGTTTCATGATGATCGGTTGAGTAGTTTTTGCGTGCAAGCGTAACAAACAAACTAACATTCACATTTATAATATTAGAAGGGCTAAGGGATTACGAAATGACTACAATGCGACTAGTACTAAGTAATCTGTGAATGCGACTGATAGTAAGCGTAGTGCAGTCCGAATAGAGATTAAAAATTTACTGTGTGATGTTTCACAGAATGAACGCAAAACGCGACACACTTATGCACGTGTGTCCTTATATTCGGACCTTTGCGAATATCCTCCCACCAGCAAATTATTGCTTCGAGAATCTTACTCACCAAACTAAAATAATGGGTTTCATTTGGTAAGTGATATTGTGGCATCTGCCTATTGCGGCCGTCAATTAAATTTTAATATTTTCGTTACCTATGTACTTATACAATATTTACAATGTCCATGAAATAAAAAGTAAACCATGCTTACATAATGAGAAAAATAAAAAAGTATATTTCTAAACTGCACGTGAATATAAGATTAATATAAAAGAAATAAAAACCTAGACTCAATATGTTAACAAGTACGATAGCCCCGCATTTATCAGTTGTAACATTAGTAAGACAATGTATTCCTCAGGCGAGGATCGAGCACGTCCTAAAATCTAAACACTAACTTTATTTGTAAAATCGACAACCTAAACATATTAGTACGCTTCTAACGATTAGTAATTTTCATTAAAACCATAATATTAATATTACACATTTTGTAATTAAAAACATTTAAAACTAATTGCATGAACCATGAATATATTGTAAAAATGTAAATACAACACTTATAAATACATTAAACTCCGCATTTCGCTATTGTAATAAGTAATATCTATACCTAAACACACGAAATGCCGGAGAAGCTGCGGCTTGTCTCTTGCTTTTTTAGCGTAAATTGAACCTTAAATCACTATCAATTTAAGGTACAATTTTGCGTGGTTTGTTGCATACTATACAATGCGTAACGGGCGGCGCGGCGGCGGCGCGGTGGCGGCGGGGCGGCGGCGGGCGGCGGCGCACGGGCCGCGCTAGTGTTATTGAATAAGCCGAACAATTTTACAGGAATTCGCCAGAGGTCGCACCGCGTCGCAATAAAAAGGGATTACTGTGCCGCTTCCTAGTAATGTTTACGTATCTGGCCGACAGATGTCGTTGAATGTAAAAAATAATAATTGAGTTTTGATATTAAATAAATAAGTTTGAATAATTTGCTTGTTTATAGTGTAATGATAAATTACAAAAGGGAAGCCGGTAGGAACTGGCTTCTAAGGAGCCTTCGCCACTAGTAACTCCAGAGCTGGACTCAAAATATCATACCTTACAATATAACTAGACAAATAAAACAATACATAATGTTAGTACAGTATAATAAAACTTGTAATTGCAGTGATGGATGGCCATTGTGCATTTGCAGGCGGCCTGGGGACACAAATTAGTAGCAATTGTGTGCTTGCCACGATACTAGACCCGTCAATTGAACCTGTTCTCTCTACTTATGCGTGTTTATTACTAATATTATGTGGGTTTTATATTCAAACTAGTGGAACAATCCGGCTTTGCTCGAATGCACAATCTACGGTGCTAAATAAATAAAATAAATACATACACCCAACAGTCACATACATAGTCCTGACCCCACACTAAGATCGAGTCTTGTGTCGTGGGTATCAGGAACTACGAGAGACTTTTCGGTCTCACAAACACCCAGACCCGAAACAAATACTTGTGGTTCTCGCAAACATTTGTCTCGGTGCGGGGATCGAACCCGCGGCCTCTTGTTTCACAGGTGGCGTCAAACCAACTGCGCTACGGAGGCAGAATACTTGAGAACTACTTAATATTGCAAGGCAAAGGAACTACATCTGATGTCAAAAGCAATGCCGTTTAGACAGAGCGTCGATTGGCAATATTCATCTCCTTCAATGCAAAACAATTATGTCAGTCCGGTTAATTGCTCGTTATAGTTGCGAAGCAAGAACTCGGGATTATAGGGTGAAGGAAACAAGTACGTCGGCAAACTGTTCCATAGTTTAATGGTACGACAGAAATAAGAAACAGAAGACTTTTTTGTTTGAGCCAAGATGACACTGCGAAGATAGCGCTCCGCTGACTTTAAGTTTGCTAATAGCCCCATATTTGTAGCTGTCAGGTAGCTCCAACCTATACAAAAAAACTAAACATGTCACAATGTAATCCACCCAGTGATCCCTACACAAGGCACTGACAGGTCACTAGTAGTGTTTACACCGTGTTTACGATGTTCGCCAACCGGATACGAATATCCCATTACAATTTACAGCTAACTATGCGAAAATTATCAAAATATTTCTTAGACACGGAGCGCAAATATTTACGATGTTTATTTTGCAATTAGATGGGTTAATTACAAACGATAAGTAGGGGCGCCAGTCGTTAAATTAATTATATTTGGATATTATAAAGAGAGAAGAGGCAATTAAAGCCTACATAATTGTTTCGAATAAAAGGTAATCGATACTCGCTAATCGCTAGTCGCTCGGTAATCGCTAGTCGATACTCTGTCTGGATGACCATTGCTCTTGGGGTGGTCACTTTGCCAAGTCGTAAAAATACTTATACTATTTTTCTGTAGGAATAATTTTTGTTCGAATATTTACCGTACAAGTATAGATAACATTTTATCCATTTAAAAACATTGAATTTAATTGTTTGTATTTGTTACAGATAACATTGTTTAGTTGACATTGTGTAGTTATAAACTATTTTAAAGCGTTAAATCACTCAATTATCTTAACGATGCAAGCATACAACACATACTGCCGATATTATCACTCGTAAATATGAAAAGTTTCCAGTGAAATGGGTGATTACTGTCATTAACTAAACTTATTATCTAGTTATATAACACGGAACACCAACTCTTAAGCTTCGTGGAGCTATTGCCGACCATTCTACATTATTTATAACCAATCTTCGAATCTATCTGAGCATAATATATTATTTCCCTTAAAAAACCTTTTTTTTTCACCTGAAATACAATTTTGTATTAAAAGTTATATCCGAGAGCTGCTAGAACTGTGTCATTTCTTAATGTCCTGTTTTATCAAATCCAATAATGCATACCTTATTAACTGCATAATAAGGTATTTATCATCTAAATTCCAGCTTTTGTATAAAGACGTAGGTCCCGCTCTAGAATCTTGGACTAATACCTCTACTACTTTTATCCAATCATTGTATTAAGCTTTGACCCTGTCAACAACAAAGACAGTGACAGCTGTCAATAGAATTAATATTTTCATTACCCATTTTCTAAGTAAGACTCAAGGTGATCAATTAAAATAAAACGATTAAGCATATTTCCTATCTCATGGTATATAATTGTAGGCTTTATTGCCCCGTCACGGTGACACGATTCGCAACAAGTTACGAATGGCGAATAGTTTGCATCACTGTTGGGAACCTCGTATTATCTGCATATGACTAACATTACAAAGTTCGTGTTTTGATTTGTGCCTCTGTTTTGTTTTGTGTATAGTTTTCATCATTGGTATTATCTCGATTGGAGGCCTCTTACTGTCAGCTGCTGTTGAAATCCTTGAGTAAGGCATAGGTAAGTCTAACATTAGACTTCCTGTGGCTAAAGATAATGACGTGAAATGTGGATTTTGTTTAGTGACGAATTTCAAATCTAGAACAGGAATCAATTACATTTTATAGGCAAAATTAAACAATTTTACCTACTTAGAGCATTGAGGTCTCATTCAAAGGTTTTACCACTTTGGCAGTAACTCTAATCGTTAAACTTTGTAGTAAATCCCATGGTTGGCTCGCAAAATCGGATATTACACCTAATTCCTCGTGACTTTAAAGGTCTTAACTATGTATCCATTATTTTAATTAGTCGATATAATGACTAAAAATCTTCACACATTTAAAAAATATATCAAAACTCAAATAGAAACAAGTAACCTGTTATAAATTTGTTCACGATAGACAATGTCAGACCCTTGATTTTAATGTGTTGACCCGGTTTTCCGGTCAGTATTGATTTTGTCGTCTACTATGTAATGAAATGTGCAATTATTCATATAACGTTTTTAATTATTATTGATACCTATTTGATGCGTCATTTTGCATTTCTCATAAATAAAATATATGCGTGTTACAATTTCTCCTACATTTATACTTGCCAGAAATTCATTATTAAATAATCGCAGATATCTTTACTCATGCATATTTTCAAACCCATGTCATAATTTATCACTTTTTTACTGCTACCGAAAAATTTAAATTCTTACATACCAAAATACCCTAATTTTAAACACTGATAAATACATTTATAAATCTGATACTGCGGTGATGATCTACCTCAACGATTGATATGTAACTTTAAGCTTCGTCAAAAAATATCAGCGTTGACAATCGCCATAGTAAATCATATTCGATAAAAGAATTTCGCAATATTCATAAAATTAGTCCATCATGCGACACGTAATATGGACTTTCACTTCAAATTCTCCTACATGTATTTTATCATTGTTATCTCAGTCCAAAGTTCACTGGCCTACCTGCAATTAATCTTCCACGACTGCTCGAGTCATTCGATTAAAACGCCTGTAATGCTAAAAACTGGCAATATATACTATATGTATATCAAAGTATTTAAGAGGTTTTCCGCTTATCAGCATGACTCTGCAATCTGCAGTCTAAAGTCCACTATATTGAGCCCACTTTTCGGGCCTTCACTTTTTTACGATATTTCTATGATCCGGCATCAAACAATAAGCGTAGATACGTAGGCAATTTTATCTGAGTTGTCGTTTGATCCCCTGCTGAATTGTTTACATGTCTGTTTGTTTTGACATATTACGTATGTTTTATTAGACATGCATAGATCGATATGAACATTAATAATTGATTAGGTATTATTTTTTGCTGCATCAGGATAAGGATATCATTTGTTTATGGTATCCGAGTGAGTAGCAACAGCCTATAGTAATCTAGGGTATCAGCTATCTCCATATTAAATTTCATACATACATACATACATATATACATACATAAACTCACGCCTTTATCCCAGAAGGGTAGGCAGAGGCGCCACCAGGACACCCACATTTCGCCTTGTATGTTCCGTGCCATGATGTGATAGGGGGGGAGCCTATCGCCATATCGGGCACAAATTCCTGACTCCGGGCTGATAATGAATAGAAAAACCCAATATCACTTTGCCTGATCCGGGATTCGAACCCGAGATCTCGGTTTTGTAATCGTACCGTAGTACAACTACGCCACCAAGGCAGTCACCGAGGCCAAGATATTAAATTTCATCAAAATTAGTCCAGCCGTTGGAGCGTTAAGAAGTAACACATAAACTTTAGCCTTAATATTAGTAGGATATGTTACGTATATCTAAAAACCAATAAGTTCGTACATCAGCCAGTAACTCGGGAACTTTTTCTGCAAATAAATGCGTACTTTCTGTAGACCTTATCGAATTGGTGGCTCTCCAGCCGATCTGGCTTGCATACATAAAGATTGCAGCCGTGTGGATACTAATTCTTACATCATAGTGATGAAATACTTTTTGCGCCTTCACCGCGAACTCCAAAACATGCGGTCGACAAAATCGACAAGTATTTTTTTCATTATTTAACATGTGGACGATTTGCGTTGGAATGACGTCAATAACTCACAAGCAGGTAAATACATACTATTTTAATAGATGCAGAGTGCCGTGACGTCGGAAACCCAGGCCTTGACATGAGACTATAAGCAGAAATGAGCATACAATCGCTCCATTACATAATCATCAATATTTGCCATGTAATTAATTTTTGTCGCTAATTGGCTCGGGCCTTCTTCAGCATATAAATAGGTTAGATCTTAGACCCCCCGCTAGCTTATTGTGGGTTTGTGGACATATTTTTAATAAAATTTACTTGCAAACAATCTTTTTTTATATGGTTATTAAAGCAAATAACCGTAAGAGTTGAAAGAATTGCGCTTAGTAGCTATCTTTTACAACCACAAGTGTTCACTTCTATTTATCTTTTTTGTTTGTATTGAACACGTTCATTGCGGGCCGTATCAAAAAAAACAATGTTTCTAGTATTTAATAACTTCTAACTTTGAAATAATTCTCACAAACGAATGTAATCTTTGACCATAAAACTTAAGTTATTGCGTTTAATAAAGTAAATTATACATACTGGACATAATGAGACTTAACATGTCATTTCTCAGAATGGCGACCGCTGTGCAAAGCCAAGCATTGCTTTGTAATGCATGGTATTGTTTGGTTTTGCTATTCATGTCCATATCGCTTACCATCAGGTGAATTTCGCCATTCATTGAAATAAAAAAAATGATAACAAATATTATTAAATAATTGATAGCGTTGATACAACGGCTGAAATGAATTCCATGTTGTTTGTCTCAAATGTAATGAGCGTAAAATCTGTGGTAAAATTAAGTATGCTTTGCGATATGTAATTTTCTTGCGATTTATAAGAACATGTTTGTCAGATGAACCGGATTTTCCTCGCATTGCGATAATAGATGGGGATAAAATGCTATTAAATGTTTTAATATCTTCTAGTTATTGTTTAGAATATATGTCGATAATATTATTGAGATACAGATTGGATGCTTCGTAATATGGTCATCTTATTATGTTAACGAGTCGCGACCAACTTGATTTTGATTATGTTTATGATTATGGCTTTTTCATAATATGGGAAGCAGATAAATAAAATTAAACAAAGAAAATTGTATCAGGATATTTAAATGTTGACATTTTACTACTGTTTGTAGTGATGCAGATATAGATAAATGCTTGATTTCTGTTCGCCAAGCTTCGAAGGTCGTATAGTTTGTCGTGTTCTATAATAATCTTTATTATATGCAAATGAAATAGCTTATATAATAGTCAAATACATTAAAATACAACGATACTCTAGGCGCATCTATTTCACCTCTTTCAACTATGTCCGCCTATATACGTAACATTTTAGGGTATAGGTGTCCTTTATGATTGAAAGGGCTATGATCTTAAAGCTGGTCTACTGAGGGTTGACAGACTTCACATACCAAAGACTCCAAAAGATTTCTCATAAGCTCGTTTTCGTACGATTTTTTCCTTCCCAGTAAAAGAGGAAGAGCATAAATAAATAAAATATAAACGTATTTTGCTATGAACTAAGGTTTTTTCATTCAAACATAAATTAATCTGACTTTGGTATAAAAGTTATTTTAACTTAATTACAAGATATTCGAACTAAAGGCGTGAATATAAAATATCTTAATTTTACTTATAAATGCGTGATCGTTGAAGCCCTTCCTCGCGTCAGGTTTGCCTTGAAAGTTAAAAATGTGATTATTTTGACGATTAACGTTGGTATCCATACAAATGAACGTAATTTCAAGAAAATATATTTGATAAAAAGTTGGAGGTTGTTTTGTAAAATATCAATGGATATTTTTCCTTGTTCCTTCAATATTCTTATAGAGAAGCTTTTGTTGTTGCCACGAAAGTGGAAAAAACAATTTATCGTTGTGTTTATCATATTTTACAGCTATGGAAAAACAATTTCCTGTCTTCGTGGGTATTTATGGACATAATCGACCATTAACCATCAGTTGGCCCGACTCACTTGTGCACTCCACTAACAAAAAACTGAAAAATTAGATTTGATTTTTGGTATTGGTCAAAATATGTCGTACATCTTCCCGACTACATATATGAGTACAAAAAACCAGAAGTGGTTAATGCCACTATTTAAACCAAGACAAAAAACAGTAAAATTAGCCCTAGGGTACCCCATTTTTAATAAAAGCTTTTTTCTTTCTTTCTCTTCTTTGGTTCCTGGCAAACTGAGCGGGCATTCCTGGCATCCTTCCCCACAATCAACCTAATTACTAAAATAACTTTAAAACAACCTAGCAACAGACACAATGGCGTTACTTTGTTTTATATTTTTCCAGCTGTGATACATTAATGAATCACTTTGCATGCGTAAAAACAATGCTCGTAATTACGTGTCTACAGATAGAAATATGCTCATTGTCGCATTTTTTGTGTGCAATCAGGCGATATCGATCTTGGGTGAATGTCAATGATTTTCTATCAAATATGTTATGAAGTTGGTTTACGAGCATGTATATTCTAAAACAGTGCAGTGCCCCTAGCCGGAACATTTTGAACTATCGTATAATAATTCTCGTATAGTATCGTAAACGTTTCCCGCTGTGAAATTTTAGTTCCAAATACGCTCACAATGGCGCTGTTTAAATTCCCATACAAAATTTTACTATTACTATTCTATTACGATACTGCAAATTGTTCCGGCTAGGGGCACAGTAGTCTGCCTTGATTTTTGTAAACTTGGATATCAGTTCAGTTCTTCTTAAATTGGCTTTTGCGGTGTTGCCATACCCCAATTCTGCCAATGTCACGTATTAAATACCAGCCGAAACAGAATTTCCAGTTTTTAGCTTGAAAAATTACATAATATAAATGAGACAAAGTATATATACATAATTATTATTATATCAATGTTAATTCTAAATGTTAAAAACGGGTAAAAATTACGAAAAATGAGGTGAAATTTATTTAAAGATATTATATAAAATAAAATATAATAAACTTACAATTTAATACTATTAACCCTTATACATTTACACAAGAGGTGGATAAATGGGGAAAAGGTGAGACTAAGAAGGGTTTTCATGTTAGTGGGTCGAGGGATTTCAGGAGGAAGGATGTCATATAGGGAAAGAATTAAATTGGGACAGTTGAAAAAAATGTGGTCAAGATTACCCTCGTCCAGACCGCATTCACATAGGGAATGATCCCGCACCCTGATTTTAGCTAGGTGAACTGGAGTGCAACAATGATTAAGGCGAATTCTGCAGACTGTAGACGAAATAGATTTATCAATTGTTTGAAACACTGAAAACCAAGGTTTTGATGGAATGTCTGGTTGGATGCTACCGTAAAATTTTCCCTTTCTTTTTCTCGTGATCTGCCATTCTTTATTCCAAGCGACCATCATAGAATTTTTCATGTTAGAGCAGATATCGAGAGGATTAGTTTTAAAATGATCTAAAATACCAATGTTAATGGCCTGTTTGGCGCAGGAGTCTGCTGTTTCATTCCCTGTTATACCAGAGTGACCGGGTATCCAGGCTAGCACAACGTTTATATTGAGTTGATGACATATAAACAGAGCCTCTTTAATTTTCAGGATGACAGGGTATCTGGATTTTGCTTTGAACGGATTGGAAATTATGGATTGTAAGCAGCTTTTGGAGTCGGTTAAAATTATAGAATTTGTTAATTTATGGGAAGTTACGAATTTAATCGCTTCTAGAATAGCAATGGCCTCTCCGGAAAAGATTGTGGTAATGGAGGGGCATTTATAACTTAAAATAATTTTGGAGCTAGGGATCCAAACTGCAGATCCAACAATACCATCATTTGAAAGTTTAGAAGCGTCAGTAAAAAGTGATATCCAACCTGGAAATTCTGAGGATAACTTGTCTTTTACCATTTTGTCTGCTCCTACAGAATATTTCTGAACACCAAAGTCCAAAAATACCCTTGGAGAAAAAGTTAAAACATTATAAGGAAGGGAAAAAATTAAATTAGAGGGAAATTGTAAGATTGGGTCTGGGAGGCGAGATAATTTAATGAAGCTGCGGACTAGACAAGGTAAATCGAAGATAGATTGATATCCTTTCCTTTCTATCAAAGAAAAAAGAAAACTGAGTTTATTAAGGAGGGGATGACGGGAATTTTGGGAAAGTTTAAATAAAAACCTATCCGAAATAAATTGTCTACGCAAATAAAGAGGGGGATCAACGCATTCTATTTGCATGGCATTTATTGGGGAAGATCTCATTGCACCAAGAATTATACGAAGACATTTAGATTGGATTTTTGAAAGTTTTTCCAAAGCTCCCTTGTTTCCAGGATCTAAGAGGAAAGATCCATAATCTAAATTACTGCGTATTATGGCATTATATAATATTTTTTGGGTAAAGGGGTGAGAGCCCCACCAAACTCCAGCCAAAGAACGTAAAATGTTTATATTTTTTTCAGACTTAGAATATATGTAGTCACAGTGAGAGGCTCCTGATAGCTTGGAGTCCAACCAAACACCCAAAAATTTTACTTTGGTATCTTGTCGTATTAGTTCATCTCCGACAAATAAATTAATGGTAGGAACATTTCGTCGCTTTGTAAATACGACAGTGCTGCACTTAGAAGCAGCCAAAGAGAGACCGTGGTTACCTAGCCAGGAACCAAGGGAAGTTAAAGCGTTGTTCAAACATGAAGCTATGTTATCTGGATTCTCAGAAGATGCATAGAGTGCGAGATCATCTGCATATTGGAGAATGGAACAATGTTGGTTGACAGATTGATCAAGATCTCGCGTATAGATGTTATACAGAATAGGACTTAAAACTGACCCTTGGGGTAAGCCCTTCCACACAGTCCTAGGGAATAAAAATGAGCCTTGAGTTTTAAAAATGATCCTTCGCTCCATAAGGAGATTGCATATGAAAAATACTAACTTAACAGGAATCCTCAGCTGAATTAGTTTATTCCTGAGGACTGAAAGTGCAACATTATCATATGCGGCCTCTACATCCAAGAAGACGCCGACCAGGATTTTTTTTTCAAGGAATGCTGTATGGACATCTGTTGTAAAGATACCTAGACTGTCCATAGTACTCATGTCTTTTCTGAATCCGAATTGAGAATCCGATAAATAATTGTTATTTTCTAGGTACCATTCTAATCTGTGCTTTAACATGTGCTCAATAATCTTAACTAAAGTTGAAGAAAGTGCTATCGGTCTATAGCTATTGGGATCTGTAGGGTTTCTTCCAGGTTTTGGAATTGGCAGGATTACTTGTGTTTTCATTTGTTCTGGAATTTGTTGCGAATTATATATACAGTTAATCAATTTTAAAAAGTATTGTTTGTTTTTGTCAGATGATTTAGTGATAAAGGAATATGGGATGCCATCCATCCCAGGAGAGGAGTCAGATAGACCATCCAAAGCCAATTTCAATTCTACAAAAGAAAACTCACAATCCAAAAAAGAGGGCAGAGTATAGGGAATAGAGGATGATGGTATCATGTCAAAATTGGGAACTGAGGGAGGAGCGAGTTTATCGGCAAAATCGCTCAGCCAAGGTGATGGGTCATTACTTAAAATGTTTTCCGTGTGGAGGGAACCTCTATAAATTTTAACTTGTTTCCACACTAAACTGGGAGGGGTTCTAGGGGATAACGATTCACAGAACTTATGCCACCCAATACGTTTTTTGGAAGTAAGAGTTTTTTTTGCCTTCGCTGCTTTATGACGGTAATTAATAAAGTTTTCTACAGTCATCATTGAATTATATAATTTTTCCGCCTCTTTTCTTTCCCTAATGACCAAGCTGCAATCGGAATCCCACCAAGGCGTAGAAATTCTGTATTTTTTTTTATTTATTTTTTTGGGAACATGCTTATTGGCACTGGTTGTTATAGCTTGTAAGTACTCAGAGTATCCTACCGGGAGGGAATTAATATCAAGGATGGGGAGGGAATCTAATAGGGAATCAAGATAAAAGGAATAAGAATCCCAGTCTGCTCTAGACAGGATATACTTAATAGAAGGGGAAATATTGGAAACCGGAATTACCCTATTAGGGATTTTGAGGACTATAGGGAAGTGGTCACTACCATGAGTACTGTCAAGAATGGACCAACACAAAAGGGATGAAAGGTTAGACGAGCAGAGAGTAAGGTCCACTGCACTATTAGGGTTTTGAGAAGGCATAACTCTACGGGTAGGTGAGCCATCATTCAATATGCATAAGTTGCACTCATCAAAGATGTCTATGAGGGAACAGGCAAATAAGTCATTATGGCTACCACCCCAGGATGAGTGGTGGGCGTTAAAATCACCCATAACAACGACAGGAGAAGGAAGTGTTGAGATTATAAGTTGGATATCAGAAAGTAGGGTTCTATTAGGGTGAGGAATGTAAAAAGATATAAAGGATATATTTAAAACTCGAACTGCTACAACATTAAAATTAGGACTATGGGAAGGGATAAGGATTTGGGAGAAAGGCAAGGACGATCTTATAAGTAGAGCACACCCTGCATAGCCATCAGCACGATCATCCCGGAGACAAGAGTAGCCTGATACTCCAAAGCGAGTTCCAGGCACCAACCAAGTCTCTGCTACAGATAAAACAATGGGATAAAATTTTGAGATAAGGTATATTAATTCATGTTTTTTGGGGCGTATGCTTTGACTATTCCATTGGACTATGACTGTCTCTGGGTCCATGATGGTTAATAATTTTAGTAAGGGAAGAAATTACATTGGCAACGTTGGGCGGTAGTGAATAATTATTTTGCATAACAAAATCTAAAACCATCTGAAGAATAAAGTTAATTAGACTGTCGTATTGGTCTGTTTGTGGGGAAGATGAAGGAGTATTTGCAAGGCCACAGCCATTTGGTTGGGAAGATGGTAAGTCAGAAATTATGGATTGGTGTAGGGACTTATTGAAAGTTTTACCTAATGGGACTCTTGGACGGGGATTAGTGTAAGTAGTTTTAGTATAGGATTGAGAAGGAGGGATTGAGTTAGGAGTGTGGGGGTTTGCATGGGGAGATGGAGGATTAATATTAATATTGGGGGAAGCTAAAATCTCTGAATAAGTTTTTTTATTTAATCTAGGGAACTGGTGTTGAGCTTCCTCATATGAAATTCCCTTTTGAGCCATTGTTTTTTTAATGGAAACCTGTCTGTCATGTTCAGGGCAGCATTTGTTGGTGGAAAAATGACAACCTGAACAAAACAAACAAGTTGCTTTGTTTTCAGGAATGTCACATGAATGACCTTCATGGGGTTGAGAACATTTAAAACATTTAGGTGAGGATCTGCATTGACTTTTAACATGACCGAAAAGGCAACAGTTAACACATTGGATAGTTGGGTATTGATAGATTTCTACTGGGAGCGATGTGTGAAATGAAAAAATTCTTTCAGGAAGAACTTGCCCCTGAAATGTCAATACTACAGTTTGGGTAGGTGACCACGATACTTCGTCATTGTTTATGATTTTTCTGCTCAGACGACGAGCTTTAAGGACAGTGCCACATCCTTTGGGTAATACAAGGCTCTCCACAAACTCGTCCATAGAGAAATCTACCGGGATATTTTTAACAATACCCATACGGGTAATGTTATAGGAGGGGATAATCGCAGAATAGTGGTTGTCAGTGAGGATAGGGTTAATGATAAAATTGTTTGCATCTGCTGCAGACATGAATTCTACAGAGATTTTATTTCTACCAACACGCTTTACTCCGTCGGGTTTTATATTTTTAATTTTGTTTTTGAACAGTAGTTGTCCAAACTTAATAGGGCGAATGGTTAAACCAGACGAAGGGTCAGGTTCGATCCTGGATATTTGGACGATAAATGGCCCTTTGTCAGACTCTGTGTAAGTGTTGATGCCTACTACTAGCATTGGATGAATATATAGACGTTGGATGGAGGCTGAGGCCGAATCGATGTCTTTTATAGATTTCTTGGGATTAATTGGTGAGTCTGCGTCAAGTCGTCTTTTAATTGGAGCTACAGATGGAGCCCTATTAATATTAGGGGGATTAGGGGGATCTGGAGGGTCAGGAGGTTCTACCTCCATTTTGCAAAAAGAAAAATAAACTTATAAAATAATTATTAAACAGCACAAGTTATTAGGTATTAATCTTACCACATTCACTGGACGAACACACAACACAGAACTAAACTAATTGACAAAAAAATGTTAGTGGAATTATCAAATAAACCGCGAAAACGAAATTTTGGGGATGACACTGACAGTTTCCTCCCCTGGCAAAAACGCAAGTCCAACTTGGATATCTTCGTGACTCGTTTTGATTGAACTGCATCATTTGACGTTTTGATGAGCCTAAATGCCCCGTGTTGATAAAACTTATTGCCTTATTTTTGAATGTTACGTGTCTCGTCATTGGTAGATCTAGCACACATGGTCCTTTCTTTAGTACAGCAATCTGATTATTTATTGCTAGAGCATGTTCAAACTGAGTTTAAGAGTTCATTATGGTCTGATTCGATCGACACGATATTAATGTTTCTGTAAAAACGAGGTAGTTACTCGATGTTGTTTCATTCTTGTTACATTTTGTTTATTCAGTGTGATTGAAATATGGTGAAAATAAATACTATTGTTTTACCTTATATAATTGTACTTTATCTTCAAAAATAGACAATATAGCAATCATCCACGTATTGTGAGTGTTCATAAGGACCTGGTCCCTTTTACAAGGTGAGCCGCTGGCTAATAGTATTTTGATACAATCAAAATTAGTATATTGATAGTACTAACTTCTAGCTTTACAAAATAATAAATAACTTAAGTATGTGAAACGTTCGCGTATTTTGTTTTATAAAACGCTAAATCATTTAAAGTAAGTAAACATTTCTGATGATTCATTTTTAATGTTATCAACAAAATTGCTGTTATGCTTTTAAAACCACATGTTTAGCGTCGTTTAATGTAAAATAAATAAATAAGTAAACATTCATTATTCAACTTAATAACTGCTTAAATATTACCTAAGTTACATCATTAATTACTTATTTGATTACGAAATTAACTATCTGGCGATAACATGAGTATTATGATTCCATTTATTCATTTCCATAAAAATGTCTATCTAAGACTGTATACTTTATTGCATAAATATCAATGATATGGCATTTTTTGTATTGGTCAATATTATTGTAATAAACGACCGTTTGGTGCAAATAGTAAAAATATAATTGCGCCTGAGTCAGGTCCAAATGTATATTTATATAAATAAATAAATAAAATAAAATAAATACACCCAACAGTCACATACATAGTCCTGACCCCACACTAAGATCGAGTCTTGTGTCGTGGGTATCAGAAGCTACGAGAGACTTTTCGGTCTCACAAACACCCAGACCCGAAACAAATACCTGTGGTATATTATATTATATATTCTTCTGCATCAGATAAAGTACTGAGTGGTGATAGTCGAGATCTTTCCCCCACTTGACATAATCATTCAGACCTGTTCAAAGGCTTTTAGGAGTTATCATAGTATAACTGAATGTTTTTAAGTAAAGGAATAAACCCAAAATTTCAATTTCAACAGCCACAAGAACCCCACTGCTGAACACAGCCCTTCAAACATTTTCGTAGCAATAATTGAACTTATCTTACTTTTAGCAACTCGTGTCTGAACAACACATAATTTGGTTGTGTTGGCAACAAAAAATTCACAAAGATACTACTGTTTACCTTTTAATTGTTATCTCACTCTGATAAGGCGCTGCAAGCATCCGTACCGTTGATAATACTGCAGATGTTATTATTCATCATAATTTACATCATTCGATACGTTTCGCAAAACTGCAGCTAACGGTTGAAATTAATAAATGATCTCATTCTATAGAGATTGAGATAGCCAAGAAGAGAGATAATAAACCAATCAGTATTATAAAATGTGGGCGTGGCTATAAATCTTTGGTCGAATTGGTGTGTTTTCGGGATGGATCTTCAGATAGACATCAAGATCGTTTATTCATTTGGGCGTAAGTTTGCAGAGGTCATGAGAAAGTCGGACGAAAGTGGAAGTTTTAACATATATGAAATCTGATTTCAAAAGTTCGGAGCAGCGAATTGATTTCAAAAAATTAAATTGAAAAAAGGAGATGCTGCATAATAATATTAACTCCCTCATAAAACCGACTTCGAAAAGGGGGCGGTTTCAATTCTACGTAGGTACTCATTGTTTGTTATATTTCATCCCATTAATTTTACATTTTACTGGTGGTAGGTCTGTCATATGTGAGAGGCCGCCTGGGTAGGTACCACCGCAATGTCTATTTCTCCCGCCAAACAGCAGTGTAAATGCGCTGTTGTGTTCCGGTTTGAAGGACATTGTAGCCAGAGTAACTACTGGACATATTGAGACTTAACATCTTATGTCTCAGGATGGCGAGCGCAGTGGAATGCCAAGCATTGCCTTGTAATTCATGGTGTTGTTTGGTTTTGCTACTGTCCATGAGCGGTCGTATCGCTTACCATCAGGCGAATGGCATGCTCGTCTCGCCATTCATTGCAATAAAAAAAAAAAAAATTAATTTTACATGCTATGTCACTGTACAGTTTAGTACTTAAAGTTCCACGACTAAATTAATTTCTGCACTTTTCATATAGAATAACACGAGTAAAGATTTCCTGTGAAAATTTCGTTTGTGAATATATCAGCTACAAAATACCTGCAAGATTTAAAACGAAAAAAAGGAAAAATTTAAATAAACAACACTATTAAAAGGATTAACTCCTCTTAATGATATAGGAATCCTTTACCTATCAGTGTAATTAGTAGTATGCTCATAATTGGCAATTACTTTTGTTTTCGTGTCTGGCCTGGATTACGCATAGGTTATTGGGTTAACACTGTACTCTCAAAACGATAACGACGCGACAATTATGACAGTTGAGACTGTCAAACAAATAAGCAAATCGACTGCCTAGTGTAATTACCTCTTCGCCTTTACAAATAAGCAATTTTTTTTTTATATTTATTCGAATTTGTTCCTTTGGGCGAAGTAGATACCTTCTTCTTCTTCTTTTCATTAAAGAATGGCTCCCCCATAGTATCGGAGATTTTACCAATGTCTTTGTTGTTGTGGAAATTTCTTTAATGTGATAATGGTTATATTTTCAAGTAGAGAAGTTGAACTACTGTAGATACCTGTCATAGACTAGTATAATTGCACCAAATGACACGAGATACTCATCTGTTGCCACTCGAGGATCTATTTGGACAACTGGGTTCTTACTATCCCGCTCCAATTTAGAGTTAAATGATCCGAAATGACAATCAATAAGATTTATACTTTTTGGCTCAACGTCTCGAGTCCTTGAGTTCATTCTATATCGTAGATTTTGCAAAAAACACTCAAACGCAGTCGGTTCATAATGCTTTGTACTCGACTAAGATCCATATCTTGCATCATTTTTTCTTAGTCTTCTTCTTGTTAATCAAGTCCTACGATTTCCATTTTCGTATCTTTACACAAAACGTGATACTTAATGTAAAACTTTCCTATCAGGACGGGTTTGACAACAATCAATGCATCCCATTCAGATCGTGTGATATACATATGTAGTGTAGAGTATCCACGTGCCCCGGCCGTGCGTTTTGCAATCAACCGTGGACTATTTCGATAGAAAGGGTCGTTAAGACGAGATCTGGAGGCGTCGCGTTCGGTCGCCAGCAGATACTGCCGACCCCGCTGCCCTGCGCGCTGATAGCGCCCGACGCTCACCGCTCACTGCACTGATTTATGTGTATTTATTACTGAAAGAGCAGAGAAAGTACTTATCAATAGTTTTTAATGAGACATCGCTTCACGCGAGGGGCACTCGTGGTTGGTGTGTTTGAAATTGGTGCAAGAGTTGCGGTTTGAGGTCATGTTTTCGTCAAATTCATCGTATTAATTCGATGTTTTTCAATTCTAAAACACAATAATAATGTACAGTTAAAGGATACACCTGTTGTTATTTATAACTTTAAATTACTGTTTTTCCAGTTGATTGTTTATATCACAGCAAAAAAGACGGGTACTTGTTACTTCACTCCAGCTATGAATAAACTGATTGGATGCGCCAAGACTTGTGATAATAGGAATGTGAGAAAGACTTACATTGTAGATTGTATGTACATGTCAGTAAATGTATGTGGAATGATATGCACAGGAACTATGTCCGGTGTGCAAAACGGAGTGGAAAGCAAAACATGATATTGAATTGTCGAGTACATACGTACTCGCATACGCTGCTGCCACATATTGAAGAAACGTATCACTTATGAAGAGAAGGCAAAAAGTAATGGAATAATGTAATAATGTGGGTCATTCCGGTCACATTCCATTTATGGTGCCCCTGATAACATCTGTATTATCTACGCGGTTCGCAGCCACTAGTCAGTGTATCTGACGCCTCTGGATACAGTTTAACACATGATAAAACATCTGAACGAGGCTTATCTAAAACCCGATAGATGAATGCCGTAGAGAAATGACACATGGCAACAAAGGAACAAAGAGAGTCACAATCGATTAGTCATCCGGTCAGTTTTGTTTACTTACTGTAACGCGGTGTTTACTGTGCATCGGCGGTTGGTCAGCCAGCGCTCAGCTGCGGGTGACTCCGGCGCCGTTCGATTCCACATCCGCTGCAGTTCCGATAAGGCGTGAGTCAGCCGCGGGAGCTCGCATGTGCTGATCTCGGCACTTATTGCGCGGGTCATTCATATAGGCTCCTAATGGTTTTGTCAGCGGATCGTCATTGAGCCGGATGTTAGGTGTCGTGGTCAACGCTCGTCGGTTAGTCGCGGCTGAAACGCGCGCCAGAGAGGTCGTCTGTGGCGGCCATACCGCAACCTCGGTGACACGCCGTAAACATTACTCGAACTCTCGGATAATTAGTGCGCACACGAACCGATCATCCGGAAACTACAATCGTACAAATATTGACAGTGATTTCCTAATTGGTGCTTACACCACTTGTTTACAAATCCGTCGCGGTAGTGTCGGTGATAAGGGCGTTTGTGTGGATTAATAAGCGGTGTCCACCTGTACCGCGGTTTGTCGCACGTGAACATTATCGAAGGCCTGCAATAGGAGACACCCGGCGGACTTCAGACGCTGGAGGGTTGTGAGCGGGCTCGGTCGCTTGAAGATGCCGGTGCTGGGCTACGGAGAGATGGCCTCACAGGACATGTGTTCCATGGGATACAGCTCGGACTATATGCTGCCGACCTCGTGGGACAAGCACGTTGAAGGATACTCGGCATACGCGCACCGCGCCCCCGTCGCCGGCGCCGTCGCCGCGACCTACAACACAGAAGGTTTGTCGATATGCATATATTGCTGCACCATCAGCGATTTGTTTGACATACGTCGAATCACGCGAATCAACATTTAAAACTAAATAATGAAACACAAATTGCTTTTTTGTTATTATGATATATTCTATCGTATCAGGTGTGTATATGGCCTTATAAAGCTTATGTGCACTCGTGGAAAACTCCTACACTCATATTCGTTTCTATTTATGTAGCAATTGATTTGTATTTCCAACAGTTATTTGTAAACTATTATTTAATGAGATGCTCACATAATCACTCTTAGTTAAATTCTAATGATATTTGACAGTCAATGTTAATATATCCATATTTATGAGGATTGACACGAATTGATGGCCTTTAATGTTTTGGTAATAAAGAAATATTAATAGCTGGCCCTTGAACGTATAGTTAAATAATGTTAAAGCAAGATTTCTATTTTGACAACCACGTAGTTAATAGTCCATTTATTTGGTAATGTTCATATAAAAGTAAAAGGTTCTCAGTATGTAATGTAGGTACTGACGTATATATACATTCTGCATAAGAATTACGTTCGCGTAAATTAACAATGATATAATATACGTACAACATTTGTGAAAAATGCACTTAACATGTGATTTAATCGGTGTCTTCATGCGTAAATACACAAAAATAAACAAGTAGTTATTTGCGGTAGGCAGGCAGTGACGGACGCCATATACCAGGGATTTTCCCCTCTGCAGCGTCACATCTAACTTCGTCGGTTCCTTGACACTTGAAAGCCTCCGAGGCGTAGCTACCTAGACGCCGGCTGTGAAATGAGTAACTGCAGGTTCGATCCTGCACCGAGACAAATATTTGTGTGATCCATAGTCTTTGTTATGGGTCTGAATGTATGTGAGACCGAAAAGACTCTGGCAGTTTGTAATACCCACGACTTGAGCGGTGAGACTTCATTAATCTTAATATAGGTTCCAGTCTCCGGATTGTGTTTGTGATTGATAGTTGAATGTATTTATTGATTATTCAATTAATCTGTATTGAATTGTTCTGAATTGATCTGTTGATAGGCAGGTGTAGGGCGGCTCCTGTAACATCCATCTAGTTCATAGAACAATTCGTCACAAGTTCACATCGGTCAGGTTGTTTCGCGTTGACTGTATTTGACTGTATTTATTTTCTTCTAAGTATGACGTGCATTATCTATTAGAGTTTTGACATTTAAGACGAGCAAAACAAAAATTATGTAACCACATCTTGCGTCGTAAATCGTAATCATCTATTCGAAGTATACTTGACGTCACACACGCGTGTAGTGTGTACTCGGTCATATGTTCGACGCAAGTGAATTTAGAAATTCCATTTGAGAATAGTACGTCAAACAATACAAGCAATAGCAAAAATATTGAAAATAAATAAACTTTTAAGTTGTTTTATATTTGATAATAGTCTGACAATATGTGATAGAGACTTTCCGCCCACACACCCACCACTGCGGCTCCTGTCAGGATCAGTAAGGCAAGGATTGACGTCAAGCGTAGAACCTAGGCGAGTCTCATAGGTACAAAAAAATTACTAGCACATACATTGTTTGTTCTACCTATAGTCCATTAAAAAGCTACATTTTGGGCTGCGTTTGTTCCCTGAGGCCTAAAAATGTAACATTTCAATGGACTACTAACGGTATTGCGGGCCATGGTCCTTGCTGCATAGTCTCCTCCCTACGCTCGATGTTTTGCGTATTCAATTGTAAGACCATAGCCCCACGTATCTTTCTTGACATGAAGCCATCGCTTTTTCTCCTTCTATCTATCTTCATCCCACGCCTACGTGTTATCGACGCAATCGGATTTAGCTTATATTGTTTGTTGCAAAAAATTTACTTGGTATTTCGCTATTTTATGTTCTCCATGTTCTCCAACAGGTCACTGTGGAAATCATTGGGGGAGGCCTTTGTTCAGCAGTGGACTTATTTTGACTGATGGCTGGATGGATAACCTTCATGTGCTATAAATCTTGTAGCTCTAGGTTTTATCCAGATATCTGTCTAGTTTTGTTTTATGTGTACATATAGGGTATCGTACGAGAAGTAATATTCAAGTACTTTTTAGACCAAGTAAATCACATAAATAAATTAATATCTTGTTCAGTTTGGGGCACGATGAATCATTATTATTTGACGCATTTCGGGATATACGATGGTAATTCGTTGTTATATTGCGATAATAAGGAAGTAAACATCAATAATATTTATGCTTATATGAACAGTGAGAATACAATCGATCTATATAAATCATTGTCTAACTACGTATTACAGAATAATTGTGGTAAAATTAATTATCGTAAGTATAAATATAAATCTTTCGCTAGACACGGGACTTCTCTATCATTGGAAAGAATTTACGACTTATTTTTAACCGACTTCAAAAAAAAGGAGGAGGTTCAATTACCTACCACCATAGTGGTATAAAATTTTACATCAATAACTTTAATAGTAGTGGTCTGTACTTTCATTCCATCCTTATTTCAGCAACTGAGTAATGAATTTAGGTAAAATCTTTCATAATGGAGACCCCCATTTTATAAGGAAACCTGTGGAGTCTTACAGGAAGCTTCAGTCATTTAGTTAATTAGTGAATGGTATTTCCATTATAGAATGTATACATACACCGCTCAAAAACATAATGACCACTCAACTCTAATATTATGGTATTTTAGAAATTACGAGGAAGTCTTTGGTCCTACAAAATCCAGTTCCGAAGTGTATTGTCTTAATATATTTGTCGAAGGAAGTAATTTTAATTAACTCTCCAGTAGTTTTTCCCAATAATTGTAAATTGATTGTAAATTGTTTCTTAGATTTACGCGAATGTTACACATTGAAATAAAACTATTTTATTCGGATTTTATCGCGATTTGGTTTAATTTTTACATTTTTTAACTTCGGTACGTTTCGATTACTTTACAGCTTTCGTGGTCACGGGGCGGACTGAGGTATTAGTCATCCGCTCAGTGACTATTACAATTTAACTGTTATCATAATTTTATTTGTTTTGTTCTCATTTAATTTGTCAATGTTGATATTGTAGGTAATCTTATAACATTTCAATTAAATGTCACTGTATTGAGCAGTTTTGTTATATCCAATCACAGCTGAGTATTTTATCCAGAGTGGGGTCTTGGCACGGTATATAAGCAACAGCAATGGATTGATGGTTTTCTTGAATTTATTAAGCCGAGGTGGTCGTTATGGTTGTGAAAGTGTTGCTCTGAAATATTGTTATAATTGTGCAAATGTTAATAAAGTGTAGTGTGTATAATGGAAGTGGTTTGTTGTTTTGATGCATGCAATAATCCTAAGCCCTGCCGGCGCCCACGGAGCAAAGAAATGTCGAGCGAGAATGGTGTCAATCTCCAACATATTCATTGAACACAAACACATGTGTACCCACATTTGCATTATCATTATTTCATTTTTGTTTAGTTTAAAAGAATTCTTTATTTAAAAAATTGAACTCTGCAAATGTGATAAAGATCGTGTCAAAATTAAAAAACAGTTGACGGCCTCCGTGACGTGAGGCCTGCACGTTCGATCCCCACATCAAGACAAATATTTGTGTGATCCACATGTATTTGTGTCTGGTCTGGGTGGTTGTGCGACCGAAAAGTCTCTTGTAGTTCCTGATACCCACGACACAAGATTCGCATCTTAGTGTGGGGTCAGGACGATGTATGTGACTGTTGGGTGTCTTTTATTTATTTAGTAATTTGGTTGTTACAGACAGTGACATGCAACTGGAGACGAGCAGCAGCGAGGCGAGCGCAACCAGCTCGACGCCGCTGTCGCAGCACTGCGCCATTTGCGGCGACCGCGCCACCGGCAAGCACTACGGAGCCTCCTCGTGTGACGGATGCAAGGGATTCTTCAGACGAAGTGTCAGGAAGAACCATTTGTATACGTGCAGGTAGGATATACCTTAACTTGGTTGTTTGGTAAAATGGCAACGTGTTCGTGGTGGGACGGGATTGGATCACATAGGGTATCCACCGGCGCGATGATTGCTACCTTCCCCGGCCCGGTTGTATCCGGATATGTACATAGGTACAGATGAATCTGAAATCCGACACATTTGCCCGAGTTGCCCACACTTGGACGGGCTGTTAGCTAGTGTAGTATGATGCCTGATACGAATATCCTGTGACCTGTTACCACCTTTTACATAATCAGCAAGTTATTTCAAATGCAGTGCTAACCAGTAGCAAATAAGTCACGAATAAGAAACGATTTTCGTCTGCATAGTAGTAATATAAAATAAAACCAAAAACATTAGGTTATGTTACGACATGAAGGTGTTCTTTTATCAGAAACATTGCTTAATTTCTTTATGTGTGATCTTCACCATACAACATAAATATAGTGAAATGGTACATAGCACATTTGGAGTACGCCCAGATTTAACTCCCAACCGTCGGCAGACTAAATACCGCCGCATTGCCAATAATCCATCAACGGGATGCACTTGAATGACAGATATTGTGGCTCGATGTTCAATTATTTGAAACATTGGCGTTTCTAGGAAAAAATAGGGGTAATTGCCCTTTCAATTAAAGGCATGGAACATTTAATAAGGTTACCGAAGATTGTAATATACCTATAATATTCATTCCACAATCCACGCTACTTCGGTACAGTGTACCGAAAATAGGTTTCAAAAATACTGAAACTTGAATACCTGAAAAGTTCCTTAGGCTATACCTTATTTCTATCCAGTTTTCTGTCAATTTTAGGGGAATCAGTACCCGAAGCAATACTTTGGCAATACGTAGATAATAACAAATCAATCTTTGGTTCGGAAGGTAAAATCGTTGTTTCGAAGTTCAACATGAAAATATATAATTAAAAATGAAATTATCATGAATATATGAAATATAATTGTGTATGTTTTAATTGCAGATTTAGCAGAAACTGCGTGGTGGACAAAGACAAAAGGAATCAGTGCCGATATTGTAGGTTAAGGAAATGTTTCAAAGCGGGAATGAAAAAAGAAGGTGAGTCATGTTTATATTGTAATTTGTGTATATTGTTTCAAATAATATGACCAATTGATGTGCTTTTGGTGTAGGTCGTAGGTACTAAAGAAAAAAGGTCGTTTGAAATGGCGTTAACTACTTAAAATGATGCAAAAACAAAAACAAATATTTTTATAACATTAGGCAAGTACCGTAGTTAAAAGCATTTAGTAATTAAAAAATAAAAACCCAGCGGCGACAAAAACTTCCATTAATAAATATTATGTAAGTACAAAAAAGACATACCTATATTCATTTTTGTTGGTAAATACGAACATTAATTAAGCACCTAATTTGTATAACCTTCCCTAAATAAGATAATTTAGCAGATTTGAGGAGGCAAATAAGTGCACGTAAGTCTTGCATCATAATTCATTGGCACCTTTCTATAGCAGAGTAAAAACCAATTAAAATACCGGCAATTAAATTAGCTTCAAGTACAATTATTCCTTATTCATAAAAACTAAAAACATGGATGTCAACAAAACTCCCCAACAAACTTCTAAAATAAAAACGCTCCTTTAGCCAATGTCTTTAAGCTCAAAATAACCAAAATGCCGAGAACTATCGGTATTTAGTACAATGCTTGCTAACGTAATAGAGAAAATTAAAACATAACAAAGACTTCTAAAATCGCAACCTTTTCACCGTATATATTGTTTAAAACAAACTAATACATCAGCAATTAATGCATTATTCGTGAAAATTAAATCATAATGTCATAACAAACAGTAGCAGTGTTTTCTGGGAACAATGTGTCACTGGTGAGCGCAATTAGTCCTTTGTCCGATAACCGGCGGCCGTTCACTCAAGTCCGCCCGGGCGCATCGGCAATCTTAATTGTAATTGCTAACATATCACACTATTCATCATTATGCAAACACTTTAATTGGATAACGAGGCTTATTGAAGGAATTTTAGGAATTCGAATTTAAAAGGACTATTTGTATTGTTTAGAACTTTAGATTACTAAGTAGTATGCTGTAGCCTTCATGCTGTATAGTAAAGCATATTTATGCTTCAAGTTATGTTTCAAGAAAGGTAATGTGCGGCTTCCCGTGGTCGGTATTAGATATTTAAGACTGGATATATCGAAGTCAAAAATTATTTATCGATAAAAAGTTTTGACGGAAGAGTTAAAAGGAAGGTTTATTACAAACAAAATGAAAAAGAATCACGGTGGATAAGAGAAACCTACTATTTAGAAAAATAAGTAAATGCTGTTATTTTACGCACACTTAGTCGCAATTGTTAGTATTTAGTTTATTTTTATGAAAAAGCCATACACGCACTAAAGTCGGTTTAAAAGAAAAAAAACACGACTTAACCATACTATACATGTTGCTATGTACTAACTAAAAACTCCTCAATAAGTAATAATGATGTAACCAAATTGACGTGCTTAAAATCAACAATTTCTCTGAAACTATACTGAATCACTGTGAATACCATCCTGCAAATGAAACCGCAATGCACGCAGATGATACACAACATTTATAATTGAATATATTAATTAAACCTTCCTGGTAGCTCGCTTCAACGTATTACTAGTAATTCCGGTTAATTTACTACAATATAAATCTCAGATGCTACATGTGTCATGCGGGAAAAATTTTATTAAGTTTTGGCATAGCAACTGTTTGATCACTTGAAAGTCTGAGTGTCCATAACAGGTGACATAACCCTTCCTTAAACCCGGTTTATCCATTGACACAAATAAACCACATTGTATGAATATCCACACCGCACAGGGATTTTGAAAGTGACGGAAGACAAAAGCAAATTTACAGGAAAAGGTGGAATTTGAGGAAATTTATATATTCGTCATATTTATTGTATTAAAATAATTTTACGATTTATTCACGTCATGAAACAAATTCCAGTGACGGTAATGCATACACAATCATGGCCAGTCAGAGACGGTATCTTACGCCGTACCTATTAAAAAACTCAGTGGAAGTTTTAAAGACTAGAAATAAGTGTAATGAAAATTAATATAGCTTGCTTAAAAGTTGGTTTATTCAAGTTAAAAAGCGCCCCATGTAATGTTGCAAAAATTCACAATGCTGGAACTCAAACTTTATGGTGTTTAAAAATCTGTGCCGGCAGTTGAAAAAGAAACTGAGAATGTAGAGGGAGCTGGGATTGTCGCGTATTTTCGTCAACCGTTGGATAAGCCCATCAAAACTCTTAAATATTGTATTAAATTAAGTTTCGTTTCAAAATTTAACTTTATACAATCCAAATGAGAATGATCCATCCTTTAATGATAATTTACCACCTCAAAGAATACATCGCTGAATGAAATTTAAATATACATGCTTTACGGACTACTGTTACGATATTTATGTAGTTTCTACTCCAGCACCTTTTATATAAAATAGTGCATTTGTTGAGGTGTAAATCGTCAGTGTTTGGTTGCAGCCGTACAGAACGAGCGCGACCGCATCAACTGCCGGCGGCCGTCGTACGAGGAGCCCACGCAGGCCAATGGACTGTCCGTCGTGTCGCTGTTGAACGCAGAGCTGCTCAGCAGAAAGGTTATTGATGAGGTGAGTACAGAGTCAATACTGGTTGAGTTTCGGTCTTTCAAGTGGAATTTGTGCTGGAATATTGTAAGATGGAGTTCTATAAGTATCTGTTTATATTGAATAGATTAGGTCTAGGAACACGATTTGACATCTTTATAATATTGCATGCCGTACATGATCGTAGGAAAATTGTTTTGGATTACCTTGTATTTCTTAAGAAACAAAACGAAATGAATACACTGCATCTGAATGCAAGTTTGAAAATTGAACACATACTCGTCCGCTCGCACAATTCTTTGGCTTAAAGAACTATAAGATCATTAAAACAAAGGAACATGTATGTCAACACACAGTCCTGTAACTAGATGGTGGGTCAGAAATACGAAGTAACGAACGTTGCATCAATTTTTTTTCCTTTCACAGACAATAAACGTGAGCGACGCAGAGATCAACAACAGGAAGCTGGCGAAGATCAACGATGTGTGCGACTCCATCAAGCAGCAGCTGCTCATACTGGTGGAGTGGGCCAAGTACATCCCCGCCTTCACCGAGCTGCATCTCGACGACCAGGTCAGTTGGAAATACTGGGATCGATTGGAAAGGAGCTCGTATTTCGGGATAATTGCTTATCGATTTATATGTATGTTTTTACTTTGAAGGGGCTAGGTGATTTTTTTAACGATTTTAGGTTTGTTTTATAATATAAACTTAACATGTAGTTAGTTGTATTGGAAATAAATAAAAAGAAATATTGATTTAGAAATTTTTATTTCACACAAAATGGATTTACACTTCGATATATCAGTATATAAAATGAAACCAATGTCATTGTCCGCCAGGTGGCGCTGCTGCGTGCGCACGCCGGGGAACACTTGCTGCTGGGCTGCGCGCGGCGCTCGCTGCACCTCAAGGACATCCTGCTGCTCGGCAACAACTGCATCATCACCAAGCACAACATCGGTATGTACACTATCAGCATCAGCCCTTACAGGTCATATACTCCACTGCAATATACCGCAAACTAAAAACATTAGATAATTTTATTTTGGAATTGAACATTGAACATTTTCGACAGCCTCCGTGGCGCAGTTGGTTAGACGCCGGCTGTGAAACGAGAGGCCGCGGGTTCGATCCCCGCACCGAGACAAATGTTTGTGTGAACCACAAGTATTTGTTTCGAGTCTGGGTGTTTGTGAGACCGAAAAGTCTCTCGTAGTTCCTGATACCCACAACACAAGACTCGATCTTAGTGTGGGGTCAGGACTATGTATGTGACTGTTGGGTGTATTTATTTATTTATTATCACACATTTTGCGGCCAAGACCAACCAAGCCGAATTTTAACTTTCTGTGACAATGTTTAATCTGAGTTATAGTAGTACCTAAGTAGATCTTTGGTAAACATGTTGACTGCGGCGCTCAAAAAAAACTATCTACACGCGCGCTTCACGTGTATTATGAATGTAAATACGCCAAACGAGTAAAGGTCTCGCTAGACAGCGGGCGGAACGGGACGGCGACGCGACGCTGACGGGGCGTGATCAGTTGTAATGTACTGGTTAGTATGGAACATGTCACAGAGGGTCGTCCCGATGCTGATGCGACCCTCGGTGACTTATTTCATATCAACCCATACATTTTAACTCATTACGACCCGTCAGCGACGTGTCGCCATCCCAGCCCGCCCGCTTGTTGGCGAAACACAATAGTCGCACAAAAACACAACGTGAGTGTTCGCCGCAGTCAACATGCTAATGTTAAGGCAACCACACACACGTAGCGATTTACTTTCACAAATTCCAACTTGCACAAGTATACTGTCACGTTTGTAGACTTTCGCAAGTGAATCGCTAAGCTTTTGGCAGCTTTAAAGTCTATTATTCTAAGCAACTCGACTCACCTGTATGTTTGTCGTCAGACGGTCGCATGGACATCGACATCAGCATGATCGGCATGCGCGTGATGGACGAGATTGTGAAGCCGCTGCGAGAGATCGACATCGACGACACCGAGTTCGCGTGTCTCAAGGCCATCGTGTTCTTTGACCCGAGTGAGTCTCTTATTTACATCTTGAATGGAAGCATTTCAGTAGTTCGATGAAACTATTCCATAATCCTCCGCTGAAAAAAGTTTCTTTAATTCATTTTGTTCTGTTTCCTTGTAAAGTCAACGCAACACAACTTATCCGATATGAAATTGAGATGTTTTGCTACACCACGATTAAGGGCCTTCTTGCATCCTCTTTTCATTTTCAAGTCCGACTAGTTAACTACTTTCTTGTAATTCTAAATGAATTAAACAACCACTTACCGGATAAATAATCATGATATTTCCAGACGCGAAGGGCCTCTCGCAGCCGCAGAAGATCAAGCAGCTGCGCTACCAGATCCAGATCAACCTGGAGGACTACATCAGCGACCGGCAGTACGACGGGCGCGGCCGCTTCGGAGAACTGCTGCTGTGTCTGCCGCCGCTGCAGAGCATCACGTGGCAGATGATCGAGCAGATACAGTTCGCCAAGCTGTTCGGAGTCGCGCACGTGGACAGCCTGCTGCAGGAGATGCTGCTTGGAGGTGAGGGGTGAAATGAAAATAACATTTTCCAATTTTATTAATGTGATTCTTGGGGCTCGGATCCTTAGTAGACCACACCAAGGATACTCAGGTTATTGCGCATTAACAGGGGAATACCTTGATGATTTTGACAGACAGCGGGTGGGACGGCGACGCGAGGCAGGCGCGTCGGTGACGGGTCGTTTAGAGTGGTAATGTAACGGTTAGTATGGAACATGTCATGCAAAGCCGTCGCGCTCGGCGTGAAGGCTTTGCATGACTTGTCATGACTTCATATCAACCCATACATTACAACTCTAAACAACCCGCCAGCGCAACGCCTACGTCCTGTCGCTGGCCCACCTGCTGACCGGCGAAATCATCAAGGTATTCCCCTGTCAATGCGTCAGGGTATTGCCTTTCAATGCGCAATAATTTCAGTATCTACTGTGATCCGAGTCTTTGAAAGCACATCAATTAAAATGGCGGATCTCGGAGGAAGGAATGTAATTTCTATTCATATGATCTCGTCAGCAATAGTCAACGCTATTGCAGAAAGACCCTTTCTCTCTTAACAGCGCTACGGCCAAGGAACTGACGCGAAATGTACCAAACAAATCTGTAGTACAAATATGTACTATCTATAGCAAACTTGAAGATACTATACATGCATCAAAAGTGGTGCACACTTACCATTGTAGTAGGTAATTCACCTGCCGGAACATTCAAGTAACCGCACTCGTCGGTGGGTACTCTGGTTTGCTCTGCACTCACCATTCAGCCGCAACGGTGTCACTGTCGTGCCTGTACAAAAAGAAATTATGAGATTTATCGCTTTAGAATAATAATACCAGCCCTTATACGTCCCACACTGCTCGGGCCTCTGTAACAACAATTGAGAGGGGTAAGTCTTACTCCACCACGGTGGCCTACTGCGGGTTGGCGGACTAAACATACCACAGAAATTCTTGAAACCTCTGATACACAGGTTCCCTCTAATTAATTTGTCTATCAATATACACACGACTTTGAAAAGTCAGGTGTGCCCTGAAATTTGAAGTCCACGATCATCGTGCCAGTAGCCATGTCCAACAGACCATCGCGCACTTTTTAAATAATTTAGAATTAATGAAATAATAATGACCTTAATGTTGTTTGCAGGAGCGTCAACAGAAGCCGGTATCGAGGAGGGCGGCGCGGCGTGCGCGGCGGGGGCGGCGGCGGCGGGGGCGGGGGGCGCGGAGTGTCGCGCGGGGTCGCCGCCGCTCGTGCCCACGCTGCCGCTCGCCTTCACGCCCATGCCCTTCAAGCAGGAGCCCAACATGTGAGCACCACTTACACACTATAATATGTGCCTTACTGTAATCGAAATTCAGGAGTTAAAATATGAAAATTATACTAAGTATGAAAGGGGAATGCCCAAATTGTATTGGGCCAAAGTATGATATGAAACATAAAAATAATGTTTAGTGGGCACAAAATGACTCATATTCAATTTAACAAAAATGTATGCATTTTGATGTCGCAATTTGCGATTGTAAATTGAAAGTTATTGCTTTCGGAATACAATTAATAAAAAATATCTATAGGTCCAATAGTAGGCATTCCCCTTTAACTATGAAAATTCAAAGTTATCGATAAATGGACGCATTGTCCTAAATATGTTTAAAAGTTTACAAAGCTATGTTGATGTGAAGTCATTAGGTGTGTAAGATGAATGTTCTCATGTCGGCCGCTAATGTGCAATTTTATACGTTCACTAATGTTATTGAGCTCATACTGCGTGTTGAATAACGAATTATCAGATAGTTTTATAAGGTATTTGTTATAAAAAAATTACTTGACGATTTAAAGGCGTCTAGTATAACCAAATTGTTCGAATCGTTATTATTTAGACGCATAAACGCATTACCAACGCCAAATTAAGTTTTTATTGAATATTTTTTTCTAAATAAGAGACACTTAAAACTCTAGTGTCTCGCTTAAATTGTGTTCGTATTATATTACTATTAAAAATGGCGAAATAACTGCGCCATATACAGCAGTTATTTCGTAGATATATGTAAATTACCATACAACTTATATATATACGTTTTATTGTCATAACCAGGAGCCCAGGGTCCGACTCACAAATGGCGAAGACTGCTGACATTACATTATTATAGTGCGACAGAACAATGTCTTCCAACCTTGTACATATCCAACTCAATATCATGTATACGTCCCCCTGGTGGGCTGCTTCTACACAGAAACCACGTCCACACGCGGATTACGCGCGAAGTTTAGTAGAGGTTGCGTCTAACGCGCGAGTAAAAATCGTAAATGGGTGTATTAATGAGCGTGTCACAAATCGCGAATATTTCGCCTCTTCTGGACTTGGTTTTAGAAGTTGGTTTGTGTAAACAAATCACATATTATATTGTATATTATATACATTGTATACACATGTTATGTTCGTATTAAAACATAACACATTTATGTCTGAAAACTTGATAGTAGTGAAAGTGCAATGATGTGTATGTGTTTCTAGCTTATAAATAAAACGAAGTCCCACTCATGTCTTTATGAATATTGAAACAATCCTTTGCCTTATCAAAATGCCTTGTAATATAGATCTTTTTTAAAGATTATATGTTAAAATTTATTTACATGTAAGCATGTTGATAGAATTATTGGAAAAATTGTATCTGGGTTGAGAATAAAATGGCGGATGTGCATCCTTACAAGTTGAATGTTATTGGTATATTCTATAATAATACAAGGTATACATAACGCCAAACCTATATACAATTATGAGTATATTATGTGTTTATTATAATTTTATATTAAAGATGTTTAAAAAGGACTGTTCAACGGTGGTTGAAATAGTTATTTATATCCAAGTTTTGGAGCTTTTAGGTGCCTGTATTTTTATATAAACGTTTTGTGCATAGGTGTAGGTTTACCACATTTGCCAATTTATTAAATATTTAGATATAAGTATTATAGAATATTGTGTAGTGGGTTATGAAGGACTGTAACGTTTTTATATCGAATAACATCTATTAAACAAATTTATTTTTGTTTAATAATATATTATTTATTTCGAACCAAATTCGGACTGCTAGTGTCAAAGTATTTTGAATACGTAAATATTTGTTACCATTAAACAAATTAGGTGACGGTAAATTGTAAGGAGGTAAGGTGTTTATAAAAAATGTGGGAATTGTTATAAAATATATATTTTTATGAATAAGTTATCGAGGATGTGCCTTGTAAACTAATAATGCATGCAACAGGAAATGTTATGATTGCCATCTGATGTTAAACTATATGAGATACAAAATATATCCACGGGACTCGCGAATAACATCGTATGTGTAATATTTGGAGACTTATTTTTTACATATTTATATTGTACGAACAACCGATTGGTATACCAAAAATTAAAAGACTAAAAACAATAACACCGTGCAACTTGCACACTTAAAATCATTTTTTCATAGTCTTATTTTCGGGGTCCGTCGATATGTATCTTTATTGGCTAAAATCTAAATGAATGCTCAAATTCCTGCTGCATGTTCGGTGTAATGTCAAGGTGATAGTTACGTACGAGATGTTTATGAATCGTTTGTGGGTTTTGAAGCCTTAGACTTAGTATATATGTAATAGGTGCCTTTTATCCTATTGAGGTGTACTGTTGAAAATGTACATACTATGTTATGAATTTTAGTAGAATATATTTTAATAAATAATGTTACAAATCCGTTGTATTATTTTCTATGATTTCCTATATAAAATGCACACCTTTATACCTACTGTACACACATTACGATGAGAATTTAATAAAATATAGTAGCAAGCAGACTACGTAAGAGCAACCTAAAAAGGGGTTATTGAAAAGAACAACATGAGCATAGCGCGTGGATTGGCATTTCTCGACCCTTAAACTCGAGATGTTGAATTCTGGTGCCGCGCCTAAAATATGTTTCTATGTACATCCCAGTACCCCACCAATAATGCGCGTAAGATAAAACCTATAAAATAGCGAACATAAAGACAAAAGCACATCAGTAATGTAACATCGTCCTATATAGGAATGCGACTGTCCATCACAACAGTCGCCAAGTCCGAAAACGCCTAGAAAGTTATCAATACGTGTGGCGGTCACCAAAATTGATAGGGATCCAACCTGCTGGTCAAACTCAGAAGCGAGTCAGGCTAGAAGGCTAGTAATGCTAGCATACCCTATGTATACCAAACGGAGTTCTTTGAGTACTGGAAGGTGTTGGCTTTCTTTTCGTTTTATAGTCACTCCTAATACTGTGCGTGGTGGCCTGTTGGTAACGGACCAGACGCGGCTGCCTACATGTTCACGGTGGTCGCGGGTTCAAATCCCAGGGCACACCACTGACTTTTCGGAGTTGTGTGTTTTGATAGTCAATCACCACGCACTTTAACGGTGAAGGAAAACATCGTGAGGAAACCTGCATACCGTAGCGATTTTAAAGAATTTCTACGGTATGTAAGTCCGCCAACCCGCACTAGGCCAGCGTGGTGGACTATATGGCCTAACCACTCTCAATCGATTCTCTCGATTGTAGAGTAGGCCCGTGCCCTGCAGTGGGACGTATATGGGCTGATATAGATAGATAGATAATACTGTGAATTATGGAAAGACAATTATGTAGAATACATTTCGAAAGTCCGCATAATTGGTCTTGGGAGCACGTGCAAGTGTAGTAGTGGTCAGTATACTACGCGCCAGGAACTTATTTCACTTGTGTTAGTGACAGAAATATACGACATAGTTCTGAAGTAAGAGTTTCTCTCTCTATCAGCCCATGTACGTCCCACTGCAAGGCACGAGCCTTTGTCTACCATCGAGAGGACGATTGAGAAGGGTTAGGCCATATAGTCCACCACGCTGGCCTAGTGCGGAAGTAAGAGTGTACGATTTAAAAAAAACATGGATTACCGGATTTGAAATTTAGGCTTGGAATAGTAAAATGTTTGCTATCTATAATCTATCACATATTGAGATAGATGAAAACTTAGCAATCTCTGGAGGAGACTAGTGGAATGTTTACCATTCCTACTGGGCCCCCAAAGTGTAAGCGTATGTCTGACAGTCTCATGGCGGAGTTGGTTAAGGAGACTGCTGAGAAACAAGAGGATAAGACAACGATACCGACCTAGATAAACGTTTATTTGAATTCGGGAGTTGGGAATTGCGAGTCAAATGTGTTTCGTAGTTTCTTGGCGTGGGATCAGGACTATGTTTGTGACCTTTTAGGTCAAAGTTCTTAATAAACATGTCTAATTATGTTATCATTTCTTGCTCATAAAAACACATCGAAAAAAAATAACGAAAAACATGTTTATTAACTAATAAGATAGCATAATCAGGGCTCCTCATCGCACGGCTTCTCGTTTACATCCATGTACCCTTTCCTTCTATTCCCTCGATTCTTGCAGTACAGGAATACGACTGATAAAGCCGATACCGCGGACATAGTCAACAGCGGTATGAACACGTAGTACATCGCTATACTTCTACTTGCCTTCCCCGTTTTTCTAAAATTAGTTTATAATACTATTATTCAAACTCTAATCATGTTGATCAGAAATACAGCATTTATGATGTTGACACAATTTGAGTTAAAATATGACATTTCATCGGAAGTATTTAGGTAAATAATTTTATTTTAATGACCGCCAAAATAGGAAATCTGCCTTGGAGTAAACAGTTTTTATGCATATATTTGGGCTATAACTAGGTATATATTTTTTTATTTGCCAAGACACTAAAGAAAATCTACAAAATTATATTTCACTGATTAAGTGAGGATAACATATTGCATATAAGATGACTCGAGGCGGAGGGAGACTTGAATAAATAGTCACCCATCAAATGATTCAACAGTCGCATATGTACCTACATAGATCTGACCTCACAGTCAAATCAATAAAGTCTTGTATAGTGGGTATGATACACCACGAGAGACATTTCGGTCTAACAAACACCCAGACCCGAAACAAATACCTGTGGATCACACAAATATTTGTACCGGTACAAGGATCGAACTCGTGGTCTCTTGTTTCACAGCCGGCGTCTAACTAATTGCGCCACGGCATTCGTAGACTTGGAGATGAAAATTGGAAGAAAGAAGCGTGACATCACACATTCATCACGGGGTTTCACTTGGGTACCTATCAGTAAAACAGGATAACCCGAGTACTTTTTATATTTCCAAGTTTTTTACAATTTTAGAACACACAACTATCCCCACTATTTTAACGAGATCTTTATAGCTACAATGATTTTTAAAAAAGTCGCATACATATGTTTTACGGCCAGACCAATATCCGTAGGTTTGAAAAAGAAAATATGAGCGATATTTCTTATCTTTCCGTAAGGTAGTTTCGAAATCGATTCATAGTTAAGGAACATACAGTGAGTTAAAACGTTATAAAGTATTCATATTATAAGATGATGATAACATCTTCTTCATTAATTATGTCCTCAAACCGATATATTCCTTTTCTGGTTTTAATTCCAAAGGCGAAACTCAATTCATTATGCGTTTTTTCTTTCTATTATGAGCTTTCCTAAACCTTATAGAAAATTATTTCGTGGTGTATAATTAATTAACGTTCAGATCAACATTCAAAAGCGCTTATGTAATAGAAACCTACTAGGACTTCAAAATGGCAACCCCGACCACATAATTTAAATTCTAAATCGAGTAGGTTGGAAATAATGAAACAATATTGCGGCAGTTTTAGGTACACGGAAACATGTCGCGAGAATACAGACGACCTTCTCCTGGCACTATACCCGACTTTACCAGAAGTGTAGCAAGTGTATTAACTGGTCGGCGCCGAAGCAGTAATAAACCCAAAACGGTTAGTAACAAAACAAACAGCATCATGGAAAATTGCAAAATAGAACCAAATTATTAGAGTAATTTAATTACTTACATGTAGCGTTATGCAGACGAGATCCCAGAGACAACCTCCTACACCGGACGACAAGCAGTAACTAACTGAAAGAATAATCTCTAGTGGTCAAGTCTTTAATAATTATATGATAGAAGGTAACTAAATAAAAAATTGGATTGAGGGTAACAGAACATTAGGGTGGACATGAAAAAAAAATTGAATCCCTCGTTTAATTACAAAACCTGAATGTTCAATTACATTTATATGAAATAGTAAAATACGTATTTCGTAAATACTGTATTTTCAAGACAAGTGATAAAATTATCACTTGTCTTGAAAATACAGTACAACACAGTAAATTATAAAGTGCAATAGCTCAAATAGGAATAGTAAACTGTAAATGAACAAAATACATTAACAACGAATTCAAGGCGTAAACTGAACGTTGCAGTTATATCCATGGCGATATAATAATCT
This sequence comes from Deilephila elpenor, assembly GCA_949752805.1. NCBI lineage: Eukaryota > Metazoa > Arthropoda > Insecta > Lepidoptera > Sphingidae > Deilephila > Deilephila elpenor. Next base: position 8,526,852 of record OX457112.1, read on the forward strand.
GACTATTGATCAAACTAAGCCACCATGTCCGATCACAAGCCTATCTCAAAACAGGTACGAATCTACCAACCGACCTACCAGCTCAATCCAAGGAAACGTTTTAGTGTTGAAGTTGTAGAAAAGCTCCTGCGAAGAATAGTCGACTGCGAGCTAGCAGAGGTTGAATACAGTGAAAAAGTTGTGCCCGAACTGTGTCTATCCCTGGCGGAAACAATACGAAACGCAGTGAAAGAAGAAAACTATGACAGGTATCTTGACATAATAAAAGTAAATGTTATAAAACGTAAAAATGCTTGCTAGTTCTAAATTATAATGTATATTCTGCCGCTCTTAGCCGGCGCTTCGGCTGTAACATTGTTTTATTGCTGTTGCTTCAGAAGACGGTGTTAAGAGACAAATCATGTAACAGTAAGCACTTTTTTCCTTGAGTAGATAGAATATTACGATTCTTCTAGTCGGACTTAATAGTTTTTTATAGAGTAGAGAAGTTTGTTTACAAATACTTACATAAAGTGGATCTGATACCAGGAATCCAACGCGTAAACACAAAATTACATCCTATATAAGTACTAGTTACTACTACAGCCACTATTTAGCAATTCTATATAAACCTTCCTGGCAAATAGTCGTGATCGTGGTGGTCTTGCGTATAAATATATTTAGTCCTACCTGCTTGCGGCTCCAAGGACAAGTTTTTGTTTTCCTAATTATCTCTTTGTTATGCTCTCGTATTGCTTACCTAACCTATGCTCTAAATTACACAGGACTCAAAAGTATTTCTTTAACGATGGAGCTTTTGTTTGCAGGCATATTTTTTTGCAGCTAGTAGCGTTTCCTATCAAGTTTTTCGTTTCTCTCATTTTACAACGCCTAATCTCTCTGACCACATGATCTCCCTTCAAGATACTATTCAGCAGCTCCTTAAAGTTCTACCATCAATTCAATTCCAGATACAGGATAATAGTGTGCGTGAGTATCGGGCAGCGGCGGCAGCAGAGCGTGCACGTGTTCCACTCGTTCCTGTGGGATCATGACCGCGACGGGTTCGCGGCGCACTCCTTCCACAACTGCCACTTATTCGCCAACGTCGTCGTCTACGGACTGTATTTAGACTGAATCATGCTGATTGACAATAAATACTGAATTGTAAAATGAACTTTGTTTGTCTTCCAACCTCGACTATATTTTTAGAGCTGCTGTGATACGGCCCATTGGTTTTCAAGTTATAATAAAAATAAATTATTTATTTAATACAGGTATAGGGTTAAAAAGTAACATTTACAGCGGTCCCCGCACTAGGCGAACCTGAATCGCGGGAGACCAAAACGATTTACAATTGTAAGAAATTAACCTGATCGGTAAATAAGCGCAGTTAGAAAGAGAAGAATCAATTTGTAATGACTTATGCTTACAATTGCTCCCTCGTTTATTGTATTTCGTTATAATAACCATTAAAAAAAGGAACACCGACGAATCATAAACCTCTTTCTCTTTAATAATTTGGACATGGGAAGGACAATAAATAAAAAGCCACAATGCAATTTTACAGATCATACATATTTATTTATCCATTTCATAGTATAGATATCACACTGGCCCGCCCTTATAAAAATAAATGTGTATTACAATAACGACCCAGTCCCGGCGGGGCTGGCGTGAGCGCGCTCACGTCTAGATCTCTGTCCTCCGCGGAATAAATATTGGCATCATACAACAACTTGGACACTAACGTGCGGCGCGGTCACACCAGCCTCCGCTTACATTGGATTTAATGAATATTCTTATAGAAAAAATGCAGTGACAAATTGTAAACCATTACACAGGTCGATATACACAAGATTCAATGAAGGTTTACAAGAAATTCGCACATATTTGACACACAAAGCGAAGAATATTATTGATAAGAAGACTAAGTTGCTAATATATTGGTCCGAGACACTGAAGCGAGATTTATCCGCGTACAAATACGAAACTAGCACCAAGCCACCGAGCGACGCGGGATACACGTCGCGTTATACAAAAGCTAAGTCAGACACGTCACACGTCCCAAATGATTACTGAGTACTGAGCCCTGGGCCTGGCGCACCGCACTACCAAACTATGGATGCACCGGAAACGAGGCTCTTCAAAATTGTTCAAAAAGGGTAAAACTTTATAAAAACCGTCGCGCTTCCACGAGTGGAGAACGCCGCTTCGCAACGAGATACAAGAGTAGCACTATGTGTTGTCCATTGAGCAGGGTTTGGAAAGTGGCAATTTTACTCCGGCGGCGCCGAGCGAGCGACCCGCCGGAACACTTCAGCCTCAGCGTTACGACATCCGCGTGATATGTGATTTAGATAAACATTTACAAATTACTGGATACACAACTAGAACCATACTGTACATCATATGGCTGTAAAACGTCACTAACAACCTTAACAAAATTAGATGTAAGTAGTACAAATATATGCTAGTTATACAAAAGAAATGCAATGAATACAGGTATCAAAATAGTAGTCCTAATATATACGTACGTAGTGTGAGGAGTGAACGTTCTTTAGATATGTGTAGTGAGTACTGAGTAGTGTGACATATGCGAGTACGATCCGCTGCAGGAGCGTACGAGTGCAGTCTGCACGTAGAGAGCACATGAGAAGCGTTACACGAAACCACGTAGCTAGTTGGCAATACAAAAATATGGTCGACGTGGCGCCAGCGTGGCGGCGCGGCGCCGGGCGGCCGCCGGCTGGTGCCAGGGCGCCAGGGGTTGCCAGGGGTCGCCAGGGGTCACCAGCAGGGCGCCAGGGCAACCGCGCCGTGCCAGGACACGCCACGTCTCTCTTACCACACAATGACTGGTGCATACAAAAAAATCTGTCTCATCTCCTCTTAACTAGAAAATAATTTACAAAACTTCTAAGTATAAAAATATAAAGTAATCGCATTTTTTAACTCAAAATTTAAAAAATAATGTCATGTAAAGGCAGCATAAAAATACCGCAAAACATCTAGCATACCTACCACAAAATATCACACGTAAGATATTCTTTCGTTATCCTTTCACATGGAAATGCGACGAGATGTGATGGATGTGAGCTGACGCTCGACCCGAGGGCGGGTGTGGGTCTCGTGGGCCAAATTTTAAACATTTACTAATAAAATATTAAAGCTTAACATACATAAAGATTAAGCATCTCTGCACCTTACATATATAATAGCCATTCAAAATAACTGCAGATTAAAATATCTCATCTTAAAAATAAAAAGTCTTAACCGTTAAACTATAATAAAAAGACTTGCATTATACGAAATCATACCTAAATTAGGCCAAATTAATTTGTAAGTGTGGATTGAGAAATTACTAATTCATAATCAATTTCGCTGTCGCATGTCGAAGTAAATTACAACGATCTATTACATTGTACATAATCATTGAGAAAACTTAAAGAACGTGATGACAGTCGGATAATTTAAAACTATATTAAAAGCGTCGACACCGACCGACCGGACCCGCAGCGTGGTAGCAGCGAGACGGCGACCGGCGACCGGCAACCGGCAACCAGCGGCCGACCATCGGCAACCAGATGCCGATAACCGGCAACCAGCTGCCGGCGACCGGCGACCAGCGACCGGCGGTGCGATGAGTACGAGTACATCAAACATGAGGCAACATATAGAGTGAGCAGCGCAGGCGCCGACGAGCGCGCGGACAGGGTCACGTCGGTACAACGAGCAGCTTCAACACTAAAATAATCGATTGGCGGTGGTTTGACAGTTCACTCTTCGGCAGAGACCATTCAGCTGGACTCCTTCTCCTTATCCTTGCTCTCTGCAACACAACAGTCAACGCCGTTACGTCACTGCACTGCATATAACTACATAAAACTTAATGATCCTCATGACGTCATAAGCCTCAATGCAAATATGCGAAGCGTTCAGGCGTATACCATTTTACGGACACTATGAAATTTCAAACACATGCGTGTGCCTGAGTTTTGCGTCCTTTCATGTGTAACAAATATTTGCCAAAACCAATGTAAAAATTCGTAATGTAGTGAAGCTTAATCGAAAACTATGATACGGCAAGTCACTCAGCGTACTTGAAAAGACTGACTCGATTTTTTATGACCAAGCTGGCTAAACCCAAAAACAGCCCTTAGACGTGTCTACGACGCATGTCTATATGTAACAGTAACCTGCTGAAATCGTAATTCTTAAAGCCAATTGATTAAAGCAGAAAAATGTTGCGAGACTAAAATGGTCTAAAATTATGAATGAAGCTAAAATATTGCGTTAAATTGAAGCATAATATAAAATTGACGAGTAACCAGGCAAGTCCAAAGGCTGTAGATGAAGCTACTCGTTCGGTAGTCGTTTTGCGTTTAGCCGTTGTGCGTAGATAAAATAAAAGCGGAATATATATTATAATACTGAGTATACTGTGAAGCGTCTACGCGTGTTCGCTGTACGCATGCCTGGTCACAACAACTCGAGACTGACCTTCATCGCTGTTACCGTTAGACAGCGGCTCCTCACCGTTCTTGTCTCCGTTCTCGGCGGGCTTCTTCTCCTCCTCCTTGCTTTCCTTGTCCTTCTTCTCCTCGGAGCTCTCCTTGGCGGGCTTCTTCTCCTTGCCGGATTTGCCTTTAGCTGGAGTCGCTGGCTTGGGCTTGGGCTCTAGAGACGGGTCCAGCACGAGTTTTCCGATGTTCTTGCGGTCGTGCATCTTCTGCATGGCTTCACCGACCTTTGCGTGTAGAAATACGAAAACTGAATGCGTGTGTCCAAATTGTGCATGATAGTAAGTACGCAAGCAAGTGATATATTTCTAATCTAATTAAACAGACATGATAATATTTGGACTGATATGAATGTTTTTTCTACCTTCGAAGAGTTTTTGCACTGCCCTTATGGTAAATAAAAATTCAATAAATAAACGTGATAAGCATTTTAACCGAAGAACAGACGATAGTCCACATCCATCAAATTCAAATTATAACGCACGACACTACAAGTAGTGTAGGTTAATGGGTGGTTGTAACCTTACACCATCCAACAAGATGTTGAGTGGTTGATGGTTGTGAAATGGCCCTAGATATGTACTCTAAAGCAGAAGCTTGTACATACGTCCTCGAGCGCCCAGGTGGAGTCGACGAGCGGTTTGACCTTGCCCTCGGCCCACAGCGCGAACACGCGCTCCACGGCGCGGCGCACGTACTCGGCGCGCCCGTGCTGGAACAGCAGGTGGCGCAGGTTCAGCCCCGCCAGGCTCTTGTTCTCGTCGAACAGCTTGATGGGCGACACCTTGTCCACCTGCCACCACTGCGTACGACACATTATCATTAGTATTGTTGGACACACTATACAAATAGTTCATTGCTGTCGGGTCTTCAACGTTCTTAATTATTACGACTAAGCAAGATTTAAATATGATTAAATTATACTTAATAAGCTAAAAGGTATTGTCCACGTCGATCAGTTTATAAGATTCGTCAATTCCAACGTACAATTTGATTGTTTCCCATATGTGTTCTAGTCGGCACACAATCGAAAAACTATAAGCCAAAATATTTCAGCTCTCTGTGCCTTTATTACTTGTAACGGCGGTCACTGATTAGAAATTTAATACTAAAATAATCACTATAATATAAAATGCACAAAATAAAACGAAACTAATTATGGTTAATGACTGCAATTTTTGCAATAAAGTAATACATTAAACTTTATTAACATTTTCACCTAAAACTAGGTACTTAAACTGTCGAACACCGATTAAAATGTAATATGAATAATGAGTTGTATCGATTCTGATTGATTCTTCCCTAATCGCAGACATCCGATGATTTTCATCCGTTGATCGACAGTACCCAACACGCTACCCACCGGTTACATAACGAACAATCAGATAATTAAAATGTAATATGCACTCACCGCACGCGCAGCGCTAAAGAAGCTCTTCGTCTCGCCGGTCACGATGTTAGATGATCCTGAGATAAACACCATTGTTTACTCACTACTCAGTGATATTCAAACACGGTTGAGTGCACTCGCCAGTCGCCACTACACTTCACCACATTTACAAAAACTACTGACTAATAAGCGACATTAATCGCTGCCACCGTGTTTACGCTGGCTGATGCAAACTTCCTTAGAGCATTAAGGAATCCATTCATAATTTTTCGTAGCTCTAAACAAGGAAGTCATCAGTCTATAGTTGCAAATAATACTTGGGGAACGCAGGTGCATTCCAGCATTAATCAATTGAAGTTAAATATGGATGCGAAAAGCAAGCAGAAGGAAGAATATTTGGAAGGCTTTGATTTAATATCGGAGTTCATTCTTGTTTTCAATCCACAGCAATTCATTGCTGGGCATAAGCCACTTCAATAGCACACTATCGAAATCAATCCTAGACTTTCTCATTTACCATTACCCAACCTAAATTAATCTAGGAATAGAATTATATTAGTTAAAAATGACTATGATTCATATAAATTGGTCATAAATTGTGTATTATAACATAAAAATATTCAAGGGCTCATTAGTCACTACACGTGATCTAAATTCCATAAACATAGTTGGTTAGTAACATAACAACGTAGGTATAGAAACAGTTCCACTGAATGCCACCCCCGTCCCCCACCCTATGACGTCAATGCTTCGCCAAATATAAAACACGCCCAATATTAACTGATGCTTATTAATTACTAGGCTTCAAAGATAATTTATTTTGTAGGCAATATAAAGCTCCATAAGATTGTTGACGTAATAAAGGTTGCAAAAAGACGCTGGATGTAGGTTGCTTCCAGCAGACTGTTATCGAAATCGTGTGGTGTGGTCACTGAAATCTAATCGTAGCAGTGGTATTTCTGTAGCTAAAGAGAAAGAAAAAGACAGAGAGAGAGAGATAGAGAGAAAGGGAGAAAGGCACAAGCGTATGGGAAAGGCACAAAGTCAATTCTTACCATAGAGGATGTATCGGCCCATGGGCTTGAGTAGGGAGTACCCGCGGTTGCACTCCTCGCCGCAGAGACAGTCCAGCACGATGTCCACGCCATCCGCAGACACCCTGGGGAAATACCATCATGTATACCTATAGGTACTGGAGCTATCCATCAACACTAGCTTTTCACCATTCGTCAATAAAACTATAATAATATATACTTTTAGTAATTACAAATTCAATAAAAAATAATTAAGTTTTACTTTAAAAATATTTACCACAATATTCTAATGGGAATTATTAAAGCAAAACTTCATTAACGTCATAAATTCCGCAAATACCGTGGTAGATTGTATGCGTATAAAAATAAAGGATGTTGTTGTATGTAAATACTCCACACTCCACAGTATGTACATACCTACTTCGTTATGAGAATTAAAATAATATTAACTTCTCAGAGGAAAACAAAACGAGTAATCGCATTTTTGCAATACGTTGTCCATTACGAAAGCAGATTGGTCGTAAACTCTAAAGCTGAAGTTACGTTCATGCTCGGCACTGACAAGTACTCATTGAAATATACAGTTTTATATATAAAGCAATAATTCGTGCTGGCTCTACGACTAGTACATAACTGCCACAGTTTATTTACATTCGACTTGTGTGGCTCCTCCTGTTTACGCTACTAAGAGCTCACCAGATATAAAAATATCTTTGTCTATTTACGAGAATTAAATGACGCGCTTGTTACGAAGCAGCTGCCCTAAGTAGTGGGTTATAAACTGAACAATTAACGTAAACTCCAACTTAATTGGAGCCCCGTTTCAATGGGGCAAGGACTAGCATCGCGCCAACCAGTTATGGGAACCAGCGAGCCGAGCTGAAGGCTCTCACTACGGTACACTTCGTGAAATATGTAACTGTAATAACAACCAATTAACGAGCTTCGAGATCGACATCAATTTGGCTCATAAAGAAAAAAATTGGAGCGTGGATATTTTACTCTTGTAATACAAAGTGACACACACTTAATCACGCTCATTAACAAACTGAAAAGATTAGAGAAGCGACCTTTTGTTATTGAGCTACACTAATTATTTAAACGCAAAAAAGATATAATCTAAAAATTACTGTGACTATTATGTGAATAAATGAGCATTAAATCGGTCCAATTTAAAATTCACATGACATGTGTAATGTAAACAAAGATATTATTGGAGGGAAGATGAAGGGCCGCCGCGTTCGGATCTGGTTTTAGCTTCGTGATTTCATTCCGTCTTTACATTTTTAGAATACCGATTACAATCCGAAGCCATTTGTATTACAGCGCTCATTCTTAATACTGGGCTGTGAGTTTGATTTACGATATCTTAATTATCATTTGGCAATAAAGTTTGTAAGCGTAAAGAAAGTGATGTGTTTAAATCAATCGCAGCTGTTACGAGAGCCCCAACTACAAACGCGTCGGTAACCCTTTTTCCAAATTGGCATGTGTTCAATTTTTCGCAATTATGATCTTCGTTCATTTGATGATCTCACGGCACTCGATGGGCGGCGGATATGATTTGTAAATATACTGGGCACTTACTTCCTGACTTCGCTGGTGTAGTCGCTGCCGCGCTCGAGCAAGTGGTCGATGTTGTTGTTGTTGGCCTTCAGCGCCTCGTGCTTGGTCTTGGAGCAGACGCCGAACACGGTCACGTTCTCAACGGTCTTCGCGAGCTGCGCGACGGCTTGGCCCTGAGCACATTTAACATTTATTTATATCTGGGTTTATTGAATTGGTTGCCTGTATTGGCATCAGTCCGAAGGTTTATCAAAGTGGGTTCTATAAAAACTAATTTAGATTTCTTAGAATTTGAACATATCCAGACTTGACTACAGTAAGAACGGAATGACCCGATCGAAACGTAAAATTTTATCTTCAAATGTATAATTTCCTAAATTGAGTATTCATAGGCGAGTGTGACCACTAACCGACTGCTTCTCAACGACGGTTATACCATTTAGATAAAAGTGTGGTTATACATTATAGCATTCTATATCACCTAAAGAATTTAAAGTTTATTTACAAAACCTTAATCTCCACTGAAAAGCTCAAGGTTGTTAACATAAAGATCGACATGAATATACACTAACACACATTTACATAAAGTAAACATTTCAATATTGTCAAACTTCTGTATCAGTACTTATCGTGATGTATGATCACTCACGATACAGTATTCTTTGTTGTCAGTTACGATACGAGAAAAGGAATCACGCGAGCTTATCAAAAGTAAATATAGAAAAAATAACACAAGTTTTCTGTGTCGGTTTATTTAGCAGAAACATTAATTAGTTCGAGGCTCATCCAAGCCCAGGCGTAGCCGGTCACTGACATCAGATGTTGAGGTCACTAGACACGTAATGATACTAAAGCAAATACTTTCCTCGTCCAATTCACAACAATAATTAGGCGTTTATTTGCGAAGTCATTATGAACCTCGCGCGTCTGCGCACAGAATTTGGAGCTTTCGAGTCAGAACATATGGAGTTAGTGGTTCGGTCAACGGTACTGAAAATATATTTTTAGCTTTGTCTTGCAGATATTAACAATTTCCGAGAACGCATGCCTTATTAAGGAATACATGTGTAGTTTATTTTACCAACGTATGTATGAGAAATGAGAATAATGAAGTGTTTGCGTGAATTGAAGTAAATGGATGAAGTGCGGAATTATGGAACATTTATGGACCATTCCCTGTAATTATTTGATAAAACCAAGATTCGTTTATAATACCTACTTTGTTATATGATGAGAATAGATGAACTAATACTGTACCGGATAAGGCACAAAATATACCAAATAATACATAGATAGAAAATTTGATATGAGAAATGACAACGGCAATCGTGGAAGCAAAAATGGAATGTATGCATACATAAAATAAATACAAGTATGATCCACGCCTGTTCATGAAAAGGAAGATGCATAAGGTTATATTTTGTATCTATATACAGAAATAACTTACCACGCCTCCTCCAGCGGAGTGCACGAGTAGACTCTTGCCAGGCGTGAGGTTGGCCATCTCGAACAGCAGCAAGTAGGCGACCACGTAGTTGGTGGTGACTGCCACGGCATCCAGTGACGTCATTCCCTCGGGCAGCGCGTACACGTACTGTGCGGGCACTGACACCAGCTCAGCCCATGCTCTGTACTCTGGGAGAGCCACTACTTGATCCCCAACCTAGAGGTATACAAATCTTTAGTTTCACCACCACTAGAGCCAACTGATGAAACTGCAAGTCTAAAGCAGAACCAATGTCTGATGAATTGCAGGTATTTAACGGAATATTGCCTAAAGTCAAGAACCATAAGAATTGCTTTTAATTTGCGCATTTAAATAATTGGTTTGTCAATTTATAAGAATTCACCAATACATAAAAGACAAAAGATTTATTTTGTTCATCATTTTATGAAAATTTGCTTAAAACTAATGAAATTATAGGCAAGTTCTAAAAATTAATGACCCTTTTCGTATTAAAATCCGTTGCAAAAACTTTAATTTCTTGCTTAGGCATCGCATAATTTGTCAGAGTTAAAACAGGTACTACCTACTTACTTATCAGTGACAAAGAATTCTTTGCACCAAAGTTTCTTTCCCCTTATATTTAAAAAATCCAACGGCATTGTAATCAGCCTTTTATTTTCTCCAAGTTGCCATAATCCCGAGCGTTGCTATTGTCCGCAGTTCTAAGAAATATTCTTTGCTTGCTTTATCTATTGTGTTTTCAGAAACCTCGCCTCTTAGAGCCTATACGGCGAAATTTTTGTTTAATTACGGTCTGAGTACTTTAGTAAAATCAAATCTTCATTGTTTAGCAATACAAGTAAAGACATTATATCCACAACTTGAAGCTTCTTTTCTAGGTATTCCTAGTTATAGTAAAAATGTGGACGATAAAAAACTTACAGCAAGTTTGTTCAACACTCAAAAACATTGCCAAACTGAATATCGATCCACTTATCCACGCGCAAATCCACGTATCGTGTTTCGCAAGGGTGAACGGTTTTCGTGAAACCCGCGTGGGTTCAGGAAGGAACACAGCTGTATCCAGTTACCCGGTAAATACGTCGCGTACGAACAATGCATCGGATAGTGTTTCTCACCTTAAAGTTGGTAACACCCTCGCCGACTTGTTCGATTTCACCGGCGCACTCGAAGCCCAGGATGAACGGGGTCTTAGGAGGCGAATCGATCGCGCCCTGCCGCACGATCAGGTCTTGGAAGTTGAGTCCACTGTACCAAAGAAAATAAGTACACATTAACAAACAGTTTTTTTAAAACAACAATAACTAAGCATATTAATATTGGTATTGGTGAAATTGTTTAGGCGTTTGATCACAATTACCGTAAATTCAGTTGTAAACTTAATAAATATATACTACCGACGAATACAACTAATCAATCAAATTCTCATCAAGATCAGACCGCTAAACGAAAGATCGCCGCATTGGTAAAATCGATGCGATTTTTAAAACCGCAAATTATAAACCATGAGTCATATTTATGAGAAGTAACACGATTTCATAAAACTAGTACCAGTGAGTACTTAATTAATGTAGTGAGACATGGAATGCGGCAACCGTTTGTTATGTTCTAGAAGGCACGGCCAGCATAAAGACAAGCGCATTTAAATTTTTAAACATGTACCAATCAACGTCAATATGATATGCCAGCCCATTGTTACTTCATATAATAAGGACTCGATAATGTAGGTTAAATTCAATTATTTGTTCGAGTCTAAATACTTCATCGTTTTCTCTTTTACTTCAAGCAGTTCATTTCTCTCTACAGGATTGTCCTAAATTTGATTTTCATTACTGATTCTTAGCCATGACTCATGAGTTTCGGTAACGTATTTCCTAAAATCGAACCAAAGTGTAATCTGCATTACTCACAGTAAAAAGAACAAACAGTACTGCACGAGATTAAAAAAGGAATATCTCTTTAAATATGTAATGCACGCTTACATTACCATAAATCGATACTGTCTCGAGTATTTGTCTAGTCGCCGCGTAACGTCAATGACTTCATATTTTATTGTGCACGAAGCGTTTGAATAATCAATAGAGATATTTGCAATCAATCACATATTTGCTTTGCCCGTAAACGTAATGAAGTAGTGTAAAACATAATTCACTCGATGCGTGGTGTTACAAAAGTGTCGGCGGGCGCTCGCCGTCTGCATCAACCTATGTGCTACATATATGTATTCGAAGTAATCGATATTTCGCGATTGCCTCCCCCGCCGAACGCGTATATGTATAACTTATATTGAATTGATTCAGCCAGACGCTGTGTTCTATGGGTTCTTGTTGCATGTACATTTTATACGGCATCCTCTTTGGTTTCAACGTGATAAGCATTTGATAGATTTACTTTTACGTAAGCCGAGTAAATGCATTTAGTTATTACGAACGTGTGTTTTCTCTTGATTACAAAGTTTCATGATGAGAGGACGCTTTAGAGGAGTAGTAACTAAATACTATTCTGTAAGTGATCTTATTACCCTAACGCTAAGAGCAAAATTGACATAGATGAGATAGATCACAAAATGTTCAGCTACAACCATCTTACCATAGCAATTCAAGTTAAGACGATACAGAGACGTGCAAACCACAAACGATAAAAACGAATTAGCCTCTGTTTATACTTTCTGGTTAAAAATAAAAGTGCGTTAAAATTTACAAATCAGCGTTTAATGTTCCCAAAGCGTCTAAACAAGGAAATGCCGTTGGTTGGAGCTAAAACAACGCCGAAAATACCCGTGTATATTCACGTTGGTAGTAGGTAGTAGGTACGTAGAAACGTAATCAACGATGGAAATCCAGTCGCACGATAAAGAAACACTGCTCATTGCTCGCTGCTCATGCGCATGTAGGAATGTTAAAGATGTTTATAAACATTACCATAACATTGACGTTGTAAATCTATTTCGCCAAAATTTTATACACAGTTTAACATGTTTACTTCTTCTGTTTAATTAGAGATTTCCATATACCTAAGAATCCTTATACTGATCTGTCTTTTGCTATATATTTTTAAGTCAGGCTCAGAGATGCTCGAGTCCGGTGTTCATATGTTTTGGTACTTGGTAGTTTTCCAAAAGGTCTTCCAATCGCAAAATAATTAGCCAAATCGTACAACTATATGACTGATAAGCATGTTATTATCAAGGTCATCCATCTCGACTGCAATACAGTTATCATCAGGTGTATTGCAGTCACTTTGTCAAAATCAACATATGCGTGATTAATAATCTAATCCTAATTTAAGCAAACCAATGACGGAGTAACATTAAAATTGTTCTATTATAATATCCAGACGAAGAACAATAAAGTCCAGACTGAAGTGATACGTCATGATATGGTTTTCGATTCATTAGAGGAAGCGATAAACTCAAACAATAGCACCTATCAGATTATGGGATAAAAATACTGACGTAATTTGAATATACTTGATGCACCGGTGCCTTTTATTTCGATGGCACACGCGTAAACAGATACGCGTATAATGTACACAGAATTAATGCCACCGTATCATCCTCTACTAAGAACTTAAGAAGCTGAACCTACAATTGCATTGACATGTAGTAAATATTGATACTAAAAATGAAACAAAACAAGTCCACGCAGCGAGGAAGTGCATGCAAAACATTAGTCACACGCAACTGACTTTCATGGTGATTCATACACCAATTGCTTACACTTCACAATCAACTTTATTTACTTTGTTCTTTGGGGGAAGCGGCGTGATGCGGGGCGCGCTGTCCCCATTCACGGCGACGCGACCCCTTGCATGGCGAGCCGTCATGAGGACATTAATGCAGTTAAGCTCGGTAATTGTGAATAATTACGACATGGGAGACGAAAGAGCCGATCGCCGCCACGGTGTCGGCTGACTAGCGCCCGCATGAGTTTTATTGGAATAAATTGGACGCCGGATCTACTAGCTCATTATTAAAAAGCTTTGTCCTACATTATCACGAACGAGTCCAGGGACTCACGCACGGTCGGAATGTTAATCCGAGATAATCTGCGCCTACGTCGCCCGTATCGAATTTTACGCACGCTACCCTGCCTACCTGCTTGCTTACACAACCAATTGAATGGCTTCCTCCGACAATACTCAGTAACGCGCCGTGTACGCAGGTAAAATGTGTCCCTTTTCAAATCCTCCTAACGGCCGAATGTTCTTTGTGGCGTATACCTGCATTTTAAATGTCACGCAAACAAGTTACAATTCGACGATAAATAACGTGGCTATTACAGGTACTGTTGCTAAAGTGGATAGCATGTCTACCGAAACTTATGTCAAGGTCTCTGGGGTCGATAAAACTGCCTGGTTCAACGATAAAGCCTCTAAACTACGAGTCATCAACCCTGGCGTCCTTCGACAATCTTAATCACCAACCTATTTTAATAAATTCAGTAAAGTTAAAGGTAATGAGGCAATTCTAATAACGACTAAACCACATTTGATGTCAACTAAAATAAATTTGGTATTTTTCAAATTCACGGTTATCTGAAATTTATACTCGTACATCATTCATCAACATAGACAGATAAATTGTCTCCCCATGTGCCACTATCGACTAATCAAAGAATGACAAACGTGAACTTCAGTTTCACCCCATCAATACCCGAGGGACATTTAGAATAAAGCAATAAGTGAACACCCTCAATTCGGGCAATTTGAAACAGTGGGGTTGATGTGTCGGTATAGCCACAGAGTATAGTGGTCTACCGTCGCGACGCGGCCGGCGCGACGTCTCGCCAATTCATGCACAATACCCTGCCATTATCGGCGTGAGGCAGACATGCTGACTAACTTCATAGAATCACCAACGTGTCAGGTGTCTTTGAACTTGGAATAATGTCATTCAAGAGACGATTAGAACATGTGCATATCGCAAGTATAAAATATATAATACGTTTAATGCCAGTTACGGTAGTAGTTAACTTATCATTTCGATGTATTGTTTAGAACGTGTTAATCTTATTCAGAATATGATGCCTTAATTTACATTCCGCAATACTATATCAGAAACATATAACTCTTTATCTGTGGATGAATGTAAAGTAGAGTCAACAGTAGTTAGTTCCAAGTGGTTTAAATTTCGGAAAATATTTACACCGCATACAGTGCGTAAGGACTTGCGCAAATCGGATTCGTGTCGTCACGAACCACTACGCTTCGGCGAAATCCTTGCACGATGCGCCTCCACATGCACAAAGCCAAATGAAATTCTGAACTTTGCACTTTCATTTTCAATATGGGAAAGTTACCCGACCGTTATTGCATTCGCTTCTTTCTCGACTACGGCCATTTTGTAAAAATTTCATGTGCGTAAAGCTAAATGCGTTCACATCGACGCATTTCATGAGAGTGAAAAACTTTCCATCGCATACGAGCCACATTAGAAAGCAGTTATTAAGGTAATACGGTAACCACAGAGATCATATGAACAATTTAAACATGGTAATGATATCGGCGTAGTTGGTAAACTTTGTAGTTTTTATTAGAAAATGTTTGGGTTATCTGCCCGTGCGCGCTGACAGAGGGCTATTGAAATTCGATGTGCGTTCGTCAGTAATGTAAAAACTACTTCCGTTTGGCGGCACTCGTTTGTCGTGTTAAGTGCGTAGTTGTTAGGGGTTTGGACAAGGTGCCTGTCATATTTACTTCAACGACATAATGGTGATACCGAACTACATTTTTGAAATTGCTATCGTCTCTCAACTTCTTCGTGCTAACGTCTTGTTGGTCCTTGCTCACGTCATCGTCACCTTAACGCTTATTTGTCAAAATCTAGAAAGAGAATATAAATAATATTTGTATTAAAAACTTATTATTGTGATTCATTTTCTGGAAAAAAAGACATCGAGGGGAAGAGAAATATTAAAAGATATAATAGTATAGCATAGCAAAACGTACGGTTGTAGCCCGTAATATTTATTGACACATCCTGCATAATCAAACAAAGTCTGAAGTGTATAATGTGCTATGGAATCTCATATTTGAAATCCTTGATAATGCACTCAGTACTCACTACAAGTGATATTATTTGCTTTTGTTATGTAGTATTGGTACTACGTTAATATTCGAGCCTTCTTCATGTTACAAATATTCAAGTTCTTAATAATGCTAAGTAACTTCTCGAAGCTTGCTTAACGTAAATTATCAGAAACAAGGCACTAATGAAGTGTTAAATTCTGGGAAACGTGACGAGCGATTGTAATCTAGAAAGTTAATCGTTAACTTATCACAATATATATTTAATCTTTTATGGTATCGTATAACCTGGAATACGGGGAAAGTTACATCAAACTCAATTGCTATGGATAACATTGATATATTTTAAGTTCCTATTTGTACTGTAGATAAAATAACAAGAAGTGATGACAACAAATAAAATTCTTTAAGGAATCCAGATAATTTTAGAGTGTTATGTCATTTGAAGATAAAATAACAGGAAATGATGCAATAAATAAACCGAGAGGTATGAGTCCTCCCGAAAGTAGGTACCTACATTGTGGCTTGTAAATGCTGATGACAGGAAGGGACGTACGATCTCGTGGGAACCGAGCTGCCAATCTAACCAACTAAAATTGTTCACGAGCCGTTGCAATTACTCGGCTTTGATGGATGCCGAGGACGAAATTAATTAGAACACTCAGAGCAGACGACCACGGACAAGGACTCTTGTATTATTAAGATTAAAATATCAACGTCAACGAGTGCTGGATTACAACAAAAGTGGGCTTCGTGGCTCTACTACTTTAATAAATTACCAATCTAAATCTAGTGAATTCTTTTTTCATAGTACAACGTGTAAAATGCCGACGGTAGCTTTCTTTCATGTATTAAACCATGCAATTAAAGAAACCTTTCTAATCAGGGATTTTTTTGCCTCATTGGCGCGCAACAGAATAACGCTGGAAAGCAAGATTTTCTATCACGACAAAGCTGATTGTAATGATCGCGCACGAGGGCGCTGTAGTCTCTCGGTTAATTATTGCTAACTATGCTACGAATGTGCGTTAATTACGGCGAGTGGAGCGCCGGCAAGGGATGTGACTCATGGGCATGGCAGACGGCCGGAACATCACGCGCTAGATCCATAGGCCATTGCTTTACTAAAAACATTTGTATACAATACCATACCAACCATAAATGGTATTTTTGAGAAATACCATCTTTAAGTTAAAGATTTTGAAGATCGGGTAAAGAAGATTGACAAGAAAGGTAGAATCTGGCACCGGTCGAGGTAACGAAAAGTAGTTAGAAAGAAATATGGGAGTACTAGGATCAAGTAAAACACATAAAGTAAGATAGTACTAAAACCGATCATATCCAACGTATCTAAAACTATTCCTAAACTGAAAATACAAAAAATGACGCGCATGTATAGTAGAAGATATGAAGCCGCTGTGGATCGACCGCAGCCCGCACCGGCTGGAATTTCCTTATTCGCGCACTTTCTGATTCATTTGTATTCACCGGCATCGCGCGCCGGCGACGAGTTACCCGGCTAATACACAATAACTATTATGTTATGAGCTTATGAGAATACGCACCGGAAGTCCAACCAACTGAATCAATTACTGATGCATCGTATGAATCAATTTTAAACTTGTGACGCATGTGCATGGACTCATTACATGATAATTAATCAATGCAATTATTTAATGTTGTGTTTGTTTTGTATGCTATTCTTTTTGTTGTGAACAGTATAATGAAATTTTTAATCGAGTTAATTAATGATTTATATGAGGAAAAATATTGTGTATTGTAAACAGATATCTAGGTTAGGTTAAGTTAGGCATTGTTTTTAAATAAACAATAGTGAATAATATGAATAAATAAAATTATGACACATAAGGACAACTAAAAATTTATTTACACTCTTCAGATAAAAATGTGACATGACAAATAACTTCTTATATTATACAAGAACGTAGGTAGGTACTCATATTTTAAAAACATATACCCACTATAATCGTCACATCGACTACTAAATTTACATTCTAACCGGATTAAATTTCAACAATAGACCATGTACACGGAGCGTAATCCGCGTCGGGCAGTAGACTGTATAAGCCGCAGAGCTTCTTATTCATACGCCACGCTCGTGCACCCCAAAATCGATTTCCCGTGTTGTATTCAAACATTAGGAAGCAACAGCGCGCGTAGATCCTAAAAGCGTTAATATCCGGCTAGCGGTTACGCGGTGACCAGAATACAATGTGACACGCGTCACGGACTCGGACCCTTCACCGGGGACTATCCACTTCCGATCTGTGATGAGACTGCCCGCACCAGCTGCTCTATCTAACGAACTTGTGATGATAGCAATTACACACACACATGTCCCATTAGAAATCTACATTTCACATTGCACCGTCAACTTAGTAGAGCACTAGTTTCGAATTCCTGTTTAATAGAAATTAAATAACGCTTAACTTTTACATTTAAAGCGATCAAAGGTATGGATCAAGATTAGTTAAGTTAGTTTGGCGCCAAACGCAAAAATATAATGAAACACGCAATGCTACGGAATTTTTGATTTCGGCTATTAGCATAAACAGTGTTTTAAAGTAGGTACTACAAATATATTTTTGACACTACCTACATTGTAGACGGTGGCAAATCAGATGTAACAACGATTTCAGAATTTTACTAAATATGAATTTGAAGCTTTCTTCTGATTTTGAATGGAAAACAAAAAATGCCTCCTTTTTTTGAAAAGAATAATATATTTTGCAACATATTAGACATCAACGATATTCTAAATTATCTTAAATTTAAAAATTAACGACTACATCGGAAGGAGATTCAAAATAAAGATTTCGGAGGCATAGATCGTTTGGTATGTAGCAGATGTGACATCATTAGCTCCTTATCTGTATGTTAATTATTTGCGTTGGTCATGTTTCGGACCACCGTCCACCGTACGCCAGTCATCCGCTTTAATTGTCCACTCAGGAAGTGAACTTGCATTCCACAGATGACTGAACGTTTTAAACGAGGGTGACTGAATAATTATTTCGTTAATAGTTACTGCTCCCATTTCCAAACCTGTTTACAAAACTAATTTAACAAAGACTTCATTGATGTCGTTTAATTATGGAAGTTAACTTTATCTCATTAACAATTTTATATCAACATAACCAACGTTAATGCTTTCGTTTTCCTAATGAGTCAATTTTTAAAACACGATTTAACAATTGAAAGAACATAGTACAGCTAGAATCGGTAATAGTATCGGTCGATCTATAACAATAAAAACTACCTACTTTCTAAAGATAAATAAATCTCCACACTTATTGTAACAAAAGGCAATCGCGAAGTTTAATGGTTTATCGCAAAAGGTTGGATTGAACAGTGGAATCTTACAAGTGGTTGCCGATATAAAACAGACAAGGTTTCATTAGATGTCGACGCAATTACAGCTTACAAAGGCTGCAGTTGCACAACTGATATTAGGCCTCGATTTCATCCACTAAGTTCAAACACCTGCATTTTTCACCGGTACTACTTACTTAAGAACGTGGTCCGTGAGATTTTTATTTTTATATCTACATGTTAATGCATCGGCACTGTAATCATGTGTTGTGCATTAACTTTCGATTTACTCGTAAAATTCTACACTGATATACTTTATTTTTTTATCAGCTAAGAAAATATTACTAACAGGTTTTTTAAATGTTTCGATCTTTCATAATACGTTCATTTGAGAAACTGGATGAAACAAAATTTCTATCGGTTTGAATTTTAGGCAACACATATTTATTTAGGTACCGAAAGCTGTTTCCGCATGTAAGTAATGTAATATTGTATAATACATCTATGGATATATTATCGAAATAATCAGTTCTATTTTTGTTTGGCCTCGGCATTGATTTAATTTTTTCTCCTTAAATATTGATTCTGTGAAATATTTTTTGAACCTACTGGTACTATAGAAAATACAATCAGGTTTTCGTATCATTCGAGGAATCTTTAGTGTCTTTAGTAGATAGTGATAAAACATACCACGAACGGATAAAGGCACAAATATTGACTATTAAAAAGGGAATGGTTATACATTTGTGTAAGATAACAGAGTCATTGTCCTCGTGTTTACCCTTCGGCATCGTAATAAAATTGGGCGTGGTACTTAAATTACTCTATCTGTCATTTATTGATTGACATATTTATTTTTAACGGTAAAAGATAACGACCGGCATCTTCAGAACAAACTGTCGCGTTGTGACCACACTTTACTCATGCTTTGAGACAAATGTGTTGCGTGTATTAAATATATCTAACTATTCAATTCAGCCACAGAAAGTCCACTGCTGAACATAGGCCATTAAATATAAATGTTATATGCCTGTTCATAAAATTCTCACAAAACATTTGCTATACATATTTGCGTCGAAATTTTAACAAAGCTATAACACGAAATCAATGTGACAGACGGGCGTATTAAACATGTGCGGGCGGCAAAAAAGACGTCTGCCGGAGCCCTGACGACCGTCGCGGGGTAATAAATGGAATATCATAATATAGCATCGGGCCCGAATACGTGACGCAAAAAAGGTGTCGGAAACTCGCAACTGTTGTACGGAACATGTTAGGGCGCGTTAGATTGACGCAGAGGGTGCCCTTACTTCTGCCAAACTAAATATAGATTCCGCAACGACGTGATGCCGGAATTTATACTCTGAACACGTCGGCGACCACTCGTGCTGCGCGCCTGGCTGTGAGCACGACACCCAACACCTCGCGCCCTCCCAGCTCACTCAATTTGCTACAAATGCAATTAAAGTTATGGAATTCTCATTCGCCGCATATTTATGAGACCTGAATTTGTAAATACATTTTCGGTGTTAAAATATTGTAATAATAAATTAGTAACCCCGTCATACTACAATTACTTAACATTGAATTTAATTAAGCGGAAAAAAATATGGATAACACAGCCCCCGTTATAACATACAACAACTGTACATAATAATCCATAACTCATAGATTTCCGTTCAAGTGTAAGTAAGAAAAATACCAACACATGCTTTTATTCATTTATCGAAGAGCATGGTTAATGGGAGCTATAAAAAATAAGCACGGGCGTCGAAAGACGTAGGGCCTGCGGAGGTCGGCGGCGCGGGGCGCGGCGCGCGGGCGCGGTGCGGGTGGCGCGGGTAGGGGACGCGCCGTATTGATCCGGCGCTCGCCCTCGCGCCGTCCCCCGCGCCTCGCCGCCCGCACCCCCGGCGGGTACCTCGCCAGACATTACAGAAGCACTCGCAACCCTCACCCCTCCCATCGGGTGCGACGCGCACCACCGCGCCACCCGTCGGCGCAACGCAACCACACCCTCCTCATGCGAGCGACGAGTCATGGGATTTTCCAATTCAATTTATTCCACAATCTGGAAAATAGGCATCCGCCGGCATGGACTGAATAGAATGCCACGCAGATACTAGTTATTTACAGAGACAATATAAGTACGTCGCAGCTTCAAGACGGCCCAGCGTACCAAACATCGATCGCAGATAAGCGAGATAGCATTCCGACGTTTCTAAAAACGCAAACCGAATGTTCTCGAGTTATACGAGATGTCATCGGAGGTTTATTTATCAAAAAAGAGAAAGAATGCAACTTGCTGACCACCATATACAGTAGCGACTTGATTCGATTTTGGACACAATAAGCCAAGGAGAATTTTCGTAAGTTCGTTGACTCTGCGAACAATGTGCCCGCAGGCGGTGGCTGGGCCGACCCCGCCGCCTGCCACATCTGCTCTGCGATGAAGGAATTTATAGAGACGGCATATGTTTCATCGGCAAGCTTTACAGTTTACACACCCACTGTACCCACATCTATTATCCAATCTAAACATTCTCTCTAATTGATTAATTCCTAGTTATGATTTAGGTTTGTTCATTTTTATAATGAAGATTTAGACAGGCTTCGACGAAGCCGGTTCGTTGGATACAGTATTATTACTCTTGGTAAAAAACGGTTTGAAGCATACTTCTGTAATAACGGAGGCAAGGTAGGTTGTCAGACCGCACTCGTATGAACAAGAAAGGATGTAACAAAAGCAAGGGTGCGCGTGATAACAAAACGGAGCGTCGACTTCGTGGAAAAATGTCGTATTGTTTTGAATGAACAAACTATTTGTAAAAGCAACACGTGTAGGCCGCAAAAAATCTGTACTACCACACAATACTATCATAACATCGTTAAAGACTGCGACGCACTCGTGATTCATTCGTTGTGGGCCAACTTGGCCTGAGTCACATTCGTAACTTAGCTGGATTTGGTGACGCATCAACCCGAGATAAACCCGATGCAGTTACTCTTGTTCTATATAATTTCCTCCCATTTTCCTACAGAGTTAAACAATGAGAAATCCTACGGAGTGAGCGGACGCAGCGCAGACTACGCAGACGGGAACCCGCCTGACGATGATTGATTGATGGACGATCCGTCCGCGGGTCATATTCAGATAAACGTGTTATTATAAAACAACAACGTGAGCGCCTAACCTGATAAAAAGTATACATATTTTGATGACAACTGAATGCATCTACGTGCAACGAAACCTTTAACTACGTTGCGTTAGCAACACGATTTATGTGATATTGAATTTCTTCTTCAATTCGTAAATCATGATAACTCTGTGAATGTGTAAATATGTTGTGTCAAAACAATATTTCTATAATAAGAATTGTTTGCTTAGAAAAATGAAACGGAAGGTGTCAATGTGGTGCGAGCTTAGAGGCAGAGTGTTGGTGGCGATGCAACACATCCACCCACTCAAGCTCTCCGGTCAGGTACAACAGCGAGTTATTCGAATCGAATTAGCTCAAAAACATAACTTTCTAGTGACTCATAGGAAGAGAGCTATCTCGCGCAGACGCTCTCAATAAGGAAGTGGGTAATAAACAAATTCATCTCTCCCATCTTATGTGGCTTCGGAGCCCATTAAAATGCACAATGCTGCACTTTATACCATAGCGGACGGCCCGGCGACTGGGGACAGCCGCTATTTTTAGGCATTAAATTGATACACCAACAAAAGAAAGGATATGAACAATTAACAAACACTTTGTAACACGCGGTGCATCGCGCCGTGATAAGTAACCAGTGGAATCCTCCGTATTTACGATACCCGTGACCCCGAAATAAACTTTACGTTCGAAATGATGCAGGCCAGACGCCACACATGTCGGGAACAAAAAATAAAAGTCCGACCATCACATTTCCCATCGTGTTCATACACAATTAAGCACTCTCAGAATTAAAAAAAAGAAAGCCACTTGTAGAGGCGTGAGTACTTTCATTGTTCTCGGAAGACATCTCTTACTGACACGAACTGACCTAATTGAAAATAATAGTGCCTCATTCACTGGCGCGATCCTGAGGGAAGTCTTACAAAAATACATAAGCCGAATCGGACACGGCACCAGAGATACTAATGCATTGGAGAACAGAGAACAGTAATAGCGTTTCATTTCGTAAATGTAACACAACATTAGTCTAATAGAGGTATACGCAAGAACCCTTTGTACTTAACAATGATTACATGTATAACTTTAATTAGATATTTGTACTCGGAGCACGAACAGTAAAGGAAAATAACTAAAGGGCGTTATTTTTTTAATTTGATGTCTACTTATTTTTTTTTTACTCGAATAGAAAATGAAGCGTCCAATGATGTGGGCACTATAAATTTATATCAATAATGAATAATTAATTTAGTGAATTTTAAATGCCGACCCTAGTTATTTTTTATCCAAGTGTACCTTAAACAATAGTTGCGGACCTTAAATTTTGGACATCAGATTTTTTTTCTGTGACTCGTTTAAAAAGTCTCATTCATATATTTAAAAAAAATTGTATTCTGTCTTCTTACGGTTTAATTGCAAACTTTGCCGTACTTTACTTTACTTTACCCTTTGCTTTAAACTAAAGGGCTTCTTAATCAGCTTCGACTATCTTTATGGTTATTGCGTTTAATTGAAAGTAGGTACCCTCCAAAAATGTTTCACAGTATAAAGTGGTCAGGCCAAAACATTATACTAGTAAGTTTTCCAGGAAAAAAAACTGTCGTATACCTACACATCCTCTTTATCGTGTATAATATTGGTATAGATGTAAACAAAAATATAACCATCAGATGAAACGAGCCTTGCATAAACATGTTGTGACCAATCTTTCGCGAATAAGACAACCAATGGACTTCTCATATGAACTGCAATTATTATCATGGCAGGTACATAATAACAGCGTGGTTTATTTTGAATGAAGTCATAATTAATCAGCTCCATTCCAATTGAGATAACGGGAACACGATAACCGGTGGTGTACTGTTTTATATTTAAAAACGTTAAATCTGCCCACTGTGAGTGTGGAATAAATTAAGTTGCACTAAAATGCAGTAAATCATGGTGGTAGCGTCCACGGGGCTCCGGCCGGCAGGCGGCACGACGAGGCCGGCGCTCGTGTGGGCGGAACTCACACGTTTTTGCAGCGCAACACTAGAGAGCAAACTCGTATCTGGTACCGGTCGAGACGCAACCAGTCAGTTAATATTTTCGCAGCAGATGGCGGCGGGTATGTCGCGGTCATTTACATAGTAAGTCGACGATAAGCGGGCTATATTTAGCACGAGCGGGGATGCGTCCTGGCCTGTGCAGTGTGCAGTGTGCGCGCACGCTGGCCCGCGCACGCCTCGCTCCGCCCGGCCGCCTGCACGAAGCCTGCAGCCTGCGCACTGTCAACAACGAGCCGTGGGCGCCGCCACTACCTGTCCGCTAACCCACTACTGCGCTGATTGCTAAACATGTTCCCGACACCCATGACAACCGCACCCAACCACTACCTAAATGAATCCATATAGACTTCAAGAACTTGCAGAAGCAATAGTCTTATTCGTCTTAGAAGGATACCTAATTTCAAATAAATGTCCCCATCAAATAAGGTCCGATGAACAATAAATATTGTCGCCGGATAACATTGATCTTAAGTTGAGAAAATAAATCCTTCAGAGTGAAGAGGCCGTTTTGTTAAGCAGTTAACAAGTGCAGTTAACGTTAACGAGAAAAGTGGCAGATAAGTCATGTGTCGCCGCCGCAAGTAGCATGTCGACGTGACTCGGCCGATGCATTATCTGAAGCACTGGAGCGATAAAAAGGAACAAAGAACAATGTCAGTGGGCGCTCGACTCCCTTTCGCACAGAGCCCGCTCGTAGCGGCTTTCAATGACAAAATATCATAAATTTGTTGTAGCCATCCGTGCGGGCGTGCGCTCGTACGGCGCTGCGCATCGATGCACGCACATGCTTGCACGAACGCAGCAATACCGGCCGCGGTGGAAATATATTTCCATACTTAATCTAAGAATAAATAATCTGGCGAAATCGCACGAAACAACCTGGCCATATGTACAAGGCGTTTGACAAATGACGAGCCTTCGATGAGCATGTTATCGATCGGGATGTTCCTGACGTCGGCGCGGTGGAGCCGTCGCCGCTGTGAAGCCGCCGGGTCGCGTCCCACGGCCCTCCACCACGGGGCAGGTAGGCTCTATGTGAACGCGAGGGCGGTGCTAGATATTTGCAACCCGAGTCATGCAGAATTCAATCAGCCCAATGCACGAGATGTAAAAAATGACACTAGCAGATGTCAATATAACTCAAAGGGTTTACCAACCGCAGCTTACAAGTGGTTGCCAACGCCTATGATCAATCTGCCACCGACTGGTGACTGCAAAAAGAGGTACTAAGTCAATCAACAGCTGCCTTTTACCACAAATCGATAGGGTATAAAAACAATGTTTTAAAAATTTAACTTTAGTACGAGTTAAATAAGACCGGAATACTTTTAAATTCAACCGTCTCTAAAACGGAAACAACATAAAATTTGCTAATTGAAGGTAGATGAAACAATAGAACTTACCAAGCCTTGACGCGAATGAGTACTTCACCCTCAGCGACTGTAGGTTCAGGC
Source organism: Deilephila elpenor (assembly GCA_949752805.1). NCBI lineage: Eukaryota > Metazoa > Arthropoda > Insecta > Lepidoptera > Sphingidae > Deilephila > Deilephila elpenor. The sequence goes on from OX457112.1 coordinate 8,552,832, forward strand.
TTTTTCAGAATTTTGACAGTTTTGAGTCCGCCGAAGCCGGTGAGAACGACCGCGCGCATTTCCTTCGGCGGCGGAGTCTCGTCCTTCTTTTCCTCGACAGGCTTCTCGGGAGTCTCTTCTGGCGGTGTCTCAGTGGTGCCATTCTCTGCGGGGGTCTTCTCTGGCGCCGGGGTGGCAGGAGCGTCCGTGCTTTCCGTCATGTCTGCTGGTAGTCGAGTGAAATGGATGAGAGCGACTAGCGGACGCGATGGGAATGAGCCCGAGCGTGCGGAACGGAAACCGACCGGCTAGACGACGCGTCGCGGAACGAATGACTCGAGGAAAGGGAGAAGCCGAGTCGAGCACCGAGGGTGTCGGCCGCGAGTGGGGCCGGGGGTCGCGGGGCGCAGGCGAGGGCGCGGGCGCGGGGGCGCGGCGCGGGGCGCACGCGCGCGCCACCGCGCGGCGAACAGGTGGCCGCTGCGGCGCCGCGCCGGCCAGTTTTCAAAACGCACGCCGCTCGCCCCACCCGATATTACACTACACGAGATCTGGATTAACTTTATTGCGTAAAAATCCAAACCAAAACTTCATGCCAGTTATGAATCCATTGAGATCCAGTACGTTTAGCTTATAGTCGTCGCTTCCCGAATACACTTACCTACCCGATACGTGACTCGGCAACGAGATCGATCGATAACATCCAGCTAACATTACCCGCACCCTGCGCCGGTCTCGGCTGTGCCGGCCGGCCATGAGCGGCTCATGTTTACAACTCTCTGTTAAATCCGTGGATGTATATTACGTACTCAAATAATTATAAATCTAGGGAATTTCCTTTTCATATATTTTTATTTAAATTATACGGGAAATATAAAATGTATTTATTTACCTGTTCCGAATTTAAAAGAATTATTTTAAAACTTTAAAACTAAATGATTGAGACACTTATAAATAATACTATTGCCACATTGATATTATATTATAGGCATTAACATCAGACTTATTGAGTGCAACGCAATAAGCAATAAGCACAAGCAAATTAGCGCTCAATGTTGATGCGCAGTGGTGCGTGGCTTTGTTTCGCAGATAACGTTATTCAGTATTGTTTATGCGATTACATGGGTCATACACAAAACAAGGCAAAAATTTGTATAAATAAAACTTGTTCGGTATTTTCACAAAATCAGTCTCATTTAATAATATATAATCAGAATACAAAAATTAAAACATAAAACAAGATCGTTTCTCGGTTTTGGCTAAAAAAATGAACTTTAAAATTTTTTTTCGTCCACAGAAGGGTCTTGTGTCCATAGAAATGAACAAACATATAAAAAAGAGTTACAACGTAAATTAAAAAATGTCTTCATCACTGAAATTGAAAAATGAATTGACTTTTTGTTTTTTCGGTGGTGCAATTGAGTCATCTGAATCACTAAATTCAAATAATGATGAACGGACGCTGGATTTTTTAGGCTTCGAGTTGTCAGATTGAGTAGAGTTGTCAGATTCAATATTATGGAAATTTAGCTTTCGCGGGGTGAGTGGTTGACGGATGTCTGGAGAAGATTCTAGAGATGGTGTTTGTAAAAAGCGTTGAAGCAGTGTTGGTGTCCTCGGTCCAGTAACGGTAGATGCTGATGCAGTACTATTTGTGGATGCTGATGCCGGGGTAGTTGCACGTGACGTAGAAGATGGGGTTGCAGGCAAAGAGTGTGTTTCTCTATCACATGTAACAATTTTAACCTCAATGCTTCCAATTTCAAAATGTGTACATTTAATATGAGGTGCACATAATAAACAGCTCAGTCTTCTACAGTGAAGTAAGTTCGGCTCTTTTGCACTCCACGTAATCTGGTGTATCTTAAATGTCCCTTTGAAAGGACGTAATTTGTTAGCATTGGCGATATCCTGTATTTTGGTCACATCATTATCAATACGAATAATATCAATCCCTTTACAATTGACTTTTACACATTGAATAAAACTATCAATGCCTGATATGTCTTGGCCATTTGCAACAGCTTTATCACACGTCCTTTTTACACAGCCACCTACACCGTCAGGCGCACCTTTGCCATGTCCCGCCTCACTGAAATGCCAGGTGATACTTTCTACTCCTGAAATTTTGCTCACATAATTCGCTATCATGTGGAACATAGTTTTGTTCCGATACTGAGTACTAGGTCCATCACTCAGTACATGCAGCTGTTTTAAATCTGGCGTGATTAACTTAACTTTTTCAATAACAGGTTTTAAGTGTGCACAAATGAATACGGGGTCGTGACGTAAATTTTCAGACACGGTGCAAAAACATATGGTTTTGGTAAGATTTGTTGGCGGTTGAGTATTGGAAGTGTAGTATACACATGTATGCAAAGAAAGTTGTGATTTTGATCCACCGAAATGGGCTGATTGTACTTCGGATCCATACTTGCTATAATAATTTTCGGAAAAATCAATGTGTAGTAAACCTTCTCTCGGTGTTAAATTTTGTTTTACAGATCGGATAGTTCGGTGTTGATTAATAATATTTGCAATATGCTGCATAAATTTAGGTAAATTTGTATTAAAAATATTAACGAGTAATTGTTGAGAAGTCTTGACAGTTTCCTTGAAAGTTTTTTGGCATATTTTTTCGTTTCCTTTAATAACTTCTGTCACCTTCTTGGTAACCCATCTTTGGTAAAGAATCGTATCCTTTCCATTAATTATATCAAAGTTTATTGATTTTTCTTGACAATTCAAACACGACCGTTCTAGGCAAGAAACATTAAGTGTGTTATTACAGCAGAGAGACCTGGCAACGTCAGTGGCAGTAGGATAAGATATTATCTTAGCTTGGCTTAAAGCACGAACGATATAATCATTATTAGCATGTACAGAACACAAACACGTATTTCTTGCTGCTGCCTTAGGAAATAGCACCCAAAAAGGACGATGTCGACGGAAATTCTCATATGATATGTTTAAACCAGTCGTACTGTTGAAAATTTTGTGTAGGTTAAGTAGTGTATCGTTTAAAAGACGTATTTGTTTTTTTACTTTCCTGCGAGTAATAGTTTCTTTTTTACCTGCTGTCAGTCTACTATGCTCATCGTCAACTAAAAAATCATGTATTTTTTGTTTTACACTAACATTACCAGTGTTATGTTTCAATTTTTGATTGTTTTTAAACCTCAGCGCGCGCATTCTGTATTTAGCTAGCATTCGCTCCAATCTAATATTTCTGTTCAACAAATATTCCATTTTGGCTTTCATTCTTCGTTTATTTCGGGCAGCTACTGATTTTCCTGCAGAAATTCGTGAAAAAGACGATCTTGGCGATGGTATTGGGCTTGAAGGTGGAGTGTTTTCCTGTAGTATTTGTTCAGTCCTTCTTTTTATTTTTTTCTTTCTCACGTCTGACTTTAGCTTTTTCACGCCATATTTTTCTTATTTTTCGCTGTTCTCTGGGCTTAAAGTCTTTGATGGTCTTTATCAGACCTTTTTCTTTTTTACGATAATATCTTTCCCTATCTTTTTTGCGTCTTTCTTCAAGAGCAACAACGTCTAACTTAGCTCTAGCTCTGCGCATACTCATTTTTTTTTTGTTCACGTCTTCTTTTTTTCTTTTCATTTTCGCTCAAATTCTTTCTGGATCGACTTGCACGTGGCATCGTGTACCTAAAACAAAGTGAATTCCATGCACAGCCACTCCATACACATGCGACACAAGACTCGATCTTAGCGTGGGGTCAGATCTATGTATGTCAATTTTGGGTGTATTTATTTATTATTTATGAACAATTAATTTCTATAAAGCCCTCAGTGGTCGGGAGTCAATCTTCCCGTATACAGGCAGGCAGGAAACTACGTTAATAGACTAATAAAAACATTCTGTGGACTTATTGTCTCTTCTGTGGACATTAAATAAATATGTTAAACTCCCTCTTTTAATTCAATTATAAGAACAATACATTTCTATCGAGCCCACAGCACTCCACGTCCACATTTACAGGCAAGCAACACACTGCGTTAGTTGTTAAATCATTAATAATCTTTTCTGTGCACATTGTCTTTCGTGTGGACGTATAAGTGCACAGAAAAGATGTCCACAGAAGAGACATTCAATATAAAAGTTAGCAATGCTGGTTTAGTTTTGAGGTTAGACAAGTAGGTAAATTTATTTCAAAACCACTCCCTTTAAGCTACTTCGGCAATAGGTGAATTAATAAAACTAATAATTACTTACGCAAGGACACCAGGAACAGAAAAGAAGCACCGATCTTTGACAATAACACTATTTAACAAATAAATTTCGGTAAGAACAACCTACGCTGCGCTCAGTCGACGAATCCAAAATGGCAGACGCCATCCATGTAGTGTGGCCAGTGTAAAAAATATTTTGTTAGATATTATTTTATTCAGGCTAATTTATTCGGCTGAAATTTAGGTCCACAGGAAAGTCGCAGTAACGAATAACCAACTGTTTATTGAGTTTTTTGTTGAGTCTCTATAACATAGATTATTTTACTTGATAAGATTTTATTATTCAATATATATACTAATGATATTAATCATTACTTACATAATTAAAGCATATCAAGTATGAGATATATCGATCAAAATGTGCCAAGTGCGTTTACGAACAGCCCACAGAAGGGGACATCTGAAGCCATTTTTATTTTTTATTTATTTATTGCTGAATGTAAGTCAATATTTGGTATTCGTCTTTAAAATAATACTCGTAAGTTATATACTAGAATATTAGTCAGAATTTTAATATACGAATTTTAAGACAATATTCATTCTGAACATGCGGATGTGTTTGACCCACATATGAGGTTGTTAACTATCGGCGCTACCTTCGTCATTGCAAACATAAATATACCCGTACCCACAACATTGTTGGACCATTTCCAATACGCGACATTAAAAACTACGTGAACTGCGAACTTTGATAATGTGGCTTCCTTCGCTACAAACAACAAATTGTCGACTTATTGAGTTCGCCTCAAATATGAAAAAGTTTTACAATGCCTACTTACATTTATTCATATGTAGGTATACTAATGCGATTCTATTCTTTATTTAATTGGAAAATAATACAATATTAACTACGAGCATAAAAGACCATGACGTTATACGTGATACGGTAAAAGAAAATATCCTATTGGGACCCGCATGTCGCTGGAATGTTATTTATTCGTTGTTGGAGCCAGACGAGGCAATAGCTCCGCCGGCACTCATGTCTAGCACTTAATTTATGGCGAAAAACGCGTGATCCAAATGGAAATTTTACCCCCATGCGTGTCTTCGAATCCAATTAGAAATTATATGAATCATATTTTATCGATTGTACAAAAAGGGGCATTGTCCTGCGGAATTAGTGTCAAAAATTGACAGCGACACGAAAGGAGAAGCAGGTGCTATGATTTTAGACTGAAAATGTGCAAAAATGTCCAAACTGGTACCTACACTTTTTTGTTAACTTATTAAATTAATCAATTCGGACTTGCCAATACGTCAACATATAAACCATACTGTGCTTCATAAAATATCTAGACTATTTTGACACGAAAATCGAGATAGGTTTAAGGTTATTTTCCACATAATTTTGTACTTGTGGTAATGAGTAGGTACGGACTCACGGAGTGTCGCGCCTGTACCCTGGGCGCACAGTACTGCGCAGGGCAAGTTATTGAATACAGGGCGCACTCACACCGAGCCTCTTTACACGAACCACTCCGAGTCCGTTTGATTACCCTTGTAATTTAGTTCCTTATCAGGCTGTTTTGCAGACAGCAAAAAATCACCCATTTGGCACGAAATTGCGGGCTGGTTATTAAATTTTATAGTTTACTTAGAATGTTCTCAGCATGGTTTGTGATATTCACAGTTTCCGTGACTATCATGGAATAATTTTAAGAGCACGTGCTTTGATAACATCTGGAATATTTTTAGAAAATACACCCTTTTAGTAGATCTATAATCTTTATTAACATCCATACCCACAAGCAGCCTTTTGCTGAACTTAAGACGTATAATATTCAATAATGATTTTGGTTTTTGTATTTATTCTATTATTATTTCATAGAACAACTTTGTAGTTAATTATTAAAAATTAAATAAAGTAAGAGGATTAACGACTAAAAAACAAAGCTGCATCGAAAAATCTATGTAGACTGAAAACATGAACAGTAAAACTTAGCTCATTAAAAAATGTAGAATTAAAAACAATAAAAACTTTGTAGACACAATCAGAACAATTTTATGATGGATTGAAATCTTCAAAGCTATCATACTTCCGTTTAAGTTCGTCAGTAAAATTTTGTGTGCAATAAACACGAATATCGTGTTCGGTGTTGGAGAACCAACAGGCGTCTTACGTCAAAACGAGAAAGGCTCAAGAAAGGATAGCACGCGTTTAGCAACAAAAGGTTTTACAAATACAGAAGCGTTTTTAAATCATAATTACAATGAAATGCGTTTTAAGAGCTTCGTAGGTAGGTAAACAAGGGTTCTTTATTCATCAAACACGAATCCCCAACTGAATGCCGAGACAAAATGTATGTGATCTACAAATATTTGCTTCTTAAAATTATATTAATTTTCAGATAAGGCACACATTAAACTACATACCGCATATACGCAATGGTATTTCAAAATACTCGCCCATACTACCAAGTACCTAAATTCAGCCTTCCACTAAGTACGGTATTTCCAGATCGATAAGACTTAGGTAGTTTGAAGAAAAGTGCGTACTTCATATCTGAAGGGCCGGCCACGCAACGACAACCCCCGTCGTGTTGCAAGGGCTTAGTAAACGATGCTCATTTAACATCAGGTAGACTCTTGCGCTTTTCCACGCTTTTCTGTAAAATATTTAATAAGTACCCGCTTAAAGAGCAGATTATTTTAAATACTGGAACGTCATAGTGCAAGACATCAAGACTATAATGCCTACTGAAGTACTGACAGTGAAGTGGCATTGTTAGTCCATATTATCCTGGTCTGATCGATATTAAATACTATCTGAACCTGAAATGTGAAAAAATTGCGTGAATCCCTATGAGTCTGTTAGCTACCATATTGCATAGTGTTAGCTACTTAGACGGATTGAATATCCTAGCACCAGCTTTAGAGTCCCCGTAGTTTTACTGATGAATCATCGAAAAGACGCAATAGCAGAACTGTTTTATTACGTCGTTTTGTTACATCGCTTTTGTCTTCACCGTTATGACCTGTCGGCGAGCATAATAGTTCTCTAAACAAATCATAATCAAATACAGTACGATATTACAACAAAAGGCAAAATATATAAATATCTACTCGTTAACAACAAGTTTTTTTGAGAAGAATATTTGGTTCACAAAGTTTAGGGATAAATAATTTCCGCCTAACTAAAATCCTTCGCCGATTTACCGACTAAAACTTCTTGATGGCACTCATGCCAAGTCGCATTAGTTTCTGCCTACCTCAATGGGACACATGCGTGAATTTATGGAGGTATATAGAAATATCTGCCATCAGTTGGCTCCACCATCCCCTAGCAGTACCTACATTAAGACTTTCCCCCATCGTGGTGTAGTCGGCACCAATGTTTCTAGGAAATCTAACCCCGCGACAAGGGAGGGTTTACGACCCTTCCTTTATAGGGTTGTCTCCCCATACATTGTACAAAACATAAATTCACAGTGTATAATGTTTTAATATCCATTATAGTTTTTTAGTCTCTTCAATTTGTTAATTTTCTAATAGCTTCTAAATTTGTACTGCTCCAATATTCTTTAATTAAAAGAGAGTATCTTTATTATTATGAATTGGGCTAGTGTACTTGTTTGTGGTTGGTGCGTTTTATCAGGCTGGCTCCTTTGTTTCTTCATACATAAAAACCAATATTGTTATAGCATTTTGTCACTGTCATTGATATTCCCAGGCACATTATTCTTACAATGAGTTAATTCTTTATCTTTTCTTCCTTCCCTATCTGACTGAGTCATCGTTCATTCGTCATAACGTTCTAATTCTTTCTACTGTGACTTTTTTATCGTTCCCGATAAGATGTACCTTTCATAAATAAAATAAACTAATCACGATCGAGAGACATGACAAATTCGATGTTGAATTAATCAATTTGGTCCCCATTCATCCGAGCGCCCTTATCATGTTAAATGGTAATTACGGCGCTGCGTCCAGCAGTTGGCAGGCTAACTAACCTTTTGTGAAATTGTAATCGCTGCTGGTACATTTGTATACGCCCGGATAGTGTCTACCATACAAAAGCTTGGTGTATTATTCACGCCGATTCGCGTTTCGTGATCAGTCTGTATACATCTAACATACATCTCCCGAAGACATTTAAATCAAACTTCTAAATATTTATAATGTATTTCGAATGACGAACACTCGTGTCTGTATTGCCCAGGGGGTGGGCAGAGGGGACACGGGGGCTCTTGCCATCAAACAGGATGCCATTAGTAGTAACTTGTGGCACCCACATTTCGCTGAACTTATTTCTGTCTCAATATATGGTCGTGGACGAGTCACGCATTAATTCCAGTCCTAGAGAACTCATTTATGGTATTTCGAAGTGAAATATTACACAAAGTCGAGTCGAGGACCCCACAGTCCACGGCCAATCGATACATAAGTGAATAAATACACCCAACAGTCACATTCATAGTCCTGACCCACACTAAAATCATGTCTTGTTTCGTGGGTACCAGGAACTACAAACATTTTCGGCCTCACAAAAACCCAGACTCGACACAAATACATGTGGTTAACACAAACATTTGTCTTGGTGCTTGGATCATACCTCTCGTTTCACAGCCAATTGTCTAACCAACTGCGCCACGGAGGTTGCATAACCACTTAATGCCACCACACGAATGGGGTGACAAAAGTTATCCGACTATAGCTGTAAATGTACCACGCAAACTGCAGACGGGGAACATTCAATATGTCTTTAACCAAACTTCCTAAGTACATTATTACGAACTTCAGAAGAATTTTCAATTCAAAGTTTCTAGAAACGTTGACTATAGAAATTGAGACAAGATTTATGAAAGTCTGGAAAAGAATTGCTCAATGTCGTCTGCGTAGCTGCAATTTATAGGTATTATTTGCGAAATATCTTGTGGATTTGGATAATATTTATATTACTATTTCTACAAATTCTTTTGCATCGATCTAACAATTTCTAATGCTTATAATTATGGTAGCATTACGTACCGTTTCAAAGGAACTCGTAAATAATATCCGGCTTGGTTTTTATGAGTATAAAAGGAAGTATTAAAATGAAAACATATATTGTAATTAAACATTTATTCGACTATCAGTTCGAGTTTTTATTGTTATCGGCGTAATATTGAGAGTTCTCCTGATAAAAATCATCTTCTTCGTAAAACAATTCGTCTTCGAAGTCATCATCGTAGTTTAATTCGTCATCTTCATCTTTTTCGTTACTAAGAGCAATCCAGTCATCGTTAGACTTACGTAATTGTTTCGATAGCTTGTTTTGTAAAATCTGGAAACAAAATAATAAATATCATAGTTAATTCAAAAAAATTCGAGCTAATCCGACGTTTTGAAGGGGGTCAAAATCATGTTCAAAGATTCCGTTACATACTAACATACATACGTCTGAAGCTAATATAAAGCGTATAAAAAGAAACAATTTAGAGTTTTCAAAGGAAATTAGCGGCCCGATACCATGTGTTGTAGACGTTTATTGGCCGCAGTGACCATTTACCATCAGCTGAACTGGTTGCTCGTTTGGCCCCTATATGTATTTAAAAATATATATATATAGAAAACAATAATTTTCAAACAGGAAAAACAAAATTATATTAACTTCCCTAATTGTAAGTGAGCTGCGATCGAAATAGAATCTACCAGTAAGAGACGACAACTGTCTTCTCTACGCATATACCGCTCTGTTCAAAATAACAAAAACATGGGTAAAACCAGAACGGGTAAGAATGGACTTACATAACTAGACTAACGCCCGAATACTGGAACGACATTCAAATAATAAGTTGCTCTTAACAGCGCACGGCTCACTTAGCCAGTACATTTAATCGGGATTAACGTAGTTAAGCGCAAGTTATATTTAAGTTGCGTTCCAGTATTTGGGCGTAAGCTATGACATTTTTATACTTTTTTATGTTCGGTTGCGGAAATCCAGGCTGATACAGAAATCCGACCATCAGCAAAACACTCTAAGTAACTGTAATTTGTAATGAATACATACAGGACATAAATACATTAACTTATGAACTGAAAGAAAAATATATCTCAACCTATTAAAACTTTAATTGCTAACCGCCTTTAATGATAACCTCACCGATCTTGGGAAAAAGGGTAATGAAACATGAATCAGTTCCTTGAAATACATTGTATCGAATGGGTTCAGACAATCATCTCTATAATGCGCAATTTGTTAAAGCTTTTAAGTTTAATGTAAATAAATGAGGTTATACTGGATATTGAAGAGCCACAGGCAATCGTTATATAGATAATATCTTATTATTCTATTTTTTTTATTGCAATGTATGGCGAGACGAGCATGCCATCGCCTGATGGTAAGCAATACGACCGGTCAAGGACAGTAGCAAAACCAAACAACACCATGAATTCCAAGGTAATGCTTGGCATTCCACTGCGCTCGCCATCCTGAGACGTAAGATGTTAAGTCTCAATATGTCCAGTAGTTACTCTGGCTACATTAAACCTTTTGAGGCATAATTATTTTCCTGCATCCAAGTGTTTTAAGCTCGAATAGTGGTTAGTAGTTTTTAAGCCTGGCCATAGAAGCCACCAAGTTTCGACTATCTCCAGTAAAGGTGTGGCGAGTCGGTAAATATTTATATAAACTAACGATATTAATACTATAACTAGAAAAATTTAATTAATTATAAGATCAATCCACGATCGTAGCAATATGTTATTAACGAAAACTTAATCGCAACTGGTTCCAACAGCTGCAGCCAAGTTTGTCAAATTGGCTATTAAAAATAGCGCCAAAAAGCTAATTGGAACATTGACCTGTCAACACGCCTAATAGCAAGGCTGGCTAGACAGACACACTGTCGCCTCTTTATTGCCAAAAACTTTATCACAGATGGCAGAGCCACAAGTGCGCTACATGCATTATTATATGCAAATCTTTAATAAAGGCTACCAATAATTACTAACGATATTTAATTGCAGATCAATTTCTCAGATATTCTCGAAATAAAATTTTCAAAAATATTGCCTACATGAAAGATAAATAATAATTATGTACATTTATAATTTTATTAATGTCCATTGCAACAATTTTTTTAAGTGGTGAATTCTACTAGTTAACAAAGCACAAATAGATTTATTACATCATGAAGATGATACAATTATTACATCATGAAGATGATATTGGATTTTTCTATTCATTGTCAGACCGGAGTCAGGAATTTGTGCCCGATATGGCGATTGGCTCGCCCGCTATCACATCGAGGGACGGAAAATACAAGGCGAAACATGGGTGTCCTGTTTGCACCTCTGCCTACCACTTCTGGGAAAAATGTGTGAGTTTATGTATGTACATCATGAAGAAATCTAATGATTGCCTCACTAATGATTCGAAGTTTTGAGTAAGTTTTTAACCACATGGTATTTTACTTCATAATCTGTTAATGCAGCTACTCTGGTATGACATATAACGAGAACTTTTTTCGCTCTCCACATCCATACTCGAAACAAACTTTTGTGGTTCCTGCAAAAATTTGATTTGATTTTTTTGCCTTGATGCGATTCGTTTCAAAGCGTCGTACCCAATTTCACCTAAGTCTGTATATAATAAAACACGTACCTGTCTTTTCAACAAGAACTCTGCCAGCTCCTTAGTTTGGTTGGCTGTGTCCTCTGGTGGCTTACTATCCTGTTCCGCTCTATACGTTATCACATGGTCACTGTCCAAGTTCTTCCACGCATCCCTGCTTTTCTTTCTCGCTGCTAAAAGCCTGTTCATAATTTTAGCGTGGTCTAAGCCGTACACATTGTTCGTCATTTCCGGTAAAGGTTCTTCTACAACTGGCATTTCTTCCTCTACCTGCCTTATTTTAGCCTGCAAAATTAAGTACATAAATACAGCCAAGTCACATACATACAGACCCCACTCTAGGATCGAGTCTTGTCATCTTGTGTTGTGGGTATCAGAAACTACAAGGGTCTCAGAAACACCCAGACCCAAAACAAATACCTGTGGATTACATAAATATTTGTCTCAATGCGAGGATCGGACCCGATACCTCACTTTTCACAGCCGGCGTCTAACCAACTGCGCCGTTGAGGCTGTCAAAAATATAAACAAGTGTTTTTTACTGAGGGATTGTTGGCCCAACACCACTAACAGACTCGTCAAGGTTCTGTTAATGGTGTCGTTTCTTTGCGTGCGTATGAACAATGGCTTACAAAAGTTGTAATAAGTAAAAATTTTAGCACTTGCAACACTCATTCTTCTCTCGCAATTTTTTTACAACTGTAACCATCACACCCCCATACCTTCATTTCGGGTGACAATTTAGTCTCCAAAGTGAACTCACTCTTGAGCAAATGTCCTGGGTCTGTTGGTTTGTAATCCTCTCCGTAATCTGCCATAGCTAAACAACGGTCCAGATCGACTAGTCTAGCCTCTTGCTTATCTGCAATGGAAAATATTTTTGTATTGATTAATAGGTGATGCCTGCGATTTTTTAAACAGTTTACTATGATGGTTATGTGTACATCATATGTGGCATCATAAAGTTTATAAAAAATATGATTGTAATCTCTTACTCTCTTTCTCTTTTTAGCTACAGGAAGTTCACTGCTGATTATATGCCTCCCCTAATAATATTCATACCAACCTGTTTGAAGCAACCTGCATTCAACAACTTTTTACACTTATTGCAGAGTGTGTTTATAATATAATATTTTTTGTAATAAACACAGTAAATTTTTATTTATAAAGCAATAAAATTGAACAATAAAAAGAAAAAGATATAGAAATGCATCCAGCTGTTGTAGTGTGTACAATTCTAGCATGTAAGTTCCTAATTCCAGTTATTGAAATAATTATATTTTTACATTTGCAAATTTATTTAATTTTAATACAAAATGTATAATAGTAATATCCAATTAATTCTATGTAAAACAATACCTTTTACAAAAACAATATATGGCACTTCTCCCATAACTCGTAGTGTAGATAGTTCATGCCTCAAAGCACCAGCTATTTTATTAAGAATTGTTTCTGTTTCAACGTCAGATGCATTACCTTTGCACACCCAGAACACATTCACTGTCTGAAAGTTTGGCGATATATTCACCTGAAACAACCATTAAATAAAATAAGTAACATTTAATATACACAGTTTTTATTATTTTTAGTATAATAGTATTCTTTTTTATTACTATTTCCCTTCTATCAAATAAATAAATAAATACACCCAACAGTCACATACATAGTTCCTGACCCCACACTAAGATCGAGTCTTGTGTCGTGGGTATCAGAAGCTACGAGAGACTTTTCGGTCTCACAAACACCCAGATCCGAAACAAATACCTGTGGATCACACAAATATTTGTTTCGATGCGGGGATCGAACCCGCGGCCTCTCGTTTCACAGCCGGCGTCTAACCAACTGCGCCACAGAGGCTGTCAAAATATATATTAGATGTCGGATAAACACCTCAAAACTGCCCGAAAAATAGGGCCACAAAAAGAAGTGTGGTCCTATTTCAATTTAGTTTGCTCCATCATCGCCAACATAAAGACGTTTACATGTGTGACATGTCCGTGTGAACGAAGCCTTTTAAATTTGTGAAAATAACCACCGTAATAACAATATTTAGGAGGTAATATATTTTTTTCGATAAATTAATGTTTATAACTATTTATTTCCATATAACAAATTTAAACAAGCGTGAAATATTAATCAATTTATAAATAATATTTTAATTGTTTCCAACATTTCTTATATAAATCTTAGGTTGATTTCACTCAGCAGTGTGGATGTCAATTATTGGGAAAGAAAGAAGAGAAGAATTTCAAAATAGTGTGAATGCTAAATGTCGCCATATTATTTTTACCCTTATTATTGTACACCAGTGTACAATAAGTTTTTTAAATAAATACATAAATAAATAATTACATATTTAAACAATTTTAAAATATTCCCATTTTCTGCAGTCCTTAAGTAGTAAATTCATTGGATAAACTTAAATGTAATACCATTCCTCAACTGAAGCAATAATTTGAGTGATTTCACATCTAACTTATGGTCTAGATGTCAAATATACTTTGTAGTTTAATCCAAGAGTTAATCTTCCATTGCCAGCCAAATCTATTTCTGGAAAGATTATCATTGGCATTGGGTGTAGTTTAATCACCTAACTGGTATTAAAAAAATAATTGAAATTAGGCAAATACTTACTTTTGATATTTCAATACCTCGCCCAAGGATATCCATGGATACAGTACCTGTAGACATAATATCTGTGATTTGTTTCATAAACATTTTGTTTAACATTGCCATTCTGCGGATTCCGCGCTTGTCAGGCTCGTTTTTCACTTTTGTCAAGCTTTTTAAGCTGGGCATCTGAGCAGCTTCCATCTGTGCTGGATACCATTGCCTAGAAAAATAACTTGAATAGGATCTATACTTTACAACCTAAGCCACAAATAAATTTGACATACCTTTTGCCTTTAGGATTTATCATTTTGGAGAGTTTAATACCTTGTTTCTTAAAACTATATAGCGTACACGATATGTGATAATATCGGCAAAACGTAATCATTTTTAAAAAGCAAGTTTACCGCTCAATTCACAGGAAAAGTTAAGCTTAAATAATATTTATTGACTTAAAAAATACGAAAATTACAATAATACCGTTGTAATAATAATATATGGTATTTAAATTAAATATATATTCACAGAATACAGATTACTTTTAATAAACAATTTCCTATAGAAAACACATTTTGTTATGATATGATTTTTTCATTTTTGACAGTTTAAAGTTTTGACCATTGAGAATAGAAATTGTGGCCAATATTGGGATCAACCACAATGCATGAAATGATAAATAGTAATTTAAAAACTGACCTAGATGGCGCTGATATAGCAGAAGTTCTCATATTAGACTTATGATAATTCTTTAAAATGACTTTTAAGTATTTAGCGTAATAAGAGTATTCAAAATATTGATGTTCTTAGGAAACATATTTCTTAAAAAAGCCGCTATTATGTTTTTTTTATTTACCCTTTTGCTTCAGCAGCGCTAACAATATTCTACGTCTCCGCATCGACAAATTTTATAACCTGATAAGTGGCTACTCTATGACTCTCTTACTCTATAGTCTGTTCTCCATACTCTTGACAGCTCACAGATGATCTTTCTTTCTCCTAGAAAAATGCAATGGAAACTGATTTAACACAGCCTCATAATTGGCTATTTGACTAATTTCTGAAAAGTGTTTTAAAGTCTAGATATAATCACTCTATACCTCTTCAAACTATTAATTATTCAGCATGTGACGATGCACAGCATCTGTGAGAGTGCGTCTTACTTCCTTTTCCGTTTTTACTCAATACAAGCCTTTTTTGTGTAACTTCCGCTTCGTTTCGACCAATCAGCGTTGAGCAAGTGTCACGTGGTCTTAGGAGATCGCCTGTGGGGGAACCGCACGATATTGGATCATAGCGTCGTTCTTCCTTCGAAGAAGCAACATCAAAAATAAGTTTAAAGCAAATTAATATAAACATGGTAAAAACCATTTTAAATTCGTAAGTGAAAAAGAGTATGGTGTTTCTGGGCGCTCGCTCGCCTAAGTAGGCAGTGTTGTCGGTGGATGACCACGTCTTGTCTTCCGCCGAGGATCGCTCTGACGCTTGAGACCACCATACCACCTTCAATCCTCGTAAGCGCCGATCTTCGCCAGTGAGAAATACAAGTGGTTCGAGCTCTGAATACTCGGAATACCCTCATACTAAGGTGAAATGGAGCTGTCACGGTAAGTCCATTTAAAGCTTTAAAGTGACCAAGGGAACACTCTAACATGTACTTTGACAATGTAATACGTTTGTTACGTTGACTGCCTCTGTGGCGGAAGTCTCGGTAACGGATCCCGGTTCGGGCAAGGTGATATTGAACTTTTCTATTCATTGTCACCCCGGAGGCAGGTATTTGAGCCTCATATGGCGATGGGCTCGCCCCTTGTCACATCATGGGATGTAGCAAGCGAAGCAAATTTTAGTGAATGTCCTGGTTGCTTCCAGGACAACCTCTGCCTACCCCTTTCGGGACACGAGTTTATGCATGTATGTAGGTACGTTTGGAAGTCTTGCAATTATTACACGCGGCGATATAGGTAATTCCTCCCTCACAAGTGCTGGCGCGTTTTTATTACCGCAAAGGAAGGTCAAATCTAAAAGTTTACCATTATTAGAAGTGCAGTCTCCTTTGCCTTACTTGCACAACGAGTTATTGAGTATTAACTTACAACATATAATTGGCTGGGCAGCAGCCCCGGACATGGTTTACTACCTTCCTCTGTATTTAAATAGATTTGAAACCTACTTACCAATTTCATAATAATAATAAAATCAACTCTTATGCGAGAAAGAATAAAAGTACATGGAAAACTCGTCAGGAGCGTATCCTGAATCAATTGCCTAATAAGAAATTGCGAGGGTGTCTGCGTAAGATACCTCCAAGTTTATTTTTTTTTTTTTTATGAGTCTGCTGCAGCCTTATAACATATGATATCGATGGTATTATAAAATGGGTCGTCCTTAGTACACCCAAGACAAGTAGGCACTGAAAACTAATGCTAAACCAGTGACTATATCAAACAATGAACGAAAGAGAGAAATCCAATCTATGGAGCCTGTCTGTGAGCGTATCGCAGGCAGTGGCTTTCGCTTTGGGCTTCGAAGGCCCATTACTATTAATTTACGAGAATGCATCTGCCATTTACCTCCAAGTCTCTGCTGGTCTACCTACCCATCACAGAGGCTGCTTCACTGATTAATTACTAGAGGCTTTCTGCATGCAACAAAGAATTTTACGGAGGCTGTCTGTGAGCGTATCGCAGGCAGTGGCTTGCGCTTTGGGCTTCGGAGGCCCTTCTCGAATAGTTTACGAGAATGCGTCTGCCATTTACCTCCAATTCTCTGTTGGTCTACCTACCCATCACAGAGGCTGCTTCACCGATTAATGACTCGAGGCCTCGTGCGTGCATCAACGGATTTTACGGAGGCTGTCTGTGAGCGTATCGCAGGCAGTGGCTTGCGCTTTGGGCTTCGGAGGCCCTTCTCGAATAGTTTACGAGAATGCGTTTGCCATTTACCTCCACGCCTCTGCTGATGTACCCATCACAGAGGTGGCTTCGCCGAATAGAAGCGAAACAATTGGCAACAATGTCGCAACAAACGAAGACACTGCACGGTGTGCTGGAGTTTGAGATTTGAATCTTTATTTACTCAAAATAAATTTTCATTTCACTTTGAGATAAGTACAATAATAACTTAAGCTAACATCAGAACATAAATCAAACTATACATTTAATAATTCTAAAATAATATGAAACCGTGTATTGAATACAAAACAACAATAAAGTGGGTAGGGGTAATAAAAAATGTTAAACAAGCAAAACAATGTGCACTATTGTATTGTTTCGATACTTGCTGCCGGTCCGTACACAGGTCCGTATTTAATACTTTAATGACAATACAAAAGATTGTAATTTATTGTTATACATTAAAACTATTTATTGATTTTATTTCTTTTGGTAAATTATTGTACCTACATTTGGGCACCTTCGTAGCGGATACATGTATTAGCGTAATTAGTTTAGGGTGTTAGAAGACAAATATTATTTAGTTTTCCGGAGCAAAATCCTCTGGGACCCAGGATCTTGCCAACAATGTTTGGGACAAGAGTGCGGGAAGCTGCAGGTATATTTGTGTACCGTACTATATCATTCCATATACGTCCCACAGCATTTGACGATCCTCCTCTACACTCGAGCGTGCGACTTATCAGTTGTGCATGGTAATTGACTATTACGAATAGTACCCACATGACTACTTAAAGTTAGAGGTGTGCGCTGGGATTGGAGCCAGCGACCAACGTGAGCATGTTGACGGTCATGTCTGGTCCGTTGCCAACAGGTCGCCACTTGCATTTGGTCTATATTAGATTGATGTATCGAACCGAAATCATTCAAACTAATATATTTCCTCTGGATTCCATCTTGTATTCTGGATGATAAAAATTGATTTATACCCTTACCGACCTACACCGACTTATACCTTTCACGTTAAATGTTGCAGAGTGCTTAACAAACTGCAAATACTCCAGAAGACGAGCTTATTTTTCGGAGTATCTTGCGCATTCAAAATTTTCGTCCATCGTTATTGGCTAACAGGTAACTATGGTGACTGGAGAAATTAGTTTTGAACACGCTCCAGTGCCTGGGTATGAACATCGAGCGCTGAACAGGACTACTCAAGAAATATAATATTTTGGACTAGTTTGAAACACAAAGCAGAACTTCAAGGTTCTTGCTACTTGAGGCGTGCCGTCGGGTCGCGTCGCCAAGGAAACTATGTCCTGTTTAGTTCCAGGTATCACTAAGCAATTTAGCTAAACTTTTCTAATATTATACCGCAAAGAGGTTGCATACACTGTCTTCTCTCACAACGTTTCGCAAGAAATCTTCCTAAATAACATCACGGGTATAGATAGTGCACACAAGTTCATACTATTGTTGACCTGATGTGGTAGATTGCAGCCAGGGAGTCCTTACAAGAGAAAAGCAATTTGTTTCCGAAATCAACTAAACATTTTCTAATGACTTGAGAGGGGGAGCCCAACTAGACGACCTCACGGTATCTGACTAAGTACAACAAGTCAACCACCGAACCGGACATTGCAACAGAAAAGGAGAGGTTTGCGAGCTGTGGTTAATCATTTCAGGTCCCTATTGCAGAGCCATCATGTAATGTGGCCGTCTGACAGTCGGGCAGTCTTATCATATGGACTAAAATTTTCGGCACGTGGAACCGCCAGGATTAACTGACCTAATTCTGGCATGCATTCAGCCGGCATTGGCGTTTTCAACTAAGGTCGTTAGTTCCTCAACCATGTATAATTCCATACATCCTACAACATATGAACTCTGCAGAGGGACTTTACTTCCTCGTGGTTCTAACGTGAAAGAAAGCATTTTGGCTACCACTTTCACAGTTTCGAATATTTTACAAACCTATGATATATAATCCATCAATTGGAACAGGTGGATGGACCAGATGGTGTTGTTGCAAATCAAGTGCAAGTTGGTCAACATTTTTTAGCCCATCTATTCTATAAAATTTGACGTCTTATATTATTACTACACAGGTCTGTGTAGTTTTATTATTTGGTAAAAGTTTGTACCATCGATTATTTCGGATGTTAACATAATTAATTTTATGTAGAAATAGTCTTTTTGATTGAACACATTTACTAAATGCCAATTCGTTTGAGAAGCTCAAAGTAGAAAAACAAACCCCCCTTGGGACCCAGCGATTACAAACAAAATCAACAGATTGTGAATCGTTGTTTTAAAGTTGTTAGGTTCTCGAATATGACCACGTATATTTCTCCTAGCTTCAGATAGACGTGTGCATAAGTTTTGAAAAATTTCGCCCTAAATATTGCGTCAATGAATTGATCATTACGTCGTAACTACTGTACTTTACAGCCATGTTGGTTCCAACATGGAAACGAATATGTATTAACAATAAGGTGGGAAAATTCTAAACCATAATAATCCTAACATACATTCTATTGATTGGATTCTAAATGTTATCACTTTACTAGCTGAAAGGCTTGGTACTGAATGTATTAATGCCTTACTTATTTCAAAGGATCTAACCATGGTGCTTCACGAGCAATAATCAGAAACTGAGTAAAGCCGGTTCTTCATACGCAAGTATACAATATATATTATATATGCTTACAATACGTTTTCCAAGTTATATCAAAAGCAAGTAATTGATAAATCAATGCAATTAACAATTCAATATTGCAGCTATTTTTGAGCCTGTTTTATAGGTTTATGTTGAATATTACAAGCTGAAGAATATGTTTATGCATAATATAATTAACACACATTTCAATTTCAGAGATTCATTTTTTCTTTTAAACCTGAATCTTCATCACATAGCGTCGTTACGTGGTCACCAGGAGCTATAAACACCTCTCTCACAGATGCTGTGCATCGTCACATGCTGAATAATGGTACAAGTTTTACATAACAATAAAACTTGTATTATTAAGACAGAGACGATGCACAGCATCCCATTAAGACCTCCTGGTGAGAGACTTCTATGATCCAATATCGTGCGGTTCCCCCACAGGCGATCTCCTAAGACCACGTGACACTTGCTCAACGCTGATTGGTCGAAACGAAGCGGAAGTTACACAAAAAAGGCTTGTATTGAGTAAAAACGGAAAAGGAAGTAAGACGCACTCTCACAGATGCTGTGCATCGTCTCTGTCTTAATAATACAAGTTTTATTGTTATGTAAAACTTGTACCATTTATTTTTAAAGAGTTGTTTATAACGAATAAACATATTTTTCAGTTTTATCATCATATATGTCACCAAAACGGTAGGTCACGTGACTTTGAAAAGTTACGTCACGCTTTATAAATGGTGAATGATCTTAGTGGCAGAGATGAATGAAAATTGTAAATCGTGACATCACACGCTGCACAATGACAGCTTGTCGTGTTTTGTTACATTTAATCAACAGATAAAAAATGCCAAACTTATTTTAGACAATTTAAATATTTATAATTTAGATAAATGTAAATAAAAATACCTATAATTATTGTTTACCAAAAAGCTATCATATGCAACACATTTTATAATTTATTGCCACAACAGTCAAATACCCAATTCATTTGGGATTTGTGTGTGTTTATTACATAATCTCTACAGATAAATATATGTAGCCAACCAATAATGGTATTAATTTAGATTTTAATATTTTTTAGCTTGTTTATATTAATTTTAGCCAGTACAATCCATAGAGAAAACAGTCATAGTAAAGTAAGTTCGCGTGGGAGGAAACAGGCGTGTAGACTCTTCCCGCCAACGAGTTGTCAAAATTGACAAAATCAGGATAAGTTTGTGCTATATTGGACGATCTTGTTTTATAAGAAAGCTTTTTTAAATTAAAAATCAATTTTAATATTTAATAGAGTAATAAAAAAAATGTCGAAAGTGGAGGACAATGAAGAAAATTGGATTGAGAAGTTGGACGAGCTGTGTTCGAGTTTAAATGTTGATCCTGTAGCTGCGAAAAAATCCAGAGATTCCTTTTTGGATATAAAACGAAAATATACATTGGACGTGAGTATTTTTTTTTGTTAAACTCAGTGCGAATTGTATGAAACAACTTTGGCATGCAGGCAACAGATACGTAACTCATATTTTCCCACGTTTTACTTTAATATACAAAGCTGATTTCTATAAACAAAACAATGAATTGTCAATAAATTGCTGTTGTTGACTTGTGTATCTTTAATATGTTATCAATTATTCACATTCACTCACTTAACCAAGCCTAAACTTTTCTGAAGGGTCAAAATAATGTCACTTTTATGATTCCTGCACTAAAACTTTATTAAATATACCACACGGAACTTGAAAGTATTGTCTAGTTAATTTTACAGTGTACTTTTATCATGGATGTAAAGATTTTTTGAGCTAATAACTGTTTATTTCAGGGTGATCCATTGCACTGGATGTCATGTGCATTGTATGTAGCATGTAGGACTTCAATAACACCCACTGTACAGTCAGGGAAGGCACTGGAGGGGAACTGTGTAAGCCTCACCAAACTGTTGAGGCTATGTAACATTAGGTAAGTGATTCTTACATAATATATTTTTAATAAGCTGAAATGTGTGTACAAGTTCATAAAATTGTTTTCAACTGATAACTTTATTAAGTCATAACTCTACCAAATGTAATAAGGGAAAAGGAAAGTAAAAAAAAATATGTATAAAAATATGTAATGATTTAAGAAAAATGGCAGGTACAGAAATAGTCAAAGGCTTTAAAAAGCCTTTGTTAGAAGAAAAAATAATTCAAATCACTAGGAAACATTGTTATAATAAATAATAGACTTATTACTTTTTACATGTGTATTATGTATGGATTATTTTGTGTAGTATAATTTACTTTTAAATCTTTATTTTATTTAGTACCCTTATTTATTAATTAAAACACTAATGATTTTGTGTAATTAATTTTATATTATTTATCTTCCTCAAAAAAAAAATATTGATGCAACTGTTCTCTTTACACATTTAGTAACATTTGAAGCACACAAACTAACCTAAGATGTTCAATTTTCAGCCTTATCAACTTTTTTACCAAAATTAAGAACTGGATAGAGATGACATCGATGTCAACAGACTTCAAAGACAGGATAACAAGTTTAGAACGCAAGTTTGCAGTCTCATCAGTGTTGTTCAAAAAGTTTAAACCAATCTTCCAAGAAATATTCACAGGCTTGGCCAGTGAGCCAGCAAAACCAATGTCTAAAAGGAGATCAAAGTAAGTTTATTTTATTATATACATAGACTCATATACTACATAAGTATACAGTTAAATATGTAGAATAAAACCATGAATGTGGAGACAATATTTTTTTAAATATATCATTTTAAATTTGTCTCTGCCTACTAAAACATAGCCCACTTACACTCTTATTATAAACTACATGTGGTTGTTGTTATAAAATTTAATTAATATTACATAATTATTTAGTATATACTTTTTCAACCCACTGCGTACCAGATATCAAACTATTTTGAGATAAGTTATTTTTTAAATAAAAAGAAAATTGTTATAGAGGTCAAGAAATTGGCTTTCTGTGCCAGAAAATGCAGCTTTAGTTCCCCCATAGATTATTAATTGTATGTGTTACTTGTTTGTCAATCATGTCTTATCTTAATTGTAAACACAGCCACAAAAAAAGACCCAGAATACAGAAGTAATAATGGGTATATAATTAAAAAAAACATAAACATTATTTCTCTCCATTTTTTCAGAATGCACCCATGCACCACAAATGCATTATTTGAGTTCACCTGGTGCCTGTACATATGTGTTAAGGGAGAGTTCCACAACTCGGCCAATGACCTCGTTGACATGTACCACATTTTACTGTCATGTTTGGATTATGTTTTTGCTAATGCTTTCATGGCTCGCAGGATTGACTTGATTAACCCCGGATTCAAAGGTAACTGGGATAGCTTGGCATAGCGCCTAACTGCTGCTACAAATCAATTATTGCTAACAGCCATGAATATTGGATACATTATGATATTTTGAAAAAATAGCCCTCATTGCTGAAGCAGATTGAAGCAAACTAAAAACTACTAGAATTTAATTTTAAAAAATATAGATCATATAAAAACAATTAAACTAAAATATTATATTGATTATTTATGAATAAGACACAGTCACATCTTATTCAAAATTTCTTAGTAATTACCTCTTTGATAAAACAAATAATTGGCAACATGTATTTAAAATTTTACCTATATTTAAAGGTTTACCAAATGACTGGATGAAAGAGGATTTCAAAATGCCGAAGAAACCACCATGTATTATATCAACCTTGTGTGAGATCAAAGATGGACTGTCAATCGAGGCTACTACCATGAAAGAGTACAGGTGGAGGCCTGTTATTGATTCATTTTTTAAAAAAGGAGTAAGCAATACATCATTTATTATTAGATTTTTCTAAGTTAAGACATTCTAAATCCATGCTTAATTTGATAAAACTATATTGTTACCATGAAATAACATTAAATTAACAAAAATTGACATTGCTACAATCATATTCTGCAAAATTACTACTAGAACCCATGAAGAATAGTTGCTAGAAATAATAATAAAACGTGATTACAATACAGCATGGATTTCATAATAAAATTGTCGCGAAATGGTATTTGCAACATTAAAATTTTTTTGTATATTTTTTTCAGATTTTAAAAGGCAATAATGATAATTTAGGTCTACTGGATGTTGGATATTTTGATGTAAATGTTAAATCATTGAATAATTTATACGAAACGTACGTACTCAGTGTGGGCGAATTTGACGAAAGAATATTTTTAGGTAAGTTATTTGAGGTTTTATATTTTAATTTTCTATTTCTTTTTAATTAAATAAAAAACAAAATTATGTCAATTATTGTTTGTCATTAAAAATGTCGTATTTCGTGGTAAATCCAATTTTAACATGTTTTGCGGATTATGAAGGTAATAATTAAAATGAGATTCAATTTAAAGTAAAATTCCCGTATTTTTATATACTTTGATTGTAGAAATGAACAGCAATTTTAATCATATATATTATACTTGTCGGAATGTGCTGACCAAAATGTATATATTCGACATACTCCGTAACGCAGTTGGATAGACGCCGGCAGAAAACGAGTTGCTCGGCCCGCACCAAGACGAATGTTTGTATGATGCACACGTAATTGTTTCGGGTTTGGATGTTGTGGGACCGAAAAGTCTTTCGTGGTTGCTGATAGGACGCAAGACTTTAATCTTAGTGTTAGGTTACCTTATTTATGAGTAAACAGATTTTAAACATTTTTTTTTGATTATGATTTTGCTAAATGTTAGCTTTCGATATAAATAATAAATAAATTGATTCCACACCTAATTGTCATATTTTCAGGGGAACATGCAAATGAACAAATCAATCCTAGGCATAATGCGTACAGAGAGGAAGAATTATCACAAGTTCTTGCAAACTTTGGACCGGTAAGTTGATTTATTTAAATACTCACGCAATGCTAGTTTTCAATATATTGTACAATAATGGTAGTAATTAATATGGAGATTGAGACTATAATGTCGATCAAAGGAGAATACCCATTTTACTATAAAACATGGTATTGGTGCCAAGATTTTTGCTCATTGATGAAACCTACTTTTTGGTGAATGGAAAAAAAAAAATTCAAAAAAAATAAACTAAATTGCGTGACTCAAGCACGGAGTTCTTGGAGACATGAATTTGAAGTCCAGTCTCTCTGGTAGCCCCATTTGTAGTAATAGCTGACGTATCGTAAAATGTGATGATAAATACTTTATTTTATAAAAATGTATCGCCCGGGATACAACAGGAAAACTTTTAGGACAAACCATATAAAATGCTATAATTAATTTTAAGCAGTATCGGTATCAGGGTGAACGATTATATTTTTTACCAATACCATAAATGTGCATTCTCCTTTACAGTAAATGACTAACGTTATGGTGGGTTGTAATCCCTATTACAATAATTTATTTTTAACAGGTCCTAATTAATGAAAATAAGCTTGTAATGGTTATGGGGATTCTATATAGTATATTATATCTTAACATGTTATATTTGTTTTTGTTGAACTGATACTAGTTTGGATAAATGGTTGTAATTAAATATCTGTTTATCCTTTTTTTAAATCCATCACCCATGTTTGTTTGTAATACAGCCTTTAAGCGATAAGACCGCCATTTGTTTTTTTTATATATATTTCTCGTGTATGCATATTGTTGTGTGTCATGAACGGTATATAACAATAGTCCGTCGTGCAGGGCGGGCGCGCGTGCCCCGACACGCCGCTGACGGGGCGGCTGTACCTGTCGCGGCGCGCGGAGGCGCTCACGCCGGTGTCGGAGGCGCGCAACAGCCTGGCGCGCCTCGCCGCCGCGCTGCGCCACGCCAAGCCGCAGCCCTCCGCCGCACTGCGCGCGCTCTTCACGTCTGTACTCCACCACACCCACCTCCCTCACTGGCACACGCACACGAGCACGCACGCATACGTACACACACGCTCTAAACTCAACAATAATTTGCCTAATTTATGTTCAACGAAATAAGAGGTTACGATCCAACGAATGCAATAGCGATAGGTCCCTTATATGCATAACTTTGTCTGGGCAAGTAACACTGCTTTGTCTACTTCTGCAGCCATATAACAATGTGGAAAAAATGGTCTATTTCAATTTCACACAATACGCCAGATGACGTACACAGTTGTAGGACTTAATTATAATAGGTTCTGTTTTCTGTTTGCTTTTGCTACTTATCCCACCGTTCTACCTTGAAGACAAAACAGTCACAAATTAGTATTTGTATTTGTAATATTCTCTTTCAGGGAGTGCGGTGTAAGCGACGAGACAATCAACACATACGTGATACAGCCATGCAACGGTTGGATGAATCAGTTCGCCAGCAGCCTGCGCGAGGCCACCGGCAGCCCCAACAGCGAGACCATCACGTTCCGCTGCAACATGGTCACGTGTCTGTATTACAAGGTCTTTGAACATATTATCAAGGAGGAACACAGGAAGAAACCGCAGATGTCACTGCAGGTATGTACTATATTGTGAGCACCATATTATTTTGTATGTTTAACTTTCACAAAGCTTCTCTGTATAATTTAATATAAATATTTGTATTCGAATTTTACAATCATGTTAACTACTGGTAGATAGAAAAAATATATTTGCAATCTGAAATGGAAAATAATCATTTTTTTTATGCTCACAAGAAAATACCTTCAATGAGAAAGATAGTTGTTTTGTACCACTATTGAAACTGAGGTCTCGTAGACCATTACATAACAAGAGGAAAACACGAGAGCCCTTGCTTTACTGTCGATAGGAGGGGTACCATTTTTTAACAGAAATCTGACGTAACAGGAACTCCGTTCAGCTTATGGCGCGATTTAATCTTCTGCCATGCTGGCCTTACATGAAACAGTGCCTATCCATGGAAAGAATATTACAATTGTTTTATTCGACAGATGCTGCTAACCCAGGAGACGTACCAGCTAACCGTCTACGCGTGCTGCACGGAGATTGTACTGCACGCGTATGGCGTGCATTCAATGAAGTTCCCACGAGTGTTGCACATCTACGGGCTCAGCGCCTTCCACTTCTACAAGATCATCGAGCTCGTCGTACAAGCCGTGTTCGACAAGCTCAGCCGGGACGTCATCAAACATCTCAACGCGGTGAGTAATGCTAAATAACACCTATATTTCGTTTCGAAAAAATAATAAAATAAAGTATGAAGTGGTATGTTAGTCAATTATTTTATGAAAGATAAAAATGATTTAATAAACTTTAAACAGTTTTACTCTTGATTGCGTCACCAATATACTTGTATGTACGTAGATTTTACGGTAGCAACTGTCGTATGCTGGATATATATTTTCGTACTTACGACGCCCACACCGCATATATAGTAGTTGATTGTTTTGACTCTGCAGTCAATAAGTTAATATGTAAAACACATATATGAATTTACGAGTATTTCAAAAATAAGAGTTGCATGACAAAGTATTAATTGTTAATATTGGAAGGTGGAAGAAGAGGTGTTGGAGTCATTAGTGTGGACGTCGGACAGTCCGCTGTGGGACCAACTGAATAAAACACCCGTGCCAGCTTCCTCAGATGTGTCTGTCCATGATTCACCCTACCGGAGAAATAGTAAGTAGTATTTCATTCTTTCTAGTTTTTATGCATAAAATAATAAAGATTTATAGCAAATTATTTAATATAGTTATTGAAGACAAACATTTTTTTATTATTCAGTTAAGTCAAAGATTTTAGTTTTTATAAAAATAGTTTGCGCCAAAAACGACGAAGCTACGTTATATTCATGCAGATAATATTCACACATAAATCATTTCAATATACATTAAAGTTAAGTTTAAACAAAAATTACAGTAATGATTTTATTACAATACATTCCTTATAGATGGTCTTCAATCGCCGCTGTCGTCATCGGATCGCATCCACCACCCTTTGGCTGAGCAAGCTAAGAAACAACTCTTCAAAGATCCTATTAAACCTGGACAGTCACTTCTAGGTAAATAGCTTGTACATTATTATTATAATCATTCAGTTGCAACGTTGTACTAGCATAGATGATGATTTTAGCCTATGTGACTGTATATTTTACAACATTAATGAAATAAAAAATCTTATCGAATCAACAAGTATGTGCTTGCTGAATTGCAAATCTAGGCATAGTGCGATAAGGTTTAAATTTTATTGCTTTACCCAAGGGTTTTAGTCAGCTCTAAATGGTTCGTTTTTACCCGTACCGAGGTTTCCAATGCAACTTATTTTATTACACTTTTTCTTCCTACTTATCTTTAATTTTATCGCACTTTTTCGAACTTTGTTAATATTATTATAGAATGTAATTAAAATAGAGAATTGTGTTTTCAGTGCAAACAAATAACACAGCCCAGAAAGAAAACAACTCTACGCAACAATCACAAAAACCACCAAGCGAAGAAACTACGCCGACATCGACACCCAAGAAAAACAACTCATTAATATTATTCTTTAGGAAGGTAAATATTCTTTCTAAATCGAAGCCATAATGTGTTTCTTTTTTTATTGAAATAAATTCTAATTAGCTGGATGTAGGTAGCTTCCAACAGGCATTATTTGGACATTATTGGGGGGGTGGGGGGTCTTAGGTTCAGCACTGAAATTCATGCTGAAGAAAGAAAAAGAGAGAGAATTTATAATTTTTTGCTGTTATGAACATACAAATGATAAACCAGTATGCCCTTTAGAGTGCTCAATGCAACATTTTGGCACTTTTCATACATGTTTTAATTACTTTTACCTACATACAGGGTATATCAAGACTGCGGCCGAAAACGAAGCCAGGTGGTAGTTTTAGTGGTTACAGACACGATGCAAATAAAAATTTCACCAAAATAGCTACAGATATTTTTTTAGAATTTTTTAAAAATCATCTTGTTTGGGTGGTAAATATCTAGTTTTTGCGAAAATAAACATTTGAACACTTACATACCATTGAGTGTTTAAAATTAAAGAGGTCTATATGATTATTTTAGGCAAACTATGTATTTATAACCCAAATACGACGATAAGTAAAAAAATACAAAAAAAAAATGTCGATTTTTTTTGCAAAATTTTTACTTGCATTGTGTCTGAAGTAACTAATACTACCACCTGGCTTCGTTTTCGGTCGCAGTCTTGATATACCCTGTATATAAACATACATATTTCAAGGACTTTATGTTGCATCATATTGTATAGTAATAATTTATTTGTATCCAGTTCTACAGCCTAGCGGTGGTGCGCATGAACGACCTGTGCACGCGCCTGGACCTGACTGACGAGGAGCTCAAGCGCAAGATCTGGACCTGCCTCGAGTACACCGTCATGCACCAGACGCAGCTCATGCGCGACCGACACCTCGACCAGATACTCATGTGCGCCGTCTACGTCATATGCAAGGTAAATATCCACTCAATCAATACATCGGACAGTGAATCAGGACTAGGAATGGTTTGTCGTCACACGTGTTCTATTCTTCCACCGTAGCGTGAAGAAGCATCTCAATACAGGCAGGTATAATTATATCGAATAGCATGAGACCACCGCCTGCTGACTTTCGACATCTTGTCGGCATTGCCTAAGGTGCAGTGACTTCATCATGGCAGATAAGAAAACACTAAGGTCGAGTCTACCTGCAGGTAGAATACTATCATGCTATAGTGCATCATAACTACTTCACGCCTTCTTAAAAAACTAAATATATAATTATCGTATTCGTTACAGGTATCACACAATGCAACTAACAAGGTGGAGCGAACGTTCGCGGAGATCATGCGCTGCTACCGACAGCGGCCGCTCGCAGACAGCCACGTCTACAGATCTGTACTCATTAAACAGAGCACTAGAGAGAGTGAGTCTTACATTTATTCATTTTATAACATTCTACGAGTGTGTGTGAATGTGAATCTGACGTGGATTTGTTTGCAGGTTCACCCGAGAGGGGAGATTTGATAAATTTCTACAACAAGGTGTACGTGCTGTGCATGCAGAACTTCGCGTTACGGTTCACCGGCAGGCAGAAGGACGTGAGTACATGTCATATTTATAAAAATGTGTGTATGGTTTTAACATTGTCAGTGCCATAGGCCGGTCTGGCTAGGTTGCCCTAGGCGATATTGTTGATGATTGCTCTAACTAGCCATCCATACTCACGCTTTTGACCCTAGACTTCCAAAAAAACCTGCAAAAACAGCAAAAGGAACAAAATACTCTACCCAGTGGCATTGTGTGTGCAGGAGCTGAGCCTGTCGCCGCTGCCGGCGGGTCGCGGCGACGCGGCGTGGTCGCCGGCGGGGCAGCGCGTGTCGGAGCGCCACCAGCTGTACGTGAAGCCGCTCACGTCGCCGCCGCCCACGCACCACCTCACCTACCGCTTCAGCCGCTCGCCCGCCAAGGACCTGCGCGCCATCAACTCGCTCGTGGCCACCGAGACCGGCCTCAAGCGCGCGCTCGACGTCGCCGCGCCCGACGCCAAGCGCGCGCGCCTGCCCGCGCCCGTCGCGCGCAAGCTGCACGGACTCATCACCGACCGACAGGCCATGTAACACACGCACTACTCACCACACGCTTGTGTCGTGGCCGGCAGACACTACGAGAGACGTTTCGGTATCTCAAACACCCACACAAACATTTGGCTCAGTGCGAGGAGGAGCGAACCCGCCGTCTCTCGTTTCACAGGCGGCTTCTAACCAACAGCGCCAGGAAAGCTGTTGTCCAACCATATTTACGACCATCAATTACCTTTTCATATATATACGCGGCTTCCGAGGCCGCTCAAATTGATTACCGAGCTACCTCCCGCGAGGATCGATCGTTGAACTTAACGATGTTACGAAATTAAATATTGTAAATGTGTCGAAATTTGGTTCAGAGGTTGTGGTAATTTAAATGCACCCGTTGCAGCACTATAGGGCCAGTCACATTACACATAGTCGTAAAAACCATACTAACTTTAGCTCTCTAAAGAACTTACTTTCGCGCATAGTACGTGAGACTTTCGGCTTGCGGTGTGTTCGGTGACGGCCTACAATTGGCGTTATTGTTTCATCATCGTTTTTTTCCGTCGCTTTGGCCGTCAGACGGAATTTAACGACGACGAGCGTTTTATTTGTTGCGGATTACTCTTTCTGACAATGAATAAGCATATTGATCTCATTTCTTATTTAAATGTAATATAAAAATCGATAAGCCATAACTTAATCGTGCTCATCGCTCACATGGGATTTAAGTTATGTAATATTGTAGGCTGTGTGACTCCATAGCTATATTTGAAACTACATTGACCTATTGGAGAGGTATTTTTATTTATTCGAATGTTTTTTGTTTTATAATATGGACACGCTACTTGCGTAGATGTGTTAGTGTATGAGGTGTATATTTAAACGTGGGATTTTATATAGCAAAGAATAGTTCATGCTTGTATGTTATTAATAAAACTCAGGCATTTACCGTAGTTAGTGGTTGGCGCATGCAACACAAAAAGGCGGGCTTTTACCAAATCAACCATGATGCCCCATATTTTTTATTAACGGTTTTGCCGCGTATGTACTCAGCAATCCATGAAGTATTACAATTCCGTTAAAAATAATTAAGTGCGAAATCAAATACTCAATACCTTCGTTCAATAAATCCCTCGTTTAAGCTGACATCCCTGTATAAAATCTTAAGAGGTCAGTCAGTAAATATTTTAACCTATTGAAAATGTAAACTTTATCAAATAGTTTAAACAGAACAGTATATTCAAAGATAGTTCCTTAGACATTTTGTTTATTGCAAAGTAAGTTTTATTTTCTTCCATTACTCTTTATATATTAGTTTGTATGTAATCGTAAAATAAATCTAATAAAATCCATTTTTTAACATTAATCAAAATTAATTAATTGTATATTTCGGTTATCATGTATTTCTAATTTTAGGATAATAAAAAAATCTGTATCCCATGAGGTGTTTTATTTTTACCATAATTAGAAGCAACTTTTATTTTTCGGTTTTTTAAAACTTTATTTTCTGACAGTCCTGAATATTTTTTATATATACAGAGTACAGACTATGATCCTGAGTTCACACTTCGCGAATAAAAATGTGCACAGATTAAGGTTTTTTAACAGCCCTGAGATTAAATGAGTCTGAAAATATATTTTGCACGAATGTTACGCATTTGTAGCTGTTACATGTTTTTTATTTTATTTATTTGTACGGAAAATCCTTGAGACCACTGGAATTGAAAACAGTTCCAAGGCATAAGTGTTGTTAAATGAAAACACATAATATTCAGATATATACATATAATGGGTTATGGGATATAGACGTAATAACACACAAATGATATAATGTTAAGCTTATTATATTCAATTTACTTTTACAAGCTAAAAACAAGATTAAATTTGACGTCGGCAGATTGTATGATAGGTCTTAATAAGAAAAAATATTTTAAAGACATTTTAGAAACTTTGGTGAAATACTGTTATAAATGTCAATAAACCTTTGTGATAACGGATTTACGGGGTATATTAAATCATACAACTTGCCGGCGACGATTAATTATTTACTACATATTTGATAACACACACAAACATTTGTTTATAAAGGCAAATATGCATAACATTTAGTTCACGGGGTCCCCTCCAGTATACCTCAATGGCACCAAAACAATTTTCAGTATGTACTTTAAATTGTCATTTGTCTTACAAGATTCAAAATCTAATAATTTAATGCATTTTAACAATAATTATTATAATTCACCATATTACACCTTACAAATATAAATTGAAACAGAATAATGTTGTGCTACAATACTACCAACACTTTACTTTTAAACATCCATGCATGTTTTACGTCGCATAAATATTATAACGTTTTTGACACAATCTTGAAATACACAGATTTCGTTCGTGATCTCTGTATAAATATAACTGAATGATGTCAGTACTCATGAATTACTGCACTGCAGCCCACATACGTACCACTGCAGGGCACGGTCCTCTACAATCGAGAGTGCGATTGCTAGGGCACACCCGTGAATTGTATATTAGTAAATTTAAATTTCGAAATTATACTAGAGCGGACAACGCGAAGAAATTCTGTGCGCAATAAGCACACACCAAGACCGCGAACATCCAATGGAGCGAAAGGGAAGATTCACTGCATTAGTGATAAAGACAGAAACCGGTACGTGTACCACTGTTTTTAATACGCACAATAAATTGTTGGCGGTGTCCCTTCTAATGTTAAATACTACAAGCGTGAGTGAGTGAGTAGAGTGAGCTACATGGAGGAGTCGGTGGAGGAGCGGTCGCTGTGCGCGAGTGCGTGCGCGTGCGCGGCGTCGTGCGGCGCGGGCGCGGCGGCGCGCGGGTGCGCGGCGGGTCAGGTGGCGCGGCCCTTGCCCTCCTTGATGGCGATGACGTAGCGCTGCGCCACGCGCTCCGGCGGAGAGTACCCGTCGGCGTACGACGAGTCCTGGCCGACGCATACATCAACTACTTTGTTACTTACACCAGAACATTACAATATTTTTCTGTATTGCATATAATCATTGAATGAGTAAACAAACGGTTTTAAGTTTAACGTTTAGTTATTGTGATTGTATATACCATACTTTATGCATGTTGTGTCCTTTTCTATTTTATACAGACCCGTTAGCTTAGAATATTATGTACTGAATTGTTTATATGTCATATGTCTTAGTTGGAGACCAATAAATTAGCAAATTATATTAACCGCTAAACATCATGATGCTGCAGGTGCATTATAGAACTTTCAAAGTATTTAGGCGTAAAGAAAGAAAAAGGATACTTATAAGGGTAGATATATACATACCTCAAATAGAACTTCATACGGGTCGGCCGCACTGGCGGGCAGCCTGTTCACGACGGCTCGGTAGAAGCACGTCGTTTGCGGGTACAACGCCATCACTACCGCACCTAAATTCAATACTTATTATTCTTAAAATTTGCACATGGACGAATATGCTTGATGAAATATAAAAATTACAAATAATTTGTCCGTTCCTGTAATTACTTATTTAACAACAAATTCTTAAAAATCATTTGAACTTTATGACAATTTAAATATATTTAATAATGTTACAAAAGACCACTATTGATATATTTAAGTATGGCCCTTGTTTAACAGTGAACTTTCTATAGAATATAGATGATGATGATGAGATATTCCTAGTGACGTCTTTTAAAATTTTGGTTATGGTTTTAATGGTAAATATTTAAAATAACCAAATTGCAATATAATTAATATTTAAAATATATGTGTAGGTATGTGAAATATGTGGTACCCTTTGGGAAGAGCGCGTGTTCGTCGGTGCGCGGGTCGGCGCGCATGAGCGGCAGCGGCACGACGCGGCGCTTGCTGAGCACGTGGCGGTTCTTCTGCTCCTCGTCGATGTCGTCCACCTCGTACTTGCCCTGCGCCGGCAGCCAGCTCACCACCTGCACGCACCATCCATCATTTAAAACGCTAATGATTTAGTAGAATAATGTTGAATACTAAACGGGTACCTAAAACTGTTGTCAGTAAAGAATATTTAATCTCTTTTAATTAGTCGGACAAGTTATGGTTTGTTTGGCTGACTAGCCCAACATGACTATGTAGAAGTGAATCGGTGCTCTTGTCGCCCTGGGGTATCTGGCACTGCTTATGGACTGACGGTCAAGGACGTATTTTAGTCTGCATGCTGGCTTAAGATTTTTAGCAAACCTGTCCGAAATCAATATCAGTGAATAGGCCGGCTTGAAAAACCAGTATTACCAGCATAACTCTTTTGCACGTTTTCCCCTAGTGTAGCAAAAGAGAGTTCAACAGCATTTCTCAAAACGAAGGGGCAGAGTATAGTGTACCTCGGCGAGGATCCAGTTCTCCTCCTTGTCGGAGACGCGCACGAGCGCGGCCACGGCGTCGCCGGCGCGCGCCACGTGCCCCGCGTCGGCCGGCACGGCGCCGCACAGCGCGGGCGCGCGCGCGCCGCCACGCCCCACGTGCAGCGGCAGCGTCTGCGCCGCGCTCAGCAGCATCTTCATCAGCGCGCCGCACCCGATCGTCTCCTTGTTGCCCGCGTGACGAGCCTGCGTGCACATATATATAATAATTGTAGTAGAGTTCAAACAAAAATTGGCTATGGCCAGAAATTAAAGTGCAAGATTATGTTACCCCTCTCAACCGTACTCTAGATCGAAGAGGAAGCTTGTGCCGTGCGTAGGATCGATGAGCGAATACAGTACATTACAGTATTATGTTATGTACTTTCATCAGCAATAAAAAGTTATAAAAATATAACATTTTAATTTCATACTGCAATTAATTAGCTCACCTGTATCCTTCTTTCATTTTTGATGGTGCGTATCTCGTATATTCGCGAGAGCGCGGTGCGCAGTAACCTCTCCTCCTGTTCAGCTGCAGTCAGTCCCGACTTGTACAAATTCTTCAACTGCATCAACTGCAAAAAATAATTATACTGCAGCACTCATATGACATTTAAAATCGATTGAATTGTTGCATTGCGCAGATTTTACAAAGAAAATTTATACACTAAATATTTAAGTGGAGCAGTTAATCGCTTAAGACAAAGAGAAATTATTTCCTAATTTCTGTTTCCAATGACACAGAATTTGTACCTTATAGTAAGGTCAAAACTATGTATGTGACAGTTGGGTCTAAATATTTATACCGGGTTTATCAATACTACGACCGAAAACAAAGCCAGGTGGTAGTTTTAGTGGTAAAAGGCACAAAGCAAATTTCGCAAAAAAAAAAGCGTCAGTTTTTTTTGCAATTTTTAAAATATTATTGTGTTTAATGGTTTTTTAGATTTACGCGAATGTTACACATTGAAATAAAACTATTTTATACGGATTTTATCGCGATTTGGTTTAATTTTAACATTTTTCAACTTCAGTCCGCCCCGTGATCACGAAAGCTGTAAAGTAATCGAAACGTCGCGTCGGGAAGTTAAAAAATTTAACCAAATCGCGATAAAATCCGTATAAAATAGTTTTATTTCAATATTATTGTGTTTGGAAGGTAAATACCTAGTTTTTGCGAAAATAGTTATTTAAGCCCTTGTACGCAAGACCAAGTATTGCGTTTTTAAAAATAAAAAGGTGTACATTATTATTTTAGGAAAATTATGTATATATCACACAAATACGACGATCGGTAAAAAAATAAAAAAAAATACATTGAACATTATTTTGCGATATTTTTAGTTGCATTGTGTCTGAAGTCACTAATACTAGCACCTAGCTACGGTTTCGGTCGCAGTCTTGATATACCCTGTATAATACACACCAAGTAGGCTTGCACAACAGTTCAATTCAAAGTCTATATTGTCATTTCAAAGGAAAATTATTTGCGGTACTAGCAGTATCTCTGCCTTTCAAGTCAGGCATGGACAAGTGAGTTAATGTAAATAACAATCCATATACCTGTTGTGAAGATCCAGACGAGTCTTCAGAGGACTGTGTTGATTCAGCAGCTTTCTCTGCTCTTAGTATAGACTCTATGCACTGTTCATTTCTGGCTCTTTCAGCCTCAATGTCATATATCAACCTGTGTAATGATCTCAGACGCTCCTGAAAAATACAATATTATTTTTAAAAACATGAATGAAGAATTTTTGACAATTTAATTAAAAAATTTAAATGGTGTGACCTAATAGTTGTGTGGTTAGATATGAACTTGAAGACTGATAAGGGAGGAACCTAAATAAATGCAAAAACATAAATGTGGCAATCTATTTTTGCCATATAATCCAGAAACCCAACATACCATCCACCTAAGAAAAATTTCAAACAAAATAATTCTAGAACCAGAAGCCTATCTTTAACTTATTGACTATGGTAATAAGACAATATGTTGTAAATTCTTGGCACAATTCATGAGAGATATCCACATACCAGGTGAGTATACAGGAAACCATGTCGAATAGGTAATGAGTATTTAAGTAGATCATTTCATGTTTTAAAACTGCAGGCAATGTGATAAACTATCATTACTTCACATTTTCCTGCCTATGTCCATCATAGAATAATAGTTACCTGCACTTGTTGAGCAGCCACATCAGCTGTTAGGGGCATGGTTCTCTGACAAATGTGACAGCTTCCAGCTTAGATATATTGTATGGAACCAGCTAACAGCTACAATTATCTATTGAAACATAAAAAAAAATTAAACCTAGTTAATTACACCTAGTATTAGGACTCCTTTAAACCATAGTTCCCTCCCCAAAACATTTACAACGCATAAACCCACACAGTTTCTTAAGTCTGTTTCTGTTGCAAGTTGCAGTAGGAAGTTTGCTGGGCTATGTTAAAAAAATATAAATATTGAGAATTTGCAAATTCATAGAATTTATACAACAACAGGTCTATGTGGAGATCCATGAGGGAGGCCTATGTTCAGCAGGGGACTTCCTGTGACTGAAGAGACAGAGAGAGAGAATTTATATATTCATTTATGAAGCAAGAAAACTTAGATGAAAACGTAGTCAAATACTAACAAAAAGAATGTAATGCGAGAATATAATAATATAGGTATATTATTTAAAAACTTTATTGAGCTTTCATCCCCATCACATTTCATTTTTAAGATCAATAGAGACTTACCGAAAGAATAACTTTATACCAATTGATAAGAAATACCATAACCAACAGACAGACATACAACGCCTGTGGATAGCGTACCACCTGATTTTGATGCTCTTTAATGAACAATCTGTTATGTTTACTCTGCACAAAAAATAGCACAAAAATCAGAAAATGCAAAATGTCAGTTTTGTTTACGTCGTAACCTTTTAATTATTATTTAGAAAAGGCATACAAAACGCAACTATACAGCCTCTCTGACTCTTTCCAAAGAACTAAATAAGAAGGATCTTATATCTAAGGATCTTATAACTGGGTATTTGACTGTTGTGGCAATAAATTATAAAATGTGTTGCATATGATAGCTTTTTGGTAAACAATAATTATAGGTATTTTTATTTACACTTATCTAAATAATAAATATTTAAATTATCTAAAATAAGTTTGCCATTTTTTATCTGTTGATTAAATGTAACAAAACACGACAAGCTGTCATTGTGCAGCGTGTGATGTCACGATTTTCAATTTTCATTCATCTCTGCCACTAAGATCATTCACCATTTATAAAGCGTGACGTAACTTTTTCAAAGTCACGTGACCTACCGTTTTGGTGACATATATGATGATAAAACTGAAAAATATGTTTATTCGTTATAAACAACTCTTTAAAAATAAATTAATAGTTTGAAGAGGTATAGAGTGATTATATCTAGACTTTAAAACACTTTTCAGAAATTAGTCAAATAGCCAAGTTCGAGTACTTCGTATAATTTTATGCTTATTATCGTAATACTGCTCTAGCTCTCAACAATTTATAAGGTAGCGTTTCTTAGTAGTGTTAAGGCAACTAACAACTCCTGATTTAAATGTTATTCAACGTAAAATCTTTTGTAGCTTTATAAATACTATAAAAAGCCCCATATTACTACTACAACAATATACATAAAACTTATATGTAATATATGTTCAATATTATACAATAAAATTGGGTATTTGACTGTTGTGGCAATAAATTATAAAATGTGTTGCATATGATAGCTTTTTGGTAAACAATAATTATAGGTATTTTTATTTACATTTATCTAAATTATAAATATTTAAATAATCTAAAATAAGTTTGCCATTTTTTATCTGTTGATTAAATGTAACAAAACACGACAAGCTGTCATTGTGCAGCGTGTGATGTCACGATTTTCAATTTTCATTCATCTCTGCCACTAAGATCATTCACCATTTATAAAGCGTGACGTAACTTTTTCAAAGTCACGTGACCTACCGTTTTGGTGACATATATGATGATAAAATTGAAAAATATGTTTATTCGTTATAAACAATTCTTTAAAAATAAATTAATAGTTTGAAGAGGTATAGAGTGACTATATCTAGACTTTAAAACACTTTTCAGAAATTAGTCAAATAGCCAATTATTATATGTCCATTAATAGAGCTATTACTCTTACTATTTATATTTGAGTTCTGACTCTATGATCTTTTGATCACGCACGCAAGCAGGTGCTTTTATTTATCAAGTAGAATTTTCAGCTAGCAACACTTGTAGTTGTTTGGATTGGTTGGTGTTAAATTTTTTGATATTTTGAAATAAATCTGTAAATATCACGTAATTACTGTAGTGTTTATCAAATACTAATATTTTTTGCGAATATAGAAAGCGGACATTAGTTCATGTGTACTATATTTTATAAGTAGGTCATTATTATCCTAACGGATTTGGTTACCGGTACGTCAGTATCATCATAATTATCAAATTATTTACGAGTTAGATAAATATAGTGTTTGCTATTGCAATTTCAGGGTGTTGAACTAGTGTGCACGGCTAAGTGTAGAATTCATGACCGAGACCGCCGGTGGAAATGGCAGAAAATGATGATTATTTAGATTCGATTGACAACAATCATTTAGACGGACCCAACGGTTCCCTGAACATGACTGACAGCAGCCTCGGGGTAAGCGCTATCATGCAGTATTTACGTTAATAAGTTTGTTACGAACGCTCTTGCGATAAGAAAAACAAGTGTTGTTATTGTTATTTGGTAACACGAGACGGCTCAATAATCACAACATTTTCATGTTATTTATGGACACCGCGACTTTCTAATCATTAATGTTTAATAACTGTGCCTTAATGATCAACTCGTCTTGTGGTAAATAACGCGAGTAACAATAGTGCGGCATGATATAATGATTATGGTGCCAATAGTATTAACAATTGATTGCTTCTTTGGCTGTACTCATTTTTGGCATCAAATATATCACGTACTAGAATTCCTCAAGTTATTCTTATAAGTGTAAATTTGGTTGTAATATATTGAGTATTTGTGCATAAATAACTATTAACTGGTATACAATGAATTGTTGAAGTCAATGTAACTGCAAACAGATGATTATTTCATGTACCCGTGCTGTGTGAATTAGTGTGGAACAAACTTATGATAATGTGGATGCTTTCATTAATATTTGACATATAATTTATGTTGGGAAATAATTTATAACAATTGTCCGTTGATATTTTATTATACAAACTAGACATTAGTTAATTATTGCCTATATTACAATATAAGGTACAAAGTAATATTGAGTAACTAAAGGATAATGTAGTGTTACCCTGTAATATGTAAGGTTCACTATGGTACCGTTTTGTTATTTATTTGCATATTTAAATATTGTTTACTGACACAAAGTCACTCAACAGATGAATTTCTGATGCCACGCCAGCATGTTGTAATTCATGTCATCCTTAGGGAACTGTGCAATTTTCCAGGATGAAAAGTGCATGACATGATCAGCTTATATACATCCCACTGCAGTACTCATGCCTCCTCACATTAAAGGAAGGGGTTTGGGCGATATATTCCACCATGATGCCCAAGGCGGATTAGTTGACGGTTGGATTTGTAGACTACTGGCCAGTCTTGTGTCTGACTTTTCAAGTCATCCATTTTGTGACACAAGTTAAGGACTGCTGCCATTATACAACAACCGGAGTCCATGGAAAGTACCCTATGTGCTAATTTAGGATAGTCTATCTGTGTTTATTTATGTGCTGTAAACAAAACACATCAACAGTAATTATGGTAAGACATTGTTCCAAATGTCTTGTTTATTCACAATTTATAATGCATCCACAAACTGCAGTTCTGTGCTTTTTTTGTTAGACAATGGACCATGCTGTTTGTTTTGTTACTTGTTTGAATGCATATAAACAATAGGTACTGTTATTATTTTGTTGATTACATAATTTTTACAGTGACATTTAGTTCATAGACTCAGACTTGCCTTGTTTACATGTTATTGCTATAATTTTACATTTGATATTATTATTATTTTGTAATCTGTGTTACCTGCGGCTATGCTCTTTGATTTATTCTATGAAGATCCTGTCCTCTGTACTATGGCACATAAACTATGCATGCTCAATGTGGTAGCGATTAGTTGTTTGGCGGCAGAGTTATAAGGTAACAGTCAGGTTTTCTTGTGTAGGGTGGAGATGAGGCTGCGGGTGGC
This sequence comes from Deilephila elpenor, assembly GCA_949752805.1. NCBI lineage: Eukaryota > Metazoa > Arthropoda > Insecta > Lepidoptera > Sphingidae > Deilephila > Deilephila elpenor. Next base: position 8,593,894 of record OX457112.1, read on the forward strand.
GAAGTGCCCGACCTGGCCGCCATAAAGGCGCGGGTGCGGGAAATGGAAGAGGAGGCGGAGAAACTGAAACAAATGCAAACAGAAGTTGACAAACAAATGAGCATGGGAAGTCCACCTGGTCTCAGTAAGTGGAACAAATTTTCTTAAAAAAATAAAACAAATCGATTTAGATTCAAACATTAATAATTTTATTTATTAACCAGCGAGTCCATTGAACATGTCTTTGGAGGAGAAAATCGAAGCAGACAACAGATCTGTTTACGTTGGCAATGTGGACTACGGAGCCACTGCGGAGGAACTAGAGCAACACTTCCACGGATGTGGATCTATTAATAGGTAAGATTTAATGTTATAAACTGACCTGTATTGAACTCTACTGTAGATGGCTTGAAACAAATGCGTGATTTGAGCGTGGTAATGCGGGCGCGAAACTCATGTATATCAGTTATAATATTAGCCACAATAAAATCGAATATTATGAAATCGTTTGCAGTATATTTAGATGGTAATGAATAATTGGCGATTTCTTAAGACGAAATTTTAAACTTGTGAAGTAAATGTAAGATGTTTTATTGTAGCCTTTTATTAAATACTTTTGATAAAATAAAAAAATAAATTAAGTTTTTAGACATAACTGTGGTATTTATCTATTCAAACTATTTGCTTTCTAAGGTGCTTGTTTCGCGATAATCACTGATACTACCAATTGTCTTAATTTGGAGTTGTCACATTACCTGTTACAAATTTTAAGATATTTTTCACTTAAATAAAAAGCTGCAACATCACCAGCTTTGTGGTACGCCCACATTGACTCGTAAACTCAAAATATGAAATGGATACATGGCAAACATTTATGGGCTAGTAGTGTTCTACATAGCAGTCGGATTATTAAGAACTTATGTACTAAAATAGTACTTTGATAAATATGTAAAATTCGCTTATCTGCAAGAGGCCAGCAAGTTGAAAGATGTCCTAAACCCACTGAATAGAACTCTATTTGAAAGGACTCACTTTGGAAGCACTTGACCCCAGGCAATAATGGGCTAGTACAATACCATATTTTAATTTTCTGCACATATGCATTTATATACATTGTTATGTTCCAGGGTTACAATATTATGTAACAAATTCGACGGTCATCCCAAAGGATTCGCGTATATAGAGTTTGGGGACAAAGACAGTGTACAGACAGCTATGGCAATGGACGAATCATTATTCAGAGGGCGACAAATAAAGGTGAGTCAACAATTTATGTACGGATTATATTAATAATTCTTTAAAACATTACTAACCATTTTTGTTGGTAGTAAAGTTGTGCTCTTGATAATACAAGGAGTCAGCTTAACTAGAGCGGAATTGTTTCATAGAAAAACAGTGTGGAACCAACTTTTTTGTTGCGTTCCGTTGGTCGGGTAGAATTCCTGGGTGCCCTCTAGCTTATAGCGAGATATTTGTCGCCATCCGAATTGCAACCACTGCAACTAATGATCGAAAACTTAATAAATATTATTCCGCGCAAGTGTGTCGCGTTTTAAGTTAGCGGAAGTGTTAACGAATTCTCACTGGAGGAAATCTTCCTTAGTTTACATTGTAGGCACTATCCTGTGCTAGCTAGAAATGCAAGCCACCTCCAACAGGTCCCTGTGGGGCAATTCGTAGGGATGTATATTTTCGTCAGTGCACAATAGTTTTAGCTTCGTTAATGATCAAAATTCATTCAAAATTAAGCACCATAAGTGTAAAAATGTAAATATTGTCAGTACTTTCATAAATGTCGCGTCGTATTTGCAGGTGATGCCAAAGCGCACGAACAAGCCGGGCTTGTCGTCGACGAACCGGCCGCCCCGCACCATGCGCGGGCGCGGGCGCGGCTTCCGCGGCGGCTTCTCGCCTTATTACTCCGGCTACCGACCCGTGCGCCGCGGCAGGTACACTCCCTACTGACCCACCCCAACCCACCCTCCACCACCCTCCACACACATCCCTGCACTACTGGTAACGGTCCGCCTCTTGCAACTGCCATTATTGATACACTAACATAGCACACCATACAATGTATGTGCCACATACCCATGCAAATATGTCTACCAAATTTTGTACTATTACCTGCTGTGTAGTATAAGTCTAAAATGCAATTGTTAAAAATAAGTCACGATCGTGTACAATTGATGCTAAAATTTATTCATTAACACATAAGTGGAGGTAATAATTGCAGTTGCAATCCGTTGTAATTAGTTTCTATGAGGCTTCTAGTAATGTCTTGTTACTTTGTGTTTGCTAGCTTCTTTCAATTACTTTTTCATTTAGCGGAATCTTAATTTTTATTTCAAAATATGGTAGATACTTTATTGTATTATTCTTTATCGATGGACATTTATTTTTCTCTGAATGACTAAGAATGTAATCCGTTTGAAGGATTGTGCATGCTGCAACTATGTATATCTTATGTATTATGGCATTGTTAGTTTCATTGGTAATTGGCAAATTGTTATTAGTAAATGGAATTATTATTCTGTAACCATAATGTATTGGGCTCGAAACTTTTATACGTATTTATACATTTTTTTGTAGAAAATTGAGACCTAATTGAAAAGTAATGACACTGTTAAAAGAATTTTATATAAATTATATTGTAACATTCAATACATAATCTGTAAAATTAATCTGGCATTCTAGTAATTTCGACATTTGTCAATCGCGGCTAGATATTCACACATCAAAATTGCTTCATCGAAGGATTGTCTATATTTTTATTAAAAAAGACGTTAAGCTAATAAAACCAAACAAATAATTATAAAGATTGTTTAAAAAATGAAAAAGTATAAACTATACACTGTTCAAAATAAAGTTTGTGATAAAAAATATGTATTTTCAGTATAACCTTCTCCTATCTGCATTCTGTATTTCTATGAGAATCTATAACTATCGTCTTGATGTTTTGGCATTAAATTTGAATTGTTGGAATGTACTTGCAGCATTGAAATGGTCAACATTGGAGTTTCAAATACTTTGTCTTGAGGAAGTAGTGATTTTACACGATGATTTTATAGCGATCTATGTAGTGTTAAACATGGCACCAAGAGAGTAGAGTAGCTGTTGGTTGCATGGCCATGTAGAGCAGCGGGCGGGGTGCAGTGGTAGTGAATAATGGCGTGGCTTGTTTGCAGAGGCTACAGGCGCGGCATGTATTACTCTCCGTACTGAGTGCGGTAGAGGGGGGGCGGTGGAGCGTGCCCCCCGACTAGACCCGCCGCCACCGCCACTGGACTGTAGCGTCGACTCATTGTACACTTGTGTCAACTCATAGATCACGCCGACATCAATATAATGACTTTATTTTGTAATTAAACATATTGGTATTAGGATGAACTGACACTTAGGGTATGTTGTGCTGTTTTGTATTGTAAGAGTAATGATGCTTATTGCGTTATGTTGATGAGTCCGTTATGATTCGTTTTATAAGTGATTGTTTAACTTTGCGATCGGTCCGGTAACATAGCAATACTTATGTTAGTGCGACATCTTTGTGAAGATATAATTTTGTATTTCGGTAATTGAACTATTTTCATATTGTAAGGTGTCTAGACTAAATATTATGTAAAAACACGAGGAGTATGATATTCATTAGAACTGCTAGTTCAGACACTAGTTACACGATGCGATTTCATTCACAAGTTCTAGATAAAATTGCAGTAAGCGCTGAAGGCCTAATTGCGTCGTGTGAACGAGGTTTACTTGTAATGAGCTAATTCCATGTACCTCATTAGATAAACTATCAATTTATTTAATCTCATTCTATGCCTTATGTTAGGAATTCAGTCCCAACTTTGTGTAATTGATCACTTACTCGGGACATTAGTTGCTCCAATGTGACAATGTGATTATAAAATATATATGAACGCAGTGACGTTCTCCGTTATTTAATTAAAAATGTCGTATTCTTAAATTAAATCACGGTACAAAGTATTATAAAGCCTGAAAATTTGGGTTATGCGCAAGGAGGTTTTGACAGACAGACTGACAGATTTTAAAACTATTCACATGACTGTACTACAATTCTACAATCTGCACAGTTTTGATTGATAAAGCAGTGTATATCGTTATTTGTTTAGATGTATTTTTGTTGAAAGCCCAGTGCTTGCGGCTATTGGTAGGCACAAATGTATTACAGCACAATTTTGGAGACATTGATGACTTGTGAGAAAGGACAAGGAAAAATGTTTTGCGGTATTTTTATGTGGCAAGTTGTAAAAAATGTCCTTATCATTAGCACCTAGCGAGTATTTTTAGATATATTAGCAACTAAAATTGTTAATATCTTGGTGTATAAAAGTGTTCCTTAAAAATATTCTTATTGCTGTACTAACTTCTTACAGGGCTTACCAGTAAAAACCTTTGTTGCGCAAAAGTAAAATATACACTTTTAACTGGCAACACTTAATAAGCTTCCATCGGCATTATTCAAGGGGCGTGACTTGTGGTCCAACGTCTTTCCACCGTGGAAGTTACTACACATGAGTATGTTTCAGTGTATATGTTACAAAATGTTAACAAAGATTTTTTTCGTTGTTTGAATATCATTGATTTATTGTTTGTATTTATGTGATAAGGTGTAGGAACTTGAAACCATGTATACCATGAACTGTGTTGTGATACATGGCTAATTCCCATATGAATGTAAAGACAATGCCAACAGTGTCAAATCTCCAAAACTGTGTATTAATTAGAGATGATACCAACTACTGTCATATCTTTGAGTTGATGTAATCCTGTAGCAAACAGTTGACACTACGAGACATGAGATTTTTATTTTCAGTTGGCGTTTTCAAGACTACTTAATAGTTCAGTTTTTCACAACTGCAAGATATGTGAAAAAATTACACTGTACAAACTGAAAACTCAAGTTTCGTAGTTTCAATCTTTTAGATAGATAAATTAGTTGTTTTGTAAACAAACTGGTTCCATGTATGCCGTACAAGTGTTATATTCAACTGTTATAAAAGTGGACAATTAGGATATATGTACATAAGTACTGATTTATTTGTTCACATTGTAAAATACATATGAATTAATATGAAAACAGCATAACTATGAAAAAATGAAAGCAAAATGATTCTCGGAAAAGGATAAAAAAATAATTTAAGAATAATTTTTAAGAGCTGATTTGTTGTTTTATTTATTTACCTTCGCCAAAGTTATATTAGGAATGAAGATTAATAAAAAAATTGCTTAAAGTATTCTAAAATACAACAGACATGGGGCAGCTGATTCACCTAATCGAAAGTAATCAGCGTCATTTGAGTCCGCTGACAATTGAAGAATCTTATTATAATTACCGCTGCCTATAAAAATAAAACTAAACAATAGAAGTTCATTCTTTGTGGATGGACAGAGAACGTGTAAGAAAAAGTAAGTAGGTATTGTTAATATCGTAACCGCCGTAGTTTCGGTCCTGACGACAAAACACTGGACATGTGTGCAGAGGAAACTTGTTCTTACTTATTTCCAACACCGAGTTTGTTGACGGTCCATAGAAATGGGTACGATTACAGGCTACTTAAAAGAGACTATGCTATGGGTATCATTTAACATGATGTTTCAGCTTTTTAATATTAAAATTGGCATTTCACTGACAGAAACATATAATGATATTGAAAATTAAGGATAATATCTGATAATATGCAAAATTACATACACAAACTCACGCCTTTTTCCCGGAAGGGGTAGGCAGTTGTGTTGCCCACGTTTCAGTTTCTGTGTTCCGTCCCACAATGTGGTAGGAGCGAGCCTATCGCCACATTGGGCTGAAATTTCTGACTCCGGACTGTTAATTAATATGAAAAGAAAAATCCAACATTACTGTCCAACCTAGGATTCGAATCCGAGACTTACGACTACATTAATTAATGTTGTACAACTGCCCCACCCATGCGGGGATAGAACACGCGGCCTGTCGTTTCACAGCCGGTGTCTAACCAACTACATCATTTTCAATATCTTTTAGAATAAAATACATACCTATATGTGGAATAAAATGGGATTTAATTGGATAGGGAAATATGAAAATAGCAGGAAATTAGCAACCCAAATTTAAAATTTCATGTTTTATCTGTTTCATAGGGCTAGCAATATGGTAAGTACGCACTTACTTTAATTTATTTTAAATTATTTTTTTAAGTACGCACTATGACCACCACGCGGTGGTCTGTTGGTAAACAGACCAAACGCGATTGCCAACATGTTCACGTGTGGTCGCGGTTGAAATCCCAGGGCACATTAGAACGTAGTGATTACTTACTCTATGGGGCACACTACTGACTTTTCAGTCATGTGTGTATTGATAGTCAATCACCACGCACTATAACGGTGAAGGAAAACATCGTGAGGAAACCTGCATAACATAGAGATTTGTAATAATTTCTATGGTATGTAAGTCTGCCAACACCAATGAGCCAACACGCACTAGGCCAGCGTGGTGGATTATATGGCCTAACCCCTCTCAATCGTGCTCTCGATTGTACACACAGATTACTATTGTACAAGAGGCTGTGCCCTTTAGTGGGACGTATATGGACTGATACAGTACAGGGATAGCAAAATGTATCGATATATGTAACTTATCGAGATTTTTCCTGATATCAGTATAATTTCAAAAAGTGCAAGTGTTCCCAAACATTTTTAGACATACATACATACATAAACTCACGCCTTTATCCCCGAAGAGGTAGGCAGAGGCGCCACCAGTTGTATGTTCAGTCCCACGATGTGATAGGGGGCGAGCCTATCGCCATATCGGGCACAAATTCCTGACTCCGGGCTGATTATGAATAGAAAAATCCAATATCACTTTGCCCGACCCGGGACTCGAACCCGAGACCTCAGCTTTGTAACCCTACCGTAATACAACTACGCCACCGAGGCAGTCATTTTTAGATTCATATGTAATATTGAATAAATTCTACTCTGCAAATTTTATTGCAATTAAACAAAGTATTTAAAATCTGAAAACAAAAATCGCACTAAGTTAAGTGCAATTACTACGTTCATTGCAGTTTAGTAGCTCATTATTCAATAAGAAAACTGTTTTATTATCGACTAGCTTCTGCCCGCTAACTTCGTCTGCGTGATTAACTTTGTTTAAAAAAATGTACATGTATAGATTATTTGGTATTTCTCATCCCGTCCCGTCCCGTCCCGTTATATCCCGCCCGTCCTATCTCATTCTCACTCAAGGTATATAATCCACGCCCATCGCATCCCTTTGAGTATAAAAAGTAACAAATATATCGGATTTCCGTCCTCATCCCACGGGAATACTTAATTTATCTGGATAAAATGTAGCCTAAGTGTTAATCTAGTGTTAATATGGGGAATATTAGTTTTTTCATTTATCTTCCATAATACAAAGAAACATCCTGTATGTAAATAAGACATTTGCCAGTTTTTAAGTTGGACTTGTACCTATATAACTGTGAAACCGCATCTCATTTCGTCTTGTAGTTTTTGCGTTATGCGCAAGTAAATAAAAAGAAACACCCTGTCTATAAATAAAATATATACCAGTTTTCACACTGGACGTGCACAAATGTTACTGTGAAAACTGCATCTCATTTCGTATGGTAGTTTTTGAGTAATGTGCAAGCAAACAAACAGAAACATTCTGTATGTAAATGAAATATATACCAGTTTTTGAGTTGGACCTGCACCAATGTAATTGTGAAAACTGCATCTCATTTGGTGCGGTAGTTTATGAGTAATGTGCAAGCAAACAAAAAGAAACACCCTGTATGTCAATGCAACATATACCAGTTTTGGCTTCTGTTGCTGTTATAAAGACCCCCCGCGTTAAAATTTCTCAAATATCTTCCATGTACAGACATCGACCATTTACATTTTTATTATAATTGTAATTTTTTATTATAATTGTAATCTAATACGTATAGATAAGTCGATGTTTTGTTGACAAGTCTACTGACTGGTTTTTATTGTTATGGATCAAATGTCAGTTTTAGGCTGTATGGCTTAGACTTTTGCCTTTCCTATAGGATAAATTGAAAAACAACAACATCAAATGTCAATTTATATTGTCAAATAAACAAGAATTTTTTATCCAGAATACAAATAAAACTAGATTTTTTGCTTTGTACTTAATTGTAGTTAAAGATGACGGCAATCGGACCCGAATTCTATAAATTTTTGGCGAAGTTAGAAGAAAACGGGGATAAAATAGTTACTGGGCTTTCACCAGAGCAACCTCCTAATTTTCAGTATAATGCAAGTATCTTAGGTTTTTTTTACTATTAACCTATTAGTATTAAAGAGTTCGTTACCTCTCTTTATCTTGATGGATTTTACACATCTGGACTCATGTTTTTACGGTTAAACTCGATTACACTACAAATTCGATAATCACTTTGTTTTAAACAATTCGAAATCTTTTTTAAAGTAGTAACTATTTATAATGTATTTATAATGACTAGGGGTCGCCCGGCGGTCGATATTCGACCGTAATTCACATATACGCTATTGTTATTAATTTTAGAAAAGTATATTTTGTACACAAATAAATAGAACTGTGACACTGTATATGAACAACATTTAGAAGTATATAATTACAAATACATTGTTTTTATAATATCTAGATACGGCACCAAAGTATCAAAAATTATTAATCATTTTTGGATGGTGAATACAACACTAATGCTTAATTTGAATTTATTCCCCAATGCAACTAAATAGTATCACTTATAAATGCAATGTTGTTTATGAAAACCAAAAATGGTTATTACAATGCGTGTACCCTGGTAATAAGCATCAATAAAGCATACATAGCTATGATAATATGACTATCATAAAGCACACAATAGGTATTTGTACAGCCTACTCTAGCCTTGTGTACAAGATCGTTTCCAAGCAATACAAGCCCAGAGCTTAGTTTAAAATTGGCAAACACAATTTGTAATAACTGTTTTCTACACATTTTGTATCAAGGTAATATTTTCAGAATTCAACATGCTCTGTTTGCAATGGATACTATGGTCCTAGTTTTGGTGAACCAGTATGCGTGACGTGTCATGCATTTCTGTTCCCTGACTTCCCTTCTTATCTCCCCACAACATACTTCTACAATGACAAAACAGATGACGGTGACTCTGGAAATGATGAACCTTCAGACTTGAATTACAGTTCAGATCGAAGAATCAATAAACTGTTTCCACCACTATGGTATTATAGAGTAAGTATGTTTTCATTACTTTTCTTAAAACTTAGACATTATAAGGAAATATAGATGAATAGAATGATGTTTGTGGAGATCTACAGCATTGCATATCTGCTCAGGAATGTGGACTGTGTATTATCACAATGTCTCTGGTAACATAACAATAAACATTCCACTTTTGCCCTGGATGTTTATCTAGGAAATGACATGAGTGATGTTTGATAGCTAAACATATTGGGTAAAAAAGCTTCTATCAACATCTTGGGAATTCTAGGCTATAATTCCTAGCAATATAATTCCTTGTCTTAATTCCTTCAGCATACCATTATAATTGTGTCTACTAGTATAAGAGATCAAATTCTCACTGATGACTACTCTATTTAGTATTTGGACTGTGCCACACTTGGGTACATCATACTTACAGTTCTTACTTACTTGTTGTTCCAGTACTTACAGTCAGTACTTCCAGTACTTACTAGTTGTTCCAGTATAGAGAAGCCCTTTAAATACCGTATACAAGATTTTCAGTTTTTAAACAGTATTTGTGTTGTATCAAAGAACTCCCTAGACAGCGAGACGAGCCCGGAGGACGAGGCGAGTCGCGCCAGCAATTCAGGCCCAGGGCCCAGCAGTAGTAGCGCGGCTGGGGGTGCGGGCGGTGCGGGCGGCGCGGGCGGCGCGGACGAGCCCGCGGGGCGCGGCCACCCGCCGCCGCCGCCCAGCCTGGCGCGCTCGCTGCAGGCGCTGTCCACGCCGCGCCCGCCCGACACGCTCGCGCCGGGACTCGTCGAGCAATTGCCTTCCGAAGGTGAGCCCATAAATTCTATTCAATTAAGAAAACGCGTGCTAAAAACCATTTTCCAAAGGTATATGTTCAATGTATTTTGAAAATGAGATCAGAGTGCATTAGTTTAGCGATTAGGCTACAGTAGAAGCGATGTGTGAGCGGGCAAGTTGTGTGGTGTGGCAGTGCTGCTGTGCATCTTCAGCTACCTGGACGACATGTCGCTGTGCGCGTGCTCGCTGGCGTGCGCGCGCTGGTGGCGGCTGGTGCGCGCGCGCGTGCCGCCGCAGCGCTGGGCGCACTTCACGGCGCGGCGCTGGCCGCTCTACCGACACCTCACCAACACATTCGACTGGCACAAGGTACTGGTACCAAACCAACACACTCAACTACCTGACAACATACCTACAGCATATTTAGAGACTCTTGCTTTAGTGTAGGTTCTTAGGTCTCAAGAGCCTTCGTGGCATTCTTTCAATATTACGTTTCCAAAGTCGTAATTTCATGGGGGAAAGTAAAGGTATAGAATAAACCGTTAACTGATCGCTTGAACTCTTTTTAACAAATTTAAATATTATTTACTGTATTCTTATTTTAACTTTTAACGCCATCTTTGGTTATGTTGAAACAAATAGCTGATATTCTATTTCTACAACATCTTTTAAATGTTCTCCATAAATATTTTCTTAAATTCGACTAACGGCTAGACCAATGATACAATTGAATCTATTTAATTATAAAATCGTGTAACTTCCAGAAGTACCAGGCGCTGGTGGAGTCTAGTTTCTGCCGCAACTGCCTCGTGCAGATGTGCGTGCAGGCGCAGCCCTCGGGCGAGGAGAACGCCTGGCGGAGGAACAGACTAAGGATCGAACTTAAGGTACATTCTCTTGGGTATTTCAACCATGGTATTCATTAGATTCGATAACTTTAGTCAAATTGACAGCCTCTGTGGCGAAGTTGGTTAGACGCCGGCTGTGAAACGAGAGGCCGTGGATCCGACCCCCACACCGACACGATTAATATAATTAATGTTTATACAATCCAGTATTGTTTCCGATCTGAATACTTAAAACATCGAAAGATCTCTCGTAGTTTCTGGACCCATACCATAAGACTTGTAGGTTGGTGTCAGGACTGTGTACATATGTGACTGTTGGGTGTATATATTGATGTGTTGTAGATGTTGCGCAACGACCCTCCCGAGGGCATCGCGGCCACCCCGCTGGACCCCAAGTGTTGTCACTGGCAGGCCAGCATCCTCGGACCCGTGGGCTCGCCCTACGAGGGCGGCATCTTCTTCCTCTACATACAAGTACCGTATTCGTAAGTATATTGTGTGTCGATATGTATGATAGTAAGCTTAAGGAATGTGGTTCGAATTGATTGGTCATAAAACACTCTGGCTAAGATGACTACGCCTGGACTCTGTAATCGGTCAAAAAGGGCTTTATCGTCGAGGGAGTTATTTTTATATCAATTAGAAAAAGGTTGTTTATTGATTAAAATATTTTGATTTTGATTCTGGAGCATACGTATGCGTTTTTTTGCCAGGTAAAACCTGGCGTGTTAACAGACATTACACCTAATCAAAAGAATTGTTTTGTCTTGGTGACCGTGTTGATGCCGCCCCCGCAGCTACCCGATGAGTCCGCCGGTGGTGCGGTTCCTGACGCGCGTGCTGCACCCCAACGTGTCGCGGCACGGCGACGTGGGCATCGACTCCGTGCACCACAACTGGTCGCTGGCGCTCACGCTCAGCAAGGTGCTCATCTCCATACAGAGCCTGCTCACCGACCCCTACACCGCGGTCAGTGCCACTCTACTCTGTTCATTTCAATAAATCATATTTGATTAAGTGTTTTCTAAATTCAGATTAACCATGTGTATTGACTTGTCATAAGAACTATTTTTGCCTACATGACCAATAAACTAAAAAAATATAATAATAAACTAATTTTTCGTTAAAACGGGGGACTTGTACCCTTAATGGTTATGGAATACAGCAGGCGGGCGGGACAGTGTCGCGACGCCGAGAAGTCGTTTGGAGTTGTAATGCACATATTAGCTGAAATGAAATTTATTGATCACTTAGGCAATTATACAGCGCTGCTGACAAGTCAATACACATCTCTCTTAACAAAACATTAGACATAACATTATTTATATGTATTAAATTTAGTTAACTATGACTGCCTCGGTGGCGTAGTTGTATTACGGTACGGTTACAAAGCTGAGGTCTCGGGTTCGAGTCCCGGGTCGGGCAGAGTGATATTGGATTTTTCTATTCATTATCAGTCCAGAGTCAGGAATTTGTGCCCGATATGGCGATAGGCTCGCCCCCTATCACATCATGGGACGAAACATACAAGGCGAAATGTGGGTGTCCTGGTGGCGCCTCTGCCTACTCCTTCGGGGATAAAGGCGTGAGTTTATGTATGTATGTAAATTTAGTTAAAGATGGGACGGCTCTGCGTGACGTGTTGTATATCAAACCACACATTACAACAAACGACCCGTCGGCGTCGCGTATGACTGACAAAACCATTAGCTTTTCCCATCACGAAACGTTTCGATTACTTATTAGTAGTAACTTCATCGTCGTCTTCAGACACAAGAAATCTTATGCTGAATCAAAAGCGTCCCGCAAAATATTAATTTTTCGTTAAGATCCTTGTAAAATAACAATGTGTGTGTCAACAATATGATAACGTTTGTTCATCGAAGTGATAATCACCAGGTGTGTATGGAGCCGGAGGTGGGTGAGATGTACGTGCGCGACAGGCCCAAGTTCGAGTCCCTGGCGCGGCGCTGGACGTGGCGGTACGCCATGCACGACCTGCTGCCCTGCTAGCCACCAGCCAACTGCTCTAGTGTATAACATTTATCAGAGAGCCGGTAATATATACCCTTCTCATGCTAAGAATTAGGATATGCCGACCTCGTGGAAGTGTAGGCTAATGACAAGGATCTTAGTGGATAGCTCGTGTGAATAAGTTGACTTGTACGAGGGAGAACAAGCAGAGTAGATGTTGACGCATTATCAACTCATACGCCGTGGCAATCTATACATGTAATGAATTTGTACAAGATAAATGAGAAAATCTAATAAAGGGAGTCTGTATTAACGTAACAGAACCCAAAACAATGATTTTTAGAATTTTTGTCTGTTTTTTTGTGCGGTTGTGCTAGATGATCTCAGAAACGGTTTCACGGATTTCAATGAAATTTGGTATTAAAGGGAGCTGACACCATGGATTATCACTGAGGCTACTTTTTATCCCGAAAAATGTTGTGTTGCCTCGAGATGAGGAAGGAATTCCGATATACTTGTTACTTTTTTCTACTCAAAGTGATGGGATGAGACTGGATTTACATGCCTTGAGTAAGAATGAGACGGGACGGGCAGGATATAATTGGACGGGACGGGATGGGAAATTCCAAATAAAGTTAATCACGCAGACCAAGTTTGCGGGCAGAAGCTAGCTCAATTCATATAGGTATTTGTAATTGTACATGTCACCTCTTATTCACACTAAGTGGTATCTAAGTATTTTCGTCATACGTTCGCAGCTTTACAGTATAAAACTTACTCCATTGACTACGTAAAGTCTCCACAATTAATTTACTCAGATTTTACTTACGCATACATTGTATCGCCTAAAGCTAAGCGTTAGATTTAAATAATTGATAGACATTCGTATTTGAGCATAATTTATTGTAGATATAAGTCTGTAATATTTTTTCTAACTGTAGATATAGACATTTAATTCAACTTAATGTATAATTTTTGTTTAATAAAATATATCTAAATGTTTATTATTAGAAGTTGTTTTATTGCAGTAAATTAGTATTAGCGCAATGATGGTGTTCTAGAATGCAGACATTTCTTCCATGTCTCTAGTAAGGTCCATACAACTTTAGCATAGTCTATTCGAATTCAGTATAAACTATTCGGCTATAGAATAGCCTATACCAGGGGTGCCGAACCTTTACCGATTAACGTACCTTGTTTATAAAGACATGTACCGTACCGTAAAATAATTTTGGTTTCATTAATATTGGGAAAAATTACCTATACTACAATAACGAACGAGGAAGGAACATAATTTCTTGTTTTGAGAAAAAAATTATGTTTTTTTCTCAGCTTATGCTGCTCCGCTTAGCAACTTTGTGATCGGTGGTGTGCCGCAGATATTATATCGCGTGCTATCAATGGCACGCGTGCCATTGGTTTGCCATCCCTGGCCTATACTAAAGTCGTAATCGTAAAGAAATAAAATGGAGATCTATAGTCTGCCTACCCCTATAGGATACGGGCGTGACGTTTATGTATGTATGAACTCCTACAATGCATCTGTCGGTAGGGGCAGTACCTATTATCTAGATTAAGCAACAACCGATGAGCGTACTATCTAATCCTTATCTATTTATTGAAGTGAAACTTCTTTATCGGGGTTGGAAAAAATTTTTCGTTACGCGTCACATTCTTCCGTTACGCGCCATCTTTTTTTATTTAGTAAGTTAGTACCCACTTCAGTAAGCCACACCCCCAACCGTTTCCAAGCCCCACCCAAAATTTTAAGTCCCACCCACTTTTTTGTAATTTGATCCTTACCCCCCCTCTGGCCTTCCCCCACCCTAAATCCAAAATAGTGCCCAATAGCCTCCCCACGAAACCTCCCCCCCCCGCTTACCCCCACCCTAAAATTTTTACCTCACCCCACCTACTCATATCTCCGGCATTATCCATCGTAGACCCACCGACCTTGGGTTCATTGGAACCGGCTCGGTGAGGGCTACAATCCTGCCCCAACAGAATTCCCGAATTCCCCCTCCACAACTTTCCCCACCCAAAAATATTTTAAGGTGCCCAATAGCCTCCCCACGAAACCTAACCCCACCCCCGCCTCTACCCCCACCTAAAATTTTTACCTCACCCCCCCTATTCCTATCTCCGCCAATATCCATCGTAGACCCATCGACCCTGGGTTCATTAGAACCGGCTCGGTGAGGCCTACAATCCTGCCCCAACAGAATTCCCGAATTCCCCCTCCACAACTTCCCCCACCCAAAAATATTTTAAGGTGCCCAATAGCCCCCCCCCCACGAAACCAACCCCCCCCCGCCCATACCCCCACCTAAAATTTTTACCTCACCCCCCCTAAACCTATCTCGGCCAATAAAGGTCGTGGACCCACCGAGCTTGGTATCCTCGGAACCGTCTCGGTGAGGGCTACAAATTGGCCCCGATAGAAATCCCAAATTCCCTCAAAAATTTCCCCCCTCCTAAACTTAAACTTTATTTAATTTAGCTTTATTTTACCAATTCTGTAAATTTGTAAATAGTAGACCATTTTTCGAAAAATGATGTCATAAAGAAGTTTCACTTCTTACGTGTGTACACTAATACACACACACATTTTTTGTTCCTATTGTTAAATTGTGTATGTATTCGGAATCGGAAATAATCATTTCCTGTTCCATGGTTATGTATTATATGTTGTTAGTGGGGGTCGTAGCTACAGCTACAGCGCTAATATGTATATGTTACATTATGATGTGTACATAGCGTTGCCAGGCGTCCGGATAAAGCCGGACATAGTTAGGCTTTTTGATTGCATGTCCGGCTAAAATAAACGGTGTCCGGCTTTTTACATTTCGCAAACAAGCAAGCACTGCCGCCGCGCCGCCGAGCGTGGCCGAGATTTATGATAATAATCAAAAAGACTTGATTTTACATAAAAAAAAATTGTCGTACCTATTAATACTAAGACAAAATCCTCAATAATATAGGGTGTCCGGCTTTTTTAACCAAATGTCCGGCCAAACTGACTGGTCTGTCCGGCTATTAGGTTTGGCGACCTGGCAACGCTATGTGTACAGCATCTTGAAAGGATAATGAAACGAGAAATATATTTTACAATATTTTATTTAGTCAGATAGGTAATATATTGAATATTATTTTCTTAAAAATATAACATTTTATCTATAATTATATTCTCAATAATTGCGTTTTTACTTCCAAATATATCTACCCATGGAATAATAAAAAAATAAACCTTATACTATTGTGTTTTCAATAAGCGTTTGCGATGCAGTTTCTCCTCTGTATATTTGATTTTATTCCATATTTCTATTAATTTTTGACAATTGCACAACATAGGGACGCATTTCCCACTGCCAGGAGCCCTGCAGTATCCGGGATAAGGCGATTCACCTTGTTGTAGCCACCTCCTCGTCGATTCAAAAATAGATTTTACATAGAAAGCATTGTAAATCACCTCGGCCAATTTCTCTACGCTTATTAAATGCACACTTGTCCGCATTTGCAGCTTGCCCGGGGTGAAAAAATGTATATAGGCGGCTATTGTCACATTCCCCTGTAATATTTGGGACATCATTTTTTCAGTATCACATAGTATTCTCACTTGAATTTCAAATACGTCGAGATAATGGTTATTTGCCATAGCGTGTGCGAACAGCGCTTATCAGTTGCTTTTCATGCATCACTACACTTCATTAAACTTGTTTTGGACCGCGGTTTTATTTTAGGATAACTTTACAAAGAGCGGTCTAGTTGGGTAGTGTTCTATAGTATTTCCTTAAATAATGCATTAATTAATCTAAGAGTATATCATACAAATATTTTTTTGGCCGGCCCGTACATAATACAATCGTTGTAGTGGGCAGACGTTTTCGGCTCCTTTACAATAGAGCTTTTTATAATTACTATTAATATTATTGTTTCCATTTATAATAAAATAATCATAAAAGCACTTTAGTTACTTCCCGCTATCGTGATTGTGATATTGGCTAATAAATATTGAAACATTCCTGTTATTATCATATTAGATGTACCTATCTGCTGCTTGTAATTATAATTAACAAGAATTTGATAAGAGTAAGTGGTAAAGTGAATATATTATTGTGAATGGCTAGTGCCATGTGATACCTAGCCTTTATGTAGCTAGTGCTATCATAAGTAAGTACCCTAGTACCTACCTAACTATATCGAGGCCACCGTTTTTCTTAATTTTTTTAATCCGTCCATACAGAATACAACAACATGTTTAACTATATAAATGTATATTGATGTAGAAAAAACAACAGCATTACGATTATGCGCCATACATATCTTATTTTAATATAAATTAATCTAAATAAAAAATAGCGCCTTAATTGATTACTACAAGTATCTACATAGTACATACCTACTTCTTTAATCTTTTTATGGTTCGAAAATAAGCTTTGGTAATTAACACATTTAAAAAAACCTTTTATAGGTATTTCTAGCTTACGATTATATTTTAAACAGACTTACGTCTTCTTTGGTTATATTTTAGACGCTGTCCTCTATGCTCATTCCTGCCACTCTTGCGATCTTTAGATTTGCCTCTTGAACGATCTCGAGATTTGCCTCTAGACTTGGTTCGTGACCCGCTTCTTGAATGTTCTCTGGACTTGTCTCGCGAGCGATCCCTGGACTTACCTCGAGACCTGCTTCTTGAACGATCTCGGGACTTGCCTCTTGACCTACCTCTCGAACGCCCCCTAGACTTACCACGTGATCTGCTTCTTGATCGACCTCTAGATTTGCCTCTTGAATGGCCTCTTGATCTGCCTCTCGAATGGTCTCTAGACCTGCCCCTTGAGCGCTCCCTCGATTTTCCCCTTGATCGATTTCTGAACTTGCACGTTGTTGTACTTCTCAAGCATTCTGTAGACTTGCCTTTTGATCTATCTCTCGATTTGTCTCGGGACCTGCTTCTTGAACGTTCTCTAGACTTGCCTCGTGACTGCTCTCTTGACCTTCTCGAACGCCCCCTAGACTTACCACGTGACCTGCTTCTTGATCGACCTCTAGATTTGCCTCTTGAATGGCCTCGTTGATCTGCCTCTCGAATGGCCTCTAGACCTGCCTCTTGAGCGTTCCCTCGATTTTCCCCTTGATCGATTTCTGGACTTGCACGTTGTTGTACTTCTCAAGCATTCTGTGGACTTGCCTTTTGATCTGTCTCTCGATTTGCCTCGGGAATTGCTTCTTGAACTTTCTCTAGACTTGCTTCTTGACTTACCTCTAGAATGACCTCTAGATTTGCCTCGTGACCGTTGTCTTGACCTTCCTCTCGAGCGGTCTCTAGACTTGCCTCGTGACCTACCTCTTGAATGGCCTCTAGAGTTACTTCGTGACCTGCTAATTGAATCTTCATCCAACCTGTTCGTTAATCTACCTTGCGAATGGTCGCCAAATTTATCCCAAGAACTGCCTTTCAGAATCTTCGTAGATATGCTCTGGGATGTAGTATTTTCTATGGAACTACACATTGAATTGTCTTGTTGCATTTCTGGACACAAGAATTCCTCATCAGAGCTTTCAATATGAATGATAGCGTTAGACTGTTCAGATATAACTTCTTGAAATACTTCCCTTGATTTTTCCTTGGATCCAGTTTTAGATATTTTTTTACATTTGCTCATTAAAACTCCTGTTACTATATGATTTTTTCTTTTTAATTGCCGTTTTGAGTAACTCTTTAGCATTATTTTGGGATTGTTCTTGCTGGTTTTTAAATAATATTGTATTGTTTCAATATCTCTATTGCTGCCTGTACTGCGGCTTCTTGATCTGCATTTTCAATATTTGCCATTCATGGCTTACTTCAAATTTTGAAATTACTTTCGTATTTATTTTTATACGTTATTGTGAATGGTTGGCGCAAAACAGAATAGTGTTGCAGAATTACCGGATAATGATCGACATCGCAATCCTGAAACTATAAAAACTTTTACTTTTAAAAGATATTCACGCCAAATATTAATAAAATCTCACCTTAACATTCACTATAAACTTTCACAGAAACTGTAGATGGACCACTCGTAAATACGATGAACGCAACGGAATATTCCGACACTTAATGAAATGCAACTGCACACGGTCCGTGTTTTATATCCCTGTTATTGCAAACTAATTGCATATATTTATCAATGTTATGTAAATATTGCGTAATGTTATGAAATTATTAAATTTTCTCGTTAAATCCCGTTGGGACGTTCCCTTTTCGTTGTATTGCACAATATGATGAAATGTATGTATTTTTGTTAATTTGCTTTTAAGACACAGTTTTAAGAAGACCAACATCATTAACAATATGTATAATGACTGCCTCGGTGGCGTAGTTGTATTACGGTACGGTTACAAAGCTGAGATCTCGGGTTCGAATCCCGGGTCGGGCAAAGTGATATTGGATTTTTCTATTCATTATCAGCCTGGAGTCAGGAATTTGTGCCCGATACAGCGATAGACTCGCTCCCTATCACACCGTGGGACGGAATATACAAGGCGAAATGTGGGTGTCCTGGTGGTCTCACGTCTTTATCCCCGAAGGGGTAGGCAGAGCCCCTTCGGGGATAAAGACGTGAGTTTATGTATGTATAATAAAACAGGTTTAAGTTGCATATTCCTTACTGATATGCGAAAGTAACTGTCTGTTGGCTACACTAGCACATTTAAACGACTCGACCGATTTTGACGAAATTTGGTATTGAGATAGACTAGAGTTTGGGAAATAACAGAGGCTACCGTTTAAACAAGGCTTGGAAGGGGTGAAATAAGGGTTAAAAGTTTGAAAGAAGAAATAAACCGTTGGATTTACAGATTTCAAAGGAGAAGGCGCATCCCAGCCTATTGGCCAATAACGACGAGCGATATGTCATTGGAAAGGTCTTTTCAAATGCTACAACTTATTCTATGACAACTAAACCCAAATCGCTGTATTTAAAAAAATATAGCTACTTAAAGACAGCCCGAAAATAACACGAAAGCGCCTCGGCATAGTGAGCAATAACAACAAGCGATACGTCGTTGGAAAGGTCTTTTAAAATGCTACAACTTCTTCTACGGCGACACTTCTCAAATCGGTGTGTGAAAAAAAAAATCGTTGCGTAAAGGTAGCGCCAGGATGAAAACATGTATATGGGCTCATAGCCTATTGTCCAATAACGACGAGCCATATGTCATTCGAAAGCTCTCTTTGTTTTCTACAACTTCTTCTTTGGCAAGAAATCCCGATTAGCTGTATTAAAAAAAATATTTCGACATAAAGATATCGCGAAGGCCATATGTATGGACTCCAGCCTAATGGCCAATAACGATGAGCGATACGTCGTTGGAAAGGTCTTTTAAAATGCTACAACTTCTTCTATGACAACTAAACCCAAATCACTGTATTTAAAAAAAATATAGCTAGTTAAAGACAGCCCGAAAATCACACGAAAGCGCCTCGGCATAGTGAGCAATAACAACAAGCGATACGTCGCACATAGGTGAAATTTACTCAAAAGCTGGCCAATATTACGTTAAGTTTGTTTACGCCTATAAATTGTTGCAATTTGTCTAAAATAATCGATAGAAGGTGGTTTAGAAAATGGAAACTTTATTGACAATATGTTTAATTGATATATTTAATTTTGATATTAAAAATAAGAAAATTAAAAAATACAATTATGTTATAGAAGTAAATAAGTATACTTCTGATGTTCTTTTAAAAGATTTATTACATCTTGAGGATAGCGCTTAACTTGTTTTTGTAGTAGTTTTCTGAGTTTTGTAATGTGAGGATCTGATGAAATTAAAAGTTGAACAAATCTTCCATAGTTTGTTTTCTGGAAAATTTCCGCGTGAAACCTTCACGATATTTTTTAATATATTTTTTCTTACTTTCTTGGGCTCCTTCTGATAGAAGACCTAAGGGGACTACTGCATTCTGTACTATCATATAGCCATGGATTAATACTCTATGAATGGTAGTTGGCATATTATACCATGGATACCATTTTAAAAAGATAACAGCGGTTTTCAGGGATTATATTTTGAAGTTTTCCTCATTTATTGCTAGCCCACTAAATCATCAAAATGATCCATAGTCTAGAAATCAAATTTTTGCTTATGCCAGTTATTTCTGTTAGTTTTGACTGCATCGATGGCGTAGTTGTATTACGGTACGGTTACAAAGCTGAGGTCTCGGGTTCGAGTTCCGGGTCGGGCAAAGTGATATTGGATTTTTCTATTCATTATCAGCCCGGAGTCAGGAATTTGTGCCCGATATGGCGATAGGCTCGCCCCCTATCACATCGTGGGACGGAACATACAAGGCGAAATGTGGGTGACCTAGTGGCGCCTCTGCCTACCCCTTCGGGGATAAAAGGCGTGAGTTTATGTATGTATGTTTATGCCAGTTATTTTTGCTGATATTTATAGATTTTAACGTAATTAGAGAAAAATCGTCGCGCTGAGTTCCCACCATTAGTATTCCCGTATAAATATTTAGGCTGACCTACCAACACACCCAGTTTAGTTTTAAAATCCTGTTGCACTCTTTTTTTTTCAAATTCTACTATAGTTTTATTTTCTGTTCCTCTTGCTTGCCACTTATACAGTTTCAGTTTGTACGACAAGTTTAACATCCATTCATAGAATCTAATCCAGCGATGGAGTGATGACAGAATTAGAAGCAATCGCTGTTCATTTTATTTTTGAATAAAAGTTAAGTTAAGTAAAAACGCAATAGTTATCTTCGACTAATTTGAATGCTATGCTGAAAACTGCCTGAAAAATTGTAAAAGTATTTATGAAATTCTTAAACATTGTTGAGTTTTGCTCTATTTTTTTAGGTGACGCAAGTAGACGCAGCTAAATTTAGTGTCACATGAAAGCTAAAGATATGTTCTTTCGAAATATGTAAAAAAAACGGATTGAGTGAGGTTGAGTATGAACTTTTTCACTGTGTAAAAAAAATTAAACTGCTGAAGTATAGCCTTCTATTCAAAACTATATATCTATAAAATCGTAAGTAATGTAAGCTATTTAGTTATTCAGAAATAATATACATACCTGAAAGTATAGACTCCATTATGTTTTGCACCTTATATCAACGAAATAAAAATTTTACGTTTTTTTTAAACAGTGTTAAAAATGTGACAAATTTCTCCATAAGTAAAACTGTTTAAATCGAGTGTTGTATGTGTCTGAATAAAGAGTGCCAAACATTTTACAGATTATTAATAAATGGCGTCATATCTCTTGTTCCTAAATTAAGTTACTATTTTTGAATCGGAGTAACTTTGTTTTTTTTAATATTGACCATAAATTACGTAAATTTCACCTGTGTGCGTCGTTGGAAAGGTATTTTAAAATGCTACAATTTCTTCTACGGTGACACTTCTCAAATCGGTGTGTAAAAAAAAATAGCGCTGCATAAAGGTAGCGCAAGGTTGAAAACATGTATATGGACTCATAGCCTATTGTCCAATAACGACGAGCAATATGTCATTCGAAAGCTCTCTTCGTTTTCTACAACTTATTCTTTGGCAAGAAATCCCGAATAGCTGAATTAAAAAAAAAATCGACATAAAGATATTGCGAGGGCCATATGTATGGACTCCAGCCTATTGGCCAATAACGACGAGCGATACGTCGTTGGAAAGGTCTTTTAAAATGCTACAACTTCTTCTACGGCGACACTTCTCACATCGGTGTATGAAAAAAAATATCGCTGCGTAAAGGTAGCGCAAGGATGAAAACATGTTATTGTCCAATAACGATGAGCGATATGTCATTCGAAAACTCTCTTCCTTTTCTACAACATCTTCTTCTTTGGCAAGAAATCCCGATAAGCTGTATCCGCGAGGGCCAGATGTATAAAAAAATGCAGGAAATACATATTTTTGGATTGTGATACAGCGCAATTTGCTGAATCTTGCAAGATATCGAACGATAAACACAGTAAGAGATTTATTGGATCGCTTGTCCTTATTAGACAATAAGCTATGAGACATACTTGACAGCCTCCGTGGCGCAGTTGGTTAGACGCCGGCCTGTGAAACGAGAGGCCGCGGGTTCGATCCCCGCGACGAAACAAATATTTGTGTGATCCACAGGTATTTGTTTCGGGTCTGGGTGTTTGTGAGACCGAAAAGTCTCTCGTAGTTTCTGATACCCACGACACAAGACTCGATCTTAGTGTGGGGTCAGGACTATGTATGTGACTGTTGGGTGTATTTATTTATTTTTATACATCTGACCCTCGCGGATACAGCTTATCGGGATTTATTGCCAAAGAAGAAGATGTTGTAGAAAAGGAAGAGAGTTTTCGAATGACATATCGCTCGTCGTTATTGGACAATAACATGTTTTCATCCTTGCGCTACCTTTACGCAGCGATAATTTTTTTTCACACTCCGATTTGAGAAGTGTCGCCGTAGAAGAAGTTGTAGCATTTTAAAATACCTTTCCAACAACGTATCGCTCGTCGTTATTGGCCAATAGGCTGGAGTCCATACATATGGCCCTCGCGATATCTTTATGTCGAAATATTTTTTTTAGTACAGCTAATCGGGATTTCTTGCCAAAGAAAAAGTTGTATAAAACGAAGAGAGCTTTCGAATGACATATTGCTCGTCGTTATTGGACAATAGGCTATGAGTCCATATACATGTTTTCATCCTTGCGCTACCTTTATGCAGCGATATTTTTTTTTCACACACCGATTTGAGAAGTGTCACCTTAGAAGAAGTTGTAGCATTTTAAAATACCTTTCCAACGACGTATCGCTTGTTGTTATTGCTCACTATGCCGAGGCGCTTTCGTGTGATTTTCGGGCTGTCTTTAAGTAGCTATATTTTTTTAAATACAGCGATTTGGGTTTAGTTGTCATAGAAGAAGTTGTAACATTTTAAAAGACCTTTCCAATGACATATCTCTTGTCTTTATTGGTCAATAGGCTGGAGTCCATACATGATTGCCCCTTCTCCTTTGGCACATTAGTTACTTCAATAAAAACAAAAATAACTGCATACTTTGTTTTATTAAAATTAGCCCTAAAGGGGTTAAAATAAGGGTTGAAATGTTATATGGATAATCGAAACGCTAAAGTTATTTTTATGAGAATTTATATTTCAGATTTTAATACAAACGAAAAATAATGGCGAGCAACAATAGAAAACGACATAAGGGATGAAATACTTATTATGGTAAGGATAATCAAAACCGCTGAAGACCCGGTGGACATATGTCATATTTATTTAAATGGTTGAAATGTTATTACATTGAAAAATTGAAATTTTCCAAAATGGAAACGCTGAAGTAATTTCTATGACAATTTACATTTCAGATCTTTATTACATACAAGAAATATAATATTGTTAATGTTGTTGGTCTTCTTAAAAGAGGGGAAAACCCTTTTATTTCTTAATATTGTGCAATACAACTGAAATGGGACTTTCCCAAGGGGATTTCACGAGAAATTGAATAATTTCATAATATTCGACAATAATTGCATAAGATTTCACAATGTTTCTTATGGTGTCCAACTTTATCAAGATTCAATGCGGTATGCTTGACTAGGGGCTGTTTTGGCTGAAAAACAAAACAAAATATCAAAAAGCAACACTTACCTAACATAGTAACATTTTCGGGCATCCAACATATACTCATTTTTTTTTTTTAATTCTTATTATATAAAAAAAAGCACATAATGTTTAGAATTAGTCTCGCTAAACCAAATGCTTGATTTTTTACATACATGTGTCTAATTATATAGTTGTTTAGAGGTACTTTTTGATGTTTTAATAGTAGATTTCTTTTTATTAATCCGAGGAACGGTCTCGAAAGGAAGACCTTATGTTAATATGCTAATTCTTGCACAAAGCAAGCGTGGAAAGCAAATATGGAATTATTTATGATTATTAATATTTTTTTGGATGCGCTTTATGGTGAAGAAAACGCGCAAAGGGGATTTATTTAGTACAAAAGCGCGAGTGACACTACACATATGCATCCACCAGATCTAATCTAACATTACTCATTGAATGCAGGTTTAAATCACAGAATTTAACATCTTGGTATATATTTTTGTATAAAATATCAAACAAAATATGACAAATTATAAAATTCCTCACCCAACCCGGGGGGCTGGGAGGCAAGGTGCTAAGGTTACGGAAAAAAAATAGAAGTTTGGTAAAAAAAAGCTCCTTCCTTTAGTTTGCCGTATGTCATTACTATTAAGGATTTGATCCTTATTAGCAACATTATGAAATAGTGTAATAATACAACATGTGTTAAAATCACCGGGTTCGATTCCTCGCTAGGAATATAGATGTATCAAAAATCACAGGTTGCAGTTTTCGTTTTAATTGAAATCGAGCTCGTGACTCCTTTTAGTATTTTTCGCTATTTTCGGATTGGGCCACATACCCCCACTTGAAAAATTCACCTGTATACAAAGAAAGTCGTTTATTGTTTTCGTTCCTTGCTCATGGTCAAAAGTACGAGACTTCGAGTTACGCCTTTTGGTAGTGAAAAAGAGTCTCATTAGTAGATTTTATTACAATAAAAAAAAACTTCAAATCTATTTCATTTATTACTTACATTTAATTATAACTAAAACATAGGTGTTGACAAACAAATTTTATGTGTTTAATTGAGATATAACGAACTTCACAATTCATGCCGTGGAGTTCAATATGCTAATAATGTCAAACTTATGGTGAATTGGAAATGTCCATATTATCAGGTGAATTTTTTTCGTCAATAAATTTATCGGGAGCTTTTTCAGTAATAGATGTGTCTTTCTCCATAATAGGTGGTAGGGAAGGAGTAAGTTCGCGAGATTTTCTGTCGTGAGGCGTTTTGGAATCCCGATGAGAGCGACTCTTCGACCGGCGACTGCCCGAGCGGGAACGTTTACGGTTTCTAGATCTCGAACGTTTTCTATCCTTAGACCTTGAACGCTTTCTATCCCTCGACCTTGATCTTTTGCGATCCCTTGACCTGGAGCGTTTTTTCGATCGAGACCGCTTTCTATCTCTGGAACGGGACCTCTTTCTGTCTCTAGATCGCGATTTCCTTCTCGACCTAGAGCGCTTCCTTCGCGAGCGCGATCGTGATCTGCGCCGTGACCTTGATCGATCTCTTTTTCGATCACGCGATTTAGAACGGTCTCTCTTAGACGACTTAGATGGAGATCTTTCCTTTTCCTTTTCGCTTTCCTTGTCTTTGTCGTCTACAGGTGTTGATGCTTGAGATTTCTCTTCTGAACCTGTACCATTTGTGTCAATGGGTTCAAGTTTGCTCTCTTCTTTGTCACTTTTTTCCATTTCTTTAGGAGGAGGAGTTTTGGATTTTTCCTTTTTCTCCTTATCGCTGTTGGAGTTCTTATCTTTCTTATCGCGATCTTTGTCGCGTTCCTTATCTTTATCGCGTTCCTTGTCCTTGTCCTTGTCGCGATCCTTGTCGCGTTCCTTATCACGGTCCTTGTCCCGGTCACGTGACCGATCACGTTTGGTCCGCGAACTGCGATGCCGTGATCGAGATCGTGAACGACGAGTGCTGCGATGCCGAGAGCGTGATCTGAAAACAAAATACAATTACTTTCTAGAATAAATAAATATAAAATCTTACGAGTTTTTATTATTGTATTGATGGAGCGCTGGTACTTAAGACATTAAAACATAGATGAAAATGGTGGTGCCGGGCCACATTCTTCTTATTGGCTGCCATTTGACAGGTCGTCTAAAATGCACCATTTATTTGGAAAAGATAAATAGATTTTTATTAGGGCCATTGAATTTCACTTAAACTCGTTTGAGATGGATAATAAGCAAATATGCTTTCGGTTACCAACGGAATTTATAGCAATTTGTTGTTAAATAATTAGCTAATCTAAATTATTTAAAATCTAAATGAGTACCTTCATTTTTATAAATTGTATTACCTAGTGCGATGCCTATGTCGTGACCTGGAGCGTCGGGAGCGGTGTCTGGAGCGGGAGCGGGAGCGCTTGCTCCTGTGGCGGGAGCGCGAGCGCCGCGACCGCGAGCGAGACCGCCGCCGAGACCGGGACCGGGATCGCGTCCTACACACAAAAGATAAACTTTACTGACTATAAGTCAACAGAAGAAACCAGTGGAGAGGCCTGCATTATCATAGCTTGTCATCCTAACTGGACCTGAAATATTGCCTGGCACACGTAAATTCTTCCAAAATGTTAGAAATATTGTACTGATATGACAATAAATTTCTAATCACATCTTATATTGAAATTGTATAAAATATAGGTAATTTATCAATACAAATACTAAAATTATAACAATCTATTGAGTATAAGTATGACTTCAACAAGTTGCAGTGTGATAAGTCATAACAACATTGTTTATTTATATTTGAACAAGAATGAGGACACATTTGGTTATAATGTAGTTTGTACATATAAGAAAACTGTATTTTAAACACATGACATTCTTTTATGCTCTATTAACCTAGTCAGCTGATTATCTATTTTTTATATCATATTTCAAAACAAAGAAGAAAAAGATTGAAGCAATGAACAGTAACCCAAAACAAGTTGTCTAACGTAAACTACTGATACATTCCTGAGCTATGGCCAAACTTATATTGTATACATCCTCCCTTACACACATCAAAACAAGGAAGGCTAGTTGCTTAATGGGTACTGGTGTATATGGATATTAATAAAAAAAAGTGGTGTAGACTTATTATGTACACAGTGCCACCTATGACAAATCAGGTACATCAATAGTATAACTATATTTGCAACCTAGTGTCACCTGTTGTAAACATGAGGACTCGAGGAATAAAATGTACATGAGATTTGTGTTTCTACTCAGTAATTATTAAGTGAAATAATTAAGATCTTAAAACTCAGAACAATATGGAGACTATCAATGGGTATCCATATCAAACTTAAACTAATTTTGGGTACCATCAGGCCAAGCTGTTTTATTCTTACCTTCTCTTATCCTTAGAAAGTAACCCAATGACAGGATCAATAGCAGCAGAGATTAGATTCTGTGCTTCCTTCACACGGCACATGGCCTCTTCAATCTCACGTTGGGCTGCCTCATTACTCTTTGTCTGTGGTTTGCAGATTGCTTGAGTAGCATGATGTACCTAAAAGTATTACTATACTTTAAGTGAACCATCATTATTTCTATAAAAAAAATGTTTCCAGACACTGGAATTACCTGTGCCTCATACTAGATGTGTCTTGAAACACAGGACCTTGCCATTTCAGTACAAAGACACATACATCCGTTGCTTGAACAATAAAACAAATACACATACATCTTTGAAAAACATGTAGTATAAAAATTGTAATGTAAATATAGTATAAACTATAAATTGTTAAGTTTGTATACTGCCAGGATAATGATTGCAATGCACCTAATAGGTAGCACAAGGCAATCCAAATACAGAATCTAACAAGAGATTTTTAATTCCCATTGGTATACACAATAGTGCCAGTTTTATTGAAACTGGATATACACAGGCTAAGCCCAAAATGAGAAATATTTGGGTGTTATCACTACAAGTTTTCCACCATTATGTACTGGGGCATACTGCATACAAACATGTTTCCACCAGCCTGCCTCAATTTATAAACTTTATTTTACCTCATGATATTCTGATAGTAACCAGATATCAACAATAAAAAGGGCTCAATAGTTAAAAAATGTTTTCACTGATAAAGCACAAATAAATACACCGTTAGAAATGGTACAAGAAATTAAGTAATCAATATTTTCTAATCTGAGAACTAATAATTATTAATAAAAAAATAGGTCATTATTAATCTACTTATAATGCAATGTAAAATAGTATTCTAACCTTAATAACTTGTCCGTCCACAATAGACCCATTCAGTTGCAAAGCTTTTATCAAACTTTCTTGTTCAGACATTTCAATCAATGCATATTTGTAATTATCTACTTCTCGAGTACAGAATCGCAAGTACTTCACCTCGCCAGCTTGGCAGAAATGATCAATCAACTGCTGGGATGTGAGTGCACCCACATCAGCTACCAAAAGTGTTCTTCTGATTTCTTCTATTTTTCGCGAGTCATACGCAGCCGGCACTGGGGGATATGGAGGCAGCCCGGCAGCCGCCATCTTTGGATCATGCGACTGGATCACTTGGTTTGGCGGGGCGCCTTCTAAAGTGTTCAGAATATGTGCCGGTATCCTCGGTTCGACTGAGCTCAAACCTGGCACTAAGGTTCCGTTGCTGGACATCTCCAGCGCCTTGTGCTCGTCGGGTATCTCCCCCGACTGCACCGGGATCACGATCAGAGCCCGGTCTATAAACACCGTGTTTGTCATATGCTGAGCCACATTCACCGTAGCCGAGTCATAGTATTTCACGTAACATATGCGCGACTGCACCGGACACGACACGTCTCTGATAGTCGGGTACAATCTGATGTCATCTATTTTGCCCAAATAGCCGAACAGCGTCTGCATTTGGTCTTTAGTCGCTTGTGGCGCGATGTTGGTGACTTGTATCACCCTCGTGTTGCCGGACACCATTTTCGATGATTTACACATCGATACAGTTTCTACGTGCTACTTATACATTTATATTTATTCAAAAAGCACTTTTGAATAGAAATATAAGCTACATTTTGCATAATCAACGATTTTAATTACTGATTACCAAGAGAACTTTCCTGAAAAAAAAAACTGATGCGAAAGATCGACGAGTGACGACTTGTTCAGTATTGCCAAAAATGGATTCGAAAAATATCTATGGTAAGTATACGATACATGGGCTACAGTCTACACTCTACACCTATCAATGTGCACTGTTTGTTGTGTATTAAAACATAAATAGAATAATATATTGAAGATAAAAGATTTTTTAATTATGTAAAACAGTTTTACAAAATGTATGCAATGGTAGAATAAAATACTATAATGGTAGAATTTGAATAGACCACATCACATCTTGTTTAATAGTCTGTGGACCACATACAACGTTTTTGGCGGGAGGTTTTGAACGAAGTTTTAGCGGGAATACAAAGAGAGCGGTAGCATCATTGATCAATTATACACTGTATAATAATTGATCGATGGGTAGCATAATTTGAGCAGGTATTTATTTTGGTCAGCAATACTAAATCGTAGCAGATATTCTTTGAAACGACCAACTTTTTAGTAATTTAAAAACAAATGGTTCCCTTTTGAAGACTTCCATCCCCAATCTGTATTCACAACACAACGCAACGCCTCGAGTTTAAATTGGACAAGGTTTTGGGATCTTCGATCAAACGGGACGGAAAAAGCAGCATAACGGATGGCAGTCATGTTGAGTTTAAAATTTCAATATAAAACACTTAGTATGCGATAGAATATTCGCCTGTTGTGGACTGGACTCAAACGCTTGGTTGCCGTTGACACACTTGCGAGTGCGTTTGTATGCATGGAGTAAGTAATCGGTAATAAAAGTTTCGGAGAGGCAAACATGGCAGACGTCGACGTTGAAGTTTTGTCAGCTATTACCATAAGCACAGTTCACTATGATATGCCTCGAGAACGGCGACCCCAACTATTTCGATTTATTATGTTTTCTTAATTAGTTAGTCTATAAAAATATCGTTCATTATTTAAGAACTTAATAAATAAATAAATTTAAATGGATAAATAAATAAATTTGGATATTGAAAGAGCACGCAGGGCGCTGGCTGTCCGATGCAATATGCTGGCCCGAAGGTTTGTACGTTGCACCCCAGAAGTGAAAATCCATCTCTTCAGAGCCTACTGTCAATCACTGTACTCATGCAGTCTGTGGACCAGCTACACGCGCAGGGCATACGGCGAGCTGCGTGTTCAGTATAATAATGCTTTCAGGGTGCTGTTGGGGCTGCCTCGATTTTGTAGTGCATCCGGGATGTTTGCGGTGGCTGGAATAGATGGTTTTGATGCCATACTAAGAAAGAGCTGTGCATCCCTCTTGCATCGACTACGCACCAGTTCCAACAGCATTCTGAGAGAATTTTGTGATAGGTGGGACTGCTTCATGCTGGAGCACTGGGCACAGCAGCTTATGTCTGTTGCTAAGTGCGCAGTGCTCTAGCATAACGGTCCACGTCTTTCTAGTTTTTTTTTTTTTGTCTTCGTTTGCACCTTTTACTAACAATAGCTTTTTATCATAAGCAATAATGTACATACTAACACTATGGGCTATTTGGTCTGCAATAAAAGCTTTATTATTAAATAATGAAACACACCCGTTGGGCCCGAGCTTGTGATAAACTAGCGCCAACGTGTAAATGCATCGCAAACACTTCTAAATAGTGTTGCATATCAATAGTCGACTATTGCTAAACTATCGATAGTCTATCGATAGGTGACGTCATATCAATAGTATCGATAGCCTATCGATATTATCGATAGTATCGATACTATCGAAGGCCAGTATTGCTCCTAAAGCAATACTATCGAAAGTATCGATAGCTCACACTATCGATAATTTAATAAACTGCGATAGTATTGCCTTCCAATATTCAATTACATAGCCAGTATATTTCTTATTAAAAAAGAAAACTTATTAATCCTAAAGAGCATAATAACACACTATGCACAGTGAGTGAGAATAATTTAACACTACTTGCTACAAAAGCTATAATTCGGAAACGATACTATCGGCGGTTATTAGGCGGTTACTATCGATAGTTTTACAAACTATCAATAGTATTGATAGTTTTTATTATTTAATACAACGATACTATCGATAGTATTATTATGTAATAGTATCGATCCTATCGATACTATTACTTCTAATCAATAGTATTTGTTTATTTATGATATCGATAGAATCGATAGTATGGATATTATCGATAATATCGATAGCACTATCGATATTGTTACTAGTTTTCGAGGTCAACTATCGATAGGGAAACTATCGATAGTTGGGCAACTCTACTTCTAAACCATCTTTGACTCGTGTTCAAAAACCGACGCTGGGTCGACGACAAGCTCACGCGAGACAAGGCGAGCCGAGTCAAACGGGTCGGGCCGCTAGTACCTTAATTATTAACACACAACACAACGTCCTGCTTGCAACCTTCATGGAAAATAAAACAAAAAAAAAATTGTAATACTTACATTAGTTACGTACCTACTATTGTTACATACATATTTTATGCTTTAACTCAATCTTAACTTAAACCTAATTTAATGTGTTTTAAATAGCTCACTACACAGTTTTGGTTATTTTAATGGCACAAATTGACTACGAATTGTTTAAGATTACAATTATCACGAGAGTTATCAAACTCTTACCACTTTCATACATTTAGCACCTTATTCGTTATTACTCATTTGTAACGTCGCCCCTCATTGATCATTATGTTGAAACATACATGTTTACGATTGTTAATGTAATATGTACAATTATATTATTGACATTACAATTAGCGGTTGTACACGCAACAAACGCTACTTAACCATGTCACGTAGATGTCCATTGCCTATTATGACTACTATAATAATTATTATCCTGATTGTCGTTTCTCCTCATGGGTTGATACCGAAGAACCTCGACCAACATCTACAGGGACTCTTAATTGGCTGTTGGACCAAGAGTCAGATACAGAAGGCAGTATTACACGGCACGCATTGTGAGGAGGTTCATAACTTTGTCTCCCTAACCGCCGGTGGCTTAGGTTTTGAAATTCACCACCAGAGGGTTAATCTTTATTTTTGTATTTTTATATGTAATTTCTATAACTTGTTATAGACTAAGATCCCAGGGCCCCCAGACGTTACTTATTTTCTCATAAAAAATATAAATGGGATAAAGTAGTGTTAGTACGTACTTTGAGTGTGTGCATACCTGCTAGCTTGGGTCGTCGGCCAATTCATAGGTACGAGGTGCTAAAGTTAGATAAATACAGTACTGATTTTTCTTAAATTCTCAGTGCTGATTTCTACATATGTTTTAGATAATTTTGTTAAAAATTAATAATCATTATTGCCAGACACTTTCCATCGGCGCTTACCCTTACCAGACGCCTTAAAGCTTAAAAAAATTAACATATTTTGACTTATAATCTCACTCTTGATTTTTATATATGATACTTAGGGAACTATTTGAACACCCCTGGTCAGCAGCCAGACCAATTGGAGGGGCCAAACATCCCCCCAGACACACATAAAGTGTCGCTATGTGTATGAGCGCGAGGTCATTATTTGTACGCTTGAGTGTGAGAGATATATCTATTTATCGATATCTTTCTTATACTTATTGTCGTCTCTAGGCTACTCTATTCAGTGCTACTCGATTCAATGCATCTGTGATTTTATTTACAACGTGTTGAAATAAAAGAAAAAATATTTATAGTATTCTAAAAAATATAATGGCAGAATTATTAAAGTGTGTGTTTTGTGAGAATTCCGATGTGAATTTAATATTGTTTACGGAAGAAACGTTGAAAAAGTATTTGTTTGCCGAGCTTTGTCAGTGGATCGCTTTAAGAAGAATCAGGTATTATATTTTAACTTTGAATAATTGATATAACCGGGTAACTCTTTGATTCTTAATTATGTTATTTTTGTTACAGAAAATGAAAGTAATAAGGATGATAATGAAGATAGTCAATGCCAACATTGGGTTGATGATGACTTATCAAACTTAGACG
Source organism: Deilephila elpenor (assembly GCA_949752805.1). Taxonomy (NCBI): domain Eukaryota; kingdom Metazoa; phylum Arthropoda; class Insecta; order Lepidoptera; family Sphingidae; genus Deilephila; species Deilephila elpenor. Next base: position 8,627,394 of record OX457112.1, read on the forward strand.
ATGATGACAGTAAAGATCACGCTGAATTGTAAAACGTTCAAACTACAAATAATCCGAAAGAAGAAAGACATGTATAGCTTTGTGTAATTTCAAGATTTAATAAACATGAATTTTTTTAATAGTAGTATTCAATTTTACTCGATGATAAGATATAAAACATAAGTTAAAGAAACTTATATTTATTATTTATAAAATTTTCTCAACTCAGATCACTTTAAAATACCTTGTAATCTTCAGGTTCGATTCTATTTTGTATGTAACGAATCTTTAATCTCTCTTGATATCGAACAGAGCAGAATTTTAGAAGGTATCGTGGTTCCATTGTGTTTACAATAGTGATTCTGATAATAGTTCATTACACACCACTGATAATTTTCTTCTTAAATCTCAATCATTTTTATTACTTCTCTAACGGCACATAGATATCTCTCTCACACTCAAGCGTACAAATAATGACCTCGCGCTCATACACATAGCGACACTTTATGTGTGTCTGGGGGGATGTTTGGCCCCTCCAATTGGTCTGGCTGCTGACCAGGGGTGTTCAAATAGTTCCCTAAGTATCATATATAAAAATCAAGAGTGAGATTATAAGTCAAAATATGTTATTTTTTTTGAAGCTTTAAAGCTTTACTTCCAAAAGGGTCAAGGCTCGAAGGAGGGGTGGTTATGTTGCGGGATGGAACAGATATGTTGTAGGTTACCATAGGGAGGCCAGGTTGAGGTTTTTGGCCTGGGTGGAAGATGGTAAGCCTAAAAATGGTCAGACGTATGTTGACATGGTAGAAAGTAGGAAGTTGTTTAAGCAGAAGTTAAGATGGTGCCAGGATAGGCAGGAACAAATTAAAATGGACGCACTTGCATCCCATCATTCCGCTAATAATTTCCCACAGTTCTGGAAAGATACCGGAAAATTTAACCAGAAACCTGGCCTTCCTGTGAGTATTAATGGTATTTTTGACCATCACTTGATTGCAAATGCGTTTAGTAAACACTTCAAGGTGACACCGCAGCGTAATACTGGTGTGTTTCGGTCGCCCGTTGCTGGAACCATCGTCCAGAAAAGAGATATCAGTTTTACATCGAAGGAGGTTAAAAAAGTTATTAACAGCATGCATAGAGGTAAATCCCCTGGATATGATGGTCTCAGCATCGAGCATCTTAGACATGCTGGAGTCCACCTGCCACGCGTCCTATCCTTGTTTTATAATCTCTGCCTTTGCCATAGTTACTTACCAGAGGAACTTACTAAAACTATAGTGATTCCAATCATTAAGAACAGAACTGGGGACGTCTCGGATATGAATAACTATCGACCCATCTCTCTTGCGACCATATTGGCCAAGGTGTTGGACGGCTTGCTTAATAACATTCTTAACAAACACATTAAACTGCATGAAGCCCAGTTCGGTTTCAGAAATGGGCTTTCCACTGAAAGTGCGATATTATGTCTTAAGCAGGCTGTTCAGTACTATACGGACAGGAAAACACCGGTATACGCGTGCTTCCTAGACTTGTCTAAGGCGTTTGACACAGTCCTATATGATAAGCTTTGGGACAAACTGGGCAGAGCGGGTGTACCGGTTGAGGTCATATCAGTGTTGCAGGAATGGTACCACTGCCAGCGGAATCAGGTGAGATGGGCGGGAGCTTTGTCCGGGCAATATGGCATGGAGTGTGGCGTGAGGCAGGGGGGGCTGACCTCTCCTTTGTTATTTAACTTGTATATAAATGACCTTATCGGTGAGCTCAGCAGCACTCATACCGGTTGTCATATTGATAGTGTATGCGTCAATAATATTAGCTACGCGGACGATATGGTGCTGCTGGGACCATCGGTGGGTGCTATTCGTAAGATGTTAGCTATATGCGAAACCTACGCTGGGGAACATGGACTGACCTACAGTAAAGCAAAAAGTAAAGTTCTGCTTTTCAAGGGTAAGTCAGGTGCACCCGTTCCAGTTCGTGTTCCTTCAATTAAATTATATGATGAGGAACTGCAGAGAGTAACCAGTTTTAAGTACCTAGGCCACATTGTGACGGATGATTTGTCCGATGACGCAGATTTGGAGCGGGAGCGCAGGGCATTGGCGGTCCGAGGAAACATGATTGCCCGTAGATTCGCTCGGTGCTCCTCCCCAGTAAAAATTACTTTGTTTAAGGCATTTTGTCAATCGTTTTACGCGAGCAGTCTATGGGTGAATCATACTCAGCGGGCTGCCAGGGTCCTGCGCGTTCAGTATAACAACATCTTCAGGGTGCTGTTGCGGCTGCCTCCCTACTGCAGTGCGTCGCAAATGTTTGCTGATGCTCGGACGGATAGCTATCAAGCTATAATCCGAAAAAAGGTTGCCTCTTTAATAAGACGAGTGAGAGACAGTAGTAATAGCATCCTCGGGATGATTGCTTCTCGCGCTGATTGTCCGATCCAACATAAATGGATGTGTATAATTACCGGACAAGACTGACATATCCTTATTATTATTATTTTACTCTTCATTATGAAATGTGTATGATTTTCTTTTTATTAATTGATTGACTGATTGACATAATGATAGCTAATATTGACATAGAGTGGTTACTACTGTATTGATATAATTGTGTGTTCCTAATTCATTTCCTTTGTATATTTAATTAATTGAATTAGTATATCGTTCATTCTCTATTTGTATTCTTGAAATGTTTGTGTGCTGACTACTGTGTGTGTATTATTATTTTATGGATTTTATCTGAAATAAATGTTTTATTATTATTATTATAAAGCGTCTGGTAAGGGTAAGCGCCGATGGAAAGTGTCTGGCAATAATGATTATTAATTTTTAACAAAATTATCTAAAGCATATGTAAAAATCAGCACTGAGAATTTAAGAAAAATCAGTACTGTATTTATCTACCTTTAGCACCTCGTACCTATGAATTGGCCGACGACCCAAGCTAGCAGGTATGCACACACTCAAAGTACGTACTAACACTACTTTATCCCATTTATATTTTTTATGAGAAAATAAGTAACGTCTGGGGGCCCTGGGATCTTGAACTATTACAAGTATAAATAAAAAAAATGTGCGAAATAAAATAAAGATAATTATGAATACAAACACCTATATTATCAACTTACACTACAATATCACAAGACTCATCATGGTAAACAGACTGACAGGCAGCATGCCTATAATAGTACAACAAATATAAAATTAAAATAAACATTGTAATTCTTTCATTCATTCATAAGCTGATGCCTTTTTCCAGAAGGGGTAGGCAGAGGTGCTACCAGGACACTTACGTTCCGTCCCACGATGTGTTAGGGGATCGGGTAAAAATTCCTGACGCCAGGCTCATAATGACCCGGGATTTGAACCCGAGACCGCAGCTTTGCAATCATACCGTAGTACAACTGCGTCACCGAGGTCATTGTCATTACTGTCATATTTCTTACGCAAAATTATACTTTTACCAACAACTATCCGTGTTAGGCATGCAAATGGAATGTGTTAAATTCAATAATATTAAAATAAACAATCAGTTATATATTATTCGTATTTTTATATAGCTTTTGTTCAAATATAGGAGGCTCTAGCTTTGCAGCGGGTTGTTTTGGCGCCAACGTAACAGAACTCAACGTCCATGTCATGTTTCCTCAAATAGTCCATCCACTGAAGTTGTTTTACTGAAGGCTTGTCCGAATCAGTTTTGACTTCTACAAAACGTACCTGTTAAAATAATATAATTGATCTATAGGTACTACTTAATATAAAAATCTTAAGTTTGTTTGTTTGTTTGTTTGTGTCTACTAATCTCAGGAACTACTGGTTCGAATTTAAAAAAATATTTTTGTGTTGGATAGATAATCTATTGAAGAATGCTATACATATATAACATAACGCTATGACCAATAAAGGAGCGGAACAGTAGGGAAAAATGTTTCAAAAAAGGGGAAGGACTTTCGTTGCGTGTCTGTGTAAACAGTGGTTCCAGAGCGTGAGGTCGGGGAAGCCGTCCCGCGCGCGCAGGCCGCGAGTGAGTGAATGTGACTGAGTGCGTGTGGACTCACTTGTCGCGTGGCGTGGTTCCAGAGCGTGAGGTCGGGGAAGCCGTCCCGCGCGCGCAGGCCGCGAGTGAGTGAATGTGACTGAGTGCGTGTGGACTCACTTGTCGCGTGGCGTGGTTCCAGAGCGTGAGGTCGGGGAAGCCGTCCCGCGCGCGCAGGCCGCGAGTGAGTGAATGTGACTGAGTGCGTGTGGACTCACTTGTCGCGTGGCGTGGTTCCAGAGCGTGAGGTCGGGGAAGCCGTCCCGCGCGCGCAGGCCGCGAGTGAGTGAATGTGACTGAGTGCGTGTGGACTCACTTGTCGCGTGGCGTGGTTCCAGAGCGTGAGGTCGGGGAAGCCGTCCCGCGCGCGCAGGCCGCGAGTGAGTGAATGTGACTGAGTGCGTGTGGACTCACTTGTCGCGTGGCGTGGTTCCAGAGCGTGAGGTCGGGGAAGCCGTCCCGCGCGCGCAGGCCGCGAGTGAGTGAATGTGACTGAGTGCGTGTGGACTCACTTGTCGCGTGGCGTGGTTCCAGAGCGTGAGGTCGGGGAAGCCGTCCCGCGCGCGCAGGCCGCGAGTGAGTGAATGTGACTGAGTGCGTGTGGACTCACTTGTCGCGTGGCGTGGTTCCAGAGCGTGAGGTCGGGGAAGCCGTCCCGCGCGCGCAGGCCGCGAGTGAGTGAATGTGACTGAGTGCGTGTGGACTCACTTGTCGCGTGGCGTGGTTCCAGAGCGTGAGGTCGGGGAAGCCGTCCCGCGCGCGCAGGCCGCGAGTGAGTGAATGTGACTGAGTGCGTGTGGACTCACTTGTCGCGTGGCGTGGTTCCAGAGCGTGAGGTCGGGGAAGCCGTCCCGCGCGCGCAGGCCGCGAGTGAGTGAATGTGACTGAGTGCGTGTGGACTCACTTGTCGCGTGGCGTGGTTCCAGAGCGTGAGGTCGGGGAAGCCGTCCCGCGCGCGCAGGCCGCGAGTGAGTGAATGTGACTGAGTGCGTGTGGACTCACTTGTCGCGTGGCGTGGTTCCAGAGCGTGAGGTCGGGGAAGCCGTCCCGCGCGCGCAGGCCGCGAGTGAGTGAATGTGACTGAGTGCGTGTGGACTCACTTGTCGCGTGGCGTGGTTCCAGAGCGTGAGGTCGGGGAAGCCGTCCCGCGCGCGCAGGCCGCGAGTGAGTGAATGTGACTGAGTGCGTGTGGACTCACTTGTCGCGTGGCGTGGTTCCAGAGCGTGAGATCGGGGAAGCCGTCCCGCGCGCGCAGGCCGCGAGTGAGTGAATGTGACTGAGTGCGTGTGGACTCACTTGTCGCGTGGCGTGGTTCCAGAGCGTGAGGTCGGGGAAGCCGTCCCGCGCGCGCAGGCCGCGAGTGAGTGAATGTGACTGAGTGCGTGTGGACTCACTTGTCGCGTGGCGTGGTTCCAGAGCGTGAGGTCGGGGAAGCCGTCCCGCGCGCGCAGGCCGCGAGTGAGTGAATGTGACTGAGTGCGTGTGGACTCACTTGTCGCGTGGCGTGGTTCCAGAGCGTGAGGTCGGGGAAGCCGTCCCGCGCGCGCAGGCCGCGAGTGAGTGAATGTGACTGAGTGCGTGTGGACTCACTTGTCGCGTGGCGTGGTTCCAGAGCGTGAGGTCGGGGAAGCCGTCCCGCGCGCGCAGGCCGCGAGTGAGTGAATGTGACTGAGTGCGTGTGGACTCACTTGTCGCGTGGCGTGGTTCCAGAGCGTGAGATCGGGGAAGCCGTCCCGCGCGCGCAGGCCGCGAGTGAGTGAATGTGACTGAGTGCGTGTGGACTCACTTGTCGCGTGGCGTGGTTCCAGAGCGTGAGGTCGGGGAAGCCGTCCCGCGCGCGCAGGCCGCGAGTGAGTGAATGTGACTGAGTGCGTGTGGACTCACTTGTCGCGTGGCGTGGTTCCAGAGCGTGAGATCGGGGAAGCCGTCCCGCGCGCGCAGGCCGCGAGTGAGTGAATGTGACTGAGTGCGTGTGGACTCACTTGTCGCGTGGCGTGGTTCCAGAGCGTGAGGTCGGGGAAGCCGTCCCGCGCGCGCAGGCCGCGAGTGAGTGAATGTGACTGAGTGCGTGTGGACTCACTTGTCGCGTGGCGTGGTTCCAGAGCGTGAGATCGGGGAAGCCGTCCCGCGCGCGCAGGCCGCGAGTGAGTGAATGTGACTGAGTGCGTGTGGACTCACTTGTCGCGTGGCGTGGTTCCAGAGCGTGAGGTCGGGGAAGCCGTCCCGCGCGCGCAGGCCGCGAGTGAGTGAATGTGACTGAGTGCGTGTGGACTCACTTGTCGCGTGGCGTGGTTCCAGAGCGTGAGGTCGGGGAAGCCGTCCCGCGCGCGCAGGCCGCGAGTGAGTGAATGTGACTGAGTGCGTGTGGACTCACTTGTCGCGTGGCGTGGTTCCAGAGCGTGAGGTCGGGGAAGCCGTCCCGCGCGCGCAGGCCGCGAGTGAGTGAATGTGACTGAGTGCGTGTGGACTCACTTGTCGCGTGGCGTGGTTCCAGAGCGTGAGGTCGGGGAAGCCGTCCCGCGCGCGCAGGCCGCGAGTGAGTGAATGTGACTGAGTGCGTGTGGACTCACTTGTCGCGTGGCGTGGTTCCAGAGCGTGAGATCGGGGAAGCCGTCCCGCGCGCGCAGGCCGCGAGTGAGTGAATGTGACTGAGTGCGTGTGGACTCACTTGTCGCGTGGCGTGGTTCCAGAGCGTGAGGTCGGGGAAGCCGTCCCGCGCGCGCAGGCCGCGAGTGAGTGAATGTGACTGAGTGCGTGTGGACTCACTTGTCGCGTGGCGTGGTTCCAGAGCGTGAGGTCGGGGAAGCCGTCCCGCGCGCGCAGGCCGCGAGTGAGTGAATGTGACTGAGTGCGTGTGGACTCACTTGTCGCGTGGCGTGGTTCCAGAGCGTGAGGTCGGGGAAGCCGTCCCGCGCGCGCAGGCCGCGAGTGAGTGAATGTGACTGAGTGCGTGTGGACTCACTTGTCGCGTGGCGTGGTTCCAGAGCGTGAGATCGGGGAAGCCGTCCCGCGCGCGCAGGCCGCGAGTGAGTGAATGTGACTGAGTGCGTGTGGACTCACTTGTCGCGTGGCGTGGTTCCAGAGCGTGAGGTCGGGGAAGCCGTCCCGCGCGCGCAGGCCGCGAGTGAGTGAATGTGACTGAGTGCGTGTGGACTCACTTGTCGCGTGGCGTGGTTCCAGAGCGTGAGGTCGGGGAAGCCGTCCCGCGCGCGCAGGCCGCGAGTGAGTGAATGTGACTGAGTGCGTGTGGACTCACTTGTCGCGTGGCGTGGTTCCAGAGCGTGAGGTCGGGGAAGCCGTCCCGCGCGCGCAGGCCGCGAGTGAGTGAATGTGACTGAGTGCGTGTGGACTCACTTGTCGCGTGGCGTGGTTCCAGAGCGTGAGGTCGGGGAAGCCGTCCCGCGCGCGCAGGCCGCGAGTGAGTGAATGTGACTGAGTGCGTGTGGACTCACTTGTCGCGTGGCGTGGTTCCAGAGCGTGAGATCGGGGAAGCCGTCCCGCGCGCGCAGGCCGCGAGTGAGTGAATGTGACTGAGTGCGTGTGGACTCACTTGTCGCGTGGCGTGGTTCCAGAGCGTGAGGTCGGGGAAGCCGTCCCGCGCGCGCAGGCCGCGAGTGAGTGAATGTGACTGAGTGCGTGTGGACTCACTTGTCGCGTGGCGTGGTTCCAGAGCGTGAGGTCGGGGAAGCCGTCCCGCGCGCGCAGGCCGCGAGTGAGTGAATGTGACTGAGTGCGTGTGGACTCACTTGTCGCGTGGCGTGGTTCCAGAGCGTGAGGTCGGGGAAGCCGTCCCGCGCGCGCAGGCCGCGAGTGAGTGAATGTGACTGAGTGCGTGTGGACTCACTTGTCGCGTGGCGTGGTTCCAGAGCGTGAGGTCGGGGAAGCCGTCCCGCGCGCGCAGGCCGCGAGTGGCCACGCGCGCACACAGCGCCGCCACGCGCCGCGCGCCCAGCAGCACCACTACGTCACGCACTTGCACCCACTCCAAGTCTCTATACAAGTCTGAAACCTCACCTGCAACATACAAATATAGGATATTGCGTGCCGTTGTTTACAATCATAAGTAAAATGATGAAAACTACTTCTTCTACTACTACTACTCTGAATCTGTCACCAGGCCCACTATTGTCACAAAAGTGTAAAAAAAGTTTACGTTTAATAATACTAATAGTAAGAATTTCTATGGTATATAGGTCAGCGTGGTGGAGTATAAAAATGAAAATGTTACGAAATTTACTTTATTGAATCCTTAAAATGTCGATGCATTATTTAGATTCAGTCACTTTTTTTCACTTCCACCCGGATCACAAGGCTGTTCTCGCGGGAGAAGAACGGGCGAGATACTCATATGGCCAGTCCCCCTGGATTGTAGAGGAGGTCCGTGCCCTGCAATGGGGCCTATATGGGCTGATACAAATACATACTTTAACGGGCCATGAGAAAAAATCAAAATGAATTCCGCGAATATACAAGACCCACCCTGCGTTTCTACATCAACTACTTTATAAATTATATACTTATGTTTACGTACTTGGAGGTCTTTCCGAACACGTTTTATTCATTTCCATTGAAAGCTCTTCTTCTGTAAAATTTTCGATGAGTCGTAACCTTTTGTCAATCAAAGCTTTTCTATTGATATAGAAGCTGTCAGTAAACATGTCCAATGGATACTTTTGGTAGTAGGACATAAATACACCGGAGATACCTTGTGGCTTAGTGTATATAATTTTCCAAAAAAGAAGAACAAACATCGTCGCCACTATCCTTCCTTCCCAGTGTGCACCTGAAATAATTAAATAAATAAATAAATAAATAAATACACCCAACAGTCACATACATAGTCCTGACCCCACACTAAGATCGAGTCGTGTGTCGTGGGTATCAGAAACTACGAGAGACTTTTCGGTCTCACAAACACCCAGACCCGAAACAAATACCTGTGGATCACACAAATATTTGTTTCGGTGCGGGGATCGAACCCGCGGCCTCTCGTTTCACAGGCGGCGTCAAACCAACTGCGCCACGGAGGCTATTTATTACACAATTAATAATTATTTAAAAATTCAAAATGGGAACATAATTAATTAAATATAAGGCAGTCAGCTATAATACAATTTAATTGTTTCCTTGGATTTACGTGATTGTTATGAAACAATATTTTGTTGCAACACCTTTAATATTCCTTTTTATATAAAGTACATCTTTTTTTTTAAATAATATAAACATGAACGAAGATGGTATAGTTATTTCGTGTGATGATTCCTTTAAAATTAAAATTACGCATGAGGCGGAGAGATCGCTAAAATGTAGAATAGGTTAACGTTAAAATGATTTTAATGCCATACCTCCAGTAAAGGATCCGTTGTCGGTGTAATACCAAAGGCAATAATTTTCTGCGTCCATGTATGTCTGTGAATTGTTAGATCGAACTTCGAATGTAACTTTACGATTTCCCGTATTTCTGTAAAAATATTTTAGTTTTAACAAAGTAATAAAATATAGAAATACCTTCCGAGTAACCGATATAATAGTATAATAGATACAATTTGTATTTTATAGAGAGCTTACTGAACTACAAGAACCATAAAACGTTATTATGTTTACAACTGATACATTGATTTTAGTATCCAAAAACTTCACTCTCCAAGGTTCTGTATGAAGTATGCACTAAAAATCTAAATGTATACTCATAGTCTCTCATAGTAGAAGACGGTTTCTCGACACGTTCGTTTTACGCGTCGCGACATTCGTTCGCCTATATAGTATATAAGTTTCAAATCGTACGTGTGCATATGTCCCTAGTACGTACACATTGTTTGACGCTTAAACTAGCATATTCCTAAGGTTATTTCTATTTCGATTACATAATTTATACAACGGCAACTTACTCTAAAGGTTGTTTTTCGATGTGATTAGCTGGAAAGCTGTTTTCTAATATTTGTCCGTCACTGGCTATTGCTTTAAGCCTTGTTTTAATTTCCTCATCAATATTAGTCTTTTGCTTGTCTGCTATCTTTTTGGCGCGTTTTCGCAATACATCTTTGTGCTCATTCGGAAGATCAGATTCAAGAGCTTCCAACAATACTTCGGCTGCCTGAAAAATATTATTTATGTTTCTATTTAAAACTTGTAGTAATTGAGCCACTAGGTCCTTTTTAGAGTATACATACAAATTATAGGAGACTGTCCCGCCCTCACACCCGCCACTGCAACTCCTGTAAGCCAGGATCAACAGTGGCACGCATATTAATGACACTGAGCATTGAAGCTCAGCGCGTCTCCGGGAATGTCTAACTTGTCTTTAACCCGCAACGAAATCAATCAAAAAGTTAAATTAATAGGAGGAGTTGGAAATAAATTATTGTCCACTTCCCTCCCTAATAAAGCGGGTGACAAAACAATGAACTAAAGAGGCAAACAACCTCGCATAAAGACATTTACAGCCAGAGAAGCCAGCTGTAAAGCACCACGGAATAGTGATTATTACATTTAAATGGGACCTAATATGTAAGCTGTTATACTTGATTCCAATAATAGGTATGGCAAAATCGCCGGAAAGCACGGAAATTCTTCCTAGTCTCCACAAGGTCCATGTAGTATACAACACCAGATGTTATTTGCATACTATCTAGCATGGTTTTACGCTCATTCTGCCAAAGACTACACTCCCAAAGTACATGATGCGCGGACTGCTCATATTCGCAATAAGGTGTTGAACATGAGCACGCAGGCGAATCAACGAGCTTAAATGAGTACAGTTTAGACTTAAAGTTACCATGGCCCGTAAGAAACTGTGATACGTAATAATCGATATCTAGCCAAGTCTTTGTCAAACGATCACGCACGCATGGAAAATATTGGTATAGATGCCGACCCTTCAAAGATACATCCCATCTATTCTGCCATTCATCTATTAATTCGTTATATACAACTGAGAGCGGCTTAAATAATCTGTCTACTTTTACAAGTTCACGTGAATTTAAGAATCTTTTGTCCATATTCTCTCTAGTTGAGTAATACATCGCGGCGCGACGTTGTACCTCCAGGTCAACTGGAAGTACACCCGCAAGGACAGGCAACGCTTCGGTACTAACAGTCCTATATGCCTTACACAAGAATATCAACGCCAAACGTTGGCTCTGGAGCAATTTCCTTCGCACAGCACCGACAGTAGCCCTATCGGCCCATACGGGGGATCCGTAAGTAATACATCCTAAGTAAGTAGCTCCATAACAACATACAAATTAAATAACAAGTTGCAAATGTTTAGTTTTTTTAATTTCATCATCATGAAACTCCACAAAACAAGATAAACTGACCTTATCATGCATGGCAGTGGTTTTATAAAGCAAGGCTTTTTCTGAGTACCACTCCGCTCTGTTGTGCTGTCTGTATGTGAATTGTGACAAGAGTGACGTCAACACTTCTAGACACAACTCGTATTCTTTGAATTTCTTCAGAATGTTGACTCCCATTTCTATTATTTTAACGTAGTAATGCGCAGGTGTAAATTTTCTTAGCCATTCGGGGTATGATTGGTAACTGAAAGATTCAACGTATTTTATAATATCGATAACATATAAAAAAATCGCATTTCTACCAGACTTTAAGATACAAGTCTTATCTTGAGAGTATTGGTGTCTATGAGAAAGTTTGGTCACAACACAAATACTTGGAGATCCTATAAAGACTGCTCTCTGGACAAGGAGCAGAAATTGACCCCGCGGCCCTTTAGACCTAGAGCCCGTGGCCGCCAGACTTTAGTCATTTTATAAAAGCTGTATGTTTGTCTGCACAAGCCACTGACATAGGCATCACACGATCAGCTATTATGAAATTCTGATCGTGGTGGATTGGAAGTTATCAGCTTTAGTGTGTCTGGCAAGATGAACGAAACCATCAAAAGTGTCCGGCTGCCAAGGAAACACCTTTTTCTAGTTGCCTTAACAACATATAATATAGAATTCAACTTTTATACTATAAAGCTGGTACAACATTTCATTACAATATCTTCAAACTTTGATAAATGTAATGTTGCCAGCGTTATAGTATAATATATACATTTTATATATATTGTTAAGACAACTATCCAAAGGTGTTTCCGTGGCAGCCCGAAACTTTTGATGGTTTCGTTCATCTTGCCAGACACACTAAAGCTGATAACTTCCAAAGCCACCACGATCGGAACTTCATAATAGCTGATCGTGTGATGCCTATGCAGAGGCATGCGCAGACAAACATTCAACTTTTATAAAATTACGATTGTCTGGGGGCCACGGGCTCCCTGTCTATTTTATTTCATCTGAAACTGCTGTTTAGTACAATTGATTACCTTACCTTGTCATTTCTTCATTACTGGTGTTTTTATACTGATTGTAAACTTCTAATACAATTCTTTTCTTTTCTTCATCTGTCTTCAAAGTGAGAATTTTTTCATAGATTGTGAGGGCATTATAGAATCTATGGAAATATATTTAAATTAAGTGTTATGTTGAGGGCATTATTTATCTTATTGCTATCAGAGAACAAAATATATGTTAATAACAATTAAACATACATAAATTCATCCTATTATGAAAAGCAATCAATGTTATGCCACAGTAATACAATGATCTATATTATTTAATCATCATTGTAGTAATATACAGATGTATATTAGATAGTAATATACATCTTATCTTTTATAGATTTGGCAACTTTTTTATTGCTCATGGGGATCATTTCATTGGATCCCCAACTATGTTAAGTAGATAAAAATCAAAATTGTTACTTAATTCCTATGCCTTAAGATTTATCTATGTAATTATAAGTGTGACAGAACTTGTGAAACTTACAAAATGGATACATATTGGGATATGGATGAATAATAAGGTATACTTACTTTGCAAACTCAGTGTGTGATTTAAACACAACACCAGCATTGTCCAATTTCATTGTTTTATCAACAGGATAAGTTTCTATTCCTGCTTTATCATTGATGAGCACAAGTTCCAGTTTCCCTTCACTTATATATGAATAGTTTATACCTAGATACATAAGTACATATAGTTTTTTAAGAGCCTCTCTAGCAGAGTCTGATAACCTGTAGCTATTACCACACTTGTCTCTCATTCTGAAAATAAAAATAATACACTAATTTAATATTTTCATTGTTATTTCATTACAATATAATTTATATTAAATTGGCTTTCATTTTGAGAACTGGGAATGCACCATATAGCATTTCCGCCTACCCTGTTGGTTTATAGAAGTGACCTTTTACATACATGTGTATGATTAAGTGCCTAAACCATTGCTAGTGAGAATTCTTATTGGACCCTCAACTTCAATTCTAATAAGATACACAATATTGACCAAAATCTTACATGTTAAGAACCCTTTCTTTATTGGTTGTGTTGTTGGTACTAGCACTAAAAAATCTAGCTATAGATTTCTGTTGACTATACTTCTTCAAAGATTGCAATGCTTCTTCTTTATTATTGATTTTAAGTTTTAAATCTTTACAAATACTTTTCATTTCATTCAGTTTCAATAGTTTTGCATAGTCATCTATATCAAGTACTGCTCTGCCTGTAAAAAAACAGATTGGAAGAAAATAATTAAATGTTCAATTGTTTAGGTAAATAACATAAGTTGAGTTCTTTTTACAGAAGTAGGATTATAAATGTTTCAGTCTGTATATTGATATCAAATGAGGTATGGTATGAGAGTAAAGGAAACTATCCGGAAAAATATTTTTTTAGATATCCAGATTAACTATTCACATATTATATGAAATCCCTAGGTTTTAAAACTACAAAATGTAATTATATTAAAAAGCAAATCTCAATACAAGGCAATGAATATTGTACAGAAATAAATCTCACCACAGACAAGCAAGCCATTGTCTACCAAATGTTGTATAACATAGTTACAAGAATTGTCACATTTAGAATTGCTGCAGATTTTTACAAGTTTTTCAAATCTATGCCATACAGTCTGTCGCCAATACAACCTGCAGATAACAGTAATGCCAGGCTTAATGGCATTAAAGCATTTGTTTAAAATTATTTGGTTTTCCTCATCCAACAAACACTTCAATGATTCATCATTTAAATACTCTTTGATTACTTTTAAAAGAAATATACCTGTAATTAAAAATACATGTTAGATGTTTAATCATTTTAATTATATATTTTTATAAACCCTATGGATATTTCAATTCACATAAAATAATGCTGTAATTCTGTTGTATTCAACAATGGTAATTTTAATGTAATATTTCAATCTATGCTTAAGAAATAAAAAAGTGGGAAATCATTAATAATACAATAGTTCATTTAAACATAAGATTTATAAAACCTTTTATAAAATCAACTGTCTTATTTATTACAAAACTAGCTAGGCTCCTAATGAATGTTTAAATTAGAAAACAATAAATAAACTGTTAATTTTCAATAAATAGAATAAGTATACCTATATTTATGGATCATGATAATTTAGGCTTTTGTGGTATTTTAATAAAGAGTTAATTACTAAGCGAATAAGAAACTCGTTAGAATATAACAAACATAAGTTGGTCAGAGAGAAATGAGTTAATGGTAAGTAAATGTAAATAAATTAAACTGGGATGTTTGATTTGTAGATAAACATGTTTTCTAATTTACAATATTTAATGTACAAAATAGCAACGAAATGAGATCTTACTCTTGTCATCTAAACCAGCACACGATTCTTTAAAAAAGTTATATTCAGGAAACATAAAATCTTGATTCAAATTCCTCTTGACTGGCGTTATTTTATTTACACGCCGTTTTTTTGTCGGGGAATAATATTTTCCACTAGACCCAGGGCTGCGAGAATTGGAAGACACATTTTTACGTGGTGTCACTTGTAAAAAACTATCTGCTATATTATCACTTTCACTGTTATCACGAGATTCCAGTACGACTTCGCAGGGAAGTGAAACGGAAAGATCTTCATCATTCCACATCTCACATGTATTAGTCAATAAATTCACTACAGATTGCAGAACAATTCTTTGGAATAGCAGCAAACGTAATATATCTGGTTTCGGGTTGCTATTTTCATAATTAACACAAAACAAGACCACAGAACAAGACTAACGAGAGTGTAAAATGTAAATATTATTATCACTTAAAGTTAATTGATAACTTTGGCTGCAGACTGCAGAGAGAATAGAAATATCGCACCACAGACTAAACAGCAAACACAGAATTTGGGTATTTGACTATCATCGAATTTTTGTATTATTTTGCAGACAAGCAGAAGTGCCATTAAAACAAAACATTCTTGTGAAAACAGTGATAAAGTAGCTTGTAACATGAGGCAAATATTAGTATTTTAAATGAAAGAGTGGGGACGTAGTGGGGACATCTTGCCGTCTCTTTCACACCCGCACACTACAATGCATATTAAGAATGCCAAACCATGGATAACCAAAGGCTTGCTCCGTTGTATTCGTAATAGAGACCAAATGATGCGAGTACTAAAGAGAAATCCCTCAAATTATATTCTTAAAACTACGTACACTAGATATCGTAACTTTTGTAACAAACTACTTAAAAACTTAAAAATATCATATGAGAAAGCAGAGTTCCATAATGCTCGAAATTGGGATTCCAAATCCACCTGGAAAGTAATAAAAAATATCACAAACACTCATCGGATAACTACCTCCCCATTAGAGCTGCTCAATATGACTCCTGATAAAACGTCATCAATCAATGAAGTCAATGACTTCTTTGCAAATGTTGGCAAAAATCTCGCCGAAAAACTGTCTCAGAACCGTCTGCCTTCTAACTGTTATTACGACGCACGTTCAGTCAACTCGTTAGTGTTGTTGCCCACGGATGAGATGGAGGTTGAAAGACTTATCCTTGAGCTTCGCTCAGGTGCTGCAATTGGATGGGATGGGATACCATCTTCTCTCTTGAAATCCTGTTCAAATACACTTGTCCGGCCCATAACCTATATCTGTAACCTTTGTTTAAATAAGGGCATTTTCCCCAAGGTTTTTAAAAAGGCTGTTGTGCACCCGATCTTTAAGTGTGGTGACAGGCATAATGTAAACAACTACAGACCTATCTCCGTTCTACCCTCGATTTCAAAGATTCTGGAAAAAATATTAAATAAGCGCCTCGTAAGTTTCTTGGAGTCACACAATCTTTTAACTGGCAACCAGTTTGGCTTTAGAAGATCGAAATCTACTGAAGATGCCGTTAGCTCCTTTGTAGACGAATTGGTGACCAAGCTGGACTGCAGGAAAAAATGCATTGGCGTTTTTCTGGACCTTTCTAAGGCGTTTGACACCGTGTCAGCTCCCAACCTGCTATTAAAACTAGAGGCTATAGGTGTACGCGATCGAACCTACAAAATCTTCCAGGATTATCTTAATGATCGGACGCAATGTGTCAGGATTGCGGAGTTGGTAAGTGACAGTATACCTATAACTTACGGTGTACCTCAGGGCTCAATTTTAGGTCCAACGCTCTTCTTAATATACATTAATACTTTGTGTAAACTGTCACTTCCCAATTGCTCGGTCTTCGCATATGCGGACGACACAGCATTGATTATACATGGGAATAATTGGTCTGAAACATTTGATTTCGCTGAGAATGCCGTTACAGCTGTGGTAACCTGGTTAACGAATAACCTTCTCACAGTTAATTTAACTAAATCCGTTTACCTCCCATTTGCTCCGAAACCCTCCACATTACCAACTGTTTGTTCCACGGCCATTAAAGTTCACACTTGTACCCAAAACACACCTAATGCTCCCTGTCACTGCCCGCAAATTTCCAGATCATCCACCGTCAAATACCTTGGAATATTGATTGATAACCATCTTAACTGGAAGCCTCACCTACATGCCCTCATTTCCCGTGTCCGAAAAGTAATTTATATTTTTAAAAAGCTAAGACATTCTGCTGATGTTTCGACCCTTAAGACAGTTTATTGCGCCTTGTGTCAGTCATTGTTGTCATACTGTGTCTCCGTTTGGGGTGGAGCACATAAAACTAACCTTCTTTATCTGGAACGAGCCCAGAGGGCTGTCCTTAAGGTAATGTTATCCAGACCCTTCATATACCCAACAAATAAATTATACCAAGACAGTAAGGTTCTTTCAGTTAGACAGCTCTTCGTGCTCCAAACAATTTTGCGTAAACACTCGTCCCTGCAATATGATCCAAATGTTAGAGAACTGCGTCGTCGGTCTTATAAGGTGTGCCGCACCCAGGGCTGTAGAACGGCACTCGCACAAAGACATTTTAATGTTCTTGGGAGTCACCTATACAATAAAGTAAATCAGTTTTGCAATATATTTCCTGTTACTAAACTTCAATGTAAGAAAAAAGTTACTGAGTGGCTGCAGAGTAAAAACTATAATGAGACCGAAAATTTAATTAAAATATCTGGTATTTAAAGTAAATAATTAATATTACACACAAATAACACACTACTTAATTATACACATATATAAATACTTATTATACACATATCTCACACTCACACATACACACACAACCACATTCAAGTCCTCACTCCTGCTAAGTTTAAGAACAAATAACTAACTTCTGATGCGTTATAATATAATGTAACCTAAGTGAGCATTCTGGTACCCATAACACAAGTTCAATCTTACTTTGGGTACCAGTGTTCAATAACACTATTATAAGTTTTTGCATTTTACCAATGTATGTTATTTGTAAGTGTATGTGAAACATTTTTGGCGAATAAATAAATAAATAAATAAAGAATAGTGACGTCACTAATTTTGTTTTGCATCCCTTTTCGTTTACCCCCACTACAAGATTTAAAACGTTTCTAACTTTTTAAATTCTGAATGGATTTACAAAATTCTTTGTTTGTTAGATTTTGGTTATGGATACTTTTTGACGAATACAATAAAAAAAATGAGTCAAATACCCAATTGGCTATTTGACTAATTTCTGAAAAGTGTTTTAAAGTCTAGATATAATCACTCTATACCTCTTCAAACTATTAATTTATTTTTAAAGAGTTGTTTATAACGAATAAACATATTTTTCAGTTTTATCATCATATATGTCACCAAAACGGTAGGTCACGTGACTTTGAAAAAGTTACGTCACGCTTTATAAATGGTGAATGATCTTAGTGGCAGAGATGAATGAAAATTGAAAATCGTGACATCACACGCTGCACAATGACAGCTTGTCGTGTTTTGTTACATTTAATCAACAGATAAAAAATGGCAAACTTATTTTAGATAATTTAAATATTTATAATTTAGATAAATGTAAATAAAAATACCTATAATTATTGTTTACCAAAAAGCTATCATATGCAACACATTTTATAATTTATTGCCACAACAGTCAAATACCCAATTGCACGGATTGAAGAATCAAGCTTCGGTACCTAAGAATAAAGATTTAATTTATAAAGTTAATTAGTTGAACTTATTAGTGGCCTAGGTAGGTGCCTACTCGATGAGTTATAATCTTTCAGTTTTGCATCACGGATCAATGGAAAGCTAAATAATATTATAGTAGCTGACAATGCACTTTTCGTTCTATTTTTTATTGTGGCAACAAGACTATAGGGACTTTTCGGATTGTAGTTGAAAAATGTGTTGGAAAAGTAGGTAAGTAGGCAATTGGTACATATTGGTAATATTGACTATAATAAAAAAAAATTATTATGTTCCTATACATAGTTACACATGTATGGCGACATATTCTACGAATAAATACTTTGTTCTTAGGTGCACTTTAGAACACTTAGGTTTACATTTACTTTTAAATGATTCGAGTACATAACAGTTCTACATTTATTTGTAAGTTTGTATTGAGATTAAAATAAGCAATAAAGAAGATTCCTGCACTTGTAAATTTGTAATTAAAGTAGGCCATAACTTTTCAGAACAAATACAAAAATATACCGTTCGTGATGTTCCTATGCCATGTCTTTCAGCCGTTTTCCACAATGTCAGTTACGAGAAATATCACTAATTACATATCTTATTTATGATAATACTTAATAATTACACTTCTTATTGGGTTGATAATTAAAAATACAAAAATGATGAAATATAAAATACATTTTATTCGCATCGTATAAAAGAATATAATTAAAATGATTACGTGATAAAACTTATGTACTAAATATTGTGTACTTGCACGTGTCCCGTCTCACGGCGTAGACATTAAGTGAACAGAACCGGTACCACAGGTACCAACGGTACATGTATATGGCACGACATAATTTTCATTCATAGTTTAAAAATAACAACACTTAATACACTTACGTATAAAAAGATACAGTAAAACATGCAAATAAACTTTAAAATAAGGGTATAAAAATACTAAGTATTATAATATTAACGTTAGACGTTGTTTTTGACCAGCATCATCTATAGTCAACCTATAGGTATTGATTTGGCGCTACACAATTTATTTGTATGCAAATATTACGACCCGTCAGAACGGTTATTCATCCATACAAATCATGATTTACATAAATTATTTGCAAAGAACTGGGGGCGTCGGCAGAATTTCAAGCAGCTAAGTACATCGGTATATTTTATAACCGCCGGACGTATTTTTTATAAAGCGACGACTTTGTCAAATCTTTTAATAGCACCGCATTTCGCTATCGCTTAATAATCCACGTAAATGAGCAAATAATGTGAGTTATCATTGTTTTTATGCTCGACCTAGTTGTTTCTTCAGTCCGAAACAGACGACCGAACATAGTCCGGAGCGAACCGCAAACTTGGTGCGCCTGGACCATATTCGATAGTAGAGGGTAGTCCAAAGCACATTATTATTATTGTCAGTGCGGCTGGTTTGACCCGGACCATGCGATAAATAATTATTGTTATGTTTTCGTCTGTTGCGCAGATCCCGCCGCACTTTACGGTGGTGCGGCTACACCATGTTCGATCATCTGTGACGGGCTTTGCGTTCGAATATCATTTCTAATAACATGATAACCGGAGTTTTTCTACATATTGCACACTTACCTACATGAAATTTATTGTTAACTATGTTAACTTATTCACAATACAATAAATTGTAGTAACATTTAAATAACTAACGACGATGAATCACCAACCTATATTTATTATATAAAATATATTTTTTCTAAAGAATACGCGTGTAATTAACGCGCGAACCTGTACATCTGTCGTCAACTACGTCTATATAAGATTTGTGTCTTTAAATTGTAACATGATGTCTAAATAGTAAGATCTATTGAGGTTGTATTTCTACCCAACCGAAAATTATATACCTATTAAAAATATTTGTTATTCGATTGTATTACAACTTACACGCAAGTACAGCACATTCCGGCAATATGAAATAATAAAATTCATACATAATATAATCTAAAATTATAAACAGTCAAAAAATAATCTTAATATTGTTTTTTTAAGCAAAATCATTGTAAACTTATAATTAAATGATATATTTCAAATTATACCATTTTTGTGATAGCGTTTATCTATTAAGTAGCTGAAAGTCTGTCCTTATTATTATCCAGACTAAAATCTTTACCACTTAATATAATTATAAAGAATAAAACATTAAAGTATTTGTTCGATGTTGGAGGCGGCTCTAGCTTTGCAGCGACCTGTACCAATGCCTACATAACAAAACTCAACATCCATGTTATGTTTTCTCAAATAGTCCATCCACTGAAGTTGTTTCATTGAAGGCCTGTCCGAGTCAGTTTTGACTTCTACAAAACGTACCTGTGTTAAAATAATATAAATTAATTTAAAATAAAATAGTTATGAAGGAATATTTTTGATGATGTATTTGGGAACAAAGGCCCCAGGACGTTAAGGGACCCAGAATGATATTTGGATGGTCTTTTGAGAATAACCTGCTACTCATAGGATTATTTTATTCTGCAAGGACACTATCCTGCCTTCACACCCGCCACTGCAACTCCTGTAAGCCAAGATCAAAGAAGAAGAAGCCAGAAGAGGTACGCCATGGTTAAAAATACAGAAATCGATTTTTCCATATCAATGTCCACTAGTGAAGGCGCCCGAGCGGGCCGTGCGCGATTAGCCGTGACTCGTGAGTAGGGTATCTGCGCGCGTACTCTGGGGGGGTTACTCGATGATCCGAAACGAAGTTCAAATATTCGTATGTCTTACGTAAAACTGTACGAAAGTGCCTAGGTACTCCACAAAATGTTCGAATCATTTATCGTACGTCGTCATGAGTGAATATGACTGAGTGCGTGTGGACTCACTTGTCGCGTGGCGTGGTTCCAGAGCGTGAGGTCGGGGAAGCCGTCCCGCGCGCGCAGGCCGCGAGTGAGTGAATGTGACTGAGTGCGTGTGGACTCACTTGTCGCGTGGCGTGGTTCCAGAGCGTGAGGTCGGGGAAGCCGTCCCGCGCGCGCAGGCCGCGAGTGAGTGAATGTGACTGAGTGCGTGTGGACTCACTTGTCGCGTGGCGTGGTTCCAGAGCGTGAGGTCGGGGAAGCCGTCCCGCGCGCGCAGGCCGCGAGTGAGTGAATGTGACTGAGTGCGTGTGGACTCACTTGTCGCGTGGCGTGGTTCCAGAGCGTGAGGTCGGGGAAGCCGTCCCGCGCGCGCAGGCCGCGAGTGAGTGAATGTGACTGAGTGCGTGTGGACTCACTTGTCGCGTGGCGTGGTTCCAGAGCGTGAGGTCGGGGAAGCCGTCCCGCGCGCGCAGGCCGCGAGTGGCCACGCGCGCACACAGCGCCGCCACGCGCCGCGCGCCCAGCAGCACCACTACGTCACGCACTTGCACCCACTTTAACTCTGGATAAATATCCGCTACCTCGCCTGCAATACCATTATGTCTATTTTACTGTACATTTTGCTATAATGATATGCCTTAAGTGTTATAATTGGTTAGCCACTACAAGATACCACATTGAGATTAAAGAAACTAAACATGAAATCTTAAATATCATTCACTACGTGCATCATTTATAGAACAGGAATGTATACAGCCTTCGTGGCGCAGTTGGTTAGCCGCCGGTTTTGAGGCTGCAGGTATTTTCCCGCAACGCGGCAGACTTAAATGATAGTGCGTTGAAAATAGATAGATATGATTCACCTGGACACATATACCATCCCGTCAGTGCATCGCACACGAAGTTTGCAGACGCATTGACGTTCTCTAGAAATATTAAGTTAATTTATACTTACTACGTGGCCTTTCCGCTAATGTTTTTTGCATTGCATGTACAAGATTTTCTATTTCATCATTTCCAATTTCTTTTATTCTTTCATCGATTATTTTTTTTCTATTAATATAAAAACTTTCATCATAGATGTCTAATGGATATTTTTGGCAGTAGGACAAAAATATGCCTGAGATGTTGGAGGGCTTTGTGTATATAATGTCCCAAAAAAGAAGAAAGAACAATGTTGTTGCCAAGCTGCCTTCCCAGTGTCCTCCTAAAAAAATATAGATCAATTTTACTCTCATAGCACGTGATTCGCCATTTTAGATGTTCGACAGCGGAAGTAATAATTTAACGCGTGTTCCTCTATTTTTGCCGGCGTGCCTATAGGTAATATTTTTTCTTCGCAAGCGTTTTAAGTTTTAACTGATCCAGGTTCAAAAATAATGTTAATAGGATATTATAACAAGTTTGAGGATATAAATACAGCAAAATATGACGTGAGCGTTGATTCCTGTAGCGATAAATCGTACTGAATTGATACAACTTTGAACTTGGACCTTTATTATTAAAAACATGAAACAACATGTAATATAAACGGACGCGGCTATGAACAAGGTTATCGAGGGTTCAAAATTCAAATTCTTGGCCACAAACCTGACTTTTCGGTCATTTGTATTGATATTCCATCACCACACACTTTAACGGCGAAGGAAAATATCGTGAGGAAACCTGCATATCATAGAGATTTTCAGGAATTTCTGTGGTATGTAAAATTCGCCAACACGCACTAGGCCAACGTGGTGGACTAACACCAGCAATCAATCAATCTCTCGATTGTTGAGGAGGCTCGGTCCCTGAAGAGGGAAGTATATGCCATATGGACTGGCATTATTACTAATATAAAAAAACTCTGCCTCAGTGGCGTAGTTGTTCTACGGTATAATTACAAAGCTGAGGTCTCGGGTTCGAATCCCGGGTCAGGTAAAGTGATATTGATATTTTCTTTGCATTATCATCCCGGAGTCAGGTATTTGTGCCCGATATGGCAAAAGCTTCACCCCCATTCACATCGTGGGACGAAACATACAAGTGTCAATGTGGGTGTCCTGGTAGCACCTCTGCTTACCCCTTCTGGGAAAAAGGCGTGAGCTTATGTATGTACGTATATCTTCTATACAAATAATAAAAATGTAAATGGTCGATGTCTGTACATGGAAGATATTTAAGAAATTTCAACGCGGGGGGTCTTTATAACAGCAACAGTATCCAAAACAATTTTTTTTAGAATTTTTGTCTGTCTGTCTGTCTGTCTGTCTGTATGTTTGCTTGCGCATCACGCAAAAACTACTGCACCAAATGAGATGCGGTTTTCACAGTTGTATTGCTGCAGGTTCAACTTAAAAACTGGTATATGTTGCATTTGCATACAGGTTGTTTCTTTTTGTTTGCTTGCACATTACTCATAAACTACCGCACCAAATGAGATGCGGTTTTCACAGTTATATTGCTGCAGGTTCAACTTAAAAACTGGTATATGTTGCATTGGCATACAGGATGTTTCTTTTTGTTTGCTTGCACATTACTCATAAACTACTACACCAAATGAGATGCAGTTTTCACAATTATATTAGTGCAGGTCCAACTTAAAAACTGGTATATATTTCATTTACATACAGGATGTTTCATTTTGTTTGCTTGCACATTACTCAAAAACTACCATACGAAATGAGATGCAGTTTTCACAGTAATATTGGTGCACGTCTAATTTGAAAACTGGTATATATTTTATTTATAGACAGGGTGTTTCTTTTTATTTACTTGCGCATAACGCAAAAACTACAAGACGAAATGAGATGCGGTTTCACAGTTATATAGGTACAAGTCCAACTTAAAAACTGGTAAATGTCTTATTTACATACAGGGTGTTTTTTTGTATTATGGAAGATAAATGAGAAAAACGAATATTCCCCATATTAACACTGGATTAACACTTAGGCTACATTTTATCCAAATAAATTAAGTGTTCCCGTGGGATGAGGACGGAAAAGATATATTTGTTACTTTTTATACTCAAAGGGATGCAATGGGCGTGGATTACATACCTTGAGTGAGAATAAGATAGGACAGGCGGGATATAACGGGACGGGACGGGACGGGATGAGAAATACCAAATAATCTATACATGTATATTTTTTAAACAAAGTTAATCACGCAGACGAAGTTAGCGGGCAGAAGCTAGTTGTATGTATAAAAAAAAAACATTTTAGGAAATAACACACCGATACACTGAAACGTGACGTAGGTACGTATTACGTTTCAAATACATTCAATTTTCTGTGCATTTTATGCTTTTTTATCAATTTTTCTCCAACAAACCAGTCCCTAGTCGTCCCACTGCATGGCACGGGCGTCCACAATCGAGAGTTCGATTGCGAGGGGTTAGGCTGTACACAACGCTGGCATAATGCGGGTTGGCAGGAGTTCACATAAGGCAAAAAATGTTACAATCTCTATAGTATGCAGGTTCCTCACGATGTTTCCTTCACCGTTACAGTACGTGGAAATGGAGATGTTGAT
The DNA here is from genome assembly GCA_949752805.1 of Deilephila elpenor. NCBI lineage: Eukaryota > Metazoa > Arthropoda > Insecta > Lepidoptera > Sphingidae > Deilephila > Deilephila elpenor. The sequence goes on from OX457112.1 coordinate 8,652,168, forward strand.
GCAGTCATCCATATTATTAGACGCGTTGGTGCGAAAGAGAAAGCAAATGTCCCCACTACACTTCTAACAATATTAGGTAATATCTCAGCTATTTCACGATCAATTTTGATGCTGTTTTAATTAATTAATGTTTGTTTAATAGTTTCCTAGATTTACGCGAATGTTACACATTGAAATCAAACTATTTTTTACGGATTTTATCGTGGATTTGGTTTTATTTTTATTTTTTTTACCAAATCCGCGATAAAATTCGTAAAAATCAATTTCATTTTAATGTTTGTTATGAAGCATATTTTGCAGTGATCATTAAATACTATTCAAACGAAGACGACATTAGGGACAGAGCGAAGTGGAGAAGAAAAACGAAGAAAGCTGACCCCATCACCATGTGGGATTCCTAGCTTGGAAGAGAGAGAGAGAGAGAGAGAGAGAGAGAGAGAGAGAGAGAGAGAGAGAGATTAAATACTATTCAAAATTAAACACTGAAACATTCCTTTTACTCTCATTATACACTTGACTCCGAAAAGTCAGAGGTGTGCCCTGGGATTTCAACTCGCGAACACTGTGAACATGTTGGCAGCCGCGTCCGGTTCGTTATTAACAGGCAACACGCATTTTTCATCAAATTAAATATATCAAATATAAATTAAATATATGTATATATATATATATATATATATATATATTCTTAGAGGATTTCAACCAAGGAGGTGGAACATCGCGTGATCACGTGACGCAGCTAGTAAAAAGGACGACGTGACACTCGGTCTCTTTCACTCGTGTGCTCGGATGCGACGGATAATTATTGTTGTGCTCTTGATTTTTAAATGTTGTTATTTGATATAATTCTATTAATGATTAAATAGTTGATAATTAGATTACGATTATCCTTTTCTCTGTTTAAAATATTAAATGAGCTTCTGATCCTTAAGATCAGAAGTGGGATCGTTTAAAAACACGCGACTCTGATCGTTCGCCATCTCTCCAGCTGCAAATTATACTTTTTCCCGCCTGTTTTTTTTTTGTTTGTTATTTGTTCGCGCTGTAAACAAATACGTGTTAATTAATTCTTTTACTTCTTAGCCCGTGATTACTTCCTTTGTTTGTGTTTAAGTAATATACGTGTTGATTTTGTGTGTATTTTAACAAATTACTTTGGATAGCTTGTTTCTCCGTCGCGATGATGAGCGCAGAAACCGTAACTGTGAAACGTTTAGTAGATCAAGGCGCCGCAATAGGTCGGATAGTTTAAAAAGTTCACGTAGGCGTCGTGATAGCTCTTATAGGCGTCGAAACAGCCCTCGCCGTGATCCTTTAAATGAAATACTTGATTGCGTAAATGCTCTGGAGGGACGGTTGCCTCCAAGGGCTACGTCTACCTCTACTCCTTTACCGTCGCATCCTTGCACTGGACACGAAACGACAGCATCGGCCTCAGCAACTACCGAGGCTCCTGCTACCAGCATACCAGGGACACGTGCCCCGGATGAGGCTGTGTCTGTTGAGACATCGCGTGAGGTCGACGCTGCGGACAGGATTGTTGGTGCACTTTCTACGTTATTTCAAGTAAGATCTAAGCATTACTACATATCTATGTTCGAATCCAGTTTACACGACTTTGACGTGTGGTGTGCTTAGGTAAATCGGGCGCGTGATCTAAATCATTGGGATGATTGGGAATGCCTGGGACGCATTGGCGGTTGTTTACGTGGTGATGCTAAGTCATGGCTCAATGAGTGGGTGACCAATGACCGATAATGGACGAGCTTTAAATCTGAATTCCGATCATTGTGTCCGCGCGAAGTTAACATGGTTACCGTACTATAGGACATCATAAATACTAATTCTAATAAGTTCTGCACGTACGCAGAATATGCAAGAAGGTCCCTGTTGCGATTGAACATCGTTAGGGGGCTTTCGGACGAGTTGAAAACCGCTATTCTAATCCGTGGCATTTCTGATCCTCAAGTCAAAGCCGCAACCACTAACGCCAGGTTTGCAGTCAAAAGATCTAATAGAATTTTTCTCAGTTTACGTTAAGCCTAAAAGTGCACCTGCCGCTACCAGCAATCCTGCTCGCACGTCAGACACAATTAACCCTGACCTACGGAAACGAAAAACTCCTGGGCAGTATGATCAATTGGCCTGGAGACTACGTGAGGTTCTAAAAACATTAGCTGACGCGGGATCTTCAATTAACCTTAAAAATTGTACGTTTTTGGACACTGAACTTGAATACCTGGGCAGACTTATTGGACATGGTCAGGTTAGGCCGAGTCCATGGTTCCCAAAGCACCGGAAAGCTGGACTCCGGTATGCGCGGCTCCTACAAGGTTGTCCGGGCACTACCACACGACCAATATGAACTGGAATTGCTGGCCGGTTCGTACGGGAAGAAGACATTAATCGCTGCAGGTGGTTATGGTTAACATATGGTTCAGTGGCGCGGTAAGTGGACACTGGAGACTTGCGAAGCGTTCTTTAGTAGTGGTGAGTTTAGTAGCCCCGACATTGTGGCTATCTCGTACCCCGACATTGTGGTACTCACACCCCGACATTGTGGTGTTCACGGCCCCGACATTGTGGCTATCTCGTACCCCGACATTGTGGTACTCACACCCCGACATTGTGGTGTTCGCGGCCCCGACATTGTGGCTATCTCGTACCCCGACATTGTGGTACTCACACCCCGACATTGTGGTGTTCACGGCCCCGACATTGTGGCTATCTCGTACCCCGACATTGTGGCTGTTTCGCACCCCGACATTGTGGTGCTCGCGGCCCCGACATTGTGGCTGGCTCGCACCCCGACATTGTGGTGCTCGCGGCCCCGACATTGTGGCTGTCTCGCACCCCGACATTGTGGTGCTCGAGGCCCCGACATTGTGGCTGTCTCGCACCCCGACATTGTGGTGCTCGAGGCCCCGATATTGTGGCTGTCTCGCACCCCGACATTGTGATGCTCGAGGCCCCGATATTGTGGCTGTCTCGCACCCCGACATTGTGCTGCTCGAGGCCCCGACATTGTGGCTGTCTCGCACCCCGACATTGTGGTGCTCGAGGCCTCGACATTGTGGCTGTCTCGCACCCCGACATTGTGGTGCTCGTGGCTCGACATTAGGTTACACGTTGCCTTGGCATTGCGGCAGTCCATTTTTTTTTTAGAGTTGCCTTTTGGTTGCTCTTTATAGCTTGGGTAGTGGTTGCCAGATATTTTATTGTTTCAATAATGACTGAGGTTTAGAACTCATACATTGGTGATACAACTTGCAAATTGTTGCTTGTTTTAAAGCGATCGCAAACAAATTGCTCTTGATATTATTACAATGGGGAGATTAAGACTTAACGGACATTATGTTCCAGGTGATGCTCTAACCAAACAGGTCCAGGGACATGGCGAATCTACTGTAGAGGACCAATCAAGCGAAGATCGGACAAGCAGTAAAGCTGACGGGGACGTTCAGCTGTCAGGAACGGCCGTCTTAGAGGATTTCAACCAAGGAGGTGGAACATCGCGTGATCACGTGACGCAGCTAGTAAAAAGGACGACGTGACACTCGGTCTCTTTCACTCGTGTGCTCGGATGCGACGGATAACTATTGTTGTGCTCTTGATTTTTAAATGTTGTTATTTGATATAATTCTATTAATGATTAAATAGTTGATAATTAGATTACGATTATCCTTTTCTCTGTTTAAAATATTAAATGAGCTTCTGATCCTTAAGAATATATTAATGTAGACATCGTTCGGAAGCCATATAAAAAATATTTAAGTTTGATTTGTATTAAAACCACATGCATATTTCCAATAATATAGTAATCCTACGGAGTATAGAGCACTACCTTTCTTCTTAAACAGATTTACTGATTAATATTATTTCCTTTATTTTAATATATTGGTAATATATTGGTGTTGATTTACATATAAACGTATTTATGTATGTTTATATACATTAATTATGTAGTTTTTGTATATTTATGTATAAATAGTATTATATAATATTTGAGCTTTTATTGTCTTTATTATACACTGCCCTTTCTTTCTCCCTCTCATAAATCCATCCAATGATTGTCTGGTAGAGATTGCCTTAGTGCGATAAGACCGCCATTTGTACTTTGTTGTTTTGTTGTCTTTATATACCTGTTGTTACATTTTTGTGTGCAATAAAGAATATAAATAATCCTACCATTAGGAAAAGATCCTTCCTTATTGTAATAATGAATGCAATAATTTTCCACATTATATATTACCGTTGAACGTTCCAATTGCACTTCAAATAAAACTCTATGGTTTCTAGTGTTTCTGAAACAAAATAATATGGAAATCAGTAATATTTGTTTTAGGAACAAATTTATCTCCGATCTCTTTAAACGGTGAATAAAAACAAATAAAATATTTCAACATACTCTAGCGGTTTTTTTTCAATGTGTTTAGATGGGAAGCTGTTCTCCAATATCTGGTCACTAGCAAATGCTTTAAGCCTTGTTTTCATTTCCTCATCAATATTAGTGTTTTGCTTGTCTGCTATGTTGTTGGCGCGTTTTCGCAATACATCTTTGTGCTCATTCGGCAGATCAGATTCAAGAGCTTCCAACAATACTTCAGCTGCCTGCAATTTAATCCATTATTTTCATAAATGCGTTCAGTGCATATCAAGTGTGAAATGATAGTTGTCCACTTGCCTTATTTGACTAATGCTTACCCACTGAGCGAGATGGAGTCTTAATTTCAGTCACCGTGACTATTGCAGGCATTATTTGATTTATAAAATAAACAGTGTGTATTTATATCAATATAGGTTGAAAGCGAAGTGCAGCCTTTACGTTGACAGTCTGGCTAGGAACAGATGAAAAAGCCGCGAATTCAATGGCATGCAGAAGCTTAACAGTGGACTTTTGTGTAACATATAGGATTCAAGGAGTAACAAAAATAAGGTTCGCATACCTTCTCAGGCATAAATTTTATGTTTTCATAAATGATTCCCATGTCCAAGTACCACTCAGCTTTCTTGTCTTGGCTAAATGTCGACTGTTTTGTGAGCTTAGCCAGCACTTCTAAAGCCAAATCGTATTCTTTTAGCTTCTTCAAGATTCCGACACCATCTTCCAATATTGTCACGTAAAGAAACGGTGGCGTGAACTTGTGTAGCCAAACAGGAAGGGATTGGTAACTGATAAAACAGTAACATACTTTTTCGTTTAAAATATCTAATCTAGGGCATAAATTAAAAAACAAAATTACTTCATTTACTGCTTGCTTTCACAGTTACTCGAAAATTTTAGTTTTTCGATTTGTATAATGTCACATAAGTTGACCAGGATTAGCAAGTTGAAGTGCCATTGGGCATGGTCAGGAAGTCGATGGATGCAGGCAGTTTCTAACAGGTTGATGTGGAGATCCATGGGGGAGGCCTATGTTCAGAAGTGGTCTTCCTGTGGCTGAAGATGGAGAGAGAAATTGACCAGGACTGGAATTTGTTGGCAGCATTATGATAGGCTTGCTTCCTATGATATTATCTTGGGGCATAGTGAAATGAAATGAAATGAAATGAAAATGAGAAGACAGTCTTACCATGCCATATCCTCCTCACTGATATTTTTGTATCGATCATAAACTTCTAATAAAACTGCTTTATTTTCCTGGTAAGTTTTTTTTTTGGAGTCATATTTTTCTTTAATGAGGAGGCTGTTTAAGTAACTGTGGACAAAGATTTTTATTTATGATACTAATATATTGAGTTCATGACAGGCCACAGATCACTCCCACTAGATACCTAATGCAAGGCAGCGGTTGCGCGCCACACGTATGAGCTATCGGACTGATATAAACCGATTCCAAATGTCGCGTCATCAGTGTCATCCAAGTAGTGGACCCGCACATATCGTTGAGCGTTGGCGAAAATTAAGTTTTAGAAATATCATATTACAGTTAAAAATGACTTGCTCAATAAAATGGTGTGGAAAAAACTCAAAAAATTCAAGTATCCAAAAAAACGGAATAACTTTTCATCGGTAACTAATATTCTTTAAATTAATTTGCTCACGAGCGAGCTCAATTTATACTGGTTATTGTATCGATGTCAAACAGTCGAGTTTGAATCGAAAATCAGCCTTCTCTTTTTCGCATAGCAATAACCATAATAAGCCATCTTTTTCTAGTGAAATCACGCGTTCTTCTAGTGCTTGACGCATGTTTATAATATAATTCCAAGCAATATCGATATTTTAAAACATTAATGTAAAATAATTTGATTAAATGACAATGTCACGAAATGTATATTGATTTAAATAAAAATTGCAAATCACCATGACGACGTCATTTAATGTAATTTGAAAAAGGTCAAGCTTTTAACTAGGTACTTTTTCAATAATTGCACTTTTCTGTTTCTTCTTGCTTTGCTATCGTCGGGTAAAAACTGTGGGTTAGTATATAACATTATGTTTGAATAATACCATTTTTATGTTAGATTCCCCACATGTCCCGAAAGTTAAAAATATGCGTAGATGCAACATGTCGAGATGACGATTGGTGGCCTACAAAAAATAGCGTAATTTGTTCATGACATTTTACCCAAGAATGTTTTTTCCCAAAGAAAAATCGTCGTCGTTTAATGGATACTTCTGTACCGACAGAATATTTACCAATTCTGGTACATTTTTATTTATTTAAAAATTTATAATTTCGTAGTTCTGTGTGGATAGAATAATATGATTATCAAATAATATTATAATTTTATATTGATTTTGTCCAGCATCCAAGAGTAACATTTATAGCCTTGAGATGAAGCTCGTTTAAGCGTATTCGTCTGATGGTATTTCGGGTCCTATTTCTCGAATCAAGTATCTACTGACTATGTGTTTTAATACATTCATTTTTATTTTGACTGATATAAGTGATATTGGGGTTTTCTGCTTAATTACTAAGAACGTAATGTTAGAAATTCGTGCTTGATGCGTGGCGTTAGAACCGCCTTTTGTCAAATATCATGGGAAGGTATTTAACATAACTATTAGTATACTAAATTTATTGAGAATGAGTAGTACAAGCCGTTGCACTAATTTCAACATACGTTGTATTATCATCCCAAAAACATTCATAATTCGTCAAGTGGGTTTCATTGTCACTTATCGATATTACCTACCATCTATTACAGCCGCCGTCGGAATTCAAGAAACAGAATAAGTTATTGTAGCCCTTTACGGCGTGAGGTTTAATCATTTAATATTTCATATTTTTATCTGATCTTTTAACCCAACACTTAATTCGGGTGTTTCAGCATTATGGTATACAAAAATTAACGGCGAATAATGGAAATAAAACCGTTACATACTAAAGTATAAATCATAATCCTACTTTATTCGTGTTAGCGGTTGGTATAATTTATTAGATCAGGCCAGTTAAAACATATTATAAAACATTTAACAAGTTGGTTATAAAAGCGGTCATAACACGTTAAACTTACTGGCAAATCGAACTATCGATACTTTTTATTTTATTTATCGACAAGCCCCATCTCTCGATCGAAGTCCACGTGACAGCGCTGCAACCCGCCCACTTCCCTGCACCGTTCCCTTCGTTGGCGTTTTCAGTTCAAAACAAAACTATCGTAATGCGGTATCTATTGGGAGTGATCTGTGTGACAGGCCAAACACGCTCGTTTTTTTGGACGACTTTAAACCTTTTTACTAGAGGCTTTGGGATCTTGAATCATACAAATTAGCATAATGCAAGTTTATCAAATGTGAAGTGCGTGGTGGCCTGTTGGTAACATACCAGACGCGGCTGCAATAATGTTAACGGTGGTCGCGGGTTCAAATCCCAGTGCACACCAGTGTCTTTACAGTTATTTATATATTGATAGTCAATCACCACGCACTATAACGGTGAAGGGAAACGTCGTGAGGAAACCTGCATAATAGTGATTCGAAATAATTTCTATGGTATGTAAAGTCCGCAAACCCGCATTAGGCCAGCGTGGTGGACTAAGGCCTAACCCCTTTCAACCGATTCTCGATGATAGAGGAGGCTAGTGCCCGGCAGTGGGACGCATATGGACCGATACAGAAGTCTATCAAACAACAAAGCAGAAAGTGCACTTACTTTTCGAATTCATTCTGAGATTTAAACACAACACTAGCATTGTCCAGTGTCATGTTTTTATCAATGGGATAAGTTAGTTTTGAGTCCAATTCTCTTTTATTTCTCCATGAATAGGGTGCTCCTAAATACATAAGTGTGTATAGTTTTTTTAACGCCTGCTTAGCTGGGTCCGAAAGTTTGTATGAACCAACTGTTTCCAATATTCTGAAATTATGTAAATTAAGTTAATAAATCGAAGTCCTTAATCCTAAGTTTTATCTTCATTTTCGGGACTACCTTTGCTGAACACTTTCTTCTACAGTAGAAAACAATTCGCATTCAGTGACTCCATTACATTTATAGGACTAAGCTCGTTAATTTATAGTGTCCAGACGCGGCTGCCTACTTGTTCACGGTGGTCGCGGGTTCAAATCCCAAGGCACACCTCTGACTTTTCGGAGTTATGTGTGTATTGAAAGTTAATCACCACGCACTTTAATGGTGAAGGAAAACATCTGCATACAACCTGCATCATCATCATCATCATCATCATCATCAGCCCGTTGCAGTCCACTGCTGGACATAGGCCTCTCCCAAGGTACGCCACAGAGCCCGGTCTGCTGCTTTACGCATCCAGTCGCTGCCGGCCCTCTTGTGCAAGTCGTCCCGCCATCTGGCCAGAGGACGTCCCACGCTACGTTTTCCAAGACGCGGTCTCCACTCAAGAACACGCTTACTCCAGCGGTTATCCGTTCTGCGACATATGTGGCCAGCCCATTGCCACTTCAACATACTAACTTTCAGAGCTATCGGTCACCATGGTTCTCTGGCGTTCTCTCATACAACCTGCATAATAGTGGGTAATTGTACCATACTTGGCAACCCTAAACCAATTAAGTACTTTATTTGTTTTCCCTTTCGGTGGCACAGGGTCACTACGTCTATTAGATTTTTCGTCTATGGCTACCAGTGATCTAAGTAATCTGTGTACCTATCTAAATTATGAAGTTCCATTTGACATTGGGAAATAGGGATGCTGTCAAATAAATCGGTTCTTACAATATCCGATTATTTAGAGATATCGATGATAGTTGTTTGTATTTCTTAATCGATTACCGTTTATATTTTCAGTTTACATCATTTCGTTTATTTTTTCATGAACATTTTTATTCTAATGAGACATCAACAATTGCATAAGTCACTTTACTATTTAGGAACAAAAGGAGTGATTTATCTATTACTAGCGGCCCTGCCCGGCTTCACCCGGGTGCAGACACTTTTTGAGTCCAGTCCACATCACGCACATGCTTATGAACACATGATACATACATACAATACAATACATATACTCCAAAGTGAGGAACCTCCTCACGATGTGTGCCGTATCCTACAATACTGCCTTAATTTCCATTGTAATATCCAAATCTATTAATTAATAGTAAATTAATTTATATTAATATTATTATTTCATTATTTATTGATGTATGTTCGTTGACAGCATACCTATTATTAGCTGAAAAGTCAGTATTTAAAAAAATTAAAAAACAACTTTTTTATATCTGCTCAATTATTTAAATATTTTTACCGATTATGCGTATACAAATGCGTTTGAATAGTCTCGACTCTACCGGTAAAAGACCTAACGAGGTGACTTTGTAATAACGTCTAGAAAAAAAACATGTTGTTTAAAATGGTTATTTTGCTTTATTTAAAGGATTTTAATTTAAATTTAGTGATAATTATGGATGGTAAATCTTGTTATAAAATAAGAATAGCTTCATAATTCCACGGATTTACGGAAAGTGTTATTGAAATTGTGTGAGTTACACAACACAAAAAAAGTTGTTTACGTTACAAAAAAAACTGCACAAAGCACAAAGTTCTCACAAAGTTATTTACGTTAAAAGTATGAAACGTCAAATGGAACTTCTTAATATAGATAGACTGTAGTGATAGAATTGCAATACGAGACATGGCATTTTATGGTTTGGATGAGATATCTTCTTCCAAGAGTATGATGAAACCTTGTGGCGTATGATGGTAATGGCTTTCGTCTAAAAAGGTAAAGGTAATGCAAGGTACTTTAACATATTATATGAAAAGATTAAACAACATACATGTCACGGATTGTCTGGGTATTGTTAGAGTTATTATTTGTACTCAAGAATGCCTCTATAGATGTCTGTTGATTGTGGGTCAATATCCTCTTTATGTAGTAATTTTTTTTTTGTTTTTGTATTGTTTTCAACCCATACTTTATACAAATGTCTGATAAATCTTTTTCTTTTAGTTTTGATAGATAATCTTTAGTAACCTCAGGAGTATCTGAAAGAAATTACAATTTTGTTAAAACCCAATGTTGTCTTCTCCAAAAGATTTTATTATTTCAACATTCAAAAAATATTTTCATATTATATCTATTAGTAGGAATAAAACTATGAGAATGTATAAACATTATCTTCTTAATTGGCATTTTTGATAATGTCGTACAATATTTAACATACTTGCACTGTAAAAATAAGAAATGTACCTGTTACAAACTATTTCGAAATAATATGAGTAGGATGTTGAAATTATTGCATTATCTAAATTTACTGATATAATTTTACTTGAAAGAGTTGCTGTTAGGAAAAATGGGTTCAACAACATGCAAAGCAAGTTGTTTCACTAACTCCATGCAAGTGTAGACTATTAGCAATTAGATGAAACTATGAACATTTATAACTGACTGTATCAAGTAACACCAAATAACATAATCACAGAATATACCATCACTACTATTCTGAAACTTTGCAATCAATCCATAAAAAAGACCTCAGATAAAATAAGAATTAAAACTTATTATAATAAAGATTAAATAATTAAGACTTACCACAAACAAGTAACTCATTGTGCAATAAATCCTGGATAACTTTTTTAGATTCATTTTCAAAAATAGATTTCTTAAAATAAGATTCCAATTGTTCCTGTCTCTGCCAAATAGTTTGAGTCCAAAATAATTTACGGACTACCATAATGCCTGGCATAATGGCACTAAGACATTTTCGTAAAATACTTTGAGTATTCTTATCCAGCAAACATTTCAATGACTCATTGTTGATAAAATCATAAATATGATTTAATAGAGATACACCTGAAATTAAACAAAAAAAAGATGAAAAAGATGTTTCTATGTCTTATTTCTTGTCTGTCTAAAACTCTATTCATTTTTGAATTTGTTCTTTTTTGCCTATTTCACATTTTATTACATGAATAGACTATTATAATTTCAATACTGTATCACTGGATCCTACAAATTGAATCATATCAATTTTTATATTGTTTGTTAATATTTGTGTGACAGTTTTTAGATATCTTATTTTGTATAAATAATATTCCTTCTTCATTTGGTTGAGTATTAATAATATTATAGAATAAAGACCATAATATATTAAATGTGTATATCTGTAACTGTATGAGCCCATATATGTCCCGCTGCAGGGCCTCCTCTATAATCAAAAGCAGAATTGAGAGGGATTAGACCATGTAGTGCACCATGCCGGCTAGTGTGGATTGGCAGACTTTACATACCATGGTAATAATTACAATTCTTTATAGTATGCTGGTTTACTCATAATATTTTCTTTCACTGTTATAGTGAGTAGCGATTCTCTATCAATATACACATAGCTCCGAAAAGTCAGAGGTGTGCCCTGGGATTCAAACCACTGTAAATATCTAATAATAAATAGTTATAATATTGAAATACCTGTAGACCATGGCCTTTTCATTAGATATTAGAAAAAAATCTAATTGTGATATTAAATAACTAAAAAATAGTTTTTTATCCAGTTTGGGGTTTCTATCCACATATTGAACATTAAAACTATGAGTCAGACATTCTAAAATTTTATGTTTCAAGCATTCAATAATTGATGATGATTTATTACTATTGTATTTTTTATATGTAGTGTAAAAACTTAATGAAAACTAGTGTACTAATATTTGCTATGAGATATAAACAAGTCTCACTGTTGTCATCCAAACTCTCACTGGGCTCCCATCGACTTGCACGCTTTATTGGCAACAGGGCCATACTCAAATCTCTTTTGACAGATTGTGCTGGGATCGTTTTGTTAACACGACGTTTTTTTGATGAGGAGTGTGGAGAGGAATTAAAACTTTTTTGGGGCGTCGGCTCGGCTGAACTGTCTGACATGCTTTCTTCCTCAGAGGATACCGTATCCTCGTTACACATTTTTCTTGTTCTGTTATTTTTCAATAGTATAATAGGATATAGCACCACTGATTTTATAGGAATTTAATATTCGGTTAAAGATATTTTAATACGAATAACACAAAGCAAAGTATGAACTGTGAATAAATAATCTTTGATTGCGCGGGAACTGTGAGTCACAGACTATTAAACAAAGTCTTTGTGAATTATAGCACAGTGAATAGACACCACAGACTATTAAACTAGTGTTGCATATCAATAGTCGACTATTGCTAAACTATCGATAGTCTATCGATAGGTGACGTCATATCAATAGTATCGATAGCCTATCGATATTATCGATAGTATCGATTCTATCAGTAGTGTGATATGGGCAATAGTATTGATATACAAAAATAGTATCGATAGTATCGATACTATCGAAGGCCAGTATTGCTCCTAAAGCAATACTATCGATAGTATCGATAGTATCGATAACTCACACTATCGATAATTTAATAAACTGCGATAGTAATGCCTTCCAATATTCAATTACATAGCCAGTATATTTCTTATTAAAAGAGGAAACTTATTAATCCTAAAGAGCATAATAACACACTACGCACAGTGAGTGAGAATAATTTAACACTACTTGCTACAAAAGCTATAATTCGGAAACGATACTATCGGCGGTTATTAAACTATCGATGGTGTAATACTATCGATAGTTTTACAAACTATCAATAGTATTGATAGTTTTTATTATTTAATACCACGATACTATTACTTAAAATATATCGATATTGTCGATACGATCGATAGTATTATTATGTAATAGTATCGATCCTATCGATACTATAACTTCTAATCAATAGTATTTGTTTATTTATGATATCGATAGAATCGATAGTATCGATAGTATCGATATTATCGATAATATCGATAGTACTATCGATATAGTTACTAGTTTTCGAGGTCATCTATCGATAGGGAAACTATCGATAGTTGGGCAACTCTATATTAAACAATTAAAGGATAGACACTAAATTAAAGGTTGTAGATTATGCTAGGTAGCATAAAATAAATCTAGACCACAGATTATAAAAAAACTACTTATTATAGTCTGGCTCACGAGTCGTGGTACAACAAAAAAGCGGCAAAGGAGAAGGGGCAAACATGTATGTAATATAAGATTGACTGAAATATAACAAAATAAACTTCCAATTACCAGTCATATCGGCGATTCCTTGGTAAACATCAACGAGGTCCGATAAACTTGTTTTTGCTTAATATTTTGCAAGACAGCGTGGGTAAACTTTATAAATAATTTCCCTTGCGGAACTTCTAATAGTTTTATTCATTTTGTATCACTAGTCGCTTCAAATAAAGGTTCTCACTGCAAGTATTTGGCTAAAAACGAAATCTTCAGCGCGGAATCCAATGAAAATTCACAAATGTCAAAGATGTAACAATGTGGCCAGGCGAAATAAAGGATTAGTTCCCTTTTTACACTTTTTTGTCAAGCTGTATTTTCAGGATTGCCAGCCGACTTTTTTTTAAAGGAGAAGGCGCATCCCAGCCTACTGGCCAATAACGACGAGCGATATGTCATTGGAAAGGTATTTTCAGATGCTACAACTTCTTCTATGACAACTAAACCCAAATCGCTGTATTTAAAAAAATATAGCTACTTAAGGACACCCCGAAAATCACACGAAAGCGCCTCGGCATAGTGAGCAATAATAACAAGCGATACGTCGTTGGAAAGGTCTTTTAAAATGCTACAACTTCTTCTACGACGACACTTCTCAAATCGGTGTGTGAAAAAAAATATCGCTGCGTAAAGGCAGCGCGAGGATGAAAACATGTATATGGACTCATAGCCTATTGTCCAATAACGACGAACGATATGTCATTCGAAAGCTCTGTTTGTTTTCTACAACTTCTTCTTTGGCAAGAAAACCCGATTAGCTGTATTAAAAAATATATTTTGACATAAAGATATCGCGAGGGCCATATGTATGGACTCCAGCCTACTGGCCAATAACGACGAGCGATATGTCATTGGAAAGGTCTTTTCAGATGCTACAACTTCTTCTATGACAACAAAACCCAAATCGCTGTATTTAAAAAAATATAGGTACTTAAAGACAGTCCGAAAATCAGACGAAAGCGCCTCGGCATAGTGAGCAATAACAACAAGCGATACGTCGTTGGAACGGTCTTTTAAAATGCTATAACTTCTTCTACGGCGACACTTCTCAAATCGGTGTATGAAAAAAAAAATCGCTGCGTAAAGGTAACGCAAGGTTGAAAACATGTATATGGACTCATAGCCTATTGTCCAATAACGACGAGAAATATGTAATTCGAAAGCTCTCTTCGTTTTCTACAACTTCTTCTTTGGCAAGAAATCCCGATTAGCTGTATTAAAAAAGATATTTCGACATAAAGATATCGCGAGGGCCATATGTATGGACTCTAGCCTATTGGCCAATAACGACGAGCGATACGTCGTTGGAAAGGTCTTTTAAAATGTTACAACTTCTTCTACGGCGACACTTCTCAAATCGGTGTGTGAAAAAAAATATCGCTGCGTAAAGGTAGCGCAAAGATGAAAACATGTATATGGACTCATAGCCTATTGTCCAATAACGACGAGCGATATGTCATTCGAAAACTCTCATGGTTTTCTACAACATCTTCTGCTTTGGCAAGAAATCCCGATAAGCTGTATTCGCGAGGGCCATATGTATGTCTCATAGCCTATTGTCTAATAACGAGGAGCGATCCAATGAATCTCTCACTGTGTTTATCGTTCGATATCTTGCAAGATTCAGCAAATTGCGCTGTATCACAATCCAAAAATATGCATTTCCTGCATCTGTAATAACGTCCACCGTTTTAAAATGTAATTGTCAATTATTTACGCAAGACAAGAATTTTCAATATACTGCTATTGTATGTGAAATGAGTCCTGTTTTAGTTTTGTGATATGATAAAATAACATAAAAATTCAATCCAGCTATTGGTCAGAAGTTGTCTAAGGAGTGTTGCGCGATATTATTTATTTTAAAATAATAAGTAAAACTTTTTTACCGGTATTTCTACATTTGCCAGTGGCGTTGTTTATTGGCAATGCGTTTAATAATCCAATCTGGAGGAATGTTATAAAAAACAAACACAATTTAAAATAGAGAAAAAAATAATATAAGGATATTATGTAGGTATGGACTGCCTCGGTAGCGCAATTGTATGACGGTATGGTTGCAAAGCAGAGGAGGTCTCGAGTTCAAATCCCGGGTCAGCAAATTGATAATGGATTTTTCTATTCATTATCAGTATGGAGTCACGAATTTGTGCCCGGTATGGTGTTAGCCTCGCCCCCTATCACATCGGAACAGAACAAAAGGCGAAACGTCGGTGTCCTGGTAGCACCTCTGCCTATCCCTCCTGGGAAAAAGGCGTGAGTTTATGTATGTATGTTTTAGGCTTGACTTATTTTTGCGACAAACTTCGTTTAGTGCCGAGATAGTCGTATAAGCTAATAATGTAAATAATATTTTTATTCCTAGTTTCTATAAGTACTTTTGATAAATAAATAAACTATTATTGAAATATATAAAGATATTAAGTAGTTATTTATCTATGTATATTTTTAATACAGCGATTTGGATTTTGTTGTCATAGAAGAAGTTGTAGCATCTGAAAATACCTTTCCAATGACATATCGCTCGTCGTTATTGGACAATAGGCTATGAGTCCATATACATGTTTTCATCCTCGCGCTACCTTTACGCAGCGATAATTTTTTTCACACACCGATTTGAGAAGTGTCGTCGTAGAAGAAGTTGTAGCATTTTAAAAGACCTTTCCAACGACGTATCGCTTGTTATTATTGCTCACTATGCCGAGGCGCTTTCGTGTGATTTTCGGGCTGTCTTTAAGTAGCTATATTTTTTTAAATACAGCGATTTGGGTTTAGTTGTCATAGAAGAAGTTGTAGCATCTGAAAAGACCTTTCCAATGACATATCGCTCGTCGTTATTGGCCAGTAGGCTGGGATGCGCCTTCTCCTTTAAAAAAAAGTCGGCTGGCAATCCTGAAAATACAGCTTGACAAAAAAGTGTAAAAAGGGAACTAATCCTTTATTTCGCCTGGCCACATTGTTACATCTTTGACATTTGTGAATTTTCATTGGATTCCGCGCTGAAGATTTCGTTTTTAGCCAAATACTTGCAGTGAGAACCTTTATTTGAAGCGACTAGTGATACAAAATGAATAAAACTATTAGAAGTTCCGCAAGGGAAATTATTTATAAAGTTTACCCACACTGTCTTGCAAAATATTAAGCAAAAACAAGTTTATCGGACCTCGTTGATGTTTACCAAGGAATCGCCGATATGACTGGTAATTGGAAGTTTATTTTGTTATATTTCAGTCAATCTTATATTATTCTATGGATGTAGAGTGGTTTTTAATTCTTGTCCTACGTATTCTTTCATAATTAGCAATTTTCTTATCAAGCCTCTAGGTTATGTTTACATTCAAGTGACAGAATCAGTTTAGAGATTGACTACCACAACTTGATACTTTTTTACTTGATTCACCAATAATTAATTAGTTATATCTTTGAACACTATTTCTGATTCAAAAAGTGGAGGTTTTTCTCTTAATAATAATAAATACACCCAACAGTCACATACATAGTCCTGACCCCTAAGATCGAATCTTGTGTTCTGTTGTGGGCGTCAGAAACTACGACATATTTTTCGTCTCACAAACACCCAGACTCGAAACAAATGCCCGTGGATTACACAAAAAAAAATTCTCGGTGCTCGGGATCGAATCCGTGACCTGGCGTTTCACAACCGGCGTATTGCGCCACAGAGGCTGATAATTATTTTCAATCAATGATGTGTTAATTTCTACATAATTTTCAGGTTTATCCGTCAATACTGTTAGAAAAATTGCTCGTGAAGAGCAACTAAATAAGGGTGTATTCTCCACACCTGGAAGACATAAACAAGGTCGTCCGAAAAAGAAACTTTTATTTATGTGCCATCAGGCAAAAAGTTCAGTTTCTCTACACAGTGAGAAAACAGGTACTGCTTTAATGTAATTTAGCTTGAAGTTGTAATCTTTCTTGTATATTATAGTTTATAATAATAATATTTTTATATGCATTTGGTTTTTATAATCTTAGTTTTTTTATATATGTAAAAAAACTAAGATTTCAAATAAAGAGGAATAATAACTTGGTATTCAATTGCTATGTTGTTGGATACATATGAATATTTTCTATAACTAAGTATTTACTTTATTTTCAGGTCCTAAAATTGCGAAATTTTCTTCCGGGGGTAAGGGACGAACTGAATTTCAATGGAAGTCGTAAACATATTCTGAGAAAAGTTCTGAATCGATATGTTCGGATATCGAATATTTAGAAGAGAGTTGCTCAGACTGAAAGACACTGAGAAATGTTTTATCTGAAAATTACAATTTTGTTGCGAAAGTTCTAAATAAACTAACAAAATGAATAAATATTGGTTTACTTTTTTATAAGACAAACACACCTTTACCATAACTCGTATGTCAAACTGTAAACATTACACCCAAATAATTAAAGTAATATTTTATATAATCATTTTCTATAAACCTACCAATATTCAGTCTTAAATTAAAATCAGGAGTCGATTTTCGATGGAGTTCGGTCTTTATACGTTTTTATAGTGACTATTCAAGTTAACATTTTAGTTAATTATCCGCTATTAAATAATGTAGTTTGATTGAATTATATTTAATTGAATGTTTTTATCTTATTTTAAACTAAGTATCAAAACTAAAAACCGAACTATACGGGGATGCCATATAAACAGCTCAGTGGCGCGGCGGCGGCGCCTCCATTTATTTTTACATTTTTTTGCCAACCTGTAGTTGGAAAACGAATTTTGATACTTAATTATTTTCCTATATTCATTTAATTTATTCTTTATGGGAAAATTCACTTCTAATACTTAAGAACAATTAATATGCACTATAATTATTGCGTAAATATCTTGGCCAACGTAGTGTGGGACGCCCTCTGACCAGATGGTTGGACGACTTGCACTAGAGAACCAGCAGCGACTACATGCATTAAGCAGCAGACCGGGTTCTTTGGCGTACCTTGGGAGAGGCCTATTTGCAACAGCGGACTGCAGCGGGCTGATGATAGTAATTATTACGTCTTAGGTACAATTAAATGATGGTAATAATAAATAGAAACTGCTTACTACTTTTATGTTTATTAGTTTCGTTAAGTATATAATGCCTGAGATTACACACGTCAGTTGAGGTGAATTAATGATATACTACTATGATTAATTTTAAGTTTTTTATGTAGGGGCATTTATTTCAGTTGAAACATAAGAAAAATTAATTTTAGGATTGACAATGTGGTATATCAGTGAACAATAAAACAACCGTGTCGCTCCGTAGCTGATTTATTACTCAGGTGTGCCCCCCCGCTTACATGCATACATGTCATCTCTCCCACCTCAATTAGGAAACCTGTGAACATGACAATTATTAAATCTAATTATCTAACATTTGTTATCTTATATCTAAAAATATTTCTTATAATTAACAGTTTTTTTAAGTCTCGTGGAACGTCGTACTGTACCAGAATCAACGATGCTGGGTACATTGTTCTCAGTAGCAACAACCGAACCAACGGTCGGGGGCCGGGGCCCATCCGACAGAACATCGCAAGCCTCCGGCGCTTTGTCATTAACCTTATTTGTCTTTGATTGAATATTATCTCTCTCCCTCTTATCACTACCCTCTAACCGCTCCGTGGTAGGCGTCTCCTTGTCTTCTGCCTCTGCAGTAATCGTTTGGCTGGGTGGTGGCGCTGACAACGGCAGCATAAGCGGCGCGCTATCGGTTATTGACATTGGAAGTTCGGAGTGCGACGTAGACAATGGGCTCGAATCGAGAGAAGAATGTACGTCCGATATTACATGTTGATTCGTATAAGGCACCTCGCTTGTAATGCTTATATACTTCCTTATCTGATTAATATGTCTATTACAAACAGTATCGAATTCTTTGAAATAAATTTCGAACATTCGACTTCCTAGAATTTTTTTGACAGTGCCTATTCGCCATATACTTTTTCGTGCTATAAACCACCTAGCCCACACAATTTCACCCACATGAAAAAATCTACTAGGTTTTAAAAATGAAGGGTCGCGCTTCTGATTACTCTTATTTTGTGGTAAAATTAAATCAAGCCTACATCTTAAATTACGACCCATCATAAGCATGGCCGGCGTAACACCTGTTGCACAATGTACAGTATTTCTAAAAGCAAACAAAAAGTCGTTTCATTTATCACGAATATTTTTGTGACATTCAGATTGGGAGATCAAATATTTCAACCCAGTTCGGTTTCGCAATCAGTGTTGTTCGGACGCGTACCTGCTATTGTAATTAATTAAGTAATTAGTGCGAGGCACAATAGTCCTTAGCCCTTCCGGTGTCCACAAAGCCACAAATGAGCTTTGAGCAATGATTAAAGAATAAAGAGGATGACGCACAACAGTAGTTCTATATATCAAGTTATAGTTATGTTAGGAGTATCGACGCGGAATTGTACATTTATGCATCTGTCTCACTTACACAAAGGTAACTTGTCCCTTAATGAAAGAGACAAATAATATCTCCATTGTTCCGAATATGGCAATATTTTGTTCACTAACCACACTGAGACCGCCCTTGGCCCAAAATGACGCCATTATTCTTTTCTGCATGTAATGTCAAACTGTGGCGTTATCTGTCAATAGGAGTAAACAAATCTGCACAATCAAAGAATTTCGATTTTTTCATTGTTAATCTCGTGTCTTAAGTTTGTTAAGTTTGCTTATTAGATTAATTGTAAAGTTTTTAAAATGCCTCAGTGTTGTGTGAAAGGATGCTAGTCGAGTTCAAGCAAAAAGGACCCCAAAATTTATTTTCATAGGTTAGTAACTGTTTTTACGAAATAATAACAAATATGTGTCTAAATTTACATTTTGGGTTTGTTTTTATCATTTATAATTGTTTAAGGATCTTGTTGATTAAGTTTTAGACTCTTCTAAGCGTTATTTATACAAGTAGTACGAATAACAACCGTACTGTTTGTTGACACACAAGTTTAGGGATGTGATACGAAATTATTCATATCGATATTATCATTTTTAAATATTTTGATGTTTATTTTTCAAAAAAAGAAATAATAGAATATATATATTCAGAACGACAAAGAAATTGAAATTAAATATATTTTTTAGATTACCTATAAACATACAGACCAGGACAAAATGGATACAAAATATCGGAAGACACTATTGGAACCCTTCAATAAATACATTTATTTGTTGTTTACATTTTGAAAAAGACTGCATCAATAAAACATTGAATTTAACAAGACTGAAAGATAACAGCTTCCCAACAATATTCCCGGTAAGTGAAATTGTAATAACTATGATATTTTACCTAATAATCCTATTAATAATAGAACTGTTAATCAATCACAAAGATTGAAATAAAACTATATTTTACGGATTTTATCGCGATTTGGTTTAATTTTTACATTTTTTAACTTCCCGACATTTCGATTACTTTACAGCTTTCGTGGTCACTGGGTGGACCGCCCCGTCCCATTTTATTTCAATGTATAACATTCGCGTAAATCTAAGAAACCATTATAATAACAAAGATGACATGCAAGATAATTTTGACTATTGGAAGTCTATTGTCTAATGTTCTCTCAACCTTTTAATGAACAGAAATAGTTTTATATTTCATTATTAATTATTATAATTGTTTATCTTAACCAACACTTTCATATTCATTGATTGAATTCTAAGTAATTCTAAGTAGTTATTGGGTCTCCCCGCCCTTCGAAAAAGTAGCGAAGGGTCGGGGATGCGTTGCGACTCTGTTGGGAGAAATTTGGGTAATTGGAGTCTATTTTTCACCCAACAGACCCTTAGCTGAATTTGAGACTTTTCTCGTCCAGCTGGGGGCTCTGGTAGTACAAGGTCAACCTCACCCGGTGATTGTTGCCGGCGACTTCAACGCCAAATCTGTAGCCTGGGGTTCGCCGGCGACAACCGCACGTGGTGAGGTACTGGAGGAATGGGCAATCTCAACCGGTTTGGCCATAGTAAATAGAGGATCAGTAAATACGTGCGTAAGGCACAATGGCGGCTCAATAGTGGATTTGACCTTCGCAAGTCCAGCCATTGTTCGCCGAATGCATAACTGGAAAGTTCTCACGGACGTGGAGACAATGTCGGACCATCGTTATATCAGGTTCGACATCTCTGCGTCCCACTTAGTCCAGCCCGGAGATGGCCAAATTACCTTCCAATGGAAGAACCCGCGGTGGGCCATAAAACGGCTCGACAATGAGGCCCTAAAGCTAGCCGCTATGGTGATGTCGTGGCTCCCTTCGGATGGTCCGGTACAGGTTGATCGGGAGGCAGAGTGGTTTGGCATGGCAATGACCGATATTTGCGATGCAGCCATGCCCCGTGTCCATCGCCATCCGCCGCGACGCCATGTATACTGGTGGTCAGCGGAGCTTACGCAGCTACGTGTTTCGTGTGTAGCAGCGCGCCGCCGATACTCCAGACATCGTCGTCGTCGGCTATGGACAGAAAATCACGTGCACCAGGCGCGGCAGCTTTATGGGCTCTATAAAGAGGCAAAGAGAGCGCTGCAAGTGGCCATTAAGAGAGCTAAGGTGGCGGCTAGAAAGGAATTTCAGAGCACCCTGAATAGTGACCCGTGGGGTCGCCCGTACCTTCTAGCAATGAACAAATTACGCCCGTTCACACCACCGCTGACACAGAGTCTCCGACCAGCACTGTTAGCTGAAGTCGTCGCTAACTTGTTTCCGGCCACAACGCTAACCACTCCTCCACTGATGGCACCTCGCGGGCCTTTGCCATCGCCATCGTCGAACTCGGCAAGGGAAATCCCAGAGGTTTCACCCGCAGAGCTGCGGGCGGCAGTGCTTCGGCTGCGAGGCAAAAAAACGGCTCCAGGGCTCGATGGGATACCCGGTAAAGTCTGGGTGTTAGCCCTCGAGTACTTGGGCCCAAGGCTCCGCGACCTTTTCTCCGCATGCCTGGAGCAGGGCATCTTCCCGTCTCGCTGGAAAACTGGGAAGTTAGTCCTGCTCAAAAAGGCGGGAAAACCCGCAG
The DNA here is from genome assembly GCA_949752805.1 of Deilephila elpenor. Classification (NCBI taxonomy): domain Eukaryota; kingdom Metazoa; phylum Arthropoda; class Insecta; order Lepidoptera; family Sphingidae; genus Deilephila; species Deilephila elpenor. Next base: position 8,674,682 of record OX457112.1, read on the forward strand.
ATTCGCCGTCGGCTTACCGGCCTATAGTCCTGCTCGACGAGGTCTGTAAACTGTTTGAGCGCATTGTTCACGCACGCCTCGTCGAGCACCTAGAGGGGGTTGGTCCTGATCTGGCCAACTGCCAGTTCGGATTTCGAAGAGGCCGATCAACCATCCACGCGATTCTGCGGGTTAAAGAGGAGGCGGAGGAAGCAGTTGCGCGGGGCAAGGTCGTCTTGGCGGTATCCCTCGACATCGCCAATGCCTTTAATACCTTGCCCTGGGCCTGCATCCATGAAGCACTGAGGTACCACGCGGTGCCACTCTATCTGAGGCGCTTGATACACTCGTACCTATCTTGTAGGGATGTAGTGTACCCTGCCACCGATGGATGGCACCGCCGAGCCATGACCTGCGGTGTTCCACAGGGCTCTGTTCTGGGTCCTCTCTTGTGGAACATCGGGTATGATTGGGTGTTGCGTGGTGCCAATCTCTGGGGCGTCCGCGTTACCTGTTACGCCGACGACACGCTGGTAACAGCATCTGCCAGAACCTTCCAGGAAGCTACAATGATGGCGGGGGTCGGCACCGGCCACATAGTCGATCGCATCCGCCGACTTGGCTTGAGGGTGGCCCTTGAGAAGACCGAGGCCCTTTGCTTTTATGGGCCTCGTAGGAGGCCACCGGCCGGTGCCCATATTGTTGTGGATGGTGTGCGAATTCCTATCGGCTCTACGATGAGGTATTTAGGACTAGTTCTCGACGGCTGATGGGAATTTCATGCCCACTTCAAACTTCTGGGGACAAAATTGTCCCGGGCAGCAGGTGCACTTAGCTACCTGCTGCCCAATCTGGAGGGTCCTGGCAGCTCTTGCCGAGGGCTGTATGCCGGAGTTGTACGGTCCATAGCGCTATATGGTAGTCCTGTATGGGCTGAGTCTCTGAGTGACCGGTGCGTCGCTCTCCTACGCAAGCCACAGCGATTAGCGGCGCAGCGGGCAATCAGGGGCTACCGTACGATTTCCTTTGAGGCAGCCTGCGTATTGGCCGGTTATTTACCTTGGGACCTTGAAGCCAAAGTTCTCGCGGAGGTATTTAACCGGCGAGAGGACGCTTTAAGACGTGGGCATAGACCGGCCCGTAGAGAGGTTGAAGTTATTCGTGACTCCCTCCGTAGAGATGCCATGGGGAGTGGCGTCTCAGGCTGGACAACCCTACAGCGGGTGTGAGGACCGTTGCGGCAGTGCGTCCTGTCTTTAGACAGTGGTTAGACAGGCGTCACGGCGCAGCGACATTCCGACTGACGCAGGTACTCACAGGCCATGGATGTTTTGGCGAGTACCTCTGTCGAGTTGTCGGCGTGGAAATGTCAGCCGTGTGTCACCATTGTGACAACTGTCCGTGGGACACGGCTCAACACACTCTGGAGGTGTGTCCAGCCTGGAACAGTGAGCGCAGCGCTCTCGTCTCAGTCGTCGGAGAAGACCTCTCGCTGTCGGCCGTGGTGTCATCCATGGTTGATAGCCCGAGGGCTTGGCGCGCGATGGCCCACTTCTGCGAAAGGGTGATCTCGCAGAAGGAAAGGGCAGGGAGGGAGAGAGATAGATCCGATCCCTCTCGTCGTTCGAGGAGACGAAGGAGACGCCGGGGTGAGGATTAACCGGCGACTCCTGCCCTGTGGAATGGGGGCTACTTTTAGAATTCCACCACGGTATCCCCTGCCTGTCGTAAGAGGCGACTAATGGGGGCAACAACAGTAGTCGCGGGCACGCAGCGGGGGGGCTGCGTAGCGTCCATTAAAGCGACTACGAGGATGAAATGCATGGGTTGTGCCGTAGCGAAAATGGCATTGCGCAGGTGCGTTTCCGGCGAAGCTATGGCGTTTTGCCTCAGGATCCCGGAGCCGCTCCAATGCGCTGAAGAGGACCACCGTGGGGTTTTTGGTTGGTATGCCGGTGTAGGTATTTTGGTAGGGACTCGACTCAACGGTCGCCCGGATGGTAACATCTTTCCCGGGTGGCTCAACGTTGAGTCGTAAGACCGGTGAAACCAACATCACCGCTCCGCCTCCCCCCTCGGGCAGCGGTAGCGATAAAGCGTTTTTCCCCGCGTAAACAAAAAAAAAAAAAAAAAAAAGTAGTAATTGGGTATTTGACTGTTGTGGCAATAAATTATAAAATGTGTTGCATATGATAGCTTTTTGGTAAACAATAATTATAGGTATTTTTATTTACATTTATCTAAATTATAAATATTTAAATAATCTAAAATAAGTTTGCCATTTTTTATCTGTTGATTAAATGTAACAAAACACGACAAGCTGTCATTGTGCAGCGTGTGATGTCACGATTTTCAATTTTCATTCATCTCTGCCACTAAGATCATTCAACATTTATAAAGCGTGACGTAACTTTTTCAAAGTCACGTGACCTACCGTTTTGGTGACATATATGATGATAAAACTGAAAAATATGTTTATTCGTTATAAACAACTCTTTAAAAATAAATTAATAGTTTGAAGAGGTATAGAGTGATTATATCTAGACTTTAAAACACTTTTCAGAAATTAGTCAAATAGCCAATTCATAATGATTTTCCTCAGTCAAATAATAGTAATAAAAATCTACCTATTTTATTTCATTTTATTTAATATGTATTAAATGTCCTGATAGGTATTTTTGATTTTAGCAAAAAATGGTGCAACGTAATGTATTAGATGCAACTGGGTGTTTGTCTCAACAGGTATAACCTTCTTGTAACGGTTGTCACATGTCAATCCGTATTAGTTGGTCATATATTTAAATTATGGTAGAGGCTAAAATAGTTACGATAATTATTGTAAAGTATTAGTATATTTTTAGAGATATAAAACAAATAAATACAAACAACCGTCACATACATAGCCTGACATGTAGCAGTTGCATTTTTTGTTATTTTTGTTACAAATATATTTATCATAATATTAATATTTATACATACATAAACTCACGCCTTTTTTCCCAGAAGGGGTAGGCAGAGGTGCAATCAGGACATCCACATTTCGCCTTGTATGTTCCGTCCCACGATGTTATAGGTGGTGAGCCTATCGCCATATCGGGCACAAATTCCTGACTTTGGGCTGATAATGAATAGAAAAATCCAAAATCACTTTGCCCGACCTGTGATTCGAACCCGGGACTTCAATATTGTACCATAGTACAACTACACCACCGATACAGTCAATATTTATACATGGATTAAAATCTATAGCACACATTATTCACCGCATGTATGTTTATACAATGTATGTTTGTACCGTAAGTGTATTTTTGTTTGATTGATTCATTTCAAAAATATTTTTTCTAGTGCTGATTTCCTGCCTTCGTTCGCGATGTCCGCCACAATTCCTTTATTTAGCTAATTGTTTAATTTCCATTTTTACATATTAACTGTTCGTTTTGTGTAGATATTGTATTTCTAGTTATATATTTAAGTTGTTAGTTTAGTGTACATATTTTCATTGTTGTTTACTAAGTTTTTAGAACTGGCCACTTAAAAACTCTATATTAAAAAGATAAGTTTAAATTTTGTAAATATATTTCTTTGGCAATATTATTGAGTATATATGACTAACTACCTTGAATATTGTTAAGAACTGTCACGGAATTTTGGCAGTCAATTTATTATTTTAGGAAAAACTGTGTATTTACCACCCTTATACGACGATACAAAAAAAATAACAAAACAATCGTCGCTTTTACAGTTACAATTATCAAATTGGGCAATAGGGAATATGCACGAGACTCCAAAATAAGTAAAAATGTTTTTTTTTTGTAATCTTTATTGATGTAGACCTTATGGACTTTTTTAATTTTAATAATCTCTAAATTGGTAAAATTAATAATTAAAAAGTGATATTTTAAATTTGCCGTTAATCATTTCGATACGCGACGCTAATGGTTGCAACACAATGTGACGACAGCGTACACGACCTTAGCTTGTTGGGTGCATTATTTTACGTTTATGTTGCACGTTGATGTTTGTAAAAAATTTAAGAAGAGATAACAATAAAATAGTTGTTGCGATTTCATGTAGTTTTCTTTTACGTCCACATTATTTTATAAATAAATAAATAAATACACCCAACAGTCACATACATGGTCCTAACCCCACATTAAGATCAATTAAGTCTTGTGTCGTGGGTATCAGAAGCTACGAGAGAATTTTCGGCCTCATCAATATTTGTCCCCGTGCGAGGATTGAACCCGCAGCCTCTCGTTTCACAGCCGGCGTCTAACCTACTGCGCCGCGGAGGCTGTCTTATACACGCAGACGAAGTCGCAAGCAAATTATAAATATTAATAAAGTTGTATTTTATCTCACGTGTGTATTATTTGACACAAATCCAATCCAATCATCAGGTAAAACTTACCATGAAATAAATCATAGTATGAATAAAATATCAAAACATCGAACTATTTTTATCGGATTTAATTTTGAATGACTTTACTGTCTAATCCTAAAATCCCCTGTTTATACTCAATTGACATGTAAAGCGAAAATTAAAAAAGTTATACAAGTTTATACAATGATTATACAAGTTTGTACATTCAAAGTTTGTCAGTCGTATTTATGCCACTATTGATGCATCGATGTCGATAGAAAATTCGGTACTAGCGTATCACTATTTTTAGGGGCGGAGCCGCCGCCATGTTGGTAAAACAAAGGGACCCGTGTCACGTGACCTTATGCTCTATCCTCTTTATTCTATAATCATTGGCTTTGAGTCATAATTTATGTGACAGCCTCCATTGTGCTCCCATTATTCTCTATTATGTAGAACTGTCAAAAAGTCTATTGTCTAATATTGTCTATACATCGACACCGGAGGGGTTATCTCGGTGGCTCGGCTCCATTTAGCCCAGTCTCATTCATTCAATCATTCGCTAGAATTACATGACAGTTCTTTTCTTCTTAAACATGGTACGTGGGGCAGGCAAAGGCAGAAGTTGTATTCAGCCTTGTTACGAGCGCTGCGCGTGGCTCCACAGGGTAATTTCTAAATTTCATCGATTTTATTATTTTGCTAAGTCTCTATAAATCACATTATAGTGATTTTAGAGACTTAGCAAAATAATAAAATAAATGCAACTTTTTGATAATAGATTTATGAATTTTAAATAAAACCCTTATAATTATTTATTAAATGATTTATTTATTTATTTTTGTACATCTCTAAAGCTTTTTGTTGTAATTTTGGTAACATCGTCCTTATAATTAACCTAGAAATGTCGGTACCCTTTAAAATCCTAATAATTGTTTTGCACCAATTCATTATGGTAAATTTCACAACAATATTAATATAATTATTAAGAATATACTGTTGGTGGTCGTCACAGCTTACAAAGTCAAATGAATATTTAAAGACATTGCAACCACACATTGTCTTTTCTCATTTCTCGGAATTTTAAATAATATAGCGTCTGGTCGCGAATTTAGGCATTTGCCAACACAACACTGTCATTTTCCTCAAAGCAAAACCACCGTTCACCACGAGAAAGTTATACTTTTTTTTTAAAACACTATGGAGAGGATAAGTTCACTTAATCGACGCAGTACTTGTAATGCACAGGTAACCGGTAACCGCCGCAAACACAGCCGCCATTAAACAATCAACAATGGCGGCGTAGACGCCGCGGAATTAGGTACCGCCCACCGATAGGTGACCGCAGGGAATGCGATGTGTGCGCGGGGGGTGCAAAAGTCATGTATCATTGGAACACAGATTATAGAAGGGCAAAATGTATAATTAGGAGGTTAGTCGGGCATGATGGCGGCGTAGACGCCGCGGAATTAGGTACCGCCCACCGCACACCGATAGGTGACCGCAGGGAATGCGATGTGTGCGCGGGGGGTGCAAAAGTCATGTATCATTGGAACACAGATTATAGAAGGGCAAAATTTATAATTAGGAGGTTAGTCGGGCTTAGTTAGTAATTAGTTACACAAATAACGAAAGATAACCGTGACTTTAACAATAACCGCCCGAAATTGAACGGTTAATGTTAATGTTATATGTGACGTCATTTTAACAATTGTTAATTTGATGCAATCCGAAAATTGCTTAACCGTCGATTTGACGGCTGATTAGCCCTTAGTTAATGTTAAAGTTAGTTTCTGCAACCCTCCCTAAAAATCGGACGGAGCCAAAGTTACCTGGAAATAGGGATAAATTTGTACCGTCGCGTCGGCGTTAGACGTAGACTTTTCAATGCTTTGAACGTGGAAGTGGGTATAAGGTATCATAATTTATTAGTTTTATTATACATACCATTTAATCAATAGATACCTAATAAAGGTTTAAACTATGTACTAAAGATTTTGGAACTATGTTTAATTTCATACCGTATGAGACAAGAGGATTTTTGGAACGAAGTTCCTTATCGTGCGTTGCGAAAGGGGGCTAGACGGAAAAAATTAAGACCAAAAGATGAACCGACACATTTATTCCACGTTTGAGTTTGACATTCTAAATTAAAAAATTTAGGAACTAATGTTTTGTTTTTAATTATTTGCTTATTATTTTATATTTTTAACTGTCTTCAATGGAGGTTATCAATTCGTTGGGTTTTTTATTATTTATGTATAGTCTTTGTATAATGGCTATACAGTGTCTAATGTATAGTCTACGTGATGACTGTTATTATTGGAACGAAGTTCCTTATCGCGCGTTGCGAAAGGGGGCTAGACGGAAAAAATTAAAACAAAAGTTGTAACGACACTTTTTGTTATAGTTGTAAGCCGTGCGGCGCGGCGCGGCGTGCGCGTGTTTCTCTCTCTCTCTCTCTCATAGAAAGCAAGCCAGTTATGTTCGTTTCGTCTTTCTATTTCGCATTGAACAGTGTGGTGTCGCGACGATTATTGAAGTGAAACTTCTTTATCGGGGTTGGAAAAAATCTAACCCCCCCCCTACCCCCACCTAAAATTATTACCTCACCCCCCCTATTCCTATCTCCGCCAATATCCATCGTAGACCCATCGACCCTGGGTTCATTAGAACCGGCTCGGTGAGGCCTACAATCCTGTCCCAACAGAATTCCCGAATTCCCCCTCCACAACTTTCCCCACCCAAAAATATTTTAAGGTGCCCAATACCCCCCCCCCCACGAAGCCTAAACCCCCCACCCAGCCCCTACCCCCACCTAAAATTTTTACCTCACCCCCCCTAAACCTATCTCGGCCAATAAAGGTCGTGGACCCACCGAGCTTGGTATCCTCGGAACCGTCTCAGTGAGGGCTACAAATTGGCCCCGATAGAAATCCCAAATTCCCTCAAAAATTTCCCCCCTCCTAAACTTAAACTTTATTTAAGTTTATTTAAGTTCACAAATATTTCTTTCGGGTCTGGGTGTTTGTGAGACCGAAAAGTCTCTCGTAGTTCTGATACCTGCGACACAAGACTTAATTGATCTTAATGTGGGGTCAGGACTATGTATGTGACTGTTGGGTGTATTTATTTATTATTTATTATTTATTTAATTTAGCTTTATTTTACCAATTCTGTAAATTTGTAAATAGTAGACTGCCTCGGTGGCGTAGTTGTATTACGGTACGGTTACAAAGCTGAGGTCTCGGGTTCGAATCCCGGGTCGGGCAAAGTGATATTGGATATTTCTATTCATTATCAGTCCGGCGTCAGGAATTTGTGCCCGATATGGCGATAGGCTCGCCCCCTATCACATCTTGGGACGGAACATACAAGGCGAAATGTGGGTGTCCTAGTGGTACCTCTGCCTACCCCTTCGGGGATAAAGGCGTGAGTATATGTATGTATGTATGTAAATAGTAGATCATTTTTCGAAAAATGATGTCATAAAGAAGTTTCACTTCTTACGTGTGTACACTAATACACACACACATTTTTTTTTTTGTTGAGTGTACATAATAAATAATAAAAAATAATAAATCTAACTTCGTTCCATCCGGGTGTCCCTTGACACCTCTCAAGTTTTTTTTTTCTGTTCTTTTGTAGCCGATTTTTATCAACTTCAGATGGTTCTTTCTAAAACGATTTTGTAGAATTTGAACATTCTCAAATCTCATCTGTGTGAAAAACTTAATTGGGTTCCACATTTGTCCAAAGATCCGCCATTTTGGATTTGTCATTTACAACATAAGGCGCGAAGCTTTTGTCGATAGATATTTCTAGTTTCTACTACCTAACTTATAAAAGTAATTAAAATGTGTGCTGAAGCGAATATAATTGTATTTTTGAAACAAAAAATAAGATCGGGTATAGATCTAAGTTTTAAATTTAGTAATGGTTTCTTAGATTTATGCGAATGTTACATTTGAATAACTTTGGGGAGTTAAAAAGTTTAAAAATTAAACCAATTCGCGATAAAATCCGTAAAAATTTGATTTATTTCAATTTTCTATCTAGAATTGTTTTTTTTTACGAATTGCATTATAAATACATTATAATAATATATTTTAGTAACAAAATTAAAATTAAATCAGGAAAAAGAGTTAATTGCACTCCGCAATAAAGAACGTTTAATGAATGATGAGCTAGCAAATATAAAATTTGAAAAGGACTTACTAAATGACCAGCTGGAGGTAACTTTAATATATTTTTAACTACTTTCTATATAGTCACGCGCATAATGTTAAATTTTTATTTGTTTTGAACTTAGGTATCTTATAGTATATATATATATTATAAATAATTTAAGGAACTCATGAATTATATTTAGAAATGATATGGTTTTAGGAATTCAAACACGAAATTGTTCAAGCTAGACAACAAATCTCAATGATAGATATATGTAGTAATTCTGAAAAAATTAAAATACAAGCACATATAAGTAATATAACTACTCATAGTGAAAGCTTCCAAGATCTCTTCGAAAAAGGTTTGTGGAATATAGAACAATAACAATAATAAACAATGTTAATAACGTCTTGCCTTTAGAGCAGTTGCTCAGACGCCCGCTGTGAAACAGGAGACTGCAGGTTCGATTTTCGTACCAACACAATATTAGGATGATTATATAAAAACTGTACTGTCAAAAAAGCTAAACAAAAAATAACCACACTATTACTCCACCTCGATTACGACGAAACCGAAAATATTCTTTCCTCTTACATAAATCCACATGAATTATGAATGACTGCTCGTACTCAACCAACTTAAAAGCATTTCTTCAAGTAAATATTTAGTCCTCCATCTTCCACAACAGTTATTAAATAAAACGATGGAATTTAAAAAATATATATACTCGTATATACATACATATAAAGTTATGTATACACACTTTATACTTTCATAGCTTAATAGAACCACATACGCACACACATACATATCACGCTCCCACACTCACACCCAAATTTTTGTAAAAATAATTATATTTTAACTGGTTTCTCAAGACACAGGCAACGCCTAATTTGAGGACCCTTGCAATATTCTTTATGTAAAATTAATATTTTCAAATAAAGATTTTTTCATTTTCATTTTCATTCACAGACAGGTATTTGTTTTCATGGGATATCCATGGGCGGCAGTGATCATTTACCATCAGGCGACCTGTTTGCTCGTATGTTGGACCTATCGTATAAAAAAAAGAAATTGTGTTCCCGGATAGATTTGAATACTGGCTTCAGTAGCGGGTAGGGCGTGGTTAGCCGCCACATTCTGGAAGAGGATGTTGTTCCTTCCACTGGTTTTATTGGCGAAAACTTTATCCTGTTACACCACAATGCCCGTCCCCATACAACAACCTGCAACAGCTGCAAGAAGTGCAAATTAGAGTTATGGACTTGAGCCGTCTGTGGTCATTCGGAAATAACGAGTTTGTGCTAACTCAGACTTGCACAGTTATATTGTTACGTGTGTATCCATTGGAGTGCTAGATATAGTAATAACATATTTGTACATAACTAAGTATTATATTTCTAAGAAGTATTCGTTTCGTGTCTGGATGCTTGTGAGTGCGGTGCGGTCTAGTAGGATATTTATTAAGTCCTGCTAAGGGGCGCCGGAAGCCTAGTATTTTTAAATGATTTTAAATGGTTATGGACAACAGATACTAGATATTACTGCTACAAAAACAGATACTGCCTCGGTGGCGTAGTTGTATTACGGTACGGTTACAAAGCTGAGGTCTCGGGTTCGAATCCCGGGTCGGGCAAAATGATATTGGATTCTTCTATTCAGCCCGGAGTCAGGAATTTGTGCCCAATATGGCGATAGGCTCGCCCCCTATCACATCGTGGGACCGAACATACAAGGCGAAATGTGGGTGTCCTGATGGCGCCTCTGCCTTCCCTTTCGGGGATAAAAGCGTAAGTTTATGAATTATATTAGATGTTAGTATTGAATTTGCACAGGGCGTCCTATTTTATTTAGGACGGTGGATTTTATTTAAAGCAATCTCGCTCAGAGAAACCGGTAAACGCTGAACTTAAGTGATTTAAATAATTATCGCTTTTTGAAGAGCAAAAAGAGAAAGAAGCCATAGTGGAAGAATTTGTTAGGCAAAACGAGATTGACACATTGGAACAGAACGAACAACAAGCCAGAGAAATTGCAGCGGTAGAGGCCGAGCAAGAGGCTATTGAACAGGAATGCGCTGTGTTGCAGGTAATAGTCGCATTCAAACAGTGTGCCTTGGTAGAGGAGCCTCCATGTCGCAATAAGACATCGCCCGGATGTGAAACGAGAGGCCGTAGGTACCGGGGAAATCTTTGTCTGATCAACTGGTAATTGCTCCGGGTCTGAGTTTCGTGAAATTGATGAATCTTTCATAGTTTACATTATTAATTATGACTTTATTTCCTATAAATATTTAAATGAACATGCAGCTATTAACATTATTAATAGCAATTATGAAAATCAATATTTAGTTCTAACTGGTTTGTAAATTTTGAACCATGAACAAAGGTTTTCCATTTCAACTTATAACCCTTGTCTAATATAATCTAATGCCATTAATTTCGCAGAAGAGAAACAACGCTATCATGTTGAAATTGCGACGAAAACTACTAGACTCAGAAAATCTAAGACGAAAATTGATGAAGAGGTGTGAAGACGATTATTCGAGTGAAACATCACATTGTTGTAATGACAATTATTAGAATAAGTACTTTATGTTCAAATAATTGAAAACAGTGTTGTTTTTATATTTTCATTTAATGACTAATAATTAAAATATAATAAATTAATATTAAGCGTTTTACATAATAACATACCCCAAAGCTATAATTAAATAAATAATCGATTACAATGAATAGTAGAAATCTCTATAGCCTATCAATAACTTACAAATTGAAAGATGAATTAATATTAAACTTTAACGGCGATTATAATACCTGTTTTAAATTTGGAAAATTGTATCCAGATATTGCGTTTTACTTCGAAAACACAAGACATAAGTAGGTGTGGCTAGCTTATCTTATTTCTATTAAATTTTCAAAAGCCTACAAATATTAATTAGTATTTAGCAACAAGCGCGTAATTACTACCACAGTTAAAACATTTGATACTTCAGCTCGACGCATGTTAAATATTTCGTATCGTTGGAATAATTTAAAAAAAACCTAATAAAATGTCTATTGGTAGTATTTTCTATTTGAAATATTTTATTACTACCTCGCGTATTGCATAACTACAAAGAACGTCGATACCGTCTCACAGTTTCATAATAGTGAAATTAATAATAATAAAAAAAAAAGCATTGTTGTAACGTAAAAACAACAAAGTTATTTAGACAATAAAAATAACTATTAAAGCTATCTAAAAGTAATAATATCGATAAAAAAACATTTATGCAATAAAGGTCCTAGTTCGATACCATATACATACCTAGATATTAAAGTTCTATGTAACCTTTTAAAAATATGTATATATTATACTAGAACACTGTATTTCTGTTGTTAGTTGTTACATAGAGTTGCTCAATACCGTTATAAGTATCAACCGTTCAGATATGAACTGCGACAGCCGACATCGTCAATCTCTGGATTATGTAGATATGCACCGAATTGGACCCTTTTATAACATTGACTGGGATCTGAGTTGAATAACATAAATACTAGTTACATTTAAATTAATTAAGTAAAATAATTAAAGAATAATAACAATTGGTATCACGTCTGCGAAGTTGTGTATGTAGATGCATTTTACACAATTTGTGCGTTAATAGCTAAGTGGTGTATCGCCGGTTAATTATCTAGTTGAAGCAGTAAGGCAACACTCCGTTTAATCCAGTGAGCTGAGGGTTTATCTGAAGGCAAATAAAAAGCTAGTACAAAATTAGACGAGTGACCAGTAGTGGCCAGGACTCCCTTCCTCTCTAAAGTTTTGTATAACGGACATCTATAACGCGTGCCTTCTTTAAATTCACCTTTTAACTTTGGATATAGCCAAATGGCAGGCATATTGTCATTTAAAATCTTAGGATACTGCTCGCCAATTGCGTACGTCTTTCGATCCCAGCGACCACCGTCCATAAAAAGACCAAGGACGTACACTCCCCAATCGGGTGGAATAGTTTCATAATCTACGTGACGCACTTCGAAATCGAAAATAAGCAAGTCGATTGGTATTTTTTTAGCCCGTGCGAAATTCTGAACAGATCCTGTTAGAAAAGCCTGTGTGAAAAAGAATCCAGAAAGCCAAAAAGTTGGGGGTTTTCCATTTTGGTACCAGTCTTCCAACATTGCCAAACGCTCTATAAAATCTGCCACGTAGCTGGGTAAGGGTTTTAAACTAGGGTAGGAAAATTTGCGCCAATTATCCGGGATTTTACCTAGCAGCATGTTGTTTGATTGCAAATCTAAAGCAGGTGACATGACTATAAGGCCCTTCACTGCCTTCTGTAAGTCTTGCAATGACCCCCTAATTTCATTTAAAAGTTTATTGAACCTTTCCATTTCTTGAACCAGCACCGTATTCATGGATTCATTGTAGTCCACTGGATACTTCTTTTGTGCTGTTTCCACATCAAATATGGGTGGAAGTTTGGATAAAATTTCAGTGGCCATCTGTACAAGAATAACTTCCGTGTTTCCCCCTTCACCGCCGCTACCGGAGCCTTCTACAAGAACTAGAGCTGAAGTAAGCGCCATAGAAATTGTGTAATCTCTTGTTATGCCGGCATTCATGTGTAACCCAAACACTTCGGGCGGGGGGTTCACTGGTACATTCTCGATGTGTTTCAAATAATCTTGGTATTCACACCGACGTGGTAATCCATATTGGGTACCTAATTCACAAAATAAGTAATTGGGATCATGCACTACGTTGGCATTGACATAATTGTCTAAAATGGTGATAATTAATCTTCGGTCCCAGTCATCAGTGACTCTTCCACCATAGTTACATTCTCCCGTTAAATATTTAGTAGCCACGTATTGAATTTCTTCATATTGATTCAAAAACATTTGAAGTTGCATCACTGATATCTGAAAGTCGGAATCGTTAAAGCCATATTGAATATTCCAACCCAGAGGGCCAAATTTCTTTCGTTCTTGCACTACAGCGTGGAAAAAACTTATCCCGTACAAAAGCTTACTAAAGGGTTTATCTTTCCCAGGACAACCCTCATAGAACTCGGTTTCTTTTAGTGGCTCTGAGATATACGACCTATTAAGATTATGCTGCAGACCAGTTGGAGGCTCATTTGTCATTTTGACGGCTACTTGTAAAACTGACTGAGGAAATCTATCAGATGGGTAGCTAGTTAACCAAAGTCTAAAATTAAGATCAGTGTTTGTTAAGTCAAAGCCTTCCACAATTTTTTCCAGAACCGGTAACCAAGATACTGCTAAATGACAATTCTGTAAGCACACCCATCCTCCTTCTATCTGAGCACGTTCTATCATTGCTCGTGCTATAGGCCCTTGGCCTTGGCCTAATGAGATAGAATTGAATCTGTGCGAATACCCCATTTTTTCACAATATTTTATGAGCGCTCCCATAGGGTCTGATCCAGGTGATAATATAAATATCAAAGGAGCCAGGCAGTTTGAATCTCCGAAAGATTTTCCAATATCGAAAGGTGGAGGGGTGATATATTTACGACCCAATTGCTTTTCAACAAATTCAGAAATTGCGATAGTCAATTTATCGGGTCTTAAAACCCTTACAACCAATAGCTTTTGGAAAATCGTTAATTTGCTATTCCATGCTCCGGGCAAACATTTGTTTTGAGGTTCCAAATCATCATAAACCTCTTGCCACTTATTAATCGTATTTACAAAATCATCTTTAATTCCTTTATAAGCAGGTACGTCAGTGAGCCGACAAATTTCATCCCAGGCTTTATCAGGTACCCATTCCGCCGGTTTTTTTAAAGTATTTTCAACGGCTATTCCCCCAGTTATTAAAAATTTGTATTCTTCATGATTCATTTCACCGGTAGATAGCATCATTTTTGAACACATAATGAATGAAAACATTAGTTTGTCTTTATCAAAAAGGGATCGGCATACATTGCTATATAAATTATAAGTAAATGTATCCTTTAAAAACTTGAGTCTTTTTTCAAGATCTTTTGATTTATTGGCATTTTCAATGGACATTATATAGAGATTAATAAACCACGTTAATGAGTACTGGTACATAGGGTCCACATTAGGTAATTCCGTGACACAATAATACAGCACAGCTGAATGAGAAGCGATGGGTCTATAACCTAAACGAAATTTTTCAATAATGACTTCCGTTTCTAAACTGGCTTCTTGTTTCTTCATGATGTCTATAGCTAATATTTTAGACGAATCTAGAACTTCAATAGCGGATTCATCTTCTAAAATGTCGCCTTTACTTTCTTGTAAAGTTCGCAATATATCGTCTTCGACTTGTTTAAGTGCTGCTTTATTGGCGGCACCTTGAACGATAAGTTTTTCTCGTTTTTCTTGTAGATCAGGACGTTCTTTCGCGACGACGATACCAAGAAGTTGGTCTTCTAATCCATCTTTTGTTAACGCAAAATTAATCAACGTCACTTTATTAAACACTTCGGGCAAATAATGAGGATTTCTGAGTTTTGTTGTCATGTAAAGCCTGAATTGGGGATGATACTCAATCACGTTTTCACCTAGTGCAATAAATTCTTTTCCTGCTTGAACATATGTGTTCTTTAGCAGAACCGGATCTAAGGGTGCTTCCACATCTTCAAGAATACAGTCAATTAAAGCTGGTTTACCATATTCTAAACATGTTTCTATTACTTTCATATAATTTCCGTCTGTGAATTTCAAAACCTGTAAGTCATTTAATTTCTCCATAGTTTTTATCCATTTGTTTGCTTGTCCCTGTGGATCTACGAGTAAAGACCAACGCATTGAATTGTCTTGAATAATGGCATTATCAACTGAAAAGGAGTCTTTGGGCAATCCTGCGATACACCAATTTTGAATTTTAATATCTGTACCCAGGACATCTTTAAATAAAAATTGATCGGAATGCGGCATTTTTAACTGAATTACAAGTTGTCGCCATTTTTCAATCATTTCCATTCGGACTGGTAAGGTATATGGTGCTAAATAAGCAATAATGCCACAAGATACTAGGATATCACCAGCTAAGTTGTCAAAAAGCTTTTGTAAGTTTTCGGCGGCAGCTGTCCACCTCACTTTTTCGCCTCCTAATCCACCGATCAATTTTTCAGCCCGAAATAGTTTATCAATACATAATTGCACTTCGTCTTCCAGTGCTTTCTTCTTTAAATTGGCTTCTTCCAACGCCGCATTAAGTTCCGCTAATCTAGCTTCTAAGCGTGCCACCATCGCTTTTTTTTCTTCTAATATTGCCATGGTCTCAGCAAACTCTTTTTCTGCAGCCCCCAACTTTGCTTTTTTTGGCGCTACAACTTTTGCTACAGCATCATACATGTCCATAGCAATAATCCACTTGCACAGACCTTCAGCAGCCGCCGACGCTTTAGCTACTATATGAGGCTTAAAATCTTTATTAGAAAGATATTCTTTTCTAATTTTTTGCATCGTGGCTACAGGTATATTATCTTTATCGAAATTCCGCAATGAGTCTAGAAAAGACATATCACCTAAGATCCTTTTACTCGGACCCCAAAAATCAAACATTTTTTTGCCTGGATTATTAGGATCCGGAATTTTGTCGGGAGGAATACCTTTCATGACACATACTGCTGCCATTACCAGTTTAACGGTGTACGGTGGATTCTTCATGGATTTGACAATCGTAATATCAGCTGGCTTAAGAGTGTTTAACGCAGCAATTGCATCTTCTAAAATTGGCAACGCAAGTGCCAAGTCTGCTTCACAATCTTTTTTCAATTCTTGAGCTGCAGCTGCTTGAACATTGGCCACTTTTTGATCTTCTCTCACTTGAGCAGCAGCTTTGTCAGCTACAGCAGTTTCTACTTCAATTTCTTGCATCATTTTTGCTGATTTAGCTGCCATGACGATAAGCTGAGGCTTTAAAGCATTTAGATCATGTTGCATTATTGCGACTGCTTCTGCCGCTTGGCCAAGTTTGTCTAACCCGTTAGTGTATCTTAATTTTTGTGCTCTAAGTTCCCTTTGTTTTTTGTTTGTTAATGATGTAAAAGATTTTATCAAATCTAAATAAGACGCTGAGGTTATATATGTCTTTCTTCCAAATTCACTATAAAAACTAGCAGAGACAATTCGCGCGTCCACGTGGAACTGCTTGCAAGCGATAACAGCAGCAGATTTTACATTATCTGAAACATTTACTTTAACCATGTAATGATGCGCCACCATTTCTAAAGCATCTTCAGGCCAACTGTCATACCAGTCGATAGTACAACAATTCACTAAGGATGGATACAGTCTTAGTCTCGTTCGGAATGAACTTCCAATGGGACTGAAGCATAAAACAATATGTAGCTTAGCCTTACACCGCCCAACAAAGAACGCTAGAATTTGTAGTGGGCTTATGTCTAAGTTTCTGTTACCTCCCTGTGCCCCTAATCGTACTAACTCAACAATCTCTTGTTTTTCATCCAATCCATACAAATTAGGGACTTCGCCCGAGTTTAGTAAGCTGTCCAGATTTTGAATATATACTTCTTCTTTTATTTGACTTTCAGTGAACAAAAATGTTGTATCTTTATTTAGGCCCCCTGATTCCCGTAGCACTAATTTTAAATCTTCGTGCCAATCTTTCACACTATATGACTTAGTTATCTCAGGCTGAAAGACTTGTTGACCCAATATAGTACTAGCCAAACGAGTTAAAGATTGTCTACCAGATCCACCTACACCAACTAGCAAGGCGTTTCCAGAAGGCATGGATAAAAGCCTACATATTTTTGATAAATGTTCTAATGCATAATCAAATAAGACTATTGTCATTTTAGCCTTATGCATAGCATTGTATTCCGCCAACATTGTCGTAGCCACGTTTAACACAACCTCTGTAGATGGCATTTCTTCATATCGCCTTTCACCCTCCGCACTGTCTGTGTCTAAATAGCATCCGAACATCATTCGTCTTATGTTTTCTTGTGGCACGTCACCTTTTTCATTCTGATAAGTATCTAAAGCGGATTCAAAAGCGTCCTTCATACAATCCTTTGTACATTTTTTTAGTACACGATAAAACCATGACCTGTCAGCATCATCTATGAGTCGATCATAAAATACTCTCATGATTTCGTGAACCCAAACTCGAACGAATGTTTTTTTGTTTTCAGCAGACTCTTTCCTCAATAAAGCGCAGCCTTGGACCACTCTCGAGAAATCTCTGAGATTAAATATGTAATGGGATTTGGCAGGAGTTGGTCTGAGGCCTTCTCTTGCCTGGTCATAGATCTCCATTGTGGCAGCTATAATATTAACAATGACCGGTTGTGTATCTTGGCCAAAGCCATTGCGTCTCCAACCTAATTGTAATAAAGACATAAATATTTTAGTCATACTTTCTTTAGAAAATTCATTAATGGAGTAAATATTATAATGTCTTAGCATTCTTGGATAAATCAATTGTCGGCTTCCACCAACAGGTCCGATTGCACCATAAAAAATAGTGTCGTAAATGTATAATTTTTCCGTTGTTTTTAGATCATACCAATGTTTTTGGTCAAAGTATAATCTTAATAATTCAATGGCTGGTTGAGCACCATAGACTTCTTTGACTGGCATATTCATATCATCTATAAAAATTATGGCTTGCTTGCCTCTCGTGGGACCGTAATTATTTTTTCTTCGTTTAACTAATTTAGAGATAACCAAATCTTGGGTTTGGTTAGCAGAAGTCGTAGTAGTGAATGTAATAAAACCGGGAGTATATTTTTCGATGTCTGTGTAATTCATCAAAAAGTTTTGTACGTAAAAACTTTTTCCGGTTCCTGTTGGCCCGATTAACAATAAGGGTTTTAAGAATTTTGTATGCAATCTAAGCAAGTATATGTACTTTTCAGTCTCCAATGTTGGAATGACGGTTTGAAGAAGATTGATTTGTTCATTAACAGGACAAGTCTTAACAGCATCTGGCCAAGTTTTCCAACATCCCTTTCCCTTAAACATGTAGTAATGATCAATAAGCATTCCTTCTCCAGGAATCGAAACATCAAGTCTGTCTACTTTGGCAGGTATACCTTTTTCTCCTCGAAAATATTCCTTTACTAATTCATCAAATTTCTCCCGTGATTCAGTATTTAAAATTCCTCCAACACCCCATACGATAGCAGTCATGAAAGAAGCTAGAAACCATGTCCTTGTATATTTTGTATCTTCTTCACCCTCAATGGCATTATCCATTAACATTTCTACCAAGCGAAGAGTGCTTATAACTAAATTTACTTCACCAGCGGTAACCAACTGTCCGCAATATTTTCTCACGTAGTAAATAAGCGGATCAAACAACCAATCACACACATCAAAAATATATTCTTCATTTTCTTCCAACCATATTGGATTTACGGTATTCAACCAGGATTTATAAAAAGGCATGAATCCAAGTGAAGCTGATTCCATGTATATCATACCACATCTTGAAACAGTAGCAGGAGAAGCTTGAGAAAGGTCCATGACTTCGAAAATCATGGACATAACGTTGGACATCGCCATTACTTCACCAGATGTTAAACACAACTTTTTGTTGTCATCTAAAACCGTATTCATATTTTCGATCCAAACAGCGTCTACTGGGCCATCAAACACTATCCATTTCTTGACTGGCGTGTCTTCTGAAGCGAAATCTCGGAACATGGTCGCAACAATTCCATCAGTCCATTCATATGATATAGGGTCAAATGCGCCATAGAGTTGTCCCATTGTTACTGCTTTTGGATTCAGAACTTTATAGGTGCACTCGCTTCCACCAGGCTGTTTTCTATGATACATCAGAGTTAGTGCTTCGGATAGAATCTTCAAAGTTACAGATTTACCAGCAAAGGGATCACCAACCAACATGAACCCATGCCTCACAATCATCATCTCATAAGTTTGAATAATTTTGATCAAGAAACACTCCATTGGTTGAAGATTATTGCTCTTGCAACTATCAAGACAAGCATTTAAGAAATTAACATAATCCGGTTTTGGTAAACTAATTCCAGGGAATAAATCCGAAATAATGCCTTCAAATAGAGGCACATCGAATGATAAGAATTTGGGTAAGTTTACGTCTGTAATTGATCTGAGAAGTAAAATACTTTCGCTTTCATTTGGAAAACTTCGTTTCAAATTACCAGCTGCAGATAAAACCGTTTTAACTGCCCGCATTCCGTAATCGTAGTGATTTTGTGACGACAATTGCTCTGAACATAACCTATATGTCGTGACGATTTTGACCGACAAATTTCTAGCATCGATAAAACCGAACGAATACAATGATATTTCACCAATCATTGCGTAATCGGGAACCATCATAGCTACTGTACGAAACAATACTTTCAGATTATCAGGTAACTCGGAACGCCCGGCATAACCAGGGTTCATTGTTATACATACATAGCAAGCGGGGTTTAGGGTGAGTATGGTGCCTTCAAAATCAAATGTTTCTAAGTGCTGCCTTACTGCTTGAACGATGCACAAAATTTGCTGAGCTATCACCGACAATACCTCGACTTCAATTCTATTGAACTCATCGAAACACACCCACGCTCCGCACGATGCCAATCCTTTGAAGAATTTGCCCATAGCTTTATAATCCAGACCGTCCGAACAGTTGAAAACGACACATTGTACAGCTAATGCTTTAGCCAAATCTTTAGTCGTTTCTGTCTTGCCCGTGCCCGCAGGCCCCTCGGGAGCACCATTCAAATGTAGATAGTAAGCACCGATCAAAGTGCGATAGCATCTGTCCGTTAAAGGGGTTATGACAAGACGATCAGAATTACCCAAATACTCGTAAGCAAAATTAACTACTGCATTTATGATCTTCACAAATACTCTCTCCTCTTCCCAATAATATCGCAACTGTGCTAGCCATTGGAAATCAGTCACTTCTGTTACATTTTTTCCCACTAGCTCGAAAATTACATCTTTAGCATGAACATCGATAACAATGAGAGCTTTTACAGTAATACTGCTGAGTTTAGTTAAATCCGTTCGCCTTATAACCGCGACAGTTTCATTTAATTGTTTTGTCAGTCCTTCATGAAATAATTTTAATTCGCTCAACTTGTGCGTATTGAGGGCTTCATGCACATCTACCGCCCAATAAATCTGTGATATGGCTAAGACTACCATTCCTTCCCAGGACAATATCCATTCTACGCGTCCCATGTTAGGATAATCATAATAGGAAAGTTCAGTTTCCATTTTTACTGCTTTCAACATCTGCTCTTCTACTTGAACCAACCATTTTTCAACAGAACCTCTAGCAGCAGCCACGCTTATTATTTCAAGTAGGTCTATTTGTTCTCCTTCCATCGAAATCATTGAAGAAATGTTGTATTCTTCGTCGAAAACCAATCTGTTTATACCTTCGAAACATTTTTTAAGATGAGGTTGTACTTTTAGTGGATTTTTGGTTTCAGATAAGATTTCTAACATTTCGTCGTTCGATAAGAAGAAAAATCTGGGGAAGTACAAACGTTTCTTTTCCAAATAGTTATTGACGCCTTCGTTTATTTTTTCTAAAAACACTGATGCTGCTTTAAAGGACTCTAGCACTCCAGTGCCTCCTGCAAGTTCAAGCACATGTGGATCTTTGTCTACAGAACCCATATAGCGACGATAGATGTTGTTCACTTCTACAAACATAACGCCCTCTTCGGGCATTTGTGCTACAATATCTTTGGAAGAAAATATGGGCAGTAAATACAGCCATTGGCTCTGCACTTTACCCCATTCATCGATAGTTGAATTAACTCTCGTTATTTTATCATACCAATTTCTTACTTGCGCTTCGAACGGCTTGACAAACGCTGAGCCCCGCATGCCCACTGTTTTAACGATGTGGTCATCTAACACGCTTTGAATGTCATCCAACCCTGACAAGATGAATATTCCAGTGTCTTTATATGGGCTTGTTTTGAAACATAAGTCCGTCCATTCTGCCATCATTTTATTTAAATTTGTAATCAGTGCTAGTTCTTTTGTTGCAGCAACACTTATAATGTCATACTGATCTATTTCAGACCACAAGTTATAGTTTATGATTTTTCTTAATGTTGTGCCAGCATTGGGCGTTAAGTCATAACCGGCAATGTTAGACATCTCATCCCAATGTCGTTGTACTAGTGCCGGATTACACATTATGTGACCCATTTGCACGTTAGGTCGCCATTCTTTAATTTCAGCGACTGCTTGGGCACACAATTTCATTGGCGCGGGTAGGTTGTTCATATCTGGATCGTCAACTAGGCCTTGAAACCTCTTTTCTGTTCCTTCAGCAATTTGTTGTTTAATTTTAACTCTATAATTTTTTGATATTTTAAGAAACTCTTTATAATAGAAATCATGATCTTGTTCTATTTGATTGTGATCTAAATATTCGAAAGGCCCATCCATCCAAGTATAATAACTGCGTTTCCATTTGTGGACTAAATAAACTAGGGCATGAAACGGCAAAATAAAATCCTTTAGTTCTTCTAGGTCTGGATAGCCACTGACGGGGAATTTAAATGTTATTTCTTCATTATTTATCCAACTTACCAATTTATCACAATCATCTAAACGATGAACTAATTTTCGTAAATATTCGAGATATTCAAAAGTGTGATTAATGTCATCCATGTTATCTAAAAGCTCCAAATATGGGGTAATTTCACCAATTTCTTTGCCGAGGTAAGCTATCTTACTAAGTAAATTATCTTCCATATCACCTTTAAAAGTCTCAAATGCAGCAGCGTTCTTGTCAAATATTGGTTTGATATCTTTAAGCCAATTAACAGTTTTATTGTTGGAAGCAACATGTTCCGGTGACAATGAGGTCATATCTAGAAGATTAGATATTATATTTATCTGACTCAGAATCCTCTCCTTCAATAATTCTACTAGAACTGATTTTGCATGCAAAATGTATTCGCCTTGTTCTATTAGTTCAGCTGCATTTTCTGGTTGCTTTAATGCTTTTGTTGCTATTACTGAAAACTCTTTACAGATGCTGTCGTTTTCTTCCATGTGTGTTTTTACTATTCCAGCTATAATAAAATTAATAAACTCCCAGGCTTTTCCTTTTAGACCGTCTACCATTCGGAGCTGACAAACAACTGCACAATTAAAATATTCATTTTCTAACACCGCGGTGATCTCTGAATCTATATTTTGAAAGTATTTAATTTTATCACGACATTCATCAAATTCCACTGCTTCGTCAATGAATTTTAGAAGAGCCTCTCTTGCAGGTGCTCCATAAAGCATGTTGTATTCTTTGCGTAATTTATTTAAATACTCTAGTAATGGTTCAAACACGATGTCAAGTTGTTTTTGCAACCTCTCATGACCATCTTTATTTAACCATTCGTTATAACGTACTGGCAACGCATCAAAATTGTACGGTATTCTTAAGTACTGTTCTATAGGCATGAGTCTTTGTGCAATATGTGAAATGGCATCGGCTATGCTATGGAAAATACCATAAACTCTTTCGAGAGGTGGGTCAAATATAAACTCCCCGTCAAAATCTAGCGCAATGTTCAAAATAGGAACGGATTCAGGATCTTTAAGGTAATTAATGATGGCGTCAATTGACCGCCGCATTAGCTCCTGTATTTGCATAGATATGGTTTTAGTCGCACATTTTACGAATGCAGGTATCCTTTTCGGTTTCATACCTTTTAAACACCTCGGATTTTTGAGCCATTGCACTAGAATACCGTACCACGTGCTGGACACTAAATAGTCAGCACGTTTTATTTCTTCCAAAATTCTTCCTTGAAAATCAACTAAATCCATGGGGCCACGGGCTCTGTATTTTGCTAAATTTATAATGTGCCTTGGAAACGTTTTTTCTGCGGACTCCAGGACCAGGCGAATAAATGGATGCAATAAAAGCGAACCATCTTGCAATCTCTTTCGGAACTTTAACATCTTTCCAAAGTTTTCTGTTACACCTCTAAATTTGAAATAAGGTTCTTGATATCTCTTTCGAGAAATGCCAGGTACATCTCTGATAACAGTTTTAACGGCGAGATCGTGGAGGTTTCGGTTCCATTCCGCCTTGCTCTCTTTAATTAATTCGTCCATGACTCCAGGGAATGCCTGACGTAGTTTTAAAGGCACTAGGCTGCAAATCTTTTGCTCCCACGATTTGAGCATGGGAGGCGATGGTATTTTATCTACGTACTCACGAAGGACCGCGATGTGTCGCTCCTGGGATATTTCCAAATTTTCTTGCTCGCAACGTTCGACTGGTAAACGAGCGATTTGAATTTTTCTCTTCGTAGCTTTCTCTTGAAGGATCTTATGGAACTTCGCTTGTTTATCCTATAAACATTAAATAGATTTATTTCAATTTAATATGGAATATAAAAAATACACCTGTGACGAAAAGTGGGTAATGATTTTTAAAGAACCGAAATACATAAGTATTATGACAATGATATTATGTGGCGCTCTATAGACTGGTTTTAATGCAACCTAATTCAATAATTGAAAGAGTGACCACAACTGCGTACTGCCACAGGGTTGCCTATTAAAATATGTTTGCAGTGACCTTTAATTAAAAATATTGATGTTAATATTCTTGAGAATGAATTACATCTACATTTTATTTAATGCTACATACCATGCGTGAATTTTGCATGAGTGCATGACATAATACTGCGCCATGAACTGTCGATACCGATACAACCGGCTTTCTCAAGTTACGAAATAATATTTTATAGATGCATGGAATATTTCATGATATTATTTATAAATAATATCTACAGATTATGAATAAATAATCAAGTGTTTCAGGATTTTGGATGTCATATTTTATGGCGACGAAGATTAAATGGTGCATAGAAGTATTTTATTTTTATAATAATATCTAATATACTTTTGTTTTATTACATTGACAGCCTCCATGGCATAGTTAGTTAGAAACCGGCTTAAAAGTAGTATTAAGTGCTCAAAAAATAAAGAAATAGACAGTCCCCAGACATACAGGCCCCCCCATTATAGGTTTTCTCAAATATCTTTCACAAACAGACATCGATCAGTTACTAATTTATTATATGTATAGAATAGGTAGGATATGGATGCTTTTAGCGCATTTAATGAATTACGATATTTTTTTCTACCGCTATGCATACAAGGTATGTATATAATATAGGCTCTAAAGAGGACTGAAAAATATTAACCCTTACCTATGAAAACTGTTATTATTCAGGTTTTTACACTTGGATGAATCACACTCAAGCACTGCACAACTCATCATAATAAATTACGTCGAATAACAATAACCTAACATTCTTCTAATTAGTCTGTGCTTAGGACTAAAATATGAAATAAGTAAATTAGGAAAATAAGCAAGTTTTGTCGCTCACTTATTAAACATATGTATGAGTTAAATCATTTTATCTCTATCACTTTGCCGATTTATGTTAAACTACATTCAGGCTGCACACATGATTTGGAAGCAGATTATGTAGATAATGTGATGGTTGCCCATATGACTAATTATTAAAAATATCCATATACTTCATCCTCAAAAAATATATACTACAATATGATTAACAAAAGGTGATTGCGGCCATATTTTGGAAGGCAACCCGTCTGCAATATTTAAACCAATTTATCATTTGATTTAGGTAGGTAGAATAAAAAAAATAGTAGAATTAAACAATCTATACTTGCAAAAATTAACGGTAGGATCCTATACCAAGTAGTGGAGACGAAATTACAATAATAAAAATCAAAATATTCTTTATTCAAGTAGTCTTTTACAAGATCTTTTGAATCGTTAATTTCTGCTACCACCGCTTCGGAACGTGTTGTAGCTGTGAAGAAGAAACGGCGCACGCAAGAAACTCCCTCAGCAACACGAACTGTCTTCTTTTTGAAGTTATACTTCTTTTGGCGCGATGGAGAAAAATTATAAGTGAATTTTTTTTGTTTCTTTTTTTAAAGGCCAGTTTAAAATACAATGGTTGATTTATATAACAAGATTTATGTCACAATATTGTCTGTATATATAATTTTATTATGTCAATAATTTTAAAAGAAATTGAGCAATTTATTCCCAAGCAGTTTTGTCTTCCATATAGTCAGAGATACTATAATATGCCTTTTTACACAGCTTTACTTTAATTATATTTCTAAACTTGTTGATTGGAAGTTCTCTAATACCATTGGGAAGTTTGTTAAAGAAGCGTACACTTTGACCCATAAAGGAACTATTTATCTTGTGGAGACGAGTAACATGGGAGACAAGATTATGTTTGTTCCTAGTGTTCTTCTTTGAAAGTCACAATTAAGCTTAAATTGAGTTATATTTCTACGAACATACAATAAATTTCATAAATATATTGAGATGTTACAGTAAGAATATCTACCTCTTTAAACTTTTCTCTTAGGGACACTCTGGGACCAAGTTTGTAAATGGCCCTAACAGCTCTCTTTTGTAATATAAAGATACTATTAATGTCCGCAGTATTTCCCCAGAGAAGAATCCCATAAGACATTATACTATGAAAATAACTGAAGTAAACAATTCTTGCTGTTACCTCATCCGTTAAACGCCTAATGGTTTTAACTGCATATGCCGCTGAACTTAATCTACCAGATAATTTGTTAATATGCGGTCCCCACTGGAGTTTTGCGTCTACCGTAATGCCTAGAAACGTCGTAGACGCAACAGGATCCAATTCTTCGCCGTTAATTTGTACAGTGGTAGATAATTGAAACATTGGGCAGTGTGAATTTAATACATTTAGTTTTCTTAGCATTAAACAATAAATATTTAATATTAAACCAGTGTACAACTTCACGAAGAGCACTGTTTACTTCATCAAAATTTAATTGTTGTCTTTTAATTTTAAATGTCAAATAAATGTGTGATAAGGTAAATCATTTATGTAGACGAGGAAAAGAAAAGGTCCCAGAATTGAACCCTGCGGTACTCCCATAGTGACCGTAGATCCTCGAGAAAGTTTTCCATTAATATCAACCCTCTGTACTCTATTGTTCAAATAGGAGGACAAAAGATTGAGAGCCTGGTTCCTGATACCGTAGTGGTGTAATTTCCTGACCAGAGTGTCGTGTTCTACGCAATCAAAAGCTTTAGATAAGTCACAAAATACACCAAGGGCATCCTGTGACTCCTCCCAAGCCTCATAAATTTGTTTTAGGAGATCGACTCCCGCGTCAATTGTTGATCGACCTCTCGTAAATCCAGATTTCCTGTGTAGCAAGTTATTGGTGTTGAAATGGGTTAATAATTGAGACAGAATTATTTTCTCAAATAACTTGCTAAGCGTTATTAATCATCGTTCCCTCGTACTGAGGATCGCGACCACATGTGATGTTCCTCCAACGTGTTCGGTCCTGGGTGGCATGGACCGCGTGGTATAGGCTACCACCAACCGCCTTCTTCACAATGTCCGACCATTTGGCTGGTGTTCTGCCTCTGGCGCGCTTGCCTTCTATTCGTCCCAATATTATGAGCTTCTCTAATTCATGTCTGGGAGACCGCATGATGTGTCCAAAGAAGCTCAAAACACGTTCCTGACAAATGGCAGAGAGTCTCTTTTGAATATTTAGTTCGATTAAAATAGACTCATTGGTTCTCATGGCGGTCCATGGTATACGGAGCATTCTCCGCCACACCCACATCTCAAAGGCATCAATCTTCTTCAAATCGCAGCTCTTCAAGCACCATGTCTCTGCTCCGTAAAGGAATATGGAAAAAACTAGCGCCCGTATTAAGCGCACTTTGGTTTCACGGCGTATGCTTCGGTTTTTCCAGATCCTCTCGAGATTGGTCATCGCACTTTTAGCCATACCGGACCTTCGGCGTATTTCCCCAGAGCAGCTACCTTCGCATGTTATTTGCGATCCGAGATAAATGAAGTCCTCTACTTTTTCGTAGCCGCTGAGTGCATCCGATTGTGGTAGAAGTTGAGCTCTATCTATCACCATTATTTTAGTTTTCGAATGGTTTATCTTAAGATCAAACTTAGCACTTTCAGCTTCTATTCGTTTTAGCAGAACTGCCATTTCTTGTTCGCTTGATGCAATTATGGTAGTGTCGTCAGCATACCTAAGGTTCGTGAGTGTTTCACCACCCACCGATATACCACCTTCCCAGCCATCAAGTGCTCTCCTCATAATATATTCACCGTAAAGGTTGAATAATTTAGGCGACAAAATGCAACCCTGACGCACACCTCGTTCTGGATGAAAAGGCTTAGATCTCCGACTATCCAATTTCACGAAGTTAGAGCTGTCAAGGTACAGATTCTGTATCAGAAATGTAAGATGAGAAGGTACACCCATATCAATAAGCACATTAAACATGCTACTCCACTGAACGCAGTCAAATGCCTTCGCATAATCTATGAGCTAAGCGTTGGTAGAATTGAAACAGGTCGGAAATTAATCAAAAAGATATACACGGATTTTGCATTAGCAATAATTATACTCCTATTTTACTCCGTATATACGATCTAGCTCTGAAAGTTAGTAGGTTGAAGAGGCAATGGGCTGGCCAAATATGTCGCAGAACAGATAACCGCTGGAGTAAGCGTGTTCTGGAGAGGAGACCGCGTCTTGGAAAACGTAGCGTGGGACGTCCTCTGGCCAGATGGCGGGACGACTTGCACAAGAGGGCAGCGACTGGATGCTTAAAGCAGCAGACCGGGTTCTGTGGCGTAGCTTGGGAGAGGCCTACGTGCAGCAGTGGACTGTAACGGGATGATGATGATGAATACTCCTAAAGTAATTTAATTTATTCATAATCAACCATATAAATAATCGACTGACTCGGTGGCATAGTTGTACTTCGGTACGATTACGAGTTCGAATTCTGGGTCGGGCAAAGCGATATTGGATTTTTCTGTTCATAATCAGCCCGGAGTCAGGAATTTGTGCCCGATATCACATCATTGGACGGAACGTACAAGGCGAAATGTGAGTGTCCTAGTAGCGCCTCTGCCTGTCCTTCTGGGATATAGGTGTGAGTTTATGTTTGTACTTTATAGTAGACTCGGACTATTTTGAGAAACCATGTATACACCTCGTCCATAATAATGATGCCGGAACGCAGTTAATGATATTTTTTTTATTACTTTCGTAGATTACATGAACGACTTTTCCTTCATTTTGTTACGTCTAGCGGTGTAGTCGTAGCTGTTTTATTTTTATTAGTGCTCGAAAGTAGAATTTAACGAAAGGAAATACATATAATATATTAGTCACCTTGATTCTATTGTAGGGCGGCAGAGGCGTGAACGATAACTTGTCCAATAAATGAATGTCCGGCACTGGCCGCATTTTGGGAATTCTGCACCCGTTTTTCGTCTTTAATAGTCTTCTTAATTCACTCTCTTCCATCTTACGCTTTTTAAAATCACGTCAACACTATCAGCAAAACTAACATATTATTGTGATGTAAGAATATTTGGTAATAGCCACAGAAAAATGTCAGTTTTGTTTGTGGAACTCGATGACAACTGCAGTGGGGTGGTATTCTTTTGTACCAGTCTCAATATGATCTATATAGCAGTCAGTTTCTTCAAATGTAACGATTATTGTTAAGGATTTTTGTAACATAATAATAAATAAATAAGGTAATTTGTCTATATATATTTAGTAATATTATTGCCCACGACATGAAAACGAAATGAAAAAACAGATGATCCTCATAGTTTCGGATATGGACATCCACGTCCACTTTCAGAGACTTTCCCGCACAAACTACCACTCCTGTCAGCCAGGATCAACAATGGCACGCAATGAAATAGCACCGAGCTCCGGAGCTCGGCGAGTCTCCTGGGGATACTAGCTTGTCTTTAAACCCGCATCGAAATTAATCAGAAAGAATAAAACAAATACGACGAGTTAGAAACATATAATTGTCCACTACCCTCCGCAGCAAAGCGGGTGAGAAAATATTAAGTTGATAGGTATTCACGTCTACTTATAAAAAACATACATACATAAACTCACGCCTTTATCCCCGAAGGGGGTAGGCAGAGGCGCCGCCAGGACACCCACATTTCGCCTTGTATGTTCCGTCCCATGATGTGATAGGGAGCGAGCCTATCGCCATATTAGGCACAAATTCCTGACTCCGGGCTGATAATGAATAGAAAAATCCAATATCACTTTGCCCAACCCGGGACTCGAACCCGAGACCTCAGCTTTGTAACCGTACCTTAATACAACTACGCCAAAAAACAACTTTTTATTATTTATACTAGCTGAATTGAAAGAAGAATTAATATAATAGTTTATTACAAGATAGTGGGATTAGAAATAATTATAAAATCACACAATTATAATAAGTTACATAGTGATAAAAAAATAGAAAAAATTCCAAGTTAAAAATAGTAGAGTTAATATAATTATTTTGGAAATGGATTTCAATGAAGTTAAAAAAGAATAGATGCAAAAAGTAGAAAAATACGTGAAAAAAGATTAAAACAGTAGATCGTTAAAAATATGCTATTTTCATAAAATCTTCGTTACAGATCTAAAAAAATCTAAGTTAAACAAAAAAAAGACTAATAAAAATCGACATAAAATACGAGTTACAAAAATATCTTAAATAAGGAATAACATCATACATTTAGTGTATTACAATATTTTATTAATGTATACTAGATTAATTATCTAGTTGAAGCAGTAAGGCAACACTCCGTTTAATCCAGTGAGCTGAGGGTTTATCTGAAGGCAAATAAAAAGCTAGTACAAAATTAGACGAGTGACCAGTAGTGGCCAGGACTCCCTTCCTCTCTAAAGTTTTGTATAACGGGCATCTATAACGCGTGCCTTCTTTAAATTCACCTTTTAACTTTGGATAGAGCCAAATAGCAGGCATATTGTCATTTAAAATCTTAGGATACTGCTCGCCAATTGCGTACGTCTTTCGATCCCAGCGACCACCGTCCATAAAAAGACCTAGGACGTACACTCCCCAATCTGGTGGAATAGTTTCATAATCTACGTGACGCACTTCGAAATCGAAAATAAGCAAGTCGATTGGTATTTTTTTAGCCCGTGCGAAATTCTGAACAGATCCTGTAAGAAAAGCCTGTGTGAAAAAGAATCCAGAAAGCCAAAATGTTGGGGGTTTTCCATTTTGGTACCAGTCTTCCAACATTGCCAAACGCTCTATAAAATCTGCCACGTAGCTGGGTAAAGGTTTTAAACTAGGGTAGGAAAATTTGCGCCAATTATCCGGAATTTTACCTAGCAGCATGTTGTTTGATTGCAAATCTAAAGCAGGTGACATGACTATAAGGCCCTTCACTGCCTTCTGCAAGTCTTGCAATGACCCCCTAATTTCATTTAAAAGTTTATTGAACCTTTCCATTTCTTGAACCAGCACCGTATTCATGGATTCATTGTAGTCCACTGGATACTTCTTTTGTGCTGTTTCCACATCAAATATGGGTGGAAGTTTGGATAAAATTTCAGTGGCCATCTGTACAAGAATAACTTCCGTGTTTCCCCCTTCACCGCCGCTACCGGAGCCTTCTACAAGAACTAGAGCTGAAGTAAGCGCCATAGAAATCGTGTAATCTCTTGTTATGCCGGCATTCATGTGTAACCCAAACACTTCGGGCGGGGGGTTCACTGGTACATTCTCGATGTGTTTCAAATAATCTTGGTATTCACACCGACGTGGTAATCCATATTGGGTACCTAATTCACAAAATAAGTAATTGGGATCATGCACTACGTTGGCATTGACATAATTGTCTAAAATGGTGATAATTAATCTTCGGTCCCAGTCATCAGTGACTCTTCCACCATAGTTACATTCTCCCGTTAAATATTTAATAGCCACGTATTGAATTTCTTCATATTGATTCAAAAACATTTGAAGTTGCATCACTGATATCTGAAAGTCAGAATCGTTAAAGCCATATTGAATATTCCAACCCAGAGGGCCAAATTTCTTTCGTTCTTGCACTACAGCGTGGAAAAAGCTTATCCCGTACAGAAGCTTACTAAAGGGTTTATCTTTCCCAGGACAACCCTCATAGAACTCGGGTTCTTTTAGTGGCTCTGAGATATACGACCTATTAAGATTATGCTGCAGACCAGTTGGAGGCTCATTTGTCATTTTGACGGCTACTTGTAAAACTGATTGAGGAAATCTTTCTGATGGATAGCTAGTTAACCATAGTCTAAAGCTAAGATCAGTGTTTGTTAAGTCAAAGCCTTCCACAATTTTTTCCAGAACCGATAACCAAGATACTGCTAAATGACAATTCTGTAAGCACACCCATCCTCCTTCTAGCTGCGCTCGTTCTATCATCGCCCGAGCAATTGGTCCTTGGCCTTGGCCTAATGAGATGGAATTAAATCTGTTTGAGTACCCCATTTTTTCACAATATTTTATAAGCGCTCCCATAGGGTCTGATCCAGGTGACAATATAAATATCAAAGGAGCCAGGCAGTTGGAGTCTCCAAAAGACTTTCCAATATCGAAAGGTGGAGGGGTGATATATTTACGACCCAATTGCTTTTCAACAAATTCAGAAATTGCGATAGTCAATTTATCGGGTCTTAAAACCCTTACAACCAATAGCTTTTGGAAAATCGTTAATTTGCTGTCCCATGAGCCGGGCAAAGATTTGTTTTGAGGTTCTAAATCATCATAAACCTCTTGCCACTTATTAATCGCTTTTACAAAGTCATCTCTTATTCCTTTATAGGCAGGCACATCAGTGAGCCGACAAATTTCATCCCAAGCTTTATCAGGCAACCAATCCACTGGTTTTTTTAAAGTATTTTCCACGGCTATTCCCCCAGTGATTAAAAATTTGTATTCGTCGTGATTCATTTCACCGGACGAGAGCATCATTTTGGAACACATGATGAATGAAAACATTAGTTTATCTTTATCAAAAAGAGATCGGCATACATTGCTATATAAATTATAAGTAAATGTATCCTTTAAAAACTTGAGTCTTTTTTCAAGATCTTTTGATTTATTGGCATTTTCAATAGACATTATATAGAGATTAATAAACCACGTTAATGAGTACTGGTACATAGGGTCCACATTAGGTAATTCCGTGACACAATAATACAGCACAGCTGAATGAGAAGCGATGGGTCTATAACCTAAACGAAATTTTTCAATAATGACTTCCGTTTCTAAACTGGCTTCTTGTTTCTTCATGATGTCTATAGCTAATATTTTAGACGAATCTAGAACTTCAATAGCGGATTCATCTTCTAAAATGTCGCCTTTACTTTCTTGTAAAGTTCGCAAAATATCGTCTTCGACTTGTTTAAGTGCTGCTCTATTGGCGGCACCTTGTACGATAAGTTTTTCTCGTTTTTCTTGTAGATCAGGACGTTCTTTCGCAACGACGATACCAAGAAGTTGGTCTTCTAATCCATCTTTTGTTAATGCAAAATTAATTAATGTTACTTTATTAAACACTTCGGGCAAATAATGAGGATTTCTGAGTTTTGTTGTCATATAAAGTCTGAAATTAGGATTATACTCGATAACGTTTTCACCTAATGCAATAAATTCTTTACCTCCTTGAAAATAGGTGTTCTTTAGCAAAACTGGATCTAAGGGTGCTTCAACATCTTCCAAAACACAATCAATTAATGCTGGTTTACCATATTCTAAACATGTTTCTATTACTTTCATATAATTTCCATCTGTGAATTTCAAAACCTGTAAGTCATTTAATTTCTCCATAGTTTTTATCCATTTATTTGCTTGTCCCTGCGGATCTACGAGTAACGACCATCGCATTGAATTGTCTTGAATAATAGCATTATCAATTGAAAAAGAATCTCTGGGCAATCCTGCGATACACCAATTTTGAATTTTAATATCCGTGCCCAGAACATTTTTAAATAAAAAGTGATCAGAATGTGGCATATTCAATTGTATTACAAGTTGTCGCCATTTTTCAACCATGTCAATTCGGACTGGTAAGGTATATGGTGCTAAATAAGCAATAATGCCACAAGATACTAGTATATCACCAGCTAAGTTGTCAAAAAGTTTTTGTAAGTTTTCGGCGGCAGCTGTCCACCTCACTTTTTCGCCTCCTAATCCACCGATCAATTTTTCAGCCCGAAATAGTTTATCAATACATAATTGCACTTCGTCTTCCAGTGCTTTCTTCTTTAAATTGGCTTCTTCCAACGCCGCATTAAGTTCCGCTAATCTGGCTTCTAAGCGAGCCACCATGGCTTTTTTTTCTTCTAATATTGCCATAGTCTCAGCAAACTCTTTTTCTGCAGCTTCTAACTTTGCTTTTTTTGGCGCTACAACTTTTGCTACAGCATCATACATATCCATAGCAATAATCCACTTACACAGACCTTCCGCGGCCGCCGACGCTTTAGCTACTATATGAGGCTTAAAATCTTTATTAGAAAGATATTCTTTTCTAATTTTTTGCATCGTGGCTACAGGTATATTATCTTTATCAAAATTCCGCAATGAGTCTAGAAAAGACATATCACCTAAGATCCTTTTACTCGGACCCCAAAAATCAAAAATTTTTTTGCCCGGATTATCAGGATCCGGAATTTTGTCGGGAGGAATACCTTTAATAACACATACTGCGGCCATTACTAATTTTACTGTGTAGGGTGGATTCTTCATGGATTTGACGATCGTAATATCAGCTGGCTTAAGTGTGTTTAACGCAGCAATTGCATCTTCTAAAATTGGCAACGCAAGTGCCAAGTCTGCTTCACAATCTTTTTTCAATTCTTGAGCTGCAGCTGCTTGAACATTGGCCACTTTTTGATCCTCTCTCACTTGAGCAGCAGCTTTGTCAGCTATAGCTGTTTCTACTTCGATTTCTTGCATCATTTTTGCTGATTTAGCTGCC
Source organism: Deilephila elpenor (assembly GCA_949752805.1). Lineage (NCBI taxonomy): Eukaryota > Metazoa > Arthropoda > Insecta > Lepidoptera > Sphingidae > Deilephila > Deilephila elpenor. The sequence continues at coordinate 8,709,076 of OX457112.1, forward strand.
ATGACGATAAGTTGTGGTTTTAAAATATTTAAATCATGTTGCATAATTGCCACAGCCTCTGCCGCTTGGCCAAGTTTGTCTAAACCGTTAGTATATCTTAATTTGGCGGCCCTAAGCTCCCTTTGTTTCTTGTTTGTTAACGTTGTATAAGATTTTATTAAATTTAAATAAGAAGCTGACGTTATGTAAGTCTTTCTACCAAATTCACTATAAAAACTAGCAGAGACAATTCGCGCGTCCACGTGGAACTGCTTGCAAGCGATAACAGCAGCAGATTTTACATTATCTGGCACATTTACTTTGACCATGTAGTGATGCGCCACCATTTCTAAAGCATCTTCAGGCCAACTGTCATACCAGTCAATAGTACAACAATTCACTAAGGATGGATACAGTCTTAGTCTCGTTCGGAATGAACTTCCAATAGGACTGAAGCATAAAACAATATGTAGCTTAGCCTTGCACCGCCCAACAAAGAACGCTAGAATTTGTAGTGGGCTTATGTCTAAATTTCTGTTACCTCCCTGTGCCCCTAATCGTACTAATTCAAGAATTTCTTGTTTTTCATCTAATCCATACAAATTAGGGACTTCGCCCGAGTTTAGTAAGCTGTCTAGATTTTGAATATATACTTCTTCTTTTATTTGACTTTCAGTAAATAAGAATGTTGTGTCTTTATTTAGGCCCCCTGATTCCCGTAGCACTAATTTTAAATCGTCGTGCCAATCTTTCACGCTATAAGCCTTGGTTATCTCAGGCTGAAAGACTTGTTGACCCAATATAGTACTAGCCAAACGAGTTAAAGATTGTCTACCAGATCCACCTACACCAACTAGCAAGGCGTTCCCAGAAGGCATGGATAAAAGTCTACATATTTTCGATAAATGTTCTAATGCATAATCAAATAAGACTATTGTCATTTTAGCCTTATGCATAGCATTGTATTCCGCCAACATTGTCGTGGCCACGTTTAACACAACCTCTGTAGATGGCATTTCTTCATATCGCCTTTCACCCTCTATACTATCTGTGTCTAAATAGCATCCGAACATCATTCGTCTTATATTATCTTGTGTCACGTCACCTGCTTCATTCTGATAAACATCTAAAGCAGATTCGAACGCTTCCTTCATGTAGTCCTTTGTACATTTTTTTAGCACACCGTAAAACCATGACCTGTCAGCATCATCTATGAGTCGATCATAAAATACTCGCATGATTTCGTGAACCCAAACTCGAACGAACGTTTTCTTGTTTTCAGCAGACTCTTTCCTCAATAAAGCGCATCCTTGGATCACTCTCGAGAAATCTCTGAGATTAAATATGTAATGAGATTTAGCAGGAGTTGGTCTGAGGCCTTCTCTTGCCTGGTCGTAGATCTCCATTGTGGCAGCTATAATATTAACAATGACCGGTTGTGTATCTTGGCCAAAGCCATTGCGTCTCCAACCTAATTGTAGTAAAGATGTAAATATTTTGGTCATACTTTCTTTAGAAAATTCATTAATGGAGTAAATATTATAATGTCTTAGCATTCTTGGATAAATCAATTGTCGGCTTCCACCAACGGGTCCGATTGCACCATAAAAAATAGTGTCGTAAATGTATAATTTTTCTGTCGTTTTTAAATCATACCAATGTTTTTGGTCGAAGTATAATCTCAACAATTCAATGGCCGGTTGAGCGCCATATACTTCTTTAGCTGGCATGTTCATATCATCTATAAAAAATATCGCTTGTTTGCCTTTCGTGGGACCGTAATTATTTTTTCTTCGTTTAACTAATTTAGAGATAACCAAATCTTGAGTTTGGTTAGCAGAAGTCGTAGTAGTGAATGTAATAAAACCTGGAGTATATTTTTCGATGTCTGTGTAATTCATCAAAAAGTTTTGTACGTAAAAACTCTTTCCGGTTCCTGTTGGCCCGATTAACAATAAGGGTTTTAAGAATTTTGTATGCAATCTAAGCAAGTATATGTACTTTTCAGTCTCCAATGTTGGAATGACGGTTTGAAGAAGATTGATTTGTTCATTAACAGGACAAGTCTTAACAGCTTCTGGCCAAGTTTTCCAACATCCCTTTCCCCTAAACATGTAGTAATGATCAATAAGCATTCCTTCCCCTGGAATTGAAACATCAAGTCGGTCTATTTTGTCAGGTGTTCCTTTTTCTCCTCTGAAATATTCTTTTACTAATTCATCAAATTTCTCCCGTGATTCAGTATTTAAAATTCCTCCAACACCCCATACGATAGCAGTCATGAAGGAAGCTAGAAACCATGTCCTTGTATATCGTGTATCTTCTTCACCCTCAATGGCATTATCCATTAACATTTCTACCAAACGAAGAGTGCTTATAACTAAATTTACTTCACCAGCGGTAACCAACTGTCCGCAATATTTTCTCACGTAGTAAATAAGCGGATCAAACAACCAATCACACATATCAAAAATAAATTCTTCATTTTCTTCTAACCAAATTGGATTTAAGGTATTCAACCAAGATTTATAAAAAGGCATAAACCCAAGCGTAACTGATTCCATGTATATCATACCACATCTTGAAACAGTAGCAGGAGAAGCTTGAGAAAGGTCCATGACTTCGAAAATCATGGACATAACGTTGGACATCGCCATTACTTCACCAGATGTTAAACACAACTTTTTGTTGTCATCTAAAACCGTATTCATATTTTCGATCCAAACAGCGTCTACTGGGCCATCGAACACAATCCATTTCTTGACTGGCGTGTCGTCGGATGCAAAACCTCGGAACATCGTTGCAACAATTCCATCAGTCCATTCGTATGATATAGGGTCAAATGCGCCATAGAGTTGTCCCATTGTTACTGCTTTCGGATTCAGAACTTTATAGGTGCACTCGCTTCCACCAGGCTGTTTTCTATGATACATCAGAGTTAGTGCTTCGGATAGAATCTTCAAAGTTACAGATTTACCAGCAAAGGGATCACCAACCAACATGAACCCATGCCTCACAATCATCATCTCATAAGTTTGAATAATTTTGATCAAGAAACACTCCATTGGTTGAAGATTATTGTTCTTGCAACTATCAAGACAAGCATTTAAGAAATTAACATAATCCGGTTTTGGTAAACTAATTCCAGGGAATAAATCAGAAATAATGCCTTCAAATAGAGGCACATCAAATGATAAGAATTTGGGTAAGTTTACGTCTGTAATTGATCTGAGAAGTAAAATACTTTCGCTTTCATTTGGAAAACTTCGTTTCAAATTACCAGCTGCAGATAAAACCGTTTTAACTGCCCGCATTCCGTAATCGTAGTGATTTTGTGACGACAATTGCTCTGAACATAACCTATATGTCGTGACGATTTTGACCGACAAATTTCTAGCATCGATAAAACCGAACGAATACAATGATATTTCACCAATCATTGCGTAATCGGGAACCATCATAGCTACTGTACGAAACAATACTTTCAGATTATCAGGTAACTCGGAACGCCCGGCATAACCAGGGTTCATTGTTATACATACATAGCAAGCGGGGTTTAGGGTGAGTATGGTGCCTTCAAAATCAAATGTTTCTAAGTGCTGCCTTACTGCTTGAACGATGCACAAAATTTGCTGAGCTATCACCGACAATACCTCGACTTCAATTCTATTGAACTCATCGAAACACACCCACGCTCCGCACGATGCCAATCCTTTGAAGAATTTGCCCATAGCTTTATAATCCAGACCGTCCGAACAGTTGAAAACGACACATTGTACAGCTAATGCTTTAGCCAAATCTTTAGTCGTTTCTGTCTTGCCCGTGCCCGCAGGCCCCTCGGGAGCACCATTCAAATGTAGATAGTAAGCACCGATCAAAGTGCGATAGCATCTGTCCGTTAAAGGGGTTATGACAAGACGATCAGAATTACCCAAATACTCGTAAGCAAAATTAACTACTGCATTTATGATCTTCACAAATACTCTCTCCTCTTCCCAATAATATCGCAACTGTGCTAGCCATTGGAAATCAGTCACTTCTGTTACATTTTTTCCCACTAGCTCGAAAATTACATCTTTAGCATGAACATCGATAACAATGAGAGCTTTTACAGTAATACTGCTGAGTTTAGTTAAATCCGTTCGCCTTATAACCGCGACAGTTTCATTTAACTGTTTTGTCAATCCTTCATGAAATAATTGTAATTCGCTTAACTTGTGCGTGTTGAGGGCTTCATGCACATCTACCGCCCAATAAATCTGTGATATGGCTAAGACTACCATTCCTTCCCAGGACAATATCCATTCTACGCGTCCCATGTTAGGATAATCATAATAGGAAAGTTCAGTTTCCATTTTTACTGCTTTCAACATCTGCTCTTCTACTTGAACCAACCACTTTTCCACAGAACCTCTAGCAGCAGCCACGCTTATTATTTCAAGGAATTCCACTTGTTCTCCTTCCATGGATATCATTGAAGAAATATTGTATTCGTCGTCAAATACCAATCTGTTGATACCTTCAAAACATTTTTTAAGATGAGGTTGTACTTTTAGTGGATTTTTGGTTTCAGATAAGATTTCTAACATTTCATCGTTCGACAAGAAGAAAAATCTGGGGAAGTACAAACGTTTCCTTTCCAAATAGTTATTCACGCCGTCGTTTATTTTTTCTAATAACACAGATGCTGCCTTGAAAGACTCTAGGACTCCCAAGGCTGCGGCAATTTCAAGCACATGTGGATCTTTGTCTACAGAACCCATATAGCGACGATAAATGTTGTTCACTTCTAGAAACATAGCGCCCTCTTCGGGCATTTGTGCTACAATATCTTTGGAAGAAAATATGGGCAGTAAATACAGCCATTGGCTCTGCACTTTACCCCATTCATCGATAGTTGAATTAACTCTCGTTATTTGATCATACCAATTCCTTACTTGCGCTTCGAACGGCTTGACAAACGCTGAGCCCCGCATGCCCACTGTTTTAACGATGTGGTCATCTAACACGCTTTGAATGTCATCCAACCCTGACAAGATGAATATTCCAGTGTCTTTATATGGGCTCGTTTTGAAACATAAGTCCGTCCATTCTGCCATCATTTTATTTAAATTTGTAATCAGTGCTAGTTCTTTTGTTGCAGCAACACTTATAATGTCATACTGATCTATTTCAGACCACAAGTTATAGTTTATGATTTTTCTTAATGTTGTACCTGCATTGGGTGTTAAGTCAAAACCGGCAACACTGGACATCTCATCCCAATGTCGTTGTACTAGTGCCGGATTACACATTATATGACCCATTTGTACGTTAGGTCGCCATTCTTTAATTTCGGCAACTGCTTGAGCACACAGCTTCATTGGCGCGGGTTGGTTATTCATATCTGGATCGTCAACAAGACCCTGAAACCTCTTCTCTGTTCCTTCAGCGATTTGTTGTTTAATTTTCATTCTATAGTTTTTAGAGATTTTGATGAACTCTTTATAATAGAAATCGTGATCTTGTTCTATTTGATCATGATCTAAATATTCGAAAGGCCCATCCATCCAAGTATAATAACTGCGTCTCCATTTATGGACTAGGTAAACTAAGGCATGAAACGGTAAAATAAAATCTTTTAGTTCCTCTAGATCTGGATAACTAGTTACAGGAAATTTGAATGTTATTTCTTCATTATTGATCCACTTAACCAATTTATCACAATCATCTAAACGATGAACTAATTTTCGCAGGTATTCGAGATATTCAAGTGTATTATTCATGTCGTCCATGTTATCTAAAAGCTCCAAATAGGGCGTCATTTCAGCAACTTCTTTGCCTAAATAAGCTATCTTACTCAGTAAGTTTTCTTCCATCTCACCTTTAAACGTTTCATACGCAGTAGAATTTTTATTGAAAATTGGTATGATATCTTTAAGCCAGTTAACAGTTCTCGTATTGGATGCAACATGTTCCGGTGACAGTGATGTCATTTCTAAAAGATTAGAAATTATATTTATCTGACTAAGGATTCTCTCCTTTAGTAATTCTAGTAGAACTGTTTTGGCGTGTAAGATGTAAGCACCTTGTTCTATCAGCTCAGCTGCATTTTCGGGTTCCTTTTGTGCTTTCGCAGCTATTGTTGAAAATTCTTTACAAATACTATCGTTTTCGTCCATGTGCGCTTTTACTATTCCTGCTATAATATCATTTACGAACTCCAATGCTTTCTGCTTCAGGCCATCTACCATTCGGAGCTGACAAACAACTGCACAATCAAAATACTCATTTTCTAACACCGCGGTGATCTCTGAATCTATATTTTGAAAGTATTTAATTTTATCACGACATTCGTCAAACTCCACTGCTTCGTCAATGAATTTGAGAAGAGCCTCTTTTGCAGGTGCTCCATAAAGCATGTCGTATTCTTTGCGTAGCTTCTCCGAATATTTGAGTAATGGTTCAAACACGACGTTAAGTTGTTTTTGCAATCTCTCGTGGCCGTCATTATTTAACCATTCGTTATAGCGTACTGGTAACGCATCAAAATCGTACGGTATTTTTAGGTACTGTTCTATGGGCATGAGTCTTTGTGCAATATGTGAAATAGCATCGGCTATGCTATGGAAGACGTGATAAATAGTTTCAAGTGACGGATCAAGGATAAATTCTCCATCAAAATCCAGCGCAATGTTCAAAATAGGAACGGATTCAGGATTTTTAAGGTCAATAATTATGGCGTCAATTGACCGCCGCATTAGCTCCTGTATTTGCATAGATATCATTTTAGTCGCACATTTCACGAATGCAGATATCTTTTTTGGTTTCATCCCTTTTAAACACCTCGGATTTTTAAGCCATTGCACCAGAATACCGTACCAAGTACTGGATACTAAATGATCAGCACGTTTTATTTCATCCAATATTTTTGCTTGAAAAACATCCAAATCCATGGGGCCACGGGCTCTATATTTGACTAAATTTATAATGTGCGAAGGGAAAGTCTTTTCTGCAGACTCCAGTACAAGTCGAATAAATGGATGCAATAATAGTGAACCGTCTTGTAATTTCTTTCGAAACTTTATCATTCTATCAAAATTTTGTGTAATACCTTTATATTTAAAAAATGGTTCTTCATATCGCCTCCGCGGCACACCAGGTACGTCTCTTATGACCGTCTTAACAGCGAGTTCGTGGAGGTTTTGATCCCATTCTGCCTTGCTCTCATTGATTAATTCGTCCATGACTCCTGGGAAAGCCTGACGCAGTTTCAAAGGCACTAGGCTGCAAATCTTTCGCTCCCACGACTTAAGCATAGGGGGCGGTTGTATTTTATCCGCGCATTCACGCAGGACTGCGATGTGTCGCTCCTGGGATATCTCTAAATTGTCTCGCTCGCAACGTTCGATCGGGGGACGGGCGATTTGCACTTTTCTCTTCGTAGCTTTCTCCTCAAGGATCTTACGGTACTTTGCTTGTTTATCCTGCAATCATTTTAAAAATATATTATATCATTGCAATCTACGGTCAATATAAATATACATATATACACAGATGTAGTAAATAGCCACTAAAAATCATTGTGAAATTAATTAATCTGATGCCATTCGATACTCTGTCTGCGCAGTCACTATGCTGCGCCAGATAAAAAATAGACTAAATTAATTAAAAGACTTATAGGCTTGTCGCCACCTCGAGGAGGGCTTAAATAACTAAATATAGATCAATGTTTCAGTCACAAGTAGAAAGAAGAAACCCTCTCTATCGGTCTTTCGGTTTTTGAGTGACATTACAGTACAAAAATGTTTAGATAGGTATATTATGTTCCGGTTATCAAAATAATCGGCCCACTCTATTTGAAACTTTAATCAGTTATTCACTGATAATTTCTGCTTCAGTTTACCAGGGAACATGCTAACTGGACATGACATATAGAGGCCCTTTTCTTTTTCTGATGTGTGTCAAAGGCTATTATTCGGCGGAACGACATCATGTTATGCGACGGAGCTATAAAATCGAGGTTTATTTAGAACTTCGTACAGAGCAGTGAGCTCTTCACTAGAGAACATCTTGAATCGTTACGGGTTATTAAAGGACGTAGTCAAATTTCTACGAGACCGAACCCTTGTTACAATTATTTTGCTCGATTAGCGGATTGTATCCTTCAAAATACCTAAGCGATTAACCTAATGTATCTCGATACTTTATAAATAATTGTGCCTTTAAATTTGTTTCGAACTCATAACAATTATACCTGATCCCAACAAGCCGCATACCCCAAACAGATACCAAATTTATGAAATAAATACACACAGCCGTTTCACACAAAATCGCTACCTCATATTAAGGATTCTTTATTTATGATTTGTAACTGTAGTACCTCCTTTTGGTATCAATGAAACCCAATTTATATTTCAGAGGGTATAGGTACCTATATCCGCACTCGACGATTGAGCTGTTCACTCAGCCACGGTCGGCAGCCCATAGTGTGCTATATAGTGTATTATCTATGCGGCAGCCAAATGCCCACCAACCTTGTGCATACATGCACTACAGTAACAAATACTTCAGTTGGTGAGGTCTTCACAATCTACGCCTCGGTACGGGGACTGAACATGCTGCGTGCGCTATGTGACATGTGCATACAATGTGTTGTGTGTGATAAATTTTGAGTGTGTTATAGGATCTAACATTATATTTAAAGAGTACCTTGATTCTGTTGTAGGGCGGCAGGGGTGTGAACGGCAACTTGTCAAACATATGAATGTCCGGCACCGGCTTCATCTTGGGAATTCTGCATCCGTTCTTCGTCTGCAATAGTTTTCTCAAATCACGTTCTTCCATCTTGATGTTAATAATAAATCACCAAAAAAATAAAATCAAAAAGTTACACATCCATCTCATGTCGAATAATTGGAAGTAATGTCAAGTTTGTTTGTGGCACTCGGTGTAATTAAGATGTTGCCGTGACAACCGTTGTTTGATCGTATTATTTCTCAAGTATTCTTTCGTACCAGTCTCTTTATGACGTACAGTTGTAACTGGAACGTAAACAGTGACCTGGAATCACCGTTTACGTGAATTATATATTATATTATTAATTATATCATCTAAAGTACTTTATTATTATGTTGACTCAGCAACATATCCCTGTTGTACGATAGCCGCACTTGCGATGCACAAAAAAACGCTCCATATTAAATAAAAAATAATAAATAAATACACCTAACAGTCACATACGTAGTCCTGACCTCACGCGAAGATCGAGTCTTGTGTCGTGGGTATCAGAAGCTAAAGAGAATTTTCGGTCTCACAAACACCCAGACACGAAACAATGCGAGAATCGAAACCGCGGCCTCTCGTTTCAAAGCCGGCGTCTAACCAACTACGCCACGGAGGCTGTCAATATTCAATGTATTAATGAAAACCATTAGCGATTTAGCTTCCTTTTACTGGCGCGACCTAGCCTATGCAATACGCCTGATGGGGACAGATTTAGCTCTAACCATTATGTTATTATATCTTTGTATATTTACATTTATATTATCGATTACTTAATATCGTAAATCTATTTTACTTCAATAAAACTGATTCAAATAAGAAAAATATTGTCGCAAATTTTTCGGAATAGTAAGTTTGGCTGATGGGCAGACATCACCCATATCTTCCACTATTATCTGTCTTTATACCATAAGTAAGTTTTACCTCATGCGGTCCCTGGCGACGTGTTGGCGACGCAAACGCACTGCTCAGTTGCCCGGCGACACTTAACAACGTCATAAAAAGGTTCCTCATGTAATGTTGAGCCTTTGAGTGAAGCCGCAGGCCTAAGTCGCCTACAAAAGTTGCCGACATAGACGGGCGGGTCGGCGGCTTTGTTGTGTAGTGCAATTTACAAACACAATATACTGTTCTCAGTTTTGAACCTATTCTAATGCACAATAAAACAAACATAAACATGTAATGTGAATTATATTCGCACAAACAATAAACAGATGCACAAATATATGTTTCAATATATACATATCAGTTTCATTTACATAACTTGTCCTTATCATATTATTTACATAATATAAAAAAATTGTGCTCATACAATGGCAATACAAACAGAAAGTCCTCCTTCATACAATCGATAACATAAACATTTCAAATAATCGATATAATATTTATTCTTTTGCAATTATTATTGATATCAAAAATAATTGATGTACTCATTTTGATTCGTTTTCAAAAATTTAGCAATGATAAATTTGTAGTAAATTATACAAAGATAATTTATTCAAATCGGAGAAGAAATTTTAATGGACAAACGAATTTAAAGCCATGATTATGAAAATTGTTACTGATTTGAAATTGTCCCTTTATTCTTTCTATTTTTACTACCATTATACAACACATGGGTAACAATTGTTTGGAAAAATCAACACTCAAATCGCTGTATTTTAGAGTCCGTAAATGATACCCATTTAAATATAATATTATTAATAGTAATATCAAATAATAAATCGAAACGAGGTGCAAGAATACAAAAAGAATATGAAAATACACACATTATATTATGTACCTAAAGAACATGTGTAATACATGTATATGAATACAAACAATCCGGCATATGTGCATGATTAACAAATTTTGGAACTCATTTACAAACCATAAATTTTTGTTGAGTTTTGTTTTCCCAAACATGTTGGTATAATAATATCATCACTCCTCCACTCAGCAACAAGTAGTCGACAATGGAAGATTAGTCAGATCGGATACACCTGCTTCGATTCAATTATACACTCAAAAAAATATAGTAAACGAGGCATGGAAGAACACAGTACAAATGGAGTTCATATGTTCAAACACTGACATTTTTATAAAGTGAAGCCTCTCATTTGCAAAAAATAAACATAATATGACTACTAACGATTCTCGACAAGAGATTATAGATAATATTGGCTTGGTGAAAATGGTTGATGAAAATATACATAACTAATGTTCTGATTTTGTACAAGGTGGAAAATTAAACGAGGTATTTATATAAATTCGCCTTAATTTAGACTTACTTGTAAACGAAAAAACAATACGCACTTAAAAATAGTAATGAATACCAAGAAAAGGGTAGAAACACTTTTGCACTAAATTGTGAGATTTACGATATCCTTGCTCGCTTAACCGATTTAACATCAGTACGCGTGTCAATTAAAAAAATTAAACGTAATTTCGCTTCGCGTGTATTTAACCTAATAAGATTTCAGACATTCGGGTCGAGAATCGAATAGTCTATGCCCTAAACTTCAATAATACCCACGTTTAACCTTACACTCCGAATATGTTTTCAACATTATTTTAAGCAGATTAATGTAAAATAATGTTGGTGAATACAATGCAACGGTATTGGCATTCTCTATTAAGTTAGTAGGCCGACAAATTCTGTGCTTTGCCACTGTCGGATTTTGTTTATTATGATGTACATACCAAAATCATATTTTCAATGTTGTGATGTTAACTCAAACACTCATAACCAAATTCTAAGCAAATAAAATATACAAAAGTTTAAAAATAATTATTATAAATAAATCGATGCATGCAGTACATGAAATAAAATAAAAAAAAACTAAAATACATTTTCAAATAGACTTTCTCAGTCTTTATTCGATGTCAGTGTACATACATTTTGTTATATAATTCAAAACACATGGCACTAATGAGGACCTAAGTACTTACACCATTTAGGAACATTATAAATTATTTCATTTCAAAAATGAAACATATAAAAATATTTTTATTTTCTTCTCTTTCACGAAGTATAATGGTATATTTATACAAGTTTACGGGCGTTTAAAAAAATCAATTCCTTTTCACGCAACATCTCATTTTTTTATGTGTGGCAACACCCAGAGATGTCAATCAATTTCAATTGTAACTTCATTGTTGAAATATAAATTTTCTATTATATATTTTCTTTTGTGAATATTGATATAAATACCATATTTTGTATGCGATATTTACATATATAAGCATCATTGTAATTGTGTCCCGATATAAAACAGATAAGCTAATATACATTCAATACACCTCTATACCCTTATATACTGTATACAAGTGCCATGTTGTATATATACAATATTGACTGACTATTTATTGAGCAAACAACCGACCAACCATGTCCTTCAAAAGGGAATGTCCACTTTTGGGCCCACCCGCCTCTTATCCCCAAAATAACTATACAATAATACAACTCAAAATAGGATCACAAAAAATATAATTACAATGGAAAAAGCAAATTTTGTACAATTTAGTGGCAAGAAGGCAATTAGACCAAATAAAAGAGGCTATAAATCGCCTTGATACCATTGTTTTGTATAATCATATTAGGGCCCAAAAATGTAGAAAAATTGGCCATTCCTCTTTGAGAATAATTTACCTGTATGTAATCACAATGGCCTTTAAAACCTACAACATACACTGTTCAAGATATACAAGTACACAAGATCTAATAAACATAATTAAATTTTCCTCGTGCATTTCTTATGTTTAAAAATGGCCAACATATTTTTCCTCCCTTACGTTTGTACTCTCTTACACGAATATTCAGTAATTGAAAACACTGTGTTTCTTTTTATGTACAATGATATGCATGAGAAAGAACCGTCTTCATCGTGTTAATACTCGGTTTTAAAATCCTTCTAACCTTTTTACCATTTCACTATCATTAGCCAGTACAACGTAAAGATTGAATACTATGGTTTTTTAACATTATACATTTTTAAAATTTTAAATAAATATTGTTTTAAATAACGTTACAATATAATCCATTATCGCGAAAATATTCTCAATAATTTATTTATCCTTTTAAGACATATAAATTATGATTTGCAACTATACAAATTATTAGCTGCAACGGTATACATTGTCAGTTGCAACTCACCAAATTATTGTCAGCAACAACTGTATAAATTATTGTCTGCTGCAACTAAGTAAATAATTGTTTGCTGCAGCCAACAAATGTTGTCAGTTGCTGCTATACAACTTATCTTCAGCTGCGACTATAAAGGACATTGTCAGCTGCAACTATATAAGATGTTGTCAGCTGCAACTATACAGGGTGTAGTTATCTGCCAGTTGTTTGCCAATAAACACTTAATTACGAGATTACCGTATCTAAGCCCGCTGTGCACTGGGCTTGCTGTAGGGTCATACGCTGGCCCCGAGCAGGCGCTCGTCCGCCGAATGCTCCTCCTCTTCAGACCCTGATTTCTCTTTTTTTATGGACTGGTATCGTACCTGAAAACGCCAATTTATATAACAGGTTAGGTCTGTGTTGATCGTAAAGGTTTTATAACATTTTATCTCACTGAAAGGTCGACGCAATACGTTTTATTCATCATGTGTCTATGATTCAGCGTTTTTGGACTGTGAATCGTAAGGTTTGAAGCTAAGGTTGGACAACATTGAACATAGTTTGTGTCAGTATTATAATTTAAAAAAAAACAAGTATGTTTGTTGCCTGAGACAGGAATTTGTGCTGGGAATGCCGTTATGAGTACTAAAGGCATCTGCTTACCGCTTTGATAATGTATACCTAAAATTATGTGTGTAGAGAAATTGTACAATCCAGGCATCGAACCCGGGATCTCGCGGTTTATAAACCATGTGTCCTACAATGAAATTGATAAGAAACTAAAATTCGTGTATAACATGTGCTATTCCAATTTGTATGTAGTTAGAGTAAATAATGACAACATCGAACTTGGTATCTTTGGTAGAATTATATTTATGATTAATTATTATAAATAATACGTAAGAATGATGTCAAACTAGTTTTAATTTGGGCAGTTAATAAATCAAAAGTTTTCGGCTACGTCTGTTCCTTGTCTTGTAGGTTAGGAGACCTTCGCACTGTTATAGCTTTATTAGATAAAAACTTTTTTTATATTAAGGAGAGAGTTGTCTCTTTACGGTAGGTAGCGAGCTGGCTGTGTTGCCCCTGGCATTGCGAAGGTCTATGAGTGGCGGTGACCGCTTACCATCAGGCGGGCCGTATTGCTCGTCTGCCTAGTAATGGTTACTTCACGTCAGTCCTCTCCGAGGCCTGCTGTTTCATTATGACTCGACCGAGGCACAACCGGTGGTACCTCTTATCATCTATTTATGAAATTAAACAATGAGAAAAATGATGAACTCACCTTTGTTTTTATTTTACTGCTCACACCCCTCGGATGGTACATGAGGAAGTTGTCCGTCACCCAGAATATTAAAATCTATAAATAATACACATTTTACTATTAGTATTAATTGCTGTTATTCGTATAATTATATTTTTATCTGAAAGGTCATGTAAGTCGGCGATGTGGAATTTAAAACAACATGAAGGCTACATAGCCACACGAACTGCCATAGATTTGAAAATAATTGGCGTTAGTAATTCCTGTGGTTGGGAATTGGCCGGCCTTGACCAAAAGTTGGTGTCAAATAGTGGCCGCGTCAGCGAGTCCGCGCTTATCGAATTTGCGACGAAACGCCATTATTGGATCGCCCTTATGACATATAGTTGTAGGGACATGACGTTCCGTTGTAAGTAGGCTGTCAGCGAATAGCACGCGCATTACACATTTTCCTTTGTTCCATTGAGGTATCAAACTACCGAAATGTCATTATTTTTACGACCTTATTCATAGACAGTTTTAAAACCCATTTTAACTATCGAATTTTTGGTGTTCTCACTCAAACTGAATTCAAAAGTCGTTCCAAAGGGACAAAACATTTGGTAACTAAAACTGTCTATGAATAAGGACGTTAATATTTAAATTATGGAAACCGTTATGCCCTGACCAGGATTACAATTGACGTCCACAATGGTAATAGTCTCACCCCCTGTCACACCTTAAGACGGAAATATATTCGGTACTCTGTATATTGAAATCATGAGATCTCAGCCTATCCGTTCAAGGATACGCGCGGGCGTCAATAATAATAAATAATATACCCAACAGTCACATACAGAGTCCTGAACCCACATTAAAATCAATTAAGTCTTGTGTCGTGGGTATCTGAAACTACTAGAGACTTTTACAGTCTCACAAACACCCAGCCCCGAGACAAACACTTGTGGGCCTCACAAACATTTGTCTCAATGCGGGGATCGAACCTGCGGCCCCTCGTTTCACAGCCGGCGTCTAACCAACTGCGCCACGGAGGCAAAAATATAATATGTCGACGTGTTAAACAAAATTTCACGGTACGATAATCGCTTAACCCACGAGTGCTCGGTACACGTCTTTGGATACGTAAGAGCATTATTTGTTTGCACAAATGTTCATACGATAAACTTTATTTACTTTATACAACATAGCACAAATACATACACACACATACTAACAAGAAAAGAATACGCCTTCTTCCCAGAAAGGGTAGGCAGAAGTGCAACTAGAACAACCATGTTTCCCCTTGTATTTTCTGACTCACGATGTGACAGGGGACGAACCTATCGCCATCTCGGCACAAATTACTTACTCCGACCTAATAATTAATTTATAGAGAAATCAAATAAGACTTTGCCCGATCCGGGATGCGAACCCGAGACCCCAGCTTTCAGGAATCCTCAGGAATTTGTGCCCGATATGGCGATAGGTTCGCCCCCTATCACATTGTGGGACAGAAAATACAAGGCGAAATGTAGGTGTCCTGGCGCCTCTGCCTGCCCTTTCGGGGATAAAGGCGTGAGTTTAAGTTTGTATGTAATTGTTGCTCACTGAGATGCCAATTTACCCCTTCTAAATGTATATCCGGTCCGGATACGGAGAATATAATCTTTGCCCTAATAATTCATTAAATAGCGTCGAGGATCACTTAATACGTCTCACTGATATGCCGAAGAGGTTATCTGACACGATAACGCATTGGCATACCGCTGCAGCTCGCGTGGAATATGTTACTTAAATTATTTTATAATGTGTTATTAATTATATTCTTTTCTTATAGTTGTTGGGATTTTTCTCCGGGTAAAATTTTACGTTGTTAACGTAATTTATCTTGTGTAATGAATTTTCATATATATTTTAAGGATTATACCTGTTGATCTCTCATTATGGTGCATAGAGAGGGACCAAAAAAGGTATGCTATGGTATCGAACATCCAGCCTGCCATACTAAATAATAAATAAATAAATACACCCAACAGTCACATACATAGTCCTGACCCCACACTAAGATCGAGTCTTGTGTCGTGGGTATCAGAAGCTACGAGAGACTTTTCGGTCTCACAAACACCCAGACCCGAAACAAATACCTGTGGATCACACAAATATTTGTTTCGGTGCGGGGATCGAACCCGCGGCCTCTCGTTTCACAGGCGGCGTCAAACCAACTGCGCCACCGAGGCTGTCATACTATGTCTTCTTTTGGGTTCAAACCCGCTACCGTTGGTCGGACCGGTCCTCACCTATCTGAACTATCGGTCGCTGTCCTAGACTGGCCACTGATGTAACAAAATCCATCTATTAACTAATCAGCAGCAGTCATTAATAAGAGCAGCTACGCTCTGCGCTCTTCAACCTTCTTACCAAGCGAAATAAGTATTAGCTAAACCCTCAATATAATGAAGAAACTATTAAAGGAAGCCAATGTGTAGTAGAGGACTCACTGTCGCTGAATATTATTACAATTGCAAAATTTTCCAGCAACCTGCATTAGTCTATCAAGGACTCGAAACCAAGCCCTTAAAACGCAACGTGAAGACAGTAAAACATCTGGTATAACAGGCAGATAAATTACGAGCCTATTGAATTTCCCAACACAGAGAGAGTACCAAACCTGTACTTGAAACGTACTAGTATCAAATAAAACAGGCGTAAATCAAATAGCTTATACAATATTTGATTACTCTATGACGTTCATAAGTCACGTTTACTACGACGTGAAAATATAATATTTTTGTATCGATATCACAGGAGCTATCTCAATTGTTACAAGTATTCGTGTATTGTCTGTAATTGATAAGTAGCACTGAATGGTGTGAACGATCTACTTCAAGGTAGAGTTTCATTATAATGTAGTTTTCCGATTGATTTTTATATAATTTTACAGTCCAGAAAAAGCCCCATTAAAATAAATAATGTCTGTCAAATTATTAAATTAGCAAAGTAGCTATAAATAAATACACCCAACAGTCATATACATAGTCCTAAACCGTCATTAAGATTAAGTAATGTGACGTGAGTATCACAAATTACAAGAGTCGTTTCGGTCTCACAAGCCTCCTAACCCGACACAGATTTTTATGGACCACACAACATTTCTCGGTGAGGGGAAGGAACCCGCGGCCTCTCGTTTCACAGCCAGCGTCTTACCAGCTTCGCCACGGAGGAGATTTAAAATTGGTTTAATAGTAATATGCGGCTACAATTCGATTTTGAAAAACTTTATGTTAAACGTGGAGGCGTAATGGTAACATCTCAATATCTGTCACAATGTTATGAGGGTGATGTCATCGAGGTGCAATGTGCTACCCTTTTCTGATGTCGTACTAGACAGCATGTTTTTTTTCCATCACTAGTTTCATTCACACTGCCCTTCCGCAGATAAAACTTACAACACCTATTTATCACTGGATGATTCAATAATACCAATATGTATACAATAAACACGCTTGTAACAATTACGATATCGCCTATTTAGTAGTTAAAACTCAATTTTGTTACAGTAATTGCTTTATGTCGGCAGTTTGCCTGATATTAAAAGCAACGAATAACAGATGCTATGCATATTTTATGACGAATGGCCTAATTTCAGGTTGCATCCAATAATAAAATATTGTATCATCATTATGCTGATTATGATTAAAGAGGGTAAAAAAGGGGGAGGCATTCAATAATCAATACACAAAAAAAGAGGGGCACTGAATACTCACATTAACGAAGAAAGGTATGATGAGCATGACGACTGCGAGTTCGAGCCTCGGGTCGGACACGGGTGATAGGCGCAGCGTGGACAGCACGGCCACCACGGGCGACAGCCGCAACACCAGCGCCAGCACCGACTTGGCGAACGTGGCCAGCGCCGCGTACAGCACGCACTGGCACACCCACGCCGCGCTCATCGGCGGCTTGCCTGTAAGCACATGCCAAATCATAGTAACCCTGCCCATATACCACCCCCTTCAGGGCTCAGGTCCCCTCAACAATCGAGGGACCGATAAAGTTAAGACATTTTTCACCACACTGGCCTAGTGCTGGTTGGCGAATTTCACACACCATATAAATTCTTGAAAATCTCTATGACACAGGCTTCCTCACGATGTTTTACTTCAACTTTAAAGTACTAATAATTGACTATGAATACACACGATTCCGAAATGTCAGCGGTACATTTGAACCCGGGACCCGCGACATAATAGGGGCGCCTGCAGGCCATAGGAGTAGGCAAAGACTATAGAACTCGACTTTGATCGATCCTGAGATGTTACTTTCACTTCATTCGCTTTATGCAATCTCGTTGGTTCAGGGCACTTTTGATCTGATCCTTGTTTAGGGGGTCACCGATTTGGTAAGTATACGTTAAGAAACGACGACTCCACCGATTCTCCTGACTGTGCATAATTGGCGTCCAATTAACCGGATTTCTCTTTTTAATAACGTTATTTTGTGTTCAGGACTTCGACTTCCCTTTTGAAAATGTTCAGGCTCGCCAATGATGCGAAACTTTTGTTGTTAGTATGTCTTCATTAAACAAATAAATGAACAATTCGTAATTATACGATGATGCCGAGGCGCAATCGCGTAAATATAATTCTCATCTCAGGGTACAATTTAGTAGCCATAGATAAATATAAAAAAAACAATTATTTAGGATGAGAGCTTAAATGAATAAATCTAAATAAAAAATTCTTTGACACTGCTACATTTAATTTTTTGGTTTATTGCAAAAATGGAAATTATTTTATTTATTCATAAACATATAAAATGAAATGTTACACAAATTAAATTTGCATAGTAATTTGTTTATGTATTAAAATAAGAATATCACTTACCATATTCTCCAAAGTTGATAAGTGGTATGTCATAAGTTCTTGCACAGTACTGTGCTAGCCTGATGCCAGCCCATATAATGAGAAGGCCAAGTGTCGAATCCAACATGAAGTTCACTATGTACCTAACAAAGTAATATTTTTATTTACCCTCTGTGATATGACAGACTAAATCACATGCTTTAATGACAAATGGAAATGAACAAATAAAATATAATACAATTTTGTTTACTTATTAAATAGTTTACCACTATTAAGTTACCTAAAAAGTGGCATTCATAATTTCATTTACCTTTGTGATTATCAACTTCTTTGATCAGTCTAGCCCGCTGCCAATTCAGCGTGATTTGCAAATATAATACACATTACTCAATAGACAATATCAAAAATAAATTTAAATACAAAGCAGTGCAAAAGTATTTGTCATATTATAGTGCATGGTAATATTTGGTAATTTCCAAAATAAGTAAAAATCTATGCAGCCATTTAGTAACAGGATTTTTCTTTTCATTATTTGAATGTAACTATTGTTATTTCATTAAAATTTAGTTTAAAGTTCAGTAGAAGACTGGAAGCAGCAATGTGGCAATTTTTCTAGTCTTAGACAAAGTGCATGGGACTACTATTAATTCTACCTTATTTTGTAAATTTAAAAACATTAAAATAATCCTGCAATATCATGGCTACACCAATTTCAATCATATGTTGGAGTTTGTCTACTACCACATGAAAATAATCAGGTGCCAACTTTTGCACCACCCTGTATGACAAGTATAAAAGTATATTACCAAGTGCATGGATTCCCTGTGAGATGAGGGGACAGCCAGACATTAGCCGAGTGGATTATCAATGCTCCCAGACCTTGCTTGGATGTGTCATAGAACCATATCAGCCATGGCCGTCTGGCATATCTGGGCTCACAGAATCTTTTACCTGCAAGTTGATCATTACTTATAGTATTGTTACTATTAACAAACTATGAGTTTTGATTAAGACTATGGCAACAAGCTGTTGGTCTGAGTAATAATTATGTTAGAGAAAGGTTAGAGAATTTGTAATGAGTAAATAAAAAGTCTTATTTAATCTAACTTAATCTAAATACAGTACATCATTTGTTATTGTAATTTTTCAAATCAGGTGTAAATTATTTGGTATCTTTTATATGAGTAAATTTAGAAATAAAACATTACTGGTTATATTAAACATGTTTCAACAAGGGCAGATGTATTTATAACAAACATTAAACAGACCAATATATTCTACGTTTTTTATTTTAATAACAAACAATTTCGAATAACACATTGTCTTAATTTGTTTCATAAACAATATGCTATTCCATAACTGCTGCAATTATTAACTTTCAAAATTAATCATGGAAATTCCTTTCAAGCTGTGTAAATATGTTTATTATAATTTATTAAGTTGTATGTATGAAGTAACATGTCTATCCTCACAAGTCAATATTGGAGTTTTAATTCAATAAGTGGGTAAGCTCTCTTGTAAACAAGGGTTACATGCAACTATGACATTACATGACATGAAAATGTATACTTAAGTAAGATCGTAAGAGCATAATTCGTCTCACATATGGTATAATGACACCAAAATTGAAAATACCAATAAATATTTCATACCAAAATATTACATGTTCTGAATACAAGTTAGGCTTTTACTAGGCCTGTTGACACTTTTCTAGCCAGATTGTATATTATTCTTATGATTGTTTCTTAGTTCACTGTATTTACTTGTTTCATACTTGAAAACGGTTAAGGTCCATTTCGAAATCGAACTATTTCGCCACCTACCTATTAAGCAAGTAAACGCCAAAACAGCCAAGAGAAATTGCATAAACCATCCGTAGGTGTCAGTTAATGCATCCTTGGAGCAGTGAAGCTCGGAGAAATAAATATAATCTGAACTGTTATTCATTTTTCATGTCTTCACTAATAAAATGCGTAATCAATTGTATCCAACACTTCTTTTCTTAATTTTTAGAGTCACTGACATACTCGGGTTAAATAATCATTTGCCAATACAAAGCGTACAAAAATAATTTTAATTTGTTAATAAAAAACAATTTCTCGAAAAAATACATGTATTCGCAAATCGCAATATCGTGACATTTGTAATCTGTCAAAGTTCATGTATCTTTTTTACAGTGTCAAACACTAAAATCTTGCGGCCTAACTAAAAATAAAACTGACATTCTATGCTGTAATAAATACTAGGGACATACTGTAGAATGTAGATAGTAGATTATGGTTTATCATCTGGTAACATTAGAAAACGCTACCAAACATTTTTCTGGCATTGCCGCCATTTTTTTATCGTTTTCCTGTTTTGCAATTATAATTTATTTCCATTAGATTTGGATATTATTCACGTTTAAAATAAGCATTTAAGTTTTTCATAACTTGCAGTGCAGTCTTTGGTGGAGGTGAGTGAATTTTATTGTATTTATCACGTGTGATCCTACAATGTTCACGTCATGTTATTGATTATTTTGCAACCGGCTATGAAATAGTTCTAAGTACAATTTCAGGAGTTTCTTTTCAGTGTTGTTAATTTGTAATAATAGTTGGGTATGCTATTCTGACCTTACATATTTGCATTTGATGTAATTTATGTGGATAATCCATAAAAACATAACCACGATATAAATTGTCACAAAGTAGGTTACTTTTGTAAAACTTCAGTTTCAGACATGACTAATAGCACTGATTTATGTATAAAATGGTATAAATCATCATGTCATACATTGCAATACGATATTTAACGAATTGCGCATCTCGTTCGTTATAAAACTGCGTGCTTACCACAGTGGTACGTCAATTTACATACAATGTCATATTATGCGCTTATCATTGTTTGTAGTTAGTGTAAAAACATCCAATATTTGGCAAGACCAGGGTCTAGAACAGTCTTTCTTAAAGTGGGCGATACGGCCTTCCCTGTGGGGGCTAAAAAATTTCAGGGAGTAGAAGAAATTAGGGGTGTTAACTGTCAAGGAGATTTGTTGAGCAATGTGATGATATTTAATACTTCCCAAAAAGCAAATTACAATACAATGAAATACACTATACGATTTTATCTTCGAAATTGAATATGTATGTATTTATGTTAAATTTTTACTTTAATTGTGAAATACTCTAACATTGTTGGAAAACACAAGTTCCGAAACATTTATGAAGGTTTATTTTTGTTGACAATTATAATTATATGCAGTAACCTGTACGAGATATTTTTAACTTCATCAAGGACATTAAGTAGTAACATATTTAAGAAGGCCATAACATATAACAAGCAAGTCATTGATCAGGAAATGAGTCATTAAAATAATCCAGTTATTAATTTATAATAAACTAAGGTTACATGTCAAATTTTAATGATTTCAAAAGCAAAATTAGGTAAACCAATTTTATTTGCATTTAAGTTTAAAAAGACAAAAAGTTTATAAGCTAATGATACCAAGAATGCAAGTCTCATAAGCATCAGGAACTGTGTGTTATCATTAGGTGTATATTATCTAACATGTTGCATATGACAAGTGAAAATACATGGCATGTAAAAAATGTAATGTGTGTGTGTCTCTGTGTGATATTTTAATTCTCTTTGATTTTAGTATATTTTAGTAAATCACATTTTGAAAATCATACATATTCATCTATGATAATGTTCAAGACACAATATGATCTGAAATAATTTTGGACAATGACCTGCGTGACCTTCTAAGAGTTCATTACCATCTCATATCTAAATATTTAGCATATACACAGCAGGCAAACAAGCATAATATGACCTTACACTTAGTATTTGTTACATCTACTGTATTTATCGAAAATTGATGTCTTAAATGATTTATGGTATTGTTGGGATTTAACCCATTGTTTCTGGATTAATAGTTAGTTTTTCTGTACCATGTCATATCACTGAGATTTGTCTAGAATTTTGATTCATTACTGGAGTAGAATTGTGACTAACTTTTAGTAATTATTATTTAAGAGTGTCATAGCCCATGTTGAGTTCTATTACAACACTACAATATAAAAAGGTTTGAATGAGTTGTTTTTTTTAAAATCACTGATATCACATTATCTTCAAAAAATACCACATTATTATTAAGAATATTCATACTATTGAGATAATTTTAGATAGCGTAGAATAGTGTTATATTGTCCCTGCCTAGCCCTGCAGCCACATATATACTTAGGCTCCTATGTATGGTTATTACATTATCCATAGATCAAAGGAAAGATTTGTATTAACCTTAATAGTATATGGGAAACAACATACTAGACTAACAAGGGAAATGTTATCATAATATAATTTGTATTATCAGTTTATCACAGTTTTTGTGTGTATCACAATTCCTCCTCCTAGCGTCGGGCTCCTCAATTTTGAGGGTCGTGACCTTCCTTAGGCATTGTTTTCATCCTAATGAGCGTTTTCCATCTGGTTCTGTCTACGGTGGTGTGAAGCACACAATTATCACAATTAGTACAGGAATAAATCCAGACACAATAAAGTCGAAGTTAAGGTTTCAAAGTTTTTGTTATATCTTTGTACTGAGAGTAAGAGACTGCCTCGGTGGCGTAGTTGTATTATGGTTCAGTTACAAAGTTGAGGTCTCGGGTTCGAGTCCCTCGGTTCGAGTTCGGGTTGGGCAAAGTGATATTGTTTTTTCTATTCATATCAGCCTGGAGTCAGGAATTTGTGCCCGATATGGCGATAGGCTCGCCCCCTATCACATCGTGGAACGGAACATACAAGGCGAAATGTGGGTGTCCTGGTGGCGCCTCTGGGATTAAGGCGTGAGTTTATGTATGTATGAGAGTAAGAGGCCAAGTCTTGTGTTGTGGGTATCAGAAACTATGAGAGAACCAAATTTAATTTTTGTGGGACAGAGAAACGTTCGTTTATGTGCGGGAATCGAACTCGCGGCATCTAATTTCACAGCTGGCTCTCGACGAACTGCGCCAAGGATGCCATAATTCATTACGATTTTTAATTAAAGTATCAGTTTTACCGATATGGCGATAGGCTCGCCCCCTATAACATCGTGGGATTGCGAACAAGTAACAAGGCGAAACGTGCTTGTCATGGTAGCACCTCTGCCTACCCCTTCCGGGAAAAAAGCCGTGAGTTTATGTATGTATCAGTTTTCATTGCACCATTGAAGATTGAGATGATATATTACTCCAATAACTGAGACATATATTTATCTAATCCATTAATCTTTATTTTGCGTCTAGGTTCTAGGTTAACTCTCGTAGTTTCTAGTACGACATAGTCTCACATCGTAATGTGGGGTAAAGTATGCGTATGAATTTTGGATGTATTGCGTTTCTACTTACCGCTTCCATGCAGACCAGACTTCCATCACGTCATTTGACCAGCCAATGTGTCTGTTACTAGCTAATAAATTTTAATTGTCCCTTTTTCACTGGCCAGCTTCATACCTACGAAATATAAATTCCGAAATGTTACAAGCCATAGTGATAAGTTACTACTTACTAACTTAATATCAAGTACCCGCTAGTTATATTGTTGGACCAAGTTGTCTACTTTTTTACTACTTTATTAATAATCATAAAGATAAATTATATTTCAATTTAGAGAGATGCTTTGTTTACTCTAAACGGCACTTAACTTTCGCTGTTTGCTAAATGTTAATTAATGACCGCCCCTCGCCGTTAAATGTAAAAGCTTTGAAAGCGATCCATCAACAAATCAAACATCTATGAAATCTCTTACTCAGTCATTTATCATACAAAAGTGGCGCAAGTAAGTGTAGTTACAAAGTACCAGGGATTATATTGAGCACGCTCTAAAACCGTAGAGCTATCTAGAAAGTGTGAACACATAAAAATATACACACACGGAGTATTAAAAGCTTTATTATTTTATTCTATAACCCATCGGCGTCGGCTGTCTACGGGGACATTAAATGGAGCCCGTGGTATTTACGGTTCGCGTGCGTGCAACGGACTTATGGCTGCTTTACGGTGTCTGCTATTTAATTTGACCGCACATGCAACACACTATCGGAGAAAACACGAATCTAATTGTCGCCTCATCCCTTCGGTTCAGCGTAGGGTGGAAGGGGGTAGAACTGTGTCGTCGATAGCTACCGGAATCGAAAGTAGAACGCAATAATTATCGGCGATGGGGCCGGCGGGCGATGGCGGGCTCTGGTGGGTGCTGGTGGGCCATGGTGGGTGCTGGCCAGCGGCGCGGTTCCCGCGGTCAGACCGACAACAAACCGTCGCGCGGCAACTGCTCATGACATATGCATGAGAGCGCTGCCGGCGACGCCACTCACGGTTAAATATACAAGGACGGACGGGGAAATTACCACAGAAGCAAATACATACAAGATGTCTCCGCCGGCCGCGTGGCGTGCGGCGCGCCCTCCCCGCTCTCCAATTACACTCACGAAACGTCCACCCGATACATTTCCCACTATTCTAGATTATTTTTGTCTGGAAACACGGTGCCGTCTTCATAACTCATTCAGCCTGCCCCTCATTACATCGTTAAATGCGTCATTGTTAATTCCTTTTGCTTTGTGGACGTGCACGCTAACTTTCAATATTCAAACGTGGCGCAAATTGTCTTCGTGTTTCATATTCGATCCAACCCTTTATCTTGACAATTTTCTATTTAGAAAGGACAAACGGTGCATATTGGAAAGAGAATATATAATGCTATAAATGTTGCAGCGGCCTATTTTCTGTCATTATATTTAATACATTCGGCCTCAGCAAACGTGGAAAATTATGAAACGATCAATATTGCTTTCATTACGTAATTATATTGGAGTAGTCTTCGAGGCGTACGGGGGTGTCTCGATTATCATTATGTAACATTATTACATCCGAATTACCTGCTGTCTACACTGACTCAATGAAACGAAAAATTATATGACGATAAATTATATAAATGTTTGAAAAATATTTTTCATTTCGCTTAGTATTAAAGTGATCGATTTAAAAATGAGTCTTCAAAGAGCTATCATACACGACATCTGTAACATTTCAATAGTGACATCATTCTAGCATCGTTGTTCTCATCCTTAAAAAGCCTACTATATGTGGCCATTCTAATATTCCTTTCAGCTTAAACCAATTAATCGGGAATTTGAAAAGGCATAGGTATCCAAGTCATCGTGTCTTTCCCAAGTAAACTCAATCAAACGAGAGTGACCATTTATAAAATCGGCGGGAGTCTGATGTCTGACAATTAGGACGTCGAACTTACATTCGTACGTAGTCTAAAAAATCACTGCTTACAAATCAGTATATTAACAATATATTTTGTTTCTAATAAAATCCAGAAATAAACTATAAGTAAAATAATGGATCTATTTCAGACATAACGCTCCCTTAGCCGAACTGGCACAAAGAAGTTATGATCGATAGGGGCATGAAATATTCACGCACCACGCCGTGCCGCGGGCCGGACCGTCTGAAAGGCCACCAGGGCCCAGTACTTCCCCACTTTGCCTAATTACTTAAACGTTTTACTTCAAATATAATTTATTTGATCTATGTTTGTATTAGTCACCGATACTTTTCATTGGACTTTATCGAGTACTTAGTGCTTAAAAATATAATTTGTGAATGATTTGGACATGGTCCAGCGCGAATTTATTATTTTCTAAGCATACGCTTGACAATCCAAAGGAGCAGCAAACATCGTCATCATTCATTTTATACGTCATTTTTATCGAAAGGCGAGCTCCCTATCATATCTTGAGCGGAAATAAGTTCAGTGAGCTGCGAATGGCACTTCTACCTTCCCCTTCCGGGTTACAGGCGGGAACTTGTCTAATTGTTTTCTCTTCATCCGATTTGTTGAAACATAAATACGCTTACATGGAAAAATTAATCATATGCCGTGATTTTTATACTCTATTTCTTTCAACTCCTTGCTCAACAAGAGCGTGTAAATGGTGCTGCTCCTCAAGTTACTTCGTTATTGTTGTCACTTGCTCTCTACGTCGAAGTTATGTTTTATCTAATACATTATTTAGCTGCTTGGTAGTTTGTGAAAACTATAAAAACTATTTAAATAACTCCTTCACGAATGACTTATCTAAAATATTGGTCTTAAAATTTTTGGCTTAAGTCTTCCCAATCGAACTCTCGATTATAAAGGAGTCCCGTTCTCGGTAGTGGGCGTTTGTGGCTGTTACTTTGTAAATTGTAATTCTTCAAAATATTGAAAATCGAAAAAGTTGCCTAAATTATATCTTGATCAGTAAGGGGTCCTGGGCGGTCGTTGACGTCACACGTCATTAAATAAACATCAAGTTAAAGTTCACTCCAATGACATATTTACGGTTGTATGACGTCATAATATTCGGCCAATCCAGATCGCCTTCGGGCCAATGGCGTCAGCCAAAACAATTGACATTTTGGGTGTTTTTTGGATATATTTTACCAGTCTGTTGTATTTGCGTAGGGAAATCGTTTTTGGGCTTCTACAAGGATATCAATAATATTTTTTAACAATTTGATATACCAATCTTTAATTTTTAAAACATCAATGAGATGGCTCATAGCTGGTGTACCAATGTCTCAAAAAATACTGACATAATATGACAACATTCTTTCTGATTTTTGTTTGACACACTGCGTACTGTACTTTGACGAACTAACCGTGATTGAGATTGCCAAAAGTTCAACCACCTATAAATAACAAGCATTGCTTCTACGATATCTGTGAAGCAGTTAAAGAGGTATTGGTTGTGGTACCGTCAGCTGTTACACATGCTTATCTGCCTTTTCTTTCAACCCTCATAGGGTCAGCAAAATAGATCAAGTCTAAGCCTTTCGTTTTTTTTTATTGACTCGAAAAAAAATGCATTTGATGGTAAATGTAATGCGATCTAAATATAATATCATAAACGAGGGATTATGAGACGATAATCTCTTGTGCCTACTGGTAACTGGGTTACAGGGTTGAAATTATTATGTGTTAGGTATTCTCTTCAATTGCGTTGTAGTTCAATAAATCCAGGTTGTTTTGATATATCATATTTTATTATACACGCACACACAATCGACTTCATAACAGAAAAAGTGAAAACAGAAAGTAAAAAAAGTATTGTTTAAAAACAGTAACTTAATAGTGAAAGAAATTATATTTTGTTTATTAAATCCATTAAACGTCCCTTATTTTTCTTATTTATTATTCTTGTTTATTTAAATATTAATAATAACTTATTTCCAACATCTTCATAAAAGCATATATCCTTTAATCCAGGCAGAAAAAAACGAATTTTAAAAGTCATATTTCAATCCATAATTCTATACTCTAGTTTATCTCGACTGCACTTCCAAATGCTGTGTAAAATATATCTAAATAAAATCAAAACAAACCGGCGTAGGTATCTGCCGAACGTGTTTGCGCGTGTCAAAGTTTACCGTATTACTTGTTTAAGAATGGTTGTAATGTTTTCGCGGTTGGTTGGGTTTTATCTGAGAACGAATGCGACAGACGTGCGCGACTGTGCCCTCAACCGTGAAATAAGTGCGATTGCTTTGTATCAAGTGGCGATCACATGAGCGCACCGCAAACCCCGCCCGTACCACGATTTATGATAAATCTCTATTTATCCTAAATAATTTTTATTGATAAGAGTTGTTTATGTATAAGCCATTTGGATAATTTTAAAAATAACCACATACAGTCACATACATAGTCTTGACCCATTTGTTTAATATATATCGTGGGTATCAGAATCTACAAGACTTGCTTCCATACCCAGACCCCATATAAATATTTATGGACCACATAAATATTTGTTTCGATGCAGGGATAGAACCCGCGCTCTCTCGATTCTGTCTCTATCGACTGCGTTACGGAGGCCTGCGCTGTGAAATGCACGACTAAAATGTGTTTTTAGTCGTAAGATAGATAAGCTTAGACTTTCCCAATCAAAGAAAAATGTTGCGATTTTTTAGTTTTTGGGTATGACGATTCTTTATTCTATGATATATAGTTGTCAAAGTTCTACGATTCTATTTAGATATGTGAAGAGATAACTGTGTAAACAAACCGAAAATGGTTATTGAAAATAGATTAATTTTTAATAGCTTTGCCTTCAATTGTAGATAGTTATGAAAAAGATAAATTACTTCGATGAGTCGCCCCTCGTTTCCCACGCGAACAATCGCTGTCTTGTTTCAGTGTTAAAGCCATTAAAAAGAAAAAAATGCAAGATGTATCAATCAGTTGCCATAATCGAATTTCACCCTTGCTAAGGAGTACTTGCGAAAACCTCTATCAATAATAGATTAGGTGCCTGCCAACATTTGCACAGTCCTCGTTTACTAAATGTCTCCAAATTTATCGCATAAGAAACGTTTTAGTGGAATGTACGACACCGGTGTGGATATCTCGCGTATTTTTCTGAGCAGCCGTTCCCATTGCTGAGAAAAAACGTATATGTTATTCCGTGAAATATCCAATACATCGTAACGTACAGGCAGACTCAGTATTGTTGGAACGTGAAAGTCGCTATCGAGCATTTTTCGCATTAAAATTTCTTTGTCTTGAAACCCCGAGTACTTTTCTCAAGACATTTATTATTTATCAAAAGGGACATAATGATTTTCCATGCGCCACGTATCGGGCGGCCAACAGCAGTTGAATATTCCACGGAAAAAGGCTATTTTAAACTAAAGCCCTCAATTAATGCGGCATTTGTAAAAGACGGGTAGCAATTTAAGTTGGAAGACATCTGTCAGTTCAGTGGAAAGCGGCGGCCGGTGGTTGACGGCGATGGCGTGTGGCGACTACGAGGCAGCGCACCCCGTGTCCACTTAGGGCTGAAGAGGAGGCGCCCACTCAGGGTGGCTCGCACTCGTTCGTTCTCATCGCCTCGCTGAATATTTGAAAAGCCTATGCGAAGCAAATTACAGACTGCTGCCCCAGCCTTCCACAATCACACGTTTAAAATAATATTCCTAAGAAAGGAAGGCCGGGCACGACAATTAGGTCAAGCTATGATTGTTCCGACACATGTACAATTCCCACGGCGGACACGTCCTTTTACTGTGCCGCACCACCTGACGTTTTCGCACCTTATTTGATATGTGCGACGACTCTAGCCAGTAGGTACCAAAGCGCCCGCCTTACACTCTCAAAACAATTACTTACCCACTAATATTAGCATACCCATTAATTAAACCTTTACCTTTTTGGCGCTTCATCAAGGTATCTTCTATGACCTGCGTAAGAGTTTTTCCGAGAGTATTTTTTATATTATACATTGAATTATTTCTTTATTACTATTTTTTTTTTTTTTTTTTCATTCTTCCACCGTCAAAAGTCATTTTAGATGTATATGTAACATAAACTGGTTTTGAAATGAATTGTAGCACTTGTGTCCTCGCTCTGAGACATGTTCGTGGGATCGCCCACGAAGTTTAGGGGCTTGGAAGAGTACCCAGTGAATTTTTACATAAAATACCTTATTATGGGGTCAGAACGTATGACAATTGAACGTATAACTATTTTCGTTTTATGTACTTAAAACAAATGAACGGGGCTCCCAATGTACCAAAGTTATGAATGACAATACAGGTTTTTTTATAAGATGTCTAAGATAAAACACTAACAACGCTTAAGTGCTAATAAAATATAATCTTCATCCTACAAGTGCTCCTAAATTGATATACAGCCCATTTCGCATATTTCCATCTCAGCCGGTATAAAGGGTAATGCGCGTGTTAACAACAACATTCGAAGCGCTGCTCCGCGCATGGAACGCTATCCTTATACGTTTTCATTTAATATGCACGTCGCTCGCAATATAAAATACATGAAGCTTCAAATAGACGGGTATCGGTTGCATTACAGTTACATAATCGTGTCTGTGGTTCGTCGCGTGGCGCATTTTTGTTGTTGTCCCGTTGCCATGACGACGATTGTCTTCGATGTCGCTCCACAGCGCGGCTATTAGCCATTAGCTATTGACAAATACCCACAAATGTATGCCTACGTACATTTATGAAATGTAGTACAAACAGATATATCGCGGTTTGATCGCCACGAATATTTGGATGGTATCCTGATTGATCTTGCAGACGCTTTGAAAGTAATTTACCACACTCGCCGGTCATTAGTCGCTTCGACATTATAACCATTTTTTATATTGACTGTTTTGTATCATAAATTATTATTTATTTATAGGGTGTTTGTTGATGTTTGACAACGGGATGACCCACTTTATAGTATGGGGTCATTTTTGGAAATATGGCTAAAACTATGATAATTTCGTTTATAACTTGACATGCACTTTTTATTTGAACATATTTGTCTTTTGTCCTGATAATAATTATAATTAGCTGGGAATTCGATAATTTCTTGTTTAATTATTTTAAATAAAAATAATACTCCAACATTATATTTATTAAAAGTAATAATAGGCTATTGAAAGATCTGTTTCTACTGCATAAACTCACGCCTTTATCCCTAAAGGGGTAGGCAAAGGTGCCACCACGACACCCAACATTTCGCCCTGTATGTTCCGTCCCACGATGTGAAAGGGGGCGAGTCTACCGCCTTATCGGGCACAAATTCCTGACTCCAGGCTGATAGTGAATAGAAAAATCCAATATCACTTTGCCCGACCTGAGATTCGAACCCGAGACCTCAGCTTTGTAATCGTACCATAGTACAACTACGCCACCGTGCCTCGGCGGTCTGTTGCTAGTTGCTACTAATAATAAATAAACTCATTGCCTTATATAATTTTAATTAACAAATAATACGACTATTTTTGTTATCATTAAGGTAGCCCTATGGTAGAGAATTTATTGATCCTTCGAGCCGGATGTGAAGACATTTTCAGTAAAAGCTCACACATCATAAAGCGTACACGAACGATTTTTTCCAAATTAATTTGTGTTCAATTTGTAAAGTGAGGTCGTAAGTGAACATTAACCGGTCTTAACGACGGACTCGCATGCGACTGCCCTTCCAACGCTCAATATCTGTACTGCGGGTTTGGTAATTACCTAGATAAAGTAATTAAGGACGTCTCGGTTGGGGCCTGGACTGGCCTAAGTATACAAAAATACGGAGTGAAATATTTGCCAATGGCACCGCCAATGATGGCTGAATGAGCTGGCTTGATCGGCCTGTATTTATCTAATTTTACATGCTTATTACATCTTAGTGAGTTCTGGAATTAAGCTACGTAAAGGCAAGCGAAAAGTCGGATGTCCACCCGCAAGGAAGATGGACGACTCAAGTAATAAATAGTAGGAAAAGTCTGGATGTAGGGTTTCAACAAGTCACTGTGGAAATTCTTGAGGATCAAGTTCATAAGTATCTTTCTATGACTGAACTCGCCGTTATAAGATGTAGCAAGAGTAAATTTCATGTTGTTCAACGATTATAACTTGCGGGATAAGCCTAACGATGCTAGCTAATTTAGGAGTAAAAGCTCGTGTGATAGTCCCACACCGAAATCAATGTTTTCGTGGTCAACAAACTGTAGGCCTGAATTTGTTTCGGACACATGGTTTTTAATCAAATAGAACTATTATGCTAGGTTTTACCGTCTACGACGAATAAGTAATGTATTATGTGGATTTTCGTTGTTTACATTAATAAATAATTTACGCGTGTGTCTCGTTGTGGACAGATACTATAGAACCCAAATGTAACGAGCTGAAACATATTTATTTTAGTTATAAGAAAATCAATTGTATCCATCATACACTAGCCGGGTTTCAAATGCCCATTTTTAAATTTCTCAGAGTAATTAATTGGTAAAAATGGAAAATATTTTTCTTAGAAATTGTCTTCGCCTTATTTATTACCTCGGAAGAATATAACGTATTTATATTCACGATCAATTTTACAAATTGTATTTGAAAATACTTTTCTTTGATACTATTTATATTCGGCACATTATAGGTTAGCGAGTTCAAATAAGCCAAAGTAAGTTAGTGTTAGGCAGAATTATTGTACTAACTACTAGCGGCTCCCGACTTTTATTGGGTCAATGCCAAAAGTCGAATAAGTAGTGCGATCTTTAGAACATTGCCCAAACTGGCGATCGCCAAAACGTGGCGCTTCTCTATTATGAGTCTTCAGCTAACATCGTCGCCTTAGCTTCACGCGGGACGAGAATGATCTCAACATATTTTCGTACATTCCTAATGTTACTTTTGGAGGTCAGAAAATTAATCAAACCCGGAGACTTAAATTTTCTTGGTAAAATATGTACTCTTAATAAGATATTCCAAAATATTAATGAGTGTTTCTATATAACAGAATAATTTGGTCAGCCGCGGAACAAAAGTATTTCAAACTACATTAATGAATTCAAAATTACTGCTCATTTCTTAGTTACAATGCTAATTAAGATCCATTTGTGAATATTTTAGTTCTTGCACAGATGCCTTATAAAAATTCCACTAATGCCTGCCGACTTCGAAATGTGTGGAGTTCTTTGTTATAATGCGATATTACACGGCAGGGCAGCCGAACACTGCCGTTAATGACTTGTAAAGAGCGTTACTTCATTTATCCCAATTCTCCTGAACAAAGGATTTCGGCCAATTAATAGAATACTTGGAGTTGTTACTATATTTAGAATGTTGGACCTGCTGAGGACCTGGACCTTTCAGTTGGTTTTAGTGTGAGTGGGTGTGATGGTTTTTAATTCGGGTGATGGTGGTGATAGCGAAGACAGAGCTGGGTGTCGTGTTGCCGTGTGAGTGGTTAAGTCGTCGTTTCCGGGGCACAATGAGAGGCAGGCAGGCAGGCAGGGTGTTATCGACGGGGCGGCGGGTGGTGCGCATGTGCACCGGCGGCGCCTCGGAGTCTCGGCGGTGCCTTACTAACGCCCGTGCCGAGCCCTGCCGGCAGCAGTCCACGCGCGAGCCTCCCAATGGACACACGCGAAACCAACACACACGTGTGCCGCCACGCGCTCACACTATGTAGGCACTTCACTCAGTTACTGTGACACGTTCCCGTTCCATTGTGACCAATTCTAATGTATTTCTCTTGTTCTAGGTGTGCACCTCGTTTGAATAAACCCTCCGGCCGAACAATTGGTGAGTACATTTTCTGTAAAGTGTTTGTGTTCGTAATTCTGTGTTGATTTCTTTAGCGAACTATCATTTCTTTTGTATTATTTTGTGTGTATGTTTTTTTTCTATCGATTATGTTGAATTCTCGATAACGTAACATAAAGAGAACCGTTCCGCTATGTCGAAAGGTAATTAAGTAAAAATGCCACGGGTCGAGTAAAAAGGAGCTGTGAGATTGGCTATAGAAATGGATCGCAGGTGAGACAGCTGGTAGTGACATTTTGTGTGCCGCTTGCTTGGGTTTTTTATAACATTTTTTTGCGCGAGGTCTTTAGACAGGCACTCCGTCTTTGTGCGAGGAACACCTGCCGGGGCGGCACCGGGGCCCGATCCCGTCGCGCTTGTTCTATTCACGCATTTAATTGTACCCGGTTTGATGTACTTCAGCCTAGTTTAGAATTTGCAAGTGTTGACCGTAATTATTCACTATGATGGCTGTAAGTTGGCGATTCCATTAAGGCGCCGTGTTCATTTGTTGTTTACGACCGCTTTTATTTTCATCCGGCTCAATTTCAAGTCGGGAATTAATTTCATTAATCGGTTTCGGTTCACACGTTGTGGAAGAACAGTCGCTCGCGTTTGCGATCACGATAAACATCCGATCCACAAAGACGGTCGGGAAATGCCTAATAAGTTCGCGAGCGAGTCGCGCCACAATACTTAAAAAGCGGAGTTACAGGAAATTAAGAAAGTTTAGACCTTTGTGGGGGTTATGATAGGCGTCACTGGCACCCTTTAAGCGATCGTGTATGAATTGCCGACGGAGCGGCCGCGGAGTCACTGACCTCGTTCACCTGCTGCCTTGTATACGCCGCGAATTAGCATATGCTGCGGATGACACTCAACGCCGCCCTGTACAAATATTAGCATTTGTACGCCAAGGGATCACATCTGTACCGTATTCACGAAGGGTTGAAAATATGTATTACGATACTAGACGAAAAAATAGAAAAACTATATTTTGAAACAGTCTGAAAATAATGTTTTATTGAAGTCCATTGAAAAAAGATGTCGGCGTTAAATATCATATCTAATATTGTTTTGATATAAAATCGGCTGACGCGACAGCCTGTATGTAGTTTATATCAATGTTATAATATCTCCATCACCCTGTAGAAACGAGAGTATAGTTTCTGAATGTCTATCACATTTTGGTACAAAATGAGTCCGGCGTAGTGTAAGTCGCAATAGTGAAACTTCTGCATACCCCTCAGGGATGGGATATACATAAGAGAACTTCATACAAAAATATTGTATCGCATTTGTGAAGTTTCTTTATTTTTGTTCATATAAACTTAATGCCATAGCGAGATTACAGGACATCTTAAGTAATAAAAATGGCTCCTATTTCCTTGTTCATTCCATGTCCTCTTGTTAAGTTATTTAGCAAGCTTGAAAAACGGATGGATTAAAAGTTCATCCACTTTCGCCTAATTAATTTAACTGCATCCAATTAATTATTTTTAAAAGGCTGTTGGATAATTTGGCAAGGTAAATATTGTTTATTATCTCACTTTTTATGAGACGGTTTCTACCCACAGCGATATTATGATAGTCACTTCAATAGAGCAATATGCACCACCAAGTCAAGCAGAGCCTAAATTTAAAATAAATTAACTTTAATTTCAAGATATTTAGGATGGTGGAGATAAATCTTTAATTGGAACCACTAAATACAGTTTTTCGCGGCAGCAGTTCGTACACCAAAAAGATAGTAATTGTTTTCAACAGTACGCCTAATGTATGATATTTTCCATAATTAATTTAACAATTTCAAGTATTTTGTTCATTGACATATAGAAATATGGTCAGATTATTAAAATAGGCAAAACGCGGAAAATATTTTGTTATGCAACTGTTAACGATTGTTCACATAAACTTAGCAGATAAAACGAAATATTATACGCCTGGATATTTCTGACCCACTATCTAAGAGTTTTACAATACATATAAAATTGCAACAACAGTTAATATCGATAAAACAAACCACACAGCGATAGTATGCATACAGTGAGTGTGCCAAAACGTAAACCTGCATAGCGGTACGAAAGGTTTCCTAGTCCGACACGCCAACACCGAACCCGCAATAGTTGAGACTAAACTTTCCAACTAACTGCAGTTAGCATGAAGAACGCTCCAACAGTACTTTGTGGGGGGGGGGGGGGGGTCCTATTGCGCCACCCCACCCCACCCCATAGCCGCTGAACGGATTGTTTTCTTTGTGTTATTGCTTGGGAACGATTTATCAGCGAGTTATAGGAGGGTAGTTTTCGTTGTAGATCCAAAGTGCAGTATCGATGGGTCGACTCGACCGGGTGCCACTGAATAGAAAATTGATGTTAAGTAACACCCAGCCCGCAGTAGTCTTGTGACCACAAAAGCTGTAAAGTAATCGACAGAAAGTAAAAAAAAATTAAACCAAATCAACGATAAAATCCGTAACAATTAGTTTTATTTCAATGTAAAGTAACAGTTTTTCTTTGCATTTATTTCGGTATGTGAGATGTCTGAAAGTGGTAGGTAGGATTTTCGAACCCGCTCTCGCCGGAAAATCTATTTCGACTACATTACACTTACTGTCAGGTATGTTGTAGTCATTTAACTGTGGTAGTGTACAAAACATTCAAAACCGCGTATATAAATCCAGCATCTGTACGCCCAATATTTCCGTATATTTTGGGTCATTTTGTTACGACAAATAAAATTAACGTATAAAATAATATTTTAAAATGAGAAAGTCTCCGATTCAACCCGGAACGAAAAAGTAGTCTTAAAATAAAACAGATATAAATAAAAGGCGGCGTATACAATAACAAAAGCGTATTAAAAGAGATTTATTTTCCTAAAAAACGTTTTTTTTTTGCAAATTCGCGCACGCTCCCTGCAGAACATAACACTTGAAGGGTCCTTAAAATGTACACTACAAAATGATAAATACAACGTAATCTCGTTGTTATTATTAGCCCGCTCCAAAATATTCGAACAAGTTCCCAGTATTTTCTACGGTACTTGAAAGACTTAATCGTTTCAATATACCTTTAG
Source organism: Deilephila elpenor (assembly GCA_949752805.1). Lineage (NCBI taxonomy): Eukaryota > Metazoa > Arthropoda > Insecta > Lepidoptera > Sphingidae > Deilephila > Deilephila elpenor. The sequence goes on from OX457112.1 coordinate 8,746,213, forward strand.
TACATTTTGTGATTTTTATTTTATTTTTAATGTTCTATTTTTAGACACAAATCTCAATATTTTTGTTTGCGATTATGTTACATATTTTAATAAACATAATATCCTCAGGTCTAAACATACATATTATACAGCAAATATAAATTAAATTAAAGTTTGAAACTGCTATTTTCTTTTACCTACTTAAACTTAAATGCGAAAGCCGACGTAGCTTAAGCCGCAATCCTTGCATAGGGTTTATTTGGCGAGATCGTAAAGTTTTGTTTTAGGGGTCATAAAAAGATATCTACCGTCTAGACATTAGTGGGGTTGGTAGGGACTAACATAGGGAGTTTTCGTAGGTATGAAATATATAGATCAGTAGTAGAAAAGTAGAGACTATCCCGCCCACACCCACCAAGGTAACTTCTTTCAGTCAGGATCTGTCTCCGAGCTCCGAAGTTCGAAGCTCGGCGAGTCTTTTCGGGTGACACGCTTGTCGAACCCGCGACGAAATTAATCAGAAAGAAAACAAATAATTTTCCACTTGCCAAAGCGGGAGACAAGGTAATGAGCTAAAATATATTATCCTCTGGTTTAAAGATATACCAAGGAACGTATTTTTTAGGTTACCTTTTAAAACCAGCGCTGTGTTCCGGTGACAACACAGCAGAGATGGCATCCTGTTGTTACAATTGGGTCATGTTACATTTTTATATTTTATTTTAATATGTATCGTTTGTTTAATAACTCTTTTATTATGGTTATTCTGTTTTATTACCAGAGTTCAAAAAAAGAAACAACTCTAATATGTAGTGAACATATCTATGTATTTTTACCTATTTGTCTGTCATTTTTGGACGGATTTTGATGTTTTTTGATTGAGGTTCTTAGCTTCAAGTTGGTCCTATTTTAATTTCATTATTGTTGGACTCACGACTTTTGAGATACAGCAGGGGACTCCACAAAATACGACATCAATGATTCTTTTTCTTTTTCATCAAAATACTTAATAAAATAAAATACTGTTCTTCTTATGATTGATTTTATTCTTCGTCGATGAGTGATTTGTGGCGGCTAATGGGATCAATATTGCGTGGAGTGGCGCCGGGCGTCCCGTGCATCCCGACTTGACGTGCCACTGACACGCCGCTATTGTTTGCATATCTGTGGGGTCGGGACAAGGGATATCACTAAGCTGACCCGTGAGAATGTTGCCATGGACAGTATTCAGTTCAGCTTCGTGTAACAGTGGCCTATAACATAAGGAGACCTATTATTTCTAAATCTTCCACTACTTAAATATTTTTGGTTCCATCAAAGTTTCTCTCGATTGTTGTAATAAAAATAAAGTGTAAAAACAAACAATGCATTAATTTAAAATACAAACCCGTAAATAAAATTACCCCAATATCCGAAATGAACATATCAACATAAAATACTTCACAATTCGCTGGATGTGTTTTCGTTGCTATAAATAAAGCCAATACACTCGTAATATCGCGATGAGGAGTTCATTTCCACTCATTAATGTTATTGATCGCTCATTACCCGCGTAATCCGATCTATTTATGAGTTGTTTCGCTCGTAACCCACCCTTTTGAATCTTTTGATGAACGTGAACCATGACGTGTGTTATCACGATGAAAAATATGATTTCGTTTTGCCGTCTTTCGAAATCCATAAAAACATTTAAGTTGTAATACATTTTGTTTTAAACTAGAAAGTGTGGAAGGTACACAGAATGTGTAATTTTTAAATAAAACAGGTTTGTTCTACTTACCCTTACGCTAAATTTATGTAAGGGTCAGCGTAACTTGTTTTCACGCGTAGAAGGATTTGGCTAATGTTTTTACGAGCCGCCTCCTGCCCAGCGGCAACCCTTCTAATGCCGGAGATTCGGACGGGGCAGTGTACGATAATTGGAAAAACAAACATTTACAAATAGCCACAAAATATTGTTTCTACACCCTCGCTGTTTGTTGAAGTTGGTCCATTATATCATTATCAAATAATAATTGTGTGAACTCACGCAACACAGACGAAAATTGCTTAGTAATTAAATAAGCGCCCGCGTTTATGTAGAAGTTTAGTTAACAGCTATGCTACTAGAAAGCAGTGTAGTGCCACCGACACTTCGTCGAGCTTAGTTCCGTTCCATGATAGGTGCCGACTATTGCTATGCCGGACAATAATTCTAATCTCGCGGAACTAATGTATACCTTTTTAATATTGAGCTGAGAATAGAAGCCGTCGTAACTGAACAGTTCTAGGGATATACGTTAATATTGTATACATTTCTATAAATATTATATCATCTTGCAAAAGCTACTCCCGATGCCGGAACAAATTACGGATAAAACTTCACCGACAAGAAGTTTTCCGGATCAAATTAGATGATCGAAACAATGGCTTGAGTCGGATATAGGTACCCCGACCACTCGTGAAGGGACAGTGATAATACATTGTAACATAGTGTACTTCTGCTTACCAAGCTTTCATGTTGTCATATCTGTACCCCATAGAAATAAGCATACTTTAACAATTATAACACGTTACATAAACTTTATGGTATAAATCCGAGCAAACGAATAAATGGCTCATCTGGTGGCAAATGATTGCCGTCGCTCATGAGCATTTTCGAGACTTGGGTGTTAGAAGCATTACCGTCCTGTAAAAATAAATAAATAAATACGCCCACAGTCACATCCATAGTCCTGACCACACACGGAGAGTCTTGAACTACCACAGACTTTTCGGTCTCAGAAACACCCAGACCCTACACAAATATCTGTGGATCACACAAATGTTTGTCTCAATGCGGGGATCGAACCCGCAAATTAAATTAAAATGGTAGTAGAAAAAGTATATTTGACTTCCAGTAATCTAACTCCAACAAAGCCGTCAGTTTTCAGTGATAATATCCGATTCATCAATCAAGTCAATATCGCAGTATTCTGCAGAAACAATTGAGTTGTTTTTCGAATGGAATCAATTTCCCCTCAGACAGCGACGCCAATGCCTGAAGTGACGTTTCCGAATGGCGCCGACGGCCTTTGTTATTTATCGATGGTTCAAAATAGTAACCATCGATTACGAGTACGAGTGACAACCATTGTGACATTTGAAGCAATTGAACACACACACTAAGACAGTTTTTATGGTGTAAAAACTGCCGGTCTATGCCTTAAACACACCTCGTGTCATATATTTCGTCTAAAAACGTGTCGTTCTTTTTAATTCCTTTTGTTTAGAATATTAGTATAATGCTTCGATCAAATATATACTAGATGTCGGGTGAGCACTTCAAAAACGGCCCGAAAAATAGAGCCACAAAGTCAAGTGTGGCTCTATTTCAATTTAGTATGCTTCAATCATCACCAACGGCAACGCGTAAACATGCCGCAATGCGCCTTTCAAAATTGTCAAAATAATCATAAATGCATGTATATTGTGATTTTGTTCCTGACCCTGTATCTAGTATATATTTGATCGAAGGTGTAATGACTCTGGTCGTAACATAATAAATTATGCAATAAAGCTCTGATTTGTCAGTTTTTAATAAAATGGACAAATCAACACTTACTTAGTATGTACTCGGTAGAATTCGTCCTCATAGCAGCTTACGAAACGCCTCTAAACCGAAATCGACAGCGACGCATCTTACTAACAATATAAAGAACTTTCTCATACCAATCTAAACTGAGAGCGAGGCTCTTCTAATAAATTAAGGCTATATATGGTGTATCTCTTGACACAGGTTCAAATATGAAGCGGGACGCGTACGGAGACGAGGGTCCCGCGCAAAAGCGGCAGCGGCATTCAGACGACGAGGTCACTTTTCTCATACCTAGCAAGGTAATACAACAACCTGTGCATGCTCATTGAACATTTTATACATGCTAATTAACTTTACTCGGAATTCATATTCATTTTAGTTTATTTTAGTAAAAAACGATAAACATCATGCCATTATTTTATTGTTTTGTCATTTTATGTAGTTCAGTAGAATTATTAAGTATAATCGTGCATATTAAATGCTAGCTATGTATAGTTTATATCAGAAATAACCGTTAACCTTCAGATATAAAGTATATTTTACATTACCTATAACGTTCTCGAAAATATCTGCCTCGACGTAACAATGTGTACCTCAGTGTGGACCAATCACCCTTAAGTCAAGACAAATGTAAAATAAGGTCATTTCTGCGCCCAACCTTTCCGAAACAGACTCCTGTCAGTATTCCAGTTAAATATATTTCGGAATGATTCCATGAATAGGTGAGATTGTCATTTGTCCTTCTACCTTTCTTGAATCCACACCGACGAGTGGCAACAACATACTCGTAGATATTATGGTTTAAGATGATGCCTCCATCGTTTGACCCAAATACAGCGTCGACTTATCTAATTCAATAACTCACGGAAAGTAGAATTTTGACTCTAAATTTCAATGTTCGGGGTCTCATAGATCATAGTATAAGAATAAATATTTCCGAAGATTTTAGTTTGTTGATCAAATGTTGGTATTGTTCGAATTTTGATTGTTGTATTTTCGGAACAGGTGGCTGGTTCAATCATTGGAAAAGGAGGCACCAATATATCAAAATTGAGAAATCAGGTCAGTGTTTATAATTAACATAATACCCAAATGTATTGACAGTTTATATGAAAGTTACAGATCATCTGTAAGTAACATTGTTATGTACCTAATTAAATAGTTATTGTGTAACGCTATAATTGGTTTCTATATAATTAATAATTACATGACGTATTATATTTCAATAAAAATCATCGTATTTTTGTTGTACCGTACAGATCACGTGAATCATTGGTTTGTATTAACATCGGCTATCGCATAAGATGACTTGTCTAAATTCTATGAATATTTTGTAATGTACCTAACATGTTTTTCATCACAGGTCCGCCTATGAGTCTTAATATTTCTATAACTGTACTGCTCTGTGCTCCACCGGGTAAAGAACAATACCTAATAGATCCGTCGCTTGTGTCCTTGCACGGCGACGTCCATGCGCGATGCGACGCGCAGTCTCATACATAGTAACGCGACGAGCGATATAGACACGAAGAAGAGTGTCGCCTCGGCGGCCAGTCCGTACGATGTAGGCAGAATAACCCCCCGGCAGCCAGTTGCAGGTGTCTAGCGCCCCCGAGACGCCCATGTGCCTATGGCGGCCCGCGCCGCGCGACTCCACTGCCCGCACTGTGTGCTGCGGCTGCGGCTGCGGCGGTGGAGTCGCGCGGCGCGGCTACAGCGAGTCTTGGTTGCCGGTCCCGCCCCGCCGACGCCGCCGCCCCGCACCCGCCGCCCCGCCACGCAGTACAAAGCCTCTATAACAGTCCCAGATTGCCCCGGCCCCGAACGGTAAACTATATCGCCAACATCTACTCTCAATCTATATAATGCGCGAGTGGAGCTCCTCGTGACAACGTTACCGTCAACAGTCAGGTGTCGGATCGTGTTTGAGTTGTCATCAGCTCGAGCCTGTAGGCGCTTCATTCCGTATTCCGTATCTCTGGTCCCGTCCTCATCAGCACTCTCCGCCCGCCGCTCTCAGGACGATGCACTCTTGTCGCACTGGAAGCCTTACGATTTCACTTTCACGAGCGCGGTGTTCCGTCGTCTGCTCCCTTAGGGCTTATCTTTTCACTCGAGACTCGTCTCCGCGTCGGACGAGCGTAGCTCATGCCGAGATCAAACTTCATCGCCATCACGCTTCAGTTAAACTTATCACTCCGGCAAACAGACCTCCCTGACCGTTGATTTGTTACGATGGTATAACAGCTCAATATTGTGTTGTGATTTTTCTTAAAGTTCATTTCACACAAGCGCCGCTTACTAATCGAGTCGGTGTAACTTGCAGGGTACTATCGATTACGGCTGAGGATGTGGACACGCTACTGGAGATTGTCAAAGAAATACTACCATGTTTGGCTGAAGTGAGTATTTGAATATGTCACATTTCGAATCATAAATATGGATTGCACGATTAAAAACAATGTTTTGTTATCAGGGAGGACCAAAAGCGGCGGCCGACCAAGACCTGGACGTGCGCCTACTGATCCACCAGAGCCGCGCGGGCTGCGTGATCGGCAAGGCGGGCGCCAAGATAAAGGAGCTGCGCGAGGTAGGTGTCGCCGGGATGCTATTCCCGACGTGTCATTCACTAGGCTGCTCGCGGCCGCGCGCCACATTGAAAGGTGTGGAAGCAGATGTGGCTCGGCGCGCTTTTAACAACGTGTTCGAGTCATCTGCCGAGCGAAGGTACAGTTATTTGTAAAGATTTTTTGTCGGAGCCGAGGTGAGCGGCCACGTGGTGGGATGAAGGGCAGATGTGAAAGCAGCTGCCGTGTGCTCGCGCTTTGTCTCCTCGCGCGCCGGATGTTTTACACTCTACTAATATTTTTTAACTGTTTTGCTCCGCACAGCACTCTACATTACGTTTACCAATTTAGTGTACGTGGACTTGATGTTACAGATGTGGGGAATAATGTTAGTTTGTGAGTGCAACTGTAACTGAGCCATTTAAGTAAATTACGTTAGCGCGGTGGTCACGGGACAGCATGGTCCCGCGGGATTCGGTTACTGCGTCCGATGTAAAAGCTTGCTGAACTCGTCCAAATTGCAAAATTGTATTGACAATCGTTTGTCAGGGACAAACAACGTTAAACGGCGCACAAGTTTTAGAGTGCACCCCGCTGCGGATCAATTACCGCTCGTGCAACTTGCTTGGGGAAGTTTTAAAATGTTGACAGCGCGCCCGCGTCCCTCGCAACTTCATAATCTTCCTCTTATTGGTTACGTTTGGTCGGTCCAGAAGTAGACCTAGCGCAACATTGCTGTTTACCTGTAGCTTTGTAATTCGTACACTTCTCTAATGCAAAATATGTGCGCGATTATAATCCCCTTTCTATGTCACAGCGTCTTATGTATAAAATTGTTTGTTATCGTTGTACCCCTTGCATAAACCGTAACGGGGCCGATCGAACACAATGCGCAAATTTCACCGCGTCTTATCTACCTGGACTTCTTCTTCGTTCATTGTACCCTTACCTTTTGATTGTTAGCATCGATCAGCTGTTCTCAGTAAATGTATTGTGCGAGTCGTCGATAGAATCAATTGTGTCGCGCCGGAAGGGGGCACAATGAGCGCGTTCAATTTTTGTGTGCTCTACACGCAACAGTCTATTTGTATAAGGAGTTGTTGCGTTAGTTAGCGGCTTATGTGTCTTCATTTTTATAGTAACAGGCTCGGATTTGGAAATTTCTGTCGAAAAACTTACAGTGACCGGCGACAGATATTTCTCGATTACAAACTGCTTGCCTGTTCAACACTTCTTCAAGACTTGTTTAAAGGAGTCGGTATAAGAAGGTGACAACACGTACGGTGGCAAACTGTTCCAGAGCCGAATGACAGGAATGTGGTTGTAATAAGTAGGAAAGCGTTGAGTTTAGTCGCGGAGTGGCATCAGTGGAAGTGTTGTGCGCGTGCGCGGGCGGCAGCTGCGGCGGCAGGTGCGCGCGCACCCGCCGGAAGGCCGCACAAAAAGCGCACGCGCACCTGGACCCACACACAACCCGACATATGGCCGCTCCACCTTCCCTACCTGCAGCCACTACTAGCTAGCGTCGCCCACCACGCCCGCGCCGCATCGATCTTCAACCAACATTTGTCTCCAAGTTTGAAATGTTTGGCTTCGCGCACAGTGCGGTGTGTTGTAGTTGGAGCAAGGGGTATGAGCGCAGGGGTCGTATCGTGGGGTTTCATCCGTCGGATGCGCGCGGCGCCCGGCTCGGGTTACGTGCTGCGCGCACGTGACGCGCACTTTTTGTGCTCCACATCCTTCCCGCCTGGCGAACCGACACAAAAACTCTTCCGCGCCTATATAAAGCTCTATAACGAGCGTTAAGTACAGACAGGTGATGGTTGAATAATGTTACCGAAGTTAGATTGTCATAGATTTAAATCAGAAATTACTGTGGGTAGCAAGGGATGTGATACGTCCTTTAGGGTAGGTACATACACGATGGGCAATTCGTAGGATATATGTATTCCACTTGTGTGTAAATTACAATAATGGTGGGTGTGCGCACATGTCGGCGGGCGCGTGTAATTAGCGTGGGTGACGAGTGGAGTGACACAGCTCGGTGCTGTCACACCGGCAATTACACCGGCGGCGCACGCGACCGCTTCCGTTTCCGAGCGACGCGACGTAAGGTTTCACACACTATCGACCGGACGTACAGAATACGCCCAAACCGTGGTAATCTATTCGACGCCTGATTGCTCGCCGCCGCCCTGGGGAAATACCCCCACGTCCCCGCACGCTTTATAAGTGTTTTTCCAAATTTGTTTGTCGGTCGTGTTGATGTTGATGAATTGACCAGGCCTTCTATATTGTGTTGATTGATCATAGTTTCTGTTTATTTGGGACCAGTGTAGTCTTACCTATATTAAATAATAAGAAGTTCCTTCAACAGTTACGGGAATTGAAACTTGAAAATTGCGTTAGTTTATTTTATTTTTTTAGTGTTTTATTTTCAAGGCTTATTTTCAATATTACGGCAGTTTTCAAAGCGCATGTTACGAAGTCGGTAACAGTGCGAGTTCTTAGTGTCAGTAGGTAAGGAAACGAGGGCGGTGCTAGACAGCAACATCGTCGGCGACGCGGAGCAGCGCGGCGATGTTGCGTGCGGTAGGCGTGGCGCGTGCCGTGCGCTCGCGGGAGCCCCACAAGTGCACCGCGCACGGGGGCGGGGGGGTGTGCGCCGTGCGGGGGGCCGGGGGGTGTGGTAGGCGCGTCACGGGAGGGGGTAGCCGCCAGGTGTTGCACGAGCACCGACACTCGAGCCTCACTCAACCACCGGCTGCGGACCAAGAAGGTCGTCTACACCCGTGTGCTCCGCGTAACGTTACTTCGCTCGCGTCCGATGTCTTTTGACTTCGATAAATTAAATATTTTTTAAAGTAGCAAGTGGATACATTCTCTAGTAAAGCGTGTAACAGTGATGAGTGCCTTAAATCATGGAAGTGTTAAGAACGTTAGTCCGCGAGTTAGTTGGTGTTGTTGTCCAGTGCAGCGTGTTGTTTGTGCGTGCGGGCGCGGTGCGGCCACGTGCGCCGGTCGATACCGCGCGCGTGCGCCGAGCCCGCTGTCACATGTCACACCACTCACTAGTGATGACCTACTCACCGACCACTATCAACTATATCGGTAATTAATGTAATGCCATTGATCATCTGATACCAACATATTATGCATATCGACAGTCTACACAGTACGCAACTACATACATTATACAACCGCCAGGGATTGTCTATTAACTTATTGTATGGTCGACTTCAATAAACATTGTTCTTGATAAACAAAGCGGCGCGTTGAATGGAGTTTATTTCCGCGAAACTGCTTTTGTTAGTAGCACAAAGAAAACTGTGGTTACATGTTTGTCAAATGCGCTTTGTGGGACAATTATGTTCCGTAGCGGTTTCAGTTTTCACTCACATGTAAATTATACTACATATTACGCTTATACCGTTAAAGTTTCTTAGTTGGACAAGTTTATACCTTAATGCTATTTAAAGTCATTTCTATCGTATTTTACTTTTATTCTTGCTTAAGTATCATAATCAAATACTTTATGGACATTTACGTTCAAATGTTCTTTTAAATCTTCAGTTTTTCTTACAAGCGCGAGACCTTACTTCTAATCCCTAAATTCAAGCCAAAACTTACACACATTGCATATTTCTTAGAAAAATCTTGTCTCTAAAAGAACTTCTACACGTTACATAACATGAAACATGTTGTCAGTTCAGGGAAGCTTGCGTTCAATTCTAATCAAAGGCTACGACTGAGGTGTATAATTCTTTTCATTTATCATAATTTGGATATGTTTGTATTGCTTTATATATAACTGTTATTGGTGTACATCACAGTAATTAAAAAAACAAGGTTTTAAGTAAAAAAAAGTAAGGAAATTTTCAACGCTATACAGCTTTTTTTTTGTTAAGATATACAAAAATACAGTATAATTACATAAATAATCCATTAGTTTTCCGGCGTGTTCTACCATATTCATTATATTTCATATAATGAAATAAATAAATATGCCATATAATTCTCGTTTTTGTAGAAAACCGGCGCCCGCCTGAAGATATTCTCGAGCCCGGCGCCGCAGAGCATGGAGCGCATCGTGCAGCTGATCGGGCGCGCCGACGCCGTGGCGGCCGGCGTGCGCGAGGTGCTCGACCTCATCCGCCAGGTGCGAGCGCGACACATGCCCACTCACTTACTGATGCCTTTGTATCAGCGGGGTTGGGAGTTGTTTTCTTTGGGGTTATTTTTATTGAAAAGTGGATTTATATTTTATAGCATAATTTAAAAGTTCATGGTGATAAGACTTTTGTTTTTGAATAGGATGTTCATTAATTGACTGCTTATAGTTTATACAATGACTTCAAGTAGTATGTGATACCATAAGAATACAAAAGGAATAGAACAATATAGTTTAGATTTATTGCTCGAGTAATTTTTGAATTCAAACTTAAAGAAATTCCAAATTGGCGATAAGCTTTCGTAAATTAATTTATTTCCAAACAACGTGAATATATAACCAAAACATGTATTGTTACAGGTGCCAATTAAGGGTCCCATTCAGAACTACGACCCCCACAACTACGACGACTACTACGCGGAGCAGTACGGCGGCTTCGGCAGCGGACAGATGGGCGGCGGCGGCGGCAGCGGCGGGCGGAGCGGGCCGCGGGGCCCCCCGCGCGGACCCCCCCGCGGCCTGCCGCCGCTGGGCCCCGGGGGCCGGCCCCCGCCGCGCGGCCCCCCGCCCGCGCGCAACGGCCCGCCGCCCCCGCGCGCCGGCTTCAACGACTTCTCCGGGCCCGGCCCGCGCGCCAGCTTCAACGGGCCCCCGCGCGGTAACTTCGGCGGCGGCGGCGGCGGCTTCGGAGGCAGCTTCGGCAGCGGCGGCGGCGGCGGCGGGCGCAGCTCCGGCTCCGGCGGCGGCAACTTCAACGGTGGCGGCGGCAACCAGCAGGATACCACCACGCAAGTCACCATCCCCAAAGATGTGAGTATCCTTCATAGAAATACCTGTTTATACCAAGTCGGTAAAACAAATTAAAATTTAAACAAAGACTTATACATATTTGAATTACATTTTATTGTAATCTTTGTTTACATTTTGCATCTTGGCTATGATATTGATTTTGGGTAGATATTATTGCGATAGTTCTGCAATGAAATATCGACATGACGTTTATATTTGCAGTTGGCGGGGGCGATAATAGGCAAGGCGGGGTCCCGCATCCGCAAGATCCGCGCGGAGAGCGGCGCCGGCATCGAGATCGCCGAGCCGCTGCCCGGCTCCAACGACCGCATCATCACCATCACCGGCACGCCGCAGCGCATACAGATGGCGCAGTACCTGCTGCAACAGAGGTGACCACCTTGCTACATTATATGCTACACATATACACTTGCCCCTATACCTAAGATATAGTAAAGTAATACTTGACAGATTTAGATATGATATACTCAGCAAAATGTTTTGATTCTAAATTACTACCGCTTGCAACAGCTACTAATAACAAACATGCTAGCGAGCGGGCCGCATGGCGTTACGCATGATCTCAACAATTCTACTCTAATAACTACATGTCTGTTGCATGCTGCCATCAATGTCGACTAAGTACATATCATGCTAGACCATCCTTAACATGACCACTCAAACCCATGCCGATACCATCACTAATGCAACATTATTTTGACAATAGAATGTTTGAAGAGTTCCCAGATTTGGCAACAAACAAACCAAACTAAGATAAAATAGAATTTAGTTCGACTTGTGAAGTCCGTAAGGTAAAAGCGTAAACAATAATACGTAGATTCTGTAAATAGTGGGTACTTGTAGATGTCGATGTATTTTGACTACATTTAGATTTGTTTTACTATGTTGCCTTCTCGAGTGTACTCATTTTCTCTTGGGGACGTTCGAGTATTACGTCATCGGCGCTTTGTATGTTAAATTATTTCGACTAATTAAATGTGCGAGTAATTTTAAATACTTTAATTAATTAATGAAGTAATTTATACGCTCGCGTTAATTGTTTTTAAAATGTCTTTAAGGGTGTTTTCCATCTACCTCATACCGTCATCGTGTTTTGAACGTTCATGGCACGGTCATTGTATGTCGGTACTCTGTAGCGGACAGGGCCCTCAATGGCATTTCATTTAAATAATTGCTAACATCGATCTAAGGATTTCAAATTGAAGTTTCAACAATATTATGGGATATCGTAATACTTGTTCGTACCGTCACTTCTGTCTATGTATCATGTTTTGTCAATAGATTCTAGTTGTGTAAACTAACTCATAGCTCATGTACTCCATTGTGACTAACCAATTGTTTGTGAATAACAAGTTTCTAGGTGTCGATCAACTAACGGGTGGCGTCTCAAGCCGCGCGTTGTATGGAAGACTAGTGATTTTGTTGTTTTGATTTGCTAACAAGGAATCACTAATCTGCCTACAAAGCGTCGGCACGCACTTCGGAACGACGACGACTCACCTTCACACTGCTACCGTCTGTGCCTCTCTGTGTTACTAACATTTTCTATGATTCTTTATTATTACTTGATAATATTCTTTTTACAAATATACCTTAATGAATTATAATTAACACCTTTTTTCCGTTTGGCAGTGTGCACGAGAGCAACCCGAATCTCGGCCGTGGGAACTTCTGATTGGAAGACATATGGAATGATGTTAATTATTTAAGCTTTATAAGCCACCTCATATCACGTGATTGATCCTGTATAATGTAATACGCGAGGCTCTCGTTGTTACAATAGTGTGTAAAGTCAGACCGGGAAAATAAATAACCGGGAAATGTTCGGGAAAATACTGAACGTATACTTATAATTTTGTTTTGTAAATAGATTTTGTGCGTATCGCTTTTTATTGTATCTCATAAGTTTATCTGTTTGTACTACGAGATATAACAATGTAATATTTTGTCCAAACTTTCCAGATCCGACTTTACATAAACGTAAGATTGCATTTATCATATTATTATACATAATATTGTAAAAGAGAATTATCTAAGATTGTGTCAATGATTTACTGATTTATTTGTTACATCGATGTATTTTTAAGTGATAGATAATAGAAATTAAACGAAGTTTATTTTGTGAGCAGTGAGTTTCCTTTATCTACAACACAAATATTAGTTTCCCAAAACAAATACCAACTTACCTTCGCAATAATCATGCATAATCTTTCTATAACTAGCTTACACATAGCAGAGCTGGCTTTTAAAAATAACATACATTTTTCTAAACTAACACTTAAAAATACAGTAAATAATGGATAAAATACAATATAATCTTCCTCATTGGTGATAACTTGAGCCAGTGCGTATTGTGCCTTGTGACTACAAAGTCACTATCAGTACCAAAAATTGTTAACGAAATAAGTGCATTAGATATTGTGTAAAATAAATTATAAATATATTTTTCTTCTATAGCATATTAATTATCCTTAAATTACATTTGTAATGCTTGTGTGTTCACAAACTCGCCAAATCTAAAAAATAAAAATCTTATTCTTAGACAAATTATTCACAAGATTTCTTAATGAAATATTCGATAATGTTTCTGTAAATAAAACAAATACTGGAATAACCTATATTTAATTTCAAGAATCACATTCTGTCTCCTTATAACAAGGTATAAAAATTATTGATATAAATCATCACAACTTAAAGCTCTTCCTTCCAACAGATCAAGTGTTGTGTAGCGGCGGAAGATCATCCGGGTGCGGCGTCTTTACTTTTAACATTATATACAATATGGGCACAATAATTCCTAGAATCAGTATTAGGCCTAGTAAATGAAACCATTTTAGACCAAAATCTGCGCCGTGTGATGTAAACTCTTTAACAACTACTGCCTCGACTGGAATCTTTTCCTTGGGCAGAAGCTGTGTGTCCTCTGAAAACTGTTCAACGGTGTCCGTATCCGTGTAGGGTATCACTGCAGGCGCTACTGTACTGTTCATAACAACAGCATTGCAATCTATAGCACAATGGTCCTCTTCTGATTGTGATACATTTTTTGGTTGTTGAACACTATTATGTAACAATTCCTGTATAAAATTGGGTGTTTCAGTCGAAGTGGAAGCTACTGGCTCGGTTTGCGGTACAGGTATTAGTTCAGTTAACACTGAATAAGGTGTGACTGGCACTTTAATAGTCCGCCTCGCAAAAATTTCATTGTCTTTGTGTATATGATTGATCCTTTTCAGTTCTGAAATCTGGAACAATGTGTTGCTCTTAAAAGTAATTTATTACATTTGTCCAGGCGTATAATTGTTATGTAGGCGTGAAAGTGTTGTTTATTTATGAGTAAGCAGAAACACATTCAAGGATTTAATAAACATTAAATTAGAACAACTGCATTAAATAAAATTGGTTCGTCTATTTGAGAGCTAATATGGCACAGTCAGATAAATGCTATGAAGTTCTTAATTAACATTTTCTATTCAAAAGGGCTGGTGTTAGAGATGACCAATGAAATACCAAAGTGAGAAGAAAAGTGAACTATAGCACCACATAGGCTAGCATTGGCTATAATTTAATGGACCCGGGTTCCCATCTAGCACTTTTACTTTGGCGCCAAAACATGAACTACTTATCAAAACTTTATACTTGTATAAAAAATCAAGACGTCTATGTGCGCCGCGGCCCGTGTAGTAAAAAGATACGTTCATCAATGGTTTTACAATCAAGGCTACTAAGTTCTATAGACCTCTCGAAATTTATTATAAAAGTCGACCCTGGCATTAGTTGGAATAATACTATTAGGTAATTAATGTTTCATCATTATTTAGAACCTGCAATCACTGGTGCATAATTCATTTTTTTTTATATATATACATACATGATCTTATCATCTTAAATTGACTAATGTGATCTTTAGCTCACATACCATGGTAAATCATACCATGCTACCAAAAACAAGTTCTTCTGGGTCAACTCACACTTTATTTTTAATATTCTGCTAAATAATATCTGTAAGTAGTGTTTCACTTTTGTAAAGTATTAACAAAATACAATTTATCTCGCCTGAAACATTGTGTCTGAGGACTATGTTTTGCAATATCATTAAAAACAGAAATCTTGTTACATGAATAACAAATTAGTTCAGGTATAAATATGTTAATAGGGAAACCAATGTATAGCAAGTTAATTTTCCTTATAATTCACAAGACTATGTGAAAATTATCAAAACCAGTTCTATTAGTGTCATAAAATAATTTAAGCTTGTTAGCATAATTTATTCTATGGTGATTTGGCTGCTCTAATTGCTAGTTTTTCTTTTTTTTATGTAACTTGGATGAGATGCCTCAGCATAACGATAATAATGTGCAGTTTTAAAATTGGAATGGATTCATATTCATTCTAGTTAAGGATTCATGCCTATTTATTGTTAATAGTAAATTGCCTTGTGAATTTCTATTTAACATGTTGGCTGCATAATCTACTAAAATATTATATATGCTACTGTTCTAGGGTGAGTGAGAAAAAATCTTAGACAAATAATTATTGTAGCAGAGTTGATAGCTTCATTCAGGTCAAGATAGCATATTCGCTAAGTTTGTTTTACTTGACAATATGGATAATTAAAATTATAAGTAGGCAAGGTCGCAGTAAACACGTTAACAAGACATTGATCTGCAGTATCAGTACATAATGATGGCATTATTTTATTTTTATAATGCTAAAATAAGTGGATTATTTTCTGTTACGTATTATTTTAATTAGGAGAAGACGTACCGTGCAATAAAATCTTAACGCGATCGCCTGCAGAGTATCACCTTCCTGGACTTGCGCCTCTATAAAATGTTCCTGGGGTTTTATCTTGTACAACTGAATTTCATTTTGACCGTCGTCATCATCTTTTTTATTTGTTCCCATCGTGTGCGCCACTATATCATCCCCACTATGCATTAGACGCGTCCTGGATCAAATAAACACTCATATTAACACGTAAACAAAAGACACGAAGTACAAAAATATTTGCTCAACACTTTTCTACACTCACCTTTGTTTCATCGTAAAAAACAAAACTACATCTATAGTTATCTACCATGACCTATGTAATTAAGTGATGACTACCTGAATTTTTCACATTAAACTGATTTATTTTGATAAAAAAATACTAAACCAGCTGTCGATTCATCAATTCTTGACAAAGAATTTTGACAACTTATTGACACATGACAGATGACGTCTACAATACTAAAGGTGACATTCTGATACGCAACACTGATTATTCTGACGTAAAGCATAAAATACGTTTGCGTGTACATAAGTACGCACGTATTATGCGAAGTTATACTTATTTTTATATTTATGTAAAACAAAGAATATATATAGAAATAAACATAATTTTTCTTTTGCTAAAAAGTATAAACCCAAAGCAACGTAAAATTAAGGAGTAAAAAGTAAAAACATAATTGGTTATTTAATAAAACAAGTCAAGAAATATCGGCTTCCTGTTTGGAAAATAGTGAGCCCTCGCCACTGATATTTATAACTAATACGAAGCCGTGTGTTTATCATCCTATTGCAATTTGGAACCGAGGGTAGTTTATAAGAAAATAGCAAACTGCACTAGTTTCTAGGAAATTAGTACAATGGTGTGACGTAACATTACGTAGCCGCTGATTGGTTCTTCGTAGTTGGTGGGCGTGGCTTAAACTGGTAGGAGTATCAGATGTAACCAATAGGAAGTTAACTTCTAGGAATAAAAATATCTCCAACAACTTCATGCGTTCCTGGTACTTGGCAAGGGGCACACTGTTCAATTTAAAAATGGACAATATGCTCATGAAGCCAATAGAAAAGTCACTTGCTTTTATGAATAAAAATAGCTTCGTTAACTTTTTAGTTCTTGTGTACCTGTTACTTAAAAGGTGTTAGAAAACCGAACCAAGCCGATTTTTGTCCAAGTCTTACTCTGCTCCCCGATGTGTTAAATCATATGCTTATACCGGGTACTCATAGACGGATATCTTTGTGATTTTTAACTCGGTGAAATTACAATGATGCTAAGGAAGTTTTTTAACTTCTTTATATATAGATCTACTCGCTTTCACGTTGTTACATATTATAATAAAATCAATATTAATGCTGCATTTTTACAAGGCACTTTCGATCAACAATACCATTGTTTGGTCGAAGCGTGGCATGCGCAATAAACGTCATGCCTGTATCCCTGAAGAGCTAAGTAGTGGAGCGACTGTCATCCAGTATCTACAGCTTCTCAAATTTATTTCCTCCCCTAGATAATAAGATGGAGGACAAGCCAGACTCCGGGGCACTCATTAGATATGCATTCTCGTTGGTTTAGAGCTAGCAGTTATTAGCGATGGCTCCGTAGTCATGGAATTGATCTTGGGTCGGGCACTTATTTACCAACGATTTTCGGTTTAAAAAACCTCAATCTTCTAGCTTAGCTAAGTGCACTAGTGCTATGCTATGCTACCAGCTATCAATGTATGTAATTACATAAGCTTGCGCGTGTCAGCTCAAAAATCAGTTTACAAAGTATCAACACGGGTATATAATGAGATATTATAAAAATAACACATTTTGTATTCGTTTCTTTATAATTTAATAACTCGAGTATTTTACACAACAGTTACAGAACATAAATACCTTTGGTATTGCGCCATAAAGGTGGTAGTAATTGCACATAATTAATTTCCTCTAGCTACATTATGTACAAAAAATACATTAATACAAAAACTTGACTCCATCACTAGGTTTAGGTAACATTAGTTTAGGTACATGCATGAATACTCACTACTAATGATTAAGGTTTTATGCAATGTACACATATTATATTTATACTACATTTTAGTTAAGTCCTTTGCAAAAGTGACTAGCCGATGGACTGCCGGGCTACAACTGTTGGTCTCGGTGCAAATACCACAGACCAATTGCAATATGCCGTTTTAAAAGCTAGTCCCAAATGATTATACAGTATTTTAAGTTCTTTTGCAAGGCACTGTACTAAGTTACATCCACAAGCTATTTACTGCGTAATCCATCGTTTAATTTAGCTTTTAACAGTTTTAAATGGAATACAAAGATAAATTGGAAGTTTCGAATCCCTTGTACAGAGAAAGTCTTATGGTAATATAATGTCCAGTTTATCTTATAATACAAATTAATCCGCCCAAATAAAACGCTTCTACATAATATGGCAGCCTTTCGCGAGGACTGTTTTAAAAAGCAATCATACAATAAGGTACTTGACTATGATTTTATATATTTGACACAACAAGAACAAATACCAACAAAATGATTTTTTACTGTCGAAACAGCCTAAGGATTGTGAAAGCAATCAACTATTCACAGTTTAAAATATAAAACGGGAATGAAGTGAGAAAATTTCCCATTCATTTCGCACACTCGCAATGCAATGTACATGTATAATGACGTCACTGTTTTTTTAGTACACCCTTCACACGTTACGTCTATAACTTGTATGTTTAAAAAAAAGCATTGAGTCAAGTACCCTATTGTTACACATGGATTCAGCTTTAATTAAACATTAGTATCTTTAAATAAGTAAGACATAATCACAGAACTCTCACGCACACGGAAGAGACAGAATTTTTATTTACCAAATGTTCAAGTTTCATGTATGATGTAATAGTGTGGGTAGCATTAATATTTGCAAAGATTACGTGCGAATGGGTAACAACATGTATTCTCAGCTCATTCAAATATATTCGAAGTACATTAAATCAGAAGACGATCACAATAAAATTATATCACAGTAACCATATACTAAAAATAGTTATCAAATATTAAATAATATTATTTTTGATTTTCGAAGATTTCAATTGATTGTATGTATCAATTCAGGCTTTAGAGAGCACAAAATGTTTTCAACTTCACAAGAAAAAGTACAATCTATATATTTAGTAAACATACAAAGATCAAATGAATTAAAAAATATTTCATTTTTCAAATAAACTGAAGAATCAATCACTCCTTACCACTAATCGTAAAAACTATAATACTTACATTATAATTAAAAGCAAATCAGATTATATTGAAAAAAATGACGCATCATAATATTATTCGGCAGATACTTGATTTAAAACATTAAAAGCTAATTAAAATTGGTTTGATAAACAATTTGATGTAAAGTATTTAATGTATTAAAAAAGATTTTTTAATTAATAAGCGTTTGTGACTGTCGTATGGGTCATGTTAGCTGTTTGATTAATGGTACCAAACTTTACAACAATGCGAGATACTCATAATTCATACAACAAGTGACATTATAGTAATGGGAAAGATTTCACAGACATATTGGATTTAACAAAGCATTATCCACATTTATTTTATGTTTATGATCCTTATTAATGATTATGAAATATAATGTATTTATGACCTGTTTAAAAAAAAATTACCTGATTTTCATACATCTACAATGCCTAGACGGTATTCCGTCTAGTATTCTAGACCCAGAATAATTTACGAAAAATAAGTTTATAAAATTAATAGTTCTTTAGCCTTATTATTGGATATTACTGCGAAGTAGATATTGGCCGCACATTAGCTCTTTCTCATTCTTTTTTGCCCATCTTTGCCTGCCAGTTGGATAAGGTAGTCGCAGTTCTTTACACTTTTGAAACATGTTTCAGCATTTTTGAATAATAAAAGGTGTAAGATTAAATGAGGAAAAAACCAGATAGTTCATGCTTACGTGTTACTTATAGAAATATAATCGCAAAAAAGATTACAACAACCAATAGTTGTATGGCCAAGTGGTAATAATTTCCATTGCACTAAATATCAATTAATTTATCTAGTGTAAAATGAAGATCTTATGTATGGCATACATTTGGGTCGAAGATTAAATACTCCAGTAAGTCCTTCGTTGAAACTTACATTCTGTAAATGCACAAATAAGAAATATGATTAATAATAGTAATTAATTAGCACATGTTAATAATCCATTACCTGCTTTACCAATCTTTCACTGTGCCATTCAATTGCGCCTTATTTCCTTTGGAGTGTTGTCAAACTGTAAAAAAGCCTCAGAACCTTAACAATGATTTTATTCAAATGATTTTATTAAATAATTGAAGTAGTTGGAATGTAGATTCAGAAATGTCATATTTGTGTACAACAATCGTCAAAACATGTTTTATCGATATTTACAACACACTAACTGATCAAAAGCCTCACTCGTGAATATTCAAACTATACTATATTTTGTGCCCGAATAAAAGTGCCGATGGTGTCAATCAATATTTATAAAACATTTTCAGTTTTCTCTCTAAAATGTGCATTTCGTCCAGTTATCATTAAATACGATAACATCGATAACTCACAGATCGTAACTTTTAATACTTTTCCACAAATTTTGACAAATTATTTTGCCTTTACTTTTAAACTTTTAAAGAAATAAATTACCTAATCGATGTTTCTTAGCGAACTCCAGATGTGTCTAAATTAGACAAGGCCAATGTCGATAATATTTACCACACAAATACCCCATCACATCGACTTTTATAGGAACTCACACGAGTTATTTTCGACTTGGGGGTATATACCCTGTAGAGGGAGAGTCGATAAGACTGTTCGAGCCCTATGAATATTCACCCGAGCAATAAATACTTAATATAAAGAAGCACAAACAAAACGAAGGGTGTTGCCTACACATATCACAGGTTGTGTGAAGGCGGCCGCGTGCGCGACGCCTCTATAGTACTATACACGATACACTAGATGTCGCTATAGTCGGCTACCTAATACACTAGGTAATAGCGGCACGTTCTCTTACACACTAACATTTACTTTCCATATCTTTATGCATTTAAACATCCTTTTTATGGTAATAAGAGTTGAAAAATCAAGCTCACAAATAAATTTTAAGTTGTTTCATATAAGATATATGGAAATGAAATAAATTATTAGCAGGCAAATTGTGTTTAAATGTTCTTATCTAAATGCATGAAGGTATAAAAAGTATAGGGAATATACACATGGTCGTAATTATCGTTTAGGCATACATTTCAGGGACAATATCTTATAAGCGCAATATACGAGATCGATGAAAAAATATCTAATTATAAACGGCAAGATTCCATCATTAATTTACATCGTATGGACTGTTTGTCGAGTGCATTATGACCTAGATGTGTTAGCAACGTAAATTGTTACAATAAAGCATTTTGGCCTAGTTTGTAACCATAAAGTTAAGAAATTTATATACGACGTTCAAACTTTACGTTTACAAACTTACTGCGTATTGATAAGTAATTTTGTTAAAGTACGAAATAGCTTCCAATTCTCGGACGCATTAAGTAACTTTAACGATAACTTTCGGCAAGTCAAGTGAATGTATTTGTCATTGTCGAAGTCAAAATTACTCGATGCGACCGAGCCTAAATAATCTGTAATTGAATCCAGTACAAAAGTCTAGAGTAATCGGTCCACAGTTATAAAACAAGCGAGTTGGTTCACGCATTATCAAACCCTTGGAAATCTCCGGGCCAGTTCTCTCGACGCGCCACGCGGTCCGACCCCGTACAGGCAAAGAACGCATCACCTTCAAAAGGATCCGAGTCTCTTGTAAAGATGTTAATGGAGTCGGATTTTTTGATATCCCTGTGCGTGGGCGGCGGCTTGGCACGCAGCGGGGGCAGTTCCCCCTCGTCCTCTTCAGCGATGGAGGCGGTGCGCGGTCGGGGCGGGGGTGCGGGGTGCGCCGGGGGCGGCGGTGCGGGGTGTGCGGCGGGCGGGGGAGGGAGTGCGGTGAAGTCGTCCTCGAACATGGAGCGCGGCGACATGGAGTCGGAGTCGAAACGGAAACGTGCGCACACGCTGTCTGCGTCGCGGCCGCGTGCGCTGCTCACGGAGAGGGGAGATGCCGCCACCTCTTCTGACTCGAATGCAAACCTGATACACAAGTCATTGCATTGTAAATATGGTAATCAAACTTAAAGGTATTCTTAAAAAAATATTTGGAACTTATTACGGTACAATATTTTTGAAACATGTGATATCAGTTATTATAATCTATCTATCTATCTATATCAGCCCATATACGTCCCACTGCAGGGCACGGGCCTACTCTACAATCGAGAGAATCGATTGAGAGTTATTATAATAGTAAACTTTATTACACATGTTAAACAGAAAAATCAAATACAATATCATTAACCATACTCAAAAACTAACTACATTATGGGAACTGTCCCGGTGGATTTCGGGTGCGTACCTGGTACCATCGAGCGTGGAGTACGGCGGGCGCTTCTTAGTGAGTGGATCGTGGAAGTCGTCAAACGGCGAGCCTCTGTCGTCCCGCGGAGAGAATTCACTGGAGAAGCGGTAGTCCCGGGTGCGTCCGCGCGCGTCGTCGCGGCGGGTGCGGCGGCGAGCTTCCCTGCTGTCGCGAGTGTCGCGGGTGTCGCGCACGTCACGCACGTCGCGCACGTCGCGCACGTCACGCTCGCGGTCACGCTCGGCGTCGCGACGTGCGCCCGAGCGACGCCCCGGCCAACCCAGAGTAGAACCGTACCTGCACATTACACACAATAAATAATCTTGCGTTTTTCAACAGCCTATCATATTATTCCACGTCTCTTATAAATAAAGAAAATAAAATATAATCCTACGGATTCTATACCACTGGACCTTCTTTTAATTTTTTGCACCATCCTGATAAATATATCCTGTTAATTATGATATCCTGATAAATATTTTTTGTACATCAGTGCAATTAATTTATTATTGAATACTTATCTTACAGTAGCAGTCAATACAGACGTTGCATAGAAGTTTTGTATGGTTACAAGAACAGTTTCATATTACTCACCTTCTGTCGCCGGAGTCTTCAGCTTGCCTCATTTCAGCTCTACGCCTCGTCTCCCGCCATCCAAGTGACCCGTAATTCCTCTCTGAAATGTTTGATACATTTAATTAAATAGAATAAATCTACAATCCGTATAATTCAGTCTTTTTAATAATATTTTATCACTATGTATATGGCTTCAATTAAATATATATATTTTTAATTGACACATACTAAATGAATATCTGCAACAGTATAATTATGATATTGATAATTACCGTCTCTCCTCCACCGTTGGTCGGGCCACCGGTCTCGCGGAGACGATCTGCCCGACCCGCATCCATCACTGTAACTTTACAAGCAAATGTATATTTATAAAACTAATCAATACAACAAACTTGTGGGGTATTAAAAATATAGATATAGCAAAAAAAAAATTGCAGTGTCCTCAGCATGCATGTAGTTAGATTGTGTACTATACAATTATTTTATCGAAATGCTATAGGGGTTATCTTCCTAACATACCATTATAACTCCTTCAAACCAGAATTGACATTGACATGCATTAAAATACACTAGGATAATGCCTAGACGAAAGTATGAAAATATTGCAATAAAGATGAGTACTTACTCTTCCTCCTCATCATACGAATGGCGCTGCCTTCTGTGTCTATCTCTATCTTTCTCCCTATAGTCTTTGGGCGGTCTCTCTCTACTGCGCGAGTCTCTATAATCGCGGTCTCTACTGTAAGTCCTGTCGCGGTCCCACGTGTCGTTCTCGCGGTCTCTACTCCTGCGGTCTCTGCGATCTCTGCTCTCTCTATGGTCCCGATCTTTGCTAATATCACGCCTGTCTCTTCCGCTTCCAGAGTCTCTCCTATCTCTAGCGGAGTCCCGCCCATCTCTGCTCAAATCCCTATCTCTATCCCTGTCTCTCATGTCGCGTTTGTCTCTGATTTTCTCTTTCTCTCTTCCACTCCCGGAGTCGAGACACTCTCTTGAACCGGATGAATTGTGTCTGTAAAGAGGAAACCGACATTAATTCGCTCAATTGATGATGAGTTCTGCGCTTCTAAAAGTTTGTATTTTACCCAGCAATTTTCTTTGCGTAAGTTATTCAGAAACAACGGGATTCACCAAAACTAACAAGGTAATTCTTTTGTCTGGGTAGGCAAGATAAAGTAGGGATATCTACCTGGACTCTCTATCGCGATGGTGTGAAGGCGGCCGCTGTAGCCGCGTGACGGGCGGCAGGTCTTCATCCCACGGAGACACGTCGCGAGATGACGAAGACGTTTGTACTGGAAAAAAGTGCTCATTATTAGTACTAGAATGAAAATTTAACCGTGTTGTAACACAGTTTCTCGAGTTATGAAAATCTTTTTATAAATGGTGTTTCCCTCGCTAGTTCTTTTTTGTGCCTATCACATGGCTAGGGATGTAAGTGGACCAAAAAATTTATATTTTTTAAACAGTCACATACACAGTCCTGATCCCACTTTCCAACCCTTTTTTTTTTTTGCTATTTGTTTCATTTCGTACAAAGATCAGGAATTGATAAGTTTTTTGCGAAGAGCAAATTGTAAGGAAATTAACAAAATCCGGATCGGCATTATTATCCACTTTAAGAATTTTACGTGCTTCGTTAGACCGGCTCGAAGGACCAAAAATATGTACATAATTAAACGGCAATATATTTACCATGAGGTGCAGTACAGTTAATTAATTTATACTGTTGCGATAAAGTTACCACGAAACATCTCATGGCACGTTTATGCCGTGCTTCTTTTATCCGGATGATGGAACATGTCAGTATAATGGAATGTTCTGTGTTCTTGATGGGAGACTCATCTAGATTGTCTCTATTGCCGATTTGCGAAAGGGTCAAAAAGTCGATGGGAAATGCTGTATGCGATAATCGAACACGGGGTGAAAAGGTACAAATTGGAGAAAGCCTATATCTAGTAGTGGGCAGATGAAGGCTGATGATGATGATGAGTGTAGTAGTGTAGTTACCGATGGGCGGGCGGCAGGGCGGCGGCGCGTGGCGGCGGCGCGGGCGCGGCTCGGAGTCGCGCGAGTCGGACGAGCAGTTGGAGCCGCCCGCCTCCAGCACGCCCCAGCGCCCCGCGCGCGCCGCGCCGCCCACCACGCCGCCGACCACGCACTTGTCTGTACACAACATACGGCTGTAAGGACTAGGTGGGATGCTCATCCAACCTTGGCGGAAGCCAAAAAATTTATTGATATTTGCACGAATTTAGATGTAAAAAAATTTGGGTCATTCTACCCCAATAAACCCTTACAACTTATTCCAGAACCTCCGAACAATCTTGGTCAGGGCACCGTACAATCTCGCTCAGAGCCCCAATAATACTTGCAAGAAACATATCCGAAGCGGGGCTCTGATAATATTAATACTACCTCAGGGTAACGGTCGACCGTAAAGTTATAAGCAAAATAATTTTCCTATCACCACACTGCGCCGATCCCTTAAAGTATGGAATAAAGATAGGTAAAGAGGTTTGGATTTAATATTCATCATTCTTTTATGTATCTTTTTCCATTATTAAAACTGTTGTATGCGTCTAAAAATAAGTAACATAAACAAAAACATACCTTTGGTATCAGGTGACGAGCCACTAACCACATCACTTATCGACCCAGTGGAGAGCCTTTCTGGTGGCTGTAGTTCCTTCACTGGTGTCAGCTCTACAGCTATCTCTTTCTTTTCCTCCATCTTCTTGGGTTCTTCCCTCTCTTTCACCACCGGGCTTTTCCTGAACGCGTCCTCCACGTGTGTGAAAGAGAGGGAGCTATTGTCGATGCAATCAAAAAAGTCAGAGTTGTCGAAACCGTCCGATTTCTCGTCTGATTTCTTCCGTTCTTTCGGCATTTCGGGTGGAAGTGATTCGAATTCATCTTGTGAGGGCTCTGTTATTGTTATTTCACGCAGCGCCGCATACCTAAAATACCAGTTTGTGACGTTATACTCTACGAACAAAAAGATTGATACACTTAAAAAAAAGAATAAAAACGCAAACTATAACCGTTCCAAATAATTTAGGTTTTCATAAAAATGTTAGGTAATACGACAAAATATTTGTTTTGCTTTGCTACACAAGATACTCCATGGTTGAGGTGAATAATAAAATCTCCCATATAATACAATGAGTGTTTTAACTAAAAATAAATTGTGTTTCTCACTAACATTCAATGCGTAAGGCAAGTCACTAACCTATCATTATTATCTTCATGTTTTAGGTCAACATTTCCATTATCTCGCGGCGACACGCTCCTCCTAGCTTTCTCAATCTGCAAATTCTTCATCACAGACTTGATATCTTCGATCTTAGCATCAATTTGCGACGGTTTGGGGCTCACCGAGTTGCGGAACATATTGAACGAATCCAACGTAAGTTCATCCAAAGTCTTCAGTGGACTTCTAGCAGGTTCTTTAATCTCACACTCTTTGTCTAGGCTAGGTTTCATCATGTCTATCGCAGTAAGCTCTTCCTTATCATCAGAGTCTTGTTTAGGCTCAAAATCTGAGTCAACTGGGTCCAAAATAGATTTAGCTTTTAACTCTTGCTCTTGTATCTCGCGGAAAGCCGCGTATCTGTCGTACGACGCGTTGGATTTCTTCTCGAAATCGTCGAAGTTAGCCACAAATGTCCCGTTGGATTCGATCGGTGGTGTGAAGTTGTCTTCGAATTGAGGCTTGAAGTCGGATATAGGGGGCGCTGAAGGCGTCGGCTTCTCTATAGGTGGGGGTATTCCTGATAATATTTTCTCGGTTTCTGTTTTTGGCGTTGGGTCTATGTGGATGTGCTGTGGGAGGAATTT
The DNA here is from genome assembly GCA_949752805.1 of Deilephila elpenor. Lineage (NCBI taxonomy): Eukaryota > Metazoa > Arthropoda > Insecta > Lepidoptera > Sphingidae > Deilephila > Deilephila elpenor. The sequence continues at coordinate 8,772,960 of OX457112.1, forward strand.
TTATGACAGTATAATTATTGCACGTGTTGTTGTGTAACCTGTTGGGTATGAAATTGACAATACTTTAACTAATGAGTCAATATTTAATCTTACCCTGTACACGTAATATGATGAGTTTTTATCAATTTGGACATTAACTACTTACTATGTACGTACTACTTACTTACTACGTATATAGAAATAAAAAAGAAAGGTAGGTATTTAAAAAAATGTTCATGGAGTCCATTATAAAATATTATCTAGTTACCGCTGACGAAGTCTCTATAAAGCCCGATTCCTACCGGCTTCCCTTTTATAATATTTCATTCTTTGTCTCTGCTATGACCTATGTATTTTGTATTGTACCACATTGAGTAATGCGGATTTATGGAGGAATCAATAAGGGTCAAAAAAAAACTTTTTTAAAAACAGTACAAATCTTACAGCTCTGTCGTTGTCGGCGGCTAAATACGACCTCAGATACTCCGTCAGTTGCGGGAGGGTCATTGAAGATAATGTGGCAGCAGGCACTCTTAATCTGAAAGTAAAATAAGTTATTGGGGTAAAAATAATAATTTAAAAACCTAAAATACACGCTTTAGTAAAAAAACAACTAAAAAAGTGAAAATAATTGACAATGAGTTTAAGATTAGAAAATTGTTAAAAAGTTAGGCTTCTGCAAGGTACGTCACACCGCGCACGCCATCGGAGCTATGAATTGTCCCGTGTGGACGATATTACCAGCAAAATAGATTTATGAGTATTGAATTAGTGTTTTGGCGGCTCGGGCGTCGGATACTCGTGCTGTTGTATGGTGAATAGTGAGTAGTACATAGTTTAGGCTGTATATAGCCTGTAGGGTACCTGTTGGCGAGGTCGTCCATGGTGCAGGTGAGCAGCTGGCTGAGCGTGATGTCGAAGCGCTTGGCGGCGGGCAGCGGCGGCGGCGCGGGCGTCAGGTACTCGTCCTCGCTGCTGTTGGTCGCCGCCGACGACAACCGAGGCTTTGTGCTGCGGTCCGCCTGCAAACACAACCCAACACTTAGCAGATGATACAACATGTAAATAAAAACACTGTTCTTCCATCAATTGAGTGATGTGAAAGGTCAATGGGTGACGGTTGCCCAAGACTGGGACGGTTGGCGCCTACTTGGGGAGGTCTAGGTCCAGTAGTGGACGACGACACTAATGTTAAATAGACATAAATCGTTGGGGAAGCCCTATGTTCAGCAGTGACTCTTTGTGGCTGACAAGAGAGAGTGGAGTAGAAGCAATGTGGCTGACCATGGGCTCCTTCTTGCGCACGGGTCGCGGCAGCGGCGGCGCGGGGTCGTCGTCGGGGTCGTGCGGCGGGCGCGGCGGCGGGCGCGCGCCGGCCTCGCCCAGCTTCTTGGGCGGCAGCGGCGGCGGCGGCGACGCGCGCGCCTCCGACACCAGCGCCACCGACGGACTCACCGCGCCGGGGACCGCTCCTACTCCTACTCCGGCAAAGCTCGAACTGCTGTCCGTACCCTGCGAACACATTACAACATTCGCGTTATTAGGAAGTAATAATTGTTAAAAATATTCTACCCAATGTTTAAAAAAGGAACGACAAAAACGATTAGCCCTTCAACTACATTTTGATTACAGGGTTTAAAATAATGTAAATAATTTGATAGAAGGTCCGATATATTAGTTTTACAGTCATTAGTATACCTGTCGATGTAGCCGGGGCGACTTAGGCGCGGGCTCCGGCGGCAGCGACACTTGCAGCGGTCCGTTGAACACGTTGGCGGGGTCGGCGGCGGGGGCGGCGAGGGCGGCGGGCGCGAGGGGTGCGGGTGCGGTGACGTCATCGAGCGCGGCGTCCTTGAGCTTGTCTTGCAACAGCGGCTTGGGGAACTCGTGCATGCTCGTGAAAGGGTCGTCCTTGAACGAGTCGGAGAAGGGATCCGTGTTGTCGAACGGATCGGTCTCCGCGAACGGGTCGGACGAGAAAAAGTTGGAGCTGAACATGGAGCCCTGCGACTTGGCGATCGTGACCGACCCGCCCGAGTGTCGAGACAGCGACGTCATCGTGGTCGCCGGACCGTAATCGCTTCGCGACTCTGTCGTCACTGGCAATATATCGTTTATTAGACTCTGCGTTGTGGGTACGAGGTCTTTGAGAACTTTTTTTGGAGGATTTTTGAGCTCCTGAAAGAATAGTTTTTTGTCAACGTAAGGTTTACTGCGGCCTGTGCCGAGTGGGTCTAGTTCGGTGAATACGTCGTAATTGAGCGATTGGGTCGTGGACGTGGCGGGCTGGCTCACCTGGAAAGCAGGCACACGTAAGACTAAATTATGTAGACGTGACAGTCACAGTACTAACCTAACGACGCGGCGCTCGGACACTGAGCGGCGTTGGGGCGGTGGGGCGACAATAACATAGAACACTTTACATCTCTAGGTATGACTTTAATTAACATTTATTCGCGAATTGCTACGGTTAAATGTTCCAAACTATCATAAGAATCAAAATAATATTTTCGAACAAAAAATATATTTAAGGACACACACGTATCCACGTCGACATGCAAGGATTCGTTACATCTAAACATCAAACACTATTGGCCGAAAGTTTCGGCCGAATCAAAACAATATTACGGTGCTATATCCAGTAACATCACATTCATATTGGGGGCGTTAAAAAGCGTGCGGACAAACAAAAAGTCAAGAGAGGTGTTTGTTTGTATATATAATTATATTATATAATATCATGCCGGTCGTGCAGCAGATTGTAAGCGGGAGTCATGCTATCGCTCCGGTGTCTAAGTGTCACGAGTACATAACTAGTTTAGTCTTACATACGCATCACAATTCGGAGAATTGTAACACAGAGGCGCGGCCAGACGTCACAGACAGAGACTCTACTACGAACATACTACTGCCATGTATTACAAATTCATATTTTATATAACACTCAGAAAATAAGGCATAATTCCTTGCTTTTTAATAGCCATAATAAGGAAAAAAGAGTCACTTAATTTGGCCTGCAGTTTAGTCCAATAAAAATAGTTTAATTAATTAACATATTTGTTGTTTTACAATCAATGTTAGAATAAAATGAACATATTTTGAAAAAACACTGTATATAAAATTGTACTATATTCCATATGAATTTGTAATATTCAATTATAATTAAGGGAAGAAACAAAAGTAACAGATACAAGGAAACATGCTTCGTGAACCTTCATGAAACATGACATTTCATTTTGCTAATATTGCTAATTTTAAGTTCACATAAGAATATTTCGATGATTTAGGGATTTACCATCAGGATATTTTGCATTACATATTTAGCTTATACATAACATTTAATTTACAACAATATCGATATCCTAAATAAAAAACTTATTATAGCATTTTTAATGTTCCATATTTCAGTACTGACGTGGTTATTCCAATAGGAATTCGGGCGAAAGATATTCTGAAGTGGAATGATATTCCTTATTTTAATATATTTACTAAAATTACCATTCCAGAAAAGATAGACTTCCATGGACTTTATTTTATAAGCCTTTCTTGTCGTTCATTGTTAAGTTTCATACGTTTAATAACAATAATTTCTACGCCAGCTACCTATATTTTGTCTGAAGTATGCATTTTAACTTGCTTCAATGTAATTGCAATAAAAATATACAGACTATTGTATTTCACGACATCATTTAGCATTCCAAGTCACCTGTATAGAATATTTTAACCGACCATACCTTTCGTCTAAAGGAAAAGCTGTTAAGCAATATCAGTATTCCAACTTGTAATTTTTTTTATAATCACTACATTGAAACTGGTTTTGAAAAAACAACACTAGAGTTTCTAGCCCGTTCTTCTCTAGTGAAAACTGCTTTCCGAACCGTAGTTTAAAAAATGACTGAATCTAAATAATGTTGAACATTTAAATGGATTCACTAAATTATTTTTATTTCAATCACTTCAAGAAGTCAGTACCAAAATTTGGAACACAACAATATAGCAGTATGCGTATGTAGTGTACTGACCGTGGCGTCGGGTCGTGCGTCGGCGACGGGCGCGGGGTCGAAGTCAGCGGGCGCCAGGTCGAAGGGCAGCGCCTTGCTGGGGGAGAATACTGTTCGGATGCCCGTGCGACCCCTACTCGCGGCTACTGAGGGGGGAGGGGGGAGCAGACCCTTCTGTAACAATGAGGGTACCGTTTGACTTATGTAACATGGCAGAGGATTTGTCCGGGCGCCCAGCAAGGTGATAGGATGTACTAGTATGCTGGACTAGAAGCTTAAAAGCTATAGCCTCCTTCAAATGACACTCTTTATTTCGCTCCACATATATTTGCGTTACATTAGTAATTTGAGCCTCGAAATGGCGATTGCTGTGCCTTACTTGTATTATTGACTTACAGTCAGCAATCGCAACTAAGATTAAACAATCTTATATTTGTAGATTTTGAGCTGGGCATATTTTCCATTACAATTTCCCCATTTACCTTTTACAATCCATTTAATTCTAATTTAAAAAAAAACTTTCATACTTTCATACGCCAATATATCAAATAACATCAAACCTGCGAGGCCGGCACGATGAAGGAGTCTCCGAAGGGGTCGGTGGAGGGGGTGAGGCCCTCCACCTGCGTGAGGCCGCGGCGCAGGGAGCTCAGCTCTTGCTCCAAGTCTACCAGCTCCGCCACACCACCTTCAGCTCCTGGCTCGGCAGCCTTAGTCGTTGTCACGCTCGGCTCGCCTGATGTTATGCTCTGGGAGAAAGTGGAAACCTGATTGAATTATAAAAAAATACACCCAACAGCCAAGTTCATAGTCCCGACCCCACACTAAGATCGAGTCTTGTGTTGTCGGTATTAGAAACTACGAGAGACTTTTCGGTCTTAAAAACACCCAAAACCTGCGGAATTTTTCTTTCGTTTCAGCCGGCGTCGAACCAATTGCGCCATGGAGGCTGTGTTTCATTCTTCGCTTTTTAGTTTTTAGTGTCAACATAATGCTTCTTTGATTAGGTTTTCAAAGAATAATTTATTTATACTGCATTACAATCTATTACAATGGAAAGGTACTCTTGCGTTTCTGTCTTCCGATTATCCTACTTACGCAAGGACGGCGCAACATCACTTTTTACCGATGCAGAACGACGTTCAAATTTGTAATTCCCATTTTTTTTGTAATAAAACTTTAAATATTTTTGTTTTTTACCAAATCAATCAAAAGAGTAAATAGAGCACGCAGACGCGAAACAGGATATCGAAAAGCAACACTGAATATCCCATTCATAATTTTTCGCAGTATAAAATTTTACGGTATATTTTACAAATTATGGTGTAAATATAAATAAAACTATAAATAGTGCAGGATGAAAAGAAATAGTAACACTAAGCCGTCATTATCACACTGACGCGTGTATCGGTCCCATCCCGGACGCGTCGTTTATACTTTACCCACGACGAGCGATGCCAGCTATGCTCAAATATTGCGCGCCGCGTGTTGACACAACATCAAGTTATTTGGCTTGTTTACGCGTCGCCAATCATCTGCTCACGACTATATGGTATTCAAATATCAAAGGAATTGAGTTATCAAACATCCGTTTTTTTTTCTATTTATAAACATTTTGTATAATCGGTGTGGAAATCCCTAGGTGTGGCCTATTTTCAGTGGACTTTCTGTATTTGAAGGGAGAGAGAATGTAAGTGATATTCGTTTCCGGCGGGAAATCCGTCAATTCGCACTAGAACACCAAGCTAAAACATAATAAATTCACGCCAGAATTCCCGAAGAAATAGACACAGGTGTCCTTAATGCTGTCCACTCTTAGCGGATGCCATTTCCGTCTCAAGATATGATTTATCAATGATAAAGGTCTAATATGTCACCACAATACTCGGATACTCATTCCTGGACATCATTCATTTCTCGCTTTGGGATTCAAACACAGGACTTCACGGTTCACATACTGCACTACTACCACTGATATAAGCAATTACTTGATGCTAATTGTCTAACGTCGCTTAGTTAATAAAGTTGCGCTTTTGGGAAAGAGACGAATATTACTATAACCACGTCAGTAGGTGTCCATTACTGGCTACTCTAATCTTATTGAACAATGATGTTCGAATGAGCTTTGTCCTAGCTTCACTTGTTAATTTATCGATCGTCTACTTAAAATTGTACGAGTTCTATACAAAAATATTTCAATCATAAAATTTCAAAACACGTTAATTACCTGAATGTGCGTGTTAGGCATTGTATTCCCAAGATAATTCATATTCCACAAAAAAAAAATATGATGATGCCAATTGCCACAGGTTTGTCAGCTATAATTATACATTGCTCAAAATTGATTTCTTAGTTATGAATACATAATTCAAGGTTTTTGAATTTTGATAGCTGTGTAACAATTGCAGTTAAATATTTTTGAAAATAATTTTTCATTGTGACTTACTATATAATTTATTCGAAATTTTAAATACGATATTTTAAATATTCATTGTTTCGATTCTAAATATTTTGTTTGAGTTAATGGTGGACCATAATGTTTAGCATTTATGTTTTGGATAATAAGAAGCCAAGTGCGAATACATCTCATTACTTCTTTGTTTTATCTCCTACATGATTTTGATTAATCACAATTTTTTGTACGCATGTTGCAACACATTTGGCACATGTTTTTATGACTTGCGGCCGGCGCCAATGTTTTCGAATTATAATCTAAATTGGCTGTATTTATTGAAGTGAAATTTTTTCGGCGCGTTTTTTAAATGAGAGTATTTTTTTACGATGCGCGCGTACATCGACAGCCAAAAAGCGACATTATGAAGTTAGCTGTTAACCGTCTGTCAAATTTCCGTGATAATTCTTAACTATATTCAAAGTTGTTTCTTAAATATTTATAAATCTACAAAAAGTGTTTTATGTTAGTGGGGACAGAAAAAAAAACATATATATACATGTGTGTATGTGATTTAAAATTATATATGGTGGTGAATGATAGGCGCTTGTAATAAATCGTGACAAAAGTGACCTTTCTTAAAAAGATTAAAGAAGTATATACTTCTTACGTGCGTGCATATTATATACACACATGCTTTTTGTATTTAGTTACTATTAAGTTTTGTCTACTTCACTATAGTAACCAAGATCTTCGACTTAGTATATGTAGTTGCTATTGAGTTATTCAGAACGTGTTCTTCAAAGTTTTTTCTATAAGAAAATTGTAAAGAATCCAGAACCCTCTAAAGATTTTCAAGATAAAGTCACAGATTTTATTTAGTATGTAAACGAGGCATTTCAATAGCCTATTGGCATAAGGCCAAATGTACGTTAAAAACAATATATATGTTAAGCAACAAACACTAAAAGTTATTTATGAGTGTAGCAAAGAAGAACTCAAAGTATTAATTAGGAAAAGTTAATATATTTCGGATAAACTTTTTATTTACTTTATATTTGGAATTTTATGACCTAAAACTTACACAAATAATGGATATCAGTCCAGTTATGTGTGTCTGAAACCCGCCCACATGTATAAAGACGTTTGGACTGTAATTGGGGTTTAGTCCAACACTGGATACTGGATATTATTTCGTATTTTCATTCAATTGTTATATTTACATATGGATGTATCCTGTTAGTATGGACTAAAATCATGAATGGGTACTTGAACTTTAAAGCAAATGTTTTAATAACTTGGTGATTTAATTACACATGACAATGTCTAAATCTCTTAAAAAAATTTTACGTGTTTACTTTTGTAGAAAAGGAATAAGTAAATATTGGCTTCTATTACTTAGGAACATTGATTTGATATCTGCAGAATAAAATCATGTTATGTTCAGTTTAAGACACATATTTTTTTCGCATTTTAATTACTCTATAGTCAGAATAATATTCAAACCCCTAGTACTCACCAGCTGTAGGAATTACTACGCATTTTTTTAATAGATATATAAATAAATACACCCAACAGTCACATACATAGTCCTGACCCACACTAAGATCGAGTTCTTGTGTCGTGGGTATCAGGAACTACGCGAGACTTTTCGGTCTCACAAACACCCAGACACGAAACAAATACTTGTGGTTCACATAAACATTTGTCTCGGTGCGGGAATGGAACCCGCGGCCTCACGTTTTACAACTGCGCCAAGGAGGCTGTCAGTGTTAATGTTTCCAGTTCCACCGAATTAGGCCATATCTATCACTGTTTTCTTTTATTGTTAGTGTTTTGCTTGTTTCGCAACGTACTGCAGACAACACGTTAATCCGTCGGTCTCGGCTACTAACTTATGCTAGAGGTCACCAAGACAAATCAGTTCTTAAAACTGTGGGCGGCAATTTGGGACTTCAAATATATTTTAACAAAGTGGCTACACAGAATTGGGAGAGGGCATTGTCACAGGAAGAAATAAATTCACGCCTCAAAATTATTTTGTTCATGGTTGGTAATTATTTAACAATTTTAAAACTACTTCTTACTTCCTCTCATTGAATAAATAATAATAACTTTAACTTATCAACGGTATAGATCATTAATTATTGCAAAAAGTTTTGGGATTAAATAAATTTACTAAAATAAGACACTAATTAAATCAATTTAATCAGCATCTGTATTAGCACTGGCAGAACAGGACAAATCGAATCATTTATTTTTATCATATAAGTACGATAGTTACTACAATCCACCTAATGATTAGTCATTGCATCCAAGTGCATTATCCATCGGTAAGTGCGTGGTGGCCTGTTGGTAACGGAACAGACGCGGCTGCCTCCATGTTCACGGTGGTCGCGGGTTCAAATCCCAGGGCACAACTCTGACTTTTCGGAGTTATGTGTGTATTGATAGTCAATCACCACGCACTTTAACGGTGAAGGAAAACATCGTGAGGAAACCTGCATACCGTAGCGATTTTAAAGAATTTCTACGGTATGTAAGTCCGCCAACCCCAGGCCAGCCGCACTAGGCCAGCGTGGTGGACTATATGGCCTAACCACTCTCAATCGATTCTCTCAATTGTAGAGTAGGCCCGTGCCCTGCAGTGGGACGTAGGTATATGGGCTGATATAGATAGATAGAAGAGACGACTATCCCTCGTCAGCAGAAACAATTATACCGGCTTACTCGACATTGATCGGACATATATACAGTCTGCACTCGATCGCGGAACACTTGCGCATGTTATATCAGGTATTCCACCACTATTGTCTATTTATTTTATATGTTATAGGGGACAAACGAGCAAACTGTTCACCTGATTGAAGTGATCACCGCCGCCCGTGAACATCTGTAACACTTTAAGAATACGCTCGTTTTTTGAAGGACACCAGCTTTTTTCTTTTTTTTTTACATACATACATACATAAACTCACGCCTTTATCCCCGAAGGGGTAGGCAGAGACGCCACTAGGACACCCACATTTCGCCTTGTATTTTCCGTCCCACGATGTGATAGGGGGCGAGCCTATGGCCATATCGGGCACAAATTCCTGACTCCGGGCTGATAATGACGCCACCGAGGCAGTCTTTTTTTAATATATTGCAATACTTAGTATACAATTTTTTTGCGGTGTCTATGGATAACTTACCTTTACTTTAGTGTCTGTGGTGATGCCAGGAGTATGCCTCGTCAAGCTGCTCGTCACAGTTTTTCCTTCTAACTGTTGTTTTGCCATCTCGACTTCCTTCTTTTTAAGTTCAAATACTACTTGGAATAAGTCTCTCATTGCTATAACCACCTGAAAATGTGTTAAATAATAAGATCACGCTTCGATTTTGCTGTAGATCGAAAGTAGAGACAAGGGAACCAGTAATGGATAATGTGCCAGTAACTGACCAGATCTCAAATAATAAATATGTTTGTAAAAAAAAACATGGAATTAATGCGTAGATAATTCTAGAACATTTTATTGGACTATATGAGGAATGGTACAAGAACAATTTAACATCTCTTTATAATATTCCCAATTTTTAGGAATGTTTTATACAGTAAACAGTCAACATATTTCTCAGATAAGATTTCCGGTGACATACTATCGTTCCAATGTTATCTTCTGTTGTAATTTGGCTGTTTCCATTTCACCAGTTATATCTTTATTTATTCCAGGGAAATTTTTTGTATTAACAAAATTGACGTGTTTTTTTAGGTTTTGTTATTTTCAAAAACGACTTAAAAGGGCATTACTTAAAAGTTGATATTCGACAAGACGAACTATACTTTAGCTGAAAATCACAAAAATCGAAAGCTTTGTTGCTACAACAGTTAAATAATTCAAAAACCTTACTTGACTAGCAGCTTTATCAGTCTTGATGCCGAAGAACCGGTGTCCGGTGTCGGGTGAGCCGAATATGTAGCCGAACGCCCTGGAGTCCGTCATGTCTTGCGCGATGAACGAGATCTTGTGCACCGGGTGGTGATATAGAGAGTCCTAAAAGAAACAAAATATGACTTGATGAGTCTATTCTCAAGGAAATCGAATGAACCGACCATAGTGACCCATGCAGAAGGTTTAGTTTCGGATTTAGCTGTGATTATTTGGTTATAATAACTCAGATATGTATATGATATATCAGGTCAGCATAATTGTCGACCTGCGATAGATCTGATGTCGATGAAAACTCGTAACTTTTTCTCTCTAGGCTGGACTGTACTTGCCACTCACCAGGTGTAATGCACTTTTTCAAGTCGGAATAAACAAAGAATGAATTAATAATACTCAGGTAGGGGCTTCGCAGCAAGACGTTTCGTGGCGCTAACAAACTTCATCTGCTCGCGGTGCATCTGGCAAGCACACTGAGGAAATTCTGGCGGCCGACTAATGGCCGAATAACCGTCGCTGAGATGGCGTAATCGAATGCTAAGTTAAAGATAAGAGCGTGATCAGTAGGAGGAACTACGTCCTGATCTGGCCAACACGCCTGCCAAGGGTACCGAATATTGGAAAATGAAATTATTTTTGGCGAAAGCCTGATCTCTTTAATAGTATGAGCCATTTTATGGCATGGAATCACCGATGCCGGTTTCACCTACGGTCACTCAACCATTATTTAACAACTATTTATGCCGTGGTATTGACAATTTTAGTGTTATTATAATGCCAGCTCCACATGTTGACCTTGACGCCATTGTACCATGATTCTAGAAGATAACTCGTGCTAACATTGGGCCAATGCTATTTTGTACATCCAAACATTTGATGAGTGGTGTGGAGCCAACGTTAACCATTATCTGGAGCCAACGATGTGACGAGATGATTGTTTACACGACAAGCAGATGTTTTAATAATCTGGTACTTAGTAAAGATACAATGTTTCACCCGTCGGTGTATGATGAGTTTAAATTACGAAGTAATTATAATTATGCATGTTTATTATACATTTCAATAGTTTTTTGGGCGATATCTTAAGTATGTATTGGATACCATAAGTGTTATTCAAATCGTTTATAATACATATTATGTATGTATGTTACTTTTATCATAAATAACATCATTGTGTTGGTTTTGAAAACAATGACTACGACGTAAACCTCTCTGTTATAGATAAATAAATAAATAAATAAATACACCCAACAGTCACATACATAGTCCTGAACCCACACTAAGATCGAGTCTTGTGTCGTGGGTATTAGAAACTACGAGAGACTTTTCGGTCTCACAAACACCCACACCTGAAACGAATATCTGTGGATCACACAAAGATTTGTTTAATTGCGGGGATCGAACCCACGGTCTTTCGTTTAACAGGCGGCGTCTAACCAACTGCGCCACGGAGACTGTCAGATGTATATCGACTTACTCCTGTCGGGATTCCTGTTAGGGAAGAAAAAAGTATCTTACTCCAGTCTTATCATCGCGCAGGCGCAGTCCGTCGATGGCCACGTGGACCTGTATCCTCTGCTTGTGCTCGCCGGCGGCTCTGATCGCCATCTTGAGGTCGGCAAGCGCCTCCTGGCACATCCGGTCGCCGCGCGCCTCCGGCACCTCCAGCACGCCGATCAGCTTCGCGCGGAACGACACGCCCTCGCCGAGGAACCGGCCAGGCTCGTTCTTGTCTGCGCACCAGGCAACACATGACAACAGCCGACCTTACAAACCCAACTCAACAACAACACAACGCTCTCAATTCAATGGAATTTACAATGACAATTTCAAAAAAAGAACCACACGTGAATCTAGCTCAAATCACACATTATGAGTTCGCACGGAAATAGACAAGTAAATTTACCTTTAGCGAACAGATTTTTAAAATCAGTCTTCACTGGGGACATGTTATATCATTTCACACGTTATCGTGAACGAACACGCGACACGAGTTCGGCGCGAAATAAAAGTGAGCACAGTTGTCCTATTTGGGTCCCTGCTTACGGTGCATCATTGCGCGATTAATTGAATTTCCTGTTTTTAAATTTAGATTCTCGGGGAACCGTTGGGGCCAGCGATACCTGTTCTACACCTCCCAGCGCAGTGGGGTATTATGCTTTTTGATTTGAATACTTGCATAAGCGCGAGAAACAGGCATTCGAAGAACTCAGCAGTACGTAATGAGTAGTGATTACGTTCTGCATGTGGCCACGTTATTTACAAAGAATGCATTTGTTAGTGATGCTAGGAGACTTGGAACATTAATGCCAAAGACTAAATGCGCATTCCTATTAACATTATTAGTTACAAAATGTGACATGCGACCTTGCGCACATAATGTTAGAAGCGAAAACCAAGTAGTTATTTTGCATTAAGATCAGTCATATGCTTACAAATAGACGTTGTTATTGCTGTTTCATTCATACACAGAACCAGTGTTGAAATATTTGTGAACATGTAGGCGGTAAATCGTATGTTTAAGTAAAGTGTTTCGGAGTTGCTACAAATTACAGAATGAATGTGGACAGAGGGCATTGCGTGTACTAAGAAGAAGCAGTAAGCAAGCACGGACATGCAATGACGACACAGTATGCAACGTGATCTGAGAACGGATACTCACCGAACTGCCGCAGGAGGTGCTGGAAATGACACACCTGCATAATTTCCCGTACAAACCGACAAATAGCAAGTTATGACGTCACTCCCCCCGGCGCTTCGCAGCTTCTCCGCCACGGGCCCACAATACACCCTCTGTCCAAAATACCAGGGGTCACTAAATTATGAAACGGGATGGGCACTAGCACGTGAGTGATACGGGAAGGTGCTAGATCTGTTAGTATGGTGATCGACGCAGCCGGTACATGCATACCATATAAATAAAACGTAACATGGCAAAATATAAAAGCCGTATGCGACAACGTGATCGTATCCACATCGAGCGCTATCTAAACACAACGCATTACCTTAGATAAAATTAAGGAAAAAACAATGATCTTAAACGTAAAAGCTGTATCGAACCGAACACGTTACGAACTCACATTTGCAAGGGCTGGTTTTCTTACGGAGGGTTTGCATTGGAAAGTCAGTCGGTAACTTGTGATTGAACATCGGGATCTTTAACCGTTCGTTAACACTGAAACGGAAATACACTTTTGGAACACTACACACCTACGGGTACATGACGGCCACTTGTAAAAATGCAATTCGTGTAACACTACGAGATTTATTGATTTTCGTCGCGGCTCGCGCGGTACCTAGTGGAGTTTGCGCTCCGCAAGATCACTCGATCGCATCACGCCGACTTGTTTGAACAGCGAATTGAGAAGATATTTGGGAATACTTGGATAATTGTCCATGAGTACGGAACTATGGTGGAGTATTAGCGGGCACAGGGCGCAGGGCGGCGAGGCGTGCGGCGTGCGCAAGGGTGCGCGGATGTCACACACGCGCACTCCGCACACCCTAATCAATATTCGCTGCCGAACTAACTTCATACAACTTTTATGTCCTTCCCAATGAAAACACGGTGCAAACTCGCATTTACTATTCCATACTCAATAAAATTTTGGTGCCTAACTCAATTCAAGTTTAACATATTAGGACATTTATGTTACTTTATATTTTTGGCGTAATTTTTTGCGACTTTTATTTTTTACTCAATTAACATTTATTTTTATGAATATGTTTTTTGTTAGTAAATCTCTGTTTTGCGAAATCATGAAATTAATTACAGAAAATTCAAATACATAATTATTATTAATGACTATTAATATAGATAGTTTTTTTTATCTCAAGGAATGTTAATCAATGAAACAACATGGCAAATAGAGATGAAAGACTGCCAAATCTATGAGAGAAGCTTAGGCAATTGAGATAAGATACAGTACTGATAACAGAACAAAAGTAAACAGTACATATTTGTTTGTGTGCTCTTGTTTGAGTGATATTTTAATTTACCAAGTGATGTAACCATATTTTATGTTTGACTCACTTTTTGTGTAAATATTTTCCATTTCATAAATAGTAATTACATGTGAAAATTTATCATTAGGGATGTTCTGGCCCTTTCTATACTCTTGTTTGTAGCAACTTTAACAAACATAAAATTTATATCTTTTCACCATGCTAAGATATTTAAAGCATTATTTTATTAGTAAAATTATGTACATATACTATATACATTTTATCAAAATAATCATCTTGTAGCCTAATAACCAAGAGGCCAACACTATTAAACTATTTTTAGTCTTGGGATTAATGAAAAAATATTTTTATAATGGTTAACTATCATTTTATTAAACTTTGATAACAAGCTGTGAATTTGAACCAAAATTGCACTGGGGCCATTGTTTCCTGTGGTTAAAGAAAACCATACAAAGAGTACCAATAAAGAATTGTTTGAATGTGTAACATACATCTGTTGTTTTATAAATAAAATATATAATTAAAGGATGATTCTTTGTTTAAATATACTAAATTAAAATAAATACAAACTGAATCATCTGACTAAACATCATTATTTAACTTTAGCAAGAATCTGCAATAATGGTTTACATAATGTTCTTGATAATTTATTTCAAGAGTGGGGATTTGTTATAACTGTTGACCAACTACTTCTAATAAGAATAAAAGGTTCATTACACATAGAATTTTCCAAACTAGATATTATATTCTTATACATATTTATGTAATGAATTGTATCTTTAAAAGTGTGTAAATATTAAAAATTTGAGGAGATTGTAAATAGAAAAAAATTACAAGAATTCCTCTTTTTACTCATGAAATAATACTGGCAATATTTTTAAATATTCACAACACTCTTATTAGTTTTTTACTTTATGTTTTTCTTACTGTGCCTGGAAAACATTTTTGGCAAGTTATTTTCGTTTGTTTTAATAATAGATGTAAAAACCCCATTACTTCTCTGGTTATGATTAGAATAATATTTTGAATAGTGAAGGCACACATTCAATTGTTTTTTTAAACTGGAAGAAACCTTGTTTGAGTTTCAAATACGATATATTTATTACAACGTATGATCATATCAGTGATCAGTCAAGCTTTACTAGCTTAAAGAGAACCTAAAGATATAATATGCTTTTGTTAAAATGTCTGTATGCAAAAAAATAAGCATATATGCAAATAAGCATATATATTATTGTTCCAAAGTTATAAATGATACCGAGGGCTTTGTACACCAGTTTTTAAAAATAACAAGAGTGCCTTGAAGATAATACAAAGGATGCATATAGATGCGTCAACATATTACATCCTTAACTTCCTTACGGCCTACACATAAACCAGTTTTTTAAAGCACACAACGAAAAGAAGATACTATTGCCCACAATAGTTTTCTAATAGACATAGAAGCTGTGTAAATAAAGCAAAATAATTCCTCCTTACCTTTATTATCCATTTATTATTAAACAAATCCAAACAAGTATACGACGATTTTGTTTGTTAACCGAAAACAATTAATTTAAGAAATAAGGTAAGTGGTCTAATTTTTGTCTAACCATATATTTGCTTTTGAAATTTAATTATATATTGTATACGCATAAATATTCGTGTAAAATACGATTATACACCGTGAAACTCAGAAAGCACGTCCGCAAATAATCATAATTTTGATGTTTGGACTTCGGGTTCCCAGCTCAAAATTTTAATCTCCTTTATAAAATCAAATTATTGTGGTAAAAATATTTTGCAATTTCTAATATTTTTACTGTTAAAAAAACAATTTAAACCCCCATTCAGCAGTGCCAAATAGGTACTAGGATATCAAAGAAATATTTCATAAAATGACATAGATTTTTAAAGGATTCCAATGTGTGCATTTATTCAAACATCATTAAGTTTCCGAATATCGAATCAATTTTATCATGTGGTCACCCTGTATTTAACTGACAGTTGAGGAAAATTGAGATGAATTGCATATTTTAAAAAATTCTATAAACTAACTATATTAAAAAATTAAATCAATTAGTAACTAATGATTACACGAAAATAAAGAGCTCAACAGTCAACTATTTGCGTAGAGATCAGTAGAGTTAAACAGAATTTTCGACATGAAACATAAATGTACAAATTTGTATCTCAGAACTCGAAATAATGACCGACTGATAACTGAATTTTATTTAATTTGGTTAATTTATTAAAAATATTTAGTTACCTTAATTCTTCTGTGTGAATATATTTAATACTGTTCTAAATATTTGTAACCGTACTTTATTGATTGTCAGCTATTCCAATAATTAGAAAAACAAAACTCAAGAACAGCTGTTTAAACAATTATTTTACCTCCGACTTTATATTAAAGCGGTAAAGTTTACTTTGCTTTGGAACATGTACTTACATAGTCTGGCTGAATGACATTCATTTGTTTTTATTAAGTTGTATTGTCAGATGTAAGTAACAAAAGTATTTTTCCTTAAATCTTTTATACTACTCTACAAATATGAGTTTAGTATATAAAACAAGTGATTGTAGCCTTATAGACCACAGGGATTATATATCGAAAGTTTATGAGAAATTAATTATTGAAAAAGAGGTTATACCTTATACATTATCGGCGAAACTATTTTCTATCGTACGTGATCACAATAAAAGCAGGAAAAGAAGTTATGAGTGTGATAAATTACACGAAGAGGTATTCCTGTTTTTACATTTGATACATTTAATAAATCAACAATATACAGAACATAAATTTCCTTTCAGACTACAATTGTAAATACATTATATGACAAATTCATTAAAAATCTGCCTGAGGAAATCAAACAACAGATTAAAAATAAATATAAGTTACTAGATACATCAACTGTAAGGGATTTGTCTAAGAAATTATTTGAATTAACAGTATTTGATCATGCGGGTAACAATGGTGGAAATAACTCAGACACACCATTGAAATGTAAAATCAAAGATGAATACTTCATTGTGCCTTCCAAATGTAGGTAAGGTTTTAATATTTGTCTTTTTATTATTAGAGCTACTACTGGCACCATAGAAATCTCAAATTTTAGTACTGTGAGAAATTTAAACAACTTTCTGGCAAACTTTTTGGTGTTATATAATAACTCATTAGAATATTGATTAAATCACAATTGTAACCATACAGAGATATGGTTGCATGTGGTGCCAGCTTCTCTGTTTCATACCAAAGCTAGCATAGGTATTGTGTAACAAAAGTTATTTCAAATATTTTTTACATTTCCTATAAATTAATACCAGTTATATTTTGTACTATTATCTCACCAATGTAGCTAATCAAAATTATCTTTAATTGGTGTGCTGGTTATAAATTGTAATAAAATGTTTCAGATTCTTCTGTGGTCCTGTAAAGGACTGTATAAAACTGGATGGTAGTAAATTTGATATACTAATTGCTGATCCCCCTTGGTGGAACAAATATATACGAAGATTGAAAACTGCTAATGATAAACTAAGGTAACTATTTTATTGAGGAAGAAGACGAAAACAAGAAACAACATTAAGTCTATCATTTAATTTAAACTCTACTGTAACCTCAGTGTTATCAAAATGGTTTTTGTTCCAGTTATTCAATGATGTATAATGAAGATATAGCATCCATACCAGTAAGAAAGCTACTATCAAAAGACTGTTTAGTTGCCGTCTGGTGTACTAACTCACCCAGTAATATTTCTGCTGTTAAAGACTTGATTTTTCCTAAGTGGGGGGTTGACTATGCAGCAACATGGTACTGGGTGAAAGTAACTGCAGATTTAGAACCCATCTGTGATTTTAGTGGTGGAAGTAAGAAGCAACCTTATGAGAGAATTATTTTAGGGACAATTGGTGATGTTAAGAAGATACCAGATGATCAACTAGTAGTCAGTGTGCCCAGTGCTTTACATTCTCATAAACCACCTTTATTAGGTAAGAATTTCTATTTAATTATTTTTCAGTTAACTATATAAAAGAAGGTTTGCAGTTCGTTTTTTTTAATTGCTTTTAACTTTCTGAAGTAAAGAGAATTGAGGTAGGTATGTGAAGTTAATTAGGACACAGAGAAGATGAATGAGAGGATGCTAACTCAATTCCATGCTAGCCAAATATGATAATGCCAAAAGAAGTTGATGTAAAATTATTGTAAATGTAAAAAGCGAAAGTGACATTAATGTCGAGCCAAGTAGAGGCCAATGTAGTTTTTGTCTTCCACAGTCCACTCTAGGAATAGTCGTGATCAGTGTATAATTCGTACATTATTATACGCAACTGTTCCTGACCGCAATCGTTTACGCAGACTTATAACTATGTCATTTATATTTGAACAGTGGTATAGTTAATGAATAATTCATTGCGTCTAGTCTTTTCAAAGTCGCTATTCGTGACATTTGCAATTCTATTAAGCAACTTAAGGATTCTATATATTATGTTAAATTGTTCATGTAGATAATACTATGTTTAAGAACGTCCTAAGTTACCTCAAAGATGCGATGATATGGGTTGTCAATCGAATCGAACCCAATACTCACGAGTATTGGGTTCGATTCCTGGATACAGCATACTACTTTGTGTTAGATTTTAGGCAGGCAGACGGTCGTATAATTTAAATCTACATCGTTTTGAGAATATTTTGATGTATTGAGAGCATGATGTTCTTATGATTATGAGGATTGAGGGATAAATTATAAAACAGTGTTCGAAGCCGATTCATACCTCAAACATAAATTAAAGTAGTTCTCTTTTCACAGATTTATTATCGCCGTACCTGAGCACAGAAAACCCTGAAACACTGGAGTTGTTCGCAAGATATTTGCTCCCGCACACAACGAGTGTCGGCTTTGAGCCATTGAAATGGCAACACGAATCATTGTATGAAGATGTTTCTTGATTAAATCGTAATAAGGCCAAGTGGAGAGTTTTGCCAACATGCATTAAGTTTGTCAGGCGAGCTAACAAGCGCAGAGCGTTGGTTTTCACGCTGATGACGTTGATGCCTGTCGTCAACTTGTGATTTGAAAATGAATACAGGAAATGAAAAAGGCTTGAGTTTATTTAAATATAAATGAATAACTGAATACAAAAAAAAATACTGAATGTGCAAAATCACAGAAATTCAATACATTGTTTACTTGCGTAATTAATTCTGCGAAAACATTTTAATATTGTAAATTAATTATCCTGTCCATGAATGCTTGCTTTATCGGCACATGGCATTGGGGTTGTTAACCCGGTGCAGGTGTTATCTTTTGAAAAAACATCAACTGCATTGTATTGTTTGTTTATTATAATTTGTGCATAATTAATTACCGCATTAAGATTAATGAACAAAGGAAATATATTTGAAATGGTTTATACTACACTAGGTAACTGTTAAGGTCCTGGCCAATGAAGACCGACTGATAAGTGATAATTTCGCGAGCATCGGTATCAATGTTACACTAGATAAGACATTCAGTACAAAAAATGTGTCTCATCTACTTGCGGTACATGCACCACACATGAATCAGTTTGCTTCGTGACAGTGCAGTACGCCTTATCGCATACGTTTAAAAGTAATAAATAAAATAAAAATAAATAAATACACCCAACAGTCACATACATAGTCCTGACCCCACACTAAGATCGAGTCTTGTTTCGTGGGTATCAGAAACTACGAGAGACTTTTCGGTCTCACAAACACCCAGACCCGAAACAAATACCTGTGAATCACACAAATATTTGTTGCGGTGCGGGGATCGAACCCGCGGCCTCTCGTTTCACAGGCGTCGTCTAACCAACTGCGCCACGGAGGAATGAATGTTTCGCCGTCAAACCGAAAGCAAATCGTCTGAAGTTACAATCAAAGAGAATATAAAACACTACGTTAGTTACAATATTTTAATAAAATACCAGGTAAGTGATGTAATATTGCAGTGTGCTTTTAAAATACGGGGGCACTTAATTTCTTTGACGTGTCTCGTCTATCGGTAGAATATAAGTCAGTGTTCGCGAGACATTTTGTTATTCCAAAAAGTGCTTTTTAGACCCAACAGTCTCAACACGTAAGGCTCCTTGACATGTCAGAGCGATCCTAATTTTTAATGAGCCGATGATAAAAAAAAAATCATTATTGCTTTTCGACTTTGCGGCCTGGCTAATGGGAGGCAGTTATCGTAGTAATGCTAGTAAGTCGAAACGCTCCTTATTATGTAGAAAAATCGTCTCTTATTTTTCGTTTAGAGAAGAACGTTGACTGCGCGAGGAATTTGTACCAGAGCTTTATCGTGTGTGATCGAAAAGATCTCTTGAACCGTTCCGAACGGATTATCTCTAATAGAAGCGTCTTTGATACCGTGGTTCGACTGTCGGATTGAAAGACTGTTTCTAACATAGATCGAAGTGTGAATAAGTAATTGAAACTCGCTAATTTGTATAAATATACTTATTTATTACAGTATGCTATAAAATATAAATTAAAATAGGAAATCCACGTTAACTGTTGCCGTTGACGATGACGTTGCTTTTGCTGGACTTCTTGGGATAGCCGTCGGGGTTCATCGTCTGCCATCGCCAGAAATCGGTACCTGTTAAATAAATAATTGTTTTGAATAGCGTGAAACGACACTTAATATTACAATTAGGCAACATTTCATTACTATCACTTAGAACTTCGAAATTATTTGTGTGTTCTAAATTAATTTATCGCTTACTGATGGTACAGGTGAACCATCAGTAACCATGAAAAGCGTCTTAAAAAGTCTTCATTTTCAGAGTTCTCCACAAAAAGCTTAAAGGTATGTGAAATCCGCTAATTAATGGTCTAAGCTCTAGAATTTCAAAGGTAAAGTTCACTTTCCCGCACTAGGCCTTAATTAAGGCTAAAAATTCTTGTGAAAACGGGTCTCCACGAAAGCATATCAATGGTAGAGACCCGCTCTCACCATTAGGACGTTCATATAATAATAGACTAATATATTGATATACTCACACATCTCCTCAATAGTGTACTTGCTGGACCATCCCAGCTCCTCTTTAGCGAGGAAGGCGTCGGCCCACATGGCAGTGATGTCGCCGAGCCGTCGCTCCACGTACTTGAGCGGTATCTTGGTGCCCGTCACCTTCTCGAACACTGTCACTAGCTCCTTCACCGACACGCCTTTACCGGTGCCCAGGTTGTATACCTAAAGAAATAGAATGATGCAAACTTTAAGAATTGAGACTACCATAAGAATTTGTTAATGTAGTAAGGCATTGGAATTTCGTAAGGTCGAATGGAAAAGGGAGACCGGAGACGGAGACCATTAGTCTTTGTACGACTTTCAGCCACCTTATTTTTGATTAAGGTTTTCGATATCAATCTTAATAGGTATTGAATTGTTTCTACTCTTTTATGTTTGGTTGGAAATTCTACGCACGATAAGGATACTCTTGGTCTTATATTTTATTGTAACATAGCACTTTCCCATCAGTTTCAAGATATCTTTCAAGATATCTTTCAAGATATAGATTTCGAACAGGTCAGTATGAGAAAGTTACGAAGTCGATTAAATTAATTCTTTCAATATTAAAGTAGTCATCATCAAGAATAATTTTGAATTTATGAATGACTAACCTTGAGTCCGACGTGGTTGTTGCTGAGCAGGTTAAGCGCGGCGACGTGGCCGCTCGCGAGGTCCATCACGTGGATGTAGTCTCGAATGCCTGCCAATAAACACAGCACGCATTTTATAAACCTTGTTTAATATCTATAAGATACTGCAGACTTTGAGAGCCGCAGTGGGTATTTATCGACATTGTTGAAAGAAATTGCTACGATATTAATTTTGTGTGTAGAATACGTTGTTTTGTGCTGTAACTAGCGTTTTATGCGTCTGACGTGAGCTATAATTGTGCCCCAAATATTAGTGTGGACACGACTTTTCTGAGCCCCCCAGGACTCCCTGTAGATCCGTCATAGGTCTTGTATACCATATATTGTAATTCTAAAATCTATTTATTCGTAAACTCTGCATTGAGGCGAAAACGAAACATAAGCGACAAGGAAGAGAAGTAGGTCATTCCACTGAATCAAAGATGGTCACGATTATCTCAGTTTACAATAAAGAATAAATAAATGAAGTGTCACGTCGATAATATGGAGATCTTTAGAGGACAGTTATGTTCAGCAGTGGACTTCCTGTGGCTAAAGAGAGAGATAAGTAAAGTGAGTGTACCAGTGCCGTCAGGAGTATGATAGTCGTTTCCGAAGACGGTGAGCACGGGTTTCTTGCCGAGCGCCACTTGCGCCATGAACGGCATAAGGTTGGTGAACTCCTTGGTCGGGTCCTCGCCGATCAGACCCGACGGATGAGCACCAACAGGGTTGAAGTACCGCAGTGAAATTATGTTCCATTTCTGTAAACAATGGCATGGCATAATTTTATTCAAGTTTACTGTATACTGTTTATAGTCAGTCTGACTTTATTCAATAAACAAAGTGAGTTCCAGACCAAAAACAAAATATAAATACTTAATAGTAATCAGGATTCCATGGTAGAGCAAAGTCCTCCTTCTTTCGCTCCTAGGATACGGTAACCAACAAATTAGAGTCTAAAATTGGTTACACATAAACTTATAATTGCTTAGGTAATAACACCCGCCATCCAGCACTAATAACATCTCAGGTGAATTGATGTAGGTACTAGGTACATACCAATTTGGTTAGTGTAATAAATAATAATACACCTACATCCCTATCACATTATCGGACGGAACATACAAAGCGAAATGTGGTTGTCCTGGGAGCACCTCTGCCTACCCCTTCTGGGAAAAACGTGTGAGTCTATGCATGTTTGTATAAATAATAAAACATTTTCTGCCTTCTCTAATTTCACATCTTTATTTTCAAGCAAGCTGTAGGAATATTAGCATTAAGATTATACGATATTTAGGCGTATTTCTCAATCGATAAGCTATAACACAGTTACGGAAATCGCGATCCTTGACATTCGCGGCAGTAGGCCAAGAGAACCGGTTGCAGCGTGTGACACCGTAGACGGATAAACCAAGTGATACACTCCGCGTGAGAAAACAAAACTAGATGAGTTCCTCTTTAACATTGCCAAGTTCACGGCTATTAATTAAATTACGTATGTATTACTCATAAGGAAATGTAAAGATTATCAGTAGGTATGCTGTAGTGATTTCCTTTAATCGATAGTAAGCGTGTAGGTGCCTACTGTTTATGTTTACATTCTTAATCAACATTTCTGGCTGTTAAATGCAAGTTTATTTGGTATGCGAAGTATTGTAAATAGTAACAAATACGAGTTTTTGAGGGTAAAGGTCATAATACCCTCCATGAGCAGAGCATTATACTGATTTATAATTTAATATGAAACAATACCTACGTTAATTAAAAAAATGCATCAGCAAATATAAATTTAATATTACAGTTGGTAGATCATTTTATAACAAGTTCAATATAATTGGTTTTCGTGTTCACAATAAATTAAAGCGACTAGGTGTGACTTGTCACCTGACCCATTCAAACCGGTATGTATCTCATCCGATCAGTAGGCTAAATTCCATTTCAATTCAATAGCTAAGTCGATTTATGATATTCTCATCTGCCTGCTGATTCTGTTTGTCCCAATTTGGTGATGTTTTTTAATATAATTAAATTAGTGAGGTATTTTTTTTATTGTATTGTATCAGCCCATATTCGTCCCACTGCTGGGCACGGGCCTACTCTAGAATCGACAGATCCATTGAGAGTGGTTAGGCCATATTACATATAGTCCACCACACTGGCCTAGTGCGGGTTGGCGGACTTACATACCGTAGAAATCCTTTAAAATCGCTACGGTATGCAGGTTTCCTCACGATGTCTTCCTTCACCGTTAAAGTGCGTGGTGATTGACTGTCAATACACCTTAAAGTATTATAATTAATTTTTATAATACTGCTGTTAATCGTTAAAATAAATTCTGTGTAGCCGTAAAGCCCATTGAAAGTTTTATTTTAATGCGGATGATATAATAATAGTCATCGACGGTGCTCGTAAACACGGGCGATATTAGTGCGACAATGGTCTTTGAAAATTGATAAAGAAAGTTAGTAAGATTGGGTCCACTCAATCTTCAATTAATCAACAAAAGAATTCCTATCGCACCATCTTTATTTGGAACTAAATTATTAGTTGGAACTAATGATGGTCTGCGCCGATAAAAACCGCAGTTATCGATAAAATAAGGCAAATAAATAACGCAAATCCGTTTCACATCGGTTTTCGTGAGATAAATTTACCACTGTAGAGCTGGCTTCCTACAACAAGGCTCCAAGCTTAATTTGTACATACTCAATTTATGTGAAGCCTAAAAGCAATTAAATTATAATATATACGCCCATAAAGTATGTAATTTGAAATATCCCAACACTTGAAAATATCTTGTTATGCGCGATACTCATAAGAAAACTGTTGTCTACTATGAGGAAATAATTTAATATATTTACTGCTCTATAAAATTTAACCTTTTCGACACATTGTTTGCAAACATACTATGTCGTTATTCACGTGGAATGAACAATACCTGCATTTATATATATTTAAGTAGTAATATAGTATTTATTTTAATGCACAGACAGCCGTAGCGCAGCGGTTAAGAAACTATTAAACTTTCAGGATTCGATGCTTAAAGTAAAGATTTTAAGGATGGGACAAAAAAAATCTTGTGGTTGCTGAGATCCACCACTCACTACATTGACGTGACTATGTACATAAGACTAGCCCAAAGGCTTATTTGCATATTTAATTCGATATTGTTGACCGAAGCTTAATTATATACTTTTCGTATGGCACTTACCTCGTCACGTACGACTAGTATTTATAAAAAACATGTCTCACCTCTTCAGCAGCGCTGAGATCCTTCAGCATCTCTTCGATAAAGTACTTGGTTCTTCCGTAGACATTGGTGATGTTTCCAGTGGGGTGGGTCTCTGTGATGGGCAAGTGGTCCGGCTCTCCGTATACAGTGCAAGACGATGAGAACACCAGCTGGTAGCAGTTGTGGGAACGCATTATCTGAAAGAAGGGAATGGTATGTGTAAAATGTAGGACTATTTTAGTCATTTTAGACGAGATTGCAATAAAGGTTATTAAGTACCTATACACTCTTTATACGGCTTTATGTTTGGTGTCATCTAACCCCAATTATCACATTCTGCTCGCGCATTAATTCTCCTAAGGAGGTATATCTATAATCCGATATCATAAATTACCGAAGATCGATTTCAGAAATCAAATCTTATTTAGAACGTTGCTTCTTTTGAGTATACATATGATTTTTATTTAAATTAGTTTCATCACGAGTTTTCCATATTAATCAATTAATTAATTACTAATTATATTATTATGCAGTGTTGGAGACAGGATGACCTTCAACCACAATATGAGTCAATTAAAATTATATAAAATTGACAAATTATGTGTCAAGTCACAATAAAAATATATACATAGTCTTAGTGACGCAGTTGGTTAGCCGTCGGCGGTGAAATTAAACACCGCGGGTTCGATTCACGCACCAGGACAAATATTTCTGTGACCATAAACTATTCGTGTTTGGTATGAGTGTTCGTGAGAACAAAAATCTTTCGTAGTTCCTGATATCCACGACATAAGACCTCGTATCTTCGTGTGGGGTAATTCCTATGAGTAGGTATGGTGGTATGGTGTTTACCTATGTACTTTAATTAAATAAACTAATTTACTTGTGGTAGGTCTCTCATATGCGAGAGGCCGTCTGGGTAGGCACCACCGCAATGTCTATTGCTCTCGCCAAACAGCAGTGTGAATGCACTGTTGTGTTCTGGTTTAAAAGACATTCTAGCCAGACTAACTACTGGACATATTGAGACTTAACATCTTATGTCTCAGAATGGCGTGCACAGGGGAATACCAAGCATTGCCTTGTAATTCATGCTGGTGTTTGGTTTTGCTACTGTCCAGGAGCGATCGTATCGCTTACTATCAGGTGAAAGGTATGCTCTTTTTGCCATTCATAACAATAAAAATAAAAGAGAAAATAATTTATCCTATGTACCTACCTAGCTAAAAAAATGATTGTTTTCAGCATTAACTGGAGCTGAAGCAATGCCCTGTGTCCGTTTTAATTTTATTAATGTCT
Organism: Deilephila elpenor; assembly: GCA_949752805.1. NCBI lineage: Eukaryota > Metazoa > Arthropoda > Insecta > Lepidoptera > Sphingidae > Deilephila > Deilephila elpenor. The sequence continues at coordinate 8,799,409 of OX457112.1, forward strand.
TTATGTCTCTACCACCTTATGGAAGTCGTATAACGTATTTTAGTTTCATTAAGCCGTTATATTTGGACATGGAACATAATTTTTTGCTTGACCCAAATAGATTGTGATTTTTTTATTTGATTCAAATATCACCTTATCTTGTGCATTTTATCAAAAACAGTTTTAACCAATTTTATCGAAAATATTTTTGTTTCTCAGTAAACAGTAGCGTGAAACTATGGACGAAAACCAGTACATACTTGGAATTTGAAAGAAATCGACTTTTCTGAAGTATTTTTTCACGAGAATTTTTTACCCACAAGAAGTCCCTTGTGGAACCCAGACTTGTGGAAACCCGAGAAATTTTTAATTTATACTTTAGAGAGCTTTTTTTTCTGTAAGAAGTCGGCTTCATTTTTTTTAAATATATTTCCTGTCGATAATGAAAATAGGGTAGTTACGCAAGATAACGTTTGTCTTTACCCCAACTCAAATACGCGCATTGTAGGGTACTGTGCGGTTTTTCCGGACCTACATACTAATGAGGAAAAATCTTGTATTTCTTACCTCCAATAAGTTAAGCATTCCCAGAAGATTGTTTTGATAGTAGAGCAATGGTTGCTGCATCGACTCGCCGACAGCTTTCAGGGCAGCGAAGTGTATCACGCAGTCCACTTGATGCTGGAAATCAGAAAACACTTTGAATTCAATTTAATATCTCAGTAATTAAATATATTTTTATGGTTGAGCGGTAATGCAGTCCTTGTATTTTTTCTATCGGTAATTTTACTAATAATTATGTACAAAATGATTGCACATACGATGTTATATTTGTGGATTGATCATCATTATCACCAAAATTTAATTTCCCAAAATAAATTACAAAATACCTTATCAAAAATGTCGTTAATCTGTGGTTTGTCCAATAAATCAGCTTTGTAAAATATGATTTTTTTTCCCGTGATATCTTCCGCCCTTTTAAGAGCTGGTGAGCCCGCTTCATCCTCCACGGAGTTGGCGAAGTTGTCTATGGCTATGACGTCATGTCCTGCCTCTAAGAGGTCCACTACGCAATGGCTGCCGATGTATCCAGCGCCCCCGGTAACCAATATTGTCTTGAATCGCGGCATTATTCTGCAAAGGTACCAAATATATTCTGATGTTATTTGAATATGCAAATTTTTTGGCACTAACGAATACGAGTTCTTTTTATACGCATGTTAATTTGGAGATTGGATGTAATCGGAATTTACTAAAAACTCAGTAATAATGATCCGTCAATTTCGTGGCCCTGTATTTATAAAAAAAATAAGAAAATATTAAACTAAATGCTTAGCTCCGTACACATAAGTAATTAATACTATATTTTAAGAAGCACTGTGGTAATATTCGATTGTAAGGAATTATATTCTCCAAGTCCCATGCTATTCATCAGAATCTTCACGAAACTTTGGGACCCATCTTACATAACAATGCTTCCAATAAAATAAAATATTATCATATCAGTTTAGAATAAGTCTAGATATTGCGTTTCATAGATCCTAATTACACAAAATTAATCTATTCAAGCATAATATTTAACTAAACGGCAGACTAGACCAATGGTATCAAGAAAGTTCTTTTAGAAAAATCTTCCTGTATTTTAGGCTACCTCTTATGTCGTTGCTAGACACATCATTAATCGCACCAAGTTTGGCATTGCTTCGCAAAGACAACTAAATAATAGACCATTAATTTTTCCAAAATGGTGACATCGAACTAGGGCTCCCAGTATTTTATATCTGACTGTAATGTAATATAGACAAAAATACAGGACAGTTAGAAAACTACTATAAGGAGATAGTAAAAACAAAATTCAGTTGTTTGCTGTTGAATTTGCAAAAAAGTATTTATTCGTAGAATTTATATTTTAGGTTCCATTTCTTCACATATACAGGGTATATCAAGACCGCGACCGAAAACGAAGTCAGGAGGTAGTATTAGTGATATCAAACACAATGCAAGTAAAAATTTTACAAAAAAAATCGACAATTTTTTATGTTATTTTTTACATATCGTCGTATTTGAGTGATTAAACATAGTTTTTCTAAAATAATGACGTACACCGCTTAATTTTTAAACACGCAATGGTACGTAAGAGTTTAAATTACTATTTTTGCATAAACTAGGTTTCTACCCCTCGAAAACGATGATTTTTAAAAAATTGTAAAAAAAAATCCGTCGCTTATTTTGCATGATTTTTAGTTGCATTGTGTCTGTAGCCGCTAAAACTACCACCAGGCTTCGTTTTCGGTCGCGGTCTTGATATACCCTGTATATTTTTCCAACAGTAAAAGCACAGTAAAAGTCCGAAGCCCCAAAAAAAATACTGTAATTTTTTAAAGATAAATACTTAGCGAGGTTGGCAGCCCTGTATTAAACGATTGGCTATCCTGATTTCGATCACGTGCTAAGTAAACCACGGATAGCTTCCTCAAGACTGTTAATGAGCAAATATTTGAATCTTCAATTCCATTGTTTAATTCATAATGATTGGTCAATAAAAGTACAACGATTCGTTTAAATCCTGGTCTTTATTTGGCAGCCGTATTCAAAGTAGGTAGCTAATGGACCTTGAGTAATTTTTATAACAGTTCTATGGAAAATAATGTTATTTTTTTTATTAATATTTCCCATGAAGTTTTTCCATATACAGTTCTACATTTACGGTTAACAATTCTTTCGCTAAAATAGACTAGACGTAGACTGTTGTTCTGTATTTTAATGACGCTGTCTCCAATTTCTTTCATTTCTTAAACTAGTTTACTTCTGCATTACTTTACATTCACCTAAAAACCTCACAATTATTATTTAGCTAAACACCAAAATACAAATATAATCAACATTTAACACAGATAGTAAATATGTAGTCCTCGGAATTTTGGTCGCGTATTTTTATTAATGCCATAGTGAGCAGACAAAAAATGAGGTCCTCTTCTAATATAACACATGTTTTGGTAGTTGACGAATAAGTAAAGATAACTGTGAGCAATTGACATCATTGTATGCCATTGAAATATTTAGAGACGGCCAATTCTAGTAATAACTTAAATATACGTAGCACATCGATTAGCATATATTCGTAATTTCTTGATATTAACCATCCAAATACCTATAGCGACTGGGCAGTGGGCATACACCGCGGGGTTATAAAAAAACAACAAAATTTTGTTCTGCTACAAAATAAACTAATTTGTTATATAAAATATTTGGTAATAAAAATACTTTACTATTAAAACAGTTTCTTGCATGCTTTCTGAAACAGGTGAATGCATCAATTACTCTGAAATTCATATCTGCGATGTATGTGGATTACGATAGGAAGTAAGTGATATAATCAAAATAACTTATCGATTTCAGACAGCCTCCGTAGCGCAGTTGGTTTGACGCCGCCTGTGAAACGAGAGGCCGCGGGTTCGATCCCCGCACCGAAACAATTATTTGTGTGATCCACAGGTATTTGTTTCGGGTCTGGGTGTTTGTGAGACCGAAAAGTCTCTCGTAGCTTCTGATACCCACGACACAAGACTCGATCTTAGTGTGGGGTCAGGACTATGTATGTGACTGTTGGGTGTATTTATTTATTTATTTATTTCATCATTACAGCTTCATGCGTGATATTATCTGTAAATAATGCACAAGTTTGCGTACAGATGTCACTGGATTATGAGTAGATGCAACATAACCGACAATTAGTTTGGTGTTGCTAAACGAACATCAAGGCGTTTCGCAACCACAGTTTAACGACAGAGGTCGTCATTTTGTCTACTCGCCTTTTACTGTACCCGCTAGTGGCCAACAACAGACCATAGGCTTGTGCCACCAACTAAAAGGGTCTTTATGATGTCTATAACTAAAATTACACTCTATTTTTCAAATACAATTTCATTAACTAAATGCGGGGTCATTACAGTGCTCATATCAACTCTTCTTTCTAATTGCATGGCACGACTTAATGACTATAATGCATCTAATAGTGAGTACAATGCAGTACAGATAGAAAACCCACGGACAAGAGATAACTACTCGTATGTCTGCTATAGATAGCTCTATCTCTTGCCAATTAACACGATTATGATAGCCTGTTTGAAGCCGGATACACAGGTTGAGCCTGAAGTGGACAATTATTTGTTTCCAACTCCGTCTATTTCTTTTTTCTTTCTGATTATTTTCGATGGGGGTTAAAGACAGGCTAGCGTCTCTAAGAGACTCGCCGAGTTCCACAGCTCGGTGTCGATTCTTTGCACGCCACTGTTGATCCTGGCTGACAATAGTTGCAGTGGTGGGTGTGTCGGCAGGAGTCTCTTAAGGCTGATCCTCAAAGGTGTCACGTTCGTGGTTCACTGTACACAATCATCTTTATCCGTGCCTATATGAGTATCCTATCACCATCTCAGACCGCTTAAGTCTGATGTCTCTCTGTCCGTGAGTCTATGAGATTAACGGATGGAATCATTTTAAAGCCACTATTCATTATCAGCCCGGAGTCAGGAATATATTATATCTGATATGGCGATAGACTCGCCCCCCTATCACATCATGCGAGGGAACATACAAGGTGAAATGTGGGTGTCCTGGTGGCGCCTCTGTCTACCCTTTCTGGGATAAAGAAATGAGTTTATATATGATCATTTTTCTTTTAAGGCTTATTTATCAAACAACAAGACTCGATATTTAAAAATACTCGTCCCTCGATGTCGAAGTCCTAGGTGTCATATAGGATTTTAGTTCATATCGTACCTACTTGTAATTGAATTTAATAAGATGTGATGACTAATGTAGTGACATTAAAAATCGTAACATCTGGTTGTTTTATGTACATCTTTAGCGTCTAGCGAATGCGGATCGCTTGCGGAAGCTATATAATGTCGAAATAATAGGAATTGTTATTTATGGGTTGCTAACAGAATATCAATTCTATGCTATGTAATATTTAAATTATTATACCTAAGTTTTAGATATTGCATAAAACCTAATTTTATTGAAACATAATATTTATTTAATATTATGCTTTTATTGAATTTATCTTGACTATAAACCTAAAATTCTAGTTTCACAATTAATTTTTCAGCATATTTCCTCAATGGTTATATGTGTGAGATACTTGAAATATAAAGGATACCAGAAATTAAGAGATCATTTAACCTACATAGACATCGGCAATATTAAATCTCCACCCAGAAGGAAGACTGGACAGACGACGTAATAAAGCTTATAGAATGATACTGGATCTAGGCTGCTTCCAACAGATCTCTATGGCAATCCTTGGATCTATGTTTAGCAACGGATTTTCTATGTCTGAAGATGACAAAGGTTCTGATAACTTTACATATTATACACATAAAAGTCGTATTTTCGCTACAATAATCGTATCGTAAATTACAGCAACATGACAATTACAAATATGTTATTAATCGTACATGATAATCACTAAACGTAAGAGCATCGGAATTCGGATATACTCGTATGTACAAAGAGGTTTTACGATATCAGAATTAATGTACTTCCCCGAGCTTCCATTAAAAGCTAAAGTTACTGTAATACGGTTTAAATATCACAAATATATTATATTTAGGAACTGGCTTTTGGACCATTTAAACACTATTGTATCTTGAAGCTGCTTGATTTCGAGAATTTATCCAACGTACTGTTGCATATTACGAATTAAACGGCTACTCATCCGCGTGGAATTACGAACTTAGATCGTGATTTTAAAAAACGTGATGAAATGATGGCATCGGAAATCCTCTTAATACACAATTACATCATCGTATTTGAAAAATATACTGTTCCTTGAATATTTCCTTGTATGGTTAATCACGCAAGATGGCTCGTAAAAAATGTCTTATTTACCTTATGTACCAATTATAACGATCCATCGCGTTGTAAGGAAATCTTCAATGAAGGCTGTAGAGTTTGAAACGGAATCTATTAATAGCGAACTTGATCAAACAATAATCAGTTTCAGATATGGTTATTTCAAACAATAAAATTATGAAATAATGTGCTGGCAGAATCAGGATTCCTTTAAGTAATTGACAAACAAATTTTTTGCCGTATATACCATAAACAATTTACTTTTCCAGACATGTATCTCGGTTTGAAAAAAGAACATTGAATTTGTGCATATTTTAATCTTTCAAATTGGAAAATCGTGTATTAATCTGTGAGTTATTTTTATACCATACCGTGTTATATAAATTGAAATTCTCATCCATGTATCGCTATAAAATAAAACACCAGGGCACCTATGGACAAGTTTACGAGCTAATTGCCATTCCCGCGCATGCAAACCTCGCCTTCCCGCGTTAGTTGTTTTCTTTTTGCGACATCCTGTTCGAGGATCGAGTTCAAACACCCCGAGCGTTCACCAGCCATAAGTTTAGTTACAGTTAATTCCCAATGACTAATTCTAACCTGCGCTTGTTAAATTGTCGTTCGTGGGAAAAGTGCCGCTACGTGCTTGTTTTAAACTTTTAACTTTGCATTACTTGAAATGGAATTATCGATGGTACGAATAATCACATACATGGGTAGTAGTTGCTTGGCCAGTTGATTCTTTAACGACACTGCAATTACCATCTTGTCTTGCCAGTAAAAAAATAAGTTTATCTGGATTTATTCTACGAGATAAATACGTAAGTCGTAATGGGTTAATAAAATTTGCAGATATTATGTTGAGTGTTGGGATGGTCGAAATTGCAACATCAAGTCCTCATAATCTTTGCATGTTACAAAATAATAACAAAAATATAAAATATGTGGCAGATAGACGACGATTTAAAATGTAGAGTTATTGAACAACATGATTCAGATGGAAATGAAATGCCTAGGCATTAAAGAAGAACAGATAGTGTAAGTATGTATATTGTTTTTACGGACACTAAAAATAGCCTTTAATTTGAAGATGACATTGTTTAATTAATGAAACAATGAAGATACAATTCATATCGAACTACTCGTGAAATTCTTACATGATCAAATGTAAGAATCTAATTTGGTGTTATCATTTTCACTGATTCTATATTTTCGCGCCCTAAATACGCATTACGCAGCAATTTATTTTCCTTTTGTTTCGATTGCATACTTTCGTCAACCTTTATTACAGAATTCTAAATGCATTTGCAATAAAACAATGATCAATTTCCTTTTGGTCCTTTATCTTCAATATTTGTGGGTATTTTCCTTTATGTTTTATTCCATTCCATACACTTCTTTGTACCTAAAGTAATTATGATCATACCTTAGACCGCATTTCAATTTCCTCAAAATTTTATGACACAAAAAGAACGCCGACATACAAATGAAGGATTGAAAGTCATGGAGCCAAAAATCACTGTTCAAGTCAATGATCTCTTAGTAAAGATGCCAAGTGCTAAGTGCTTACAGGGAACCCTTCAGGGACACGAAGACGCGACGACAAACAATAAAAAAATATGACACATGTGTTTTTAATATCCGTTTGGCTTACATTACCATACCGAAGTGTTCTAAAAACATAAAAAATGAATTTATGGACATGTTATAGAATCCTTGTATCATGTATGTTGTCTCTACCTGTGGCATTCTGATCGTTAGGCCTCTTGGTTTGGACAAAACATACACCAAATACCTAGCAATCAAAGAATTGCAATCAATCGACGCTTAAATACCGTTTAATACCTTGATTACAATGACGATTCCGTTGTTTTCAGTAAACGATTACCGGAAATTGATACGGACATCAAGTAAGTGAATAATAATTATTATACTCATTATTAAATGTAAAGATAGTATTTTTTGCTCCTTACATATCAGCTTGCCTATTGTGATAACAGAGTACATCATACTAATTAGAATGTCAAAATATATTTTAATGTCTGTAACAGAAGCTTTATTCATCCTGTCTTGAGATTCACGCTAATTCGATTGGGAATGTAGTGGAACTAGTGGATTATTTATAAATGATTTGCTGCCTCCAATATGCGGATGCATGGATTTCCTCTTAATAAAATGTCACAATTTGTGCCTTCTTCGCAATCTGGCATCGGATACCTCGCATTATAATAAAGGAGGTCGTCATCTGCTAGACAGCCATTCACACGACCCATAAGCCAACATTAAAATGGAAACATGTCATACTGACGATTTATCTTCTCCATACCGTTACTCCAGAATGTGCGATTAAAGAGACAATATTTATACCTACACTGATCAATAGCCGCTCCAATTTATAATTAACCTGATTTGTGTGAATTATGCCATCATCTCCGTAAAATATACCTGCTTTGAAAGGTCAGTAACGTTGATAACGGCAATAACTTTGCATTTTGTGATCATTGGGACGAATTATAATTAAAATCACAAAAGATTCCACATAAAAATTAAACGGGTAAAGATTGGAATGTATCTGTTATGCGTCATTATCGTGGAGTGTATCGTCTATGTAAGTGCAGGCTCTCATGGAATGATGCGAAGACGGAAAACCCATCAAACAATATAACTGTTTTCTAAGATCGAAATCTACCGTTGACTTTCACAAACGGAAAAAAATGTAAGTACACTCACCTCGGTTATTTGTTATTCCCATTAACTTGTCGTAAATGTCACTGACTACACACTATGTAATTTTTTATTGATTGGATAGAGGAGCACTCGGCGCGTGGAGGTCTGTGCGGATCGCACGCGCATCTGACACGGTGGCCGCGCCACGGCCGCGCGGCTGCCCGATGTCTCGCACGCGGCACCGCCTGCACGTCATCAATGTAGTTTGCAACCTGTTCACTGCCACTCACACCGAACTGCCGCGACTGCATTCAACGAAGGTTTTTTAATGTTTGTAACGGATGTGATTTCTACCGCACTCGCACGATCCATGTACTACTTGCAAGTAGAATTACTCATACCTAGATTTTCGATAGTTTTTTGGCATACGCTTGTAAATAATTATAGAAAGTTTCGTCTACTTCTATATCTTTGGCAACACATTTCGGGTTCGTAAAGTTCTCTAGGCTTAAGCCGATAATATTCTGATTAGTAATTTAAATTTCTCTACATGGCGTATGGTAGAGTTCAATAGAAAATAAATCTTTGCTATTTACTCTTGGAACTTTTAGTGACAACAATTATTAGTCAATCGATTCATGGAATTATTATTGATTTTGTTTTCCTTATATGCTAATTACTAATTTTCAAGAAATTCATTAGCTTTATCACTTTCAAAGTGTTTTATTTAGATAGAGCCGCTTCATCAAGTTGTATAGTCAGAATTTCTTTGAGATTAAGAACTACTTGGATTTCATTTAATTAATATTTGATCAAATTCATTGCCTATTCGAGACTAGCAAAATAGAAAAGCCATAATTTGATAAATAAATAAATAAATCATATAATATCAAGAACGGAACTGATATTCGTTTCGTTGTGAATTGTGTCTGCCGGCAGTGACCTCATAAGCATACGTACACTCGGCAGCTTACTTAGAAGTACCGTAACTTATCTTAAGCAGACCGAACAAATCGATAACGCCGGTGCGTGCGGTTCCGTTGACGAGAACTTGCACCGCAAACGAATCTACAGATTGCAGACGTGTCTATCTATATCAGCCCATATACGTCCCACTGCAGGGCACGGGCCTACTCTACAATCGAGAGAATCGATTGAGAGTGGTTAGGCCATATAGTCCACCACGCTGGTCTAGTGCGGGTTGGCGGACTTACATACCGTAGAAATTCTTTAAAATCGCTACGGTATGCAGGTTTCCTCACGATGTTTTCCTTCACCGTTAAAGTGCGTGGTGATTGACTATCAATACACACATAACTCCGAAAAGTCAGAGGTGTGCCCTGGGATTTGAACCCGCGACCACCACTGCAGACGTGTAGCACTTGCCTATAGAATTACTAATTGTACCTATAATATAACGACGGTGTACGCAGAAAAGTTAAATGCAAATGTTTTAGAGTACATATGAGTTGCAAATACTTGATTGGTTGCTTACATTGGCATCTAATATGATTTTTGGAAAGTGGTAGAGCTACGCAGTAGTAATGGGCTATAGCTGTAACAGGCCGAGTTGATCGGAGTTAAACCTCAGTACTACAGAAGAAATGTGAAACGACGGCTTTCCTGTCGTGTTTCGTTTGGTGGATAACATTGACGAGGTCCTTTACCTCTTTCCTTCTATAATTGTTCCTTCCCTATGCTTTCCCATTTTAAGAGGCTGTCAAGGCACCTGGCATCCAAGTGTTATACAAATTCAAGGGCGGTGAGCAGGTGAGCAGATACAGGCAATAGTGCATGAAATACTTTTCAATTTCTCGCTAATAAAAGCAGACAAGCTGTCGACCTAACCGAGTCATAAATGGTTATAATTACCGAATTGGCATTTCAGAAAAGGCATTAATTAGTTAAGTAATTAATAGAATTCGTAGGTACATAATTATTTGGAATATGATACTCGTATTTCATTTTAATTGATGGTAGATAAATGCAGTCCTTTTATGGTTTGTTTGTTTCTGATTGACGTCTTAGGTATAGTTCAAGATGGAGCCAAAGTGGTAGAGTCTTACTATAACTTGTGGTGATGATACCAATGTCTCACAAAGCATCAGTCTGCATTTTTACATCCATTATCAAAACTAACAACACATTTTCATACTTAGTGAGATTCGTTGGTCTTTCTGATCCGATATAAATACTTTTAGTTCACACAAACATTTCTATCGCTACGAGGGTGGAATCATCGCACCCGCAGCCTCTCATTCCAGCGCCAACTGCGCCAACGGCTATAATTATCGTTACATCTTTAACTGCAGCGTCGTAGTACAAATTGGAATGTTAATATTCAATACCAAGCAGACTTTCCGTTTCTTATTAGAACTCAAACCGTTATATACATAGATCCATTTGGACTTGATGATTGTTTAATGTCTCGTAGTGGTACCGTTGAATTAAATTAATGTTTTATCTCCAATAGAGAGCCCCGAAGGCTTAATTGTAATTGAATGAAGGCAATATAATAAGCGACAGGTATTAAAGTGGCACCAAAATAGAATAGTAACTACAATGTAATATTTTTTGTAACATCCCGTTCGATGAGCAAATACGATTGCTTGAGGCCAATCGTTTTTTCTTTGAAGGAAAAGGTTCCGAAGAATCAATCCAGACTTCCTTACTTAAATGTATGGATGTTTGTTATTCTTTCACGCAGAAACTACTGAATTGATTTTAATGAAATTTGGTATAGAGGTAGCTGACACACGTGGACTATCATATAGGCTACCTTTTGTCCCGAAAATTGTAGTGTTCATGTGGGAAAAGCAAGAAATTCAAATAAGTATTCATATTTGCTACACTTTTAAATTCAAAGGAATGGCACGGGACAGAATGGGTTATGACGGGACGGGAGGGAAAAAGAAGTATCGTGGATGGCAGTTTAAATATAAAACAGTTAGTACGCGAAATATGATGTTGATAACGAAAATAAGTGTCAAAACATCGCATTAAAAACACGGAAAGGAATAAATGAAAATAAAAGAAAATGGATCGAGTTGCTCAAGCAGTTTCGTCTTAGCGCATACCGAAGTTGTGTTGTATAATTATTACCACAGTCTTCCTAGAAACCGAACATTTAACAACGCAATTCATGATAATGTGATTTATAAAATGTGATGTTTCATTTTGCCTGTTTTGTGAATGAGGTAAACGATTTACTTTATTGTCACCATACTACCTGATATCTCAGAATCTAATCATACGCAGATATGGTTTACACGACTTTTAATTCAATTGTCGCAACCGTTTCATGTCATTATTGGAAGTGATTAGAGATTTTTTACCAATTAATTTGATTGCAATAACGCCTCATTAGATTCTTTTGGACTGAAATTTATTACTCAGCAGATGCTATCGTTATTGAGTGATGTAATTATTACTTCAATTTCCAAAAGGCAAGAAGTTTTCGCATTTTGTACGGAAACTGAGCTGAGATTTAAAAAAGACCTAACGTTAAAATGTATGAGGCATATTTTTATAATAAACTTTAAGATTCTTTTTGTATTACACATATGTTTTGTAGTTATATATATTAATAGGATGTTGAGTAGATAGTAGTTCCAGACGTGAAAGTGGAAGTAGCTGAAAAGGAGGAAAAGGGAGCAGCGACAGCGGAAGTGCAAGCGAAATCAAGGGGCAAAACGGAAACAGGATGTTCTTCCTTTCTTTTTTTATACCCGCTATTATACTGTAGCTATTGCTACATAGTAATTATATGGAGGATAAAATAAATCCTAAAACTACGTTAATTTGTTTTTTGCTGGTGGTAGGTCTCATAAATTTGAGAGGCTGTCTAGTGTCTGGGTAGGTACCACCGCAACCTCTATTTCTCCTGCCAAATAGCAGTGTAAATGTACTGTTGTGTTCCGGTTTGAAAGACATTAAAGTCAGGTATTGAAAGAATTGAGACTTAAAATCTTATGTCTCAGGATGGCGAGCGCAGTGAAGTGCCAAGAACTGCTTTGTGAGTCATGGTGTTGTTTGGTTTGGCTCGCAATTCAAGGCAATAAAAAGAAATCATTGTTAAAGAAATAAAGTAACATTTACAAGATGATGAAATCCAGAGAGAACCACAATATAGACCAACTACGCACCAGGATGTAATCAATTAAAATATACTTTAAAGCATGTGAGAGACAAAAGAGACTCAACCCATATTCTTCTTCGAAGGTAAAGAAAAGAAGAGGTTTTTTTAATAAAACAACAAATAATAAAACAATTTTATTCCTTCCTTTACTGTAACCAATGCAATTGAAAAATAAAATAAATTAAATTAAGAAACACAGTGAACCTCATCGCTTGCACCCTTGCGACTAAGCCAGTGGTTTCGCCTAACGGAAATAGGAACCAATTTTTCAAAAAAGTCAATAAATTTAAAATGGCGAAATGTGTGTCCTTCATCGCTTGCACCCTGCGAATCAGTCAGACATTTCAGCAATACCTAAACATTTAAATAAGTCAATCTTTGTCAATAATCACATTCCTTCACACAAACGTTGAAACATCATAAAATCTATGTGAAAATATAACATTTAATATTGCATGTATTAAGAAAATCTATATTGTCTTAAATTCTAATTATTGCTATTATTATTAGAAGGCAAGATTAACCTTTTGGTTTTGAGCTATTAAAAATAAAAAGTTTATTGAAAGGAAGTCGGTTGTGTCGATAGTCGTTTCGATAAAATCTTAAAACTACTGAATGTAATTACAATGCTCAATGGTTTTTCTTTTTTTTTTCACACAGGTAACACTGAATAAACAAGCATAGCGTAACTACTACAACAGATAATACTCGCAGACTAATCCGTCTGTGATAATACTCATTATTCTTAAGTAGATAAAGATACTGTCCGAGGATTAAATGTAACAATTAAAAATTTATCACAAATATTTGGCAAATAAGGGCTTTAGGAACTACTTCAAACATATAACATGCGTGTCTTATGTAATTAACATTACAACTAGTCAATCTTATACTAACGAAAATGATAACTTTGGTCGTTGTGCCATTTTTTTAAGGATTTCAGGGTTTTACTATTTTTTTTATATTTTTTCTTTTTTTATTATGCAGGTGATGCCGTCGCCATTTATATTGTCGGTGTCAGTTGATCAGGCTTAGATAGCGCGTACTGAAAAATAAAAACAAATACTTTGTTTCTACAAATCACAACAAAAATCCTTGATCCCCATTAAACCTCAACCAGAAACCCGAAGATATTCGTTTTACTGGCCTGAAGGAGTACTAATATTCGTCTGCACCAACGGTAATTCGTTACTTTACTTATTATACGTTATTTTTAAAACGTTTATTTAAATACAATGCATTCACGAATGCGAGACTAATGCACGTCCTTGGGTGTAATCTGCATCACGACCTCTTACTTAGGACTTATGACTCATCGTATTTCTCAAGCTGATATAATCGACGTTTTCCTTATTTATGTTTTTTAATGTTTAAAATCATTGCAGGACAGATAAAATTATTATAAAAGTTCTTACAGCGAGCTAATTAGTTTTCTTAGCATCCTTGGACTCCTCCTTGGGCTGTCCCTTGCCGAGCAGCTTGGCGAGCGAGTCCCAGATCCCGCCGAGGAACAGCGCGCAGAACAGGTTCTCGAACGGCACGAAGGGATCGTGGATGCCGAGCAGGATCGATGACAGCTGAGGGTAAAGAGGTTCCGTATATACGTAATAATAATACGTAGTTCTTAAAAGTGCATTAGGTAATAAAACAGTAACTTTAGACTTATTATTTTTACCAGTGACAAGCCATCGGCAAACCAAGAAACCATCAATGCAATTTAAACATTATTTTGCTCAAAGATTTTATTCGTCATGTCATATCCGCATTATTTAATTGCCTTGTATGAAGTGGGACACTCAGATAAAATAATAAGGGTGATCAGTTACTATTTCCTTTTAAAAATATCATACCTTAAAGTAGACGAAGAAGATGACAATGCCGAAGTAGACAAGGGCGTGCGGCGCAGAGATGAGATCGGTCTTCTTGTCCAGAACGAAGATAACGGACGCCACCAGGGATGCTTTGGTGTAGCTGGAAATACAATGAGAAATCAATATGTTTCTTTTTCAGATAATCCTAATTCCTCACTATGTTATAAGTATTGTGTCATGAATATCAGAAAGTTTGATGAACTTTTCGGTCCCAAAACAACAAGGCCCAAGTTTTAAAAAGAGAGCTATAGAAACTCATGAAGGATAAACTGTAACTCAAAAATGTGTAGGGATATTATCGATTAGAAAATTCTAGAACCAAAGCCTAAACTTTGAGTAGTCTACATTTTTGCATCAGGTATTTTGACATTTTGCCAGACATGCCCGAAACGGCCTCATTCTAAAAGAAGATTAAAACACTTTTGTAAAACCATCGATAAATACATCTTCGCTGATACTGAATTATAACTAAATGTCGCCTGTCTCGGGGCCCGTGAAATAAATCTGGCATAATGCCACGACGGACAGTGATTTTTTTAATCAACCAAATACCATAAAATGTGGCAGTGAGATTGAAAATAATATATTGTACGTCAGGTTCAGTCATTCTTTCGTCTCGTTGACCTACTGACAGAACAATGGAGTTTTAAATCTCGTATTCCTGGGTTCGATTTCATCAGACAGCAGAATCTTTTAAAAGTGATAATTGTTGATTCGAACAACGAAAGTTGCGAAATCATGAGCTAATCTTTTCCACAACATTAACATCAGCCGTGGTTTTTTAGATTGAGATGTATAAGAAATTAGTTTAAGAAAGCTAAATAAAACTAAATAGATTTAATTTAAGAAAACATGACTTGACCTGGATATGTTTATTTATTTATGGCATTAGACAGACGATCGTTTGTAAAAACACAAACTGAACCATTAGAACATGCAACTACTACTCAGAAGGGCAAGTTCATATTAGACACTCTAAACTACGAGTACCTACTCTCTGTTTACACGCAACATACAACCGGATTGTGATATCTTCACTAAGAGAGAGACAGATGCGTCTCATTTATCCTTATTTAAAGACCAACATCTTTGATGTATGAACCAAAGAAAGAAGCTATCAAGAAAGAATCATCAAGAAGCATCGAGAGAGAAGCTATCTTCTTTACAGTGTCTCTCCAACTAGTAAAGGTTGGCAGTCAGCTCCGCATATTTCACTCTGTCTTTTGCCAGGTGGAAGAGCTCCGAAGCACTCGCGATCCCCGTCCATTCCCGGATGTTACGCAACCAGGAGAAGCTATAAAAGAAAGTATACTCACAAGCTGGGCTGCATGGTTTCCATCGCAGTGGGGGTCCATGCACCGCGGATCAGTCGCTCCACCAGCTTGGTGAAGCCAGCGCCGTTACCCTTTAGGGTACCTGGAAAGCGATAGAAAAATATTAATCATGTTATTATCAGTTAGACATCAGTCGACAGACGTCTGGTTTTGGGCACAATCCTCTTTAAAACTTTACGAATGTTAACTGCTCTGATCTATGCCTGATCAGTTAGATAGATACACTAATAAAGTTTATGTTTAATGAGAAGGAAATTGTCGTTACACCAGTCTTTTGAATTATGACAGTGTGTCCCATCACAACTCGAAGTGCATTCTTTCAGCGAATAGTGTAAAGAGCATCTAAATACAATGAACTTACCGACAATAATCATAATGACATAAGCGTTAGGATAGAGCTTGGCGGCGTGGCTGACTCCATCGTACACTTTCTTGGCGCGGTAAATCTCCTTCATGGCAGAAGCGACGACCTTCACCGGCAAGAACTTCGCCACTTTATACCCCACGTCGAACGGTGTGTAGAAAACGATGTACCTGAAAAGTGAAGTACCGGCTTTAAGAGGACAATGCTCTGGAGATTTCCGTAGTACGCAATTATTTACCAGAGTTCATAAATAATTATGGGAATCGTTATTTATATTTGATTCTCAATCATTGGTAAAAAATAGTCCATGAAGAGGTTTAGCTGTAGTAAGAACAATTTACATTTATTCATATAAATGAAACCAATTTGTCGTTGAAAATTTCGGTTAAATTAAAACAAATTAATTTTATTTATGTGATATCGTACGTACTAATGATTATGTGATAACTACACATTTAGAAACCATATTGGCAGAGTAATATATTCGCATTAAAGCAAATAACTAAAAAAGTATTTTATCGTTTACCTTATTGCTGTGTCATCTGAACTACGTACATTCTATCATTCACAATAAATCAGTCAGGTTAAATGTTTGTACAGTGATATACGCGAGTTTTGACCTAGGTTTTACGTAGATAAGGTCTGTGGCTATCTACTCAATTACATAAATATATGAAACATATGTACATTTTTAGTTTAGATGATTAATGAGAGTTAACCTATACCTACAATAACGTCAAAGATATGTATGTGAACTCTACCAAACGGCCGGCGTGGTAGAGTCGTGATTAAAAGAGGAATTGCCGAAAACGCCGAAGTCGGGTAGAAAGCCGTTCGTATAAAAGATATAAGCCAAGTCGTTTTGCAACATACATAAATAAAATCTCATGTTGCGCCTGTGGCCTTTACTTTTCTATACCATGAACTATGTCCAAGTGACCACCATTTTGAATGCCGCTTTACAAACATTACAAATTAATTGAGATTTTGTACGCCTCGGTCTTAATTTGGGTGTCTTATACATGAAATTTTATTTTGTATCAATACAGAGTTCAATGACCTACGTTAAAAATACTGTTTAGGGTTTTTTGGCACGTTATCGAGGGTTAGGTACCTAGTTCATTGATAAAATATAAAGAATGAAGAACTGCATCGAATAAGTATTACAAATTTATTTTTTGCCAGCATGTGTTATCATCATTTACCTAAATAATTTAAGTAAATATGTGGAAAACGGATAAACACAAACTGAACTAAACACGCGACATTGTTCAATTTGGCAGATTTTAACATCGTGAACGATGGTCGTATCCGTGCGTATAGTCAATGTTTTTAAAGGTCATAAATATTTATTACCATGTATACCAATATAGGTATTATTACCAAGTAACAGTTCCGATGACTAGCTGCGGCGTGTTCTTGAGCGGGGCCAGTATGGGCTCTCCCAGCAAGCCGTTGACCACCATGCCGCCCGCGAAGATCACCAGCATCGTGGACAGCCAGCATGACAGCGGGTGCTTGCGGGAGAACGCTTGTGCTCCTGTACACATATACGTATGTTATTATGAACAATAAATACTGATTGAAATAAAACTATTTTATACGGATTTTATCGCGATATGGTTTAATTTTTACATTTTTTAACTTCCCGACGTTTCGATTACTTTACAGCTTTCGTGGTCACGGGGCGGACCATATCGCGATAAAATCCGTATAAAATAGTTTTATTTCAATGTGTAACATTCGCGTAAATCTAAGAAACCATTAAATAAATACTGAGCCAACAAGGATACCTGTTAATAAGCCACATGCTGCAGTACCTACCATCTGAGCTGGGATACAAAGTATTTTTTATGAATGGCCCAAGCGTCTTTGAGTCTTCGATCGAACTTCATACAGCCTTGACTCGGTCATCTGTTCACCTGGTAGGTGGACATCCACCTCCATCCACCTATTTGGCCTGCCCACTGCTATTTGACCTTGCTCCAAATGAGCAATTGTATCGAATGTGCACAACGTAATTGACTCGGGAATTTTGCAAACCGCAACTCTACCTGCGGCTCTGCTTTTATTGCAATTACAATTGTTTGCCGTACAGTTATTTAAATATTTTAAAAATCATGTTTTTCATAAAAATATGAACTTTTCGGGGAATAGCCACATTTTTTTCCAGAACACTGAATAAAAAGAAGCTAAATTAGTTTATTATTGTCTGAAAACAATTAGCTTAACACTTGATTAAAAATAATAATATCGATCATCAACCGATGTCATTAAAATGCCGAGAATACTGTTTATTTACCTAATAGAATACACAACCATGTTGTGAACACATTTTTTTTTTAAAAGGATTATCTAAAATGCACATTTTGGATCCTTTCTATTTAGATGGTGAATTTTTGATGATAATAATTTATGGTAATCATCAATGAAACATAAAAGGACGCACAAAGTAATTGATGACGTCACGGCCATTAAAAGTGTGCAAAAACATGATGTTCATAACAGGATCTGCCTCTACCTGATAACCATATTTAAAATAATAATTGGTGCCTAATTTTACAACCTATTTCAATGATGTATTGACCTACGACGCTTAAAGCGCAAGTTTTCTAACGATGTTTCAATTTATCATTAAAGAGGGAAAATGAACTAGGTAAGAAATAAGTACATACTTCGAAAATCAGTGATACGCTTTTTATATAGAGACATATTTGCGGGCTGATGGCCATAGGGCCATCAGCCCGCAAACTATCTCTGTGCATAAGTATACTTTGAACTCGCGTGGTCTTTCTAGTGAGCACGTGGCGTCTAGTTTTTATCAGAGGTTGATGAAAGTGAATGAAACGAAAGTAATATGTCAGGATCGAGCATAGTGGCGATCCATAGTCTCTGCCAAGCCCTATGGGATACAGGCGTGACGATAACGTATGTATTCCAATTTCCACCCCGTTCCATTATTAAAGTTTTAATTAGAAGATATTAAGTGAAATAACATTCGGCGTGTGAATAACGGTACCAAACATAATAATAAACATTCAATTTTTTTTTGTGGACGAGACAACATTACATTCCTTCGAGTAAGATATTCATAAAATTGTTAAAATAATAGTATTTTGTATGACGTATACATTGCGGATTTAGATTAGTAATTTCAACTTAGACTCATGTGGCTCGTTGGTCTAGGGGTATGATTCTCGCTTCGGGTGCGAGAGGTCCCGGGTTCAAATCCCGGACGAGCCCGTACAAACCACCTTTTTTTGTATTTGTATATTTTATTCATAATGGTTTTTGATATTTTTGAGAACTTTCTGGATTTTTAGAAGACTTCCAATTGGAACAAATGTGCAAAGCTTTTTATATCGATACGAATGTATTTTTCCAAAACAGCGCCATCTATGCAACTGATTGAAAATTACGTAGGCAGAGTCCTAATCAAATAACACAAACGGTTTACCACTTTCATTAAGACCGTATCTAACTTTATAACCTCGCCAATAAACATTAATTTTATATTAAAGTATATTCTAGAAAATAATTAGCGCTTAGTATCCAATTCGGAACGAGATAATAACGATAACGAGCTGAATCAATATTGATATCACAGTGCATAGTATCGTATCTTATATCTAAACAATGCCGAAAATACGTCAAAGAAAAGGAAAATTGTATTGCAAAATAACATGCACAAAATAGTTATGAGCGTTTTTCAGATGTCGGAGTATATTTTTTTAGTTCAGCATCAGATATTATTACAACCGTGGCTGCTGGTGCCGCAGGGAACAATCTATTTTTAACTCTAATAGGTGTCTTTTATTTTAGCATATTTCGAGCTACAAATTACCTTTCACCGTGATTTAATGACCGCAGGATGCGGAAGTGTGACGTCCGTGGACATTTTTGGCGGGCGTTATTTAAAAATAAATATAATATTACACTCACCGGCTCCCAAATCCTCCCTGACTGCAAGAGCGCATAATAGAGAATGCGCTATATCGAAATACGGGTACATTTTTAACTTAATGACCTGGTTGGCCAGGTCCAAAAATGCTTCGGGATCCATCGTGCTGCTTTTTGTGTATTCCAAGTGTTTTTAAATAAATTATGGCACAACTTAACACCGACAATAACTCGACACGATGACGCGCGGCCGCGACTATCCGCGGGCGATGTAGCCGCGAGACTGGGATGAATGCTCTATACAGCCGATTGTGTATTTTTCGATTATTTTGGTCGTTGCGGGTGGACCACGTGTATTGTGAATTTTTACAAGTATAATAATAAGACAATCGCTGGTTTTCTTTTTTTTTCTTTTAAAATGAAATTTATTTTTTTAGTGATATTCAAACGCCTTTCAATTCATATTGCAATTTAGACTCAATCCAGTAAGTTTCCGTAGTGTAGCGGTTATCACGTGTGCTTCACACGCACAAGGTCCCCGGTTCGATCCCGGGCGGAAACAGTGACTTAGACTTTTTGGATTTACCATTTTTTTTTAAATAAAACTATTGTTTTAGTTTTGATTCGTATATTAGCAACACATTTACCAAATAAATTAATCGTAAAGAATATAACTAAAGTCAAAACGCTTATTAGGGTAGTAGCTTATGTTAAATAGGAAAAGCTTGAATCAATTCAGTCTTTTATTTTGTTCGATTCGTACACAGCCAAATCTTTGGGAAATAGAGCGTGGGACAATAATTTCATTGGGATGCACGCATTTTGTAAACAAAAAATGCCAGCGAATTAAACACAAGCCTTGGCGTTCTCGAGCCTTTCGAGTTCAAAATGCTTATAAATAAATACATGATACAATAACCTAAGAATTTCATAGGAAATCATTGCAACTAGAATATTGTTGGAAAATAGAAACAATTAATTGCTAATGCGGCTTATAAACATTACACGAAGCAGCATTCATTAATCACTTACAAATAAAATTAAGGATTGAGGAAAATTCTCGGTCTTATACATCGATTTATAAATAAAATAAATTTACATACGAATTTCAATATTTGTAACAAAATAAACACTAATTACTGTATTAACTAGAGCAAATCTTAAATTAATAGATTGAAAAAAAAACACATATTACACTTATATGAAAGTACATATGAAAATATGTTTTAGCTGCCATTTATCAAACAGAAAAATATTTCATATAAAATACACAATTGCATTTACTTTATTACTTTTTTTAGAATTAATGTCCTCAATATATTATATTATAATGGAGTTATTTTATACACTGCACCCAATTTCAAGTAATAAATATATTCAAAAAATTTCAAAGCCTCAACAAGTCAAATATTATAAAATTAAAAATAATTAAATTAATCATCCGATAATAAATAGCGTAAAATAATAATTTTCATTGAGTATTTTAGTAAAAAAAATATAGGAACATGATATATTTAACACTGGTGAATTAAATGAGATTTTAGAGCTTAAAGATAGCGAATAGCGCATAATTGTAATGCTTAAAATTACTATGTGACGGACACCAGTCTTATACACTATTCCATAAGAGTTATACAAATTAGTGCTTGTCCGCATGAAGCGAATAAAACATACATAAAAATAAATGAAATAATAAAAACAGATGAAAATAAATAAATAAATACACCCAACAGTCACATACATAGTTCTGACCCCACACTAAGATCGAGTCTTGTGTCGTGGGTATCAGGAACTACGAGAGAATTTTCGGTCTCACAAACACCCCGACCCGAAACAAATACCTGTCAATCACACAAATATTTGTCTCGGTGCGGGGATCGAACCCGCGGCCCCACGTTTCACAGTCGGCGTTCAACCAACTGCGCCACAGAGGCTGTCGAAATATGCGAATTAATAACCGTTATACCCACATAAGGTACAATTATAAAGGTAAATTATAAATACGTCGCCACCAATCAAGATATGTAGATGGACAGCAAAATGAGTTATATCGGTATCATGACTCACGAATTAGAAATAGCATACTTCATTATTTTTATATAGGAAGTCCATATTATCCAAATTTTAAACGGACAAGAATTATAATATAACTAAATAATATTTTATAATCTTTCCAAAATGACCGTTATCATTTGGAATTCGCTTCATGTGTACAAGTCTTTATTAAATTCGAAATCAGTATATAGCGTTCAGATCGAATAGCTTAGGCGTGTAGATATTTTACAGTATAAATGTATAAAAAGATATTGATTTCTCCTCACATATCCAACACACGACAAAGATATGACCGATTTATGTAAATTCGTACAATTAATTCCTTGATAGTAGAATCTTGTATTCCTGAAAAAGAAAAACGAAAAACATGAGTTTGTGAGAAGAATACAAAAATATTAAATTGTACTTCATATCCAAAAGTATTTAAGCTAAGTAAACGAATAATCGTTATATCACAAGCCAAATTACTTTTTATCAAGCCAAAAATACATTTTAATTAAAACTGAACATAAATAGGAAATCAGCATAGAAAAAAATATATATTCAATAATAAACACAGAAAAAATACACACGAGCACAAAATAGCACACGCCGCAGTCAACGTGTTACAATGTCAACGAAATTCCTATTTACCTTTTCAATTAAAAAGAGTTGTTGGCAGACGCAATCCTCGCTATAGGCACGTCAGTTTCCCGCCTTTCGTTTTGGATCCCTGGCACAAAAAAAAACAAAATGAAAACAACGTACATTAACAATTTACTTTTGAATAATAGCTACTATAATAAAAACTCCATGCTACCACAGATGCTACATCATGCCAATTCACTTTCAAAAATGCGTTTGGTGTTGCCACTTACAAAAATATATCAAATCCTTTACCATTATAATATTTAAGTTCATGCCGCATTGCCTATATACGGTTTCTAGCGAAAGGGTATATTTATGAAATGTATTTATTATAGGTGTACTAGAAATCATTATATTTTAAGACCTTTACTTAATCATAATAAAATACTTTTAAATATTAATATAGTGCGTTGGGGTAACACCGTGATAGTAGTTCGTAGGGATAAGCACGTTCTTACCCCTTCTATCTTTGTATTATGGTGTTACCCCAACACATGCTACATTTCATGAATTCTTTGACATTTATACCTATAAGAAGATTTCAGTACAATATACCCATTTAGAAGCACAACGTTGAGTCAAAAAGTATGGAATCACTCAAGGGTAAAGAAAGATCAAAATTATCGAGTTTATGACTTGCAAAATATGAAGTATTTTGAAAGTGATCCTACTGCTTTTTGCTAGTTGCAGTGAAATGTGGAAATAACTCGACAATTTCGTTGCAAACTTACCCCTATTTTCATACATCTAATTGGACTACATATCGATAGCATAACTAACAAATTTCAATAAAGCATGGTATAGTTTTCACAAGAATACCTTTAGTTTTGCTCGGCACACTGTTAACCGTTCTGCCATTAGCTGAAAATGAAAAACACGTTAATACCAGCAACATACCATTTTTCTGTACTTGAAAAATTTCTTTGTACAAGACCAAAGCTTTTTCCTACCAATTTTCTCATTCTTTGGCGTGCGTGGGACGTTCTCCGATGTTTCATGTTGTATGAAATTGAGAGATTCCTGTTGTGGCGTGGAGAATTCTTGGTTTGTTTCAACTTCATTGTTTTGTGTAGATTTTTCTGGAGTGGAGGTGTCATTTTTTATGGGCGAGAAGGATGTGCCGTTTTTTCTGGGTGTTTCTGGTGTCCTTGGTTCGGAGTGCTGCGTTTCTGGTGTTTGTGGCTCGGAGTTTTGTGTTTCTGGCGTTTGTGGCTCGGAGTTTTGTGTTTCTGGGGTTTGTGGCTCGGAGTTTTGTGTTTCTGGGGTTTGTGGCTCGGAGTTTTGTGTTTCTGGGGTTTGTGGCTCGGAGTGTTGTGTGTCGTTGTAT
The DNA here is from genome assembly GCA_949752805.1 of Deilephila elpenor. Classification (NCBI taxonomy): domain Eukaryota; kingdom Metazoa; phylum Arthropoda; class Insecta; order Lepidoptera; family Sphingidae; genus Deilephila; species Deilephila elpenor. The sequence goes on from OX457112.1 coordinate 8,823,527, forward strand.
GTTGCATCTTGGTCCGACTCCACTGTGAATTCCGATTCGTCACTCTTTGGGTTCGTCACTGTTGTTAACTGAAATTGTGAAATATTTACAAATTAGTATTTTTTACAACATATTCAGGTAAGCCTATACATATAATAATTTATAACTGATCGATGTATGTACATGGAAGATAAATGAGAAAAAATAACATGGGGGTATGTATTAACGTAATAGAACCCAAAACAATGTTTTTTAGAATTTTTGACTGTTTGTGCGGTTGTGCGCGATGAACTCATCAACGGCTTAACGGATTTCGATAAAATTTGGTATTAACACTATAGTCTATCTAAACTAACAGGTTCCATTTGACGTTTCATACTTTTAACGTAAATAACTTTGTGCAGACGTAACCCACACAATTTCAATAACACTTTCCGTAAATCCATGGAATTATGAAGCTATTCTTATTTTATCACTAGACTTACAATCCATAATCACTAAATTTAAACTAGAATCCTTTAAATAAAGCAAAATAACCATTTTAAACAACATATTTTTTTTCTAGACGTCATTACAAAGTCACCTCGTTAGGTCTTTTACCGGTAGAGTCGAGACTATTCAAACGCATTTGTATACGCATCATCGGTAAAAATATTTAAATAATCGAGCAGATATAAAACAGTTGTGTTTTAATTTTTAAAAATACTGAACTTGCAGCTAATAATAGGTATGCTGTCAACGAACATACATCAATAAATAATGAAATAATAATATTAATATAAATTAATTTATTATTAAATAATAGATTTGGATATTACAATGGAAATGAAGGCAGTATTGTAGGATACGACACACATAGTGAGGAGGTTCCTCACTTTGGAGTATATGTATTGTATTGTATGTATGTATCATGTGTTCATAAGCATGTGCGTGATGTAGACTGGACTCAAAAAGTGTCTGCACCCGGGTGAAGCCGGGCCGAGCCGCTAGTTATAAACAAATCACTCCTTTTGTTCCTAAATAGTAAAGTGACTTATGCAATTGTTGATGTCTCATTAGAATAAAAATGTTCATGAAGAAATAAACGAAATGATGTAAACTGAAAATATAAACTGTAATCGATTAAGAAATACAAACAAATATTATCGATATCTCTATATAATCGGATATTGTAAGAACCGATTTATTTGACAGCATCCCTATTTCCCAATGTCAAATGGAACTTCTTAGTTTAGATAGGCTACTTTTATCCCGAAAAAAATAGTGTTCCCGTGGGATGGGGAAGGGATTCCGATATTTTGTTACTTTTTTATACTCAAAGGGATGGGATGGGACTGGATTACATGCCTTGAGTTAGAATGAGACGGGACGGCTGGGATTTCTTTGTCCAGAGAGATTGACAGGGTTATCTCGTTCTGTGAAGAGAATACTTGAAATTCCGTATATCAATTAACATTATCTCATTCTCATAATATTGTAAAATAGTTTTCTAAACATAGCACGTCATTATCATCCAAACGAAACGTGATAAGGGGATGTATCACTGCATTCATGAACTCTGATGATTCATGAAACATAATAACGTTGCGTGTTCTACCGTCTGTATCATGGCGAATGCTCTGAGGAATTGTTCAATTTAATCCCCTCCTCTCCTTTCCTTAACAGAACCACGCGTGCTGGCTTGCGGAGCCATAGCTTGACTGTTCAATCCATTTCGGCGCGAACCAAAAGGTTCTCTAATTCTTTTTTCTGCCGTACAGTCAAGCTGTGGAACGGTTTGCCATCGCACGTGTTCCCTCCTTCCTATAATCCTGAGTCCTTCCGCCGTAGCGTGAAGAGGCATCTCAGCGGGCCGGCATGATTGTATCGAATGGTATGAGACTACCGTTTGATACCATTCGATACTCTATCTGGACGGCATTAGCACTTACCATCAGGTGCAATGCAGTCACTATGCCGTGCCAGGTTAAAAAAAAAAAAAAAAAAAAAAACGTGTTCCTCATTATTACCAACCGTATACAGGATGATGCAGATATTGTAGACACAATCGAAACTATATATCTAATATCGTGACATCATTTCTTACACTACAAAAATATTAAATATTATTTATTTTTTACGTATATTATATTTATACAGACAAATGACAGCGCATAATCTCATCCACAAGTTGATTTCGCCGATGATTGCTTATCATTACGTACACTGCTTCCCACTTAGATTAATGCACAGAGTAAGTATTAGTAATAAGAAGAGACTAGAGACTCACGGTGAAGCTGGAGTCCTCGTCGGAGTCAGCGTCTAAGTCGACCATCATCCTCTCGATGAGTCGCTCCATAGTGTTCTCCGCGCCGCCCGCCGCCGGACTCGCCGCCTCGCGCCCGCGCTTACTGCGCTTCACTACCTGACAACATGCAATATAGTATTATTACATACATACATACATACATAAACTCACGCCTTTATCCCCGAAGGGGTAGGCAGAGGCGCCACCAGGACACCCACATTTCGCCTTGTATGTTTCGTCCCACGATGTGATAGGGGGCGAGCCTATCGCCATATCGGGCACAAATTCCTGACTCCGGACTGATAATGAATAGAAAATTCTAATATCACTTTGCCCGACCCGGGACTCGAACCCGAGACCTCAGCTTTGTAACCGTACCGTAATACAACTACGCCACCGAGGCCGTCACCGAGGCCGTCACCGAGGTAGTATTATTTATTTGATAAATTATATATCTTGGATATCGACAACGATGACAAAAAGGGGCAATCGTATCTTCTAATTATTATTTTTCTAGGGTTTCACATCTACGTAGTACATCGGAAAGATAATTCCTTGAGCAGTTACAGACTTTATTCCTTTGCAGTAAATATTGATAACAAAGGATCCTCAAAAACAAACATGTTATTTTTAAAGCTCTTTGTATTTAATCTAAAAATATGAATACGTTCATATTTGTAACAATCGACAAAAACTACCAAATGGCCAAACTAATAAATGTCCAATCAAAAAACAAATCCAAAATTACTCACAAAAACCTCATCATTATTGCTCAAGCTAGTAGTATTATTGTTGGCTAGGTGGTTCGAGTTGCGGAAACACATAGTGAACTGAAAGAGCGCGTGCAGTCGCTGGTGCCACGGCTCCTCCACCCGCCCGGTACTGGTGCGCGCGCGCATCAGACGGTTGCCTTGGTACTTGAGCGTGCGGAGGTAACGACGCTTGCTTTGGATGAATATCACCTGGGGAACAAAGGGATTGTGAATCATAGTATTACTGTTAATTCAAAAGTATGCATGTTGATACGTCCATCTTTATTGCAATAAAAGGTCCATTATCCATAGGAATTACATAGATAATAAAGTTTATGTGCTACGGGACGTTTTAATTTGAATGGAATTATGTCCAATGTGTAAGGCCAAGTCTAACTTGGATGTGTATAAGTGACGATAAAGATATTGTAATTTTGAAAGAAGACTTCTTTCTTTCTTTTTTTTTCTAGTGTAATTCTCGAAATAAATATTAGTTTACTAATTGTTTCATAGGGACCAGTCTGGACATTAGGCACGAAGCATGAATTATTTAATTTGAAAGATAGACGCTATATTAATTTTATCCAGGGCGCCAATAGTAAAGCAGGGATAACAATAACAATAAAATGATACAATTTCTTACCACATCTGCAGATCTTAACGGAGGTTTCCCCATGATCAGGTTGGCGAGTGATATCGATTCCCTCGTCACACGGAGTATTATCAGCAGCGTGAGGAAAAACACCCACGGCAATGGACGGACCAGCTCCGGTTGCGGCCTTTCATCCTGATCCACTATAATGAAAGTATTGCACTCTAGTTGAAAAATATATTGTAAAATATATATTTATTTTACCAATCATTATCATCTTCATCCACAGAAAGTTCACTGTACTTAGACATCCCCCCTCCCCCCCAAAGATTCCAATTCTATTAGAAGATCTGTTAGGAGCAGTGTCCACGGTATGCTGGCGTAGGATTTGTTGGGGCCCTGCCTCGGCCGCAACATCCGCAGCGTGCCGAGCTGAAACGCCAGTGACACTGACACACCCCTCTCGGCCTCCCCCGGAGTACCGAAAGGAACGCTTAAAATCTTTCCTGTCGGCACAAATAAAAGCTGCTGCACCTAGCGATTTTCTACAACCTATATCTTGATATGGTTCTAGGTATCCAGGTTGTCTGTTCTACGCTAGCCATTTTATTGTCTCTAGTTGCGAACTAGAAGCAACCAACTCTTCAAAAACCCTCGTAACAAGCTTATCAGAGTTCTGAACAATTAATCATTAAATTACCTTAGATAAGGTATCTTTCATAAGGTATCATCTGATAATACTATGATCCAACGAAGATGATTCATGTCACTATGTCATTGCCTTGTGCTGCACTAGATTGCGTTGCAACTGACGTATATTCAAGGACATACGTTTTTTGTTGTTTTATGAACAAAAATATAAGGGTTCTGATATACAGGGTATATCAAGACTGCAACCGAAAACAAAGTCAGGTGGTATTATTAGTAACTTCAGACACAATGCACATAAAAATTTCGCAATAGATAATTGTTTTTTTTTATGTAGTTGTTTTACTGATCGTCTAAATTGGGTGATAAATGCATAGTATTCTTACAATAATAATGTACAACTTTTTACTTTTAAAGACGCAATGGTACACAAGGATTTAAATTAGTATTTACGCAAAAAGTAGATATTTACCACCCTAAAACAATATTTAAAAAATTGCATTGTGTCTGTAACCACTAAAACTACTAATTGGCTTCGTTTTCGGTCGCAATCTTATATACCCCGTATTATTTTTTCCGACGAAATCTCAATGTTGTTTCGTGCGTCATACAACACTTTAAGCATTAAAAATGCATTAATATATATGATCATAACAGCCCATGGGTTCAAGATCACAGCGTGACTCTACCACTTGTATTATTTGCATAATTGCATATTATGGTGTCGTGGCATAGGTTTAATGGTCGTTGTAAAACTATACAAAGCGTTTAAATCTTATTTGAATTACTTTGTATGATGCATGGGACACGTCACACTTGATAGAACATTGCTAGTGGTATGTTCGTATACGTCTGGACTGTGACCACTGTACATAGTAGTTAAGAACCTGCCAAATTGATCCATGTGTCACGTTTCGGGTTTATTCTCTGTATACCCAGATACAATCAGGCTACTGCCATTGTGTCGACCGGCGAGAAATAATCATCTCTCTACGGTGGATATTCAATCTGGACTGCGCTGCACTTACAACAAGTACATTGCAGTCACATTTTTCTGCCAGTATTTATATTTCTAAACAGCTTTATGTGTCTGAAGACGTTTTGTCTTTCGGATTATCAGAAATCTCAAAGTACTCCCATCAACCACATTACTTTGTTAGTCACAAAATATTGTAGAAACTGTACCCTTTAAAAAAACTTTAGTGAGTGACATTGGCGTTGCAGACGTCTACCTGACTGCTTACCATCAGGCAGCCTGTATGCTTGTTCCTAAGTGGCATATAAAAAAAATAGTTACTTACGCGGCGGCGGCACGGCCCACCTGGCGCACTTCTCCACCACCCACAGCGCCCGGTCGAGGTACCGGAGCGCCGTCTGCCCCGCGCGGTAGCTGGCCGCGCGCTCCGCCAGCCCCTGCAGCAGCTCGCCCGCCACGCTCACCAGCTCCATTACTGGAAGAGACAAGTGCGTATGTACTAACGGAAGCCAGGGGGGACGAGACGCGAAAATTAAGTTGGGACATTCCATTCTAATTAAATTAAAAAATATTTCGTAGGCATGAAATAACTTTTAGGCTGTTTTGTTAGTCTTAGTGGAGAACGTATGGGTATGTCGAAGACATCGGCCTAGGAATCCGGCGCGCGGTGACTATATCCGCACCACACAAACCTGGATTCCTTAACCTGACAAATCCACCAAAACCCGTCGGTAGCTATATTTGCGCATATTAGAGTCACCTGCCTGCTAGCGAGACACGCCCTTTATTACTCCCTATGCAGTTTATAGACTCAGGACCTTAAAACGTCTCGGACTAAAGGAGCGCACTTTCATTTTCCACCCCCAACGACTTTGTTCGTGCATCAGTTTGTGACCACGTTTGGTTCGAGTTTGGTTACTTTGGCTTCGAGTGCCTCCGCTATTCTAGGAGCCATTTTAAATAAGGACATGGGGCTCTTAAAGTGCGCCAAGCGACTCCGGAATTCCCACTTAATTGTCCTTTACAACAGGTAGCGGAACCTCCAGTGGAATTCTGATTTCCCTATGCCCTAAACAGACTCCAAAACTGACAAAATGTTGTGAGTTTTCCGGCATTCCCGAAAGGGTGGATGATGGGAGAATAGTCATTTTTGGGCTTCAGGCGACATCCAGTTCCGACAAGCCGAGCTATTCATTTTGTAGGCGAGACTAAACACAACGCACCACTAGCGCTTAAAACTTATATTTGCTTATGTAGAATTAATTAGTGTACGAATCGTTTACATAATATTAATGACAGTAGGTACATCCGGATGAGACCGCTGCACATTAGGACTAATGAGCTTCTTGTAAAGACTTAGTGACGTGTTAATTGCCACTTTAATAAGTATGCTAGGCATCAAAAATACTAAGGTATTATTATTTTACTTTCACAAAAACAATTTTAATTCTTTTTGTACTGTCTTGCTCTAAATATTTTTGTTCTTTTTCTGTAATATTGTAAGTAATGGGTTAAGACACTGGCTGTAAAACAGGAAGCGATCTTTCTGTGCTACAAGTATTTCATTCAAATCTCGGAGTTGTGAGCCCAAAAAGTCTCGCCGTTTCTGATAATCATGATACAAGAATTGTGTGTGTTACAGGATAACTTGTGTGAATGTTGGGTGTATTGATTTAAATATAGCTCTTCCGAACAATTAACATCGTTCAAATTAACCCGGTGTCCAATTATCTAGCGAACGTGTCTCGCGTGACAAACGCGTCGCGTTCAACGTCCAAACGCATCGATAAATAACCACCACCATTACGTTTATCTACTAGATAGTTGACCTGATTATTATCAAATTACAATTTATGAATCAATCATTTTCCTTTGAGAACCTAAGAATACAATTTTGTATAGCCTATTCAGCTAAATCCGAATAAACTCGCAACAATATTCATCTAATAACGAAGTCAGCAAAGAATATCCTAATGTCGACTTATTTAATAATAGTATCAACTCTTACAAACGACAAATTCACTATATCCTCAAAGATTCACATCCCATAAACCGCACATCATGATATTATTTAGTTAACGTTAATTGCTACTCTATCTATTACCTTATTTAACTCTGTAGTGTGTAGCTTTACTTGTTAATTACTTTTTGGAACACATGTTTTGGGTTATAATTATTGTCCAATAATATGTATAATATTACGTATGAAGCTTACATGATTGTAACCTGTTTTGTGTTTAATAAAATAAATAAAAAATAAATTCATGCCAGTTGGCTCACCCTCTTCGGTTGACTCTGATTTTCCCGACATTAGGATTTAGCTGAATACACCATACCACAAAAAAAAATTCTATATGTTAGAGATATTTGAGTGTGAAGTTAAGACCTTTCTAAGTTAGGTGTATTGTTTATGTTAGAAAGATAAATTACAATGCACCTGGTGAGTGCACAGATAGAGTATCCATGAGATAACACAATTACGCCAGCTTGGTCAAAGCCGGATACACATAGAATGAACCCGGAACGCGGCACACTTGCGCGGGTCACTATGCCTTTGTGTATGGTGGTTCCTATCAATAGTGAAGTATGTATATTTAATCGTGGCGCCTGGCTTGCTTTGCCGCCGAAGATTTTTTGTCGGAAAATCTAGCGAGAGGTTTTGTGGCAACATTTCAGAATTCTGTAAAGTCTTTCAATGCCTGTTAAGCCAGCTAGGTAAATTAAGGTCTAATCTCAATCGATTTAAATCTGGTTTTTGAGGAAGGCAGATTACTTCATTATGCTAATAATTAATATTGGACATATTATAATGTACGTGTTTTAAGTCGTTTGTCGCAGCATTGTCTTCAGCCGTAAGGCATTAACTGCAGAAATTAAATGTATTCCAAGGATATTTTAGGTGTGGTTTGCCTATAATCGCCATACTTAGCGGACGGATCGGTGAACGGAGGTTATAAATCGCGTTGATGCCTCTGCTGACTGTCACAAGTTAAAAGTTTATGATGTATCTTTTACTCTCGTTCAGCTAACAAAATTCACAACAGGAAAATTCACCCTGAACCTCACTAAATGTTGGCAGAGTCCCTTACAACCACTCACAAAGTTTTCTTATTGTTTCATTGGGTTCAGTTTGTTTATATCTATGTCATATTTCGCTATGTATCCTGCAGACTTTCTCAAAATGTTCTTTGTCGTAAAATTAACTATATTTATCCTTTGTTACTGTTAGCGACCACCATACACAAAATATACACTGCGCGGCGTAGTGAGCCACACAATTAGTGTTTTAGTTTCCGGGTTCAGTCTGTACGTCCGGTTTCACTATCGTGCCAATACAAAAATATGCATATTACGGCAAAATCATTGCGCCAACCACACGTTGCGTGAACCTGCGTGTTATCATTATAAAAAATGTACTTCGGAATTTGACATACTGAGGCCTGTTCCACAACGTGCCCGGCGAGTGAACGCGTGAACATACACGCATCACGCATACAATGTTCAATGAAGCAAAAATATTAATTTATTTGTTAATTCTTTACTAGCGATCCGATCCGACTTCGCTCGGGTGCAGATATATTTTAGCGGGGAAACCGTTTTTGCAACATTTTTCATGCAAGCTCCGGTCCTATTGATCATAGCGTGATGTTATATAGCCATAGAATTCTTCGAAATGGGCTATCCAACTCTAAATAAATGTTTAATTCGAACATGTTCCCGAGCTTCGCGCGTTGAAACAAACTAACTCTTCAGCTTAATAGCTCCTTGTGGCACACGCAACATTCATGAGTCACTCAAGCACTTGTTTCAATGCGGGAGGCGAACCCGCAGCCTCTTTTCACAGCTTGCCTCATAACCAACGGCGCTATGGAGCTGTCTAAAGTATATACATATGTATATTACGATGATATACCAATATAAGCTCTGTTATTTTTTACATTTATTTTTTCAATCAATATTTTCGGGTCGTCACTGTAATTATAATTTAATTATTGTTATTTGCCTAAAGAAATAATTTCCTTTCGGAAATGTTTTATGAAAGTTATAACTCGAAACTATGAAATGCGTTATAAAATTGATTACTTACAAATTATGTTTTAATTGCATTTAATGATTCTACTAAATAATGCATAAGTATTTACTGTTAAAAATATTTTTGTATCAGAAATATAATTAAAATAATTTCGTGTTAATTGCATTCCAAATAAATAAATAAATTAAACCTATTTCTACATAAATATAAAAACAGATTACCTTAGCAATGTAACAATCGAACAACACAACTATAACTCACAATTATCACTCACACAGTGCAAAAATGCAATGTTATCTCAACACGGAGTTTCATACAACGGTAACAAGTGCAGGATCCAAAGTGAATACATGTTGACTTCTTAATAACTCGGTGATAATAAACAGAGGCATGGTTCATAGGTCATTGCAATCATAGGCAGATACTGTGAGGCCAGCAAGACAAATATCCAATATCTAATTACTAAATAATAAGTATAAGGTACTCATTTTAATTAGTGTTGTCTAATAAAGATAATTGGCTATTTATGTTTTGACTTAAATGTAAACAAGTGATTCCGATTGAGGAATACGGTGGTTGACTGAATTTTATTGTTTTTCAAACGAGGGAATTTCTCAAAATGGCGCATAAAAATGATTTTATAAATCCATGGAAAAAAATAAGTTGAGTATTTATCAAGTAATTTAAAAGAATTGAAAATATAGATTGTGACTATATTTTCAATACTTCTACTTAAATTTATTTTCAAATAATGACAGAACAGGGCAGACCTTCTTCAGACTAGAGAAAAATAGAATATTGTAATTTTTGGACTTAGTTTTCTTTCTGCTTAGTATAATAATGTAGTTAATTCTATAAATCCATATGTTACAATTAATTGGATGTAAAATATTTTATTGAAACATAACTTGGCACAGACCAGTGACTAATGGTAACAAATCTATACCAGATAATTGAAAAGTAATCAAGTAAATGATTGTCTTGAATATTTTAACACAAACAAAATACTATATATATTTAAAAAACATATTCAGCTATTTATATTGTAACACACTGCTTTCTATTCAATATTGATAAATCATAAGCAGCAGACCGGGCTCTGTGGTGTACCTTGGGAGAGGCCTATGTCCAGCAGTGGATTGCAACGGGCTGATGATGATCATAAATATGAAATTATAGACAAAATAATATATTAATTAAATGTCCTTGGGATGTAGAAAGTGAAACGAATAAAAATTAAGTGCAAGAATTGGGTTAAGAATCCACTACCATGCATACACAGCCATTTGAATATTAGTAACTATGATAACATTTTAAAACATTATTTTATCTATTAATGTAAACTGTTTTTTTTAATTAACAATACTAAAACAAAGTAATAAACAATTATTACAATTATGTTAAAAAAAGCTGACTGACTGGTTTTGTATTCTTCTCTAGTCAATATAAAACAAATAATTGGTATCCTGAAAAAAAAAAAACACTTTAACAATTAACTTCGAATGTTGTGGGCGGTCTTTTATATCGCCTCCGTCTGTTGAGACTTGAGAGCCAACCCATATCAATTGTTATTACTTTCATTTAAAGTAAAATCAAAGTATCACATCATGGAACGGAACACACAAGGCGAAATGTGGGTGTCCTGGCGGCGCCTCTGCCTACCCCCTTCGGGGATAAAGGCGTAAGTTTATGTATGTATGTATGTACTTTCATTTAATCAACAAAAATGTATCTCAACTCCATTCATATTTGCGTAATTGTTATTACTTTAAAACTATATTGGTTTATTAATTCGATAATGTTTTTCGATTAGCGGCGAGCCATGAGCGGCACGATAACAATAGCTTCTCTCCAACTTATCAATTATTGCTTTATTGATGTTATTCATCGAAGTCACAGTATCTCAAAGTATACCTATAAAATGAAAAGTACTTACCTTCTTATAATACCTTTTCTGTCTTGTCACCTTTTTAATAATTGCTTATAATCTTGAATTTATAGAAGTTCTATTGGTATTTCTAAAGCGGAATTAGCCGGCAATGCCTGGAAACAGGAAAACATAAAACTTGTCAAGTAAAAGTTCGACGTGACTGATGAGTATGACATTTGTCAAAGATGAAAGAAGTGTCATTGTTGATTGTACCTGAAGGTCATGCGTTTGGTTACTACTGAAGTATTTGTAATAATTCGAATATATTTAAATATAAACTAATGACAGCTCGAAAACTGAATAAATCATGAAAACGTTCGTTCAGTGTTAGAAGATATTATACAGATGTTTATGGGATTTAAATAAACCTTATCATGTTTATTTTTTATCCTTTCGTCATTGTTTTGACGTTATGTTATTACATAATTCTAGGAACCATAGCCAGTTATAGAGATGCGAATAAATGAAACGGACAACACACTCGTGCACATGCTTTTCGTTTTAATACTATAATATATTATTCCTTTATTAGGTATGATTCAGACTTTTTAAATGGTCCATATCGGACTCTAGGTCCATTTTAGGGGGAATATAATATGAGAGTACCTACAATGCCTAGTAATGTCATTATAACATATTTCATTTATAATGGTTCGTTTTCTATTTTTTCATGTGTTTAATAAATATTTAACCATTATACAATCAAATGTATATGCGCGTGAGCACATAGAGGAGTCGCGCCGCGGCGAGGCGCGCGCGCGCGCGGGGCGCATCGTAGTGGGAGCAGCACGGCATGACAGCGTGATGACATTAGCCCTCGGACATTTGAGTTATGATTCGAGTCGACATTGCAAAGGCACGCAATAGATTTAGATGTCTCACATTAAATATCTAGGGATTCCTTGATATTCATATTATTATTATTCTCATCGTGACCACATATGATGTTCCTCCACCGTTCCTCGATCTAGATGGGATATATCTTATTGCAGTAAATCGTGACTCAGCATGTATGGGCAGGCTTGTTCGTGGTGGTACCACTGTCTCACAAGAGATCGACGTGAAGCGCTAGTTTTGCTGTCGTGTTTCATTCCATGAGTGAGATTGCCGGATGCCCAATACCCATTTCCTCTTAACATCCTTTACTTCCCGCTTCCCTCCCGATTTGATAGGCCGGCAACACATCTGACCTGACCTGTTTGCTCGCTTTTCTAGTCACTCGATAAATAGAAAAAGTGGGACTATAGCGTTTTAAGTAACATAAAGGACGCCTGCCATTTACTTCTAGTGTCTGATTTTTAAATGTTACTGGGATTATGGACCTTTTTGTTTAATTTTCACTGCAATTTTACAAGAATATTGCATCGTAAAGTTTGAAACAACCATTCAATATATTTATTAATTTGTCTAATAATAATGACGATGTACAACAAGCATAAGCGATTAAATGTAGGTCTGTTATTTTTATCTGAATATTGTAGTCATATTTTTTTGTTATACTTTTACCTAGTTAATTTTTATCTCAATTATTTTGCATGTAAACTAATTTTATTAAATATTGATTGGTAAATAAATCCGAAATAACAAATCATTCTTATAGTTCTACATCATATTGTAGGACAAAGTTACCCGAATTGAATGTTTGTTTTAAAACAGCATTGTCTTGTTAAATGCATTAAAATATTAGCGAAATAGCTGTGTATTGATTATTGTGTTCTGACTTCGGGCTATCTCTAGCCTCTTGCAAGTAACAACATGGCGTCATAAATGGCGGCCAAATTCGCGATGGTTGGTTCACGCGCGTTTCTAGTGATTTAATTTAAGAATAAGATTTTTTAAAACTTAATAACATATTTCTTTGGTGCTTCATGTCTCATATAAATAAAACCCATGTATAGACCATGCTTAAATTAAAATCCATGTCATAAAATGTAGGCCTGATGGAATCCCTCGAAGACTCAAATTGTTATTCTTTGAGTGACAATTTTTCATTGTACCAGCGGTATATGCGAAGCTTCAACGTGGTAGACCACCTCGTAGATGACACGAACCACCGTGAAGCTTGTGAGCCGCCGTCCAGCGATTCACAACAAAGCTCTGGGAGCCGAGGTAACATTGATTTGATCGTGGCCCAAGTTGACGTCACAGATAAACATTGTGAAACAGCTGAGACCGAATGCAATTTAATAAATTTAGCCACATATGACAACGTTCTTGAGAAAAACTTTAGCTTAGACACAGATTTAGTTGCGAAAATCGACTCGTGCAACTCGTTGGCGGCATTGTCGCACGAAAATTCATCGGCGACTGTCGACCGCAGCCTTCTGCGGGACAAATTTAGCCACACCGACGTGCATGTGTCGTCCGAGGAGTCTAAGGCGGAGACGTGCACACAGCCCGTGTTCATAACCTCCACGATGGAGAACAGCAACAACGCGGTGGATAGCGTGCCGCTGTTCCGTGACGTCAGACCCTCGGAAAGCGTCTTTAAGCTACCAACCAGTGAGTTATCTTTCAATGGCACTATAAAACACGTAAAGAAGTTGAAGCCTATAGTGGATCCAATAACTGCATTAAGTTCTAGCACTGGTCTCGTATCGCTGGATGAGAAGTCGACAGAAGCATATACGAGTAGTAGCGAAGGCGAGGAAATTAAATGTGATTTGAAAAATATTGACATATCAAATGATACAAATACATTTAATAGAAATGAAAAGACTTCTGAGAGTACTGGCGACTCTCAGTATGACGAATTTAGTAGCAAGAAGAATATAGCTAATGATGATGGAGCAGCCAAGTGGAATTTTGATCAGAGCTACTCATCACTTGAAGCGTCCTTTGACAGTGGAGTGAGGTCTCCGGACATGTTTTCTGATGAAGATGAAGAAGAGGAGGCACCAGTTCCAGAATCTGAGCCTTTTTGGGATTTTCTCAAAGATTATGAAGCTTATGATAAGAGGAAAGTGAAAAAGATGGAGGTTTGTGTTAACATTTCTTTAATATTTAAGAACATACCTAATTCACACTATAGTTGATCAGCAGTAATACTTGAGTATTAAACAATTTGAATTAAAATTCCTCATCTTCACCATTTACTGCTATATAAATTAAAATAACTAAAATTTTGCCCAAGGAAAATCATGCTATGTTTACAAATTGATCATGTTATACATTATCCCGTAATCTGTGCAGAATTAGGTATGTGCCAACACAACACATCATGGTTTTTGGATGCCCTTTGAAAATATATAATATCTTTTGAATAGTTTCAAGTGTATCATATAACCTGAAAATCTGCATTCTTCAACACTGGAAATGATATATACATTGATTTTATTTCAAAAAAATGCATGATTATTCAACTACATGTAGAATATAAATTTGTTGTAGATTACAATGTAAGCAAATTTTTAAACAAGCACTTTTGCTTCTTTAGCAATTTAGAAACTCCAGTGTTACTGAAACATTAGCTTATTGTTTTAATTAAATGCCGCTTTTAATTCTATGTTATTTGTAACATAATCATGATCTTATAAGTGTTTTAACATTACTAGTTTACAAAAAAGTAGTGTATATTTATTCAATTTATTTAACTGTACTGCTATGAAATAAGCAAATTTAACAATAATGTTATTATGAAATCTTTTTAATAACATAATTTATGTAGGTCATGTTGTAAGATAAATATTTAAATCACCAAGAAACTGTTGCTGGTAATTATTTTAATTAGCAACTGTAATGACCCAATTGCACAAAAAAGCTACAATTAGGTATCCAACACAATTAATATTAGAGTGCATAGTTTTTCATATAGTCTTTGTTTATCAAGCAAAAGTACAATTTTCTTTTGATTTCTATTCCTATAAGGATTTTTTTATGTAATAACATATTTTCCAATAGGAAACCCTGCAAGGAGTTTTACCGCCTCCGTCTGTTACAATCCTACGAACGGATGTCACAGAAATGTTAAAGAAATACTACTGTTTCCTACCATTATTTAACGAAGGCGAAAAGGTTACGACACCAGAAGTGAACCCCACAACTCCGAAGAAATTAGTATCCTTTGTGGAAATACCTGAACCAGTGCCTTTGCCAAATTTTGATAGAGAAGGTTTAGCTTGTGGTACCTCTGAAAGTGAAAAGGATTCGAAAATAGGAGTGCAATTGAATACTAGCAGTGAATTGAATACAAGTGACAAGAGTATAGAGTTAAAAGTGAATACAGAGACCGAAGCTGCGGAAAAATCGTGGCCTGAGTTGTTGAAATGCAGATGCTTCGATGTATAGTGAGTATTTGTATTGTTTATGTTTTATTTGCAATGATAAGATTAGGTAATTTATGAAATAACTAATTGTTTAGTAATGTGCATTAAATAATCAATGGAGATAAGAAATATTTGTATATAATTTAGTGGATGTATATGGGTTAGGGATATTGAGGGTGTAACATAGTTTTCTAACCAGTTTGTTACGGTAGTGGTTACTGAACCATATAACTTTTTCCTTCACACACGTGCTAACTAAGACCTGTATCTATGAAGGGGTAAGCAGAGATGTTGCTAGTGGCATCACACTTTAGCTTATTTCCCTCTTAATATTAAAACTCCAGTCATGTTCATTAACTTTAATTGTGGAACTCTTTCTACCTCTTTAAGGACGTGATTCCATTAGGCAAGTCTTCTCATGCAAGCATGACGTCACATTTGAGTACTTGTTGCATACATTGGAAACATGTTTTTGAGAGTGTGCAAATTGCATGGAAGTTTACAACACACTTGAATACAAGTGGATACATTCAAAATTGAGTTGGAAATCATGGGTGGAAGACATGCTGCTGTGGTTGGTGCTGCTTGCCGAATTAAAGTTTCTCGTGCCCTCACTTAACAGCCATTATATTTCGATCATTTGTACAGTGAAAGACACCATGTTACTCGTTCGCAATTCGAAACGAGCAACTTAACCGTGCGCGTTCAATTTGGGCGTCACTTGAATAAAAACGTATAAGTTGAAACTATCCACATGCAAGTTGCAGCTTGTATGCAGGTTTGTTCAAGTTGCATGCAATTTTCAAGTACATACAAGTTGCAACTTGCCTCACGGAATCGCGCCTTCATTTTTGATTAATTTTGTTTTAAACAAAAGCCGATGTTACTTAAATATTCCCCAAGCTTTAGGATTTGGTGTAAATTCTTTAGGTGCAACTGTTAATCCTGGCAGACTGTAATATACGCCTTTCTACATATTGACATATTAAGTTGTTCAAAATAATTGAAATAAATAATAATTTCAGCTACAACGTGACGAAATATTCCGAGAGGTTTGAGTTGCTCGCGCTGCGATATGGAGAGAGGTACGTCGGTGCGGAGACCGACACGAGCGTCAACGTGCACTCCGGAGGACTGCAGTCACCCAGCAGCGCTAGTAAACGAAAAGCAATGCGGTTGAAGTAAGCATACATTGTAGGACTAGAAGTTGCTTTTACAAAATGCCGAGCATAATGATTTAATCTTCATGTGGAGGGAGGATGATGTATGATGTATCTAACTAACTCATGGGTGCATTTATGAAATGCTAATGTTATCAAAAAATCCTTTTTTCCAATCTAGTTTTTATTACACCGGAAAGCTCTCGGATCTTATTAAGTTGCATATCAAATTATTTGATATTTAACTTTTGATAAAGCCATAAGCGATAGACCGACCTCTTAGCCAAATCTCAATAAAACACACACACACACACACACACACAAATAATACACCCTGTTACATAAATGAGTTGTATTGCACACAGGATGGCTCAAGCGAAGTCCCCGGGGCGGCGCCTGTCGCACCTGGCGCGGCGGCGGCAGGCGTTCTGCAGCGCCGCCACCATCAGCGAGAAGGCAAACACATCCGCTCCCAAAATGGTCCTAATTGATAAGAAGTAAGTATCCATTGAGCTCATTTCATTTTTATAGATTTGTAATTTAAAATGGAAGCCTATTGTGTAGTACATAGCTTTATTGTTTAAGTATGAACGATTGTTATAAATTATGTTGACATTTGACACCTTATTAAAGCCTAATCATTAGTCAGAAAACAGTACTCAGTATTATAACCTGTCAGAAATATCTGTGAACCTAGCTGGAATGCGGTTCACATTTCATTTTTTTGTGTTCGCTATCTACTATGTTATTTTACATTAAAAACGTTTTGAGATGGATGCGAATTCTATTTTTTATTCTTTTTTCCATTTTAATTCATTTTGTTTAACCTATATTTTGAATTTGCTGAACTTATGTTCCAATGACGTCAATTATTCAGGTCCACAGATATTTCCGACGGGTAATACGCCCTAATATATTTCTACTGAGTACTATACTTGATTATGTATGTATGTGAACGATCATCAAGGAATGGTTGGAAATGTAATATGTATGTCAGGAAATGGCATGCGAGTGTACTGAATAAAAAGTATGTATGCGGAAATAGTTAATTTGAATATTTTTTAATGTTAGTAACTTTTGCTTTGCGATGCATATATCGTACATTGTAATCGTATCGTAATCACTTGTGTGGTTTAGAGCATCCATGTTCCTTCATTTTATATGCTACTTCGCCTATAACTTATTATGATGTTACGCTATAGTCTAAACAGCAGGTTACTGGCCAATCCAGTATGAAAATATTCAAGTCATCCCTAAGAATCTGACACGCATTAACGTCTGTTTTTTCAAACACTATCAACTGCAACCGATGTGACAACTTAACAAATTTGGATGAATATATTTCTGTCATTAATTATTAACACTCATATTATTATGACAATTCCAAGTAATGATCAAGGCCACTTCGTGGTAATTTGTGTTCAATTAGACAAATAGGCACGTTTAGCCAGCTCGTGTGGCATAATGCATTGTTGCAAAAATTCCTTGCACAGTACATTAGTTAACATCTAGTGTTGTATTACATGTTCAGCTGAATTCATTGTTTTTAATTGCAAATACTCTTATTTAATACAATCTTTACTAAAATCTGATCCATGTTCTTATAATTAATTTTGACTATTCATACCAATCTAATTCACGAAATGTTTTCAAGTTTCTTCCCGCACAGAAAGCTGATCAATTCAGCCGAGCGAAAGAGTCCACGCACGCGACGCACGCCCGGTAAAAAGACTCCAGTTCGCCGGACTCCGGGCAAGAAGACTCCGGCAAAAACACCCAAGACTCGCAGTGGAGGCTCCAGCAAGAAGAAAGCCATGCGTCGGCTGTTACTAGACTCTGACAGCCTTTCAAGAACTCAACCGACTAGGGAGACATTAAAACGAGCTCTCTTCATAAGCCCAGAACACAAGATGCCCCAAGCTACGTGTTCCTCTGTCCCAGCCCAAGCCATGAAGTCAAAACGTGCCTTATTTGGGTCCCCAGTGAGGACCGCTGAGACTAAAAGCCTAGATGGTAGTCAAAGCGATCAGTTCTTGAAAAGGAAGCTGGATGCGTTGGACGAACAGCCCGAGAGCAGTAGGAGTAAGATAGCGAAGAGCTTGTCGTTCGGAGGAGACTCGATTTACAGTTCGCAGCCAATTGGATTCAGCCGGCGGTCCTCTGAAGTGTTTACGACGAAGAATACGTCGGAACTCAATGAAACTCATAAGAAGGTGCGTTATAGTTTATTTTTCCTACGTATCTAAAGTATTCTGTTTATATTTTTTTGCGTGATTTACTGTTGTTCAATACTTTTGAGTTTGTTTTAACCAAAAGATTAAACTAATAGAGATATTAAGAAGAATAAGTTATATTAGATGATATTGCCATACTGCTCACCAAAACTGTTACGTAAAATTGAGTAAAGCTTACACTAACAAATTTTTTAATACGGTTTGAATATAATATTTTATCTGCGGTCACTATTTTAATTACTCATACTGATGGTAAGCGCATAGCGAAAATACACTACTTTGCGATGTTATTGCCTTGTTGACGAGTTCATTGCGGCGCGGGCGCCAAACAACAATCAATCAAATCTAACAAATATCTACCAGCGTGGCTCATGCGTTATTGGTAGGTAAAGAATATTCCTAGTTTGTAATGTAGCTTCCCACATTTGCGCACAATAAAATCATATAACGTACGCAGCACTTAATGTGTTAATTGCTGCTTCACGGCGGAAGAATACAGAATTAGGTATTCTACCCATTTTCAAAAAGTCTTTTAAGTTGTTCCTAAGATTAAGACAAACTATTTAAAAAAATATCAAATTTTTATTCGCTCGGCAAGTCCAATAAAAAGCCATTTAAAGGAGATCGGTCGATTTGGTCCAACTGTGGACAAGAAATTCATTACTACCAAAAAATTTGGCTTATTTTTTTAGATTTATTTCTCTATTTACTTTTATCCTACACCATTGGAATTAGATTTACAAAAAAATGAGGATATCATGAAATATTTCTACCATTTTTGTATTTGTCAGCAACATTAATAGCGTTGACATCTGTCACGAGACTATTATCTGTCAAATTGCATTGTTTACTTCGTCGTGTACTAATGTGTATTTAAAATTAAATTAATTTGAAAATCATATAATTTCGTTTTGTGGCTGGGTGTTGTGTTTATTCTCTACGGCGTCCCTTGCAGCCAATTGCTTACCTCGATTCAACAATACTATAGCATATAAATAAGTTAAAATGTTTATAATCGTCATGTAAGCAAAAACTACGGGAAATCATTGATGCGCGCCTGAAGCCAACAACTTCGAGACACTGATCGTAAAGGCGCAAAGGCTTACATGATCTGTAATGTCTGAATGGATTCATCCCCAATCATTGTTTTATTTTTTCATTATTGTGTACGGTTGCTTCAGATATTTTTTAAACTAGCGCATGAAAAAGTGACTAACTACCTACAATAAACCTGATATCAAAATAATATACTTTTAAATATTCAAATGTGTTTTTCTGTCTTCCTTGATAAGCTTACGTACTTTATAATAATGTATATTCATACTCATCCCAAACTTAAAATATAAGCCAACTATGACATTACGTATTCAGATAGCAGAAAATGGTAGATTTTTTAAAACTTTAAGAGGATAAATCTTAAAAACCCCGTATCCTAGCTCAAGAAGACTATGTTATATTTGAAGGATAAAAAATCCTTATTATTTAATTCTATGTCTTATTTGTCTCCACCATGTTTCCACTACTAGGCCCAATATTCATAGGAAAACGACCGATCTCCTTTAAATTTTAAATTTATGCGCGCAAATATGTGAAAACGCTAGGCGCCATGTTCCTTTAAAATGGTACGTCACTCAACCAGTAAACAACCTGTGTTTGTATGAGCTCTTGGGCACCGGAGGGGGTATTCTACTTACGGAATGACGTAGAATCGCTATCCATCATGGCGGCAGCCGTTTCACATATTTTTAGGACAGATAAAAAAATTGAAATTTTCAAAACGAATTATAAAATTTATTCCTTGGAAATAAAAACTGAAATTAACATATACTTATTGCTTAATGCTCTACTATATACATTTATAGTTTTTAGATTTTTTCTTTCTTATAGTAAAATACCCAATTAAAAGAGGAAGGGAAAACAGCAGGCGATATGCTACACACGTTAATAGTCATAATACAGAGTACCTTATAATTTTTTACATAGTTCTGACCCCACACTAAGATCGAGTCTTGTGTTGTGGGTATCAGAAACTACGAGAGACTTTTCGGTCTCACAAACACCCAGACCCGAAACAAATACCTGTGGATCACACAAACATTTGTTTTGGTGCGGGGATCGAGCCCCCGGCCTCTCGTTTCACAGCCGGCGTCTAACCAACTGCGCCACGGAGGCTGTCGAATGTTATGGTAAATATTATGTTAAGTGAGTTAAGAACACAGAGTATTTTGTATACAGAAGTTGTTGTGGGCGGTGTCGGAGGCGCTGCGCGTGCACGGCTGGCGCATGTCGTCGCCCGGGTTCCGCGACAAGGCCGCCGCGCTGGCGCGCCTCACGCGCCGCCTGCTGCAGCTGCCCGCGCACGCCGCCGCGCTCGCCGCGCCCAAGCTCTCCACCTCCGAGACTATGCTCAAGTTTGTACCACTATTTACCTGAACAAATATGGGATATGATCGCTATTTGAGGCTCAATACTGGAAATAGACCAATCGCGTCTAAGATTGATATACAATAGGAATATTGATCGCTATTTGAGGGTTGGTCCTGAAAATAGACCACGTCAAAGATTCATCCATAAGCCCATATACTTCGACTTACTTTGATTGGTTTATTTCCACTATCAACTTTTAGATAAAGATTACCACACTGATACCATCTGACTTGGTCTCCCATTGAGTACCAGAAATAGAGCCAAACAGACTTGATAAATTTTTCAAAAAATATTGAATTTGTTTGAAAAAGAGACATACGTTTATCATATAATTTTTCAGGCTCGCACGTCAGTACGTCTTCGCAATAATCCAAGGCCGTTCCGTGGAGGACTGTTACCAAGAAGAGCAGATGAAACTCACCAACGATGCTTCCGCCAAAGTCACGGGCTACATCTCAGCGGCCGCCTACCAACAAGCGAGGGCTCGACAGATCCCCAGCACACTGACCTCGCAAATCAAAGAAAACAACTGTTACGACTTCTCCATCAAGCAGGACCAACCCAAGAGCGGCACCAAAAATGTTTTACAAGACAAATTAGTAAATATAGACAGCAATTCTAACAGCAGCAGTGGACTCAGTATCTTCGACAAATCTGGAGTCAGTCTCTTCAAATCTAACTCAATGCCATCCTTCGAGGAAGCCGCCAAAATGCGAGCTCGCAGACAAATCAGTTTCGACAATATTGACTTACCTAAAAGGTGAAATTTATCGCATATAAATTGTCTTATTACTAAAGGGAAATATATGAAGTTTTTGTTTATTAGCGAAGTAATATAATTTGTAAATATTATTTATTTTTTTAAGTTATCTTAAGGCAAGTAGTGTACTTCATACCATTTTATAATTGACTGATTTAGGCGCTGCGGCATTCACTTTAGTATGGGACGGGTTTAGTAGCCGAAATATGTATGTATGAATGTCTCATTATAGCCATATAAGTGCTTCCTTTACTTGTTTATCTTTGTCATGCATGTTTTCTTTACATAGATGGTAATGAGCAAATTTTTGGTATTCATATGTATGGAAGATCGCAAATAAATTACTTTGACAACCTTTATGGCGCAGATATTTAATAAGCTGGAAAACGAGAGGTTGTGGTTTCAATCTATGCACCAAATCAAGGTGTTGTTTGGAATTTATATATTGCCATGAAAGTATTTCCATGTGGGGTCAGGACTATGTGTATAACTATTAAATATGAAATAACTCATATACACGCCGTTATTATAGCGATGTATAATAAGCTGCAATTTGCCTAGTACTGTCTATGCGTTACTTGCTGCCGGTAGCTAATGACTTACATTTTGTTATTAATTAGTGTAATCAATATAAATAAAGCACAATACTATATTAGTGATGTATTTTGTTCAAGTGTGAATTTGCTTAAGCATAATGTTACTACCGCTGAGCTTGATCTCAGATTCGAGATAAGAAATAAATTATTTTTCACCATTTCTGCTTTTAATTTGATAAATGTAACTACAATGCGCCTGATGGTAAGTGTTGTGCAATAAAAGGCGTATCCACCAATAAGAAACTTGCTTGAAAATGTATCAACACATATTATATTTACGTCTTCCTGAAGGGCACGGGCTTCCTCTACAATCGAGAGTACGATTAAGAGGGGTTAGGTCATATAGTCCACCACGCAGGCCTAGTGCGTGTTTGCAAGCTTTACACACCATATTTTTTTTTTACATATCTGAATAACGCAGTATGTAGATGTCCTCACGATGTTTACCTTCACCGTTATAATGCGTGGTGAATGACAATAATCAATACACATATGACTCCTAAAAAGTCAGAGATGTGCCCTGGGATTTGAATCCGCGGCCACCGTGAACATGTTGGCAGCTGCACCTAGTCCGTTACCAACAGGCCACCACGCACATAAAAACTAAAAATGCAAATCTATTGAAACCATGTAAAATGCAGTACATAATAAATTATTCAGTCAGGATTTTTGCACTACTTTGTTCAGACAGCAGTTTTCTTTCACCATACTTACTTTAGTGTTGCTCTTTCAAAAATATTTTGCAATACAATAACATTATTCGTAAAGTAAAATTTCCTTTAGTCGGATATACACTGGCTAAACACCGACGGGACTTCCACAATCGTATTATTGGTGCCTAATTAAGTTATCTGTAAATCGAATAAAATAGATGCGGAGTGATAAGATAGCTTTGTATTTGTAATACAAGAACGCATTGCACAGGTGTTTTTTTTAATACAAAGCAGCAATATGGGTGGCTCACAGTCATATCCAGGATTAACCCAAGATGTTTTGGAGGATTATACAAGTTTAACTTACCTGAGTAAAGGAGAAATCATGCAGTGAGTAATATTGAATTTATACAAAGCGCGAAAAAGCATTTTAAAAGTTATTGTTTGCAAAATAATTTAATGTTTTAATACGTGGCTGCTTCATTATCGGTAATTCTTGTTGAATGTTTGCAGTTAAGGAAAATATTTGTATGACCTAACTTGTATTTGAAATACAGGAAAGAATTACCAGTGTTTCTATTTTGTGTACAAAAGGTAATGTACTAAAAATAATAATAATGGTTGCCTATTTGGTCTAGTGACAGCGTGTTTGGCTGTTAATAGTGATGTCTTGGGTTCTAGTCCCAGTTCGGGCAATCAAACTTTGTATGAGATTTTTGGTTGCTTTGAATAATCTTGACTTGCCCGGGATGAAAATTTAAGCCCGGTGTGGTGGTGGACTCGGGACACACCTGCCTAGCCTTCTGAGAAAGCAGGCGTGAGCTTATGTACGTAATTTGTAAAATAAAGTCTAATTTTTGGCCTACTTACTAAGTAGTTATTGTACATTTTCCAGTTTAATGAAAAAATTCTACTCGATCAATCCTGAGAAACTGAAAGCAAACTATAGACACAGATTTACTAAAGAAGAAATTATTAAGAAATTTGGAATATTTAAGGTAAGTAAATACACCTACGTGTCGTAGGATAACCGAAAGCGAGCTTGGATAAAGATTTTAGTATTCATACGTACCACTGGGCCTGATTGCGGCTACAATATCCCATATATTATGTATTCGTAATTATTACCTATGTGCATGACATTTTTTCTAAGATTGTTTTGTGTTTATTTTAGCCAAAATTAACGTTTTTATCTATCTATCTACGTAAAGAAATATTATTGTGGGCTACCTGAAGCCTCGTAAAATTTATGTGGCCCACATAATATTTTGACATTGTTTCATCATTGTGACGCAATTGGTGCGAATGTAGATACAACCATTAGCAACGCATTCCTACGACTAGCATTTGTGAAAACAAAATAGACCTTCAATAATCCTTTGTACATAGTACCAAGTAAAATGTGTGTTTAATAACCGATAAACTACTATTGGTTAATCGATGAGTGCTAATGCTATCTTGATGCGTTAATGAAGTGCGCAAATAACTAAATGGTGGTGAAATAAAAATATTTGTGTTACAATCGATATCTACTTATCGTCTAGTGACAGTGCTTATTGCGAGTATGGTGATGTTCTGGGGTAGATTCTCGATTTGGGCAGTCTACTTTCTTCAATCATGACAAGACAATCTTACAATATGCCGACATGTAATCACGGAAAGAAATATTAAGATATAAACTAAATTAATTGTCACCGCGCGGAAATCGAATCCGCGACTGTTTAGTCGACAGCTCAATTCTCTCCCCTTGCACCACGAACTATCCCCGTTATAACTCTTTTATCAGTTTTTAATATTTTCCAGAACAATCCATTCCAAGACCGCTTATTCCACGTATTCTCATCGGAACAAGACAACTGCTTTTCGTTCGAGGACTTCCTGGATTTATGTTCGGCTATGAGCTCGGAATGTCCACCGCATGTGAAGGCAGGCTGGGCGTTTAGAGTATTTGGTAAGTTCCATTTTGAGTAGGTACCTACAGATATGATTTTCACGCTGTACTAGGACGTGGCTTTTTTTCCTTTACTCGTGGTTTTCTTGTAGGGGACTGATTCATTTTTCTGCTGAGTGTCGTGATTGTAGGTACATGTGGGGAGAACAAACCGGCAGAGACCTAGGGTTTCGCTATTTGATATCCGCCCTCTGCTAGTTTTGTGTAGGTTTAGGGGGATCTTCCGGCGGGGCACGACTTCCGCATAGATATCCGCCCCTCGTCCCCCCGCCCCTCCCCTGGGTAGTGTAGAATAGGTGAAGTGTGTGAGTGGAGTGTGTGGAGAGTGTGG
Source organism: Deilephila elpenor (assembly GCA_949752805.1). Classification (NCBI taxonomy): domain Eukaryota; kingdom Metazoa; phylum Arthropoda; class Insecta; order Lepidoptera; family Sphingidae; genus Deilephila; species Deilephila elpenor. The sequence continues at coordinate 8,849,101 of OX457112.1, forward strand.
TTGCATGGTTTTAAAGTTATCTAAACGTGGATGAGATGGCTCAATGAAACAAAAAGTAGAACGTGGCTGTGACGTCACCGTATGCACCGCCCACCAGTGCACACCTGGTCTATTGTTTGGTACACACAAAGGCCGCGCAATGCGGGGTAATATGGATGGACCAAAGGCCAGTCGAAGATTTAAGCTTCCATGAAAAATAATTAGTTGGATCTTATTAAAATCTATGACTACCTCCTCTAGCTCGAGTCCTTTGGGGAATTAATTATAAAATCAACTAGATTTACCTAAGGCACTTACATATAATAAATGTGATTAGTTCATCAAATTTCTGTGTGCGTGTTACATTTTCTTTTCATGAACGACTTGACCGATTTTGCTATTGTTTGAAGCATAGATGTCCGATAGTTTGTAGGTTTACGTGCATATTTTGATTTTATTTTTGCAGATTTAAACGACGATAATCAGATATCGGCCAGTGACATCAAAGGCATCATAGACCGCCTGACCTGGCACCCGAACAACCCGGATAATTACTTACACAGGGACGAAAAAACCAAAATTGCAAATGTGGTGAGTAAAAAATTAACTACATCAACAGCGTTGTCCTTGTCTCGTATCTACTGTTACCCATTCTTAAGCCGGGTATCGAGATTGCGAGGCTGGCTCGCGAGGCATGGTTCGCGAGCCAGTCTCGCGGTGTGGAGACGCGTTGGCCTCGCGAGCCAATCTGAACATTGCCGCTGTCGGTAAATGGCGGTGATCATAGGGCGCTCCGTATGAGCCGCTCAGTTGCATGGGACGCATTTGTCGAGCGCTCGCAACATAGAAGACAAAGACGAACTTGTAATCTTATGTGTTTCATCCACCACCGTGGATTTCTTCTATTTTTCAAAATTTTACACTTAAAGTAAAATGCTGTAAACGCAATTAAAATGTTTCGGTCCATGGAAAACGTATACTAACGCTTCGCAGGCTCGGCGTGGCTCAAGGTCGGATAATATATTGATTCGGACTTGTGCATACAGTAATTAAATACGGTTTTATTTATACTTTATTTCAGATCCTGGATGAAATTAATCTCGATAGCAGTGGAACCATTGGATTGAGCGAGTTTCAACTTATCATGACCAGAATTCCCGAGTTTGCTACATCTTTTTACTTTCGATTATAAGACAACGAACTGTTGTCTGTGTCTTATCTGTAACTTTTTGATATCATTAAATTATTATTATTTTTCAAGTTGTTTATAATGAAGTACGAAAATAGGTTTGAATAGAAACGCAGGGTTGAATGGGGCAAAATTGTCTTGTTTTAAAAATCATGTGGTTATCTCTGATCTTGAAACTTTGGATACCAATAACTTCGTAAAATTTGGAAGGAAAATACGATCTTTAACATTTCTCAGTTAAATACACGAAAACTTTTCTTCCTTTGACCCCATGTTTCTCTATATTTTTTCTTAATCTTATCTGACAAAGGCTTTGCAGGCGGCCTTGTTGTATCGTCCTGCAAGAGTTCTATCTGGAAGTGCCGGTATGCCCGTAGTTCGGCCCAAGGTAACCGGCAACACAGCAGGCTGCTTGTACTTCACGTGGTACATAGGATATCCGAGATACGTCCTGAAATGGATTTACTGCTCTTAGTTTTCGTATAAAATTACATAATACAATATTGAATCGATTTATTGTCTTTGTACGACAAAAAACACGGGCCCTCACATGTTTTTTGTCGTACAAAGACTTATTCGAACATGGAGTTATCAATTTCAGCAATGGATTGAGTGTTCAGAACCTATGGTCAGATAAATCTATAAACCCATGAAAAATCTTAATAAAATAGTGTCCTTGGTACTTACGGTGTCATATCCGGTGGGCATTGCCACATGTATTCTGGGTCCTTAAAATATATCAGAGGGTGGTAAGCCTTCGGATAGCCTCTGTAGTAGTCTCTTTGACGTTGGCTCGCCTGTATAATGTAATGAATTATTGTAAAGTACAAAGTTCTAATGAATAGTGGAGGCAAATAGTATTAGGCACTAGTAAGCAATCATCACTTTGATAATATTTAATAGGTGTGATATTAATTGGATACTGAGATATCTAGTACCATCCGAACTGATCACGAGGGTCACCAAGGGATTTTATTTGGTACCTACGCGGTATGCTGGCATAGGTTTACGTTAGTGACCCGATTCGGCCGCTAGTGACACTGACATACCCCTTTTGACCTTCTTCGGGGTATCAAAAAGGGAGCTTTACAGCTTTCCTTTTGACACAAAAAAACATCATTAGGTAATAATTGGTTAAAATATTATGCACTTACTTCGTAAAATGTTTCAATTTCATCTTGTCTCCCATTATCAACGAATAATATATCCATTACAAAAAATTTGCCTTTTATTAATAACGCCCATTTATGTCTGATCGGATATTGTTTTTCCTAAGGTTTATTTTTTTCACAGAAAGAATAAATATATTATATTCAAAGAGTTCGAAACATTGATGTAAAATTTTGTAAGACGAGTTTTACAGAATCGTGATAATTGTAAAAAATATTCCACTATTTAACGAATGAAAGCTTTGCACGGTGGCTTGTTGAACCGGGCTGCTAGACATCGATCCGGCAAGGCAGGCATTACCGAAGTTCGCCCTAAAGTAGCTGGTACAACAGTGGGATGCTTATATCTCACATGGAACGCCGGGAAACTCAAATACGCACTGAAAACATACTTATTTTAAGTTAAGTAAACATCAAATATTATTTTATTTATGTACCTATGTTACAAAACTAAGATTACATACTGCGACATTTCCGAAGGACATTGCCACATATATTCAGGTTCATTGAAGTAAGTTAGAGGATGACGACTTTTTTCATAGCCCCTGTAATAATCACGATGCATCTGACACGCCTGAAAATAAGCAATTGGTGTACGCATTTAATGCATTTAGATCAAGGGTGAAATAATTTATAATAAGGTATTTAATTAATAGTTACAGTATAGAAGTGTTCTATATCTTCTTGTCGCAAAATATCAGAAAATAAAATATATTGAACCATTTTAAAATCTCAACTCAAACCACGTGAATAAACTGACATATTCCTCTCTTGACAAAGTTTAAAAAAATCTAATTGATGATTGAGATTTTGGGTCAAATTAAAATTTAACCTGCTTTTGCAGCTGTAAATTATCTGTCACGGACAGCTGCACCGCAAATGTCAAATTCAAATGTAATTTATAATCTGTGCTCACCTACTATCAAATGTCAAAACAAATTCACGATTTTTGTTTTACTATTTTTTATTTTATTAGTATTTAGTGCGTATTTAATGTTTTTACCGGTATTTCAGAAGTATTTAATCATGATATGTGCCTATACAATTAATTGGAACCATTAAGTGCGAGCATATGCGACTCTTTGTTATTTTGGGTGAACTATTTTTGTCCGCTCTACATTCAGTGCATTGAAATACATTTTGACACCCAGAAAAAGAATGTTCCTGCATGGTAAGTGTGTTAGACTTCATTTCCTGGTCGTGGTGGGTAATAATTAGACTCTGTTGGGACAATCGTGACATCGGGATGGTTTGTCGCGTAGGAGTGTGTCATTAGCATATTTCTGTGCTTGGGTATTGCATCCGTGGATAATGCGGCAAATTGTGTTGTGGATAGTGCCGAGTGATGTTAATATTTTAATCAGCTGCTGTTAAACCAAGTGTGTCTAATGCATGCAGCGTAATTTGGCTGAAATAAAGTGCTGTAAGTTGCAAATAAGTAATGAAACTTGAGAACTGTAGTAGTAGTCTTTTAATAACACTGTATTTGTTTACACTCGTTTTCATTACCGTTTAATTCTTGTAGTTTAATTTCTAACATTGTTTTTTTTATCTCTCAATTACTGAAGGAAATGAGAACTATTTGCATTTCAATTTAATAAAATCTTAGAAGAACTTGAATTTCATGTTTACAAACTGCAATAACAATTAAGATATAATACTGACAAAGAAAGTAATATAAGTTGATTGATTGGTTAAGTTACTACCAACATATGGTGTATTTAAAACTTAATGTTCCTATGTAGTGTCTTGACTATCAGAATTCTGATATTATGAACATGGCCATTAGGGTTTATGCTATTTATTCCAATAAAAACCAAACTTATTGCAGAAAATGTGTGGTGTATTGGAACATTCCATAATAAGAATCATGTAGTATGATTATTTGTTCGATATTAACCTTTGAAATATTCAAAAATAAAATAAATACATCAACTGAACATATAATAGAGAAAATTTATTATGTACTGTGTCTTTTTATAAAACATGGTATACTCTTTACCGCACATAAAAAATGTATATGAATTATTGTCAGTACAAAATACATTTTTTTTTATCATCTTCTTTCTTGTTATATTAAACACAGTTGTGGATTAGCAAAGTATGTCTATTTTCATTAATATTTTAATTTGTTTTGTATTTTTGTTTTTAACCATTCCAACTCAAAATTCATTGCATAGTTAGGAATCTGAATAAGTAAAAGGAATTTATGTAGAGTATTTTTTATGGTAACTTTATTCTTAAATATTTTTTTGGAATCTTAATAAGGTGGTAGGGATGGGCTGATATGTCTTTGTGGATAGAAATTTCATGTGATGGTCTTTAATACACTCCATTTACGAAATACATATTTAATGTAGTTATTAAGATTGTATCACCAACTATAATATTAGTTGTATCTTGTTGATACATAAAATATGAATTAAAGTAACAATTGAAACATGAAATTTTTTTTATTTATAGTAAGTTATCTTATCTGCTTGATAAAAGACATTCATTCTCATTAACTTTTCAAGTGCTCTCTATCAGTATATACACACCTTTGTTCATAATATTTGATGTAAGCTTTAATTACTGATTTTTAAGACACTGGCTGTGGAAACATATGTCTAGATTTTATCCTCACACCAAGCCAAATGTCTTTGTGACATGCAAATATTTGCATTGGATTTGGTTTATGTAGTATCAATTATTTGCATACATTTTGACACATATGGCACAAGACTTACTTGTTGTTGATGTTGCTTCTTGTTTATTATTTATTTATTAAAAACCAAATGGAGTTTGAATTTTCAGAAAAGGTTAAAGGTATTTGATGGTCATGTGTAAACATAGGTAGATAAAGTAGTGTTGCAAAATACATACTATCTTGATAATTTGATAAATGAATTATGGTGATAAAATGTACTATGTGTATAACTCCTATCATTTTTTAATGGTTTGGGAGTAATATTAATATATGAGACACCCATATAATATTGTAATAATCTACCTAGTTTTATACCGAATGTCTGATGGGTGTTGTCAATTTACACATCTTTTTAATAGTCGAGCTAGTGAATTTAAATCAGCTGTTTGTTTCGCTCATCCATTTTACATTTATTTCCACAGATTATCATAATAGTTCGGTTTTCCAATCAGAATTGAACTAATGGTGTGTTTGGCTAATTTAATAATATATGACATACTTAAACCTTCTCAATCATACTCTCGATCAGAGAGGAGGCCCTGTAGTGGATTGTATATGATCTGATACAGATACAGATGATATGCTTAATAAGGAAATGAGGATTCCCTTGCGGATGCATTTCTTGCAAGAATCAGAGTTGTGTAGAAATTAAGCAATAACATAGGATCTGCCAATGTATGATATAGATGTACAATATTATCATAGGTTGATTTCAATGCTTATGTATCCAAAAAAACCTTTTGTTAGGTTAGTCCTTGTAGCATAGCCATTATATAATGTACATACATTATAGCAAACATATGCTGGGTCGAATTATTACAGCAATTGCAATAATTAATAGAATATGAACAATGATATGTGTATTAAGAGTTATTCATAATATTTAAAAATAAATATTATCCATGCTTATTGGCACATGTTGCGCATCCTAGTTGGGCAAGAGATATGAGTCACCTTATTTATATGATAGTCGGAAATGAAAAAAAAAAAACGCCTTATGGATAACTCTTCGTGTTTGTTTATTTTGTTTTGTAATTGCAATTATTGCACATTTATACCCTTGTGTATTTTTATATTCCATATTTATTTCTTTTAAAGAATTTTATATAGATATAGAGATTATTCTTCATAGAAAATTCACTATCATTATGTCCAGCCAGATGTTGATTTTAAATTTCGCAATGTGCTCGAATCTTCAATCTTTTTAGTGCCGAAATCACTTAATGTTTTACATTCATAATAAAAGATTATTTATACAAATGGACCTTATTGAATAATGGACTTTCAAAATGTTTTTATACGTGTATATTCGTCCTTGTGAGTTGCGGTACAGTTACTGCAGTTTTATTGCGTCAAATGTTCTTTGGTTTTCTGCATTTAAATTGGCATGTAAGCCACATAATTTGGTCATGAATATGTTTAAATTGCCTCATTTGCCTTTCGACGAAGTTTCGTGACTTAAGTTTTTTGTTGGTTTGTTTTCGGGAATAAGTACATAAGCAATACTACATAAGCGAGTAAGCTGAGATTTTAAAGAGACGCTGCGGGTTCGGTCTTGGCATGCGTAATGTTTGTTGGTTTCGGTTTTGGGTGTCGTATGACCGAATAGATTCGTAGTTTTTGAAAAAGGGCACGTTTTTTATTGTGAAATACAGATTATTACAGATTCTATATAAAGTTTTGTTTTTAATTAACTTTAATTTAACGTTTTTTTAACAAGGAAATAATCGTTCTATTTTGATATTGTGTTCGATTATTATAGACCACTTCTTCTGCCACATATTGAACTGTGTATATTTCTGAATGGCCTTTTCATATATTAAAACTAAATACTTCATATGGTATCACATGTCATTAGTAAACAATAAACAGTATGTTACAATTCAACACACTGTCTGTGCATGATCACATACAGATAATAGTATTACAATGTAATTTTATCATATTGATATTTCATACTTTGATCATTTTGTTATGGTAAAATACAATTGAATATAGTTACCCAATGAACTTATATCACTGTGTTATTTACTGATTGTAAAAATATATGGACGGTCAAGATCCAAGTACTTTTAGCCAGGTCTATGATTTATCATTTAGTGCTCAAATAAAATATTTTTTTTTCAAGTTCTCCCGGGTTTTAAACCGGTACTCCAAAAAGTGTAATGCTCTTGGACTATTTCAAATGATACTATTTCAAATAATGTCATTTATTTCCAGGAAAGATTTTGAAACATTAAAATAAATTAAACTGCTTTAAGTAAAAGTTCTTTTATCAAACTTTTCATACATTACAATGCTCCCTACTCTTTACGATAAACAGTACATTGTCACAGTGTCTGGTATGTTAATTTGCGTCCGGCCATACCCTCACTCGGTTCGACCTCAATGACTCCGTAACACGATCCTTTCAATGAGGGATTGCAATAAACAGTACCAAACAATGAGTAAGCTCCACGCTCGATTTGATAGTGGCCCCTCTTACCAGTCAGGTCTTTGTTTGATAACAATGATCGTTGTCATGGATACGCGACGCGGATTCAGTGGTGCGTGTGTTGGTATTTATTTTTAATTGAGTTTACTTGTTATTGGAGTGTGGAGTGTATTATTTTAAGTGGATTTTGGTGTTTAGTGCAGGTCTGTATTAATTGGTGTCGAAGTTAACAGTTGTTTTTTTCTGAAAAACGTCATGATCATCAGCCCTTTGCAATCCACTGCTGGACGTAGGCCTCTCCCAAGGTACGCCACGGATATGAATATAATGAAATACATGTAATGGAAATTTTATTTATTTGTCTTGCTGCGGGATCAAATTCACGGCTTCTCGTTTGGGAATCGCCTTTTTAACCAGATGTGACACGAGGCATTTAACACTGGGGTGCCAAAAAATTAACTAAGTCCATGGCGTATTAGGTATGGAAATAACAGGCCACACGTATAACTAAAAGCGCGTTGCACTCGAAAAAACTACGTATGTGTGAACCTTAGCTACCGTGTCGATAAAATATGTTTTAAAAATGCGGGTTATGTACACTTTCCTTATCATAAAGTCAATAGTTACAGTCGTCAACGGTGGTTTGTTATCGTCACTAATCCGTGCGCCTAATCAATACGGTTCATCTGTTATCGGCCTGTGTAAATAGCTCCTGCTGTAAATATACGTTGTATTCAGTCAGTTTTTAAACCTATTTTAGTTACCGAATGTTTTGTCCCTTTCGAACGCGTTTTGAAAACATTCGATAACTAAAATAGGTTTAAAGATTGATTATGAATCGTTTACGGCCTAATTCATAGATAGTTTTAAAACCTATTTTGGTTATCGAATGTTTTGTCGCTTGTAAACGACTTTTGAATTAAGTTTGAGCGATGAAGACAAAACATTAGATAATTATAAAAGGTTTAAAAATGGATTATGAATAAGACATTTAATATTTTCGTCAACTACATTGTTTGTCGATGTATTTTAGAATGCAGTCTAAATATCGATTACGTATCTATGATGAGGCAAGTGGTATTAATTATTTATCAAGAACAGTTTTGTTTGTATAATCTTATCAGTGAGTCATTCGAGTAATCGGCTTAATGTGTGTAAAATTGTATACAGAATCAAAAGAGTCATGAGTAAGAGCCATGTGTTATGAATCATTAAATGTAGTTCTGACAGAGACTTCCACTGCGACTTTCCTATGGAGATAATTGTCAAGATTCTGATTGGGGGTGTACAACAAGAATAGTGACGTCACTGTCTTCTCATTGCGGGTGGGCGAATGATATAGCAAGATTTTCCCACAACGCCTCCACTTTAATTTTATTAATAGCTATTTCATTTTAGATCGTATTTTTTGCTGTTTTGACGGATAAGTTTTATTTGAATTAAATTTTCTCTTGTGTACAAAATACTATATTAAAATGTAGAAAATTACCACGTTATGTATAGCGTATACCAGCCTATTTAGTTATTCCTTTACATTCAACATTATTGTTATTAGCCTATACCTAATGCAATTCATCCTGTCTTCGGTTTGTCGTATTCTGCATCTGTCAGCGACCTTTCCCAAATCGTCACTTCATCTGCCTCTCCATATGACATGTTTATTGTTTGTCAGTTAGGTGGTGAGGTCGGGCGAGTGTGATGGTGATGAGTTGCGCGGTGGGCATGGGCGACGCGGTGCTGCGCGAGCGGCTGCCGGCGCTGTGGCGGCGCATCGAGGACGCGCACTACAGCTACCTCGAGACCGACGACAGCCCCGAGAAGCTGCAGCAGAAGAAGAAGCTGGAAGGTTAGTGTGTTTGACTGATCTTGAGTGAGATGGTCATATTATTATTGTAGAGTTAGTGATGTCAGTTCATAGTGTCACTGTTGAGCGCGTAATTGCACTAATATCGAAAATTCGACTGAAATCGGTATTAACCACTATGTTGCGTTATTTCCTATTGTCGTAAATATCCCTATAGATCTAATACTGCATACCCATGCAGGAGCGCTGACGAAGCTTTTCTACTATTTAATGCATTTAATCATTGGCAAGTAGTTTTTACGGAGTCATATACATAGATTTCAATACACCTATATGTATACCGGTGGCATTCCCAAGATAGGATTATATGTATAATGGTAGGGGGCGAGGCTTAATGATATCCTGTTTGATTTCCAGATTACATAATAGAATACCTATCGCTCGTCCCGCACGAGTGCAAGTTCGGTCTGACGGAGACGGGGAAGGTGTTCCAGCGCACTATAAACGAGCTGCCGGACTTCAGCGCCTACCGCGCCGGCCTGGGCTGGGCGGCGCTGGCCAGGTACGCTGGCAACCTCCTGGCACAACCCTGGAGGAAGGAGTACAGAGTCATACGGGTAAGTGGGTAGCATATCCTGAAAGAATGGAAATTTATCCTCCATGATTTTCCAGTGTCAGCCTTGTATTTTGTCCTGGTTTGTGGTTCATATCCTATTGTTACTGTTTAGGATTACCATTAATTTTTATAGTTGCTCGTATTCCTGTGTGTACTGAAACATGTATATTTTATTACAGAGTAACTGTAGTAGTAAACTAATATGGTTTATTTCCTATGTACTTACTAGAGTTATGACTGTATTATAATGTGACAGGTGTAGTAACTACAAACCGCAACTCAACTAAATGGTTTGACGCGCACAATATACAGATACAATGAGCAACCGCATATATGCGTTATATGTAAAAATACACGCTTATATAGTTCGATTGCGAATATTACATGATGAATACGATGACTTTTGCGTGATCTGAGACTAAGCCTCTAGCTCTCTATCCATAAGTATCTTTTTTCGAACTCCTCCCCCCCTCATGTATTTTTAGAGCGACCTGATGAAAGGAGATTGTATTTTATGAAGATTCATATATTTAGAAGATCGTCAGCATGTCGTAAGGACGTTAAACGCGTAACATTAAAAGCAAATGTACTAATAATGAAAATATCTTCGTTCCCAGCTGTACTGCGGCTACTTCAAGCACGAGGTGGAGGCCAACATGGTGGGCGCGGAGACGCTGCTGCACGCGCTGGGCTACAAGCCCGTGGGCTCGGGCCGCCTCGTGCTGGACGCGCCCATCTGTCCCGACATGGTCGCCGCCGTGTCCAGGGACGCGCTCATCGCACAGTGCGAGTGTCAGGTATGCGAACATTTATATCTGGATCTTATAGATTTGCTGGTTCTGATCTTAAGGTTACCTTTACGATCTATGTATTTGAGCAAGTACTTAAGTAATATATGGAGTCAGTGCCCAGTTTAGCCCCAAGGCGAGTTTGTTAAGGTGTCTCCTACCTGCCATTTGTATAATGCACATACAGCAACCACAAAAAGTCCAGCGTCAGTTTAGTTTTCATGTCCCCACTCTGTACCCTAACCCCGCTAGTGATTAGAAGGTAGGAGTTGAAGTCCGGTGTGTGGTTGCAGATAATGTGTCAGATCTGGGAGGGCGTGTGGAGCGGCGGCGGGCGCGTGTCGTGGGCGCGCGTGGCGGACGAGCGCTCGGCCCGCGCCGCGCCGCCCGCCGCCGCCGCCGCCGCGCTCGCCGCCGCCTCCCGGAGGCACCGCCCCTACGGACTCGGTCAGTATCATGTACTCCTTACTGCTGACTACGAGCACTACGTAGGAAACGTTACGTATCCACGCGCCTCCAAAACCACCAATACTAGGAGACAGACTTTATAGACTTGGTCAGTAGCTAATGCTGTTTAGTTCGTCCTATGATTTCTTACTGGATACAAAGAGCTCACGCCTGTATCTCTAAAACGGTTTGTCAATGTCAATGAAAAATGTCAATGTAAAGTACCATTTTTCTGTGAAACAGTATCATCTCAAACAAGGTTAAAACAATTTTAGTAACTATGTTGTTTACTATATTGTTCAATAATATGACATAAGTAATACAACGTTGATTATTTTTTCTCGTTTCCAGATTCAGACATATACTCTAACGTGCCAACAACGGTAGCAGATACGCAGCACAACAGACTGATAGATACGCGGTACCACTCCAACGACATCCCCTCGCAGTGCAACCACATGTGTGCCGAGGTACCCTTCGAGGAGCCGGTCCCCATGGTGCACCCCTACATGGTGCCCGCGGTACCCCAGATGATGTACCAAATACCCCACCAGCACCTGCACGAAGTACCTGTCACGGTACCCCAATGCAGTAACGTGGCTATGATGACGCCCTACGGGGTACCTTACTATTACCCAGTACAGGCACCCTACATGATCCCCACCCCCGTCTACCCGACCATAAAACACGCCACAAACGTCCCCGTCAACGGGTACCCCCCAGTACCACAGTGTAGGTACCCTTCAGTACCCACAGGACAATTGATAGAATTAGACTCCCCTTCCGTTTACGAGAATGGTAAATTCGAAAGACACAGAGACGATGACAGAAGCCATAGGAGGAGTCGACTTGAGAGCTCTCGAAGGAACAGTACATCGAAATCTGGGTTGAGTGATGTCACACTGCCGAGTCTACCACGATCCGACACGCAGCCATCACTTAGCAAAGCGAGAGAGGACGGTATGGGAACGTATGAGAGCTGGGACTATGTATTCAGAAACTTATCGAGTAAAGACCAAGACCACGATACGAGAAGTCGGTTTTCGCCGTCATTGGACCGCGATTCGAGGACACTTGACCGGCTGGACAGAGAGGAGAGGAGAGCGAGGTACCAGCCCACGACGCTCGACCTAGAAGACGGGCTCCAAGCCTTGAACCTCGACAGGACGTACGACGAAGAGATGTACCGAACAGCGAAAGTCACCGAGAACCTGATGCGCTTGAAACAGGAACAAGAGTTCAAAAGAGCGCGGCAACTGGCGAAGAAGAAATCAGAGGAAAGAAAACCCAGGAAACTTCCTATGGTGCCAGTAGGCAACCCCCAATCAGACGCATTGATCCCCGCAAAAGTGGCTCCGGATAAAGTGAAGTTACTCACGAAAAAGGAGATAAAAGACAGGAAGGATATAATTAAACAGCAGAACTCGGTAAACGGCTCTGTGTCATCAGTTCAGAGCACGGCCGAAGTGAAGAGGGTCAAGAAGCCAGCGAAATTAGTCGCGCAGGATATCGACCATCCCAAGAGAACGATAGAGAACGGCGCACAAAGTGTAGCGCACACATCGAAAAATACTAGTGGTGAGTTGTATAATATATTTTTTTAAGAAATTGAGTTCTGAATATTATTTTTTAAATGTTTATGTTGATATACAACAACACGCTTAATAATTATGGTTAATTTACTCTTTATTTACTCAAAAGTGCTTATATGTTTTCATTACTCTAGTTATTGGAAAAATCACCACTGTATACAATATTATATCAAGCATGAAGTTGTTTGATACCAATCAATATAAAATATTTATTCCAGCACCAACAACCGCACAACCGAACTACGATCTCAAAGCACAACTAATAGTGACACTCGACGAGACCGACCACGTGCGTCGCTCGCCTCCCAAGCACGCACACAACGGCGACCGCCCGCCCTCCCGCACGCACGACACTAGCGACGCCAAGCGGGACAAGTGGGAGTGCGCCACCTGCACCTACCTCAACAGAAACACCCTCTCCGCCTGCGAAATGTGCGGTAAGTCCAAACGAGGGCCGGAAATACAACCCCTAACCTCAGGGGGGAGGGAGTGCCCCGCCTGCACCCTCGTCAACCAGAGGGATGCGAAAGTATGCGACGCGTGCGGTACCAGCTTAGAACATTGCCCCACGTATATTTAACTGGCTTATAGTGACAACGACCAAGAAGTGTTGACAGGCTGTACCATAGACATAGCCATAGACCATAGACTAGCTCATAAGCTAGCTGTCAAAATTGGCGCGAAAATAAATTCGTGGCATGGATGTCTTGTAGTATTGACAGTATAATCTCTTTGTCTAGAAAATGTAAGAGAGAAAGAACGAATGTGTGAGTAACTATTTCGCAGTATTGGCTACATAATCCTTATGTGTCTTTCAAAAATATGGTCAGTTTTGTAAAACTATCGTTGTTTGTATCGAGTTCTATCGTGCACTATTGTCTATGTCTATGGATAAAACGGAAGGTAATGCGCCTACCCTGCATTTGGCTTATGACGGGACACCGTCAAGCCTTGCAAGCTTGAGCAGTTTTGCTTGTTGAGCAAATAACCATGTATGTTTAAACATTAATTTTGGTAATTTTTATTTGAAAGTTTCTTGAATTTGGAATTAAATTAGATACCTACATGACGCAAGTCTACGTACTTTCCTTATCAGAGGGGGGTAATGTTCTCCCGTCGACCCTGTTTTATTGAGTACCCGCTCTGCCATTACTGACAGAGTACGCCAACCATAATGAAAATGCCTTATTGAGCTATAAAAGTCTTTAAAAACACCGAGATAATCGCTTGTTTAATGCGGTATTTAATTTTATAAAATTCAAATATTTTTCGCAAACTTCTCAGCTCAAAAATACATTACTAACAGTATTATATTAAACAAGCATACTGCGCAAGTTTGCACGAGCGGCTGTGACGTCAGCTCTTAGTCAAACGGGTTGCCAACATTTTGGTTTGCTTTATTTTATTTAATCATATTTTATTATTTTGACTACTAATATGTATTGATTGACGTGATAATTATTTACAAATTGGAGATGTTATTAACATTAGTATTTTCATGTTGCGGAATAATTTTGTTTTGTATTATTGTTGTTTATTGAGAGTGGTGGAAACATTAAACGGTTGCTATAAGTCAATATAGTCAGAAAAATTAATTTAATAATTTAAAGTATTAAATTAAGTCACTTCAAGATACAAAAGTGTTTAACTAAACAGCTAAAATCAGAAAATAATCTACAATATATTGTTATGTAATATAAAAACCCGCAGGTATGCCGTCGAATATTGTATGTTTGGCTACGAATAGTTCGTGATGCAATTATTTTCCCTACAATTATTTATTAATGTTGTGTTTCTACCACTCGGTATAACTTATGACTAATGCACACACAGAGTTGCGATGCGATACTATAAAGCGAGGATATAATCGTGGTGAAAATTACAATAAAATAAAAATATGTTTATGTTTAAAAATAGTGATGACAAATTATGGGAATATATCAATTTGGTAATTTATATTAATGTAGATAGTAGAAAAGTATATTATATTTATAGGGCAGCGTATATGCCCTTCAGTAACTCGAGAAATATTTACACTACATTAGATTTTTTTGAGGAATAACATAAGTATTGAACAATTATAGTACACAGTTTGTATACGTATCGGAATATATAGAATTTCCTAGTAAATCCAATTTCCTAGTACGTTGTGTAGTTTTACAAGATATATTTATCAATGTTAGTATTCACATAAAATCTATAATTATGGTTTCGTATCCTTGTAATATTCTTTAAAGAAAGTCATCAGATAAATAAATTGCGGAAGCCATCAATCGTGTATTTGTCCATTAAAAGACATAGGCTTTATTGCCCATACACACGCTGGCCAAGCAGGTTGGTGCTCGCAATAGCGAAGCTCTTTCATTACTGACACTATTATATTGCTCTAATTCAGTCATAGAATCAAACTCAAACAATACTGATTTCGTACCATCCGCAAATGATTCCATTGTCGGTAGAATTGTGACTATCTCGCTCTTTATTTCGCAGGTGCAAAGAATCACTAACGTGTCAATAATATTTTAGATATAGTATCGCATAGCAACACTCTGTGTGCAACTCCAAACTGTATCTTTATTAAATTATATAAATGACATAATAATTATACACAATTGCTCATATAAAGTCTAATTTGAGTGTTGCAGTTGATTCATATTAAATATATTTAGTTGTTAATTAAATTATTTTAACTGTCGCTTTCACAGGGTAATGTTTGATGTAATCATTTTGTAAAGTGCGACGCCCATTTTGAAAGCCATTTTTTATTGTATTGATGCATTGTTGTCGTACTCAAAGCGACTCTTAAAGAAATAGATATTTGTTAAAAAAATATATTAAGATTGCAGAAAATCATATAAAACGATATTGTATGGTAGCATATGGCCCTTCAATATGCTTTGACAAAAATGTATAACACGAAAATACGGTCAATTTTTTTCTAGACACGATTGCAATATTTGAAACCGATACATGAGACATTACATTAATATTAAGATTTTTGATAATTTCACAATCTTTTCATGATTTTGTTCAAATGCTTTTTATGAATTGCTTGTTACCAATTTCAATTTCCTCCCTTGACTAAATAATTGATACTAATTAAGTACAGTTAAGAATGTAATTCTTCAGATTTCTCATCGTAGCTTGTCATAAATATGCTATCTTTGACTTATGCTATTTAACTTTGGAAATGTATTTCCAAAAAAAAAACCAATCTAATGAAATGGCTACATATGAAGTAAGTGTATAATTTTCATAATCCCTTATTGACTGTGATACATTCGATTCAATAAAATAAATTAGAATAATGCCAGAGCTGTCTTCTATAAAACTTTAATATATATATTGTCGTTATAAATTTTTCGCTTTGTATTTAAATTGGATAAAATATATTTATGACTAAACTTTCTTGGCAGTATGTTGTGTATTCCACAGACAGTGGAAATTAGTTTGACATGTCATATGAAAATGGCGCGAAATGGGCACACACTTTTATATTCTAGCAACATAGTGTGGTCATGTTATGTATTAAAAGAAGTTAATATCTCGAAATTATTATATAATTATGAATTATAATTAATAGTGTTCATTTATTCGCCTTGCGTAACGCTTTAAATTAAGTCGTCAAGTAGATAACGCGTTTAATTTCCCGTGTTCCGTATATAATAAATTATTGATCTGTGTATATAATTGTTAGACTTTGTACATAGTAGATGGGTAAATATTTATTTAGATAGATATTGGATATTAATTTATTTACCAGATGGGAGTATAGTGTGTAACGGCGGTGCATTTGTTATCACAGTATATAAACATGCACAGTGTAACATAGATTATAATAGAGTATAGTTTAGACTGTTAAAACACTGAGGACGTGTATTTTTCTAAAATTAAATATGTAGATTTTCTCATAAAAGAGTATAACTTTATATGGAACGTTGTGCTTGATATTGCGTTGCCTTTAGTTGAACACATCAAATTATACACAAGTGCATCGGATGTAACAATGTATTAATAAACATTGTTTTATCAATATGGTTTTTTATTTATATATCCCTAAATAATGTTGATGTCAACAGACAACTGAAAATCCTTCGATGTTCATCAGCGGACCTTCTACGGCTGGGAATGCACATAGGCTTTACACCTGTATACGGCTTGTATCGTACATGGTTTAAATTTATGTATTGCGCTCAAATACAAAATAACAAGCAGGCAAAGGGCAAGAGAAAATTGAAACAAAATTCGGAATCCAATGCTGTATTCGTTAGATAATTTCGAAATCAGCTACCTGAAGTAGCATATTCTCAAAGCAATATGGTTTCTCAACCATATCCACAGTTATTTGGGTTTCTGGCTTCCTAGGGAGCTTGGTGACCCTGGTCCGGTCTGTACTCCTTGTCCATATTGACTGCTGCCGTATTGAACGCCACCTCCTACGTCGGCCTGGCCGCTGCCCCGACACAACGCACTCGTACCACCTTGACCATAGCAAGGCTCTGTGGGAATAGAAATACGGATTCATATAGGAAAAATACATCATATTTTACATAAGGTACATCTAAATGCATTAACTGCAAGCAAAACAAAGAGTTATCAACGGACGGCCGACGTATTATGTAGGGATAATAATACGTGTAAGTATTCCCTGAAAAACATGTTTGTGTGAGCCGCAGTTTATGTGTTAATAACCTATTTAAAAGCCATAAAGAGTCGATTTTTAAAAATATTGCAAGTGATTACCTTCAGCGCCGAGGACTAAGGCCACGGCCAAAAGGAGGATCTGAAACAAAAAAAATATTATAATTTGGTTATTAATTTCAATTAGTTTATCGAGATTTGTTGTATTTTCACTGTGGTTATGTACCTACTGGTTTTTGCAAGTAATTCTGTGTTGAAGACAAAAGGTGAATGCTCATTTTACTATGGAACTTTATATTGGTGCAACGATTTTTTTCCCTCGATGAAACCTACATTTTTGTGTAGGGAAAAATATATATTATCAATAAAAATAAATATAATTGCGATCTAGACCCGGAGTTCTTGGAGAAATGAACTTGAAGTCCAGTCACTCTGGTGGCTCCATTTTTAGTAATGGCTGACGTGTCGTAAAATATGATGATAATTACTTTATTTTATAAAAATCTGTGACCCGGGATAAAACAGGAAAATGTAAAAATGCTATAATAACAAACCATAAAAATGCTATAATAAATTTTAAGCAGTATTTTTATTTTATTTATTAAAGTACTTCCGTAATTACATTATATCTTATAACTTATACACTAAAAAATTGGTAACATGCTAAATGTACTACCTGCAGTCACAACATGCACTGAATAACAAATAACTGCTAAGTAATACTAGAATTAAATTAATTAGAACTAAATCGGTATCGGGGTTTAACGATATTTTTTACCGATACCATGAATATATTCTCCTTACTTTTAAAATCAAGCAAATCCGTCCTATGGATTTATCATTGGTATTCTCTTCAACGAACGAAATGTGATAGCAAAGATGACGTGATGGTTTACTTCGAATTTATGTGAACAGTGAAACAGTGACTTTAGTCCAAGGTAATTACTAATGAGTATCCAATTACGATGTGGCTCTTACCACTTTAAACATTTGTAGTTTTGTAGTAGATTAATTGACACCGTTGATTATAATTTGTCACGATACAAAACAGTGTTTAGTTTTTGATTTTGTTCTCATTTTATTGTTTTATTTAAGAAATGATTAACTCGTTTTGTAATATTTAATTGTTTACTTCGTTTCAAAAGTAAAATCAGAACAATTATAGAAAGGCTTCTTGTTCATAAGCTTAAAAAGTAGTTTACCTTTAAAAAAATATAAATTTTGCAACACGGAACACTTGTAAGAGTTCTTAGCAATGCGTACCAATAGTGGTTTTATTGAAAGCAGTTAATTTGTCCTTCATGAGAAAATCAACATTCGTACTTACATTATAATAATTCAAATAAAATTGCATATTATGTAGGGCCTAGTGACATTGAATATCAATAGAGACCATGATTTTCAATCACGTTTAAGTATTCGTTTTTAAAATAATGGTTGAACAACTGTACTGAACTATATCAGCCCATATAAGTACGTCCCACTTCAGGGCACAAACCTCCTCTACAATCGAGAGTACGATTAAGAGAGGTTAGGCTATATAGTCCACCACGCTGGCCTAGTGTGGGTTGGCAATTTACATTGGTTGAACAACATTAAACACATTTTATCACCCCGAATGTTATTATTTTCACTTGATATCTAGGTATTGTTATTTGCATTGAACCCTCTTACATACTAACGTCCAAACTTTTTCCTTTAGCATAATTTAGGTACCTATAACGATACAATTTTGACACATTTTATTTTTGGAACAAGATCTAAGAATCTATTGCGGAATTTGAACCATACAAAATTATTCACTGATTTCAATAGCACCAGATTTCTCAAATCCTAATTTTCAATAACTACACTTTTTATTTCGTCATATTATTAGTATTACGTCATCTCGAAGGACACTTACCACGAGTTTGCTCATTTTAGAATGTATGTCGACGTAGGCACAGAACTTGCGACAATCCACAACAAACTGAAAGTTCACAGCCTGTGAGACTGGTTTTATAGCAATGACCAGTTCTCAAAACAGGCCATGAACAGGAGACACGACCTTTCAGCATCTGGCTCTCACGATTTTAAACCGATTTCTGAAATAGGTTCTCAATTTATCTAATTTTATGTGTGTTCGTTACCTCTTTGTTTATGATTCGATGTAAAGTAAAAATAAAGTAAAAAGTATATTCAATAACCAAAATGCCTTTTAAAATTTCTTAAATCTAGATACAATAAAAATATTTTCTAAAACTAATACCAATTGTCAGGGGTCCCAAACTAAGCTTGGCCTGGCTTCTTGGGAAACCATTTTGTGATTTTAATAACTGAATCTTAAGTTAAGGCACATAATATATTTTATTTGCCAGTGATTCTGTATAGCTCTGAAGAAGATTAATTTTAAATTAATTGGTATTGAACGGATGATCCGCTAAGCAGAAGAGTATTGACAGGTTCCATGGCGCAGTTGGTTAGACGCCGGCTACTAATCATTCGATTTTCGCAACGAGACAAATGTTTTTGTGAACCACAGGTAGTTATTTCGGGTCTAGGTTTTTGAGAGACCGAAAATTATCTCGTAGTTTCTGATACCTTCGACTCTCGATTTAAGTGTGGGGTCAGGACTATGTGACTGTTGGGTGTATTTATTTATTTATTGAAGTTGATATCATGCTAAGACAGACGTAGTGGGAGACATAGTGAGGACGACATTCCTACGGCGCGTAAGACCGTCAACTTGAAACTTCTAATTAGATTAATCTTGGGTTACGACAAAGATACATTATTGTAAGATAGATACTGAATACTAGGAGTAGAAGATTTTGTTGCTTCTATTAGATTTAAACAGATCTAGATGTGATAGTGTTAAAATAAACAACCTTAAGAACCATTTTGAGATTATAGTTAACGTAGATAATAAATTAATCTATATTGCAAAATATTACTTCAAGGCTATAGGTCTAACTGGATCTAGATTAAATTAGCTGCATCTTGACATTTATAAGCGATATTGAGAAATCACGTATTTTTCTGAGGCGAAAAGAGATAATTCTAAATAGACTAATATAATAAGCGGCGGGACTCTGTGTGACGTGTATATCAACCCATACGTTACACCCCTTCACAACCCGTCAACGTCCCGCCAGCGTACCGCCATCCCGTTGTAGGCAAACGAGGAAACAGTCACCTAATGGTAAGTTATCACTGCCGCATATGAACATCCACAACCCATGGGTCATAGGTGTGTGGCCGGCCCATCAAATCAGGAGGGGAGCGAGAAGTAAAAAGGATGGAAAAATCAAAGGGGTGTTGGGCATCCGGCAATTTATCTCACCGAAGTCCGAACGATGTCACGTTACATGTATCTTTAAAGCTAATTCGCAAAGCTATTGCTTCACGTCGATTCCCTGTGAGACAGTGGTACCACCCTGCAGAGCCTGCCCATTCATGCTGAGCCATGACTGACAACAGCGTGGCTCTATCACTTAGCTTAATAGAAAGAAGAAAGAAAGAAAAGTTTTATTATTTGTAACAAGCTTACATTAATGACGTATCACTCTCAGTGAACAGACAACCAAAATCAATAAGTACAAAGTGAACAGGGAATACGAAAACACGAAGAGTAACAATAATAAAATATCTAATAACAAAATAAAAATCATGAAAAATATAAATTATTTAAAAATATTACGTGACACACCAACTAATAATATAATTTAGCTTCTGCTCAAACTAATTTCAATAACACTGAAAACCAATTTCAAATGTCTATACTAAACTGTATGTACAGTTTAGTATGTATAATACTAAACTGTTTTGTATTGGTGCAAAGTGATGACTAGAGAAGCGCCTTTCATTTTTTTTTATTGCGATGAATGGCGAGAAGAGCATGCTATTCGCTTGATGGTAAGCGATATGCTCATGGACAATAGCAAAACCAAACAACACCATGAATTACAAAGCAATGCTTGCCATCCTGAGACATAAGATGTTAAGTCTCATTATGTCCAATAGTTACTCTGGCTACAATGTCCTTCAAAGCGGAACACAACAGTGAATTAACATTGCTCTTTGGCGCAAGAAATAGACATTGCAGTGGTACCTACCCAGGCGGTTTCTCACATGATAGACCTACCACCAGTGACTTTCATTTGTAAGACTTCTGATGAATTTCGTTTTATTCCTAGTTAATATGTTAATTGTGTCTCATTGGTCCACTGACCGTGTACGGGCTGTGAATTGTGGCGTCTCAGTATTGATTCCCACTTTGATAAAGGTTTTTGGTTTGAAAAATCTCATAACATGGATAATCATGGCTACTGACAAGTCGCCGTCTCATGAAAAGACTTCCTTGGTTGGATAATGGAGATAGTATATTTTTTGCCACAGCATTGTATTGGAAGTAGGTTGTTCCATCTATTATGTACAAGTGCTATGGGAAGTGAAAATAATTTATTGGTTTGCGCTTTAAAGACAACTTAATCTGGAATTAACACATTTCAAATTTTTGTGCTGATGTCGATGATAGCTTACAAGTTGCAGTTGTAACACGTTCCAAGGAATTAATACAATTTATAAAGGTATTTTAGAAAAACTACTACGAACAATTAATACAAAATTTATTTTCTTATCGATTAAACTTAATTTAACTATGTTTGCGCATACTTCTTCTAATATTATATTCGTTCGGAAACTTATAGAACGGGTAGTAAGCTCCTACTTTCCTGTTAAAAACTAAATATGGCGGCATATTGTAGGGTGAATTGGAATCGGAAGATCTAGACCAATTTCTGTATACATTTCGCTTTTTCTTCAAGTGCTTTGATGGTTTCAAGTCGATTATATGTGTCTTATCAGTGTAACTGTGTTTTGACAATTTGTTTCCTGGCCTGATGTCTTTTGCTGATGTGAAAATGATCAGCAGAACGGCAATTAGTATAATCTGTAAAAAATAATTAAATATGAAGGCGTTATAACATGTAAAACTACAAAATAAATTAGAATATAAACGTATTATTATTTTAAACAATAAAACATAAACAATACCTGTTGAGGAATAATATTACTCACAAACTATTTAGCGAAGTGGTCTCAACACTTCCGAGGATATTTATAACTTCCTGAGGAAATTAACAATTAAAATGGCACAACGCCCTTTGGGCAGTCCACCGACTGTCCGAACTGGGAATCGAACCGAGGACTCTATAATGCACAGCCACTACAATAAGGCAATTAAATACAAAAGATATAAAATTGTGATATTGGATTTTTCTATTCATTATCAGTCCGGAGTCAGGAATTTGTGCCCGATATGGCGATAGGCTTGCCCCCTATCACATCGTGGGACGGAACATACAAGGCGAAATGTGGGTGTCCTAGTGGCACCTCTGCCTACCCCTTCGGGGATAAAGGCGTGAGTTTATGTATGTATGTATGTAAAATTAGGGTGTACATAAGTAGACAATGCATCCCTTTACTAATATTTTCATGAATTATCGATTAAGGATTAAAAAAAAATACAACAGTGAAAAGTCACATAGTCCTGATCCCACACTAAGCTCGAGTCTTGCGTTGTGGGTATCAGAAACTACGAAAAACTTTTCGGTCTCACAAGCACCCAGACCTGAAACAAATGTCTGTGGATCACACAAACATTTGCCTCGAAGCGGAGATCGAACCCGCGACCTCACGTTTCACAGCCGGCGTCTAACCAACTGCGCCACGGAGGCTGTCATGATGCTATTGACCTGTCCCTTGTTTATGTAGGTATCTTAATATCTGCCTATATCTCAGGCATACATGCTTGACATTATAAGAAAACAAATAAGACTCACCTTCAGTAACGCAAAATTTTCCATGTCGTATTATTTTTATTAACTTAAAAACTTGTACATTTTACGCGGCGATCAGTCTCTTGGTCAAACTAGTGCAATTACCTTGAACTTCGCTTTTCTATATATACGTATTGGTATTAACACAGTGCACTACTTATGGAATAAGAAATGCGTAGAGTCGCGACGATTTTATTGTACTAGCTCTTACTAGCTTAAAAATTGTAAATTGGTATACATTTTTATCATACAGACATACATACATAAGCTCACATCTTTTTCCCAGAAGGGGTAGGCAGAGGTGCTACTGAGACACCCACGTTTTGCCTTGTGTGTTCCGTCCCATGATGTGGCCTATCGCCATATCGGAACAAATTCTTGATTCCGGATTGATTATAATGGAAAGAAAAATCTGAGATCACAATCCACTGTTTCACTTTTAAAAAAAACAATCTCTCCCTTCCTATAAATCGTACTTTCGATTGTTGAGGACGCCTGTGCCTTGCAGTGGGACCTATATGGGCTGATAAAGAAAAAAAAATCTTTTTCCATTATAATTCCTTTATGCCTAATCGGGACGAATAAATCTTTTATTAAAATTATTTATCTAAAGGTGGAATTTTTTTATGGTCCGCGTAAGTGAGTACCTAAATATTCAAATCGATTTTTGGCTAGAGTTTATTCGAATTTCCAAGCTACTTGATTAATATCAATGAAGTGATTAGTTAGCAGATTATTATTAACTAATTTAAGCTAATGTATTCGCATTGATTATTACAAATACTTGTTGTAAATTATAGTCGACAACAAGTTTGCGATCTCCGTAATTTTCCACTATTATTTATTTATTTTATTTTTATTTATATTATATCACAATTTATAGACTGCAATAAATTATTTGCACAAAATAAAAACATAGACGATGTCTAAATTATGTTTACTTAAAAAAGTCCTAACCAACGCCAAATCTCTCTATTTGAGGAAAACAATACGTATAGTATTTAATAATAAACGGGCACAGAAATATATCTTTCTGAGTATTAGAAATCACAACATGGTGACGCACGACAAGGAATCATAAATATCGTTTGTTTTGGTAAATATATGTTAACCCAGTTAACTATAAACTAATAGTTTCTGTTATCAATTCCTTTAAGAAGATTGTTTGTGTTATTTATTTTGGACATCTGGATGATATCTGTTTTTTTCCGTGTTTTTATTTGTCCATTTATCTCCAGAACTTGTTTATGAAAAACGTGAAATGAACTATCCATTATATTGTTTTTTTTTTAAATATAGGGTGAATAAAGAATTGAGGGATAATAGGGGAAAAAAGGGTTAGTAGATGATTCACACGTTAGTAAATGTTCTTAGCCATCCTTAAATACCTACGAAACCTTATAGAACCTAGCGGGTATGCGCCGCCTGCCGGTATTATTAAACAAATGGGGAAAAAAAGAGAGCAGAGGAGCGTTGGTAAGTAATATCAATATGTTGTCATAAGATTTTTTTATTACTTCATGGGATGGAATTAAATTGTAATATTGACAGATTCTAGAGTCCTACCTGCCGTATCTCGGAGGCTTGAGAGCATCATCATTCTTTTTTTCAGGCTAAGACTACATGACTACCGTCTGTGCTTATCTTTTTCCATTTACCATGTTTTGTCACTTTCATGACAAGCAGAAGAGTAACAAGCCTCCTGATGTTTAAGCTATAATTACCGTCGCTGATAAACCTTGGCAATGCCATGAGCAAGAATCAAAGCGCATGTGGGTATCATTAATCACACAAATTACCTCTTGGCTTTTAATAAAATGTCATTATTTTGTATGAAAAATGATATCTATAGTGAGGTCGCTTTTGATATTACCTAATCTCGGTGTTCGTTAAATAAAGGTCGATTCAAATCACGAGATTCATTTATTATAGTAAATTAAATTACCAGATTTTGATGTTATTTGTTAATAGAACAAACTCATTTCGTGGATACAGATGAAACTTCGAAAAGTTTTGTACTTAAATGTTACATAGTTTACAGAAATATAGGTACTGCCGAGAGAACGCTTCAGCAGAACTTATAAACTTTTCTCTATTTCTTATATACTTTATAAACTTTTATCTTTTGTAATAATACTTATGTTCCTCGTTTTGAGTTCTCTCGTCTTTTTAGATGCCCAATGGTCGGTGCTCCTAGACCATCGGTCAAAATCCATTTTTCCGATCAAAATGCTGTATTTGCCAATATTTGCTTTTGTTAAATCTCCTATGGTTGCTAGTGTTAGCAATTCAATTTCAGACGCAAGAGTCTGAATATTAGGATTCAACCGAGCGACTTGCATACAGAGCCAAGATCGAGGCAAAGCGTATAGGAAACCAATATGTATAAATTCATGATCCATCTGTATATTGATTTGATCTGACCAAAAATTCGAAAGATCATATATATACTTCAACCAAATTTGTAAAGAACTGGACTTCGATCCGCATTTCGAGCAGGTGTCGACACTTAAAAAAAAGCTGAACCTTCCTTTTTTTATATAATCACTTAGTCCTTGTGTGTATTCTTTTTCTTTATGTTTGTACTGTTCTTTCCTTGATTTCTTTGACTCAATGTCTTTGTCTTTGTGTTAATTAATTTTAATTGTAAGTTGCTACAATTTGATTCGTAACATAAAATAAAAATAAAATATGTAGTAACCACTCCACAGATTTCTTTAAGCAATATACATAAATATGTTGCTACAATTAGCAAGTGCTCGCGAGCATTCGGATGTGTTACTGACACACATTGCCTTGTATTCTTATCAATAAGAGCACTATGAGAGATTCACGATCGCATACTTTCTACAATACAGTAAAAACGTGTAAACACAATGGTCGAAAAATAGCCTAGAAGCTCGGCTGTACCCGTGGCATTGACTTCATAAACGGTATTCGCGTAGGATTAGGTGGGTCGCCATATCGCCTTCTTATTAGTTATTAAGAGCTTTATTCATTAACAAATTTTAGTTATTGAATGTTTTGTCTCTTTCGAAAGACTTTTGAATTCAGTTTGAGCGAAGAAGACAAAACATTCGATAACTAAAATAGGTTTATAAACTGTTTATGAATGGCCGTATAGGGAAAAAGAAAATAATCTCAATTTATTGTTTTAAAACTTTTGTTACCTTATAGAAATATTATTTTGTTAATAAACGAAGCCTGATTACTGCGTGGCTCTACCGTTTGCTATATTTTAACAAACCTACAGATTAAACCTTAAGTAGCTTATTCATTAAAATTCTTCGACTGACGACTTAAACAGAGTGGGGATCGCAATAATAATTATCAACAGGTTTCAATGAGTAATATTTTTATCCTTTATGGTCCAATATGTGTATATTTCTTAAAGCATGATGTAGATTAATGGTTTTTTAGATTTACGCGAATGTTACACATTGAAATAAAACTATTTTTTACGGATTTAAATAGTTTTATTTCAATTATGTAAATTGTAAACGAAGAGAAGTGATTACTCATCGATATTTCACTGCAATCACGTCTTGATAATTTAGAGCATGGTGCTAAATGACACAATAGAGCACTGTCACAAAGCAAGACTGTCATACGCTAAAAGTTGGCTCGAGTAACCAAATTTTTTATGTAAACTATTTCAACTTATCGTTAATACGAACTGACTAAAGAAATGATAGAATAGTTGTGAAATAGCATCGGTGATCGGACCAACCCGACAAAGTGGAGTTTCTGGGTATATACCTTACTTGGGCTTGCTATCAGAGATGTGGAGATGTATCGGTATGGAGATATCTCCACAGGATTTCTCTGACTTTTACAAGTATTTCGTGTATTAGATTAGTGGTGTCGGTAAAGAAAAACATCTTGATGTAATCTGTTTAATCGTTACAGGATTCCTTATAGTTAAAGTTTCCCAAACCTTATAGTTAATTTGTACGCTGCAGATGTATTAATCATGGTGTGTTTTATGTTTATTAGGTAAATAAAATACTTATAGAACTTTAAATTGTTGTTCGGCACGCAAACAACGTGTTATACCAATTACGTAACGCAATTAGGCTAATCGTGTGATTCGTCCAGTTAGTTTTGCAATAATATCTATTACTTTAAATTGTACTATAAAATGCCCATCGCCGTGTTAATTTGGTTAGTTAACGAATATTAATTTTTTTATAACAATGAAGACCAAACTTATTGTATGGGTAAGTCTACTATGCATTTTAATAATTTTTTTTTTATTGTTGCAAATAAAGATTGGTAATTGATAAAATTCATTTGCAAGTTTTAGCACTACTATAATAGATTTTTTTTTATTTAAACTTCTGATTAAATTCGTAATTTAATAAGTGATGAGACAATTCCTACTATTAATAAGGAGCAATATGAGTGCTGTAAAGCAGTGAACTTGTAATAATCATGATATGTTGGACAGGCGGTGTGCCTGTCATGCCTGTCCACTCCAGCATACAGCACGGGCCTGCTCGAAGCTAAACTTGCAGCTGTTGCTGGTGTTGCCAAGGGCGCTGCTTTAGTGGGCGCTGGAGCCTTGGCAGCCAAGGGTGCCGTCTTAAAAGGTACGTGGTTTAAAAATCAAAGTTATGGGATAGTTGTACTTAGTGGAGAAAGATCACCTCTGTTGTCAATCGATACTTTATCTGGCTCTGTACTTACTATTTCGTGCAGAACAGTCACTTAGCAAAGCTAAAAACAATACGATTATTTATAATTTATAATACATTACCTTTTAATAAAATAATTCATTTTTCAAAATAGGTTAATAGATCATTCTGTTCAACTTAGAATTTTGCCACCGAATGAACTTGATTTCCCATTCAGCCATCAAAAATCGCGATGTCAGACTTTAGATAATTTTAATGGCACTGTAGACCCCCCTTTAATATTCATATTGCTGTTTACAATTTAGTATCATCTGCGGCGCCAATTTATTATCTCGGAAGTCACGATTTCATTATTATGACTTGTATTTGTTTCAAAAGTAATATTTATAATTGTTTATCGACCGTGACCTCTTATACTCACATCGTTGATACTACTACCTACTTCAATAAATTAATTTCGAAGGTTTTTCATATCTACTATAGATCAGTGTAAAGTATTTTCAAAGACCAGCAGTGGTCTGCAATACTGTACTGTACCAGCCCATATACGTCCCACTGCAGGGCACGGGCATCCTCTATAATCGAGAGTAAGATTGAGAGGGGTTAGGCCATATAGACCCCGGTCTAGTGCAGGTTGGCGGACTTTACCTAACATGTCAGCAATGTGACCATAAAATGACAAGATGATTTCAGGTGTAGTCTTCGGCACTGAATATGTTCTAATATTGGTATTGTGTTATTTCTAGGAGCTGGATCATTATTGGCAGCAAAAGGCGCTGCTATTAAAAAGTTAGCCCTGGCAGGTGCTGCTAAGCCTATCACGGTTCCTGTACCAAACCTGATACTCAAGCCCCCTGCAATTGTCACAAAAGAACCGTTGCTAGTACCTGTAAGTATTAGGATAAATAAATAATAATAAATAAATACACCCAACAGTCACATACATAGTCCTGACCCCACACTAAGATCGAGTCTTGTGTCGTGGGTATCAGTAACTAAGAGAAACATTTCGGTCTCACAAACACCCAGACCCGAAACAAATACCTGTGGTTCACACAAATATTTGTTTCGGTGCGGGGACCGAACCCGTGGCTTCTCGTTTCGCAGCCGGCGCCTTACCAACTGCGCCACGGAGATATATTATTTATTTAGAAATTAACTATAAATTAGTTGTTATACAGATTTTCATGACCAAAGTCCAAAAAAGTTCTCCAGTTAGTCTCATTTCCATAAGTCTAAATCACCAACTGTCAATCAGATTTCCCGAATTCTAATATAATACAGAGATCATAAACATATTTCCTACCTGTAAAATGTAATAACGTCGATTATGAACGCGTTGAACATGATTCAATGAATGTGTTTCTTGCATCAGCTTCAGTGTGGCATCAATAAACTTCAATACGAAACTGTTTCCGAATACAGACTGTAATTATTTAGAATATATGCAGTACATATCGTTGGCTAACGATGTTGAGAGGCCTTCGTCCAGCACAGGACTTCTTGTGAAGTCTCTTATAGGTGAGAGGTCGCCTGGGTAGGTACCACCGTAATGGCTATTTCTCTTGCCAATCAACAGTGTAAACGCATTGTTGTGTTCCGGTTTAAAGGACATTGCAGCCAGAGTAACTACTCGACATAATGAGACTTAACATCTTATGTCTCAGGATGGCGACACTTCCTTTGGGATACATACTTTGGTATTCGACAGCCTCTGTGGCGCAGTTGGTTAGACGCCGGCTGTGAAACGAGAGGCCGCGGGTTCGATCCTCGCACCGAGAGAAATGTTTGTGCGGCCCACAAATTTTTCTTTCGGGTCTGGGTGTTTGTGAGACCGAAAAGTCTCTCGTAGTTCTGATACCTGCGACACAAGACTTAATTGATCTTAATGTGGGGTCGGGACTATGTGTGTGACTGTTGGGTAATTTATTTATTTATTTATTATTTATTTACATCTGAGTATAAAATTTGGACGAGGTTGCGGAAAGCAGCAGTACAGGTTATATTATAATAATAAACTTTATCTCCCCAGGTTCATGCGTTCCCAGTAGTTCCCGTGGAAGTGCCAGTGGTTCCATCGGTGACGTCACTTGGCAAGATGCACATCTTAAAAAAAACATTGAACAGAAAGACTTCAGTAATTAACACGGTCCAGCCGATTCTTTACGAGTGAGTTGCTTGCGTGCTTCTGCTAATTACGTATTAATTTCACATAATGCTTTGTTTTGATAATTTAGTATAGTGTTACCTGCAAATTGCAATGTTAGTGAATTGGTGTATTACTATTTTTAATAGCAATTTAGCTGTTGGGAGTAATTGTTCTCGATTTTTCCATCTGTCACCCTGTATTTATCCTGTAGAACATAAGCCATTTCAAGATTACGATATTGAGCGTTAATCAAGAAATATTCGCAATAAAGTTCTCTGTGGCCTGTAGTGATCTAGTTGGGTAGGTAGGTGAGTGCCGATTCGGAGCCCTAACTAATGGCAGTGCTGCCCACCACTGTGTAGAAAAAGTATGGCTAAAGTAAAGACTATATTTTTTGCCATGGAAAAAGTTGGCTCTTTTATTCATCAGTCCGATAAATTGAGCGTATATACCGCCATGGAATCGGTCTCAAGCTTGGTGTTCCGCCTTTTGTCAATGGTCTCACTTACTCTTCGTGAGATGGTGGTTACTCCCGCTAAGTTAGGCATCGACTCTACCATTTCAAATATCATTAAAAGACTTCGCATTAAAATTAAAAACGTTATTTGAGACTGTCTGTACCAAAACAGTAGAAAAATTAATAGATAATATTATATTAACTGCTGATAATAAAATTCTACAAGATTAACGCCCAAATACTGGAACGCAACTTAAATATAACTTGCGCTTAACTACGTTAATCCCGATTAAATGTACTGGCTAAGTGAGCCGTGCGCTGTTAAGAGCACCTTATTATTTGAATGTCGTTCCAGTATTCGGGCGTATTAGTCTAAGACTGCGCCTGATTGAATGCTAAGAGCACGATATTTTCTACGACAAATGGCTAAATATTTCCGTGGCGTTAGCGTAATGATGTTATTGTAAAATATAAAATCGAGAATATTCACAATAGTGTTTATTAATATGAATTAATTTTTAAAGTGTTTTTTTAATCTGTGCTTTTTTTCATCAGGGTCGTGCGGACGCCTCGAATTTACCCTGTGCCAGCCATGCGTGTTCCCTGCTAATCAGAAGATAGTTAAGAAAAAAACACGAAATGAGTATTATGAAAATCTGTAATATTTGAATGTGTATTAGTTTATTAAAATTATAATCAAATCGATATTATGTTTTTTTTACGGACAAGTTTTTGTTATAATACCGACATAAATGTATTCTAAAAACATAGCTTGGCATAGCGTGATAGCCGCTCGTTCGTCACAACGAATGAGCAAAAAAAGGTTGATACAAAGAATTTATTGAATCAAACATTTAACGGAACGCAATAATTCTCATGAAAATGGTTCGCGGTGAGTAAACATCCAGCCAGTATTTTCTAGGCCGTGACATTAAAACCTTTATTTGGGAAAAACAAAACGCCAAGTTTCGCGTTAAGTTACACACGGGTAAAATTAATTACTCAAGTAGAATACCAATGACACGCGATGAACCCAATCGTAGTTTTTTATGCCTGACAGTTTTTACTGATGCAGTACGTAATAACAAAACGCCAACTGCATTGGACATGTGAATTGTGGACAAACGAGCGTACAAGCAGTATAGCGGGTACTTACATAAAAAACAGGATGATGTATAACATTGTAAGCAATGCGTTATTCGATAAATGAAGTCTTCTGATTTATTAACATTATTCCGTAATTACCTAATTGCTGGTTCCGGAAATGGTTTTTATTTTGTTGATACGATAATTCATTATAATATTTGTCGTTCATCAATTTTTGCGCCGGTACAGATACTTTTGTTTTTGAACGGAGACACTCAACATCCTCTGTGATTAACAGCCGAATTTCGAAATTTTACTTGGCCACATAATAATTAACACAAAATATGATAGATAAGTAATAAAACTATTATTCATAATTTGAAAATTGCACATATTTTATAGCTCTATCTTTGAACATATGTTTTTAATGTTAAATTACAATATTAGATAATTAACTATTTTTAACGAACCGTTTTGGATAAAAACATGTGAATTGTACACGGTAACATTTGCAAATCATTACCAAGCCTATATTTAAGAAAAGAGATATACCAACGGGGTTTTGGAACACCCTTGATAGTGACGCATAGGGTACACATCTTTTGAGCACAGTTTGCGTAAATCCAGTTTCGATCGGGGCAGCATGATGACGTCGATCGACGCGAGAAAACCATCTCTTCCAAATCCAAATAAGGTATTTACCAAAATACCTTATTTGGATTAGCCTGCATATTTTAGATTTAAAATGCAGGAGGTATTACAATGTAACAATGTATGCAAAGGGTTGTGTTAAGAAGGATGCGGTGCAATCCTTGGTTTCTCCGGCGCGCGTGCGGCGGCGCGGCGCGGCGCGTGGCTTGCTGCAAGGCGCGAGCGCATCCGACATGGTCTGGTAATATTTCGCTTGCGATTTGTTTCGTACGACGATTAGTTTTTACCCAAGTACCTAATGATATTCAAATGGGGCGGCATCGAACGCCTGTTTAGCATTGTTAATTCGATGTTAATAATTTTCGGTGCAGTATAAAAGTGCGTGCAATTTAGTTGAATGCATTACAATTGCAGTAGACGTTCCTACTTGGTGGTGTCTTAGCGAGCAATACAAACACAACGATGTCTCGGCTTACGGTAAGAATAGCGGAGCAGCTGCAAGCATCTCTTGTCGGCTTTATCCAGCTGATCATGTCACATTTATCTTAAGCGTGAGATAGCCACAATAATATTTTGGTACGTGGCGGTTACTGATAAGAAATAACTTTTTCAGATTCTCTTTGTCATCGCTGTTGCGTATGAAGTACTTGGAGATGGTAAGATATTATGATGATTTGATTAAATCTTCACGTCCAGATGGTGGGATATTTGTAATAATTGAGGTGTATGTTATATGTTATAGGTGTCGCTAAAGACTCTCGTCCAGCACAATCTGGCTACGGAACAGTGTTCGCGGCGGGCCCTGGCTACGGTCTCGGTGGAATTGGCTTCGGTGGCCCTATCGTTGCCGGTGGACTGGGCGGCGCTGGCCTCGTCGGCGGCGGCGCAGGTATCGGCATCGGAGCTCCTGGCATCATCGCCGGCCCAGCACTCGTAGCCGGTGGCCCAGCTCTGGGCAGTGGAGCCGCATTGAACAATGCCGCAGCCGTTGGCGCCGCCCAACTCAGCGCAATCCAAAACGCCCAAGCCGTGCAGGCCGCACAGATCGCCAACTCTGCCGCCGCTGCCATCCAGGGTGCCCGTGTCACCGAGGCTGCTGCGAGAGCAGGCCAAGCTAATGCCATCACCAACGCGCAGGCTTTGGACGCGGCCCGTGTAGCCAACATCCAGAGAGCTCAGGCCGCCGCCTGGGAGAACGCGAGAGCTGCTGAGGCCGCGAGACGCGCTGCCGCCGCCAGCGCCTCTGAGGTAGCTCGTGCCGTGGAAGCCGAGCGTTTGGCCAACGCTGCTCGTGTGCAGGCCGTCGCTATTGCCAACACCCGCGCTGTTGAGGCGGCTCGCATCGCCAACGCCGCCAGAGCTCAGGCAGCCGCCGTGGCCACCAGCGCCGCTCAGGCTCAGGCTGTAGCTGATGCCGTTGCGAGAAACGCCGGCGCCTTGGAGGGAGGTCTACTGCTGGGCGGCGGTGGTGTGGTGGCTGGAGGCGCGGTGGCTCCTATCGCCGTCGGTGGTCTCGGCTGGGGCGGAGTCGGGCTCGGCGGACTCGGCTACGGCGCGGGCTACGGAGCCGGCTATGGCTATGGCGCGGGCTATGGCGCGGGCTATGGCGCAGGCTACGGCTACGGCGCTGGCCTGGGCGGTGGCAAACTGATCCATTAATTAACGATTGACCATCTAGTGAAACGATACCAGTAACGAATTCCGCACTGATAAGACGAACAGATTTCTATACCCATTTCTCCTTACTATGTAGAAATGGTTAGCGGCAGATCTTCGGATATTTTGGACTGGGCAAGGAATGTAAATAATTAAAACTAAATTTGTAAATATTTAGCCTGTCTTGGTATTAAATGTTAGCACTTACGAAATATATCTTTTATTTTACAATTTCAAAATCCCCTTCCAACATTACATTTAGATATTACATTCATTGTACTTAAAGAAACTATTAGACACTTTATTCATACGATTTACGAATTACGATTGATGGTATTATACAAG
This sequence comes from Deilephila elpenor, assembly GCA_949752805.1. Classification (NCBI taxonomy): domain Eukaryota; kingdom Metazoa; phylum Arthropoda; class Insecta; order Lepidoptera; family Sphingidae; genus Deilephila; species Deilephila elpenor. The sequence continues at coordinate 8,883,249 of OX457112.1, forward strand.
GTTGATTTAAAAATTTGGGTCATATTTGTGATTACCGAAACACATAAGTACATGTATAAACAAACCTAAGTAAAATATACAAAATATACTTAGTTCTACTTTTATTCATTGTTTTTGTTGGTAGTAATGATAGTAAAAATTTGCCACACGTGTTTGGTGGCAAAGGTCAAGGAATGCCTGATAACTTTATATTTTTCCTATTTTATTGATATCATATTTCGACCTGTACAAAAAAGAATTGATAAAATTATAATAACATAAATAATCAAATATCTTATATTTTCACAACAAATATCGTAGTTATCTTACTAGATAATAAATACTATAAATTAAATAGACTACACAAATTAATATAAAATACCGTTTTTTACGAATAGCGATTAGCGATTGATTAACAGGTCAAAAATTATCAATACACTCGGGACTGAAAAGTTGAGGTGTGCCTTGGGATTCGAACCCGTGACCAACATCCCAACTGTACATTAAGACCCATATTAAGCATAAATAAATGTAAGCTATAATAAGCACAGAAAACAGGTTTTCAAAGACTACTATAAAAAATATAAGTGTTGATGATTAATTTTATTAACTTTGGATAGATTGCTTAAAAACAGCGGAATAATACGCGGAATTGCTGACTTGTTGAGACGAATAGGTCTTTGACCTGAATTAGTGCGAATTTCTACATAATATTAATATATTCAAAACGTGAATTACTGAGTACTCAAGCACTGGAAATAATAACTAAAGTTGGATAAGCAGATAGATTAAATAAAAGTAAACAAATTAATTCATGATTACTGCTATCGTTGTTTTAAGTTCACAAAAAAAAAAACAGCTACCATTCGATTATAACAAACTTAATAGATAAACAAACCTTATTTATGAAAAACTGGATAATTTACGAAGATTATTTATTTAAAATTTGCTTACATCATTGCAATTATTTCCATTTTAATCCGGATATTTCGCAATAAATAGATATACATATTTCCTCTAAAGAGCTTTCTGACAAAGATGTAGTGTTATGACGTCGGATGACGTCGATACAAATTATTTAAGCCTTATAGAATTTATTACCAATAAAAAACTCATTTACATCGATAGTTACCAAAACCCCGATTGTTTTGCAAGTTGTCCCCTAGTAGTGGGAAGCCCCTCATTTTTAATAATTGAAAAATAAACCAGTTTTGAATGAAAGTCTTTTGTAGCATCCTTAATACGGGGGTGTTTTGTTTTCCTTATTTTTTATGTAGGCACACTTTGACAGCTAAGCAAAGGTTACCATTTATTATTATTGCACCTTTATTATTATTACCTTCACAATCATCACTTCTAGACATAAAATGTCCTCTGCTGAATCAGTTTCTCTCCATTTTTTTTGCAATGAATGGCGGGACGACCATGCTATTCGCCTGATGGTAAGCAATACGACCGCTCAAAAACCAAACCAAACAACACCATTAATTAAAAGGCAATACTCGGCATTACACTGCGCTCGCCATCCTGAGACATAAGATGTTAAGTCTCATTATGTCTAGTAGTTACTCTGGCTACAATGTCCTTCAAGCCGGAACACAACAGTGCATTTATACTGCTGTTTGGCGGGAGAAATAGATATTGCGGTGATACCTACCCCGCCGGCCTCTCACATATGAGAAACCTACAACCATTTTCCTTTAAGAAAGTGACTTTGCGTAAAGACGTCAAATGGTTGTCATGGTTGTCAAACTGTTGTTATTGACCGGCAAAAGCATCATTGGGCGTCCAAGACAAGCTCTCTTGATGTTAGATACAGATCCTGGTGGGTTGACCGTGGACGTCCAATTATGCACTTAACGATACGTCGTATTTTTTCGACTGCCTATAGTAAAGCAATAACTCAGGTTTATGCAAATTAGTTTATGTAAATAGCTAACGAACTTCTTTATAGCTACGATGGCCGTTACATACATAAATGAAATTGGATTTTGTTAATATTTTTGCCTGTTTCTTTAATAATACGTTACAGATCAGTTTCTATGCAAGGGCTTTATTGAGACATTATAGGTTTAAATAATTTCGTGTGAGGTTGAGGTACTAGGGTCTGAAATTTTATCAGGTGCAATAAACTCGTTTTTTGTGACATCTTGGAAAGGTCGTAACTTTGGCGATTTACGAGTAGCATTAGTAACACATCAGCCTACCTCCTTAGGCATTTACTACCGTAAGCATAGGCAGCTGAGGAATAACATAAGGAAATGTTGCGATATTTGTACCATGGTCATCTCTTGTGTATAAGCCGCGTTCACACGGCGTTCATAATCAAAACCATTTACACATTTTAATAAGTAATTAGCGTTGGGCTTTTTCAGACGGCTTTTTTGGGAAAGACCAGTAGTGATGTCTGAAAGTGAATCATTGTTATGAATTTTCAAGATTGCGTCATATCGGACTTCAACGGAAATAAATTCTCAAAGATGGGATTAATCGCTGTCCATCCCACTTATCAGATGTTAAACATGTTAGTAGATATGTGACAAAATAAGGTTGAATGCATTTCTCACCATCCAGAATAAGAATTGTCCTCGAGGTCAAAATATAAGACTGTTTTTAGTTTTTCCATGCCGCGAGGAAAGACTATTTCTTTTTCCCTTCCTCTCCCCCTTTTTTCAGCCATAGGAAGTCCACTGATGACTATAGGCCTTCCCCATGGATCTCCATATCCATCAGTTGCGACTTCTGCAACCTAGTTATGTTGACAGTGATCTAACTGCACGAATTATAGACAAATCAATTAAATAGTTTCTCAGTAAAGATTTTAAGAATTTTTATTTACATTAAATGTCTCTGAGCGTAGCAATAAGACAAATAGTTGTGTAATTACCCGATACATAGTAAGGTAGAGTTAAATCGAAATCCTGGAAACTAAGAGTGTTTATACATAAAAAGATAAATGTTTGAAATACCGCAATGAATCAATAAACGCATGATTTGTTTCCTCGACATGTGTAAGGAAAACAATTAAATTAATTGCAACACGAACAACCGAATTCACGAGAAAAAATAAAATAATCACCTATTTGCTCAATTTTTATGACGCGTTCATTTTATAAATCTGTTTCCGGGAATGAGGAATAGCCGTATGAGTGAATTAACTATTAACGACCAATAAATGCTGATCCTTAACTGATATTTGTTTTAGTATGGTTTGTGGTTCAACGTTAAATTGTTGTGAGAGATTAATAACATAAAATTATCTTATTTCCATAACAAACGCCGTGTAACATCGTCACAAGTGGCCAGCTTAAACAGGTCTGTGGCTGACTTGTTTTTGCATATATTTTCGTTTCATTATAAAATGGATATATGTATGTGTGTGTATATTCACTGTATATAAACAAAATACGTGGGGACGCACACTCATGGGAGATAAGCAAACGTATATATACGTTTAGAAGCTTAGATTCGACACAGACGGAGTAGAAGTTCACATCCTGCAAAGATGGCTTTCAAGGTAAGAGAACTTGAGTATTTGTCTTCATAAAATATAGTTGCTATATTGTAAATATATTATTATTGTGCCAATATTTTTATTAAAATTTGTGGACCGATTTCTAATATTATTCAATAAATATTATGGTATAATTATAAATTAATATTAGATACAACTTTTGAAGCTAAAGTTTTATAATTTCTAAGAAATTATTTGTCCTACAATTTTAATATTTTATAAGGGCTATCGAAGAATCACTGTTTTCAATGAGATTTTGTCTTTACAGATTGCATGCTTGGTTTTGGCTGTAGCCGTATCTTGCTACGGTAAGTTATCTCAAAATATTAATTATATTAATCAATCTTACAGTCCGAAGACATGACTAGTAACATTCAATTTAAATTAGTATATTAACCTCACAAAATCGAATTCTCGCTGGGGCCCCGTATTCAGCAGGGGGTGGTTGTGGGCTGGTTAAATAATATAGAAAAAATATACTGAACTACACCTTCGTAATCCATGAATTAAGTTGAAAATCAATAATTTCGTCGCAAAATATCTGGATCTAAGATAACTACCGCTGAGAATACACAATATCAGATTATTGTGTTTGTAATAATCTATAGGGTTTCTGTCATATTTAAACGAGAGGCCACCATCTCCAACCAGGACTAAAACATATTTAACAATTCACAAAAATTAAAAAAAAATGCCAAGAAGCATGTTCAGTAGGTTCCATACCCATTATCCATGATTAGCATAGCAGAATATCAAGTTCGACATAAAAAAACATATTATCATCTCAGAAATATTGATAATGTAAATTATTTGCCAAGAAATTCATGGTGGCGTTTGGTGGTTATGGGCTAAAACCCACGGCAAACCAGTAATTTATCGGAGTTGTGTATGTATTCATAATGAGTCCTTCATTCACCTACTAACGGTGCAGAAAAAACATTTGAGGTTTAAGCAAACCAGCATGCCACAGATATCTTATCAAGTATTTAGCAACAGCCTAACCACTAAACTCTGGCCTAACCCTTCCTAATGATGGAAGAGGCCCGTGCCCTACAATAGGACTGATATGACCTGAATTCTTCTTCAAAGCATTCACTGTAGACACCAATAACAAGAATTGTGGATGGAAAAATTCAATCGTAACTGTTGCTCAGTGATTTTTTTACTGAATTAATTTGTTCACCTGTTTGGTTAATCAGAAAACTTGTATTCGTCCGTTGTAACGTACAGGTTTAATGGTTCGATAATACTTATCATGAGGACTGGTTAGCTTGTCACCTTTGCAATTAAAATTCGGATTGGTGATATCAATAAAAAATTGCCGTGTTAATTTTCTCTCAGAACCATCTTTAATATCTAAACTGCTCTAACTGTCTTTTAATTTCCAAAACGACTTGTAAATCAGATACAGACAGAAACTGATGTATTAGTATCTAACCTCATAGATTCAAGTTTGTTTCAAATAATCTTCAAAATAATAAAATATCCTCTTTAATTTTGTTTCTATAATAAAATTGATAGTTAAATAATCTACATACCTAAATTGCCCCAGTGATATATTGAAAACGTTTTCTTTGTTTTTTTTTTTCCAATTAATATCGTTAAGGTGACCAGTATGCTAATCGATGCCTATTTCAGTGACGTCTTATTTCTGTAACCAGTTGTTGATGTCATTTATCTTCAAATTATATTAACTACATGACCTTTGTGTCTTTGTTCTGCATTCATGTCATCTTTCATAGATAGCAACATTCGATTTGTTTTCGTTTTCATTTCGCTTAGTCCTGATTTCTACTTTAAACGTTTCGGTTATTTATTTTAGGAGGTTTTTAAGATTTTAGGTGCCAGCTCAATCATAAGGTTAATTACAATATAAATAAACGTAAAACTGATTGTTAAGTACTGTTTAATACACTAGTTTACCTGCGCCCGTAACAACTTTTGAAAAAGAAATTTGTATTTCACTAAGACCCATAATATCTATAACATTCCAACCATCAAATCCCGGTATATCTTTGACTCGATTTCATATATTTTTTGTTTATACCCGCAGGTTACCCAGGTTACGGAAGCCACGGTAACTTCGGTGGTGGCAGCCACGGAGGTCATGGAGATGTAGGCTTCGGAGGCCACGGCAGCCATGGCGGTTTTGAAGGGGGCCATGGCGGAAGTGAGGGCGGTTTCGGGGGTCATAGTGGAGAGGGCGGATTTGGGGGAAGTCATGGGCACGAAGGAGGATTCGGAGGTAGCCATGGTGGAATTCAGGGAGGATTCGATGGACATGGTGGCAGTCACGGTGGATTCGGAGGTCACGGCCAAGACAGCGGATTCGGAGGCCAAGGAGGCTTCGGCCACGGAAGCCACGGAAGCCACGGCGGACACGGCGGACACGGCGGACATGGCGAACACGGCGGAAGCTACGGACACTAATATTACAAATTGTATAATTTAATTAATAAATTGATGTTAAGACATTTTTCTCTTTTATTTCAAACTGTATGTCGTATTCCTTGTGTATGGTAGTTTTGATATTATATCTTAATTAATTACACTCACACACTCACAATTAATTTTATATTCAGGTGTCCCAGAACTAGACATTAAATCAGTAACCAAAGATAGATCAAGCTATGACGGCACAGGAACAAAAATAAATATAGTCCTATCCCCTATAGTTTTCAAGATACAGCCTTTCTAGTATAAGTTCAAAAAAATCTATCTTGAGCAACTTTTTCTGACAGCGTGAAAAGTAGTTTGTCTTATTTATTATTTGGATTCACGTTTTGCGATGATTAATATCTAAGCTTTAGAACTACATACCAAGCTGTATCAAAACAAGTCTACTTTTGAAGAAAATTGACCAATTTCCTCACGGAAGGAAATTTAAATTAATTATTGGTCAATTTTGACACCTCACACTGTAAAATGTACTATACCACCCGTGGCAACTTATATCAAAGTTGGCGCATTTTATCATGATAATAAAATGCTACTGCACTTGGTATTTCTTTTGAGAATTTCCATTATATTAAGCTTTTGAATGAAAATAACCAAAGTTTTAACAGCCCTCCATTATAAATTTAAATATTATTTTACTCAGATGCTTAAAATTTACTATTATTATTACAAACTATACACAATAGAAGGTGAAAGACAACAAGGGTGCACAAAAAAATCAAAGAACATGCTGGAATTGTTTACCTTGCCCTGATGTTTGCCCTGATACACGCTCTACATCTTCTTATGAAAGATCTCTTTAATAATCTAGCACACTCATTTATACTGATTTCATCTGCTGCCTCGTTTATTCTATTTCTTAATTCATTCAAATTTCTCATGGGTGTTTGATATACTTTTGATTATAAACAACCCCAGGAAAATTAATTCTATGATTTTTTTAGTAATTTCAGCTAAAACCGGATTGATATGTAGGTGAAAGTGCGAAAATATTGCTAGCAGTGTTTTCTTACAGAATATTAATTATCAAGAAATAATTATCAAGAAAAATCTCTTAAATTATTTGGATCTTCTCTCACTTATAGCTGTAGTTGATGTTAAGACATAATTCTTCATACATATATACATATACATACATTTTTGTATGTTTTGTTTATTGAAGGTTAGATAAATAATTAATTAGTAAAAATAATAAAAGCACCCTACTGACACATGCATAGTCCTGTCCCCAACACATCGCCGTAGTTATCAAGAATCTAGAAGAAGCAGCGGCTTGCTGTTATGTTTCTATCGGTGAGTGAGATGGCGCGAGTTCTAATACATGGAGTGATGGATCTTCTTCCATTCGTTGTTCCTTGTTCCCCCTTCCATTTCGAAAACGTCGTAGGTGTTTATAACGGTGTTAATCACTTACCATCAGATGTCCTTTGTTTGTTTATCGGAGCTACGCAAAATAAAGACTACTTCCTGACCGCGCCCTACCCTAACACTGAGTCTGTTGTTGGTATTCTAGAAAATTTATTAACATTTTCATTACAAATACTGTCACTTCCTGCATAATCAATAATGTAAATTACGGAAGCGACAATTTCAAGTATGGTGTTTGGTCACCGAGTAAATACAATAAATAAATGGCTATTGGTTTACAATCACCATGACTGCTGAATAGTCCAAGTTGTGAGTGATATTCCTTGGTTTAACATTAATGGCTATTGTGAAAGAATGTGGAAGTTTTCATGGGTATTTATATTAATAGCCATTTGTATTATTTATATGCATGGCGACTGGATGGTACGGGATCGACGTAATCGTTCAGCTTTTGATCTATGTGCACAATTTCCTTATTGTATTTTATTGAATGCTCGCTGGCCGGCTATAGTAAAAAAATCGCTGGCTAATTTCACCTAGTTGAACAAAGCTAGTTGTCGTACAACTGAGGACTATATAGATTTAGAAGGTGAAGACAACGGTGGACCCTGGCGTCAATATTTAAACAGACAAAGTAACCGGCCACAGGTATGTCTTCGCTTATATTACACCAGACACAGAGACTACCACACAGAGTGTAACACGTTACATCCTTACACAAAAGAATAATGGAAAACCTCGGTATGCAAATATATACATCGGACATGACCGAATTAGCACAATCGTTATTTAATCGTGTGAGTGCGCGCGTAATTAAAACAACAACATAAGACGCATGCATCTTTGTTTACTTATGAGGTCAAAAGTGAGAATTCCTTCGATAACGAACACTATATATTGAGAGACGATCACAAAATTCACTAGTCATCGAAAACAGTAGTCCAATTGTCATTTTAAAGAGGCAAGGCAAAATGGATATAAAATTAAGTATTTTTACTAAATTCTCTTTGTACATACATGCATAAACTCACGCTTATGCCCCATTGTGGTCGGCTGAGATTATAGACCATCAAGTGACGCAACATACATACCTTTCTTTGAAATTGTAATAAATTGGCGTCTTATTGATAATTTTGTTTATAGATCGCGTGTGTGCTGGTGGCGTTTGCTGCTGTGTGCTACGGTAAGTTCAGTTTTTTTTATTATTTGGGCAAAATTTGTAATAAGTATACTGCAACCATAGAATATATTCGATCTAAAATTGAACATATTAGTTTCATGACAACATATAAAAGCAACAGGTAAGTAATGATTGTCTGAGACAGCTAGCCATTTAATATTCGTGTCTGGCTTTTAGTCCATTTTTGAGAAACTTTGAAAATGTTAAATGCTGGATTTTTGCATATTTTTATGACAAATTTATTGCTCTGTCATAATATGTCATTGTGCAATAAAAAAAGTATAAATTGCGATTAATAAAACCCCTCAAATGATTTCTTGAAAATAAAATTGATAATTATTAAAAAGCATTATCTACCTATTAAGTTTTATTGATTAATTGGTTTTGTGGCGGTTTTTGAGAGACCACCATCACTTGCTTTAGATATTTCAATTGGATTGCGATGAGCTTGCCACCATGTTCAATGTAGTTTTAGTAATACAATATGCATTTTCACTAAATATTAGAAAAATATGTACTTAGATATACTTAATTAAAACAATCGAATTTGTTAGCATTGATAATTAATAACTTTATATTGTAAATTCGAATGAAGATGCATGTTATTTTTCCCATCCAGAATTTCCCAATGCACCTATAAAAGTATTCACTTTAAGAATACTTTTTTTTCGTTGATTGGCGAGACGAGCATGCCGTTCGCCTGGTGGTACAGACAGTAGCAAAACCAAACAACACCGTTAATTACAAAGCAATGCTTAGCATTCCACTGCGCTCGTCGTCTTGAGACACAAGTCTCATTATGTTCAGTAGTTATTCATGCTAGAAAGTCCTTCAAACCGGAACACAACAGCGCATTTACACTGCTGTTTGGCGGGAGAAAGAGATATTGCGGTGATACCTACCTAGGCGTCCTCTCACATAATATGAGAGACCACCAGTAACTCTATATTCTTATAATAGCAATATGTTTTCTATTTAACATTTGCTTATGTGCTTACAGGCATGCCGCAATACGGTGGTTCAGGTCAACACGGTGGATATCCTGGACAAGGTAGCTTTGGACCCGGACAAGGTGGTTTTGGCCCCGGCCAAAGTGTTTATGGCCCTGGGCAAGGAGGATTTGGTCCCGGTCAGGGAGGATTCGGCCCCGGGCAGGGTAATGGACCAAGTGGTTATGGACCTGGACAGGGCGGTTTTGGTCCTGGTCAGGGCCACTCCGGATCTAGTCAGGGATTCCCAGGACAAGGTGGCGGTTTTCCTGGACAAAGCTACGGAGGAGTCCATCGCGGTGGATATCAAGAACACGGATATTAAGCAAATCTAGGGATAAGATACTTGTAAAAAATAAATGATTTAAGTACCTATAATGTCTTTTTCATTATCTGACCCAAATGTATAAATTATGTTTTGCGTGGAGATCGCCTTTTCTCCAACATTTAACAAACTTTGTAATGTGTCTAATTGAATTCACTTCGATCGATTATAGTGAATTGTTGAATTAGAATTAATATTATATTATTCACAGACATATTAATTAAATCTGTTTTCTAGCTGAAACATACTTCTTGCCAATATTTTTATAGCAATTTGTATCATTGGCAACATTGCAGATTTTACTTTTGATATACCAGTCTGCGATAAATATATTTGATCGAAGATAGCAGTTATAGAATAAATATTATATTCCTATTCTATCCTATTCCCATAACTGAGACGTATATATATCGACGGTGGAATGTAAAAAGTTACCAAGCGACACTAGGGGCCAAAATGAGTTTTTTATATATTCGGAATCAGCGAATTTTTCTCTATCGATTAGTCCTAGTCCCATGTCTCTACGAGCACTTTTGATGTCGCTTAGGAACTCCGTAACAACGGGTATTTTTCCTGTTTTTGGCAACCAAGTGACAACATTTTGACACGTTTTAAAAAAGTAGGTATTTGGTAATATCTACTTGTTTTTTATTTTCATTTGGTAATTTTAACCTTTACCCGATTTTAATTTATACTACAGTAAGTAATTTCTGCCTTTCCACTGTTGGAATCAATTATGTACTTCGGAAGTTTTACCTGGAATACATTTATTTTTGTATGGTATTTCGGACTCTTTTACAAATCTTAAAAATATTTTATCTGTATTTAGGTAATTTTTAACAAACTGTAATCATACAAAAAATTCGATATAGTAACTTTTACTCGCCGAAAATAAGATAATAAGTAACGCTTGGTAACTTTTTACCTGCCGTTTTATTTATAAATTGTGTTACTTGGATACTTATTACTGAAATAGATATTAATTTTTACATGTGGTTATCCCAAACAAACACTTGACGCGTTGTCGCTCGTCCTCGCTTTGAATCATACTAAGTATGGTGGATGGTAACGGTTTTATCGATTATTCGTAGTTCCACTGTCACTAAGTAACCCCGCGTGCGCACTCTCGCGCATTTACGCAGTTCTGTTTTGTGTGATACTACACTTGGTAAGTATTGAAAATATTATTTTTGTGTTTTTGTTTTATGATTTATACATTTTTGAAAAATAATTAAATATTTTAGTTCAACATGAATCGCGGTCGGCGAATAGATGACATAATTGGCCGAGCTTTATTAATTTCGGGTGTGGAAACTAAGGATTCAGCATCGGTAAGTTCACATATTTATATTTTATTTACTTACCTAATTTGTATACTTACAAATAGGAAGGTAGATTGTGACGTCTGTTGTGTTTTACATTTTAGCACGAGAAAATCTCTGAAGAAAAGGACCGATATAGAGAAAGATTCAATAAAGTCCGCAAAATACTGTCTTTTGATGAGCCAGAGCAGGTAAGGTCCTTTTTATTATTATTAATACGCTTATATTAGCTAGACGTGTAACTAACTGTATGTATGTAACTAACAATGTAATTAGTGGAATCTTGGAAGTCAATTTTAACCTACTTCTAATTATGGTATCGCAATGAAGTGAATAAATTAGCTACCTTGAACTAAAATGTCAAAAGATAATTGTTACCGTTTTATACTATGGGTGTCCGGTAATCGCTAGCAAAAACTTTAACAGGGGGTAGTCCTGGTGATTTTATTTAATTGTTTTAACGGCGTAATAAATGAAATTTGTAAAATTTTGCCCCCCTAAATATCACAATATGTTTTTTTACGAATTCAAATTCCATCTTTGGTATACTTCATAGGTATCACCAGGACTACCCCCTGTTAAAGTTTGTACTAGCGTTCACCGGAAACCCTTTAGTATATTGTGTAGTTTTTTATTTTATTAACATTTCTGGGCTGCTTGTCTACTAGACAATGCCCCGTTATGACAGGGTTTTTTACATACTGTATAACCTATCTGCTTCATAATTACAACTTAGGAGATTTCTAAAAAATATTAATATTTTCAGGACGATGACATTTTGAAAGAAATATCAAGAGAAATATCAAGAAATATCAAAATATTTTTTTATCTCCAAGGAAAATCTAAAGCCTATTCTTGTTAAAGGTACTTCATTGATTTAGACTTAGTATATCTTAGCTTCATCTATTTAAAGATTTACGTAAAGATTGATATACCAAATGCTAAAAGACCAAATAGGTTGTTTTTATATTAATACTGATTCTTTAGCAAAAGTTGATTACTTATATAATAAACGAATTTATAAAACAAATAAAAACCGTCTTTCTATTTTTCAAAGACATACCTATATATATACATACCTATATACCTATATACATACCTATAGATAGAGTTTTTTTTTTCAAGATTTTAATGTTGAAAAAAAAAACCTACTAAAACTAAAGTTTCACTTCAGTTATTTTCGATTGCAGCAAAACTATACTGAGCAAATTTACTTACTAAATCTAAAAATTTTGAGTTCTAGATCAAATTTATTTGGTGGTAGGTTAATTACTACTTACATTAACATAATTTGATTTGTTGTGTAGTAAACATTGCTTGGTATAAAACCACAATTTTATGAAAGTTAGACATCTTTGCTTGTTCAACTAAAAAAATAATTCTACGCTTGTCCCCTTTTGCTTGGAATCTATTGAAAATTAAAAAATATTTAGATATCTTTACCCGCTTCAAAGTTAAAATTTTTGTCGGTTGGTAACTTTTACCTGCTTCTAATTTCAAGTAAAATTGTAACCAAACGCCACTTCCTTGCAAAATATACAGAAATACTTTTTTTTGATAAAGCCAATTTATAAAGGCATTAAAATACTTTTAAAATCCGTTGGATTTTTTCAGATATCTCTAATAGCCAATTTTATACGATTTTTTTAAAGAAATAATTAATCTTTAAACGCTCTGCTGTAAACTTAACAAAATGGCGCTTGGTAACTTTTTACATTCCACCGTCGATATATAATAGACAAAAAATATTTCATATTTTTATGCAAAATTGTATCACTATTTCTCCAATGATGGGTCGCAATTATCTCTATAATGTCACTGAATTAATGACATTTGATATTCTTGGAGCGGGGTATGTAACTGCGGGTAGATATATAATTTCTGGTACACAGTGAAGTGTGGGTGTGAAGGAATGTGGGTAGGTAGGATCTCTAGCTACAGTAACCTACTCCATTATCTATCAGGTCAGCCTAGTACTTTTTGTGTTCTGGGATATATTTCTCATATTGATGACATAGGCTCTACGAACCTTCTATCTGTCTCTGTTGCTCTAATACTTTTTGTGCTCTGTTTCGCTTATTGATGACATAGGTTTAACGACACCTCCTTTCTTTATCTGTTCCCCTAATACTTTTTGTGTTTTGAGAAATATTTTACATATTGACGACATAGGTTGAACGAAACCACTTTATTTTCTCTGTCGCCCTAGTACTGTTTGTGCTCTGATTCGTATATTGATGACATAGGTTCAACCAAACCTCCTTTTGTTTCTATTGGCCTAGTAGTTTTTGTGCTCTGATTCGTATATTGATGACATAGGTTCAACCAAACCTCCTCTTGTTTATGTTGCCTTAATAATTTTTGTGCCCTGATTCGCATATTGGAATCATAGTATCAGCAAAATCTCCTCTTGTTTCTGTTGCTCTAGTACATTTTGTGCTCTGATTCGTATATTGATGACATAAGTTCAACCAAACCTCCTCTTGTTTCTGTTGCCCTAGTACATTTTGTGCTCTGATTCGTAAGTTGATGACATAGGTTCAACCAAACCTCCTCTTGTTTCTGTTTCCCTAGTACTTTTTGTGCTCTGATTCGTATATTGATGACATAAGTTCAACCAAACCTCCTCTTGTTTCTGTTGCCCTAGTACTTTTTGTGCTCTGTGATTCGTAAATTGATGACATAGGTTCAACCAAACTTCCTCTTGTTTCTGTTGCCCTAGTACTTTTAGTACTTTGATTCGCATATCGATGACATTTGTTTACCGGAACCACCTTTCAAAGATATTTTTGAGATCGATCCTTGGATAGCGATTAGAATCAATATTAATTTCAGCTATTAGACAAAATTTGTGACCCACTAACACGCCTTCTATCGTTTAAATATTTTTAGATATAAAATAAAAGTCACATATAGCTGCAGCTAAACTTTATTTGCTCTGATTTATAATATTTATACACATTTTCATAGTTAGGTCTATTACATTGTTAAATCTTACTCCAGCGTCTAAACCATTGTTTAACTCTTGTTCTGCCCTTGCATGTCCTGGTAAGCCTTGATGTCTTTCTGGTCAGGGATCTTGGGTGGTTCCTGATGGTCATGTTTGTGCATATCGGGGTGCTGCATCGAGGGGTCGTGTTTGTGCATGTCGACGGGGTGCTTCAGGTCTGGTTGGTCGTGTCCTGGTTTCGGTGGAGGCAGGTCCATGCTCATAGCTGCTGCTACCAGCACGAGGACGCAGATTATTACCTGAAAATAAATAAACGATTAGCGATTGTCGAATATCGAATAGTGAGCGATTGTGACAAAGTTTATAAGATCGAAGATATTTTTAATTCAAAGTCGATGAAACGATTATGTGGGAGTGGTCTGAAACTCTAGAAGGGATTTTTCCAAAATTTATAACTTATGAGGCCATTGGAAATAATATAGGTAGTACGGTGTGATATATTCTGTATGATACTGATTAGTATCCCCACTTTCTCTTTTTTCAATATCGAAGGATTATTGTCAAATTTAGATATATTTATATTTATGAGACAAAATGGTTCTAACTGAGACATGTTGTTTAAAAAAGTGATAATTTCTGTGACATTTCCTCCAAGTGAAGAAGAAAAGTCAAATCTTAAGTCGTTTTGCACTAATTACACCTGCAACTTGAAACGTAAATGGAAACCAGCTTACAGCATACGAGGCAATTTAAAAAAAAAGTTAGCTAACTGGCTAGGTAAAGAAGTCAAATGGCCAGAATTTATTGAATTGATCATTAGTAATGAACCGGTCAGAAGTGAAGAAATACCATCTATTGAGATGGAATATGAAGATGCAGCTACTAGTACGTCTATAGTAACCGCACCCGGTTGTTCGTCGGAGTTCATTGTACCCCATTCTGCATTAATACACGAAAAAAAATTCACAACGAAGCAGTTTTCAAAAGGAAAGATGGACGGAAACTAATACGGAAAATGATCTCGAGACTAGCTTATGCGTTGACAACAAAAACCAGGGAAAACGAAAACCTGACCGACTTTACTGCATTAATTAAGCATCAAATAAAAAAACCCGAAGATGCTTCGATACTTTGAGCCTGATTGAACTCCAAACAGCGGGCTTGCTCCGATGACGTACCGGATATAAATTAAATAATTTCATAATAAATTTTATACAATTAAAATAAAACTATTTTTACGGATTTTATCGCGATTTGGTTTAATTTTTACATTTTTTAACTTCCCGACGTTTCGATTACTTTACAGCTTTCGTGGTCACGGGGCGGACAGTCCGATAAAATCCGTAAAAATAGTTTTATTTCAATGTGTAACATTCGCGTAAATCTAAGAAACCATTTATACAATTAGAAAAAAATCATGCAATGTCACAAATTATTGTAGTTAATTGTCAGATAATGCTTTTTAGAAAATACTCGAATGTAACTCACCGAAATTAAACTATTTTTACGGATTTTACCGCGGGTTTGGTTTAATTTGACCGTGACCACGAAAGCTGGTAAGCAATCGTAACGTCGGGAAGTTATAAATGTAAACAATAAAACCATATCAGTGATAAAATCAGTCAAAATAGTTTTAATTGGAATAATTTTTATTTAATCTAATTAGAATAAAAATGTACTTACCATAAAACGAGACATTTTGAGATTCTTCGTCGCTTGAATGAATGACAAACGCATTGACTTGACCCTTTTTATATGATTTTTCTATAGACAATGCAATTGTGGGACATGTTATAATTACCTGCGTATTGTGAAAAAACCATGACAATGATCTAGTATAGGATGTGGAGGACCGATTAGCGATTAGGATTTATAAATCGTATTGTTAACGCAGGTCGGTATTAATTATTCGTATTATATTTTCCTATAACCGTTTCCAGGTGTGTATTGAGTAAATAACAAAAATATGACAACAGTCAATAGTATGTGATATGGTCTGAAAACTTTATGTATGTAGATAATGTATGTAGATTGACAGCCTCCGTGGCGCAGTTGGTTAGACGCCGCCTGTGAAACGAGAGGCCGCGGGTTCGATCCCCGCACCGAAACAAATATTTGTGTGATCCACAGGTATTTGTTTCGGGTCTGGGTGTTTGTGAGACCGAAAAGTCTCTCGTAGCTTCTGATACTCACGACACAAGACTTGATCTTAGTGTGGGGTCAGGACTATGTATGTGACTGTTGGGTGTACTTATTTATTATTTATTTATAAGATATTTCGTGTTAATTCATTATAAACTTGGATATCACTGAGAAGCAACTTATAAACTTGAGCGTCTTCAAACCTTCTTATCAGATTTATTTGGATTACGCAAATATGATCATGATTCTGATTTTCGTACCAATCTCAAGTAGCTATTACGGCTTTGTGGGAATACACACAATCTCTCTTTTCTTTATAATATCATTGTTAATCCTCTCACTCCCCATATCTCAAAAATCGCTTTGAAATCCTTCATGATACGCATTCGAATATTAACTATATACGTTGAAATCCATTACAAGCCAGCCCCTGACAGAAAGAGACGGGCAAGTCACCTGTAGAAACTAGAAAGGAGCATAATATGTGAATATAAATTTTTGGCACAAACAAGATCAGCAGTAACACCTATGTGTGCTCCCAAACTCTGTAAATATGGGTTGAAACCAAGAAACGACCTCGACAAGAGACATCAAGTCCTGTTGTGGTCTTCACAACATGGATCGCCTTTTTCACACAGGACCCGTGTTTGTGATGTCCACATAGTTTATTCTATTTTATTACAACTTTGTGTTTTTCTATTTAGGTCATTAATAAATTGGTATATAAATTAGCAATCTTTGATTACCCACTACCAATTTTAGAGGGGGGGGAGATTGGAGATTATTGAAGTCGAGTTGGTAGGTGTCACATATTATTATGTCCTTCCGCCGTTATTCGAGGCCTTTAAACAATATTTGAGATGGCGTTCTTCCGTTTCCTGCCGAATTCCATAGTAAATAGTCGGTAATTCCGCTAGGTGGCGCTAGGTCTGCAGAGTTTACCAGGTTTTGCTCTTGTCCATATTTCTTCATTGGCGTCTTAAGTTTCGTACCGAAATCATCTAACGCTGTTAGCGTTCGAAAGTATTTAATTTAACATTTAAATATTAATATTAATAAGCGGCGACTATATTTAAAGTAATTTTCGAAAAGAAAATGAGTGACGATAGTAGTTCGGAATATTCTGGTTCGTCTTCATCGACATCCAGCGACGAGGATGTTCCTGTGGCGGATCCTGCGGCAGGCGAAGGAATCACCAAGAAAAGAAAACGTGCACGCGCTTCAAACAAAGCTGTTCATCGGAAACGGTCACGTAAGGACAAAAAAGGTTTGTAATACCTTTTCGAACAGGTCAGTGAAATCAAAAACTTTTTGGCTAATGTGTACCCGCCACCGGGGTGGTATTCGCCTGAACAAAGTGCTCATAGTGTAACTCCTGACAATTATAATTGTGATGACGATTTTAATAATGAAGTGCCCGCCGAGACGGCTCCATCTTTCGATTTCAATTTGGCTACCCACGTCAAGGAGCCTACGTATTCAAATGCTTCGCAAGAACATTTGAAATTATTAAATACCCTACAATATTTGAATACTGAAAACTGGATATGCTGAAATTCAAAAATCGTACAATGCTCGACCGGGTTTTATCGATTTGGAGATTAACGACGAAATAAAACATTTAGAAAAGCATAGTAGTTTAGTGGCAAACGATAAATCACTAGGTGCTATAACACGTGGTATCATAATGCAAAGTGATGCTATGAAAAAGGGTGTAAATGATTTATTACAATTTTGTCAAAGTAGTGACACCATTAATAAGGATTTATTGTTAACAAAAATAAAGATATTTTTTCGGGAGATTTTCAGAAAATCTCTCTTGATTGTTTACAATTGATCTGTGGTCGTAGGGCGGATGTAATTGAACAAAGAAGAGAATTATTTTTAAATTTAGTAAAAGATAAGTTTATTAGAAATACTTTAAAGAAAGTACCTCCATCTTGTGAATATTTATTTGAAAAAGAACAATTTTCTGAATTTGTGAAAACGAACGGGGGAGTTAACAAAATATTTGCTTTTGGTAAAACCTCCTTCTCTGCGCAAGAGAAGAGAGTACCTGGGTCTCGGGCTGCGCAACCCGGACTCGGAAGTAGTAGTAGTTGTTTTTATAATAACCATTATGCTCAAACCGGTCGCTCCATGGCACCGTTTGATACCAATGATTATAGACATACAGCCCAGAATTATGACTATATGGCCCACAAAAATAAGGAGCAGTTATTTCGATCTCAATTTAGACCACGAATGCCCACAAATAAAGGCGCACCTGGCCCTTTATCAAGACAAACCTCAACGTTCCCTAGGAAATTCTATAGACCAGGGCAATTTAATCAGCCTTCCACATCTCGTGGCAGTGGCAGAGGAAAAAGAAAATTTTGACTCAGAGATGTTCCAGGGGGGGAGGTTAATGAAATACGTAAACGTTTGGTCGAGCAAAGGCGCACCCAGTACTTTAGTACAAATATTGAAAGGTTACAAAATCCCTTTTGTAAAGAAACCGCCTTTGGTTCTACCACGACTAATCAAAGGTCTTTCTTTTTTGTCCTTACTTGTCCTTCTACCCAAATGGACCAAATTATAAACACAATGTTATTGGAGAACACTTTAGAATATGCCCCCAAAACACCGAGTTTTCTTTCAACTCTTTTCTTAACTCCCAAAAGCGATGGAACCATGCGCCCGATTTTCAACTTAAAAAGATTAAATCAATTCGTAAAAATAACGAAGTTCAGATTAATTCCGGTCCATCGTATTCCGGAATTTCTACAACCGAACGATTGGATGGTAAAAATCGACCTGACACAGGCATACTACCACGTTCCTGTGACATCAGCTCATCGGTGTTTCCTGAGATTGATTTACAGAAATCAACTATTACAAATGACCTGTTTGCCATTTGGGCTTGCCACAGCACCCAAGGTTTTTGCATCTCTTTCCAATTGGACCGCGGAAATACTGCGCGAACAGGGTATCCGTATAGTAGCATTCCTGGACGATTATTTGATTGCTTGCCAGGACAGGTCGCAGTTGCTGTCCCAAGTACAGATTGTACGCCAAACTCTACACGAGTTGGGATGGAAATTGAACCTGGAGAAATCCATTCTGGTCCCCCAAACATCACTACAATATCTCGGCTTAGTTTGGGACACATGGCAAAACCGAAAATACCTACCAGTAAAGAAAGTGCAAGGCATTCAAGTAATGACAGCAAATCTTTTAAAGTGTCAGTCAGCAGCCCTTCGGGAAATTCAGAGCCTTGCCGGAACCTTGAATTTCGCTCGGCTAGTTGTTCCTCAAGGGCGCATCAATTTTCGTTGCCTGTTAACTTTTTGCAAGCATCTGCTTCAAATACCTTCGCAAAAGTTTCCACTACCGTTACAAGTAATCGAGGAACTCAGATGGTGGATGGTGAACTGCACCAAGCACTCACGGCTTCATCCCCCATTAACAACACACTTCCTTAGAACAGATGCAGCCGACACGGGCTGGGGAGCGGAGTTAAACGGGGTCCAAGTAGAGGCAATTGGTTAACAGAGGAAGAGCATCTTCACTCGAACCACAAAGAGATGCTAACTGTCCTGAAATGTTTGTACGAATTCGGTCCATTTCTGAAACAATCGTCAGTTCTTCTGCAGTGCGACAACAAATCCGTGGTAGCGTATTTAAGAAACGAAGGAGGATGTCAATCTCCAGATCTAATGAATCTTACTTACCAGATTTTTCAGATTATGGACCAATTCGACATTCATCTAATAGCTCATCACATTCCGGGCAGATACAACATTGTAGCCGATCGATTATCACGGAAGTCGAAGCTTCCAGAATGGCACTTATTACCAGAGTTGACCGACAGAATATTCACAAAATGGGGTGTCCCGAAAGTAGATCTGTTCGCATCGGCCAGAGCCCATGTAGTAAACAAGTATGTGAGCTTGGATCAAAAAGATCAAGCAGCTTGGAGACACAACGCGTTTGCTTGGGATTGGGAGTTGGATCTAGCTTGGGTTTTTCCTCCCCCAACCCTGATGCCACGAGTCCTGATGCACCTCAATCGGGCCAAAGGTACTTTCCTGGTAGTAGCACCCAAATGGCCGCAAGCCTTTTGGAGGGCGGATCTAAAGAGCCGAGCAATAGCACCACCCTTCACCATTCAAAATCTAGAATGCAGGTTGATAGACCTATCAACCCTACTTCCGCCACCGAAAGTCAAAGACTTGACTCTAGAAATTTGGAAATGTGGGGGTGGTCGGAAGCGGTAAAATCATGGTCACAACAACAAAAAACCCTATTGCGATCAGGGTGGAGAAAATCTACCTTGAATACTTATAAACCTGCTTGGGAACGATGGGTTAAGTGGTGTGAAAGGGTGAATGTTCAAGCTACGAGCCCCACAGGTTCGGAGTTGGCAAAATTTTTGGCTGACCTACATCTAGTCAAAAAACTATCATATAGGACCATCCTGGTACATAAATCTGTCGTTTCGACGCTTTGCAGTGCTGGTGAAGGGAAATTAAGCTCACATATTTTAGTTAGGCAAATTCTAAAATCGATAGCTAATTCTGAACCAAAGATACATCCGAAACACATATGGGATACTAAAATATTAATCAATTATTTAAAAAAAAAAAAAAAAAAAAAGAAAAAAAAAACAAAATTAATGAACACAATTTATGGGAAGTATCAGGACGTTGTGCTGTACTGTTATTGCTATGTTCAGGTAGACGAGTTCATGATCTAACCCTTTTATGTGTTTCAGAAGGTACAATTGATAATCAAAAAGATAATTGTTTGACTCTTTGGCCCAAGTATGGCTCCAAAACAGACTCTGAATCTTATGTTCAGTCAGGATGGAAGTTGTTTTCAAATTTAGAATGTCGTAATATTGATCCCGTGTTTTGGGTCAGAAAATTAATTGAAGTTAGTAACGTTAGAAGATCTCAGGCAGAGTTAGATAATTTATCACAGCGCGAGGTAAAGCTATAGCTGCATCTAGAACTATAATTGCGGGTTGGGTAAAATCAGTATTAAAAGAAGCCGGCGTGGAGGCCACACCTGGAAGTATCAGACCTGCTGTTGCTTCCAGAGGGTGGTTAGATAAAGAGCCTATAGATAAAATCTTAGCTAGAGCTAATCGGAGGTCCGAAAATACATTCACAAAGTTCTATAAAAAAGAAGTTATATCAAATTTAAATAATAAGTCAAAAATTGTTCTTTGACTAAGCTTTTTGAACCATTACAGAGTTAACTTTATATACATTATATACATAATTATAATATTAATTAAAAAGGCATAAATTATCTGACTATTTTGAGTAGGTTGATTGAAAATATATGTACATTAATGGCATAATTATAATCAATTTTCACACCTTTGTTGTAAAACCTGATAATTTTTAATGTTTTTGTTTTTATTTATATTTTGTTACAATTTATTATACAATTGGACATACTCTTTTATTATTTATACATCTTCTTATCACATTGGCGTCTTGTTTACCAGGCGAAAACAAACAATGTCTCAAATATTGTTTAAAGGCCTCGAATAACGGCGGAAGGACATAATAGAGGAGTTTTACCTACCATTAAAACTCATATTATGTCTGGAGCCTTATTCGAGGCCTTACATTAAGTTCTGCCTGGTATTACCTACTGTACAATATGTATTTTTTTTTTAATTATATATACATATTATGAGAACAATAGATTAATTTGAGACTCAATGAAGAAATATGGACAAGAGCAAAACCTGGTAAACTCTGCAGACCTAGCGCCACCTAGCGGAATTACCGACTATTTACTATGGAATTCGGCAGGAAACGGAAGAACGCCATCTCAAATATTGTTTAAAGGCCTCGAATAAGGCTCCAGACATAATATGAGTTTTAATGGTAGGTAAAACTCCTCTATTTTTGATCATATGGCAACATAAACTATTATGTATACTTGTTTTGTTTGTTTTTAAATCTTCGACTGGTTTCCTAAAACATGTTAAATATGTTATTTCTAATTTTGGTCTATCCTGCTAATACTATAATGGCGAAAGTTTGTGTTTTTTTTGTTTGTGTTTGTTACTTCTTCACGCTCACACGGCTAGACCAATTTAGTTGAAATTTGGTATGGACATAGCTGATACCCTGGATTAACACAAAGGCTACTTTTTACCCCGATAAAATATAGTGTTCCCTTGAGATGATCAAGGAGTCTTCTCCCTCAAACGGTTGGACTAATTTTAATAACATTTAGTATGGAGGTAGCTGATACCCTAGATTAATGCATAGGCTACATTTTTTCCCGATCATTTAGTGTTCCCTTGGGTATATTTGCTACTCTTTTACACTTATAGGGATGGTTTGGGATAGAATATAACTGAAAAAATGTATGAGCAAACCAGTATAAAGTAGTGGCGGTACTTCCATACAAGCCCAAAAGCCCGGCTTGCCCTACTTAATACGTAGATACTACATTCTGAACGAAACCATTACATTCAATACAAAACAGTTATTACGAAACATCTACCATTTTTGAATTTACCGCGTTCCGTCGCGGCATGGCGCTCTTCAATGAAGCGCGAGCCGAAGCGCCGCCCGCGCTGCGCAACGCATTTAATAAATTCATTCAATAATTTTAACTCTCACGTTGAACGTAGCTCCACACATTTTTTAAAAGACGGTACACGCAAAACATATATCTGCCTTCTTCTCTCTCGTGTGCTTTTACGAGGCTTTTGGCAACGCATGCTATCTCTTTCACACTGACGGGTGAAATGCTACACTCTGGCACTACGAATGTATAGCTACAGATATCTATATATAGCAATAAAGTACTAAACCAAAAGCCCAGCTTTTGACCACAGAATTGTTTTGACTGAACATCGTACATTTGAAGGTCGTCATGTGTAACAATATTTGTTAAGTAAATTATATTTATTGTTAATAAATTACGTTGGTTCTTTTTTAAAATTATTTAATCATATTTGAATACAAATAATGAAGTTTTTATATTTATTTCATAAATTATAATTGCATGTTGTAATGTTAATTTTTTCGTCTACTAGCAATACTGTACGAATTACTACTAACTTCATAAGTATTTTGATTTTTGACATTGTAAATAGTTCGGTTGAAGGTTAATTAATTAATTATTCGTTTTTTTAATGTTATTTAAACTTTTTAATACGAAATTAATTTGTATTGTTTCCTGTGATGGTTTTAGTGTGATGGTGAAAGTGTTCATTGCCGTTATAAAGGTAATCTAATTCAATTAAATTGAAACTGGCGCGAAAACTACGCCGAGTTTGTGCATTTCTTAAATTCGTGGTAAATCACAAGAGGCATTTTATCGGTTCAGTTTACTTAACTACGTAATTCGATTTCTAAATGCTCCCATTCATATAGGTTATTATATTAAACAGTCGTGTTACATATGCTTTTCAAGGGACACTTGTGTATTAGAACGTTTGGATTAATTCTTATGATTTCAATGAGTTTGTAGTTCTTTCAAAAGGCATGCTATTACTTGTAATTAAAATTACTTGTAAAAACTTAACCTTAATGTATTTATAACAATTCCTGTCCGCAATTTTGGTTAACTGCGCAGTCAAACACGGGAGCATAGTAGCTATCGTTGTGCTCGTGTAATGCCGATTGCCGCCTGCCGGGTATTAAAAGTCCTCAGTGGTTAGTGCATTAAAAAGTTACGGTTGCATGACCGCAGGCTATCTATATTTGTATTACCTAATCCTAATATTGTACAGATTGTGTGGTAGGTCTGCCGCCGCGCCGTAAATTAGATTTCGTCGTTCTTAGTATTTTTTGTCCTTCTAAATAAATATGTATTAAAACTAAAATAATATTGGGCTTGCCCTACTCCAAAACCCTAGGCACGCCACTGGTATAAAGGACTGCAGTCACGTTTGATTTTAAATATAAATCCTGAAATAATTTGTATCTGATGTCGACTGGACCCAAAAAGTGTCTGCACCCGGCCGGAGCCGGGTCGGGCTGCTAGAATTACACAATATGAAGAAGTACTATAAATTTCATATTTTGTAGTCGTGTATTTTTATTTGTAAATGGCAAGTGTATTTTTAATGCATCGCATTTTATATTCAATCTGTATCGATATCTGGTTTTGAAGAGGCGACATTGTATTGACTACAGGTACTCTGCAATAACAACATATCGCCGGTGGATATTCCAGTTAAAATACACTGAAATAGAATACTAAATACAATTTATAATCAAGTACATTAATGTGAACTTATCTTTCTTGTTTGAAAGTCGCTCTAATAAAAAACAACATAAAATGGAGGATTAAAAGAAAGGCAGTGTTGATATTATACTACAATAATGTATTTAGTCAAATATATACGTTGAATTTACATGAATGGGTTACAATAGCGTAGTGTTCATCTTGGGCTATGTCTTCGTCTTCTGAAACGCTTACTTGCCACCGCGCGCACCGGGGTGGTCGTCTGAAAGAAGTCGTTATACATTAACTTTAATTATATTTTTCCTATAACTAACCTATATTCAAACTACCATAAAAACAAACGGCCTTATTCATACATAGATTTAAAACCTATTTTAGTTATCGAATGCTTTATCCCTTTCGAACGACTTTAGAATTAAGTTTGAGCGCAGAAAACAAAACATTCTATAAATAAAATAGGTTTTAAATTTTTTGTATGAATAAGGCCGTTAGTGTTTACAAATATCTAGCAACATTTTGGTTAACTCTATTGTATGTAATTGGCAACAAAAGATTTAAGTATTTGAGATGACAGTACCTATCCTTTTTACATCTTATTTTTTCATACGATTGAGATAATCATTCGATCGATTAGTATCTTACATTAGATTGTAAAGAAAAAAATATTTCAAATTGCCTGAATACCATCCTGTTATTTTCTCAACTTTTTCATATATAAATTATCTCTAACTACTAATTCAATTGAAAAACAATTAACTAATGACATCTACTTTTTGCATGCAAGTAAAAAATATTCCCACGACAATCACATTCAGACGAAAGGATATAAAATCACTGGTTATAAATAATTCAGTCATTTTGAAAAATCTAATGAAGAATATTCTAGAAACTTATTTTTATACCTGTTTTGTAAATAAACTCAACACTAGGCTCCGTAAATTAAAATCGATAATCAATCGCAATAAATGTATGTCGAACATATAAGTTGTTCGTTTTATAAAAAAATGAATTGTTATTTAAAATATTTGTGTCTAACATTCAAATTAGAATTTCCTCAAAATGGTATAATATTACGAGAAATATGGCCGATAAACTTCACTCATCTCACATGAGGACGTTTTGTATAAAAAATAACTGTTTTCATTACTTACATTGTTTGCGTGGCCAAGAGTTGTCAACCCATGCGGGGGAAATGTCTGGAATAAAAAAAACGTACATAAAACACCTTCTTTAACGGCATAACTTTAAAGTATTGAACAATATTTATGTGCACATAAAGGTGCTAGACAAGGATTTTAAATGTGTGTCTAATAAAGCGGTGGACTAAAAAGGTAGTTATAATCCAGCACTTTATAATTCCCACTGAAGTGTGCAGGCTTCCTCCTTATTAAAGGGTTTAGGCAACAGTAAATTTTAAAAAATCTATTCTAAGAAAAATGTTTATATTTGTCGTAAAATTGTGAGTAAAAGGTCGGAAAACAATTTCCAAACATGAATAAAATATTAAATAATCTATTATTCGTGTTTGCCCACCCATCTCATGTAAATGTGATAAAGGTAAGTAGCCATATGCACTTTATCTACGAATAAATGGAGTAACTAAATATTGGATGGTATTAAATATTTTTTTTAATATTATTAACGTTTTATATAAATACTAATTAATTGAAAAAGTCAACTCACCTACGTTAACGGGTCTGCCTGTGAAAAAAAAAATTTTTTTAATTACATATTACGCATACTTTTAAAACTGTCAATAGTATTTTTTTCGTAGTTTTCAATAATATTTGTAGTTATGGCATTTTCCGATAAAAAAATCGGTGTGTTAATACTTTACATGTAAATAAGATGAGAGTCTGATGATTATATTACAGAAAATTGACAAACTCGCTCTTACACGTGGTTTCAAACAGATCGGCACAAATAAGTAAATTAAGTAAGTGTTTACTTGAAACTATCTCTACACTTAACATCAGGTGCAGGGTATTTTGCCGCGTCAGTACTTATAAAAATATAGAGGTATTTATATACTTACTGGGCTGTCCGAAGAATGGGTCCGCTGTAAGAATATACATATTATTTTTAACAGAATATAATTTTAAATCGTAAGAACCATATCTCGACTAATCGTTATTTGAGTCATTTATTAATTATGTATTTTTAATAGACTATAATAATACACTATAGAATATTGACTATAATAATATACGTACATCAATAAAGTTTAGTTAAGTAATTAAAAACAAATGGCAGTATTGTCTATGCAGAATTTAATAACGGGAAAGTGACTAAGTAAAAAAAATCTAATATACTCACGGTTTTGGAGGTTCACTGTAAAAGAAAAATAAAAAGATTTTTAGTTTATCAATAGAAGAAGAATTTTAGTTTATCTCCTAATACATATTTTAATAAGAAGATTTTTCGTTTTTTATTTAATAAGAAGATTTTTAGTTTATCTCCTAATACATATTTTCATAGATTGATAAGGGAATTTACATTTTAAATGACAAAATAATTACATTTTTGTACTGACAGCAGTAATTAATTGGGAAGAGACAACACGGAAAGAGCAAACAGGAATAGGTAAAAGTTTAAACAGTTTATGTTAAAAAATAGCTACAATAAGGGTAGGTGTATAAAAAAAAACCAATTTTAACAAATAGGTAAAACATGACAAAAAAAGACTTATTTAAAAGAAACCTTAATAATTTACCCAAAAAGCATTGATTTTCATTTTTTTATCATTCACACATTTCAACCACAAGCACCTTTGCCTCAGCGCAGTTAAAAATAACAAGGAATGGTATGAAACCCATAATTTTTGACCGAGACCGCTAGGTAAGCTCATTCTCCATGATTCTAACTAATCCTTTTTATATACGTACCTAATTAAATAACGACTACATTTTGTGATAAATGTGCGGCAGCCCTAGATGTTCAAGATTTGTATGACTGATTTGAGTTGTGAATATGCTATTGAGTAAGCATATTCAACCTTATCTAGTAGGAATATGATATAGATTCCAATGTTTTAAATTGTTCTCGATGCCGTCCCGGTCTGTGCAATGGCGGCCTGGACAATATTGAGCGTTTAGGGTTGGGCAAAAATGAATAAAGCATACATACCATTGCCAGGGTTGTAATAGTTGTCCACAAATTGTACTGCAAAACAAGCGCATTGTAAAGCACAAGCAAGCAAGCCAGAGTTAATGAATATGGATTATATGGAACCAATAGTTTATGATTCAACACCTGAAGCTAAATAGTAGGTAATGATACTTATTTCAAGCCAAACCACGCGGCAAACACATCAAATCTTTATTTTCATGTTTATTTTTAAAATAATTCAGGGTTTTTAAACAAATGCTATTCTTTTATAGACGTTAGATCTATAAACCTGGTTTACTTTAAATAAATAGTTAATTAATTTAATTTTTTATATTAATTTTGAATACATACCACCGCCGGGGTTGTTGTTGTCTACAAAATTAACTGTAAAGAAATAAATTGTTCTGTGGAATATTTGATTCATTCATGCAAGTATTAACATAATTTTTAAAATTCTATGAGACAAATTTTATGAATTTATGGGTGTTATATGTATATTTCTTTTTTAATTTAAAATTATTTGATCATTTTATTTATATTTTATTAATTTTGAAAACATACCGCCGCCAGGATTATAGTTGTCTACAACATTAACTGTAAAAAAGAAATAGTTTCGTGGAATATTCAATTTATACATAAACAATAAACATAATTAATATATGTAATATAATGTTTTAATTTTTTTATGTAAAATAAATGTTGTTATTTTATGAATGTTCAATCAGTATTTGTGATTGATTTTTCAATTAAGTAAATGAATTTTATTTTATGATATATTTAAAGCGTTAATTTTGGATAAATACCGCCGCCGGGGTTATTGTTGCCGTCAGTTATAACTGGAATGGGAATCAATTATATTTTTAATTTTATGTAAAAACTCACGTTATGTTTGCTATTTTTATTTTAATGAATTTCAGTCTATTTTCTAATCTTAAACTCATTATCAATTATTTTTACTTTTTTAGTTAGGTCTTTTACTAAAGCGTGTATTTTAGTCTTTTAAACTATTATTCACATTTTTAAGAACCTACCGACGCGTGTATTACATCTGTCAGCAATTATTAATTGTATTCCTATACTAGTGCGCGAAACCAATTTCAGTATTTTCAATTCGAAGCTAAACCCATCCTTGTCTTTAATTAAATCCATACCCAATATAGATACAGTACGAAGCTTTTAAGTACCTATATAAAGTAAAAAAATATTTAAACAAAAATAGCAAAAAAAAAAAACCCGGACTGTATTTTATTTTTATTTCTTTAACGGTGAAGAAAAACATCGTGAGAAAACCTGCGTACCGATTTTAAAGAATTTCTACGGTATGCAAGTCCGCCAACCGGCACAAGGCCAGCGTGGTGGACTCTCTCGATTGAAGACTATGCCCGTGCCCTGCAGTGGGGCGTATATGGGCTGATACAGTATTTTATCTTTGTTCAATAACGTACCCTCTGTATTTATGTTAAGATAAACTGCAATAAAAAGTTTTTTTATTAAATGTATCAAATATGGTTTCGTTTTATACTAAAGCATTATTGAAATTGTTATTGCACTTCTTTAATATACTAGTAAAATTATTATCTGCCTCGGTGGCGTAGTTATATTACGGTACGGTTACAAAGCTGAGGTCTCGGGTTCGAGTCCCGGGTTGGGCAAAGTGATATTGGATTTTTCTATTCATTATCAGCCCGGAGTCAGGAATTTATGCCCGATATGGCGATAGGCTTGCTCCCGATTACATCGTGGGACGGAACATACAAGGCGAAAGGTGGGTGTATTGGTGGCGCCTTTGCCTACCCCTTCGGGGATAAAGTCGTAAGTTTATGTATGTGTGTGGTAAAATTATATTTGAATTAAATTAATACATCATCTTTTGCTACATACCGCCGTTTGAATTGTTTTCTTCTGGATCGAAAACTGTAATAAAAATACTTTTATCATAAATCCTTTTGTTTTCATTCTATAAAAATGCTTATTTAAATTAATATTGCAATTTATAATATAATAATTAAAATAAAAAAAATATAATTTTTGTTTAGTTACATACCCACGCTTGGCATGTTTACTTCCGGAACGGAAACTGTAATAAAATTCTTTTACTATTAATTTCCAGAATCCTTTTCTTATATTAAATAATGGTAATTTAATTTAATATTTTAACTCCATAACATAAAATTAGAATATTATTTAGAATAAAATATCTAAGCTACATCTAAGAGTCTTTTGTTTTATTTATTTTCCGCAAAGTACATAGAATAAATATAATGTTCTTATTTTACTTTTAAGTCTCAAAATATTTTTTCTTTAACACAAGTATTGGGTAAAAGCTTGAGATTTTTTATTAATAGAATTTTATAAGATCGTCTTAAATATATGTTTTATATTACTGCTATTAAGTGTTTAATTATGAAATGTATTGTATTTTTTTGTATATCTACGTACCACTTGGTAATTGAATGTCCTGAACGATAACTGGAATATAAATGTGATATTTTGTTATATTTTAAGACATTAATTAATACATATTAATATAAAAGTTAGAAGTAGTTAGAGTTTTTCTTTATTTCTAAGTTAATATATTTCTACTTATGTACATACCGCCGCCATTTGGGTAACCATTGTCCACAATGTTAACTGTAATTAAAGTTTGTGGTTTTAATATTTATATATAAGAAAGTTTTTTTTTAAATAAACAGTTATATATAAAGTTGTAAGCATTTTTAATAAAGAAAAATTTGTGGTAAGTAAACGTCGCCAATATTTATTAGTTTACATTATATTAGAAAAGTAGTATATGTGTCTTATTGTATCTTTAAATACGTACCGCCGCCGGGGTTACTATTGTCCACGATGTTTACTGTAATAAAATTATATTTTTCTTATATTCGTGCAAGGCTAATTAATTTATCTTTCATTGTATTTTTTTTTCTCATAAATTTAAGTTCTCATATTAAAATACTGTTATTATTTATAGTTAGGTATAAATATAATTTAGTTAAAATGTAAAATAATTGTTATTTTTAGTAATTGTTATTTAATATACAACATTTATTTTTTTGTACATACCACCGCCTGGATTACTATTGTCCACGAAGTTAACTGTAATAAAAATATATTTTTTTACATTTTTTTGCTACGTTTGGAAAATCTGATTACAACCGAATGCTAATCACGCAAAAAGGATTTAATTAAAAACAAAATCAATACAACCTGCTCGCGTATAAGTTTATATTCGACGAAAAGAGCTAAAGTAAAATCCTATATCAAAATGTGCGCAGTCTCTCAAAAATATACTCGGGAAGCATGTGGAAAACGTGTTAATATAAATAACAAAATACTTACACATCAAGCGATTACTCAAATAACAGTAAATTATTTTACGTGTAACAAAAAGTGCCGCATAACAAAACGCCATCTTGGGCTTTTTTTTATTGTAGTACATACAGTTTTTTATTTGTTAGATATTGTTATAAATGAATACAATGCACGCACCACCACCTTGTTATTTGATTTTATCAACTTACAAATACGTAAAAAACCATCGAAATATTCGTGCCGTACAATTTTTCATACATTTCATATTATTGAAAACGTAACATAAAAAAACGACGACCACAAAACCTTTTGAAACGTTCACTTTTTTATTCGTGTACATCACAACCCTGCTCACTTCCCACTTGGTTAACTGAAATAAAGGCTTTTTCAAAAAACAATTTACCAAACTAAATTATATTGACTTCTTTCTAATTTCAATTTTGACTATACCGTGATTTAGTTTAGCTGAATAAATGATAACTTGTTTTTGTTTGTTCAATGAGCTTGAACATTTTTTTAGAATAATATATCTGCTATAAAATATCATATTGTATCTCTGCCTTAACTCTCTGGTCTGTTTCAATTTAAATATTTATTATTATTCTTTACCACTTAGCTTTGAAAAATACCTTATTTCATAATATGTACATACCAGGACCTCCTGGGTGACCTTGCGGGTAGACCACAACTGTAATAATTTCGATATTTTTAAATTGAATTACGTTGTGGCTTTATACTATAAGTTTCAATTTAAAATAACATAAAATAATTGTATCAATGACAAATCAAAATTTCAGTTTATTACCTAATATATTTATTTTTAAAATAACTCTTTACTATTATTTTATTTTTGCAAATAAAGTAATTTATTTCCTAAATCATTGTACGTACCAGTATTTCCACCTGGGTTACCATGCGGGTGGACCACAACTGTAATGAATTTTGATGATTTTAAATTCTTGTTTTATTTTACTCATTTTTTACACCCAATTCTAAAGTTTTCTCTTTCTCAAAATTGTAATTTTAACTACAGCTACCAAATCAAATTCTACTAATTTTTTTTATGTTGAAATACTGTGCATTTTACGTTTATATGATTAGCTGGCCGTAAGAGAACTTAAGTTCTTGTAAGTTCGATATGACTATAACAATTTTCATTCAGAATGAATCGTGCTGAATAACATCTAGGTTCAAATACTAAAAATAGCTCTTTACTATTAATTTAGTTTTGTAAAATATCTTATTTCATTGTACGTACCAGTATTTCCACCTGGGTTACCATGCGGGTGGACCACAACTGTAATAATTTCCACGCTTTTAATTACAATTCTATTGTGGTGTGAATATTTAATGCATATTTATTTACATTTTTATTAAATAAAAAAAAACAACGAAACTACCTTTGAAAAACTTAACCTTACTTTTTTTCCTCGTACGGTTTTTTATTACTTATACATATCTATTAATATTACGCAAGGTCGTTACTAGGTACATGTACCTCTGTGTATTTATAATTGACGCGAAGAACATAACTATGATTAAAAAAAATACTATAGATACTAACAACCATGACCTATCATTATCGTTTTAATGTTATTACATAAAGCATTTCATACTTACTGGTAGTAGGCCCTTGATTATTTCCTACCACGATAACTGTAATAAAAGTGTAACGCGTATAAAGCAGGTTCAAAGATTTTGACTAATTTAATGACTTGTGAAATAGCTAGCATTTTTTTTTTGTATAACGTACTTAGTTATTCTAAAACAGTTCATACTTTTTAAACTTGCAATACAAAAATAATCATATTTTGTAAAAAGCGTTTCCTTATTTTGATACGTACCGCCATGTTTGTTAGTCTTAGTCATCATGTTTTCTGTAATAAAATATATCATAAAATACACTTTTCAGACCTTCAATTCCTATCTTCGTTGGTTTTCCTATACTTAAACCTAAAATAATCTACCAATTTTCTATCGATGGTTTTTTTACGTTTTTTGTTGCGTTAGTCACATCAGTTTTATTTTTGTAAGGGTTAGGGATTTTTTTTTGATATTATTAGACCTTCACCGTTTATTTTGTTATTTTTTATAGCATTTATAAAATTAATTATTGGTCAGTTTAGCGTTAGTTACTTTGGCGTTTAAACTACATACCGCCTTGGGGACGATAACGCCTGTCTGTAAAAAATTAATAAGGACATTGAACTTATTAACATTATTTTGGTACACACATATCTTACTGCCTCATTTGCTTTGCAGTAATTAAAATAATCTAAAGTCCTTTGATAATAGCTAGTAAAATTCCGAACAGATAACGGGTAAACCTTGTAATTGAATTTTGAGGTTGCAAGGCAAAATTTTAATTGAAATATCGCTATCGTACAGCGTGATTCAATTAATACATTCCACATAAGAAATGATGAAAAACTTCATCAGTCTGAGTCCTCTAAAAACATATGGGACTAGATTTATTGCAGTCCATTACTTCGTTTATGGGCTTTTTAGTATATGAAAGGAACTATTTTTTAAATGTCCAGAATAAATTATTCCACAATGGTGGTAAAGTCCACATGTTGACACAGATGTTTATAATATTAAGTTACATGCGATTGTTACGAACGAACTTCATATTGTGTTAATATATTTTGTTTATTATCTTATCGATTAATTAAATTCAAAATGTATATTAGATATTTGTTGTTATTAGATATTCATTTACATAGCTGGTTCGTCTTGATTTCGGTTACGATTTAAAATGCAACTTAAAACGTTGAATAGTCACAACACGACTATTATGGGTAATGTATTATCACGAAATCGAAGTTATGCAGACTCATGCGGTGCTGTTCTAGAGTGTTCCATGCCACGATGCTATTTTAACCCATAATACATGCTTATTAGAAACATCTATAAAATACCTTCGCCTTGGGGTTCAGCGTTGTCCACAAAATTTACTAGAAATATAGAGACTACGTTAATCCAAAAGAAACATAAAGGAAAATTATGAAGACGTATTTACACAAACAAATGATAAATAAGGACTGAAACGCACAGAAATGTTACCAAAGTAGTAGAGTAATAGATAAGAGTACATAAAAACTTTAACTGCTATATAAATCAGACTTTTGTTGACTAACAATTATTAATTCGATTGCAATAAAAAAGAAAAAATTACAGTCACTTTTTTCAAAGTGGCGGCCATGAGTAACTATCTTTAACAACAGATAGAAAATTAACAATAAAAAGGGATTCTAATACCACCAAATTATTTTCTTGAAATCATTAAGTCAGTTACCATATGTTTAATTCCATAAATAACGTTCTTAGTACATGATAGTAATAAAATATGTTAGTACGTACCCTGTGGGGCGGCCATCGCGAATGCTACAAGAGCGAGGAGAATCTGGAAAATTAAAAAGCACTTCATATTGCTATCCCGTTTTCTGTAACAGGTGTGCTTGTACTAAACAAAGTCTATTTTTATATCCACTGTTCGGAGTAGACGCGATAAGATAAATATAATCGACAATCCATCGATTATTACTCACTCCTTTTTTATCTAGAACAGTTTTTTGCTTTCTTATTGTTTTGTTATATCTTTATACGTCAATGTAGACATGATGGAATGCGAGATGATTTCATACAGATGGCTCGATTTGATAAAGATGACTAAAAATCGATAACCTACAGATAAACGGAATGGAGATATTACGAGAGAAACCTTGGAGAGGATCTAAAAAAATGAGAAAGAAAGGGCTTGTTTTGTTTAAAACCTTCTAGGTATCTGATCCACGGTCTATATAAGTAAGCATTTCAAGTTTAACGTGTGAGTATTCCGGTTCGAGTATCCTGCCATAATTGTATTTTATACCAGTGACATAAAAGTGTCACCGGTATAGTCTATTTAAATTATATTGCACTTATTTTATGGGCATTGTTATGACGTTATCGTGTTAGGAAAGAAAAAAAATGCCTTCCTAACTCAAAATTGTGAGATTCTAAGCTCGGTACCCAATAGGAACGGTGGGTATATTTGATAAGCATTTTACAACATATTCTTTCAGAAAACAGAATAAGTTTGGGATAGGATTTATCCATTACAATAATAAAATTGTCGGCGATCTCACAGTAGTAATTGATTCAGACGAAATTTGAGTGCACTTTTTGTATCTTCATCTATTTACACAGCCTGTGCAACAATACAAAAAACTATGCCAAATAAGGAAAATGTGCAATTAATATCACCATGTACTTATATTTAACACCAGAATAAATATTATTCGCAAACAATAATCTATGTCAAGGCGTAGTTTTAAAAAACAGGAAGCACACGTGACCGCAAAACGTGTGAACTAACACACAGACAAAGAGGTGTGTAAACAATCATAGGAATGGTTTGTGGAAACCCCGAAAATTATTTA
This sequence comes from Deilephila elpenor, assembly GCA_949752805.1. Lineage (NCBI taxonomy): Eukaryota > Metazoa > Arthropoda > Insecta > Lepidoptera > Sphingidae > Deilephila > Deilephila elpenor. Next base: position 8,918,530 of record OX457112.1, read on the forward strand.
TAGGTATTTTTTATCCCGTGTAAAAACTATGAAGCTAAATTCTTATTTGGGGCTGGGCAAAGTGACTGCGCTATGACTGTACGTGATGGTAAGCGCAATACCGGAAAGGTAGATTATCAATTAATTATTAGACAGTTATTCAATGCTATTAAATACAATTATAAGAGCATAAACTGCTTTATCACGCTTCGACAGGGTCAGAATCAAGTAAAGTGGAGATCCATAGTCTCTCTCTGCCTATGACGTGACAGATAGGTATAGTACATTTAATATAACAGCACATTAATAAAAGCATCTTCTACGTGTAAAACACTTACGGCCTTATTCATAGACCGTTTTACAACCTATTTTAGTTATCGAATGTTTTGTCCCTTTCGAAGGACTTTAGAATTCAGTTTGAGCGAAGAAGACATTATATTCGATAGGTAACTAAAATAGGTTTTAAAACTGTATATTGCCGTTAATATCTTAATTTGAAGGAACATCGTTACCTATTTTTCAATTATGCAAAACACTTACCAGATTATAATGCGTTTGTAATATAGATGTACAAATAATACGTATTAAATATTAATTTAATGACTAACAGGTGTTAGTTGAGATTTACAATCGTATGGATAATGAACGGAGACCGTTTTCTGTCAAGATAACCTTATCCAGTTAAGGCTGGGTAGTCTTGATAAAAATAATAAGCAAATGATAACATTATTTGCATGTATTGTATTATAAACTTAATGATTCCCAAAAATATTATGAACTTATCTCTGACATGGCTTTGATAGTAATTATTCCACTGCATTTTACAATCATTTTTATTTATTTATTTATTTTTATTTATTAAGTCTTTATTGTACACAACAATGAAACACAATATACAGAAATTACAAAAATAATAAAAGTACAAGTGGCGGTCTTATCGCTCTATCACATTAACACAAGGATAGGATTTTTTCCGATGTACTTGACTGACAATTGACATCTATCGCTAAAATTTAGTTAATTTACTCAATATATTTGCAATTATAGCCTATTTGTTAATTTAATTTATAGGCTGTATAAATACTTACTGATAAGCTGCATCAAATCCGTTTCCTAATTCTGCCTATGATGTAATTATAACCCAATACTTGTGTTTCAGGAAGAATACTAAAATACGAAGTGTAAAATATTGTAGAAAATGGCTTCGCCTTTTTCTAAAATTACTGTCATTTAAATTAATAGGTATTGTGCTTTCCTCTCCGCTAAATATATTGATTTATGGTATGTATTTATCGCGTGTTAATGAATTATGTTGTTCACCTTCAGAAATCATCACTAAATGTTCAGTCATATGTTCATACAATACCACAATATAGTCTAACCATTACACCCAAAAAATATCTACAAAATAGTTTAAATCTCTACAGAGAAGTCTAATTAAAAATAAGTCGAATTTGTTAGGTACTTCCGCCTTATTTCAAATCGGTTGACGTTATTAAAACATTATTTGTACAAAAATAACACTGGAAGGTTAATTAAAAATAACACTTCTCAAAACAGTAATAGTAGGTATAGTATCACAACTATTATAAAAATAAAAATGTCTAAGTTTAGGTAGAACATTAGTAAATAAAATTAACCCATAATAAAAATATTCAAAAAATATAAATATTTTTCTAAAAAGAAGAAAGTTTAAGAAACTTGTATTTTTTACACATTACTTTGTTTAAAATTATAAAAAAATAACTCACCACAGCGGTCTTCATTGTCTAAAATATTGTAGGTACGTGTCGTTCGAACTAAAAATTCCGAATTGCATGAATATGTTTAAGCGTTGTCTCTTATATACAGCGTTGATAACCCGTCTCGACCTAAGTAAACGTGAATTAAACATCTGTTCGGGCTACGCTGTACAAATATTTTTTCCTGTGCAAATTCCGGCTATTCTCGCGTTATCCATTACTTAAAATATAATGTAAACAAACGGTTATATTTGCCGGGAGACCACGCGACCTTTTCTATGCGAATGTTTGGTTGCTTCTAAGAATTATCGTCAATAATAACCGTGAAATTGTTTTGAAAAACAAACAATAGTGTGTATTAGGAGAAAAATTATGACGCGCTACGCGGTTTTATATTTAAGTGTAGGTACTGTTAGTCAATTTTCACGCGGTTAAGGAAAACGTCGCGTGGAAACCTGTGAGATTTTTATAAGAATATGTAGGGTAAGTTAAGTTCGTCAACCTAGACTAGGCCAGGGCAGTGGACTAAGACTAAGCAGGCTTAGGACCTAACCTGATCAATACATTTGATGGTTGAGGGTCACTTCCTCATCAGCGAATATATTTGGAATATTAAAAGTATGTTTTTTTAATATTATTTTGATTTTGTACAGCGTTTATCTATAAGACGTTGGAGGTTTCAATGTATGCATTTGAAAATTAATATTAAGACAGTAATATCCATCTCGTCTCATTGGCACCAGCCTGATGAGGCCAGTGCCAACAGCATGAGTGCTTATGATAGAGGGGATTCAGGCCTCACTCCACCACATTATTAAATTAAAGGTTAAAATATGATTGATGTATTTTTAATCAGATTTTACGCGAACTAAGAACTTTCCAATTCAGTAATTATGTAGTAACTTTGTCATGCCAGTAAGTATATAAAGATGTACGTGGACAGTGTTGATAATGCAGCATCATTTGATCAGGTGTTCGTTTGCTGATTTTTTGCTATTAAAATCTGAATGTATTGTCTGCGATAAACATTGTCTGATAAGCAGACACTGCAATCAGCTGTCGTTGCCATTTTTCTATGTCATGTTTATCAAGAACTTAGGCATGTTAGATTAGAATCTGGTGTAGATGCGGATTTTATTAAGGTTACATTATTTTTTCATCGAGGTCGTAGAGGTCGTTGGACGAGAGCCATTGAAAAATCTTTGGGGTTAAAATTTGAGGAACGCCTATATTCAATAGTGGACAACTTATAACCGAGTTTCATTACAAACTTACATATGTTTTTTATGGCCTAGGTTGCACAGGACGAGCGAGTGTATCGTTAGTGATAACTAGGGCCTACAAATACTCAAAATACTTCAGCATATATTTTTTTTCCATTGGAATGAGGCGGATAGTATAGAGAGACGGAGAAAAGTCGCAATGTTTATTGTTATTATTCAAAAGCTTACAATGCTCCTGGTGTGTTTTTTATACAGCAGGTCCGGCAAACGAGCAAACAAATAACTTGATTGTAAGTGATGACTGCGGCCCATGAACATCCACAACGCTTGCATCATAGACGCGTTGCCGGCCCATCGAATCCTTAGGGGAGCGGGAATGACAAAGGATGGGAAAAGAAAAGAAGTTTTGAGCATCCGGCAACCTGAGTCGCCAAACGAATGCAGTGTAATAAATGGAGTATCTATCCAGAAACGTGTATTATTTTTTGGATGTCCACGGTCTTGTATGGTTAGTCGCACGTGCAGTTGGTATCCGGGCGGATGCGAATATCCTTCCACCATTTCGGAGTGACTCATACACATTTTTTTGCAATTCACTCCAAATATTCTTATGCTAAATAGTGTTTGCACACTAATCTTTTCTATTTGCAAAGTTTTTGCGTCAGTTTTTTGTTTGTATTGTCATAGCTGAATTTGTATAGGGAGTTTACCTCGACGGGACTGTGACGTCAGTATCGACAAGAGAATAAATATTGTATTAGTTTTGCTGAGAGCTAAATCAGCTATCGGTAAATCATTGTGAGACACTTCGTGGAAATTTAATATGAATGCGGCAAACTAAGTGTATTACGATGTTTATTTAAAGCAAGTAGAAATACACCCAACAGTCACATACAGAGTTCTGACTTCACACGAAGATCGAGTCTTGTGTCGTGGGTATTAGAAACTACGAGAGACTTTTCCATCTCACAAACACCCGGAAACAAATACTTGTGACTACAAATATTTGTCTCGTGCGGGGATTAAATCCGCTGCCTCTAGTTTCACAACTGGTGTCCAACCAACTGCGCCATGTAGGCTGTCATTTTCAAGTATCAAGTGACTCGGCATGATATTTATGTCGATGGGCAAAAGATAATGTTCTGGATGATATCGCAATTGCTACTTACCAAGATAACAGTGCAGCAATTTTTATCTGTTCGGTTTAAAAAAATATTGTAGAGTAAATAAACACCATGTATTTATGTTAAATGCGGGTCAAATATGTATTGACCAATCAATTTTCATTGAAAAAAATCTACCTACGAACTCGATTGGTTTAACTACTTTATAACTGTATTGTATTATATTGTATCAGCCCATATATGTCCCACTGCAGGGCACAGGCCTACTCTACAATCGAGGGTACGATTGAGAGTGGTTAGGCCATATAGACCACCGAGCTTGTCTAGTGCGGATTGGCTGACTTTACATACCATAGAAATTATTATAAATCGCTATAGTATCCTCACGATGCTTTCCTTCACCGTTAGAGTACGTGGTGATTTACTATCAATTTACCCATAACTCCGAAAAGTCAGAGGTGTGCCCTGGGATTTGAACCCGCGACCGCGTGAACTTGTAGGCAGCCGCGTCTGGTCCGTTACCAACAGTCCAGCACGCATTTCTATAAACGCTTTATAACTATAATAATATTTTACTCACACGTTTTTTAGGTTCTAATCAAGGTCTACCGATTTGACCTATTGATACATCTGATGTTACCTGTTGATAATATTAAAAAATATGATTAAGCAAAACTTGGTGATTTTTTGCTAACTAGTAACAATCGTACTAATGTTTGGCATTATAGTACCTAGCAAAATCAATTGACCTCTGCAAAACGCTCCAGGAAATTTTGAGAACTGGTGTTTTTTTATTAATTTATTTACCCTTGTCTGTATCAGCGATTACCTTTATACCTAAGCAGACGTGCTACTCACATTCCGTCCAGAAAGCGAATTAAGTGCGAGCCTATTGCCGGGTATTAGTCCTGGGCCAGCACATTTATATTTTTAAAACTCATACATGAGAATCTATTCCAGGACCTAATGATTCAAATTCAATACAAATATGATTTCTATAAGGCGACGCGACGCGGACGCGACGTTTACAAAAAACTTAAAAATAACTCAAAAATTTTAGAACATGTAAAATATGAATGTTAGGAGTAACTTCTGGAATATATCTGCTTTGGAAGGTATTTATAAATATAAAAATGAAAATAAAGATATTATATTATTTATTTGTTAGGTGGCGTTTACTGCATTCGCATATAAATAAAAATATAAAAAATGCCAGAGATAAGTAGATTGAATTATTTTAAATTTGCTTATTTTAAATGCGCATTAATAGAAATAACTGCTTGATCATTCATTTTTATTTATATTCTATTATTGAAATATAATAGCTAACTGAATGTTTAAAACGCCTTGCATTAATTTTTCAGTGGCAGAAAGGCTCAGTGGCCGAGGCTTATAATTTTGTAAACATGTCAGATTTGTTAGTAAACGTCCACAAAAGCGATTTGTTAAAAAAGTCTGGAGAAACCTATTTAGTGCGTGGAGATTATCAATACTACCATTATGTATGCGAGGGATTCGATGATCGGGTAATACAAGCAAGAGTTTTAGTTTTGTACAGATAATCAATTTGAGGTTATGTTTATTAAAATTCAATTTATTTGGCCAATTATTTCGGCTTTTAGGGATGGGGTTGTGGCTACAGGACTTTGCAGACTATATGTTCATGGTTGAAACACAATTATTTGGACATTACAGTGCCTTCTATAAGAGAAATTCAAGGAATTTTAGTAGAACTTGAGGACAAACCTCAAACATTTTTAGGATCTAAGCAATGGATTGGTAGTTTCGAGGTAATATTTAAATATCTTAGTACCTAATATGTTATTTTATTTATTTACATTTTATATGCCTAATTATATTTTTGAGACTTTAAATTAATATATTAAAATCCATAATAGCACCAACACCTTTAATCTTAACGAAACAGTATATTTAATTTTTATTCTTTTAATAATTTCAGGTGTGTTTAGTGATTGACAAATTATTTGACATTCCATGCAAGATTCTGCATGTAAACAAAGGCGGTGAATTAAAAACAATAACTAAGGCATTGGTGAATCATTTCGTCAAGTTTGGCAGTCCAATCATGATGGGAGGCGATATGGACTGCTCCTCCAAGGGTATAATGGGAATTAATGTTGACTGTGATGAAGTTAGTTTGTTGGTTGTGGTAAGTACATCTGTAAGATTATTATATTTGTGTAATTCAATTTGGAAACCATTCATGCTTTCTGAAATACTAATAATAAAAAATATATCATACCTATATGATATTAGAAATTATATTAATGTAGGTATTATTCAAAATCAGTCTTCATATTCATGAAATAATCAAATAAATAAGATATAATAACATAATAACGCTAATGAAAGTAAAATAATGCTTTCAAGTAGACTAACTTCTCTACACTCCATGGTCTGTCCGCAATTATTATTCCAACTGTATAAAAATCCACTAACTACTGGACATACTGGGACTTAACATCTTATGGCTCAGGATGGTAAATGCAGTGGAGTGCCAAGCTATGCTTTGTAATTCATGGTGTTGTTTAGTTTTCTACTGTCCATGACCAATGGCATGCTCGTCTTACAATTCAACCCAATAATAAAAAAACAGATGCATCTTATGTTTGTTTTCTCTTTCAGGATCCACATTATGTAGGGAAGGAACAAACAAAAGAGTTTTTATGTAATAAAGGATGGGTTAAGTGGCAGCCACTATCAGACTTTTTAAGCTCATCATTTTACAATCTATGTTTACCTCAAGTAAAACCAAGAAGTTAGCAAATACCTATTATTTTAACAAATGGATAATGAAATATAACTGTTGTTTTTTGTTAATCAGTCTTTATTTAATAATTACAACAATAACAAAATTGAGAACATTAAAAATAGGGACTAAATTAAATTAAGAAATTAAAGATAATGTATATTTTCACATTAATGTTTTAAAATTAATTCAACCTTATCAAATAATTCCTAATGGAAAATGCCAACATGAACATTTAACATACATAATAATATTTTTGTTCCCACAAAACAAATGGTATCAAAAAGTTACATTGAATAAGAGAAAGTCTTTAAACAGCTGTTGCAATTCTATAATTATTATAAATTGAATTAAACTGTCAATGAATTATTCATTGACAAAATGTATAAAATATAATATTTTTTAAAGCATGACCTTATGTGCTATATATTAATTATTGTATTTTGTACCAAATTTCAATGAGATAAGCCTTCAATATTGTATGGAATACAAAAAGTATGAAGTCAACATGTTGTTTCACTATAAAAAGAGTTTTTACAGCTGTTAGCCTGTTAATAAGTACATTCTCAGTACACAATATCATCCAAATTATGACAGTTGGCTTAATCCAGAAAAATGGCAATTCTCGCGATGGACAAGTTCTAAACCGATTCATAGTATAATCAAGAGGAAAGCTTAGGGACTAACCACATTTATTTAATTCAAATCGACTGGCGTCAGAATAAATATTTTCTTTGGGAGTCCTACAAATATCTGTTCAGCTTTCTGGGTGTTCAGTTTTCCTATAATTAGGTAGGAAATTTGACATTTATTATTGATATTCTGGCGCTCGATTACAAAAGTGTTCAGCGTTATACACGCTGCGTAAGTGTAATCAAAATGGTTTCGCAAATCACGAATGGAGCTGAATATAGTAACTACACTACTCCCTTGTCTCTCGTAGCAATACTGAATACATATACAAACTAAATGGTTTAATCCGTGTTCATAATAAGGCAAACGCCTTGCAGAACCCAATGGCTGCAATGTTCCGTGGTCCACAGATCCGATTCGAACACCAAGCCCACTCCCATTGCGTTGCGGCGTTGTGACGTCGTGTAGACCGGTGTGCGAAGAGTGTTCTGTTGACATAATAGAGATATTACTTCCTCTCCCTGCATTGTAGCTGCTGTAGTATAGGGTTTGTATGGGGAACATTAAGCAGAAGTATCGAATAGCGGAAGATTGTCTAAGGCCTTCTTGGTACTTAAACGGTATTGCATCCAACCAGCTGAAATGCGGCAAAGGATGTATTATGTACCTTGTATACTTTAATAATAATTATGTAATATTTTATTATCTATGATACTTTTATAATGCAGCGTCCGGGGCGCAGTTGGTTAAACGCAGGCTGTGTAACGAGACGACCCTCAGTCATGCTCAAGAACGCTAAACAGCTGGGCACCGTACGTGCGGTGCGGGCCTTTGAAATTATATTGCATATGAGAGGTAGAAGTACCGAACGGACAATATCTACTTTTTGACCGAATTTAGACAGCAAAGCCCGGTCCCGCTCCACTGCATAAATTATTTTTCCGTTGTTTTAAATTCGATTTTATTTTGTTTACAACATTTGGACTCACATTTATGTCACTTTATTAACATACTATAGATAAGTATGGTCACGGACGAACTCTGAACTTGAGTAGGTAATGATTTGAATTTGGGTTATCTATAAGGTCATGGCTGTTCGTTATTATTATCTACAACTTACAAGTAGGTAGCACGAGATATTATTTGCTTTGCCGCTTTTGAAAATTTTAAATACTTGGATCTTAGATGCGTTGTCGACCATCAATAATCGTATGGGAAGGGGAAGAAAAATATATGGGACGAAGAAAATAATCTTGGGCTTCCTGGAATCTAACTCATTGAATACCCAATGCACTAGTCGCATCTTGTCGATCGTTTTTTGTTTTTATAGGGAAAATAAGTAGAAAACTACAGCTTAAGACATTTATTTCTATAATATTTGTCCGTGGTCCGTTTGCTTTATATTCTTTCTTATCAAACAGTGAAATAATTATTAGGCTTCGCTATCATTTTTTCATTTGCTATAATATTTAAAAATATTATATTATTGTAACTACTCCAAACATTTTTTCTTGGTATTGGTTTGTTTTGTTTTACTTTCCAAACAACTGATAGGATATTTTGATAATCATGAATTTTAATTCATAATTTCTGCCAATACTTATCAAATCTAATAATCGTTATATCATAAATGAAGGCGCAAATGATAGGTTGTCGAGACATGGGACAATATTGTTGAAATTAGAACAATCCATTGTACGACACAATTATGCCGGTCTATTCGAAATTGCTTGCGAACTGTCATAATAGCGGGGTTCAAATCACTGCAAAGGCGGATCCAGCTTTCAAGTCCGGGGGGTGGGGGGTCATATAATCCTAGTCAGAACACTGAACGTACTCCAATTCGATTACAATTATACATTTAAAAGTGATTATTTAAAGGTTTGTTACACCTATGATTAGTGAATATATTTTTTTAAGTGAAAATCATCGATATATTTTAAAACATCTGTCAATATGGAGTCAGCCCAGGGGGGGGTCATGACCCCCATGACCTCCCCCCTGGATCCGCCCTTGCATCACTGTACCGTGGTAGCAGTTAGGGGGGATACTAACATTATACCACCATCAAATTGCGCCTCGTGAAACGAAACGCAAAACATTGCTTTACGCCAGTTTTCTGTGAGACCGTAGTACCACCCCGGCCGAGTCGGCTACTTCGTACTAGGTAAAGTTCTAGCAGCGCGGCTTGAGCACTTTGGAATTATGTGAATTGTATTGTACTGAATTTCAATGGTATGTAAAGTCCGCCAACGTATTAGGCCAGCGTGGTGGTATATATGGCCCGTGCCCTGCAGTGGTACGTTTATGGGCTGATATAATACAGTACAGTATTGTACTGTACCGAATCAGCCCAAAATCTCTCACTGCTGATTACGGGACTCCGCTACAACCGATTTCGATTTAAAGGGTTTAGGCCATAATCCACCATGGCCTAATACGTTGGCGGACTTAACATACCGTAGAAATTCTTACAAATCGCTATGTTATGCATGTTTCCTCACGATGTTTTTTGTTTACGCGGTAATTGACTAGATATCAATACATATGTCTCTGAAAAGTCAGAGGTGTGGCTTGGGATTTGAACCCGTCCACCGCCGTCTCCGCGGACGCGGGCAGTTCATTTATAACAGGCCACCACGTAGATGTGAATTATAAATAGATTTTTTTTCCGTCGGCTATATGTGTAGGTATGCCTGGATTCTCGTAAGTATGTTACTTTGGCAGTAGTAGTCAGTTGATGTATCGTGCTGGGTGAGTGACTCGTAGTCGAACATTATCGTAGACGCCTGACCTGACCTTGGACCACCAATCAGTTTAAATAATGTCCCAATATTGCGCAAACTTTTGCTGTTTGAATTCAACCGGCCTGTGTTTATCTTACTAATGTAATACAACTGAGGGCCGGATCAACAAAGTGGATAAATATGTTTTTAAAATTTTTGAGAAATTCATTATAAATAATAGGATTACCTAGGTTTTACATAGGGATATGCTAGGCGAGTTTTATAAAATGCGAGGGCCTTCTAGGCGAAATGTTCTCTATCTAATATCTAAATCAAAAGTCGACACCCAGGCAAAAAAACAACAAGAAAAGTTAGGCAGCTGCCGCAATTCCTAAGACCGTTGTTGGTTTTATACATAAATGTATTTTCAATTAGAATATAATCGTCGTCTTCACACTATTATCATAAATTGACAACAACGAACAAAGCACATTATTCTGATTTCTGATAGAATTAAAAAATTATCTACCAAAATATTGTCAAAACCGGTTTATCTACTTTGTTACTGCGCTCCTCGGCTATATTTGTATATCCGAGCGTTATTTTTATTATATTGACATTGAAAGGAATTACGAAACCACACAATACTAAAACTATATTTATATTTGTCTTGTGTGTTAACTAAGTGTATACTAAATTTTATGTGACCAGTCTTGATGGGAGGAAGAAAGATGTAAGTTGAGATTTGTTTTTTGACAATTTCTCAATTAATATTAAGCCAACTGCAATATTGTGGATTATATTGCAGCCCCATCACACTGAGATACCATAGGATACTACTTAACAGCGGAACTACATCTATAATACCTATTATCTCGATTTGACGAAGATCGAATATTTCTGTTGCGTTTTATTCAACAATTTCCATTATCATTGACTTGGATTGAGTCATTTTCAATACGATTTGCAAAAACAAAACGCAAGTGTGACATGACGTTACCTGCAGCTTGAGTTTGTGGAACTCGATGGGTATGATGTACATGATGGGCAGCTCGGTGACCAGCACCTTGGGGTGTGAGCGCCGCAGGCAGCCGTCCTCCAGGTCCCAGCGAGCGCCCTCCAGGTAAAAACCGCGCACGTAGCAACCCTAATATGACAGTAAAACAGTCACACGATATTTTCAAGTATGGGATAAAGAAACATATTTTCGAAAGGTGCCGTCTCTTTTAGTTGGTACGAGTATTTGAAATTATTGTTCACTTTTCGGTAATAAAGCGTTCCCAAGCCCATGAAAATTTGTAAACACGTCTTCCTGGTGTAGTGAAATCATTTTAGGAATTGGGATTTATTGCAATATTTTTGTAGTAATTTAGTTGTATCACCATAGGGTGAGTAATGTTCTGATACAGTATGGATGGGATCCACCAAAACTTGGAGCAATTAAATAGTCCAACAAAAAAGTGATATCCAACATCAACCAGCAACTTGAAAACAAATAAAATTCTTTTTGAAGTAAGCAAGCCCACCTCACCCTGACAGTTCGTCGATTCCCTTCATCAACCAGCTATAGATGACCTATAATGTACTGTCTAAAGTAAACATATAGAGCTCACCGTAACCGGTCGCTCTTCGATCTCATCCGGCGAGATCCACTTGGTGACTCTAGTGAACTGCGTGGATCTGTCCAGGGGCCACGTGTACAGGCGGCACGCCATCTGCACGTGCGCGATGAGGTACGACTCCGGGATGTGAAGCCCGGACAGCCAGATCACCACCGGCTCTTCTACTGTCGCCTGGGTAGATGTTAGTTTTATGAAAGAACCACCAGTATAACGACCTCTTTTCACTCAATAAAAGCACAACAATCAGTCTCACCCAGTCAGTATACTGCTTAGTCCTGGATATGAAGTGATCCATCCACCCCCCCAGTCCCTTGCAGGTGGCGGGGGCGAGCGCCCTCCACACGTTGGGCAGCTGTCCGTTGAACAGGCTGTAGGAGACGTTGTCCAATACCGCGTCCATGCCTATCTCACCGGCGAGCGCCTTGCGAAGCAGGGAGAGAGTGCTTTGCATGCGACTTACTAGGCGGTTGAATCTGAAAAGGGGGTTATGATGGTTTATTGGATGGGTATGGTTTATGAGCGAATGTTGTAGTTGATTGTAAGTGATTGGAAATTATGAATTACTACTACACTTGGATCGATATGATTGGGTGATCCTTGGAACGATGGAATATGGTCTTGAAAATGGTAGGGGAAATGGAATGAAAAGAAATAGGAGGCCTTTGCATGTACTTATCTTCTTGGGTCTGGGACAAGTAAAATCTTGATTTTAAGTAAACATCAATGTATGGTGACAGTTTTACTGCAAATCTTTTTCGGTCACTCAACCATGCTCATGTGCTCATGCTCAACTAAGCAGCAGACTGGGCTCTGTGGCGTACCTTGGGAGAGGCCTATGTCCAGCAGTGGACTGCAACGGGCTGATGATAACGATGATGATGATGAACCATGCTCATAGCCTACAATTAACTAATTTAAATTTAGTAGAGAACTAGTCCCACCTCTCTAGCTCCTGCAACAGCACCACAAGTGACGGCGTAATGTTCATCTCGAACTGTTTGCGCACGCGCCAGATCTCAAAGAGCGGAGGCAGCTTGGTCATCACGTCCACCGCGATCATGTCGATGAAGTCTTCGCGACTCATCGCGCCGCCGCCCTCGCCTGCCCAGACCAACTTACTATTAGAGTTACGAACGAATCTAACTCATCGATTTAAAGCAGTTAAAGTCCCAGTTTGAGAGGATTAACCCCTTTAGCTTGGGTGATTATTTATGGCTGATAAAGTATTGTGGAAACAAAGGATATTGCTAATATTTCTGCATCATCAGATGATTACAGATTAAAAGGACTAAATTAGTGTTAGTTTAAATGTAATAATATCACTATTAAACTAAAACTGCTTGTTTTTAAATTGTAAAAAATATATCTAACACAATAAAGTGCATGTTCTGCATTAGAATAATCTAAACAATGGGGGTAAAGTTTATTCACCGATACTTTACAAGTAGATACTTTGACAAGTAGATACTTATAGATAATGTAATTTGTAAGTAACGAAGATGTAACTATATGTGATCAAAAAAGTCATTAGGTTTTACGTACCGTTCATTTTCACTGGCAGCAAGGAAATAAGTGCGAGTTATTTAATCATTAATAATTGTCAAACATTTAAATTACCATTTTTTATAGTTTACTTTAGCATACTTACATTCCGATTTGCGTACTGATGGCGTGAAAAAAAAGGTTCCAAATTACCCTTATATTACAACAATACTACCAAATAAAATATGTAATTACAACAATATTTACATAATGTTTCTAATAAAATGTACAGCAACATTTATAACAGAATTAATGTGAACAAGTTTATATGAACAATACAAAATAATAACCTACCCGTACCAGGGCCGTGCGGTAAATATTTCCTAAGCCTTCTCAATCAATGTCGGTTGTGTAACCCATGATCAGCAATGGTCCAGTACAGTAGGTTATTATGGTAAATATGACGTTACTTACTGGTCTGCGGCTGTAGTTCAATGAGGTGCCCCCACATCATCCTGACTGCCTGGCTGAAGTAGCCGATCTCCGCGTTGGGATGCAGACCGAACACTTCGGGGGTGTTGGCCAGGGGGAGGGTGTCGATGAAATCTGTTCATATTGTCGATAATTTTCATTATACGGGATATGGTAATGGGTGCCATCATAAAGTCAACTTCGTAAAAGTAACGGTCAGAATTCTCGTGGTGTATTATCGAATAAAATCTGTTTGACAATCAACACGTATGAGGCAAGCTTTTTTAATTAAGCCTAAATATTCCTCCTCTCATTGGGGTAAAAACTTTATATCCAGCAACAGAACGTATTAGATTGTAAAATATGAAAACCAAAAACAATCTACATACTCTTCAATCCACATTATTCTAAAGTTGTTTTACATTACATTTACACATTTTAATTACTAATTTCGAAATTAAAATTATATTTCCTTTAAAATAAAAGAACAAAAATGTGATACCAATGTACTCATCCCTCTCTCCCTCAGGCGGTATGACGTAATCGAAGGTGGAGTCGTGGTAGAAGTGGAAGGGCTGGAACTTGTCGAAGAGGAACTCGCCCATGTACTCCTCCATGTAGGTGCGCACCACGCGCCGGTCGAAGTCGTCGATCACGCGACCGCCGTACATCACCTCAACAGAATCATCAGAATCATACATACATAAGCTCACGCCTTTTTTCCAGAAGGGGTAGCAGAGGTGCTACCAGGACACCCACGTTTTGCTTTGTGTGCTCCGTCTCAATCACTATCATCAGCCAAAAATTTACGTCCTTACACATAATTTTAAATAAACTTTATATGAAACTATCACATCACGTAAGGCGAATTAGAATTTTCAAAGGTTGATAAAGGCAAACGTGTAAGCGGCTCATCTAATGGTAAAGAGGTCATTGCCACTCATGGTGGTGGAATCATTAGAGAAGGAAAAAGAATCGCAGATATTACCGTCTTTTGATAGTGTAATTACTGAAGTGGGAAGATGAATGTTAAAGTTTTATGGGCTTTCGGCATTCATATTGAACGAAAGAACGGAAAAAAGGGATGGTAATATTGTTATTTTACTTTATTGGTCTCAAATTTATTTCAACTAGCCTTCGTGGTGTAATCAGCCTGATGTGTTTTACCCCTTGTAATTTGGTGGTAAATACAAAGTACCGACCTCTCCGAAGAGGTACTTGAGCGTGGCCCAGGGTATGGGTCCGTTGGCGGCGGCGCAGCGTTCCAGGTAGCACTGCAGTATCTGCATGCTCACCACGAAGTCGCTCTCGCTGAAGTCGTACGCGATGTTCCAGCCTATCTTATCGTATTTGCGACGCTCCTGTAAAACAATCTTGATGTTATGATAGTTGTATCCGTTGAGATAAACATCACATAGGACGAAAACATTTCCGTAGTAGCTCAAGTATGTTGTTTTCGAGATCAGCGTGTGTGCATGTGGTTTCGATTAGGTCAGAGTAAATTGGGTTATTATCTCCAAACAGTCAATACCTGACTGCATCTGAACGCAGTTTAGTTATTATATAACCCTTCTTAGTTTTTGTTCATATTTAACTATTTTTCTGTGTCATCTTTTACCTCTGTTTTTGTATAACATTACAACCAGCATTACGAATGAGTAACAGGGTACAAATGACCAATATAATTACCTGCACCACAGCGTGGAAGAAAGCGAGTACATAAACGAGTTTCTTGAACTGTGGATGTGGACACTCTTCAAGGGCGTGCGCTCGCATCTTGAAGTAAGTGTTGCGCAAGTTCAACTTCAAGCCATTGGGCGGCTCCGTCACCACTGACAAGATAATAGTAATGATTGTAATTACACCCTACGCCTGGGAGACCAAGAAAAGGGTCATCGGAAACAAATATATGTCTGGATTACACATTGTCTAGTTTGTGCTTAACAGTCTCCGTGGCGAAGAGGCCGCGGGTTCGACCCCGCACCGAAACAAATGATTGTGTGATCCACAGGTATTTGTTTCTGGTCTGGGTGTTTGTGAGACCGAAAAGTCTCTCGTTTCTGATACCCACGACACAAGACTCGATCTTAGTGTGGGGTCAGGACTACGTTGGGTGTATTTATTATTTATCACTAAACTTTTCTGCAGAAACAGAAGTAATGAAACCAGAGTTAAATTGTAGAATTAGACATTAAAAAGTGGGAGTTAATATTTATTTATGCAAGTAAAGGAAACAAACAGTACAAAGTATACAATTAAATTAAGAGAAATAATATATCTTAACTTAAACCAATAAAGTTTCCAACATTTATAAAATATTCAAAACACGGAAGAGAAATACGTCATTAAGGTTTTAGTTATAAAGTGAGGGATTGCCTCCAGCACTAAAGTCCTGATATTCTCAGTCAGAGTGTTGTGAGGTTGTGAAGATTTTTTGGAGACATCCATGACCGGGCCCAGTGGCCTACCTTGGGAGAGGCCTATGTCCAGCAGTGGACTGGCTGATGATGATGATGATGATAATACAAGACAATTATTGGTTTGGGCTCGAGAGCTATATGTGTGATGTCTATTTATAATCTCACTTGACATTCTAAATTATAAATTGGGACTTTATATCTTTAGGTCATATAAAGGAAATATGACGAAAGGTCGATCGATGAGATAAATTATATTTGCAATTTTTCCATATTTATTAACTGTCTCACGTATGTTTTCAGTAGACAAGGAAGATAAAATTGAAAGTTTTCATTGTATCGTGACACCTGGAAAAATATTTTTAACAGTCTACCTTGTCTCATATTTGTTCAAATGTCTGGTGAATTATAATTAAAGACAAAAGGTTTTATGAAATGGCTAATATTGGTTCACCTGTAGTACTGACGTCAAGACAACGATGCGACCGACTTTTAATTCTTTGCTCTAAATACTAAAAGACTCTCAATAAATAATTGGCATAGGAACATAATATTTTTATATATTTAATTTTAAAAAAAGTTCGAGCTAAGTTATGAAACTGACTTCGCAAAGAGAGACCGCGAATTCGATCCTCGCAGAAATTTTGTGTGACTGACAAATATTTGTTTCCGTTCTTGTGACAAAATACTGTCATGGTTAATAGTCACGTCACACGAGTTTCATAATGGGGTGTCAGATCTCTTCGTGACGGATGAATTTATGACTATTTATATAATTTTAAGCATAGCCCACCTTTCAGCGACCGCTGCAAAATCCCAATAGGGAAGGTGGGGGTGGGATCAGTAGTGAGCCAGAGCCTGTACTCCGGGTGGGGCTTGGTCATCATCTCCAGCTGCTTCTCCAACTCTCGCAGGAAGGACACAAGCAGGTGGCAGTTCTGAAGGATCAGCCACTGCCCGTGGGATATTGCGCCTTCTAGTAGTGCTAGCGCGGCCTATGGGATTCGGTAGCTTATCATTCTGTGTTTAACCTTCATACTAACAGAGACTGGAGTTTTAACACCATGAGATGGAAACATGATCGAAAAATGATATGTGGCGATAGTTGCAACTCCGTTTAACCCTTCTGAAATATATGATTTAATCGAATCTTCAGATAGACATGAGAACAGTAAGCTATAATTGGTTGCAGTAGTGGCACCTCTGCTTATCCCTCCAGAGAAAAATCTTTAGCTTATGTCACACATTTGATTGGTAACTTATCCGGATTGAAAATGGGTTTTAAATGGATAAGATATCCTACCTGTCTTGTGACAGTATTTTATCCTAATTGTTGTTAACATAAGAAACAATCAGTAATGACAGCCTCCGTGGCGCAGTTGGTTAGACGCCTACTGTAAACTGAAAGGCCGCGGGTTCGACTCCCGCACCGAGACAAATGTTTGTGAGGCCCAAAAGTATTTTTCTCGGGTCTGGGTGTTTGTGAGACCGTAAAAGTCTCTAGTAGTTTATACTCACGACACAAGAGTAAATTGATCTTAATGTGGGGTCAGGACTATGTATGTGACTGTTGGGTATTTATTTATTAATCAGTAACAATTTTATAGATTATAGTGCAGTGTAAGTCTCACCCCTTCCTGCCCCTGTCCGAGTGAGAGGTACTTGAACTTGCCACCGCCGAAGCCGCACCTGTCTGCTAGTTTCATCAGGTCAGCAGTGGGATCCGAGCCTGGACTCAGGATGAACACCACCGGAGTGAACGGAGTCGTCTGCTCCACTATCATGTCCAGGCTAGGCGGATAAGTGAAAATCAGTTTAGTATGGGCGAGGAATACATAGCCCCAGGGCAATCAATGTCATCTTTTTTCAGGAAGAAAGGTAACGATGAAGGACCGGTGGGCGGTGATGATATTAAATATTTTGATTGACTACGGGTTTTAGGTGTGATAATGTGACATGACAGTGATAATTTTTCATCAGTTTGAGCAAGTCCAAAAAAAGGTGCAAATTGAATATTTGGTATTTTACCACGAAGATTCATGCTTCCTGTATTATTGACATAATATCATTGAATGTTTTATTGTCAAAGCCAAAGAACACGAACTACCATTCAAACCCAAGATTATCCTTATAGAACCATCTTTAACCCAAACCTGATAACGGGCGGCGTGATGTACTCCTCGCCCATGGTGACGGTGATGAAGTCGGTGATTGCGCGGTAGATGCGGTCCACGCGGAAGCAGCGCAGCAGCATCAGTATCTCGAACGGCCGGAGATTCTCGCGGTACCCGTCGGGGATCTCAGCTGATTCCGGTGCGTCACTGTCGAACCACTGGGGGGAGAATTTAGAGTAGTATTAGGCTCTGTGGAGTACCTTGGGAGAGGCCTATGTCCAGCAGTGGACTGCAATGGAATCATGATGATGATTGAGTCACAGGATTAGTGAAGATAAAGATGTTTCCCTAGTTAAGGTTGCAGGAATTCGCTGTATGCAAACCGCTTTCAAAAGGTCGATGTGGAGATACTTACGGGAGGCCTATGTTCAGCAGTGGACTTGCTGTTGCTGTAGGGAGAGGAAGAAAGACGGAGAGGAAATTTTGTCCAAAAAAGGTGATGATACGTGTTACTCCAAACATCAAATAAATTAAGACAAGAAACATAAAAAAGACCAAGTGACATAGCTAAGAGTGATTTTGATTTTAAAACGTAGGAGTACTTACCTCTTGCCACTCCGCCAGTCTTCTAGTGATGTGGTCCGGCAACTCATTGAACGGCTCAAAGTCGGCGCTCAACTTCATGATGTCTTGCCAACCCTGCACACAAACTTACGATTTGAACAAATACTATAAATTATTTATTATTATCATTGTTTATATTTGATTTACGTTAATCTCCCAAAGATTGGGGGGTAGTTTTTGGCCAAAGTACTTTAGTATTTTGGTACAGTGCAGTTCCTTTTCAGTCTATAGAGAGGAACTTCCGGACAATTCTGCATGTGTTGAGTATGACAGCTTTTTGTAAGAGTATGTAGGTGAGTGGATGGATGTTTAATGTCTTTAAACTTGTGTGCAGTGTTTTGGGGATGACCCCTGTGCTGGATATGATGATGGGTATAGTCTTCACCGATTGAACTCTCCACTGAGTTTTGAGTTCAATACTTAGATCTATTATTATAAGAGGCTAACGTCCGAATACTCAAACGCCACTTAAATACTATGTTGTACTTAAGTGCGCAAGTCCCGATTAAATGTACCGACTAAGTGGGACGTAGGTAGATAATTGCAACTTAATATTTAATTGGCGTTTGAGTATTCGGGCGTAACGTGCACACAGAGTACCTGTTGGTAAATAGTCTGTAGATGGCTATCATGGGCACTGATAATTTCTTCTTCATCAGGCGACCTCCTTGCTAATTTGTCCCTACTTACTACACAAATATTGACCCCGCTTAATATTTTTCAAAAACAGCTCTCTATAGATGTGAGTACCTGTGGAGGTATCCACGTGGCGGGACAGGCCCTCGGTGACTTCTCGAGGGAGACGTTGCCTTTGATGAAGAAGTCCAGCTCGGGCTGGCTCACGTTCCCTTCGCTTTGTTCTAGTTTGATGTCCATTTGGAAGGAAAAGAGTAGCTTGTGACGCTCGAATATGCCTGGGAAGGAAGGGATCCATTTTTAATACCACTGACGAGGGGAACTATGTTGTAGAGTATTTGGCTTATAATTTTATGTTAGGCTGCTTGTTGGTCGACAATGCTCTCGGGATGATAACCAGTTCGGGGTTAGAATCATGTTTATTTTGATAGCCTCCGTGGTGAAACGAGAGGCCGCGGGTTCGATCCCCGCACCGAGACAAATATTTGTGGAATCCACGGTTATTTGTTTCAAGTCTGGGTGTTTGTGAGACCGTTTCGTAGTTTCTGATACCCACGACACAAGTCTCGATCTTAGTGTGGGGTCAGGACTATGTATGTGACTGTTGGGTGTATTCATTTATTATTTTACGACAAGCTAAATACTACTACATTTACCGGCCTGGTAATCGAATCAAGGGACTAATGGCTTTAAATATTTCATTACCGGTGCATCCATAATCGTAAACATTCTTGGTGAGCATGTCAATGATGTTTTTGAGTCGTTTAACTAGAATTACGTTGGGCATCGCCTTGCGCAACGAAAATGAGAACACCTGAAACAAATATAAGAGTGACATTTTTACTATCCTATCCACGCAACAACATTTAAAATGAAATTGCAAAGGAGAAGGAGGGCTTATAAACTGATTATTGTTCACATTTATCCATAAAAAGCTGGATTTTATTATACTAGTAGAAGAAATACATTTTTGTGCATTTTTATCGCTAACTGCCATCTAGCGAAAACTGCTGGAAACATATCAAATCTTTCTTAGTCTTGTGTGTATTTAATTTGCCAGATTGTCGCTTCATGGCGCTTTATTTATATTTAAATAATCAAAAAATATTTGCCATCGGTAATGCAAAATAGTAAGCTTATCCTGAAAATTATATACAGTTGCACTGCATCCGTACTGCATTTAGGGATTCAT
This sequence comes from Deilephila elpenor, assembly GCA_949752805.1. Lineage (NCBI taxonomy): Eukaryota > Metazoa > Arthropoda > Insecta > Lepidoptera > Sphingidae > Deilephila > Deilephila elpenor. The sequence continues at coordinate 8,939,285 of OX457112.1, forward strand.
TTCAAGTCTTTATTAATTTTACACAAATATATCGTCAATAGACTCGATTTCGTTTAGTTCCATTGAATGCCGCCGCGATCGAGTAAAATCGTGCGCCACTGTAGCATTAATACTCCAAACTCTACATTTTGATCGTTATCCTTAATTTCGAAGGAAATCAAGTATTAGGAGTAGACCTGCAGACCGTACTAGCAACAAAATCGTACAAGTTGTGAGACGAGACGAACACTAACAATAAACAAACAAAGACAAAAAGTACATACATACATAAACTCACGCCTTTATCACAGAAGGGGTAGACAGAGGCGCCACCAGAACACCCACATTTCGCCTTGTATGTTCCGTCCTTATGATGTGATAGGGGGCGAGCCTATCGTCATATCGGGCACAGATTCACAAATGGCAGAATTGTCAACTTAAATTTTCATATTTTATAAAATATATATTATATTTTATATATTTTATAGCATTATTTGTATTTTATGTATATATATAAGTATATATTTTATGCATGTACTTATATTGTAAGAATATACCTTGGTATAATTTTATATTATTGTTAGTTTGTATGTATTTAATATATTATCTACTTTTATTTATTTTTTTACAAACACCCTTTTTGACTCATTACTGCATCTCCCAAAGGTTGACTGGTAGAAAATGCCGTTGGCATTAAGTCCGCCTGTACAATTTCATTGTATGAAGTTTAATAAAATAAAAAAATAAAAATAAATAGATTCCTGACTCCGGGGTGATAATGAATAGATAAATCCAATATCACTTTGCCCGACCCGGGATTCGAACCCGACACTTCAGCTTTGTAGTCGTACCGTAGTACAACTACGCCACCGAGACAGTCAGACAAAAAAGACAAAAGTAACATATAAAATAAAGAACTAACGTCAAGATACGAGGACAGCGAGTACTGGTACATAGTGTTGACGCCGGCCATGTCTGAGAGCACGAAGAACAGTATGGAGCCGCGCTTGGCCACGGGCCGGTAGCCGTCGCGCAGCTTCTCTATGTCTTTCGTTGTCGCCTCGGCTAGCTCTAGCTTCTCCATCACCTGTGGAGGAGAAATGGTTTGGAGTAGTGAGGGTGTATGTGTAGAGAGGATATTGAGGTTTTGCCATCTGAGTCAAGGAGTCGATCGATGCATCTTTGATAACACCATTTTATACAACACGACAAAATGGCGACTATAGAATCTGGTCAGTGCAATGGAGTATCCACCGAGATGGTTATCCCTCGTTACCTCTAAATATAGTCTTGTACGTATTGGAAATCAATTTATAGAACCACACAGTCCTTATCCAATATGTAACGTCTTTGTTGATTTTCCATTTCATCTGTTAAAATACCTGAACCACCTAACCATTCTATAGCTATCACCCGACATTCTGGACTCACCTCAGCTGCCTTGGACTTGGTGTTCTCCAAGGTATTGACCAGCTCGACGTTATCCAGCATATTCCCAGTAGAAGTGGCCAGTTCCCGCAGCAGCGAGTCTTCGAGTCCAGACAGCAGGCTCTTGTTGGCGCTGGTCTCTATGATGAGGCTCTCACGCTGCTCCTCCAGGTCGGAGCGTTCCGCGCGCACTACCACGCTTAGTAGCTGGTCTTCTAGACCCTGGGAAACATTTGTGACGTCATTAATACGCAGTATTGTTATAGTGACTTGGGGGAGCTTTCAGGGTCTAGATTTTCCTTGTTTTATGGATGCTCTTGAGTGGCGGTGATCAGTGCAGTCAGTCAATGTCAACATAAGATCCATCAGTTCATGTGTCTACTATTCCACTAAATAAAAGACTATGAGATGGATCTGTTTGGCATTTGGTTGCTGTTGGTCGAGAAAATCTACTTCTGGTAACCGCGATATGAGAATTGTGTGTTAGGTTGGTATCAAGATTTTTTTAAAGGCAGTTGAATGCATTCCTTTATTTATGTTTAAAATAACAATTTGTGTTTTTCAATAATTGCACGTTGAGTGATACAATTAAATGATAATTAATCTCACCGTAATAATTAATTATGCATTAATTAATTATTTAATATAAATTAGCGACGGATGTATTGAGCGACGTGAGATTAATCTTAATTACTGTTGTTTTCGTGGTTGTCTTATGATACAATTAACCGCCGTAAGAACGTATTTTCGTGACATTACATTAGGTTGAGGATTCTGGAGTTATTTTCTGACTGTGGGAAATCATTTATTTCCGATGTCCGTTTCAGTATGACTCATTACAATCACATAATGAACTTTCTAGTTAATTACACTTCTTACATCAAAGTATATGCATCCCCATGCGTAACTATACAATTCAGAAGAAACAATGGCGAGATGTCAAAGGTATACGCGAGAAGATTTCTGGTATTATATCATGAAACTATTATAGGTGCCGGGAGAAAACGTTTTTATTATGAGCTGACATCTAACATTGTACAATGCGCGTATCTTACGACAGTTCATTATGTAAAACAGGTTTGTTTAATAATATACAATCAATACTTTATAATTGTTTAATGTGAGTGACAGTTAGCTTTTCACGGCGACTTAAAAGGTAAATTTTAAATACATAGTAAGACATTGAAATGAACAGCCAAAGATTATATTGTTATAAAACTTGTGAATTCCTGATCCATCAGCGTTTATTTCAAGAAACCCTGAGTTGACCTTTAACTAGAACTTTCGATTCAGGATAAACTCGATTTCAGTATAAACATACCCTTCTATAGAGGCAGGTCAATCCACTTGCCCTACAATGTTACCTGCACAGTGACGGTGTAGTTGATGACCACCGCCTTGGCGTAGGCCGCCGGGTTGAACTGCGGGTTGGCCAGCTTGGTGGTGAGGTACATGCGGAAGTGAGGGTCGTAGTCCACCTCAGAGCTGCCCAGCATTACGAATGTACGGCCGCCTTCCACTGCGCGGAAGCGGAGATTTTAATCATAATATAATATACGCATGAGAAGATATTGGTTAAATATTATAAAGGCCTTGTAAGATAGAAGAAAATACATACATCTTTTGATGGTTAACATTATTATACCAGTCAAATGCGATAATACACAGGTTATCATGAAACGTAAAACATTTCTATAGAAAGAAAGAAAGAAAAGAAAGAAAATACTTTTATCGTTACAAGAACAGCTGCATACAACACTGGGTTTCATGCGGCTGTATGTTTGTTTGAGAGAATTGGGCACTATAGCGTGTTTTACTTTAAGTATAATGGTTGCTATACATACAAGCGGTTGCGTATAATTTAAGAAGAAGATGAAAAATGCTTTCATACAATTGGTCAAATTTAAATACTTATTACTCAATCTTGGCATTTTTATTTTTAAGTAGGTATTTTATCTCTTATAATGTTTTCTTGACCAGATTTTTTCTAAAAATTAGTATCACAAAGTTAACGAGCTATTTATAGTGATCCAAATCAAACCTCCATATTTAGGGGTCAAGCTCTGGTTTTCGTACTTCCCAATTACTAAATATTGAGCTACACAAACCCGTATTTATCTAACCCAGATATTTTAACCCTGATCCCTAGGTATATTTTGTCTAAATCCCGATACCTGTAGGCTGTAACATGGGTTTAGACCTGAGCCTATAGGCTAGTGGGTCACAAAGGCGTATAGAGGTCGGTTATTCGGTAAAGCAATTACGGAACTTCCTTGCCTGTTGCTCGCTATCAGTGTTGGTTATATTAGTCTTGTCTCTGCTGTTTCAATTAACTGTGGATATGTTACCGTTGTTGCAATGAAGTGTATTTGATATAAAAGTTTCTATGTTTTTGTCATGATAATAATTATGAATAAGAGTAGGTACCTATAAAATGCAAAAAGCATAAAATATGCATGAAAATGATTAGTTTTCTTAAACGTCGTCATTCAACTTTGTTAGGCTCTGCTCCTATGTGTCGTCGCATACATACATATAATAATTATTTGAGATGGAAAGCCCTTCGTCATGCCTCATAAAAAAATGCACAGCATTGAACACAGGCTTCTCCATAAAATTGCCACAGCGACATATAAAAAGCTTATTTGCTATGTACTTGTACCTACCTTTAATATTTTTCTCTAAGACGTTATCAACCACGGGGTCTATGTATTCGTTGACATCTTGGAATAGCACCGGCATCCCATACTTGATCGCCATCTCCAGTTGCCTCAAGAATTGTGGGTCGTTGAATGACAACACCTATAAGAAAACATAATAATATATTATGTATATGTAGCTTAAGATAGACGAATAGATAGCTTAGGTAATACGAGGTAGAGTGTTGCAGATGGAGGATAAAGCCAATCTGGTGTTTTTAAAATATAGAACTTTCTACATCTTGTATCAAAGATATAATATCCTAATCTTGGAGAATATCTTTAAGGGATATACGGATTTAATCTGGTTACTCGGTTTGAACCGATATATTATTGTTTATACTAGCAATAACTATAAAATTTGCATATTTTTTGTTTGGCATACTACCTTCAAGTTGTTTTTGGTTTCCTTCTTCTTAATCCAAGAGAGCGCTTGTGTCTGCGGGTCAATGCAGAGCGGGAAGCGCGACGCCCTCGTTGTTAATATGCCGTTCTGTACTGATAACTCGTCGGGTGGCAGTCCTTCAGAATTCCAACTGAAGGAGTGTTAAAATTGTTTATACAGAGATATAGTTTTCTACAAATGAAAATAGCGGCCCTGTATTTCTTTCCAATTTTATGATCATTTAAGGCGTTAATTTTTCTAGAATTGTTAATTATATGACTGCGAACGCATCAATTACCGTCATAAAATGAGCTTCAGCAACTGTTTCAATAAAATAACACACAATATAAGTAATAGTCTTGAAAAATATTAGAAACTGGACCTTACCCGCTAATCTCAACTTCATTGGTCAAATTCTTCTCAATAGTGAAAGGCAGCGTCAGCGGTATGCCCCGGGCCATCACATCGCCCAACCAATCCTCGTATATCATAGTCTGCCGGAATGAGAACGAAAACGGCCCCGCGTAGCTCAAGAACGATGCAGCCAGCAAACAGTTCCCTATCAGTCTAGACTGTTCCACGTACAACGCGGCCAGATCTATAGTCCAGCGCTTCTGCTCGCTCGACAACCCTGACATCAGCTTATCAGCTGCCACCAAACGGCGCATCATCAAGTCCGTCTCTTCTTGCAACTCCTGCCTCCTCGAAATTGCCGTCTCATATCTGTTGTTGAGGCCATCTAAGGTCTTCTGCAGACGATCAATTTCTCGGTTCAGGGAAGCTAAGTAGTTCACGGCTTCTGAATATTCCTTTTCAAGGGCCTCAACTTTGTCCTGCTTTGGTTTTACCTCTTTGTAGACTGCGCAATAACCGAGTACTGCGATGACGAATTTCAAGAGACCGTAACTGGGGACAAAGAGTTTTTGTGTTCAAAATAGCTGGAATGTTGAGAATAACCGCAAAGTCTATTAGGAGGAGCATTATAGGGTCTCAATCGATCTCTTTGACTGAACGAAACCCGAGAGCAAAAAAATTGTTATTTTAAATTGTGTTTGTGTTAGGTAATATATTTGCACAATGTTTTGACTTCTGTATTAAGCAAATCAGTAGCAAATAAATTTCTCAAAAATATCTATAAATACATACGTAGTAAATCCTCAGAACTTAATTTCTATTTCAAATTGACGTCCACAAAGGGGATACTCTTCAACAAATGACCAAATAACCTGCACCATGTGCGCACATAATACAGGTGTATTTATGTAATGGCGGCAAGACAGTTTAGCCTAGATTTAGGCACTCGTCTTATTAACAACTTCTATTTATACATATGTACTCGTATAATATATTTGTAACCAATCGATATCTGTACATGGAAGATAAATGAGAAAAACGAATATGGGTGGTTTGTATTAACGTAATAGAACCAAAAACAATGATTTTTAGAATTTTTCTCATAAACGGCTTAACGGATTTTGATGAAATTGGTATGGAGGTAGCTGACACCCTGGATTAACACTCAGGCTACTTTTTATCCCGAAAATTGAGTGTTCCCGTGGGATGAGGAAGGAATTCCGATATATTTGTTACTTTTTATTCTCAAAAGGATAGGATGTGACTGGATTACATGGCTTGAGTGAGAATGAAGCGGCGGGATAAAATGGGATGGGACGGGATGTGAAAATTCCGAATAAAATTAATTTCAAATAAAGTTTATCACGCAGACGAAGTTTGCGAGCAGAAACTAGTATTAACTATAAATTCCACGTTGGGTGGGATTTTGTACAAAATAATCACTTTTGAATCTCGCTCATGTTAATTACAATTTAGCTGCGGTCGTTCTGTTAAAGTAAGATACGAGAACATACATTCATTAAATTAGAAGGTAAGTAATTGGCTGCGAGATTACATTGATCTTATTCTGGTACTTAAAAATTTACCTTAAAGTTTGTTTTACTTATTTATGTGCGCTAATTTATTATTTTTAAAATTATTTGTTTATACATTATTTATTGAACACACATACATAAACAATAAAAATAATTAAAACTAGTTTAAATAAAGGTATGGTTTACCGTACTTGTTCGGAAACTTAAACTTTAAAAAGTAAATCCAAATCCGATTGAACATAATCACAACGCGGTCATGAAAAAATCGTTCCGCTGTGAAACTGCTGTTTTAGTTGCAGTCATCAATTTTTTTTCGCTCACTCTATAGTCTATGCTATGCGTAATATTGCTAGGGGCTCATGAGTTCTCATTTTCACATACATTGACTTATAATCTACCGATAGACGAGACACGTCAAAGAAATAATGTGCCCCCGTATTTTAAAAGCACACTGCGATATTACATCACTTACCTGGTATTTTATTAAAATATTGTAACTTCAGACGATTTGCTTTCGGTTTGACGGCGAAACATTCATTTATTACTTTTAAACGTATGCGATAAGGCGTACTGCACTGTCAATGTCACGAAGCAAACTGATTCATGTGTGGTGCATGCACCGCAAGTAGATGGGACACATTATTGTATTGAATGTCTTGTCTAGTGTAACATTGATATAGATGATCACATACAATTTCATACCCTCAATCTACTCCTATTTCACTACTCACCCAGCCTTACTAATCTGCTGCATGGTGTCTAACTTCTTACTCTTCTTCATGTGCGCCTTGACCGCTTTCACCTGGCTCTGAGTGATGAGGTCGCAGTTCATCTCTTGAAGGTTTCGAAGGAAGTTCGGGTCTGCCATCATTCCCTTGGCACCCTTCCAGCTCACGTCTTTGATGCCGCGAATGATGACGACGCATTCACATACCGTCTGGAGGAACAATATGTGGTAATAATAAAACATAATATGAATTATGTAATGCTCCATGATACAGGTGTACTAGATAATTTAATTTGAGTCTTCAAGACTAAAATTAGGGAAATATTGTACGTATTAAAGGTAACATCTAACTTACGTTAGAAATTTTTTACAAATTTTTTAATCTAATTCTTACGAATTTGATTAAAAATTTTGAGATGCTATTCTCAGGATAGGTTTTATGTAGGATAATGGATTCGTTGTTATCTAAAAATTGTCGGTTATGTTCATCGCAAACTTCAAATGCTTTAAAAGAATTGGAAATTGGCATTGATATACGCTTTTTATTAGCTTCAGACGTATGTATGTTAGTATGTAACGGAATCTTTGAACATGATTTTGACCCCTTTCAAAACGTCGGATTAACTCGAAATTTGGCATTCTTATTAAGGACCGATGACCATTCAATATTTTGAACAGTTTGACCCGTTATCCTAGGATAATCAGGATTAGCGATTTTTGTTTTCCTGAGACTCGGTGTCTGCGTCAAGACCAATAAAGGAATCTACCAGGCGCATTCGACTAAAAAATTAAAAATAAATAATAGTTTAAAAAAACTAAAAAAATAGAAAAGAAATTTTAATAAATTTGAATTAAAAATAGTGTAAGAAAAATGATTTTGTGGTAAAAAAAGCGTGGGGTGCATGGTATCAATAGTTCTACATATTTTATGAACAGATATGACTAGAAGGGTTATTTTGATAATATCCTAAAAAGCACCCCAAGCTTTTTTTACAATCAAATAATTTTTTCTTACTTTATTTTAATTCAAATTTATTAAAATTTATTATCTATTCTTTAGTTGGATTTTCTATAAAAGCGTTTTTTTAGTTTTTTTAAACCCATTATTTATTTTTTTATAACCCACAGTTATATTATACAAATATTATTGTTGACATACTTGCACAGCTTCAGGGGGCGTAGCAAACGACCTGATCTCCGTGATGTCGTTTTTGTCGAGGTCTGCGAGCGCGAGGCGGGCGGCCTCGAGTGCTGGCAGCGCCGCCGACAGCGCCTCCTCTGCTTCCGTCTTCTCCGCCACTATCACCACGCTCTGCTCCGTGATCTCCGCTGATTTGATCGCCGCTACTTGCTGCTTCCCCACAGCTGCTTCCGTGGCTGTGGGGACATTGGGTGAGATTTAGTCAGCTAGACAAATTAGGTGGTTTTTTCATTTGGCTTGTAGTGTAATTCTAACTGCGTGTATAAAGAATTATAAAATCAAAATCAAAATAAAAAATCAAATATTCTTTATTCAAGTAGTCTTTTACAAGATCTTTTGAATCGTTAATTTCTGCTACCACCGCTTCGGAACGTGTTGTAGCTGTGAAGAAGAAACGGCGCAAGAAACTCCCTCAGCAACACGAAAAGTATAAGCTTTAAGTTATTATGTGCATCTAAATTAGGAAAATAACCTTTTCTTTTGTAATGAATTAAATATATGTATCAGCTATATAATATAGGGCTTCTATACAATCAAGGGTTCGAGTGAGAGGGCTGGGAATTCCTTATTGCAAACAAAGTAATATATGAGCGGGCTATTTCTTTGTACGGACCTGTTGAAATCTCTTTGAGCAACACCTCGCATTCCTTTGTTTGTTCGGCCACGATAACTTTTTGTACCGCCAGTTTAGCGTTCAAGTCTTCCAACTGCACATTCGCCTCGGCTATCTTTGCAAGTCCGCCTTTGAGACGTTCGCACTGAAAGGTAAGTATGTACTAGTTTTTGTTGGAGATTCTTGTTATTTTATTGTACATAACACGTTAATAGGAAAACAAAACCACAAGACCATTTGTATCTATAATTAATTATTACAGTATTATTTGCGGTCTTATCACTGTTGGCAATTTCTCCCAGACAATATATGGACGAATTGAAGCTGAACTCATTGTTCACATATTTACCCGCCCACAATAGACACCCAAGAAAATAGAGTTTGCAAAACTATAGGCTTCATGAGTATGTTACGAGTTCATATTCACAAACTTATATATTACGCTCTTTGTCCTGAACCACGTACAGTTGCAGTTTGGGGTAGTGCAGTCATTTGCCAAAACTCATTTTCTACTTGTCGAGAGTGCTCAACGTGTACTAAAAGTTGTGTCATCTTTACTTTAATTTTTTTTTTTTACCAACCCCCACAACAGATACAGAGACCAAATCCCCGGAGGTTCCTCTCACCTGTGCTACAATAAACGCATCCTTCTCGTTGAGCAGCGACAGGTAGTTGGTGAGGAAGTCCATGTAGTGTTTGGGCGTGACGTAGTTGTTCCTGCGCAGCCTCAGCAGAAACTCCACGGAGTACCGAGCCACCGACATGTGCACGTGGACAACGTGCTCCACTATTATTGAACGGAATTCTTCGGGGATTTTCTCTACCTAAAAATTATGGAATAATCCAGCTTCGGTAATACTAAAGTGTATTGATAAGAGAAACGTGTAAATATATAAAATTTGACAGCCTCCGTGTCGCAGTTCGTTGGATACCGGCTATGAAACGAGAGGCCACGTATTCCATTCCTGCCGACGACACAAGTCTCGTCCTCAGTGTGGGGTAGGAGTATGTGACTGTTGGGTGTTTATATTTTTTTTATTATTACAAAGAGAACTTCCGCTGACTTGGGCGAAATGCACATCAAACGAGCACTTTGGAAAAGAGGGCGCATGCGGCCAATAGCTACTAGCATTACGATATGCTAAAAACTATAATTGTAGGTGTATCATTTATTAAATTATATCAACTATCAAATCGAAGAAAGGAGTAACCTGCCGACGATGAAATTCGATTGTAAAATCTGATAAAACTTGAAATTATGTCCTTACGTCAAGATTTGAAATACAGCGACAACATATTCAAGATGCTTCTATAAAATATCATAGTTCCTTTACGAATCAAATAGTTTCCTGTTATTTGCCCTAATGTCCTCGTATGAAGGTGTTTAATTGCATATTAGTATTCATCGCGTAAAATAGAAATAATTAAAAACTTTAAAGACAGTGCCCCGGCAGTTTCGAGTTATTTTCCGCAATTTGTGTAATTGGCAGTTAATTTTCGAGTTTTGATTTATAAGATTTCAGTTTTGTGATTCGGTTTGGTGTCGGATGAACGGTGAGACTACACAATTTAATTTTACAAAGGGCTTCTGCGTTTAAGAGGCTATAAATAATGGGATCCTTGAGCGCCATAAATTTACATTCTAATAGACAATGCGAAGGTTCATGGAGTATCTTGGTGATTTACTTTATACAATTTCAGATAAAGTTATGTTTACTTTAGATGAAATCGTTCAATGCCCTGTGTTATTTTACTATAGTTTAGAATACATTTTAGAATACTAATCAAAATAATATTTAGAACAAAAGACACGCTTGTGCAGTTTGAGCGCTACACACATCTTGTGTTGCACACCAATCACAATGCTTTTCAATTTCACCCAGGCCCAATAAATAAATAATAAATAAATAAATACACCCAACAGTCACATACATAGTCCTGACCCCATATCAATGAAGTCTTGTGTCGCAGGTATCAGAACTACGAGAGACTTTTTTCGGTCTCACAAACACCCAGACCCGAAAGAAATATTCGTGGGCCGCAAAAACATGTGTCTTGGTGCGGGGATCGAACCCGCGGCCTCTCGTTTCACAGCGGGCGTACAAACAACTGCGCCACGGAGGCTGTCAAATCAATAATTCGATTCATTCAAATCAATTCATACTCAGACAGATATTCATACTGGTGTGTGGGATCAAACCGGGTCATGTTCGGTCAATTGCGGTCTTTATATTCCATCCATCAGCCAAAGGAAGTCCACTGCTGAACATAGGCCTCTCCCAATGATTTCCACAGTGACCTGTCCAGTATATATATTACTCGTATCATTTTCGAATTTAGTTATTACTTCGTCCTATTTTGTCTCGTTATTTTTTAGTTGATAGTAATTAGGAAGTATTGTTAACAAGGCATACAGATTATACGTACATCAGCTAAGAATACGTTGGCGACCGCCAGCAGAGCTTGCTTGGGCCACGGGAACTGCCAGTCAATCGTCGTGTTGTTCACAAGCCCGGGGAAGCTGCGACATCTGTCGGCAAAATATTGTATCAACCTTATTGCTTTGTATGAATTAATTCGGGCATCTCGATGGTTAGTAGATACCATATTACGTGATTATATTGTTGTTTATACATGTATATACTCACGTGGCAAGGGGAGACTATAGAGCGCCAAGTGCCACAGTCCATACACACCCCTTTCGCTTCAACAATCATTAATCTCTTCATACACGCTTCTCGGTTTCGAGAACTACGTATTATTTTTTATAACTAGTTAAAAATCTAGGTAGCGCGAGATATCAAATATTAAATGTTTTGTTACATTCGTAAGGGTGAGTGAAGGATATGGTTAAGCTTTCAGACAAGTTTTGTATAGCCCCTGTGGCCTAATGGATAAGGCATCGGCCTCCTAAGCCGGGGATTGTGGGTTCGAGTCCCACCAGGGGTAGTACAAAGTCAATTCAAACTCGTATTTTTATTTTTTTTTACAAAATATTGACTTATCTACTCTATATAAAATAATTATGTTCATAATTGGCTATTTTATAATATAAATAAAAAAATTACCTTTGATATTTTCATGATGGTTCGACATACATATTTGTTTTATCAGTTTTGTCATAAAATAGTAAAATGAATATATTACCCATGATTGCTCCAAATATTAGAAATCGCATCCTAAAGAAAAATTCTAGACAACTTTTATTTAAATACGCAACTAAATTCATAAAATTTTGAAACATAATATAAGCCTTTAGAATAGAAAACAATATTCTGGTATAATTTTTGGGGATTAATATTTTTATCAAAGGATCAACTATATAAGTAAAATAAAAAAAAATTAATAGTGTAAGCCCTTGGATTACAACTCCACTGTTGAAATCTGAATGAAGACCTCATTTATGATTGGGAATGGTTTAGTTTTAAACATGGCGCTGATTTAGCTATTGGTAAACTTCACAAACGTATTGATTTTTTATGGAGAAAAAAATATATAAATTCATTTTTTTTGTTATACAGCATAAACTCACGCCCTTTTTCCAAAAGGAAGGGGGCTACCAGGACACCCACATTTGTCCTTGTATGTTCCGTCCTATGATGTAATAGGGCGCAAGCTTATCGCCTGATAATAAATAGAAAAAACCAACATCACTTTGCCCGACCCGGGATTCGAACCCGAGACCTCAGCTTTGCAATCGTACCGTAAGACAACTACGCCACCGAGGCAGTCAGCAATCTATACTTAGCATTGTCAACTAGGGGATGTGTGACATGACATCCATACCGAGATTTTAGTCACGACGTTCCTATCACAAATAGTTCCTATTTTAGTTATCGAATGTTTTGTCTTCTTCGTTCAAACTGAATTCTAAACTCATTCGAAAGGGACATAACATGCGATAACGAAAATAGGTTTTTAATGTCTATGAATAAGTACATAAAAATCTGACAGATAAAAGTATTAAAAAATTACCATCTTTCCAAAAAAAAAACCAAAAATATTCCCCAACAAACAGCAGAATTAAAGCATTATGTTTCATGTAAATAAATGTGATAAATGATCTCCAGTGAAGATGAAAGCATGCAAATGAGCGGCATGAGCGAGGGAATAAAGAGAATCTGCCTGACGAGTAGCGTTGTTTCCATTTCATATGTTCTCGTTGTGCGTACATCCTATATTTTTTAGTGTTTATTTTTTTCAACGCGTTTTTTACCTCAATGTTTAGCGCAATGACCTCAATGAGTAATTATGCCACTGTATACCAAAGTGGTGTCAGCCATGGAAGGTTGTGCCCATAATCGTCGCTATGGGAGAGGCCTATGTTCAGCAGTGGACGCAGAACTGCTGATGATGATGATACCAAGGACCAGTTTGTAATGTTAAGTCACAATTCATCATCATTTCGATTGAACTGAGACTAAAGTTTGTGTGAACCACAGGTATTTGTTTCGGGTCTGGGTGTTTGTGAGACCGAAAAGTCTCTTAGTTCCTGATACCCACGACACAACGATAGCCATCTTAGTGTGGGGTCAGGGTGTATGTGACTCTTGTGTGTGTTTATTATTATCATCATTATCATTTGTCATCCTTAGTAACAAAACATCTGTCCTGAACAAAATATGTGTTCCTCAAGGATTTCATAGGGATATTTTGGAAATAGTCTCGAAGCAAGTGAATTCTTGACTTTATACAGATTTACGTAGTATGAACCTAAAACACGATACACTTTCGTGGGCCACTGTGAAGGAATCCTAACTATTGTTGACGGAGTTCATTCTCCGGGCGGATACGAATATTATACCAATTGCAAGTAGCAGGAAACAACTGTGTAAACTTTTTATGACAATCTTCATCTAATATTTAAATCTGTCATGTGGGCATTTGGTTATAAGGTTTGATTGTTATGTTTTATATTTTTATATTTTAAATGTTTAATAAATAAATAAAATAAATAAATAAGATACTTACGGAATTGATGAATACGAATAAAGTGAAAGTGATGTGTCCGGATCCTAAATAATGTCTGCCTACATTTATAGGACACAGGCGTGAAGATATACATATATGTATTATTGATTTTGCGAGTACTAAACCGCACTATGTGAATTGTGGTCTAGTTCATTAAACACGCGGAGAACTCTAGGTAAATAGTTGTTGCAACGATAATTGCTTACACCACAGCGAAACGTGCAATATATTACTCGACCAAAGGCTTTTATTACAATAGTGTTGTAATGTTGTTTGTATTTGATCTAAAAAGATCTAAAGATTATTAGGGAATATTTAAACAAGTTGTTATTGTGATTCCTTAGTTTAAATTTTACGTTAAATATATTTAATTATGTAGATAAGCATTTACAAAAAAAAAAACTAGTTGTTACGCTGATTTCACATGATCAAATCAAAATAGTATGCATTTATTTTAATTAGAATTCAGTAAAAATAATTTAAATTGAATATCACTTAGCGGCTCAACACTAGACTTTTTTAAATGAAACAAGTAAAAAAGCTATTGTTAAATATTAATCCTGTAGTTATTTCGTGTTCCTGAGTATACAAAATTCATCTTTATAATGTAAAATTAATACTTAAATTGTACACCTATAAATAACTAACAGCCGCATTCAGAGACGTTTAATTTTAATGAAATTGTACCTTATTATAGATTCTCTTTGTAAAATCTACACATCAATACATATACATCTTTGTAAATCTATGTCTCTGAGTACGGCAGTAAACTATGTGCTATTGTCTGATGTGTATGTATAAGGTCCCCACCTGTTCCGCAGTATGTCTCCGCTGGGCGACATGGAGAGCACGACGTGCAGGTTGTCGGCGCATCTGTTGCAGAAGAAGTTCCACACGCCGTCCCTGACAACACAGTCATTATTATCATGCCAATTTGGATTACGTACTAAATTATGTACTTATTTTGCTGCTTTTAATTGATAAAAATGGAGGATATCATAAATTCACGCCTTCATCCCCGAAGGGGTAGGCAGAGGCGCCACCAGGATACCCACATTTCGCCTTGTATGTTATGTCCCACGATGTGATAGGGGGCGAGCCTATTGCCATATCGGGCACAAATTTCTGACTCCAAGCTGTTAATGAATAGAAATCCCAATATCACCAAAAATGGAGCGTTTGGTCTAATTTACTGTTTAGTATTAAGAGCACTGCCCAGAAAGTGTAAACAACAATGAAATCTAATTAAATATAACATACGATTTAACGTACCTATACATGTACGTATGAAATTGTATGAGTGGTGCCATGCACTGAAGGTCACAGTTACATATGTGCCTCAATCGAATTTCTTTGTTTTAACATTATAGATTACTTAATAGACATAAGCAGTGTATTGGTAGATGACCGTGCACTGTGTAGGTCAATTACGTAGTGAAACTGGCGAGAAATCGCTTCATGTAAATGGGGCAATATTGGTTGCGGTTTTCATTGTAATGAGGCTCTGTATACGGGCGTCCCGGTTATCTTAAGGCAATTTAATAGACACAATCTATATATTGTGCCCAATCATAGGTGCGTTTAGAAACATAATTTGTATATCAGATAGTTTATTGTTTAACGGTGTTCATAGACAAATTGAAAACCTATTTTAGTTATGAAATTTTTGTCCCTTTCGAACGATTTTAAAATTTAGTTTGAGCGAAGAAGACAAGTCATTTGATAACTGAAATAGGTTATAAATCTGTCTAGAAATAAGGCCGTAAATGTATATGGCGCCCTGAAAAGGTTTATTTAATACATATTGATCACAAAAAACCCCCCAATATTTACACAGTATTTCAAATACGATTTAGTTTTTGGAAACCGAAATACGGAAATTGAGCTCGTAATCCAGCATAAGAAACTATTTTCTTAGACTGTGCATAATAAATCGACAAATGTCTACAAAAATCCTGCAATAACATACTTGGCTATTCCATATCCAGCCTCATTGCTGTCGTTTCGCACCGAGTTGATGATACCGTCCTTCTCATCATCACCGAACAGCGCCGGGATCATCCCGATCATCAGGATGTTGTTTATGAACTCGAGGAAGCCTTCTTCCAGAATCTAAAGGAATAACATGTTTATATCCAAACGTTTTGAATTTGTTATAACAAAAAACACATTTAATTAAAGCTTCAGAATATCATCACTACTGTAGAGCTCACCATTTTAACGTAGTTACTAAGAGGGAAATAAATAATTATTTTGCATATCACCATTGCCATTATGTAGACACTAGATATTATAGGATTGTTGAGACATAATTTACCTGCGCTGCGGTGAACAGAAACACCGTTTTCTTGTTATCCACTCCGAGCTGCATGTACATGCGCTTCATGTCGTCTTTAAATGTGTTTTCGTTGTAATTGCGAGTAACTGTGATCTCGAACACGTCGCAACCTGGTTGAAAAGATTTTTATTTATACCGATAAAGTGACTTCGCCACACCTGACGGTAAAGACAGTGAGGTTTAGTCAGAAGCAAGAGAAATATTATAAGATTGAAAATATTGAAACAAAGTTGACTGCTAATGCAAAAGATTGCGAAAGAGCAAAATCGTGGCCAAAGCAAAAAGTTTTTGCCTTGTTCCCTTATAATCAGTAGTAAAGTGTGCGAGACGTAGCAAAGCATCCACCATCTATGGTACAGGTAAGAATGCAAACATATTATAGGCCGATGATAAAGATGATGATGATTATAACAATGCTGCTGTGGCTGATGTCGTTAACAGTAGAGATAAACGTACCCGCAGCGAAGGCAGCGAGCCTGCAGATGGATTTCTTGCCGGAGCCGCCGACGCCGATGATCATGGCGTTGCCGCGGTCCATGCGCAGTATCCGATGCGTGCGGGTGAGATGTTCCAAGCAGTCCTCGAACAATACTATGGACATCTTCGCGTTGCGCTCGTTGTATTCGTCCAGGATCTGGTGGAAATTACATAAAGAAGGAGTTATGTGGTAGGTGTGATAGTGGTTTAAAAACAAAGATTATAAAATATTATCTACTTTGAAATCAGTAATATTAGGTAGGTATATAAAATAGAGTAAAATTAAGAATACAATAATCTGCAGATAAATTTCAACATGCATGCAATTTGGATAATACCCAGATTATTTGCTCAAAGTAAAGATTATTTTTGTTCAAAGGATGGATTTTGCAGCGTGAGAATTTCAATGTGCTTATGCTAAGATTATCTGCTTTGCTAGACTGAATGCATTATTTTATTACTATACTTTCAGTTTTGAATAACAACATAATATTACAAGAATTATTTTGTATTACAACGCTCAATTGCTAATGCTTTTATTATATTTTTGTATAGTTACCTCTTGGAACAAGAAATAAACAGCTTCATAATCAAGCAAATCCTCGTAGTAGCGTATTTCTTCTTCGTCCAAAGCGTTGCGGTAATCGCCAAACAGCATGGGGTCGCGGAGCACGTATTCTTCCAGCTAAAATGTCCACAAATGATCTTTGTATGTTCGTTTTCAGCAAAAAGTTAATTGAAAACAAAGGCTTGGCATTGTCCGAATATTACTCATCAGTTTTTGCTGTTCAAGTGTCGCTGCCCTCAACAATGTAGCATATAATGGCCGTAATACGAACGTATTAGATAAAAACAATCTTTGTACGAATTACTATAGAATATCATTGCCAAGTTTTTTATTATATAGGGGGCAAAAGAGCGTACGGTTCATCTGATGGTAAGGGATTACCACCACCCATGAACATCTGTAACACCATAGGGCATGGAGACGCGTTGCCGGCATTTAAGGTGGGAATATGTTTTTTGAAGTTCGCCAGGTCATATTTGTCCAGAAATGTCGCTGTTGGTAATTGCTTCCACAGATTTGTATTACGTGGAAGTAAGTGTAGTAAGCAGCGTTTCATAGGATTTCGTAAAAAGAGCAGATTTTGCGCGGTCCATTCATAGAACAGTTCTGGTAAGTTATATTGCAAAGGGTAGAATTTGTACCAGTTCTATCTATATATCTTTATCAGCCCATATACGTCCCACTGCAGGGCACGGGCCTACTCTACAATCGTAATGGGTTAGGCCATACAGTCCACCACGCTGGCCTAGTGCGGGTTGGCGGACTTACATACCGTAGAAATTCTTTAAAATCGCTACGGTATGCAGGTTTCCTCACGATGTTTTCCTTCACCGTTAAAGTGCATGGTGATTGACTATCAATACACACATAACTCCGAAAAGTCACCGTGAACATGTAGGCAGCCGCGTCTAGTCCGTTACCAACAGGCCACCATGCACTTTTACCAGTTACAATACAATATATTACCGTCAGTTCATGTTCCACCTCTGGTTCTTCCTCCTCTTCTACAGCTACTTCTGCATCTGCAGCGGCTGCAGGAGCGGGCTTAGGTATGGGCTCTCCGAACTCTGCAAAGTATTTATCGTACAGTATATATTATAAATAGTTGTGTATTACTCGAATAAAATATAACGAGTAAAGAGAGATTAATACAAATAACTAAGAACAAGAGATACCAGAATATTACGAGAAAACGAAAACCAGCCCTGATTCAAAGTTTGATAAGTGGCATCAAAAATAACTACCTATTAAATCGTTTCTGTACATATTTACAATTGCGTGAGACACGCACACGTCGACCTCTCTGTTATTTCAGAGAAATCCTCCATACTATAATTTAACAATACAACTAGAAATGAACTCGTCACTATACCATCTTCTTCTTCCGCAACTATATCTTCTTCGGGCACGACAATTTCTTCAAGTACAACCGGCTCCTCCTCGGGGAAATACTTCGCGATGTGCTCTTGTATGTGGCCGCGCATTAGTTCGTTGTCCTGTTGAAAATTAAAGAGCAATTTCTACGTTGTTATTTTGGAGACATAAAAAAATTGTTGAGATATTAACAGGCGTATTACCAAAAAATTATGAACTCTAAAATTACACACATAATATATTCAAACAAATATTTTTTTAGATCATTATTAAAAAGGATTAATTAGGATTTCAAACTATTTCAGAGTAACAAATGTTTCAGCATAGAAGACGTATACCGTAGTCGACGCAATTTACGAAGAAATCCACAAAGAAGTTTTAAAATACAGTAGAATCTATGAGACCCAATCAGCGATTAGAATGTAAGATATTCTGTTATGTGAAGTCCTTCACAACATTACATGAGCGTGGTTGACTATGCCTAACATTTCTCAATGGAACTCTTTTTTTTATTGCGATGAATGGCGAGACGAGCATGTAATTCCTGATGGTAAGCAATATGACCGCTCATGGACAGTAGCAAAACCAAACAACACCATGAATAACAAAGTAATGCTTGGCATTCCGCTGCCTTCGCCATCCTGAGACATAACATGTGGGCAGTGTAGAATTATCGGTAGATACAGTAAAGTACTACTGGACCTTTTTCGAAAACGAAGCCAGGTGTTAGTATAAGTGACTTCAGATACAATAAAACTAAAAATTTCGTAAAAAATAATATATATTTTTTTATATATAGCAAAAACTAGGTATTTACCATCCAAACACAATGACATTTAAAAAATTGCAAAAAAATGATTGCCACATTTTTGCAAATTTTTTAGTTGCATTCTGTCTCTAACCTAACTTAACCAGTAAAACTATACGGTCTCGTTTTCCGTTGCAGTCTGGATATACCCTGGAGTGCTACGGACCTGCTGGTTGATGAGTCTGTCGCAGATGACTCGCGTGAACTCGTTCCGCCAGCACCGGACGACGGCGCGCTTCTCGCTGAAGTAGTTGGGGTGCGTGAGGCACATGCCGGCCGCCACGCGGGACAGGTCGCGCAGGTTGAAGATGTAGTGGAACTTGGCCGGCGTCGGTGGCAGCTCCACTATTATTATCTACATGAATAATAGCGTTAGGACTAGAGGTGGAATAAACACAGGTCGTTGGTCTGATGAAATTTAACAATTGCTTATAAGATCAAGCGTTGGCACTGCTAATCATGTGAGAAGTACATACATAGAGATGCATGGTGAGCTACCACGTGAGTGCATGGTGATTTTGTGACACACATCTATTTCATAAAGGACACATTTTTTTTTTTTTTTAATAGTTTAAGTATGATTGTTGCAAACGTCTCTTGAGATAAAACTAATATTAACGGTTTATCGCGGATTTGGTTTAATTTTTACATTTTTTCTTCCCAACAACGTTTCGATTTCTTTACAGCCTTTGTGGTCACGATAAAATCCGTTAAAATTTCAGTTTTACTTCAATGTGTAACATTCACATAAATAGAAGAAACCATTACATATGTCTTTCTAGGTGCATCGAATGCACATTTGTTTTTTTTTTCTCATAAACTGCAGTTTATCTGCGCTTCATACAAATGCATTGTCCTTTCTCTACGTCAATAGTCAGCATTCATTTGATCGTATAATCCAGATTAATGGATCAGACAGATATTTATCGTTTGATTGCACATCAAGATTCAATATAGATTAAGAAAATGCCTTGGTTTGCAGCTCTGAATAAATCTTCTAATGCCATTTATTATTGTAAAGTGCTGATGATCGATTTCAAATATTGGAATAGATTTAGATAGTGTAAGAATAAATACTGTTGAAGATAAAAGAAAAAAACTAGACGGCTTTAAAATGTAGTATAAGTAGTATTAAGTGTTGATAGTTTCTGTAGCGCAGTTGGTTAGACGCCGGCTCTCAAACGAGAGGCCGTAGGTTTGATTCCCAAACCCAGACTAATGTTTGTGGGAAACACAGGTATTTCAGGTCTGTATAAAGTATCTCTTAGTTCCTGATACCCACGACACAAGACTCTATCTTAGTGTGGGGTCAGGATGTATGTGACTGTTGGGTGTGTTTATTTATTATTATTTACCTTGTACAAATCTAAGGTCATCTGCACGAGCTTATCGACAATATCTTGTATTTCGTCGGGGAATATTTCGAAGTGTCCCTTTAATATTGAGACGTAAATGTGTCTCAATGTGCTCTCCGAAGGGAACTGCAGGTTGTATACAGAGAACAAGGAGATGAAGCGAGGGTCAACCTGAAATTAACGATTACTACAATAATTCGATGTATTCAAAAATGTTGTTTAGTCAGTTTGATAAGTAATTTTATTGAAAAGTTTGTATTTTATAATAGAAAAATATTCAAAAATAAGCTGAACAATGTATTATTTTCCACTCGAAATCATTTTGCAATGGGTTCACATCAATTGGAGAAGAGATATGCCTTGAAAATGGATCTAGGTATTTTACGTACATTTTCACAAAGCAAAATGAAAGAAAATAGATTTCATTGATAAGAATACATTCTATATTTCTTTTTTTTCTTTGATCTATTCAGAATCTTTACATTGAATCTTTATTTACCTTTATTACATTTTGCAATTCTTTACAATACGGCGATACCCACACTAGGCATTGTCTGTTTCGTGGGTATATGTCCAAAACAATTGATCAGGACAACATTATTAACAAAAAAATTATCTCACACCATCATCATTCATAACATAGCCGCAGTATTATTTGTTATATTAACTAGATAAATGGAAAGAGGACTTTGAAATTAAATCCACAAATAAAGGCATATGGTATAGGACTATACAAGGTGAGCTCCCTCGTTCTCCCTGGTTTGAATACAATAATTTAAGCAGGAATTGTGTTAAATTAGCACTAAGACTTAGATCCGGACATTATCCATCGGCAAAATTTAGTTACCTAATGAAGAAAACTAATTCACCGAATTGTACCATTTGCAATAAGATCGAAGATGTAACACATTTGCTGATGGAATGTGTCCAAAATAAAGGTGAACGCGATCTACTGCTGAACAAGTGGAAAGTAATTAGACTGGATATAGGTCTGATCCAAAACATTTTGTCAAGACCAACATCGGAGCTGGCACGAAATTTCTGTCGCTTAAGTACAACCGTTCAGCAGTGATTCGCGATTTTGAATTGTTTATTACAAATATTAAATATTGTAAAAAGTGATGATGGGGTTGGCATGTCCATATGGACAAAAACCCCAATGTTATTATTGAATGAAAAAAAAAACCTAGATAAATAGACTCACATCATTTCTCCCACCGCCGGCTTTGCCCATGGCGGCAAGAAACCCGATGTCCTTCAAATTCTTCCAGTTAAGGTCCTTGCCTCTGTCGTAAAAGCCTTTTCTTTCGAACAGTAATTTGAGGAGAGCTATTGGTTGCTGAGTTCCATATGTATCCACCTAGCAACAAGGATCTATTACATCCGCGTTCTAGGTGACTTTACTTACATAACTCAACCGTACAAAATCACTTGACCAATAACACTATTCATCATTATTAATCTAAATTATCTATGAACTGCTCTGAATTTAACTGCGCTGCAACCTCTGTATAATTATTGTATTGTACACTTGTTTTGAAAAGAGCAACGGTAGAGTTTCTTGCCCGTTCTTCTCTGGCGGAAACAGCCTTGTGAACCGGGTGGTAGTGGAAAAAAGTGACTGAATCTAAATAATGTATGACATTTCATGGGTTCAATAAATATTTTCATTTTATTTCATTTCATTACAATGTCCCTCATCGGCCATAATATAATTTGGAAACTTTTTATTTTCCAAAAGTTAAAGTAGTGATTAAATGTATTAATTACACAATCGATATTGAAAAAAAAAAAAATGTTACAACGAAGATTCTTTTTACAAGAGTCTTAATACTTTCAAAACTTTTAAGTGTAATTTGATCGAACACCTAATACTCGGCAAAACAAAAAAGACAAAACCATTTTTTTCGTGGAAATGATTTTCTGACCCACTTCTTGTAATATCTCTATGAATTATGTATTCATCAATACAGCAGGTAATTTTCCAGTTGTATAGTCCTATAATCTTAATCGTATCTTATTACTGCAGAAATAAGTAAAATAAGACATAAGCGATGACCTAAAGTACTGTGATGTACAGCTCGATTTTGATGAAAACTATGGGCTTGTGACTCCTTTTAGTATTTTTCGCTATTCCTCATAATTTCGGTTTTGGCCATCGCCCACTTGAAAATTCACCCTGTATAATAGTATGTCCAATTTATGTATATACTATGTAGATTCGACTCACTATAGGCATGTTCATGTCATCAATGAACACGAGCATCTTCTTGCCCACCGGTGGTCCGAACGTGTCTTTCGTCCTCTTCTCCACAACAGATTCCAAGTTCCGTTGGACGTCCATAGAGGAAGTACGGGACGAGAAATTCATTTGTTGGATTATCTGTTAGGGAAATTATAACATTGAATAGAAACACACTATTTTCGGCAAATTTTCCCTTATATACCAATTTCAATAACAAAATTCCACATAATAAGTGAAAAGAAGAAATTATTTTTCAGATAAAAAGTAGAAAATGACTTCTTTGGTTATTACCCATAACTGGTATTGATACACCCCTATTTTATAAAAAGGCGACTTTGATTATCTGAATTAAAAAAAACTATTGAATTTTAATATTGAAATATTTATAACATTTCATTTAATAGAAATATCGTTACCACTTATAGTAGGACATAGTGAGATAACAAAATCATAGGCATCAAGAACAAAGATGATTGGAGGCGCCGGGTATCGATCCCGGTACCTCTCGCATGCTAAGCGAGCGCTCTACCATCTGAGCTACGCCCCCGTTGTAAGAACATGTCGAAATTATCAATAAATACAACTGCAGTACAAACTACAATGCTTATACAAGCAAAACTGACTTCGTAAACAGGTTTTAATAGTGGCCAATTCGACTGGACGTTGCTAATTTCTATGTATTTAGAACGATTTCTTTGCTTTACTTTGCATAATCATTGAACGATAACACTGCTATTCGTATGATTTTTATAATGTTGTGTATATTCGAATGAGTGGCGTTAATCATCACAAAGTTTTTGCACAAATAATAAGAGATCATTAATTAAAGTACCTTTTTAAGTGTCTGTCTAATTCTAATTATTTGTTCTTTTAAGATCTTTTTAAAGATAAGTCGTCAACATCTCGTAAATACCGGCTAAACCATACGCGATTCTTAGTGTGTTGTAAACATAATGTAAATTAGATATTTAGATTTGGCAGTGACCTCTTACTAGGTGGACAATTTTCATGGTAACCTCCTATTCCATTAAAAAAGTTACATAAAGACCTAAAATTGACTGACTTGAAGAGCTGGTTTTGTGGATCAAAGATCAAATTCTCTACCTAATAAATATATAACAAATGTGGACGTGAGCCTGACCGAAGTATTAGTCGGGAATTCGGAATAGCGCTGTGAAGATACAAAAAAATACATACGTATTTGTCAGCAGGCAACCCGCGCAGATAGTTGGTGATGATGGCTGTCTTGGATGTCCCTGTATCGCCCACCAGGAGTACTGGTCTCTCCACCTACGAACATATACTCTTCCTAAGAATCTTGAGACTTTTTACTACAAGCACGATAAATACTACAATTCTCAAGTTATTAAGTACAGCGAAGTTCAGATATAACTTTGATCGGAGAGTTGTCACTAAGTAGATGATGGTTTCTGATGATAAGCGGCGTTTGTTTTGGTACACACCCTCAGAAATATCCCACATTGTACCGAGCCTACAGACCCTACCTTAAGATACCAACGTTTGTGACAGTGGCCTTTTTCCTAGTAGTCCATGGTAACTACATGTACCTCTATTACTTTATAAAAATAACAATACCTACCATCAAGTTATTTAAAAACAAAACATTAAACTTGTTTCACAATGTATACCAAATCACAATCTTTCACATCAACACCCTCATACAAACAATCTTCCAAAATCCATCCCACATTTATATTTGTATGCATTGCGTTGAAAATATTCGCGAGACCCCGTAAGCGCCTTTCGCATTACAGTGAAATTTCCACAAGCGTCGGCGCGACGCTATGCATTTCACAAATATGATGTTTGATATTTCTTATTCAAAGTTGACGCGACAATGGATGGTCACCACAATATCAAGTTATTTGAAATATATGCATACGATAAAGCGGTTTTCTAGACTGTATTGATGAAATCGTCTTGTGAGATGGATTTACAAGATTCGTGAAGGCAACAATCTTCTATTTCGTCGACGAAACGTATATTGGATTTCATGTTGCTTATAAACTGGCTATTACTGAAATAAAAGCCTCCAAGTATCCTTAATCCCATTTCCCACAAAATATGGTACCTGTTCGCGTTGGCTCATTTCTACAATAGTTCTGAGGACCTACGATGTTCCTCTACCACTTTTTAAATCGTTGTTATCGTTCCGCTGGGTAAAGGTTTCGGCTTCTTCCATTTCTCCCTATTCGCTGCTGCCATCTTTAAGCTGACACACGTCATTTTAGGCTCCTCACCAGGCCTGGTCGGTACTTTCGAGTCTATTCATTAACAGATATACAGGGTATATCCAGACTGCGACCGAAAACGAAGCCAAGTAGTAGTGTTAGTGACTTCAGACAAAATGCAACTAAAATTTTCGCAAAAAGAATCGTATTTTTTTAAAACATATTTTTAATTATCGTCTTATTTGGTTGATAAATATGTACATAATTTTCCTAAAATAATAGTGTACACCTTTTTATTTTTAAAGACGCAATGGTACGTAAGGATAATTAAATTACTATGTTCGTAAAAACTAGGTATTTACCACCCAAACACTAACACATTTAAAAATTACAAAAAAATAACTGTCGCTTTTTATTTTTCAAAATGTTTAGTTGGTTTGTGTCGGCAACCACTTAAACTATCACCTGCCACCTGGTATTGTTTTTGGTTGCAGTCTTGATATACCCGGTATATACTCACGCTCTCCATGATCCTGATCAGCCAGGTGAGTCGCAGAGTATCTACGGTGGGCACGAGGATGGCGGGGAACTTCATGTTTCGGTCGTGCTCGTACAGTGGGATGAGCCACTCCCACGCCTCCCACGACTTCGTGCTGAGCTCCAGGCAATAGTCGTACAGGCTCGGGAAACCCATGGGGAAATGTTCTGGGGAGAACAATAAGGAGAAGTAGAAGCCTATGTTTATGGAGAATAAGGCATGAAAATTATATTATATAATTTAATTATAAAATTATATAATATTTACGGTAAGCAGTGCCTTGACTGCACCTCTGGCTCTGTCAAAAATAATGAATGGTAAAGGCTACTCATCATCAGGCCGAACAGTTATTATTTTTATTAGTAAGACAGAGATCCATGGGGGAGACCTAGGTTCAGCAGTGGACTTCCTGTGGCTGAAGAAAAGGAGAGAAAGGGAGAGTAAGACATACCAACAGCATATCCAAGTTCACATTCAATAGTGGACTTATCGATAATTAAAAACTAACGCAAATGCCTTTTAGCATAGCTCGTCTGACTACTAACCAAGTTTTTTTGTCTTTTGTACAGGATTATATAATTTAACACGTACTAGTAGTGGCTTTCTTCTCCATCGTGTCCTCCACCAGCATCATCGGACACGCCTTCTTCACATAATTGTCAAAGTCGAAGCGGCCATCGTCGACTATCGAAGCTCCGAGACTGTTGTACATGGACTGAAAAGAACATTAATGTGATTGGTGAATCGGCAGCTTCTGATATCTAACACACAGGATTTAGTTTCATTCAAGGATCAGGAGTATACATACATACATAAACTCACGCCTTTCTCCCAGAAGGGGTAGGCTTAGGTGCTACTAGGACACCGACGTTTCGCCTTGTATTTTCCGTCCCATAATTAAGTGGATTATTTTCGATCAGGACTATGTGTGTGTAAAATTATAATAAAAAATACATTGATAATTAAATAAATAAATAAATACACCCAACAGTCACATACATAGTCCTGACCCCACACTAAGATTGAGTCTTGTGTCGTGGGTATCAGGAACTACGAGAGACTTTTCGGTCTCACAAACACCCAGACCCGAAACAAAATACTTGTGGTCCTCACAAACATTTGTCTCGGTGCGGGGATCGATTTTTGATGAGAGGGTTGTGAGTTCAAATGGATTGTGGAAAGGTATATTTTGAGCAGTGGAGCGATTTTAATGACAGTAATAAATGTCCTCACGCCATGATACTGAGCTATGAATATAATATGTCAAATAAATCAATAAACTTTTTGAGGTATCGTCTCGCAAGAACTTCATAAACATCCGTATCGGAAATAAATATATGTTGGTATACCTACTTAAATACTATCCGGTGTGAATATTAAACTAATAAAAATTAAATGTGTCTTGGGAATAACAATAAAAACAAAAACCAAAAAAAATCCATTTGGAATAAAAATACAATTTATAAACATAATTAATTGTTTATTCGCTGCGGAACTCGGTCGTCCAAATAAATAAATACACCCAACAGTCACATACAGTCCTGACCCTACACTAAGATCGAGTCTTGTGTTGTGGGTATCAGGAATTACTAGAATTTTGGGTCTCACAAACACCCAGACCTGAAACAAATACTTGTGGTTCACACAAACATTTGTCTCGGTGCGGGAATTGAACCCGTGATCTCGTTTCACAGGTGGCATCTAACCAACTGCGCCACGGAGGGTGTCATATAATCATGGAGTATGAGTATATTTTATATTCATTTCATTCATTCATATTATTTCCGCTTAGCAATGTACTATTATTGCGACACAAATAAGCCTATATAAATAACTATTTGATAAAGATATCAAGGTCATCCACTTACCGAGATATTGCGACAGATTATTTTCGCCAAACACACGTTTCATTACATCATAACTCTTCCGAGCGCTCGTGAATGTAGTCGTTAATTTAGACAACTATACTCACCGGGGGCGTAGCTCAGATGGTAGAGCGCTCGCTTAGCATGCGAGAGGTACCGGGATCGATACCCGGCGCCTCCAATTCTTTTTGTGATTTTTAATATAGATACATGTATGCCTTTTTTAATGCTATAGTGTAAGTGCTATTTTTAAAATAAAATAAATGATTTGGAATAAATTCTGTTAGGGTTTTTTTTTATTTAACGCATTTTTTTTGTATTTTAAACTTACAAAATTTTAAGCAGCTTGCTAAAATTTACAATGTTCAAGATTAGTTTAAAGCCAATGGCACTAGAACAATATAATACTAGACATTAGCAAAATTATCCAGCTAAAGAGCGGAATGGCTGACAAGGCTCCACATATATCGTCACGCCTGAGTACAAATCTCGTACGGAACAGAAAGTTCGCCATACCTACTTCTTTATACCACACAAGATACTTATTTTACTGTGTATGGGAATATTGCTCTACAGTAAATGTTTTAATACTTAGAAAAGAGGCAGTCATATTGTATGAACCTAGGACTGCAGTAGGTACTAGTTATGTCAATAAAAGGATACGTACCACCATGAAGACGCATTCAACAACGCTCTTGTCGTATTCTTCGTTGGGGTCATCTCTGTTCGGCAGCAGACCGGTTATCATGTAGCATAATTGCACCACCTAGAGTAGATAGTAGTATATTGTAACTACATTTTGAAATGACTCGGAAACAGACGTTTTTTTAAGTAGGTACTGGATTTACATAGAGGATACAACAAATCCCTTATTTTATGCCTAGCCGGTAGGCCGAGTTTTTATGTCTATAAGCATAATTTTTCAGACAAACGTAATAGTTATTTGGCTATCCTCGGACCCGTGTTTTCTCGATGAAAGCCTGAAAAACTCCTTCCTTATCTGTGCCTCTAACGTATGGAAAAGTTCATGCTCATCCAATGGCGCTTATAATTACTTATCCTTAGGACGATCATCAGCTCTTAAAAAATAAAAAATACTAAAAAATAGTAAAAAGTGAAACAAATGGTGACCAAATTCAGCGGAGTCTGCGGCACGATAGTCTTGAGCGGGGTTTGTTGCTGCAGGCCGAAGAGTCCGAACACGATGTAGTTGATGGCGCCGGGAACGTAGTGCTCGAACAACCCGGATAGTTGCTCACGCTCTTCCTCGTTGTTGCGCCAGCGCAGCCATCTAAACACAATGATTCTAGTCATCTAGTTACTATTGTGAGTATAAATAATGTAGCTAAAACTAATTAAGGTGCCATCCTATTGGTTTGGTGTCGGGCAATCATTCTCTAACTAGCTGTGAGTTATGGAAATTAAACAATATGCCCGCGACTGTACTACCCTCGCAAACTTAAGAGCAATAAACGAATTAGAATAACTTCCATACTTTACATAACACCAAGGTAAAAAAATGTAACGAAATTCCTTAAAGCATCGACATTTACTTTGGACTCTGGAGATTTTACTTACCATCACAAATTTGCAATTAAATAATTAGGAAGAAGTAAATATAACTCTAATTTTCGACACCATTTAACCACACAAAACACCATGAAACAATACTACATACTTACAGTCAATATCTAGCAACATAATTAATAATCTCACTTGTCCCAAAAAGGCTGGTATCCCAAATTCTTCGGGTCGACAAACACCATCCCGGCCCGGGACACGGTAGCCGGGGAGGCGTAGTTCAGGTCCCCCACTTCAAACAGCAGCGAGCAGTAGGGAGCCAGGCGGATGCGCTCCCCGTTGGCCAGGGTGAGCAGCCGGTTGTCGTCCATCACGGAGTTCATGTTCTCGATCCAGAGCGCGTCCACGTCGCCGTCGAAAAGAGAATACCGGCGCTCGTCTTTTTCTGCCGGCCTTTAAGATGCGAAGGTAGATTAAGAAATGCATTATTTTCTATCAAGTTAATTAATAAATAAGTTCTAAGAGTTACAAACAGTTCAGTCATCGCGATGATATTCAATTCTTGTGTTGTAGGTATTAAAATTTATAGAAAAGATTTCGGTTTAGAATACAAACCATAATATTATGTTTGTGGCTCCCATGATTTTTTTCTCGATACATATTTTTTCCATCACTTTTAAAATAAAAGAATCAGGCCATAAACCATCACCATACTTGGTAAAAATCCCATTTCCGGAAAGTTCATGTGACATTTTTCTAATCAGAAAATTCACACAAAGTGGATTGCACTACTTGGGATGCAAGCCCATAACTTAATTGTTTATTTATGCTTTATATACAGAGTATAAATGATGCGGACTTAATGCCTGAGGCATTCTCTGCCAGTCGTGCTTTGGATGGTTCAAAGAAAAATTTTACAATTTACATCTGCTCCCATGAGAGTAATATATCCCTTAATAAATGATAATTACGATAATACCTGTTCATTTCCCTGAATATCTTGGAGTACAAGCCATCGGTCCAGTCCCTCGTGACTGGATCTAATATTCCGTACAGCTCTATGACGGAGCACGCCTGTGCAATCAAACAACTAACTTTGAGCGATGCATGAGCAATATATTGCATTTATGAGACTCAAATCGTCGCTCAGCTATTGATTTCCGCAGTGCATTCCGTTTAATTTAACATTTGTTGAGAAGGCCAGTTTGTGTCTAAAGATAAATAAATAAATACACCCAACAGTCACATACATAGTCCTGATCCCACACTAAGATCGAGTCATGTGGCGTGGATATCAAGAAACAAACAACAACCGGAACAAATATATATTTACCAACTACGTGACCAATAAACGAATTTAATTTCATTTCATTTGTTTCGGTGCGGGGATCGAACTCGCGGTCTCATATTTCACAGCCAGGGTCTAACGGCGGCGTCGGCGACGTTGATGATGATGATATAGATGTTTTCAGGTTACAGCACAAAATTATAGAAACGTTTTGGGAAATGCTATGCAATCCTATATTTTCAGGAAAGTTGTTACCTATTAATGATGAAACAGATAATAACATCTTGCTATGGGGAAAGGTTCCCAGGAATTTATTAACTTTTTACTTCCATATTGTTAGTTTAATCAATGCACACATAGGTTACACTCGTTGATTCTTTCCTTGCTGGGTTCAGGCCCCAAGCCCATAGATTTTAACACAAAATTTCACTGATTTCGTACTGTTACCTGACGTCAACATTTAAGCCCAAGGAAATTGGGAAATTGGATATACCTCTTTGTACACTTACCTTAGGATTGACTACAGTGAGTTTAGTGGGCAAGCCCATGTTGGTTTGTGACTTGACCAGCGTCTGCAGTATGACCGTCTTGCCGCCGCCGGTCGGGCCCACCAGCATCGAGCAGTGGCGAGTCATCATCGTCTCGTACAGCTGCACCACTTTATCCACCTGGTGAAGAAAATACCTTTCGATTTAGTTGGACATGATGCAACACTGCGTAATCCTGCAAGTTGTAACAATATACAAACTTACTTCTTTATTCCATATTATTTCAATTTTAAAGTAATGATTTTTATTATAACGACATTACCTCCATTCCTCTTGCTAGTAGTCTGCAGACTAGACCACGTATTTTAGACCTATCTTGCTCTAGCTAATAAAAATATTTTCCAAAGTTCACACTATACCTGATGAGCAAGCACTATGTATCCATCGCTCTCGAGGACTTCTATGACCATCGCGTTGAAGTCCGGGTATCCGACACGAGGACATTCTAGTCCAGGGAACAGATCCTTGATCAAACCCAGAAAGAGCGGGACGTCTTCAAATACGAACTTCGGATGATTCATGTCTCTGCATACAAAAAATATCGCATTGAATCGCGATTTCCCATTGTTCATCTTTCGTATATATTTTATTTTCTATCGCATTTATTTCCCGAAGACAATATATTTAGGTATAAGGCAATTATGCAGGCTACGAAATGCTATTTGATGAGTTTAGTTGTAGATACAAATAAAATGATACAAGCTTGAAATATACAACAAAATATCTCCGTTATTTTTTGTTTATAAATTTCATATTCATCAGCACAGTCCATAGTAATAATTTAAATATGAGTCCGTAACCTCTAGTGTATAAACTCAGCTCCAAACTTAGTATTCCACTGTCTATCTCTCTTACTATATCTATTTGAATGATTTTATCTACACTTCATACCTGAGCGCTCTCATCAGCACCATGATCTCACTGAGTCCAGGCGAGTCTCTTCTCAGCTTGCCCGCCATACGCAGCACCGCGGTGAGAGCGCGCAGCCCCCAGTCGTAATGTGACTGCTTCGACAACTGCTCGCGAGCCACCTTGTACAGCACTGTCATCTTCTTTGCTAACACCTAGTAAGACCGAAAAATGGTGTTTGATGTTATGATTTTAATACTCAGTATTGACGGAAGTTGACAATATTCAATGATTCGGAAGAAATTTGTGAGATCGAAAATTCTTTCGTAGTTTCTGATACACTGACACAGGACTTGTCTCTCATTATGGAGTTACATGTATGCATGTGACTGATTTTTATTTTATTCTAAAGTTGGTAAGTAATTAATAAATCTTAAAAATCGTAACATAGTTTGTAGTTATCACACTGCATGAGAAGAAACTTAGTACTTTCACAAATCTCTTTTTTATTATTGGGAAAACCGTCAGCCCTTTTATTGTAGGGATAATATATTCTAAAAGTTTTATTTTATGACAAAAGTGTATTAAAATCTCACCTTAGCAGTGAGAAAACCGTCCGAGAACAGCGAGATCATGCAGATCATCTCAAGGTCGGGCAGGATACACACGACGGGCCTGAACAGCGCTTTCACCGACTCCGGCAGCTCGGTGCGGCCCGCGTACCCCGGGTTCATCGTTATGAAGATGCCCACCTTGTTGTCCATGGCTATCTCTTGACCCTCAAACTGGAAGGTTTTTATTGTATGAGATAAACGAGCAGGCAGGTTATCTGATTGTAAATAGTCATCTATGTCCATAAATACCAATAAAAAGACTAGAAAAAACGCGGTCCATTGCGGGACTTTAAAATAAGTTGAAGTTTTTTTACATACGATTATTGTTTCATAAATTATTGAATCTAACTTTCAGTAGCTATGCTTTAAAGAAGAATACACATCGAATGTTTATTTTAAATTCTTACCGTAAACCTCTTCAGCTTCATAAGCAACGCGCTCCTGATACACTGCAGCTGCGTGGATATCACAGATAATACAGAGATGTCAATTCTGTTGAACTCATCAAAACAGCCCCATGCTCCGCACTGGCATAGCCCAGCTAATATCTGCCCCACTGCTCTGAAGTCCATACCTTCACCGCAGTTTGTTACCACACAAAGTAGACCAAGTGCTTTTGCTAGGTCTTTCGTGGTTTCTGTTTTACCTGTCCCTGCTGGTCCTAGGGAAGAAAGATAATATTTTTTTATTACAATTTGTAATACTGATCTATTAGGGAACTATATTGGTGAGAGTAATAATTTCGTGTTAGTTGTCCAATAGTTTGGGACAAAACGTCTACCGCTCTCGGTACTTCTTTAGGTAGATGCAATAAAGCAGAAACAACAAACAATAAAGCAGCCTAGACAACGATCTGGATTATGTCAGGTAAAGGTATGACTGTCAAAATTACAGACAAATAATTTCTATTGCCCATGGATTTCAATAATTTTAAATAACATTGACTACAAAAAAATTTAAATATCTCTCGTATTTTTTAAGGGACGGAAAAACGTGATATTTTACCTGCAGGGGCGCCACCGAGCTGCATAGTCAGCGCCTGTGTGATTGTGAGGTAAATCCTGTCCGTCAGCGGCGTGATCACCAGTCTCCCATTTAGACCCATGTACTCGTAACCATACTCAAACACTCCTAGAAACACGAGCAAAGTTACCTGATTACCTCCGATTTATAACAACTCTTTTTAAAATATTATTAAAGATAAATTGATAGATGTGTAGTCTAATTACAAAGAGATTTGATGTACTTACAAGTGATATTGATAAATTTACTTGGGCTACTCTTTTTTTTTGCTTTTTATCATTAACTTTTTAATTAAGTAAATATAAAAGATAAGGCGGACCGGATTAAAAATGGCGTCGGAAGACTTATTAAATTGAATAAGGAAATGTTTAAAAACGTAAAACATATCATCAGAGAAATGGAATAAACAGATCATGACGTATTTCAAAAATGTAGGAGCGTAAACAGAATAGAAAAGCATATTCCAGCAACAATCGGTAGTACAACGGGTAGAAACAAAGATTTATATGAAACGATCAAGCTGATGCTTTGTATAAATTGTTACTAACCTGTACATTGTCGTATCCACAGATTGTCGTCCTTCTTGAGCCAGTAGAATCTGAGCTGGCTCTCCCATTCGAACTCGGCCGCCTCGGTAATATTATCGCGCACGAACCCTTCGATAATGTCGCGAGCGTGTACGTCTATGGTGGTTATCGTACGGAATTTTAAACGATCATTGGACGTGAGGTCTGAAATGGTAATGTTAAGTTCATTGAGTATTTTTTACGTTTTTGGTCGCGTACCAAGACTATGTGGGATCAACGTTACGTTCTTTCTGTTGTGTGTTGTGTGGCGTGTCGGAAGGATTTTGTTATAGCCTTTGCCCACGACCAAGAGTACCACCTGCCTGTCAGTGATTATGGAAAACGAATCGTTGTAGGCGTATCTATAGGCTTTGAAAGTGGTTACTAAAAGGGACGAAGAAAAGATGGTGCAAGATAGTAGGTACGGATTCTTGAAATTTGTTTTAGCAAACTTTCTAATGAAATGATCGAACCAATTTAAGGAACCAATCACTACGTAGATTTTTCCCGGGATAGTTGTGTACCACTGTCTCGGCAAAAATACAAAGTCAGGGTAGTAACCCTGGTCCTTGTGGACTATTCATGTCGCAGTCATATTAGATAGACCAAAGTCTTCTAATGCGTACGCTGTTTTAGATCCGACTACGATAGCTACTAATCTACTAGTGTTAGCATGAATACAATTCTTTTATCCTCTTACCCTGCCTCACTTTCACAACGAGTCCATCCAGCTGTTCGTTTTGCTGTTGCAAGTGTTCCTTCATGGCTCGCTTGTTGCCCTTGCGTATTCGGATGAACGTCTCCTCTGTCTCCGCCGTCCACCATACGCCATTGGCAGCCAAGCACACCATGCCTTGGTACTCCATGATCCAGTCAGTTCTAAAAATATTAGTGACCAGTCTGGTCTTAAAAGCTTTTTTATAAGGCTACAGCTTATTGAAATAAAATTGTATTTTCCCTTGGTTTCATTATTGAAAATCAGATATTGAAATCTGTGTTTATAAGTGCGATTTATTAGCAGAGTTCCATCGGATTTCATGAATGTAATATTATGAGTATGCTGAGCTTAATAATCAAGATTACGCGAGCTTCATACTTAATAATCGATATGATGGAACTAGTATAGTAAAAGATAGATTACTTGAAGTCAAAAATAGTCTAATCCATTCTGAATACATATACGCAAAAAATTTAAGTATATGATAGACAAGTCTCGTACCTCGGCACTCTCCAGTTCTTTCCATAATAGAAGATCGCCTTTTTCGTAATGAACTTGTTAGTGGCCCTCATTTCTAAGAGAACCAAGTTCATCCAGTCTTCCACTCTACCTTCTGTGTACACCACGAATCGGAAATCCATTATCTATTGAAAGTATATTTGTTTTAGTCAATTACAATGCAGTTGATTTTAGAGCGAATATTTATAGTCAATCAGGCGCCCGGTCATAAAAATTGAACAAAATAATTCAACAGCATGTACATATAATAATACCTTAACATGAAGTAGAAACAAAATAGAATTGAATAAATAAATGAAGAATTGAATAAATACATGAATAATATTTAAAAACATCAGGGGTTTTTCGTTGCTATGCGTGTTTTGTATTTTGAAAAAATATTGTACATTATTCATCCCTAATTAATATTCTAATTGATAAGTGATATCTGCAGCTTTCTCGTGTCTTCCAAGAATCTATAATTATGAACTATTCAACATAAAAAAGACATTACGTCGAAATGAAACAAATTCAATTAATAACTACACTTAAAACGCGATATTCCCATTTTAATAAGAAAACATTTTCATAATTTCATAAAATTCATTAGCTAGACGTCTGAAGTCGTTAATGTCGAGTGGTCGTTACAGCTGGGAGTTACTCTGAGTCGATTACACTTCGGAATGTTTAAATCACTTGTTAATAAGTGCGGTGTAACTTCAGTTTTCTTCTTATTATCTTATTATCTTCATACTATTGTAACATCAGATTTAGAGGTATTGTATGAGAATTTATCAAGGTATGCCGTGGGTTTTTATATTATAGATATATTTCCTTTTCTTAACTAATTTTGACGAGGTTAATGATGAAAGTCTGTCAGATCTACAATTATTGTATTAGTTTTAGGTTTGGTGAGACTAAAAAGTAGTTCGTAGTTTCTAATCCCCACAACACAACTTGTATCGTAATGTGAAGTAAGCTCTATGTTTGTGGTTGTTAGGTATAACTTGTGTCCCCCCAAGAGATTCGAAAAGCTTCGGTGTTACTATTTACTTTGTACTATTTACTGTATGCGTTTTCTATGTAGGCTAACAGGAATTGCATTAGCAAATATGATCGAAATAATTTTTAACGATACCTTGTTATATCTAGCAGTAGATATAATACTAAAAACTTAGTCATTGAATCTTCTGACCTAGTAATTGAATCCTATTTCCTAACAGTTCTTTAGGCTTACAAATTTACCCATTAAAATAATGAGATAGGAACATTCAGTGATGTTTTCCACTTCGAAACGTTCAGGACTCCGCTTTGAAACGCAATAAAGTTTAATGAAGTACATTTTGGTTCGGATTGTTTACCTCGCCCTCAGCTGAAATCATTTTGGCGGCCACCGGACGGTTTGTGTGGTCCACGTACAGGTCGAGTGCCCGGATG
Organism: Deilephila elpenor; assembly: GCA_949752805.1. Lineage (NCBI taxonomy): Eukaryota > Metazoa > Arthropoda > Insecta > Lepidoptera > Sphingidae > Deilephila > Deilephila elpenor. Next base: position 8,975,999 of record OX457112.1, read on the forward strand.
TTATCAAACATCTGAAAAACAATTGGTTTTATTGGCAATCGACGAGGTATGGAGTACCAGGTTGTTTAATTGTCGGGGTGTTTAAGCATTACAAACCGATCAGAAAAATCTGCGATGTGAGAGTTTTTGAACTTTACGCACTTTTATAAATAATTTAGTCTTGACAGCATGTATCCTAGTAAGCAAGAGATTTCGAATTCGTTCTAAGAATAAATATTTGTCCAAAAGGGCTTTGTGCGATCTAAAAGTTCTTGGTTATGGTACTCACGCCACAAGAGATATCTTACTATTAGGTCAAGGCTATCTTCACAATCTTTGAGAGGTCTGTATTTATTGATTGCAGCCCTGGATACATGCTATAAATATAAAAAGAACATGAAATTGTTCATGTGCATACCTTAATCATATGCTCTTGAACGCAACTGCATTCGCTGCTTCCAAGGATGGAGAGCAACTCGTCAGTCGATATGAAGAAAAACCTTGGGAATATGCGCCTCTTCGAATCCAGATATTCATTCAATGACTTCTGACACCTGTGATGTGTAAAAATTGATCGAATATGTTTACTTTTCGTCCATAGGTTTACGTTACGGAGATATCGCTTTAGCCATAATAACTAATGCACATTGTATACACTAATTTATTATTTGGAAAATATATATATTTTAAACATTGTGCCACATTATAGTCCTTTTTGCTGACAAATTAAGTCGTTCCATCTTGACCGACACTATTATTGTCTTACTTCAAATTATCTCTGAAACGTAGCTGTTGACTTTCGTTCCACAGTACATCGAAGGCCTGGAAACCATAACCAAGGATTTTAGTACTTACTTTTGTAATCCTAGCCCTAAATTGATAAACTCTTCAAGTCTGCCCGGCACGGTGCAGCAGTCAACGACGTTCAGACGCTTCGCTGTATCCAACATAATCTATAACATTTACATAAGGAGTAGATCCAGCAATATTCTTAATCAGATTTATGGCCAATACAAAAGGCGATTGACCCAAATTGAACAATTTTATCAACAGTATATGCAGACGTTACTGGATGAATCGTTTGATCCAGTTATGAAAACCACTTTAGTAAATTCCAAAGATGGCTATAAATTTTTGAATATAGGCCGTAATCAGCAATTTTGATTTTACTGCAGTATCCCCACGTCGAGCACAAATTCTTGATTCCATGCTGATAATGAATAAAAAAATCCAACACCACTTTGCCCGACCCGAGATTCGAACTCAAGACTTCAGCGCTGTAATCACACCGTAGTACAACTGCGTTACCGAAGTAGTCTAATAATGTCTCATACCTTTCTAAAAGCCTTGTCGATATCATCAAACTTCTTCGCCTCGTCAGGCAGTTGTACACGGATGTCTCCACCGACGAAGATCCCTTCCAAGTAGAGCCATTTCCTCTGCGTCGCCATCCACTCTTCAATCACCTCTGATATGAGAGACAGCGTCCGCTCCCACTTCTGCACCACGCTTAAGAACGGACCTATAAATCTAGAAAGTAATAAAAACATTATTTGATAGGGCCACTGATATATTTGTGAAAAAGAATTTGTACTTTTTTGCTAACTATTTACCTATGCTAACAAGGTTCGAAATAGCACTCATGATTTATCTAGTGGCAGTAACGGAGTAACGGAGGAGATCACCCATCCGGCATTGTATGACGATTGGTCACTTACATGTTCTATTGTAGGTATAATGTAAACAACGGACAATGAACAATACGTCTGTGATGTTATTCGATAACGGTTATCATGATCACCGGTAGGGCAATTGGCGTTCGGGACTAAATTATTTCAGGTTAAGGTGTTCTTTGTATTGTTTGTGTTTGTAAATGTACTTGATTTGATATCAGTGCGTGGTAACGTTTTGAAGTCGGTTAAAAAAAAGAGAAATGGCTTAGAATTTCTAAGCTACAAGACATTATATTATTTACTAACTGCGAAGCGGCCATGCTCTGCAGCGTCATGGCATCATCGTCGACCTTGACAGTGACCTCATCGCACGGGTTGAGCGTGTAGCCACGATCTTCTCCGCGGTTGAAGTGCCGCGCCACCGAGAACGCGATTCCTGCCCACGTCTCTTGGACATCCTTCACACCTCGCTCGATCGCTAACTCCTAGATAATAGAAATTGTTATTCACCACTATACTCTACGATACCGTATCAGTATTTAGCCCATTGTCATTAGTCACCCAATGATGAGCACAGATTCTTCTACAACCTCAAGTTTGAGTTGAGAGGGCTTTAGGTACTCCTCTCTACTATTAAGCGTTATCTAAGTCGGTCCTGGGGTCCATTTTTCAGTACAAACTTAGCCATTTCATCCACTCATTAGCAACTGTGACTATGAAACCATTGGCTGCCATATTTATTTATTTTTTGTATTATAGGGGGCAAACGAGCATACAGCCTGATGGTAAGTGATCACCGCTGCCCATGAACATCTGCAACACCATAGGGCATGGTGATCCGTTACCGGCCTGTAAGGTGGGAATACGTTGATTGCCTGGATTGATGACATCCAGGCAGTTTCTTTTTTGTCTCAGTGCCCTGGTCTAGCTAATATTTGATATCGCTTAATAGATTTACATATAATCCGCTTATTATTCGATTAGGATATTACATCTATTTCTACATAATACGTACTTTAATGGCATGATTGACGATCTCTTCAGCCACGTCTTGGTACTTGTGCAGTTCCATAGCAAACATGTTTTCTAGCGTGAATCGTTCCGGAGACATATCGAAATCCTGACCTAGAATATTAATGATACAACTTAGTAATACACTTATTCCGTATTATGTTATGCAGATGAAGTTAGTGCTTGTAACACAAGATATAATCTTTCTATGAGCTGAATGTCTAATTAGTAAAACAAATTATAATTCTTATTGTGTTATGTACAGTTCGTAACGCAGTTAACGAGCTTAATACTCTTACTTTAACTTATTTAACACATATTAGTCATTAACGTAGAAGCTTCTGGAAAATAGTATCATGCGTAACATTGTGACTAAATTCATGATGGATCGATGTAATCTGCATACACATAAAGGCGAAGATACTTTTAAATTTGAGACGTAGTGGCGCCCTCGAATTTACAGTCGCATGCAATTTACCCTCCCTACATTGTAAATAAGATAGAGGGCAATGCGGTTTTCTATGCCACATATTGGTTTCAGTTCCAAAGATATTGTCAACAGGATTGGTAGCTAGGGGCGAGTTACTCCTGTATTCCAGAAAACCATAAAGGAAGTAAGTACCATTTAAATAAGGTGTAGTGTTATGGGGAAAACTGTCTTTGGGTTTAAAAAAAAAATATAATAAAAGAAACACAATTTTATAATCACAAAAATATAGTAAAATATAATTTTATAAAACACGAACACGAAAATAGTAAAATACACGAACACGAAAAATGGTAGCGTAACAGGAATGACTACGCGAGACTGACTGGAGCAGCCCGGACTCGGGCTTATATATGATTCTTAAAATGATGACTGTTAGATCATAGGCAATTCTAAATACATGTGAGGGATGTAACAGTAGCAACAGTGCTGGTGGCGACTTTTGGGAACGCAGGAATATGTTGTAGCCAATTGAAACCCGCGTGATTTACGCGGGAGATTCTTTATATAGATGAAGTAATTGGTTATTATTTTGTTATACTAGCTACCACAAATTTTAAGGGCTTATCAAATTATTGTTTTATATAACATCGACCCCTAAATGTAGACATCCAAGAAATTTGTTGGGGGGATATAAGTTTCTGCGCAGAGAGCGTGTCTCAAAGCTCTATAGCGAGGTTGCAAATATCAAATATATTACGTTCTACGATCAGTCCACACCCAACACTGGCTCAAATCAGGACTACAGAAACACGCCATGTGTGAGTGCAACTTACTAGTCTTCATCATCAGTTCCTTCCAGTGCCTCACTCTCATAGCCTCGTTCTTCAGAGACACCATGAGCGGCACCACGCCTTTGAACTGCTTCATCTTCAAGTCGAGCATCGTACCAGTGCTGCTTAACCGCACTGTTTTAGGTAGCTTTCTGGAATGAATCAATAAAATACAGCATTTTATTAATAGTTGCTTAGAAGTTGGATCAATTCGAATTCGTGGTAGAACAACCAAGTCATAAGCTAAATCGTTGTGTATAAAATACAATATAATATAGGGTACGTCTTTTCGTTGAGGAATAAAATATATCATGATCAGGTAATATTTCATTTTATACTCTGCCCAATCACCAAAAAGAAAGTAGTTTAATTTTACGTCACTATATTACCTGTATTCCTTAAAGAACTGTTCAATGCCATCTACCAAAGCTTGCGGGTTTAGATTCACCCAAAGAGTCTTAGCCCATATTTCCCTGGCAAACTTCTGCGCCTTGTAGATCCTGTATATCTGGTCCATTGCCTGAAAATCAGCCTTAGCGCGGTTAAAGTTGGAGAAATCCGCCAGAGGGTTGTCGAACAGTTGTTCCGCCGCTTGGAGCATTTTCTTACGGGATTCCAGGTCGTCGAAGTATTTTCCGTATTCCTGTTTAACAATAGTTAATGTGTTTTATGTGTAACTACAAGTTCATTGTAAAGTATAAAACAATGATTTACTACTAATTCAATAATTCCGACAGCCTCCGTGGCGCAGTTGGTTAGACGCCGCCTGTGAAACGAGAGGCCGCGGGTTCGATCCCCGCACCGAGACAAATGTTTGTGAGAACCATAAGTATTTGTTTCGGGTCTGGGTGTTTGTAAGACCGAAAAGTCTCTCGTAGTTCCTGATACCCACGACACAAGACTCGATCTTAGTGTGGGCTCAGGACTATGTGTGTGACTGTTGGGTGTATTTACAATTTTTTTTTACAAAATAATACAAACAAAATCAAGATAGTTTCAATCTCTTAGAAGTGAGACGTGTATATGAATTAGAAACAATATAATACTCTTGAATCACATAACACCCAAGCTAGCACTAAAACAATATGGATTAAACATAATATTATGTTATTTCTGGAGACGACTCAAACCCCTACAAACAATTCTAATCCCAGTCCTAGCTCAGCATATGTAATATTTTTGAAACTACACAAACTATTTCCACCCACCTCCATAAGCACCATGCCTGTATCCATATCATCTCCAACAACACCCGGGCCTTCTCTTTCAAATTTCTCTACAAACTCATCCAGCTCCTTTAAGAAGTTAGCTATTTCAACAACACTTAGCTTGGAGAACTTCTCCTTGGTTTGTTCAAGAGTATTGCCTCTGAACAGGGAAGTTTGGTACAAATTGCCCCATGATGTTTGAAGGTTCTTGGCAAATTCTAGATCTTCGTCTGATACCTGAAATTGTTAATTTGAAGCATTTTTTTTTAAGTTTATAGACAGTGCCAAAAAATAAACAAAGCTTTATTAACGGACTGGACCTAAACAATAATATTGAAATGGGCAAAATGAGGTGATACTGATTTCATTTTTCTCCTTAATATTCCATACTTACATCAATGTTATGTTGTTTTAACATATGGAATATCTCCTGCATGCCACGGTACTTCACCTCCGCGGTGATGGTCATCTGCTGCACCTGCGTGATCGTCGCCATAACCAGCTTGAAGTCTTCCAGACCCTTGATGTTCATGTTCATTGTCATGCGGAGGGACTAGGGGGCGAAAATTTCGATCACAACATTATAGATAACCTTACATGTCATGTTATTTCTTTAATGAAAGAAAACAGACAGTTCGCTTTGCTGAGGGTAGTTCTTTCGCCAAACCTTCTTCACAGCTACAGCACGTTTCGAAGCGGTGGTAGCGGTAATTAACGAATCAAAAAATCTTGTGAAAGACTATTTTAATAAAAAATATTTTGAATTTGATATTAAAATATTTCTTTAAACGAAGAGTTATGATAAAAATGAAAACGTTTTATATCATTTTCTTGCATTTGAAGATATTTTCACAGATCGTGGCAAGTTATCTTATTAATCTTACAAATACCAACAGTATAACTTTGATGATAGTTTTGTACAATATTTTTGTGTTTTTCATTTCTCTCACAAAGGCAGCACGCTACTTTGAACTGAAACCCTGTACGTCAATGGTAAAAATAAATCAGGCATAGCTACTAACATCAATCTGATTCTTCAAATCGTACATATTCATCCTCGTCTTGGACGCAATGCAGTAACCCAGTATATTCTTCCACTCTTGAGCGTGCTCCTGAACTTGTTTTATTATAGGCCGTAGGTTCACTCGTATCGCTCCCACGTCTACAAACTTCACGTGGTTGTCTAAATCAGCAATTATGTCTTCGAAGAAGAAAAACTTCTCGTCGTACTTTTGTATTTGATCGTATTTTTGTATGTACTTCTCGCAGGATAGGGATTTGTCAAACGCCCATAGGTGTTGGTACTTATGCCATCTGTTAAGCAGATTTATGTGTCATTGTACATTGGCTCTTTGGATGTTATTTATATAATAGTTATTATTAACCTTTAGTACAAAAATAAAACTTACAATGCCTTCCAAATTTTACTAAACGCGTCCATGATAATGAATGATGGGTTTATACAGACTTATTGCATCGAAAAGGAACCGAGAGCAAAATAATTTAGAGATTAGGTACTCAATAGTATTTAGAATTTAAAAAAATATATATTTGGAGGACAAAAAGTTACTTTCAAATCTACTCACTTCTGTATATAGGAATTGATGTCCATAGTGAGTCTGTATATGGTGTCTTGTATTAGCATGGTGACGTCATTGATGGAGACAACCCTCAGGACGTCTTCAAAGTAGGAGAACACGTAGAACTCATTGCCGGTAGCTTCGGCGATGCGCTGCGGTGGACAGGGCAAGCAGGTTTTCTTCATCCAACGAGGGAATGCTGTCAGCCTGATAAGAAATTAGATAGTATTTAAACCGATATTGGAGATATATCTATGCACGTGTCATTTATACTTTTAATAATACTATCTGCTACATATAATCGACTTGAAATATTGTGGTATAGATTGAGTTATCGAAAGGACATTAATATTTGAACTATTACGATCAAATCGTCTGTAAAAGCTTATAGCAAGGCCCCGAAGATATTGAAAATTCTACACCTATCAAGTGTACCTTATTCTCTAATTACTGTTATTTCAAAGCCTAAACTGTATCTTAATTCGTATAGAAAAACATTGATAAGACGAAATTTTACTCACCTATTAAGAAAGTGTTTCATGTTGTATCCTAGAATGTTGCAAACCTCAGGAGGGGTGGGTCGCATGGTAATATCAGGAGGTACTAGAATGGCGTCCACTTGGAACATCGGCGTCGACTCGCTTAACATTTGCTGGAAGTTTTCCAAGTTCTCAAGCGTAAAGCTGTAAACAAGTTAATTTTATTAGTATAATTAACACCATATACGCCATTTTGGGCAAGAAGTTAATTTAGCAAATAGACTTTTTTTCATTTCTACTGTTGGTTTCATTTAGTTTTCAGTTCATAATATTTGATTATTACAAAATACCAATAGAGGCCACAAGTTCAAAATACATACGCTGGTGGTATTAAAAAAATTCTATTATTTCGGACAATTCATTCGTCCACCAAGATACATAAAGCGAGTATGGTGGAAGATAGCCAGATATCGTAACGTAATATACTTAACAAATGTAAACATTATAAAAATATTTTACTACTTGAACAAAGAACGAAATTCTGAATGAGTAAACAAATCTAAATCCATTTGTTCTCAGAAAACTCCGTAGTAATACTCAACTAAATATGTATACAACATTTATCATATTTGTCAATCATACGAAGCACTCTCCCCGATTGAACTTAATCGACGCTTTGGGATCGTATTGGAGTTCTATCTTTATGTATTTTTGATCGTCTATAGCACTAGCATTATACTAAATTGATTATTTTAAGTGGGTTGTTTATCTATCATCGAACACTCTCCATCTATGCAAGGAAAAGTCGATTGAAAGAATCGATTAAAAAACATCAGCATTTTCAAAAGCTAAATTACTTATCTTTGTATTCATGAGAGTCCTTTCTGAAGACACATAAAGAAACCTCACAGCTTGGAACTGAAAATTAAAACTACTAAAAATAATACCTGACGAGACATTTGAAGATCTTCTTTTCCCAGTAATTATAATACGAAGTCATTACCGACGACTTGCCCGTGCTAGTTCCAAGGATCAGATACTCGAGCTTCATAAGTATGGGCCCGATGCGCTCGTAGATCCGCGAGAGGATTGCAACCCGCTCCAGCCGCTCGTTCTCTACTTCCACGAAATATGTCTACGTGGGAAGGTAATGAGTGGTTTGTGTGATGTTGCTGTTTCAGTATTATAAGTTAAACGTATATGATAAGTTAGAGCTTGGATACTGATATTATACATACTTACATAAACTCACGCTTTTATCCCCGAAGGGGTAGGCAGAGGCGCCACCAGGACACCCACATTTCGCCTTGTATGTTCCGCCCCATGATGTGATAGGGGGCGAGCCTATCGCCATATCGGGCACAAATTCCTGACTCCGGACTAATGAATTGAAAAAATCTAATATCACTTTGCCCGATCTGGGACTCGAACCCGAGACCTCAGCTTTGTAATCGTACCGTAATACAAGTACGCCACCGAGGCAGTCTGATATTATAAGTGATTTAATACGTTAGTCTAGTTTGAAAACAATTACTAACGTGGATACTAGGATACTTATTTAAAAGGAATTGACGATAGACAATGGTCGTAAAACCTAATCGAAGCTTTAGGCAAAAAATTAATATCAACAGTTGATAATATTGAAGGCAAACAAACCAATGAAGAAATACCCATTATCGAATACAATGTATCCTCACTGTAATTAATCGACGATTGAAACCGCAAAAACTAGCTGAAGCCAATGAGTTATCGGTTTCAGTGTAATCAATCTCAAGTAATTGCGTTAGTTTTTGCAATAATTACCTTGCAGGGATATATCCAGGTGTCATCTGGCTGCCCTGTGTCGGGGTCCACGTAATTCTCTGGCTTCATTAGCGGGAACATATCGAACTCTTGGAGTTGATCGATCAAAAACTGAATCTCTTTTTCTACCATTTTCAACTGCTGGTATACAGCTTGCAAGGAATTTTCACCTGAATTTTCATTAGTCATTAGCTTTTAAGGGTTAAAATAGTTTGGCATGGATAGAATGTGTAAAACATGACTTTACAAAGAAGTAAATAATTAGATTGTTAAAGTAAAGAAAGATTAGTACTTTATTGTGCTTTAAAGTTACAGTTAAATGACGCAGCAAGAATAATAGAAAATAATATTGGAAAATAATAGCATATTTATCAAAATAATAAATTACTAGAATGTCAATCTACTAATTGGATCTAAAATGATTGAGCCTACACTAGATACTCAAATTAATTTAAAATTTAGGAGTAGCATCACGTAATTTTGATACTATTGATCGATGTAGCAGTGTACGAAATTACTTTAATATACTTGATCATAGGAATTTGGGAGAGGCCTATGTCCAGGAGTGAACTGCAACGGGCTGATGATAATGATGATGATGATGGTAATGATAGGCATTTAATGGAGTTCAATAGAATGAAGTATCAAGATTATTCAGCTCGTATTTAACTTATATACACTGCAAATAAAATGTTACCTTTAGAAATATCCTTGATATAATCGCTTATCCCAAGAGCAGTCCAAGTTATCCTTGTAAGACCGGGTAATATGTGGCGCTCCATATGCAGAAGGTGTGTCTTCATGAGGTGTGTCTCCGAAGGGCTTAATGATTCGGTACTGGCGTTGTACTTCGTTATAACATTGTGGAGAGCTTCGTGCTCATAGTACAGGCGAGCTTTTTGCATTGCCACGTCACGGATGTTCGATGGTAGGTGAAAACCTATAATATATTAATAGCAGCTAAATGTTTTTTTTTTATTGAATTTCTCACGACTACGTTTTTTTCATAAACATCTCCAGTACTTGTTGACGGCAATGTCCTACAAAGAACAGGACATTTGTAGTTTAGTAGTTTAAAATATGGTTGGCTGTTAATAAGCAGTATTATTTTTATAAAAAAAAACCCCTTCTATGTAGGATATTATTGATAGATGGTTTAAACTATTTTTTTTTTTATTTTTAACACTTTGTACAAATTGTGTATAGGTATCACTTCATACAGCTAAAGATATGCATCACGCAACGATGCTACATCTACCTGTCGGAAGCAACCTTTACCTTAATTTTACCGTGTTTATGTTCAGTATTTACTAAAGCTGAATAATTTATAATGCCTCATTTGCTCGGTGCATTGTCTAAGTTCGTATGCAACCATTCGCATTTTGCTAAAACGAGTGGCGCCACGAAGTCTCCGTCTAATAGAAAATTGCATTTTCACGATCTCGTTCAATACATTTTTTATTATCTAGAGAAATTGGGAGAAGAAAATATTATGTTGAATTTTGAATTTTAGAGCTCGGTTCAATGCCACTATTTTTTATCGAATTCAATTATCCACATGCATTATAATTTACTATTTTTATGATGGAAAATATTATTTGATAAATATATTTGTATGTGAATTTAAGTTAATATGGTTTAGGAAAAGTTGCAGGAAATTACTGAAAGAATGCTGCACGTATCTTTGATTAGATTCGGAGAATGTATATGTTCAGCAGTGAAATAACATATAAGGCAAGTAAAAAATGTTTAATTACCCTTTATTAAAGAATATTTTCGAAATATCAATCAAAAACTCATAATCTACAAACCACATTAATTTATATAATAAAAAAATCTTAGCAGTATTTCTGTGTACTAAAAATTACCATAGTTAAAATCTCAAACTTACTAAATATCGTAAAGTTACTTTCCACTCAATATTGTTACCATATGCACCTAATAAACTTCACATGAACAATAGCTCCAAGTCTTAGTTGGGACTTACCGAGTTGCTCCATAAGTTCGGCCTCATGTATGACGAGGAATATGTCCTTGTCGAAGTTGGGCTCGAATTCCAGGGAGTACTCTTGCATCAGTTTGTGGACTGTCAAGTCTCGCCATGTCACGTCGGTCTGATGAATACGTATTTCAATGAAGTTTGGGCATAGATTTCATATTTGTTGAGGTTTTATGAATCGATTATTGATATTTATCGATATTGTGCAAATAAAATTATGATTATTAAAGAACCGCTTGTATTCCAAAATAAGTTGTTTTTCAAAAACATTTATTAATTAAAAAATGTTTTCTTCCTTTTATGAAAATCGGGCAAGATTGAAATAAAAATTGTGATATTAGTGATTGGTGTAAGCAACAAAACGGTTAGCATTGTTAGACAAGTCTGATCGATACAGTTGGGTTCTTGTTTCAGGATTCAGACAAAATAACAAATTCTTGACTTTTAAATCAATAGCTGCCTACAAATAAGCATCTACAAAGTTGGTGCAGATGTAATTAACAATTTTTTAGAAAAGTAATCGATTCATTTTTACTCTTATAAGAACTGTACAATAGGAAAATTATTGTCTCACCAATCCCTCCTTTGCCAGCAGCGACACTGAGCTGGGAGATCTCACGTTTTCATAGTGTTGTCCGGGGATGCGCATCAACATTACTATAAAAGACACAAACATTTAACGGACCTCATAGTTGTATCGGCTGAAGCGAAAGGGACGCTCCAATCAGATGGCAGTGGATCTATTGCTTGCATCAATTGTAATAAATTACCATTTCAGTGCAACGGAATTAAATAGGAAGTGTCTGGTCTGTTGCTTGACGCCTTCAGGAGTATAAGCATGTGCTTGTGTATGTATGCTTATTGTAACAGTTCACATATATGCATATCATCACGGCTATATCCCATAGGGGTATACAGAGACTATGAATCGCCAATTTGCTCAATTCTAACATATTACTTTCGCTTAATTTACTTTCATAAACCTCTTCATGCATTCTCATCGGTTTAGGGTACTTTAGATCTTGTGTGTCACCGATTTAGCTGGTGTACGATCGGTGAGGTCGACCTATCATTTATTATAAATAAAATCTATTTGAGTTAGCTTACGCCAATCGGATTACTAAATAACACAATAATCGGAGCGGTGACCGCACAACAATAAATATTTGATTTAATAATCCCTTTAAAACGTACAATGATGGATGACTCACATCGTGTGTCAAAAATCATTCATGCGGATGAACTCATCAAAATTCACAATACAATATAACCAGGACAGTTTGATAGTAGCAAAAATTTGTATTAGTTTAATTAATAAAATAAAAACATTAGTATGATTATTAAAAAGGCGGTGGCGGTGGCGGTGGCGTAGTTTTATTACGGTACGGTTACAAAGCTGAGGTCTCGGGTTTAGTCCGGAGTCAGGAATTTGTGTCCGATATGGCGATAGGCTTGCCCCCTATCACATTGTGGGGCGGAACATATTCGTACAAGGCGAAACGTGGGTATCCTGGTGGCACCTCTGCCTACCCCTTCGGGGATAAAGGCGTGAGTTTATCTATGTATGATTATTAAAAAGTGACTTGTGTTCCTCTTTTGAGCAGTTTGACAATCATTACTAGGTTTCGTTAATAGGATAGGTTTTCGTTAATTCCTATACATCCTACTGCTGCATACGATCCCCAATTTATATCAATAGGCGATAAGTTATAATCTACCACTTTAGCGTAGCACGGATTAAGGAACCTTAAGATTAACTGAGATTTTTTGGTGGAGAACTGTTAGGTACGCAGATTTTTCAGTGTTTTCTTCTACCGTGAATTGTAGTATATGATACAGCAATACTTAAGTAGGGCAAAGATTTCATTGGCTTAATAATGCTATAATTTTTATTTTCTAGTTTATTGAAGATAAACATACCAAGTCCTAAAATATTACATTACAGTCGCATAAAATATCAATCACAGAGAAGCATTATTATATTCGCGTCAATAATAATACGTCTGCTATAAATTCGTATTATCCCGTTTAAATGGAGGCTCTAATGCGTATAACATTTCCATCAATCTGCGCCAGACATTTATATTTCCTGCAAATAGTTGAGCCAAAATAAATGATGCTGTGATATTTATTGGAGGATGTGTTTACGTTTAGAGAACGTTTCTTGGATGTTATTTGGTTGTTTTGTTCCATCCATCCATCAGCCAAAAGACGTCCACTGCTGAACATAGGCCTCTCCCAATGATTTCCACAGTGACCTGTTGGAGGCAGCCTGCATCCAGCGACGTCCCGCCACCTATTTAAAAGTATTTATAGTGATATTAGCTGCTGAATATTTGGTAGAAGTTAGAATTTAATTCCTTCTAAGGGCCATTCTCAATAGTGAGAGCAGTTTTCTTATTCATACAATTATCCCTGAGAAATTAGCCCTCTTACGGCGTTTTTAGACCTACACGACCTAAGGACTTACAAGAGAAGACTTAACTTTCAACGCGGCAACGCTTTCACGTCATCTTTAACGTTTGGGTATTCCTGGTCGGTCATGATCGTTTACCAACAGATTTTTGTATGTTTGCCTCTTATTCCAATACAAAATCTAATTCACAAGAGGTCTCTGTTATACCCCTTATAATATTTTTTTTGAGCCCTTTTTACTCTTACTCCTACTCGTAGATACACAACTGGTTGACAGTGGTCAAATCATTGACACTATTTTCTTTCCATACCACAGTGGTACCCAACGTCCTAACATTTTTTATTTTTTATATTATAGAGGGCAAACGAGCATACGATTCACCTGATGGTAAGTCGACGATCACCACCGTCGTTGTACATCTGCAACACCATAGGAAAGAAAAACAACAACAAAGTTAATACTTTATTTAACTTACAAGCCTTGTCCCTGCGTCGTTTGTCCGCGATCTCCTTGTTGACGATGTCCGCCGGCTTGAGCGAGGTGGTGGAAGCCTTCTTCTTGGCCACGTGGGCGCGACCCGCAGCAGTCAGTTGCATACCACGGCCGGTAGATGGGGGTGGTTCTATTGAAAAATCAGTAAGGATTTCAGGAACAACAGTATGTTTTAGATGTAACACTTTACCGTACACCTTTTGATGTCACTACATAAAAAGGTGTTCGGACACCCACAAGGTGGTCGGACGACCTGGTTGAGGTTGCAGGAAGTCGCTGGACGCAGGCTGCTTCCAACAGGTCGATGTGGTCCTTAGGGGAGGCCTGTGTTCAGCAGTGGACTTCCTGTGGCTGGAGAAAGAAAGAAAGAAAGAAAGAAAGAGAGAGATAGAGAGGGAGAGAGAGACATCAAAATGTTTGTTTCCTATTTACTGCAAGACAGCGATATCGCTGTTAAGTGATCGTTTTCATAGTGTATTCAGATAGAACTTACTCCACATAGCCTATCAACTAGCGTTATGAAGGTTGTGAATAGAGCGTTTGAGACCAACGATCTAACTGCGGCGGCAAACAGTTTCCAACTCAGATATTGCTACTTTGTGTTACCTGTGTGGCTTAAATAAGTCAAGTTGTTGCTTATTCAGTTTCGTGTAAACTAAATCTAGATTCAATGTGTGATGTTTACACTCTTGATGTTAATTTGTGTTTTAAAATCATAACATTTTTATATTCAGCTTTCGGTGCCACAATATCTGTATTATCAAACGAACTAACAAAATCTATACTTACCATCTTCGTCCAATGAATTTGCTTGTAAAAAGAAAATACAACTTATTTAAATTCCTAAATATTTTCTGTTTGCCATTTTTAAGGATTACATTATATTCTATCTGGACTACGTTCCACTTAATATCAAGTGGCATTGCAGCCATTTGGTCAAGACATTATAAAAACAATTTGAATTAATGTAATAGAACTTTCATGTTTGCAGGTCTCCCATGACGTTTTTTTACTTCACAATTATTGGAAACAAGAAACTGCAATTACACATAAATCAAAAAAAGAAATACATAATTATAAATCCTCTTACCATCCTCCTTCTTAAAGACCACTCTCAGCACGTTCTTCTTCATCATATTGTCACAGAACCTCGAGGCGCCCTTCACCCACTCCTTGAACTTAGCGTCTTCGTACTCTCTGATAAGCTTGGACAGCGCTTGGTACTGGACAAATGCTTCTTTCTTCTGCTCGCAGTCGTCTAATTCTGGCACCTGGTTTTTATAAATAAATACAACCAACAGCGATATTATATACATTGTCCTGGCTTCACATTACAATACAAGTCTTATGTCCTGGGTATCAGAAGCTCCAAGATACTTCTTAAAAATATGAAAGTATATTTCAAAATACTTAGTTGGGCATAACATAAAGTACGATTGTAATAAAAATGGAGATGTACCAAATTTGAATAGAGAAAATAATACAATCAAAGATGGAGAGATATGTCCCGAGATTCAGTAGTTAGCGTCAGAAAGGGCACTAAAAATTAAGTAAAGTAAACTAGTTTTATAATAGTGATTGGTGTAATATTTATAGCGATAAATGCAATAACCTATGCATAATATATATTCTATGAATATTTATAGCTTTTTACTATTAATTTTATTTTTACTATTTTCATTTAGTTTATGCGCCTACTTCAATTTCTCTGCACGACCCTATGGTTGACTGAGAGAGAATGCATCAGGCATTAAGTCCGCCGTTATACATTGTATAAAAAGCATAAATAAATAAATAAGTAAATGCCGATACTCAAACTTAACATGTTGTATCATTACAAACCTTTTGGAACTTAATGATGGGCTGTTTCATCTTGTTGAAGAGCGCCCGCGCCCAGTAGATGGCGCCGGCTGCGGGCGGGTGGTTCCGCAGCAGTGGCGGGTTTTTGCGGAAACGCTATTTAACAATAAATAAATAATTTATTTATTTATTTATTTATCTAGCCTCCACGCACATACCGGACTTCTTAGTAAAACTATTTAAATATTTAAAAGTAGTTGTACTCACGGTAAATTTATCTTCAAGAGCAGTGATCTCCTTTATGAACTGGCGCATAACCAGGTCGAACTTGGTCGCCAACTGTCGCCGGATCGATTCCCGAGTGTCAAACTCCAAAAACTTCAGTAGAACCGTTAGTGCCTCTTCTGATGACCTGTTTTATGTAGTACTATTATGTAGTTATTATCAAAATAATATCATAAACACGCTGATATACTACGAAAAGATGAGTTACCTTAGATTTCCGAAACTCTGATTAATATAATTCTTTGCTTCCTCCTCCAAATACTTGACTTCCCTCCAAAAATCGCCCATAATGACATCCCAGTTCTCTTTATTATCGAACACAAACACGCTAAAGTCGATTGTTCTTATCGGATACACGAGATTTTTCACTCGCTTGCGAACATCGTCTATTTGTGTCGGGTCGCTGATAATGGATTTTAATTCTAGACCGAAGATACGTTCAAAATCTATCAGGACCTGTCGAAGAGTTTATAATAACAAAAATAAGAGAACTATTCGAGCATTAGATTTATATTGCGTTAGCAATAGCTTTAGCTTTAACTAAAACATCTCTTGTTCATTTAGGTGTGTTCACCTAGATGCACCTAAATTGGATCAAATGTAATTAGACTTCTCTGAATTTACCATAACATGCACTACCATGTAATCGGTTGTTTGTAGCATAATCAAAAAGAGTAGTGACAGTAGCTGAAGCAACAAACCTGAACAACATCACCCAAGTCCCTAGCCACGGTGCCAATATAATCAGTGGTAGTAAACAGTAGAGGCTGGTCGAACTCCCAGCGCGCGCCCTTGCCGCTGAGCTCTATGTTGCGTCTGGTCTCCTTGTACAGGATGTGCCACATCTCCATGATCTTCTGACCGGCTCGTGCTAGTGCTAGTACTTCTTCGTTAGGTTTGCTTTTAGATAATAGTAGATATTCATATTTTAACATTATTTATTATTTTAATCGAAGCCTTCATGAGTGTCTTTAAAGATGAAATGTATTCTGAGAGCCATGAAAATTATATCGAGGAACGCTAATTGTTTAATCTCAAATCTATCTCAGTATACGACTTGAATAGTGGCCGCGAAATTTTGAAGATACAGTACACATATATTTATAATATATTATACAGTACACATATATTTATAATATATTATGACTACAAAATTTACAATTAGAAAAGCATAATATAACAAAACCAGGAAAAACTGAATCAATTATTGACGTGTCAATATTACTTACTCAAATAATGTGTGAACGTTGAGGAATCGTTCAAGTTTGTCAGAGAGTGCCCATGATATCCTCGATAGGAGGGGTACCATAGTTTCATCAGTCCTGTAGCCTTTCGACAATACCCACATCATGTAAATACTTTCCACTAGCTCCGGCAACATTTCAATAACTTGAGGTAGAGGTGAATCGTCTTCTATCACCTGAATTGTGATTTAATTCTTAAATTTTGTCTTAATGATGTTATTTGTGCTTGATTAAAAATATTGCAAGTCCATTGCCAAGTATAAGAACTACCACAGTAATATCGTTAACATTTTCAACGTAGGATTTTTTACATCTACTCCGCACAAGAGATCTCATTAAGACTTCCACTTTGCATTAAACCCAGTATAATATTACTGCTTGCCAATAATTCAATGTCTGGCCGCATTCGACGTACTCCGGGTTTCTACGTGACCGTACTACTTACGCCGTTTTATTAGCTCTGACCTTTAATTTATGCGATATAGAATTCAGAGTGAAGCACCATTTTGAGATGAATGGAGAACAGTCTCAATGCTAATAGGTAGCAGAGCATAATCTTCTAATCTTTGAAACAAAATGAATTACTGTAATATGGAATTGTATTTGGGTATTTGTGATTTTTTAAATTTCGGAAATCTATTTGCTTAGAGACTGAATTATACAAGGTCAAGCTAGATTTTGATAACAAAACCAGTTCCTAATGTTTTAACCCTGGATCAACTCAATGCTTCTTAATTAAGCGTAAAAGCTAATTTCCGTTGAGTGTTTGTATACTACATTACTTAAATTTATCAAAATTCACGTTATAAAAATGTTCAATGCTGTTTGTTTTTCTACTAAATGAAACCCTTCGATCAAATATATACTAGATACAGGGTCAGGAACAAAATCACATGCCAAAAGTGGCCGAGATTTAAACATGAATTGTGTTTCGAACTATGAGATGTAGAAAAAAGTATTTTAATATGTACAACTTTAGGTAACAATAAACTTTAATAATTTGCTATAAGATTTATTTTGACTTACAATATACATGCATTTATGATTATTTTGACAATTTTGAAAGGCGCATTGCGGCATGTTTACGCGTTGCCGTTGGTGATGACTGAAGCATACTAAATTGAAATAGAGCCACACTTGACTTTGTGGCTCTATTTTTCGGGCCGTTTTTGAAGTGCTCACCCGACATCTAGTATATATTTGATCGAAGATGAAACCGAATAAACTTTATCAGAACTTTCTGTTCCGTATATATTCCTTTAATCAACTTACCGTAAAGAAACGCATCAAAGTAGACAGGAATTTCAGATTATCACCAGCCAAGTTGTATTGGTCTAGAAGTCTTTCCTTGTAGTTCTTAAAGCCCTGCAACAAATATTTCCTATAGACTTCTGTAAATTATTTTTTCCATGCATGTATTTAACTACTAATTAACCTCAAAATAAGTAGATCCAGCCCTTTTCAACATCTGAAGTATTTTCACAACCATCGGCTGTTTCAACTGTTCCACTAGCAGAGATATTTCGGCGTCTCTTTCACGCCAGTACTTGTATTCAGCTACGGGACCTTTTCCTTCACGAGTCTGGAAAAAGAAAACAACGGTTACAATAACAGTAAAAGAGTAATAAGTATTCCTTCAAGAAATTAGAATTCGCTTAACGGTTGGATTTGAGAACGGTCCTACAAGCTCTATAAAAGTGAAAATGTATTCAACGATACAGAGATTAAAAGCTACTATAATATTGTTACTTGCATAGTATTATTGATATGCATTGACTAATTATTTACGTTTCAAATGGTCTAGTTATTTTACAATTACTAAAACGACTAGATTTAAAAATCCACCTAATACCTTCCCCAAACAATTAGCAATAGTAGTATCAATATGAGTCTCCCACATCATAACAGCTTCTTCCAGTTGCGAGATCAGGACGGGGCTTAATACTTCCACCCGGCCGTGGTGCTCCTCCGACAACGTCGGGATGGTCGGCATCGGGAACTGGATCTCGCCTTCTATGTGCTCTATGGTCCTGGATGTGAAGCAAAATGTTGTCGTTACCTTTATTTACGCCAAGATTATACTACGTTGGTCCCCCGTATAACGATCCATCTAACTAGGAGCTGTCACTTTGGTTATGTGTGCCACCAAGAAGCTGTATGGAATTTCACATTGAGGGAAATTTTAGTAGCCAGTGATTACTAAGCATTAAAAGACTTAGAGCTTAATGTCTTCAGGTGACAACCGCAGTGCAGTACAGTTCAGTATTATGCAGTGTTTATTGATAAAAGTCATGAGTGGTGCTGCTCCTGTTAGTCGATATGACGCTTACCATAAGGCAAGCGAACTGCTGCTGTGGTCATTCTAGCTATTTAAAAAAAAAAAACTGCTAAATGTTTGCCCTCATAAATGTTCACTTTGACCAAACAGATTCAAAATCTAGAATGTTCTAACGACTCGATATAATTTGTAATAAACAGAATGAAAACCACAGCATAAGTCAAAACAAAAGTAAAAAAAATAAACGAAGCCAGAAAAAATTACGTCGCTGAAACAACTTGTGAACTTTGAAACTTTTAATTATTACATTAATAAAATAAAAATGCCGTGTCACTATCCATCTGCGACGGAAATTTCTATAATAAAGTTCAACCATGTTTTAATTAAGAACTGTTGTACCAATTAAAAAAAAACTTTACACTCGCATACTATCAAATGATAGTCTGCACTTCCAAATGAAAAGTATATTATTCGCTTTTGAAAAATAGAAACAAAACAACAGAAATGAAAATAGCAGTTATATGTCGACTCGCTGTCTTCGGCGACTCGAGCCGGCTTTACCCGAACGAAATTTACATAGCCGAGCGTGACGTTTCAGTTTCATTTAATTTAGTGCTCAGTGCTAATAAAGAAGTTTTTATTAATATTATAGGGGGCAAACGAGCATACGCTTCACCTGATGGTAAATGATCACCGTCACCTATGAACATCTCCAACACCATAGAGCATAGAGATGGCTTGTCACTTTAAAAAGGTGAAATACAGTCATGCGCATCCAGGATAATAAGAATACTAACCAGTCAACAATACCCACGAGGTCCTTTATGTCTGTAATGACTTCTTCAGCGGTTGTCTTCTGGCGATCTAGCATCGGCATGTCATCAGATGTTGCCGATAAAGCTTGGTCCTTGGGAGCGATAGATTAACACCTTGAGAATTTTGTATGTTGATGGACTACATTTTATAAACTTATCATATAAACTATTAAGGGTATTGTAAAGGCGCAACTATGGTCTATATTTCGAGAGAATTCCTTCCTATATAGTGATTTTTCGTGTCCAAGGTCTTAAGCAATTCCTTGGTCTCAAAACTTAACTCATATATTTTAGTGAAGCAACCGAAACACCTGAGAGTTTCACGCAAAGAACATAAAAGGAATATGTAATTCTGTGTTTGTAATCTACCAAACTGCACTAGGTCAGCGGAGTAGTCTAACGTGTATTCCCACTTCAAACGTATAAGATTCCTACGTCTAGTGGTGGGATATTAAAAAGCTGTTGATATTGTTGTTATTAAAATTTGTATTTACCAGATCCGCAGTAGACGTCGGTCGTCTAACTTGCGCTCGTGTAATGGACACCACAGAGCCGGAACGCATGTTTTTAATCCTGTGCATTCAAATTTGACTCATGAACTCCAAAATAGTCAAAAACTAAAGTGCGCTGAATGTTATTCAAAATGATGTTTACCTCCGCTCAGCATTTTCCCCTCTCGCGATGTTGGACATTCTGCGATAGTCGGACGGTCTCAAATAATTCACCTACGAAATAATATTATTCACGACGTTCATTATTTTTGTACCGTAAAAATATCTTTCTGAGTTTTTTGAATTGCTTCTTTATAATAATATTCTAAGTACTGCCAAATATTGAATTAAAAGGTTGGATTACGAAAAGACAACACGACAATAATTATTTCGGATTGTAAAATATAGCTTATGAGATTTGGCATTTGATTCTGATCTTGAAGCATTAACAATGAAACCTTTTAGACATAAGGCTTTCTTGTACTCGCTAAAGCGCGCGTGGTGATAAATGTTGTGAAGTGCAAATAGAATGATGTGACTTTCTTCATTCGATAAATTTATGACAGGTAGTTGGGTACTCAACTCGGATTGCATCGCACTTGCCATCACATCGTAGTTATTTCATAATGCCAGCATAAAAACAAACACATAAAATGTCTATAATCTATCCAAAATACCTGTGATGCGGTCTCGTCCATATTGTGATGTTGACCAGCGTATGAGATCTGTCGTGAGAGCATTGCGTGGCTTGATTCGATCGTCATCACCGTGATCTCACGGAACTGTCTCTCAAACAATGGTATGTATGCCTGAAAGGAAGTTCGCAATAAAGGAAACCGTTTTACTGGTGGTAGGTCTTTCAAATGTAAGAGGCCGCCTGGATAGGTTCGTATCGCTTACCATCAGGCGAATGACATGTTTGTATCGGTATTCACCGAAATTAAAAAAAAACTTAGTTTAAGCAAGAAAATATCTTTTAAAAGAAAATTAATTTCACTATTTTGATTTAGGTTTTAGGTCCCGTTGATAGATATTTTACTTATAACAATAAAATGGTATATTGTATAATATTTAATTTACCTCTTTAAGCTGTTGCCCCAAACTCATCAGCACCTTTCCGCTAGTAATTCCTGTGAGCACATGATCAGGCATCCTCAGTTTCGTCAGCAAGGGGTTCTCAGCCAACGGTATCCCGTTCTGGTTCTGCCTTATGAAGTAAATGTATCTTTGGTTCCGTTGAGTCACTTGAGGGGTAAACGCTCCGAATATCGGAATTAGCTTGGGGTATTGAATCATGCGGTTTACCGTCCTCTGTAAATGTAAGATGAATGTCTTTGGAGAATGTTTGGTGACTTTGATTAATTTTAAGAATAATTTTGCAGGTTGATTTAAACTGAGAAATTAATAGGCGTGGTGGAACTTGGGCTTTAAGTTCTGCTTTGAAAAATATTCTAACCGAAGTTGAAAAATTATACTTAGTTATGTCAAAAATAAAATGTTTCATAACAGAATTTACTTCATACTTTAAAACAGACCTCAAATTGAACCAATTTCGTTGATTTATTATGACTGCCAATATGAATTATTTTGATATATTTAATCAGGTACGATTACGCTAGCAAACAAATGTCAATCAAACTTTACCCTAATAGTGTAAAATTGCAAAGTTCCATCAACAGCGGGATCCAAATCCTGTGGCGCTGAAAAATACATACCAAAATGATTATTATTGATTTTAAAATAAGGTTTATTTTATAAAACTATTACTTACGAGGAGGAAAGGAGTACAAATCCTCGGCGACTTCAGCCGGTGCTTCTTCTTTATCAGCTACAGCTGTTTTCACTTCGTCTTCAGTACCTGTGACGGCGCCAGCTGCTGTTTCTATGTCCATACCTTGTGAAAGAGAGAGTATTATAAATTGTGGTACTAATTTATCCAAGAGTTGTCAAATTATCTCTATTGCAAACAAATGCTCCACAGTTTGATATAAGGTGTTTGGGTTTAGATTTTTTTATTATAGACAATGAATAGACGAATAAGGTAGTCGCCAATGTACAAATTGGCAGTCGCGTCTTTTCCGTTACTAATAGGCCACTACGCAATCTATAGTTTGTAGGAATCTATATTGTAAGTTCTTACTTTTGAAACTTTTCAGACTTTTAAGACTTTTGGCACTTTTAGCTTTTCTGGTATCGTCTTCGGGGGCTACTTCGGAAGTCTTCTTGCCTTTCTTAGCGCCTTTCTTCGGAGGAGGCGGAGGAGGCGGGGGCGGGGGAGGAATTATCCCTGAAAACCAAATAATATGTATTTTTTCAGTGTTATATTTGACGTCACCGGGAAATCTTATATTGGCCGTTTATTTATCTTTATATTACTTTTTCATACATACTGAACAATCATGAAGTGACCCATAATGATCAGTCTATAAATTCAATAATATTATTAATATGAACCTTGGCTATACCGTTGACCATACCTTGATGTTTTTTTTCTAAAGCTACTATTTAAGAACTTCCATCACGATACCCTGTTTATGCTATTATTTTCAGATAATATTGTCACGTCTTTAATGACCATTATCATTGTGCCGATCAACGAAAAAGACACTATCTGCCAGAAGATATGTATGGAGATATATCTAATATCTCCAAATTTATTTTTAAAAAATAACTAAAGCCATCAGCTTTACTGCAGTCACTTTGCCGTGCTAGCACAAAAAATAGCTTACATCTAAATTAAAACCGTGTCCTCACTAGTTTATTTCACGCAATTCATTTAGTAAACGACCATAAGTCTAGACGAGAGCTAATTTCTGAAACAGATGTGACTCACTCCATTCAGTGAATTCCTTGTCCTCATGAATTAACTTGTCCACAATTATCTTGGAGATGTAAAGCGTGGTCTTGTCGAGCGATTGTTCGTTCGGCTCAACCGGTGTTGTAATAAAGGAGGTGAATAGTTTGTTCGTCTCTGGGTCCTCGAACATGTTGAAGAATAATTCGTCGTCCTCCGTACCAATTATTGTGAGGATGCGGTCCTTAGAAAAAACATTATTTTGTACTTTGTATATGAAACTGTATAGACCTTAGATGAATATTTTGGCCTTCTCAATTTTAATTTCGAGAACATGATTGAGCTAAAAAATCAATAATTTTGAAACATTTGTCCAAAATATATTTTGCAATTTACACGCAGATGCGACGTAAAAGTAATTGGTAAAAGAGAAATACTTGAAAAACATTATAGTATAGCTACCCATAGTAGGAATTAAGAATAATAACATTAAAAATCGACTACCTTAAACCACATCGCTCGTGGATCAGTGTGTATGTCTATATCGGTCTCGACATCTCCAACAAAAGATGGACGCTCCGAAATCGACATTCTGTTCTCTATTCAGTTCCTGAAATTATCTCCTGCTTTAATAGTGGTGAAAAAAACCACCTGCATACCTAATGCTTTCGATAGACAACAGGCGGGATGGGACGAGCGGCGACGCGATGCAAGCGCGAAGCCAAAGGGTATTTTGGAGTTGTAATTTGTGGGCTAGTATGGAACATGTCACACAGAGACGTCGATTTCGACGTGACTCTGAGACCTGTGTGACGTGTTTCATATCAACCCATGTCATCATCAACGCCCCCTGTCTGACGAAACCATAAAAGTTCTACATAAGAATTTTAAAGGTAAGTGTGTAAAATACATACATAAACTCACGCCTTTTTCCCAGAAGGGGTAGGCAGAGGTGCTACCAGGACACCCACATTTCACCTTGTATGTTCCGTCCTATGATGTGATAGGGGGCCAGCCTATCACCATACCGGGCACAAATTCCTGACTCCGGGCTGATAATGAATGTAAAATCCAATATCACTTTGCCCGACCCGGGATTCGAACCAATGAGGCAGTTCAAGGTATGTCAAATCTTCTAACTATCTTTCGCCGATGGATGTTCTATTTGAATTGCACTCGACATCAGTTATCTTGTAGTTTTGTCGTATCGTATATAAATAAAAAAAACGGCAAAATAGTTATATGGTGTCGGATTTTTGAGAGACAGAAGTATCCCGGCCTTTAAATTGTAGTCGAAAATAAATACAATTCTTTACGACAGTTATAAATACATTTTTCATAAAATTTCTTGAAAAGTGCAATTCCAAATTGTCTGCCACTTGGCGAACAATGCAATTTTATTTGTGTTCTTCAGAAATTGCGGCGGAAGAGGCCATGCTAGACTTTGAGTGACGGGTTATATCAATAAAAGTTTTTTGTTTTTGAAGCTACTGTGTTTTCCGTTTATATTATTTTATTAAGAAATGGCACGGGTGGATACAAAAATAGTTTATGTTTGTTTTACTATGAACAAATATCTTTTGATACTTCACTAAAGTGAAACAACATAATTTATATGAAAACTCACCTATACCTAATTTCTCGAAGGCTAGAAATAACACTAGATGCAACTATGGTTCCACGTGCTTAAATCGGACTTAAGATATGACAAAAGTTTAGATAAGTCCAAATACAAAACTTACACAAAGTCCTGTCAAGTTATATAGCAATCAGTTTAAAAAAACCCCCAATAATGGTACTCGCATAATACATTCATTTACGAAAATTATTAAAATGCATGTATTAGCAGAATTTATCATATATCCATTACCATTTTAACTCATCCTGGCTTTCACTTCATCGCAAAACTATCTACTATCATAGGTCTACTGGTCTACTATAGGTATTCTTGTAGGTTTCGGGTACTAACCATTATTCAAGAGAAGTAGAAATTAGTAAACTTCACTTACCTAGTATTATTAAGTAATTCAAGACTTAAAATCCTACAAATGTTTGCCGTTTCGTGGTAACGTCAATTGATGCCGAAGCCAAACAAAACAATTTCAATAATATTCCGTTGCCATAGCGCCGGGTTTGAATTAATGAGTGCATGGATTTGGCGCGAAACGGCACGCACGAATACGTGGCATGATTTAATTTGATCCAAAGATAATTATTATGAATATGTAAAATATAAATAATTTGAAAACAAATAATTATGAAAATTGGAAGTAATATAAAACGCGGTATTATTTCACTATTCGCGCATTGAATACTTCGTATTAAGTTTTTACCAAACTTACTTAGTTATAAATGTAGTTGTCATTTAAATTACTGTTATTTTTTTAAATAATAATCTTTATTACTTTAAATAAAACATTATAATAATAATAAATCACATGAACTAATTGAACAATTAATAATTTAACCCATGTAGAGACAAAAAGAGTTTATTAATTTCATTTTTAAATTACCTGCCTATTAGGGACAAAGGAACTAAGACCATACAGTCTTGTACGCAGCCAATAATTTTGGTGAAAAGAAAACAAAATATTTATTTATTTTCATAAAAATATATTTTAAAATATACTTTAAATTTATTTATTTACATTGTCGTTTTTTTAAATCTTATTAAATTAAACTTATAAGCTAGAGGCAATTTTTATTTGGTACCGAATAATCTTACACGATTACACATAATTTACTATCTTATAAATTATTTAAAATGTAAATTCACGCGTAGGTCTTGTTTTAGGATATCCATTGCTGTTATCTTCATCAAAATCTTCAAGTCTAGAGTTTAAATTATTCTGTATAGTGTCTGGTCGAATTCCCAAGTTTCCAACTGAAGATTGTGGAGCTGAGTATGAAGACGGACCGTTGTACAATGGACTTATATTATTAGTACCATCGATTTGTTTAGCCGATACAGGCTGATTGGTAAATTCCCCATTATTTTGTCTTCGATCAATATTTTGCACATCGTTTGATTTTAATATATCTCTTGGAGCACCAAATTCATCAATACTGAAGGTATCCAATATCTGCTGCTGTTCTTTCTTGTCTTCTAATTCGTAGCTGACGGATGGTATAAACTGGAAAGTTAATGAGTCAGGGAATTTACTTTGTGGAACACTTGGCGATTGATTAACACTATTGGAAGTAATTTCATTATTTCTAATGTTTTCACTTGCTCGTTTTTCGTTTAAGTTAGTGGTAAAGAAGTATGATTGATCCTTTTCGTATGTCACTAGTTTATTGTCCTCTGAAGGATGGGGTATTGTTCCAACAATTCGGTCCTGCACCTGCGCTGATATTCCATTATTGCTGTTCAGTAAATTGGTAATGCTGTCTTGGCTGAACGGTCTTGGTTGTTGGGGCTGTTCCGATTGTGTTTCGGCCGAATTGAACGACAAAGTTTGCGATGGAACTATCTGGACCGTTGTTGGCGATTGATTTCCAAGTTCTCCTGAGTTTCTGTTTATATTCCCAAGTTGTAATGTGTTCGACGGCTGTAAATTTTGTGGTGTAATGTTGTTAGACTGGACGAGATTTGCGAAAGGTCTGTTGTATATCTGATTAGTGACTTCAGGTACAGGGAACTGGTAAAGCTGCCCACTGTAAATCTGTTTGCCATTAGCCAGTAGATTTGCAGTTAAAGTGTTCGTATTTGGTTGGAATTGTGATGAATAGTAGTTTCTTTGAAGTTGCTGCAAATTACTTAGTTGTGTCGGTGTTTGTGAGACTTGGTTGATTTGGTTGTTCGAGTATATGGAATTGCTTCTTAATTGATTTTCTTGTATTAAATTAGCAAGCGGCGATGTAATTGCATTTGGATTTTGATTTAAGTTGTTGTTTGAAAACTGCGATGTTGTCAGTTGGGACACTTTGTTCGTAATTTGTGTGAGGTCTTCGTTGTTTGCGTATTGAGAATTTGGTGTTGCAGGGGTAGAAGATAGTACTTCTCGTCGGGCATAATTACCGTACTCTTTCGCTGCATTGATGGAGTCAGCAAGCAGCGAGAATACTAATGCCTGTGAATTAGAAATGTCGGAATTTTTATTCCCTACTAATTTTCCTATTGGTATGAAACTTGGGCTGGTTGTTGCCAAATTATTGCTTAAAACTAAATAATTACTGCTTCCCGTGTTAAGTATTTCCAACTTATCAAAATCACTTTCATTGCTACTTCTAAATAAATATGACGCTAGTTTTTCAGGAATGGTAATTCTTAGAGTTACTGTTCTTTCAATAGTGTTAGCTGGAGGTAAGAGAGATTCTTTGAAATAAGGTAAATTAGATATGCTATTTGAGTTTACCTCACTGTAACTCACATTGGGAGGTTCTAATTTTGTAGATGGATAGGAGGTAAATCGTAAACTTTGCGTAGCTGTTGGCGACTTGGATGTTAAACTTTCACCACTATCAGTAACTGCTGCTGTCGGCAAGAAATTATCTTCAGGATAATCAATAGCTTTAACAGCTGATCTATAATTACCAAACTGTGGAGGAGAAGCTGTCTTCAGTACACTATTTGTATCTTTTACTATATCGTTAACTGTTACGTCCAGCTTTTCTTTAGTTAGTATATCAGTAAAACTTAAATTACGGTCAACATTAGTAGGTCTAGTTGGTGGAACTGTAGGATTACTTGGACGTGTAGGCACAGGTGACGGAGTTGTTGATGTAGCCGTTAATCTTGCGCTACCAGGAAAGACAGGTGGCTGTATAATAGGAGATAAATATTGTCGAGATGGTGTAGGATTTTCTGGTGGTAAATATAGTCGCCCGGTTGGTTGGCGTGTTGAAGGAATTAAATACAATCTAGAAGCTTCAGTGGGTGGCGCTAGGGTCGAACCTTCATCTAACCGGCCTGATAAAGTGGGTTGTATTCTTGATCTAGTAGGAGGAGTTGGGGAGACATCTAATTCAGTAACTTCACTTGCAGTTATAGTCTGTACTGTAGGGAACGTTGGATTATTATAAACGTAACTAGTTGTATTCTGGAACTCAGAAATTTCTATTTCTGACGGCGATTGTGTGCTAGGAGAATTATAAACGTACGGAGTTGTATCATCAATCAAGTTGCTGTTTGGAGTTTGTGTAGGTTTGACATACGTATATGGGGTAGGACTAGCTACTAGTTTTGCAGATTTAGTTGGTTTTACTAGCCAAGTTTTAATGGTTATTCTAGGTTTAGCGTTGTTATGTTTAGGCTCTTGTGTTAACCTGCTAAATGGAACAGTTTTTGTGACAATTGTTGATGGAACTGCGTTTAAGTTACTCACCACATCCTGTTTTACGTCTTTATGTGCTTCTTCTGCCAATTCGAGGGTTTGTTTTGATGATGTCGTATTTTTGACCATCTGGTTAAACTTGTTTTGTGTATTATTGAATTGTTGTCTTTGGAGGGGTACAGCTGGTGCCTGTTTTGCATTATTTGTGTATGATGTTATTCTGTTGTCTGTTTGTAGATCACGCTGTCTATTTAATTGTCTTCTTTGAAAATTTTGTGCGTTGACTGTCTGAGTATTGCCCGCATTAAACTGCTGTCTTTGGGTGTATTGGGCATTCCTCAAATTTTTGCTTTGTAAAGGTCGTTGCAACTGTGTACCACTGAAACTGTTTGTATAACCTGGGTTTTGGTATTGTGCAAACTGTCCTGCATGACCGTTTGAAATAATGGCGGCTGTCGGTGTGATTTGTGTACTTTGCAATTTGTTACTTTGATTGTACTGAATTTGTCTTTGAAAAAACTCGGTATTCCTGTATGTTGTAGGTCTGATTGTTGTGAAAGCTGTGGATGCATATCTTGGTTCAACGGTTGTACCAGAAAATGTATATTCATTGTTATATACATTTTGAAGTAAATTTTGCTTGGGAACATATACATTATTAGGAACCCTTTCAGGCCCTGCCAGCAAGGCTTCATTAGGGAATAATTGCCCTGCTGGAGGCTTGTAATCTTGCATCACAATCACATTAGCCTTCATAGCAGATTTATCATAAGGATT
This sequence comes from Deilephila elpenor, assembly GCA_949752805.1. Taxonomy (NCBI): domain Eukaryota; kingdom Metazoa; phylum Arthropoda; class Insecta; order Lepidoptera; family Sphingidae; genus Deilephila; species Deilephila elpenor. The sequence goes on from OX457112.1 coordinate 9,005,659, forward strand.
TCGCATTGGGTGTGTTAACATTTTCTTAATATCCTTCATAAGCTGTGGGCCGAGTCGGAGATTTTCAAACTGGTCATTATTGAACGAAAACATTTTCTCGGTATTGTCGCAGTTAACGTTCATCCACCAATCACATACAAATACTGCTTGGTTAAACAAAGTTCCATTTGGACAAAGGAATGATTGAAAACCATATGTAGCTCCAACGGTGCACACTCGAAATACTTGGCAGTTTGTTTCTACGTCCGCGTAGTATCCTGAAACACATTACAGATAGTTGTTTAGAAAATCATTGTACTCAGAGATTTTATACACGCCTGAGATTGATAGTATGCATAAGGATTTTTAGGTAGGCACGCTGTCTTAATATGAATAAGTAAATTAAAGTACAAAGGTATGTAGAAGAAGCAAAACAATGTATTGTTGTTACTGACGGTGATCATACTGCTTATGTATGTCTAAAATGAGTTGTACTAACCTGGTTCTCTTCCTGCACAGGAAAAAGAAGTTCGTGGTATTTTTCCAAGGGTGGGGTAGTCGTTGCCAGGACTTCCAGGAACCGCCAGTCGTATATCCCATCCATGCCCGTTGTGGTCTAGCTGCTGTGGCCTTCTACCATTCTGAGCTGCCGCCCAAGATGTGAGGCACACTGTAAAATAATAAATATTATTTTAAACAGAAATAAAATAAATTCTCATCGTCTTAAATGTAGAAGTTGGTCATAATAATAAAAATCAACGTAGGAATCTTTAACTCGATTTTTTGTTTAACATCTTATTCCCAATGAGAGCCTGATATAAAACAGTGATTGCGAGGTTCGTTTTGGTTTAAGGTAAAACTATTTTAAAATTATAATCTCTATTGCCGACAGCTAGCAAAGAGAATATAAAACACTACGTTAACAGCTAGAAGAAAAATACTTCTGTTTTTCGGAAATTCTGTAAATTAATTCTAATAAATTTATTTTTTTATTTCTTATCTGTCTTTTATAATGCCCAAGGATTTTGAAAGATAGAGATTAAGATTTATTACCAATGCAAAACAGTGTTAATTCAATGCAGCTTGAATCGACTATACCTACTACGCTGAATAAATTAAGAATATTCCCGACAAAGGAGATTTATATCGTTGAGTTGGAAGCTACGGAATCAATCATGCTGATAGCAACACCATATAAACAAATCATCCAATCAGGTTTTATTATTTCGATTGCCATCACTCGAGGGCGCATCAGAATAGATTCCAGATTGAATTGGAATAGTGTGAGCAATGAAACGATATGTTCTAGTGTTAAGTTTTATCGGAATCAGTTTCTCTTCAATCCAATTTATTTAAGTACCTACAGCTTATTTGAGTAAAAAGTAAATTGGTATAGAATTTGTTTTTCTGATTTTTTTTAATTCTATCTACTTGTCACACCTTTTCTATACGGCATAAGCCTCATCTATGAGTGAAAGAATTTAAGCCTTCTATATAACTATATATCTTTCTCTTCAGTCACAGGAAGTCCACTTCTGAACATAGGCCTCCACCAAGGATATCCACATCGAGGTATAAAAATGGCTTCAAAATGTTTTCCTTTACCATAAAATTTAATAGTATAGTACAATTATCCACAAACACATACGTAGCTTCCAATAGCCAGAAGTGGATACACTTGGCCCAGGCTGGGACTTTTGTCTTAGCAAATCGATTTACTAGCAAGTCACCTTCATCATCATTATCTTTGGACACCCGATGATGATTAACCCCAACTACACCTTTTTATTTCAATTAATTTATTGCTCTAATGGCTTTCAAATACAAAACCATTGTATACGGTGCGTAGAGGAATTTCTATTGTCACATATTTCACATGCACAATGTTATTAAGAATTATAATTTGAAAGGTAACCTAGACCTGCTTGTAATGTAGCTAGTGGTAAGATAAACATTCGTATCCGCTCCGCCCCCGGTATCCGCCGGTGGTACATCCACCACAATCACACACGCCAGTGCTACCCCGACTCGGTTTGGGCTTGTGTATATCCGGTGTTGAGCAGGATGGCATAATTGAGTTAAGCGGCAAAGTATTATGGCCGCCACAAACGTAACGATATAACTGTGCAAGTCTGAGTTTGCACCAGTATGCTGGAACGTGTGTGGGCTAATAACTACGCAAACTTTGTTCCAATTTTCGATTTGAGACTGGTGCAACTATTATTTGCGCAAACGCACTTGAACGTGTGTGGCGGCAATTAAAGCGCCGACAGATGAGAGGTAACAATAACTTATTTGAATTACACTGCACTTACAATTAGATGTAGGTACCTACTGAGATGTTAGTTACTCTGTCGTGCCGGCATTAAAAAGAATCAACTATCGAAGCTGTCAACGCTCTTAATAAAATTATTAATTACTGATTTTCCGAAGTGGTATTACGGTATTATTTTATCCAGCAAGCATGTTACTTAAGCCTTTATTAAATTAATATTCTCATAGTGTTCTATTTCAAATGGTACACATTTTTACAATAGTGTCGCAAACATTAAATACTATGGAGACAGTTCTCATAGATTTTTTGTTTTGTCAATAATAAGGCTTGTAAGAAGCGGATCAATGCGTTGACGGGCGCCCTGTCACACGGTTGGTTACTAACACATATATCACCATAAAGGACGTTTGATACGCCAAACGTGACGTGGGCTAGATTTCCTAGAATAGTACGTGAATTAACGATAGCCTTTAGATAGATCTAAGTATAAATTTGAAGGCCGCATCAAGCCCAGGGCACTTTTGGGACGACAACAATGCTTACACATTGCTACTTAGCGACAAAAGTAAACAAAAACGGTTGTACCTAGCCAGACGGCCCTTTACATACCTACCATATCCAATAGCAATATTTAAAATAAATAAATACACCCAACAGTCACACACATAGTCCCGACCCCACATTAAGATCAATTAAGTCTTGTGTCGTGGGTATCAGAAACGCTGAGAGACTTTTCGGTTTCACAAACACCCAGACCCAAGATAAATAATTTTGGGCCTCACAAACATTTGTCTCAGTGCGAGGATCGAACTCTCCACCTCTCGTTTCACAGCCGGCGTCTAACCAACTGCGCCACTTAGGCTGTCGAGGCATATTATGGAAGTATAGTGGTGTAAGGCGTTCCCGTTTGCAGCACATTATAGCACTAGCTACTAGGCTACGAGGTGTTACGACATTTAACATCTTATGTCTCAAGGTGACGAGCGCAGTGCAGTGCCGAGTGGTGCTTAATAGTAATAAGCTACGAGTGGTATTGCTCCTAAGTCTTGGGTATAAGCAGACGCGCCGCATACCATAAGGTTACATACTCATTTTCGCCAATAGAAAACACATTTCAGATAAAAGTAGAAAGGTTTATTTAAAACCTGGACCGCACAAAGTCAAAGGACCAGTGCTTGAGTACGGATAAGATGACGTCAAGACGAGTGGTTGAGTCGCCACTCCATCTCAAGTACGCCATTAGAAAGGCCTTTGACTACCAATGGAGTGCAATAGATCGGTAATTGTGATGTTGGAAGATATGATCAATAAAAATTGATTCCATGCTATATTTCAGGAAATATGTCACAGTATGATTACGATTTTAATTAACATACATAAACTCACGCCTTTTTCCCAGATCAGGTAGGCAGAAGTGCAACCAGGACATCTAGGTTTTGCCTTGTATGTCCCACGATGTGATAGGTGGCGAGCCTGTCGTATTTAATTTAATTATTCCGTAATTATTTAATTTATTCCTATTTTGGTATTTGCAAAATAGAATGATGTGTTTTAGAAGACATATGAATAAACATTCTTCGATAATTAATCATCGGATCCGTAAGAACGCGGTCATTAGTTCAATGCCTTCCGTGATATAATCTTATGTAACAAATACAAAAACCGTAATACTAGAACAAAGAAAGTACTCAACGCTTGATGATTTTATTGCGATTAATTGGTGCCATAAAGTTGTAAACAACTAGTTTATGGAGGCAATACAATAATACAAGATATTTTTGTAAGTATAATAGCCGTATGTATCATATTTATGGTAGTATTCAAGTTTTTTATTGTTTGCTTTGTGAATACAATTCGGGCTACCCGTTTGCTTAATTTTCCGTGTCTTCATTAATATTTAATTGCTAAAAGCTAATTGACCTCGAAAACGTGACTTTAGATTTAGAGCATTTTTTAAAAGAAATCCGATACCAATGCGAACAATAACAATGATTTAGTATATTATGATATTTATTCAATCATTATTATTGGAAAATAATATTTATAAATTAGAAAATAAATTGCTGGTACCTTTTTAAATATTAGTATCTTCCCGAATATTAACAAACACATAAAACATAAAATCTACTCTAGGGATAGGGGTAGGAGGAACAAATGACATGTTCCACGCTGAGCCACTGTACACCAACTATCGAGTCGACCGACATAATTTTCTCGACTTGTAATCTTTAACAATCAATTTAAGGTGATAGTTCTGCGTGTAGCCAATTACAATTTGGAAATTTCTCGGCTTAAAAATATACATTTCAAAAACCGATAAATTATTTCCAACTCTGTTTATTTTGACATTGACAGGTTGTCATCTGCGTCCGCCATATTTTTCGCAATAACCTAATCCTCACAGGTTACGCAACAGCGAGGCAAAACTTTTATCGAAAACATGACAGATGGACGTAGTTTGCTGTTGTTTGCCATCCGCAAAACAAATATTGAATATAAGGCTTTCTGTCCACTATATAACATACAATGACCATGCTATGGACTATAGGATAAAAGTATTTTTCGTATGAATTACTAAGGTCCACTCAAAGTTCGTCTGGTCTTCACCGACAGCGATAAAATTGGATGTAGGTGATCTTATTAGTTATTATATTTATTTATAAAGAAATATCAGTTAGGTTATTTAGTTTTATTTTTTCTCCTATTGCAAAATGTAATACAAATAATTAAATCATAATTTTCAACCGCTGAACAGATATTTTTCAATTACAGCTAAGAATACTCTTAATCAAGTAACCTTACAACCGAGCGTTGAGGAGCTACATTATCACACTACAATCATACTCGTTAAACTTATAACACTCCTCGGATTATGTTTCGTTTTACTGGTGGTAGGTCTCTTATAATATGTAAGAGGCCGCCTGGGTAGGTACCACCGCAATGTCTATTTCTCCCGCCAAACAGCAGTGTAAATGCACTGTTGTGTTCCGGTTTGAAGGACACTGTAGCCAGAGTAACTATTGCACATAATGAGACTTAACATCTTATGCCTCAGTATGGCAAGCGCAGTGGAATGCCAAGCATTGTCCTGTAATTCATGATGTTGTTTGGTTCTGCTACTGTCCATGACCGGTCGTATCCCTTACCATGAGGCGAACGGCTTGCTATTCATTGCAATAAAACGTCGTGGGTAAATAAAAATACTAAGGAGTGTAACGCGTCGATGACGGAACTATCTAATATGCAGCGTTTCTGAGTAATTCATACAAAGTATTCGCATGAAGTGTTCATAGTCTAGATATAGTATGCTACGTTGCAGTAGGCAGAGACCCTAACAAATATTAAATATAAATACTGTCGTCGGTTTGCTCGCTAATTGGTTGGCTCCAGGGCGATTCGCTCTATTGGGTGTTTGAAGATGTTTTTGTATAGATACTAAACAACCTTTGTGGCTTAGTTGATTAGAAATGGCTGTAAAATAAAAGGCCGCAGTTCGATCGTCGTTCCGAGACAAATGTTTGTATGACACATATTTGTTGCGAGGCTTAATGGCATGAGCCCGTAGTCTATCATAGTATAGTCGCGGCATAATATTTACGTATGTGTTTTGGCGTTAGGATGTGCGTGTGACTGTAGAATGTATTTTTTTATATTTTATAAATATAAATATCTACGATCTATATATCTATCCATCTCTCTGACAAAACTTTGTACAGTGTCTGCATCAAATATGATGTCAAATTCGATATCCAATTACGCATTGTTTTAGCGAGATTTTCACATGGAACAAGATTCTCCGGGGTCTTATAGGCAAAATCATAGGAGTAATGGTTATCGAATGTTTTGTCCCTTTCGAATGACTTTTGAATTTTAATTGACCACTTTAATTGACTACGTGACCAATAAATAATTTCATTTCAATTTAGTTTGAGCAAAGAAGATAAAACGTTCGATAAGTAAATTACCTTTTAAAAGTATTGATATATAAGGCCTTAAGAGTGTAGTCCACGATGTTGGCCTATGTCTTATTGGCAGATCACATACCATATAAAAACGTCCTATGGTATGCCGGTTTCTTCTTATGTTTTTCTGATAAAGGCAGACGAAAGAAACTACTAAAAGCTGCTTAATCAACTTTATACTATACATACATACATACATAAACTCACGCCTTTTATCCCCGAAGGGGTAGGCAGAGGCGCCACCAGGACACCCACATTTCGCCTTGTATGTTTCGTCCCACGATGTGATAGGGGGCGAGCCTATCGCCATACCGGGCACAAATTCCTAACTCCGGACTGATAATGAATAGAAAAATCCAATATCACTTTGCCCGACCCGGGACTCGAACCCTAGACCTCAGCTTTGTAACCGTACCGTAATACAACTACGCCACCGAGGCAGTTATACTATACCTATTATACATATTTATACTATACCTAATTTTATTATATTGTGATTTTAGAGCTAAAAGCATCGGCTAACCAGTAATTACGTCCGCTATTATTTGTATGGACGTGATTGGACCGTAAATTACGGCGCATAATCATATTAGCCCCGTTGCTACTATTCAAGTAATGCAATTATACCGGAGGGTTTAATTTATTAAGCTTCATGTATAAAAACTTTAAAAAGGGTTTTTTCTTTATGTTTAATGAAAAACGAATTACATTATACTATTACCATTCTACATATTTGTGCTGACCTGCCATTTTTAAAGCGGCACGGTAAAATGACGGTGAGAGACATTAATTATATTATATTATACATATTTCTTTTACTGGTTAAAAACTTGATACCGACCTGAACATATTATTATGCTGTCCGACTGAACCTAAAAAAGGACACATTTGCGTGGGTCATTACAACATGAGCGCGATAAAAAATTATTATATATTTGCTATGTATATAAATAACTAACAAATAAAATACGAAAATACAAACTATATTTCTCCATATCTCCTACGGCCAGCCCTTTTATTATTTCAGCGGCTTAATTGAGTTTGAATTTTATTTTAAAAATGAATTTGCTTTTGCTTAAATTGTTTTGAGTAAAGTGCTCTAGTAAAAATATATTTCCATTTATTTTCTCGTTTATTATGAATATAAATTATTATCTCCATAAATTCAACTTAATATTTTATTAATACGATACGAATAGTTTAGCCACCACAAAACATAATTCAAATATGATTTAATTAATAATTATTTATTTTATTCCTTTTGTTAATAACTAGGTTATATGCACAAAGATAAACATTAGTGTTGATAACGCAGGTTTTTGAATTTGATTCCTAGGTAGAGTAATTTTGTAGTTAAAGAAACTCTTCATAAGGGTTTTATATAGAAAAAAAAAAACATTTTTTTTACATAACAGTTATAAGTAACCTTCGCAGAAAACCAATAATGAAATTAAATATACATTGAACTTAAAAACGTAAAATTCCTCGCCAGTGTTTCTTTGGACTATACCACAGAGACGATCGGACCAATTAAGACCACAAAATTGCTTCATTTACTTCATTTTCTCTGCACCATCCTAAGGTCGACAGGTAGAGAATGCCTCAGGCATTAAGTCCGCCTTTATACTATATTGTATATAAAGCATAAATAAATAAATAAAATTGACAAATACATTAATAATTCATAATGAGAAATAATGTGTCAGTGGCGAAGGGTGACATTTTTTAAAAGGGAAGCCGAAGCTCAAGTCACAAAATATGTTTATTTTCTTTATCCTGTTACTAGCTTCTGCCCGCAAACTTCGTCTGCGTGGTTAATTTTATTTGAAATCTACCATCCCGTCCCGTCCCATCCCGTTATATCCCGCCCGCCCCGTCTCATTCTCACTAATGGAATGTAATCCGGTCCCATCCCATCTTTTTGAGTACTTATGAAAAAGTAGCAAATATATCGGAATTCCTTCTTCATCCCACGGAAACACTAAACTTTTCGGGATAAAAAGTAGCCTATGTTACTTCTTATACCTCCAAGAATATGTCTACAAAGTTTCATGATGATCGGTTGAGTGGTTTTGCGTTAAAGCGTAACAAACAAACTTACATTCACATTTATAATATTAGTAGGGTTAAGGGATTACGAAATGACTACAATGCGACTGATAGTAAGCGTAGTGCAGTCCGAATAGAGATCAAATTTACTGTGTGATGTTTCACAGAATGAACGCAAAACGCGACACATTTATGCACGTGTGTCCTTATATTCGGACCTTTGCAAATATCCTCCCACCAGCAAATTATTGCTCCGAGAATCTTACTCACCAAACCAAATTATTGGGTTTCATTTGGTACTTAAGTGATATTGTGGCATCTGCCTATTGCGGCCGTCAATTAAATTTTAATATTTTCGTTACCTATGTACTTATACAATATTTACAATGTCCATGAAATAAAAACTAAACCATGCTTACATAATGAGAAAAAAAAAAAGTATATTTCTAAACCGCACGTGAATATAAGATTAATATAAAAGAAATAAAAACCTAGACTCAATGTTAACAAGTACGGTAGCCCCGCATTAATCAGTTGTAACAATAGTAAGACAATGTATTAATCAGGCGAGGGTCGAGCACGTCCTAAAATATAAACACTAAATTTATTTGTAAAATTGACAATCTAAACATATTAGTACGCTCCTAACGATTAGTAATTTCCATTAAAACCATAATATTAATATTACACAGTTTGTAATTAAAAACATTTATAACTAATTGCATGAACCATGAATATATTGTAAAAATGTAAATACAACACTTATAAATACATTAGACTCCGCATTTAAGTAATATCTATACGTAAGTACACACGAAATGCCGGAGAAACTCCGGCTTATTTCTTGCTTTTTTAACGTAAATTGAACCTTAAATCATTATAAATTTAAGGTACAATTTTGCGTGGTTTGTTGCATACTATACAATGCGTAAGGGGCGGCGCGGCGGCGGCGCGGTGGCGGCGGGGCGGCGGCGGGCGGCGGCGCACGGGCCGCGCTAGTGTTATTGAATAAGCCGAACAATTTTACAGGAATTCGCCAGAGGTCGCAGCGCGTCGCAATGTAAAAAGGGCTTACTGTGCCGCTTCCTAGTAATATTTACGTATCTGGCCGACAGATGTCGTTGAATGTAAAAAATAATAATTGAGTTTTGATATTAAATAAATAAGTTTGAATATATTGCTTGTTTATAGTGTAATGATAAATTACAAAAGGGAACCCGGCGGGAATTGGCTTCCATGGAGCCTTCGCCACTAATGTGTTATAATAAAGTAGAAAGCAGTCGCATAAATTATGAATAATGTAATCAATCAGACGATAAAGTTATAGAATCGAGATCGATTAGGTAATTTTGTCACATCGTTATGGTGGCTTATGCATTTTTTATGGGTTCATCGACATTAATGGTAGCATCTAATGTATTTCATTTTAAACATCGGAATTAAATAAATAATTATTTGATTGGAGGCCACATATGATACACATGTACAATAAATAATAAATAAATACACCCAACAGCCACATCCGTAGTCCTGAACCTAAATTAAGATCAATTAAGTCTTGTGTCGAGGGTATCAGAAGCTACGAGAGACTTTTCGGTCTAGGATAGGAATATAGAACAACATATAAAAACACCCGGAGTATTGAATATAGAAGCATAGAATGTCCACCCATAAGATGAACTGACGACTTAACAAAGGTCTTTTGGAAGGGGTGTGAGGATGCATTATCTTTAGTAACAAGCAGTGCCCATTCAACTTAGGCCACCCCAAAGCATTTTCACAGCTTTTGGACCCAAGTCTTTCCTATTATGTACCGTTATCAAGCTGTGTGCAGATTAAATGTTACTAATATTATTTTTTTATATATAATTAATTAGTTAATTTATCTGAATTAGTTTTTGCATTGGTCCGGCAGAGAATCAAACGACTCACCTTCTGGTAAATGGTTACAGCCGACCTTATACATACATGCATACAAACGTGTTTATGTAGACAGGGTAAATCAAGACCGCGACCGAAAACGAGGCCAGGTGGTAGTGTTAGTGACTTCAGACACAATGCAACTAAACATTTCTTGTAATTTTATACAGGTCGTCGTATTTGTTTTCCTAAAATATTAATGTACACCAGTTTGTGTTTAAAGACGCAATGGTACGCTAGGGTAAATTACTATTTTCGCAAAAACTAGGTATTAAACAACCCCACATTTAAAGAATTGCAAAAAAAAACCTGTCGGTTTTAAACCACTAAAACCATCCACCTGGCTTCGTTTTCGGTCGCAATCTTGATATACCCGGTACGATATGCGATTTGAGACGCCGCGGGTTCGACCCCCCACCGAGACAAATGTTTGTGAGAACCATAAGTATTTGTTTCGGGTCTGGGTGTTTGTGAGACCGAAAAGTCTCTCGTAGTTCCTGATACCCACGACACAAGACTCGATCTTAGTGTGGGATCAGGACTATGTATGTGACTGTTTGGTGTATTTATTTATTTGTATTATGTATTTATAAGTCACCTTTAAAGGATATTGCTTATATTAAAGCTTTCCTAGTATATTATTTTTTATTGATTCTTTGGTCTGGGTATTGTAATACCCAAAACCTTCTATAATTTCAGATACCCATGATGAGGTATTTTCTGATACCCATGACATGACTTTAAAGTGTATTAATTTATTGCAAATTAGAAACTAGAGTATCATTTAAGGTTATGAACCATTGTATTATGAACGAAAGTATTCCTTGCAATTCTATCGATTTTATTTACCATTGTATGTAATAAAAACCCGACCATTGTTCTGCAGATGTCATAATAGGGCTACGTGGTAAAAGTATATTATAAAAACGAGGTTGTATGTCTTGTCGGACGGGAAATTGAACCCATTCGTATGGAGAGATTTAATAACTGTTTGTAATAAAACAGTAGCTTCTTTGTGGAAATATAAAGGTTATTGTTCAGTTAGTAAAATTAAAGCGAAGTACATGTTGAAAAATCCTTGAAGAATATTTTATTTTATTTACTAAATGACACTCCAACAGTTTATGGACCAAACATGCATAATATTTAAACGTATACAATTCAAGGACCAGTCCACTCACCAATAACAGGTGTGAAAAAACATTCACGTTAAAATTAAATCAACTTATTAATTGTATACTAAAAGAATCTAAGATAACAAATATAAGCTTAAAAATGAAATATCTGACAATTTGACATTTAAAGTAGTGTATAGAACGGTCTTCTTAGTGCAATGCAGTCCAAATAGAGTTTCCGATGGCCACAATAATATTATAGTAGCCTGGTCAAGGCAGGACTTACACTGGGTATATAGGCAGATGACATAATGGGTCACACTGTGACGAGATTTCCACCAATGTGCTTATGTTGCTACTCGGGCGGATCTCAATATCGTACCACTAATTGCGTCGCCATCCAAAATATTTGAGAATCATCTCTAGCAGATTAATTAAGATGGAAAATGAAAATTATATACCATATCTCATAAGAGAAGTAAAATTTCTTTACGCAAAAAAAAAAAAGAAGTTTCACGCAATACTTCATATTAAACAGCTCTCAAAACTGTACAATGAAGAGCATTATTCTAGAGCATAATATGAGACTGCCTCGGTGGCGTAGTTGTATTACGGTACGGCTACAAAGCTGAGGTCTCGGGTTCGAGTCCCGGGTCGGGCAAAGTGGTATTGGATTTTTCTACTCATTATCAGCCCGGAGTCAGGAATTTGTGCCCGATATGGCGATAGGCTCGCCCCCTATCACATCATGGGACGGAGCATACAAGGCGAAATGTGGGTGTCCTGGTGGCGCCTCTGCCTACCCCTTCGGGGATAAAGGCGTGAGTTTATGTATGTATTTATGTATAATATCAAAAACTTCCACCAAGAAATACTATAATCTCGGGTAGTGATTCTTGTACATATTTACGTCGCGTCCCTATCATGTTTCAAGCGCGGCTCGTTACTCTACAGATAATGCGGTGCAGCTATTGAATTATTATACCATTATATTCCTAGCTTTTATCCGGGACTTGAAATTGTGCATTCTAGGGGTTAAAAGCCTGTCGTCGTAAGCCTTCTTTTGAGTTGCAGTTGGTTAAGTAAGAGGGAAGAACGATGGGTTCAGGGTTGTCATTTTGGTACTTGTACTGAAGCAATAAATATTTGTGTGAGATTGGAAAAACTGTTGTATTCTGATACCAATGTGTTTTAGTTGCTTGTGAAAAAAGCGGGATTTAATTTAAAAATATAAAAGCTTTTTTAATAATATGTAGGTCAAGATAAGTGTAGGACCTGCAAATCCGTAGGCAATGAAATGTCGAGGCGAAAAGTCTACACAAACCGTGGGCGGAACTTGCGATAATTTTATCTCTCCTGTTGATTATACAGAAGTATATTTATATAAATATCCGCAGCGTATGCCACACAACGAAATATAAATTAAAATTCACGGTTCAGTTATATCAAGTATTGTATATTTAATTTTTTTATTATACAGAAACTCACGCCTTTATCCCAAAAGGGGTAGGCAGAGGCGCCACCAGGACACCCACATTTCGCCTTGTATGTTCCGTCCCATGATGTCCCATTTTTATAATTCATTGTCCACAATAGATATACATAACAGTTTTAAGAGATAATAGAATATGTTCCAACATTTAAAAAAACAGTCGAATTGAGAACCTCCTCCTTTTTTTGAAGTTAAAAACCACACGAAAACATTCCAAAAACGCTCAGTAAACAGTGACGATGTTTCTAGAAAATGCATTTTACCTTCAAACATTGAGTTTAATTAGGGGAGAAGTCTGATGGACTGTTTACTAAAACAGTCCTGTTTCCAGATGCGCGACGCAGATGTTTGTGTTTACACAAATAGCTACGAGGGAATCTTCTAGATGTATCACTTCAGGTATATCTATCTAAGTACGATATGTGGTTGCAATTCTTGTTTCAAGTTATAATTGTTTTCTAACTGTACTTTTCTTCCAGCCTATATACGTCCCACTGCAAAGCACGAGGCTCTTCTACAAGCGAGAGTGCGATTAAGAGGGGTTAGGCCATAATTATAGTCCACCACGCTGGCCTAGTGCGGGTTGGTGGAAATTACATGCCATAGAAATTCTTACAAATCGTTATGGTATGCATGATTCCTCACGATGTTTTACTTCACAGTTATAGTTCATGGTGATTGATAAGCAATACATACATAACTCCAAAAACTCAGACGATTTGAACCCGCGACCACCGTGCACATGTTGGCAGTTAAAGCTGGTCCGTTACCAACAGGCTGATTGATACAGACTACGTAATGTGATGGTTATTCGTCGGTAAAATTAAATATTCGAAGTGGACTACAGTCTACACTGGTCTTATCATCTGATGTCTTGTAGTCACATTATGCCGCTATTACCTAATATACCTGTAGGTATGGCTGTTATGACGTTTCAACCTAGTGTGCATGTTTGCTATGTCCCTTATTTGTGACTATAAACGAACCCCATCAGAATTCCAAGCACATTTTTGCCCACCTTGTAAACTAAGTTGTCTAAGCGATTTTGGTGCAATTCCGATGCAAATTCAGTCAACATAAATCAGACTGTCAAACGATGACCCGATTTTAATGAAACTGGCGGACCAAGTTTCCAGCATTAGCATGTAAGTTCCCACCATCCGGCATCTACTTCATGCTTTGCATTCAAAGCTGATTGGAAATTGACTTACGATGAATACATAGGAGTAATTGATTGTTAACTTCAGGTGTGAATCAGTGATATGAAATTTGTTAATGCATTGTAAACCTTACCTATGCAAATAAGTTGCATTGCATAATTAATGCATTGTTTATTTTAGGTCTCAGTCTACATGTGAAATTGTTAATTAAATTATGTCACGCAGTGGACGAATATTTGTAGGTCCATAGATATATGGATTGGTATCTAATAACACTGGATAACATTTTTGGCTTTTTCTAAACTTCAACTATCATAATGAATTACCATAGAAATTGTACATACGTACATAAGCACGCCTTTTTCCCAGAAGAGGTAAGCAGAGGTGCTACCAGGACACCCATATTTCGCCTTGTAAGTTCCGCTCATACCGTAGACATTGTAATTTATCTTTACATTAAAAATCTCACACTAGGACTCGTACTCTATCTCCTGATCAAAACATACGCGATTTACACCAATGCAGCGATTACAAATACATATTTATACGGTCAATGTCCTTATAATTACTTCGACTTAATTGTGACGAAATTAATTGGCCTTGATTTTATATTTAAGATAAAATGTATGGATGTGTATCATTATGAAAGCACAGACGGAGATTTGTGTAAAATGTCTAAGTATTAAGCGGATTCAAGGAAATATTACAAAATGTTAATATTTCCAAATAATACTATCACATATTATTGCGATTATTAAGTGTTAAACCGGCTGATATTGTCATGTTATTGAACCCACATGTTACTCATCACCCCAGGTGGCATTATACAAAATTTGAATTAAAACAGATAGGATTTTTTGTCCAAATCCCGATTTAAGTTTTCACGATTTTTGGTATAGGTATAGATACGTATATTTTTATTGCTTAGCTAAACTTCGGTGCGGTTCGGGAACTTACCTGAGCGGTAAAAAGACTCGTACGGGTTGATTAAATGCCTTCAAAACTAAAATCGCGATTTTTGACAAAACTACCAGGCGTTTTTTTTTTCAAATTTGGTACAATGTTACCTGGGATAGTTAGGATTACGTGGTTTAAACTAAATACCATACCTAACGGTCAGTACCCTACAACTTGGTTAATTGGTGATAATTGGTATTTCGACACGTTATATCATTTGGCTTCTTGCAAATTCATTATTTGTGTTATTTTGCTGTGTGACATTTTAAAGATGGATTGACACGGATTCGTAAACAATCACAAACAATCTTGTAAGCAATTAATTATTATTAGCAATGTTGTATGTTTGACAATACGAATCTTTTTTTGATTTGATACGATAATCATAAAATATGTTGAAGTTCATAGTAAAGTCAGCCAATGCCGTAGTTTTTCAAAAAAAAAATACCCACAGACGGTGCCACTTCTATCCCAAAAATATTATAATATTGTGACTTAAGAATTGTTATTATTATTTGTAGAACTTTAACATATGAATATAATTCATGTGCTATATCCAATAAAGTCATGGTATAATAAGCCTGATAAGTAAATATTTTTTGTAGAAACATTTTAAAATGAAAGAAGAAGCCACTAGATTGCACAGAATGTTTTCTTTTGGCTTTTGCATAATGTAGTAATTGAATAGTCATGTTAAGGAACCTAGTTGTAGGTGAAAAACACGAGAACTGCGTTTCCATACATTACCCAGATTTGTTTGTTTGAAAAGTAACTTCATATTAATCTAAAATCCAACAGAATATGAAATCAAAATACATAACTTTACAACGTGTCACAAATTTTTATTTGAACATATTTTGTTTATAACCATTATAATCATCATCAATGATGTAGTTTCTTTGAAATTTACTGCAATTTTATAAAACACACACACAAATCGCAATAAACATTTATTTCCAAGAACTTAACCTCTTTGAAATATTTACCGTGCCAATAAAAAATAAAGTCTACTTTTCAAAAAGTCAATGAAACTTAACCTCTTTCAATTTGTTTTGGGCCAATAAAAAAAAAATCTCACCGAATAAAACGAAGTACATCTCGAACCTGGGTACATGGACACAATCCTTGGTATCACTGCACACTGGGTACGCGTACACTTGGCTAGGCAGTCGACACTGAATACGGTGGCAGTAGAATGGTAGCGTTCAGATCTCGCCCACCCAGACGCAGTTCTCATGCGTGTTGTGAAATGAGAGGCTGCGGGTTTGATCCCCGATGTGGAATAATAAATTGATCGAGGGCGGGATTGGAAAGATATTTTTTTCATATCTTTAACATAAGACTTGTCTATATTATATTATCTAGTAAGTATATTTTTTTTGACGAATTTAGATTTGCTTTCAAGTTGAAATCGAGTAATCGAGTAAGTAACATTTATTGTATATATTTTTTTAATTAAACATTATCAAAGCAACTTATAAATAAAACACAATAATTACTCAAACAAAATATTTCACAACATTCGGGTACATCACAGCACATGTAGTAATCTGCATATTACCCACATTGTGATTATTTTACGACTATTATTCGACGTAATTACTTCCTCTTCGTCAAACAACATGTTTCGGAAGATCCGAATGGCGTCATGACGTATGCTATTAAAATTGCAATTTTGAAGCGCAATAGCGAAGTTTTGAAACAGTTACACCAATTCTATATGAGAGATATGTGTACCGGGTATATCAAGACTGCAACCGAAAACGAAGCCAGGTAGTAGTTTACTTAGTAAACTCAAAAGTAATTAGTAAACTCTATTAGTAATTACTCAACAGTTATTAGTAACTAATTAGTAAACCCAACAGCTACCTAGTCCCGACCCCACAGATAGAAGTCTTGTGTTAAATAGAAACTACAAGACTTTCGGTTTCACAAACACCCAGTTTTTGGAAGTGGTAGAGCCAGGCTGTTGTCTGTCGTGACTGAGCATGAATGGGCAGGCTCGTCCGGGGCGGTACCATTGCCTCACAAGAAATCGATGTGCAGCGATAGATTTGCTATCGCCTTTCGTTCGGCGAATGAAATTGCCCGATGCCCAACACCATTTTCTCTTCCCATCATTATTTCTTCCCGCTCCCCTCCTGATTATATGGGTCGGCAATACATCTATGATCCAGCGTTGTGAATGTTCATGGGCGGCAGTGATCACCATCCGGCGACCAGTTTGCTCGTTTGCTAAAAATATGCAATGAAAAAAGCCGGACCCGAAACAAATACTTAATGTCACACAGCATTTTGGCTCGGTGTGGGGATGGGAATCAAACCTGCGGCCTCCAGCTTCACAGCGCGGCCAACTTACTGCGTTACAGAGGCTCACAGATTAATTATATTCATACATCTCACTAGAATAATCATAAACAATAGAAAATCGTGATCAAAAATAACTCTTTTAGCTTTTTCATCACTCGTCACATAAAAATCACTAGATACAAAACATCACACGGGTTTCCACGCCTATCACTAACATTGATTAACACAACTTCATTATACATTTTACAACACTGCAATTATGCATGCAATACAAATAAACAGCATAATTAATACCAATCACATGAAATATGGTGTAAAAATTCACCCGATTTTGATTGTAATGAGAATGGTCGGAAAAAGCGGTGTACCAACGATCCGTTATGAAAGCGAACATTATGATACGAGAACGTAATACTCGTAGGATCACATACTGCAATGTTCGACATAATGCACGCTGGTTTTTAGATGGATTTTATTGATTTGTTTTACTGCCTCGGTGGCGTGAGCTAAGGTAAGATTATAATGCTGAGGTCTCGGGTTCGAGTCCCGGGTCGGGCAAAGTGATATTGGATTTTTCGATTATTTATGCATTTATGCAGCCACCGTGGCGCAGTTGGTTAGACGCCGCCTGTGAAACGAGAGGCCGCGGGTTCGATCCCCGCACCGAAACAAATATTTGTGTGATCCACAGGTATTTGTTTCGGGTCTGGGTGTTTGTGAGACCGAAAAGTCTCTCGTAGCTTCTGATACCCACGACACAACACTCGATCTTAGTGTGGGGTCAGGACTATGTATGTGACTTTTGGGTGTATTTATTATTTATTTATTTATAATATTGCAAATCGGTTCTAATCGCTTTGAAATCTGCAAGGATGGCTGACTCGGATTTCCGTGACCGAAAACCATGGTGGTGCGTTTTAATTGCTATAAATTGCTATATAATGGGTTGTGGATAAAATAGAACATGAGAATTTTGTTGAAATGGGATAATTCCAAATCAAAATATTTTTATGCCTTAGGATCCCTTTAAAGTAGAATTTAACTTGCTTAAGTTCCAGCGTATCGCAAAAAAACACATGGTAAAAATTTCTAAATCCACTCGGTAGTTTGCTTGGAATATTGTAGGAATGAGGCTACTCGACAGGACTTATACTACTACAGTCTCACAGAAACCTCCGTAAAGCAACGGCTTTGCTGTCGTGTTTCCTTTGGTAAATGATATTGCTGGAAACTCAACATCCCTTACGCTTGCCGTCTTTCTTATTTCCTATCTCTTTTCTCTTTCAGAGGTCAGCAACCTTACTACAATCACCACAAAACAATTTATAAAAAACAAGAATATAATGCAATTAATTTATAATTCTCGTATGCAAAAGCGCAGGAGCATTTATTCCACTTGAACAACGGCATGTAGCTAGGTAGTGAATAAAACAGGGCGCGCTGATTAAAATCGTGCTGAAATATTGTGAAAAATGAAATATCCACCACCAGAACATGTTGTTCTCGCTGTATTGTTCAAGGTTTTCGATGTGCCTATTGTTTTTTTTAATAATTACTACACGTGTATAATTACTGGTTTAAAATTCATTTCTATCTATCTATATCAGCCCATATACGTCCCACTGCAGGGGACGGGCCTACTCTGCAATCGAGAGAATCGATTGAGAGTGGTTAGGCCATATAGTCCACCACGCTGGCCTAGTGCGGGTTGGCGGACTTACATACCGTAGAAATTATTTAAAATCGCTACGGTATGCAGGTTTCCTCACGATGTTTTCCTTCACAGTTAAAGTGCGTGGTAATTAACTATCAATACACACATAACTCCGAAAAGTCAGAGGTGTGCCCTGGGATTTGAACCCGCGACCACCGTGAACATGTAGGCAGCCGCGTTTGGTTCGTAACCAACAGGTCACCACGCACTTATATTCATTTAAGCATCATTTAAATGTTTTAAAACCGAAAACCATAACTTAAATGTTTTTTCGTGCGTTCGATTAACATGCGTCGAGTGCTGCATTAAGTAAGGCAATAATTGTTTTCTTTTTTGTCACTTATTTGGTTCTATTATCGGCGGCGTGCGAACTATTATTAATTAAATGAATACATACTACAATAGAAGTAATATGTGTAAGACTAAAAGGTTTCTTTGCTAACACTTCACCTCAATTTCCACAAGTGTCGACATTACAAAAAATTACCAGCGATTAAGTATTGTATAAACGCTTAAATTGTCACTTCATTATTGCATTATTGTTAAAAAAGAATTTTGTGTTAGTAAATATCGTTACAATTTAATATGACTGTATATGATGTACCAATCTGTATGATATGAACAGTATTTCTCTATTAACCATAGCTGGATACAGGTCGCTTCCAAGAAATCGCTTAGCATAGGCTTAGCAATGCTATTCCTGTCGCTGAGGAGAGAGAGAGAGAGAGAGAGAGAGAGAGGGGAGAGAGAGAAGAGAGTTTTTATGGATTTATTCTACCTATATAGTATAGGCATCACATGCTTTTGTTCTATGTAAATATATAAATATAAAACGGTTTTTTGATATGACGACAATCATACAAAGGTCCGCCAGTGTAGCCATGTACGTGTAAATGTCTTATATATTCTGATTTGAGTTAGTTTGAGATCAGAAATTCGATACCTATGTAATAGCAATATTTGCTTATATTATAAAAAGAAATGAGGCTAGCCAAAGTATATTATATAGATATTACTGTCAACGGTAGCCCGGGTGATCTGAAAACTAAGCGATAAGATTGCTATTATAATTCCTTTAAATCCTAAATATTGTATGATAAACATATATAATCTAATCAAAATAATGCATTAATACTGCAGAATTTATGATCATACAAAGGCATTAATCACTATCATGTTGCAGTTCGATAATATTATTAACCTAAACCCGCACTAGGCCAGCGTGGTGGACTATATGGCCTAACCACTCTCAATCGATTCTCTCGATTGTAGAGTAGGCCCGTGCCCTGCAGTGGGACGTATATGGGCTGATATAGATAGATATAGATAGATAAACCTAAATTAATAAAAGTATTTTCTCTAAAAATAACCATAGTTTTTGTGTTGTACTGTTTATAGTTGAATAAAGTGTATTTGAAGTACTTTGATTTGTTGAAATAAAACTATTTTTACGGATTTTATCGCGATTTGGTTTAATTTTTACATTTTTTAACTTCCCGACGTTTTGATTGCTTTTCAGCTTTCGTGGTCATGGGGCGGAAACGTCGGGAAGTTAAAAATATGTAAAAATTAAACCAATGTTTTATTTCAATGTGTAACATTCGCGTAAATCTAAGAAACCATTATACTTTGATTTGTATTATGAAATTATTTATCGTAGAGCCACGCTGTTATCAGTCACGACTCAGCATGCATGGGCAGACTCATCCAGGGTGGTACCACTGTCTCACAGAAGATTGACGTGAACATGACAGCTTTGCTGTCGTTTCGTTCAGTGAGTGAGATTTCCGGATGCCCAGTTAATTTCCATTCATTTTCCTTCTTGCTCTCCTCCCGATTTAATGGTCCGGCAAAACATCTATGATTCATGCCTTATGGATGTTCATGGGCGGTGGTCAGTTACCACCAGGTGACCAGTTTGCTATAAAAGACCTGTGCTATAAAAAAATGATAATAATGTTCTGTTAACCATGTCAATGTTGCATTCTATGTAGTGTTATATCCACACAACAGTTATACAGTAAATACCGTGTATCTCAAGACTGCGACCGAAAACGAAGCCAGGTGGTAGTTTTAGTGGTCCCCAACACGATGCAAATAAAAATTTCGCCAAAACGGTCACAGATATTTATTTATAATTTTTAAAAAATCATCGTGTTTGGGTGGTAAATACCTAGTTTTTGCGAAAATACTAATTTTAACCCTTAGGTACCATTGCGTGTTTAAAAATAAAGAGGTGTACATCATTATTTTAGGAAAACTTTGTATATCCCCAAATACGACGATAAGTAAAAAATTACATATTATAAAAATTATATATTTTTTTGCGAAATTTTTACTTGCATTGTGTCTGAAGCCACTAATACTACCACCTGACTTCGTTTCGGTCGCGGTCTTGATATACCCTGTATAACAGAACAAACAGGAAATATTTAAAGATAGCCATCACAAACATAAGCACAAAATATTGTATAAGTATATTTTTTTATTATTTATTTAGATGCTCATAAAATTCAGTTTGCTTGATCCAAAAAATACCAGTAAACCACATGAGATACTTTGAACCCTAATTTAGTGTATAATTTATTAGCCTTTACATTCTCTCTAACAGTATAAGCAAGGGCGTCCCTTCCATTTTTAAGTACTTTATTCGACATTACTTTTGTTAAAAACTCCGCCAAGCCTCTCCTTCTGTATTCTTCTAGAACGAACACATGTGCCAGAGCTCCCATCTCGTTGAAGAATATCCACGCCATTAGCTTGTCGTCCTGGTATAGTCCGTAGCCATTTTTGGTCTTGATGAGGAGGTGGAAGAACCACTCAGACCCTGGGTACTTATGTGGCCATTTTCCATTAATTATTGGCACCAGGTCTTCTGTTAAATGTTTGAAGGTCATTCCAGGTGATAACCTAAAAACAGAGGCTCTTTTAGGAGAAGTATTGACGTTAGTATAGGATGTATGTATTTATATGAATACGCCTCAAAAATTATTATATTATTTGGATAGCTCTTATTGAAGTACTACTGTGTACAGGTTTCAAACTTTGAAACCGTGAATTTGAATCTCACGATGATCTCGCTAACAATTCTTCCAAGAACCAATGAGCTAGCGTAGTCAATGTCCATCGATATACAGGGTATATCAAGACTGCGACCGAAAACGAAGCCAGGTGGTAGTACAAGTGGTTACAGACCCAATGCAACTAAAATTTCGCAAAAAATATTCGTCAATTTCTTTTTGGAATTTTTTACTTATCGTCGTATTTGGGTGGTAAATACATATTTTTCCTTAGATAATGATGTACACCTTTTTATTTTTAAAGACGCAATGGTACGTAAGGGTTTAAATTACTATTTTCGTTAATTCTAATTAACACTGTCGCGTTTTTTGCGAAAATTTTGATTTCATTGTGTCTGTAACCACTAAAACTACCATCTGGCTTCGTTTTCGCTAGCAGTCTTGATATACCCGGTATAATGACATCGATATGCCCGTATTAAGCTGTACATAAATATAGCGTTTAATATTCATTCGCCGCACAATAGTCCATTCATAACGGCTCTGTATAATCTCTCGGACACAGGGAGTACAGCATTATTAGAATATTAAAAAGCTAGTCGACTTTGTACGAAAGTCAAAGCGCCTTAAAGAGATTTCATTGAAACATACTCCAACCGATGCATAAAGAGATTTGTATTGAAATTTTAATATTGTTCCAAATAAATAAAGGAAATAGGAATTTCAGTGCCACTGTACCATTCTAATCAAATAAGTAGTCGGTTTATTGCAAGAACTTGTTTTGTCTGTGTCTGATCTTTTCGGAAATATGAAATTCTGGGGTAACCAGATTGCTGGAATTTGTAAGATCCATGTTAAAAATATATTACTTAAGAACTGCAAGCAAAATGTAATTACATGTTCTTGCCTCTATGGGATGAACATCCTGGTGATCTGAAATACATCTACTTATGTCAAACACCAGTCTCAAACACAGAGAACAGCCGAGAACAGTCGAAGTCGAAATAGTCTCATATGTGAGAGGCCACCTGCGTGGGTATCATCGCAATATCTATTTCTCGCGCTAAACAGCAGTGTAAATGCGCTGTTGTATGGTTTGAAGGAAGTTGTAGCCTTAATAACTCTGTCTCCAAATGGCGAGCGCAGTGGAATGCCTAGCATTGCTTTGTAATTCATGGCGCTGTTTCGTTTTGCTCCTGTCCATGAGCGGTCGTATCGCTTACCATCAGGCAAATAGCATGCTCTTCTCGCCATTCATTGCAATAAACAAATACTAATTCTGTAATGAAAGATCTAAAACTAACTGCTCACATCACATCCTTAAACAATGGCATGTCCTTATCCAAAACGAAAAACAGTGATGTTATGGTCTCCTTCACTTCCACTCCGACATCGTTTCTGATCCTATCGATGCATTTGACGATATTATCTTCCACAAATGGGATCATAACAGGCCGTCTCCAGTTAATCAATTTAGTGGTTCTAAGGGCTTCCTCGAGTTTCTTAGTATCATCCCTTGGACACAGTATCATGACTTCGTACAGTTTGTTCTAAAAGCGAGAATTTCGATTTTTGATATGTTAAAATTTTATCGTATTTTTTTTTACATTGGTTTGTACTCCATTTACTTTACTAAGGGCGTATTATTAGTGACTTCAAACACAAAGCAACTAAAAATTTCGCAGAAAAAAATTACATATTTTTTTTGGAATTTTTTACTGATCGTCGTATTCGGTTGATAAATACATAATTCTACTAAAATATTAATGTACACCTGTTTAGTTTTAATGACGCAATGGTACGCAAAAGTTTAAATTACTATTTTCGCATAAACTAGGTATTTATCCCCCAAATACGATGATGTTTAAAAAATTGCAAATAAAAAACTGTCGCTTTTTTGCGAAAATTTTCATTGCATTGTGTCTGTTACCACTAAAACTATCACCTGGCTTCGTTTTCGGTCGCAGTCTTGATATACCCTGTATAGCTTCTAGCAGTAAAAATGTAGACGATATTCTATTAAAAATGTAAGTAAAATACAGAACAGAAAAGCTCTCTATTTATTACGTTTCTAAAAGTAGTAGAAAAACGCTAAAAACAATTCAAACTGAAGTTTTGTTCGATTAGTCTTTGTCTCACAAAAAGTCGACGCAAAGCAAAAACTTTGCTGTGATATTTCTTTCGATCAATCAGATTACAAGGGGACAAAGACCTAAAAGTCTTTAACGTCCTTTAACGCGGAGTGTGAAGTACCAAAAGTAACTTACCATCAGGCCCAACTTTACCGAACCATACATACATAAACTCACGCCTTTTCCAGAAAGAGTAGGCAGAAGTGCTATCACGACACACATATTTCGCCTTTTTTACGTCCCACGATGTGGCCAAGCCTATCGCCATATCGAGCACAAATCTTTGACTCCGGGCTGATAATTAATAGAAACATCCAATATTACTTTGTTAGAGCCGGGATTCAAACCCAAGACCTCAGCGTTCTAATCGTATCGCAGTACAACTGCGCCACCGAGGCAGTCTACCGAACCAGAAATTAAAAGTACCTCGAAAATAAATCATATAAATAGCATTAAAGTCATACCTTCTCGTTAATGCCGACCATCCCGCTCCACAAATCACCATTAGGACAGTAAACTTTGAAGCCGTAGTCATATCCTTTCTCGAGCCACCTCAGCTGTGTATCTATTGAGTAGTATCCACCCCTGCCTCGACGTCCGTCCATTTTAAAGGCTTTCTTCAACTCAGGCCATTTCTCTACAGGCAACAGTTTAAGGGAATCTTCCATTGTTGACTATAGGATAGCTAAGTTAGCTACTCTCAATACCCACCTCTTCAATAGCGATATTTGCATTCAAAATCTCGAAATTGATTTCAATTAGTTTGCCTATTCTTTTTTTACTCTTGTTTCGATGTTATACACTGTTGTGATTTCAATAATCTTGAATAACTTCTCTTTTATTATTAGTAGTTCCAAAATTGTTTCGATTTACGTTGATTGTTGAATCTACAAATGTAAAATTATTAGTAGAATGAATCATGTATCCATCGACACGATAATTATTTGCTGCTTTGCATTGTCGTTGCAGTTTCGCTTGTAAATTAGTATCGTTTTCTTACGATGTTTTTTGAGTTCATTAATTCATTTTGCCTAGTTAGTATGCAGATTAGTGTCAGAATTGTTAAGTTGTCCATAGAACTGAATTATTACAAGAACAAAATAGAGTACAAACGCGGTGTAAAAATTACATAGGTATGTAATATAATAGTGGCATTGTTACACATTTACAAAAATAGTTGGTCAAAAAAAAAAAAGTGCAAATGTAATGTCTAGATATTTTCTTCCGGTGGTTATTTTGTCCAAATCAGAACTAAAGCTCACATTTTCAAATACGAATGCATAAGCACAAATAAACGAAAAGAACATCGTATTATATTCAAAATATACTTATCTTCTTACTTCTACAAATTAAGATTGTTTGAGATTATAGTTAGTGGTAGAATAATCATATAATAATAGTTATGTTATGTTAGTTATGTTAGGTCTCTCATATGTGAGAGGCCGCCTGGGTAGGTACCACCGCAATGTCTATTTCTCCCGCCAAACAGCAGTGTGAATGCGCTGTTGTGTTCCGGTTTGAAGGACATTGTAGCCAGAGTAACTACTGGACATATTGAGACTTATCATCTTATGTCTCAGGATGGCGAGCGCAGTGGAATGTCAAGCATCGCTTTGTAATTCATGGTGTTGTTTGGTTTTGCTACTGTCCATGAGCGGTCGTATCGCTTACCATCAGGCGAATGGCATGCTCGTCTCGCCATTTATAGCAATAAAAAAAAAGTTTTTATTACTCCGGGTATATCAAGACTGCGTCCGAAAACGAAGCTAGGTGGTAAGTTTAGTGGTCACAGACACATTGCAACTAAATATTTCGCAAAATAAGGTACAGATTTTTTTGCATTTTTTTGAATAATATCATCGTGTTCGGGTGGCAAATACCTAGTTCTTGCGAAAAAAGTAATTTAAACCTTTGAGTACCATTGCATCTAAAAATAAAAAGGTGTACATTAATATTCAAGGAAAACTATGTAATTATCTCCCAAATAAGACGATAAGTAAAAAATTCAAATAAAATATTGATGATGTTTTTTCCGAATATTTTTAGTTGCATTGTGTCTGTCTGTAAGCACTGAAACTGCCACCTGACTTAATTTTCGATCGCAGTCTTGATATACACGGTATGATAATTTAGGATTTCTTAAAAGTTTAAACTATTTTTAAGTCATAATGTGTAACTAATAGTTAGCGCTTTGGATACACTATAAGCTGAATATTCTTGTATAATTAAATAATATGTTTCACCGTATTATAACCAGCGTACAGGCAAATCAAAACTATCAATTGATGGTGGATACTGCATTTGCACTTACCATCAGGCGTGTTGCAGTGACTGTGTTGTCCCAGTATGAAAAACACGTAAATACACCCTTATTTCTGCCACATCTCTTCAATATTTCAGTGATCAGCAAAAACAATTGATATTAACATATTGCTGTACGGAAGTTTCACGAGCACGTTGCGTTCTCAGTCCACAGAACGACTGATTAATTCTATTAACAATATCTTTATTCTTTGCGATAATGTGCACTAGCTGTTGTTTAAGGATTTGCCCGTGTCAATTGTGTTCGTTGACATAAATTTTCGTCGGTGTTTATACCCACAGGCCACACGTATAGTAATTTCAACATATTGGGTTTAAAATCTATCAATAGCCGTTTCAAGAGCGTCGGGTTTCTAGTTCAGCATGCCTATATTCGGTAGTACGTTCATTTAGAGTTGCATTTTTCAGAGGACGCAATTTATTCTTTTAATGTGTAGGAGGGATAAAAAATATATAAAATTGCGAACTCTGAAAAACGCACGCTAAGACCTAAAACATGTAAAATATCAATGGACTTACGTTATTTTTATGTTTATTGACAGATTAAAATAACTACAAGGTTCTTGATGGTAAGTGGTAGAGTATATTATCAGCAAGAGACAGACCTCTCGTCAGTTAACACAATCCATAACGACGTACTCAAAATAGAAAATACAAAAGCTAAACCTGAACCGTGTTATATTTATTTACATGTAATTCTTTATTACATTTATCTTTTGGATCGTGTTATACTCGTGAAGGTTACCATATCCTCGTGTTGGTCAGTAAAGGGAATTTAAACAGATTCATTTATTACTAGCTTCGGCCCGCAAACTTCGTCAGCATGATTAACTTTATTTGAAATTAAGTTTATTTAGAATTTCCCATCCCGTCCCGCCCCGTCTCGTCCCGTTATATCCCGCCCATTCCGTTTCATTTTCACTCAAGGCATGTTATCCAGTCCCATCCCATCCCTTTATGTACAAAAAAGTAGCAAATATATCGAAATTCCTTCCTCATCCCAAGGTAACACTAAATTTTAAAGTAGCCTAAGTGTTAATCCTGGGTGTCAGCTACCTCCATACCAAATTTCATCGAAATCCGTTAAGCAGTTTTTGAGTTCATCGCGCACAACCGCACAGACAAACAAACAAAAATTCTAATTAATTATTGTTATAATTATTGTTGTAATAATTATTGTTTTGGGTTCTATTACGTCAATATAGACCCCCCATATTAGTTTTTTTTTCATTTATCTTCAATGTAGAGGAACCGATCGGTTACTTTATTATACATACAGGGTATATCAAGACCGCGACCGAAAACGAAGCCAGGAGGTAGTATTAGTGATATCAAACACAATGCAAGTAAAAATTTTAGAAAAAAAAATCGTAATTTTTTTTTTGTTATTTTTTACATATCGTCGTATTTGAGTGATTAAACATAGTTTTTCTAAAATAATGACGTACATCGCTTAATTTTTAAACACGCAATGGTACGTAAGGGTTTAAATTACTATTTTTGCAAAAACTAAGAATTTACCCCTCAAAACGATGATTTTTAAAAAATTGTAAAAAAAAATCCGTCGTTTATTTTTTAAAAGTTTTCGTTGCATTGTGTCTGTAGCCGCTAAAACTATCACCTGGCTTCGTTTTCGGTCGCGGTCTTGATATACCCTGTATGTAGGTATAGATTACTTTTTTTATTTACACAATTATAACACCTGTAAAGATGTTTTCTCATTCCAAACAAACAGAAGATAAAACCAAAAGACAAATCATACATATTTCTAAATTCAGCGTAGTCACATAATGATAAATATATATCAAGGAATTTTAGGCACATGACTAAAAGCCACCTTCATTTATCTTGTTATAAAAAGAATATTATATTGCTGTTGTGTAATCAGTAGGCCAATTCACGTAATTAAATAAGTTCAGTTGCAGTGCAGTTGCAGTTAAGTTTCGATCAAAACAGCCCGTTTTGTATTCTCGTAATTTAGAATAACCGCTGTCAGATACGCTCGCGTCAAGTTCGCGTCACGCGATCGCTTTAGCGTATTCTACGGCTGCGCGTTTTATACATGCGTGATTCAAATCGCAACCTGATTGGTAAATTACCTATTCATTTGACAGTTTAGTCCCACCAACGTGCAGCACATGCGCAGTTTATGCATATCTTACGCGCAGCTAAACCATTACAAGAATACCATTTTGACGTACGTACGATTAAGACGTAAACCTAATCGAAACTGCATCGAAACTTGATCGGTGCGTCAATAAATTACGTGAATTAGCCTACTGATAACTTTTATTGCATAGCGCAGTGCATAAATAATACTCGGGCTGCGAAACTGTAATGTGGACTAATCGGCCTAATCGTTGAAGTAAAGCATCGTAAGGACAAATTGCCGCTTCCTACAAGTCTATGTGGAGATTGATTTCTGTGGTTGAAGAGAGAGAGGAAGAAAGAGAGATAAGAATTGTGCACAATAAGGTCGAAAACATGTAGAGTCTACTAATAATCTAGCTCGACGTGCTAAGGGATAGCGCTGGGTAGAAGGAAAGATATCGATTCATCAACTGGTGTGCAGATCTCGTACCTATTGTCATAGCTTGCTTTCGCACACTATGCCACCAAGGCTGTTGTAAAAGCGATTTTTATAAGCTTTGTAACACTTCTTCTTCTTCAGTAATTATACATACATACATAAATTCACTCCTTTTTCCCAGAAGGGGTTAGCAGGTGACAACCAGGACACCCACGTTTTGCCTTGTATTTTGCATCCCACGACCTGATGGGGGTGAGCCTATCGCCATATTGGGTACAAATCCTGACTCCGGGCTGCTAATAAATAGAAAAATCCAATATCTCTCTGCCCGACCCGGGATTCGAACCCGAGACCTCAGCTTTGTAGTCGTACCGTAGTACAATTACGCCACCGAGGCAGTCTTTCTTTTTAATGGAAACTATAGGTATATTAATAAGATATTTTATAGATTTATTTAGATTAGATTTGACAGCCTCCACAGGTATTTGTTTCGGGTCTGGGTGTTTGACCGAAAGTCTCTCGTAGTTCCTGATACCCACAACACAAGACTCGATCTTACTGTGGGGTCAGTACTATGTATGTCACTGTTAGATGTAATTAATTAATTAAGAAACCTATACATACCACTCTAACACGCATCACATATTTTCCCCAAAACTGTAGCTAAGCTCTTTTATCTCCTTACTAACCAACCCGCCCTATTTCTAAGGATGTCGCCAGTAATGCTAAGAGTATGTCACGGCCACTTCGACATTAATATGCAGTGCCTATACGATGCGTCATATAACAAGTGACCCAGACTTGGTAATACGAAGCCTGTAATTTTCACTCCATGAGTGTATCTGTTGGCTATAGCTACTGCTAAATGGAGGTCTTTATTTTCTGTGTGAAATAGTATTTGATGGCCTCCTCTTGAATGGAAAAACGAGCCTTATTTGATTAAGCGGGATTGACGGGTATAATGTAAGGATTTACTTGAGTTATGACTATTCTAATGTCAAAATATTTTTTTGCGATGAATGGCGAGACGAGAAAATTCTATTCGCCTGATGGTAAGCGAAAACACCGTTCGATAGTAGTAAGACTAAAAAACACCATGAATTACAATGCAATGCTTGGCATTCCACTGCGCTCGCCATCCTCAGACATAAGATGTTAAGTCTCATTAAGTCCAGTAGTTTCTCTGGCTACAATGTTCTTCAAACCGGAACACAATAGTGCATTTACACTGCAGCTTGGCGGGAGAAATAGACACCTAGAGGTGGTAACCTATACAGGCGGACTCTCACATATGAGAACTACCATCAGTAAAGCGTATGTATATGCGCTGATACAAATATAGACACAGAAACGACGAATACCAATATAATCACTAGATACATAAAATTACGTACGAATTTTGCATACCACAGATTACAATTCAACGTCGCGTATTCACTGCAGTTGCAAACGACATCTCGTTTCGACGTCACTCTTACCGCGCATTCAATGGACGTATTAGTCGAATTACCTTACGAAAAATGGCCCGAATTGCAGCAAAAATTGAAGAAATTATGGCCGCAAAATGTAGCTGGATATTACGCTTTGTATCTCAATATGAAGTATTGTGGAGTACGTGAAGCGTTTGGATTTAAAGTGTACTGCCCGTATGGAGACATGGATAATGGATTCGTTGCTATTAATGTCAAGGTTAGTCATTTTATGAGTACTGCGTTTTGATTTTATTGTGTATTTTGGGATTTATTTTATTTTTAAGTTCGGTGGTAACCGTGGAATCTGTTTTTATTCAATTTCATAGTCGTATTTTTATGGCAGTCTTAAAAATGTTTGTTTAAGGTTTATTTTTATCAAATACAGAGGTGTAGGTATGGCTTTTCGAAGTCATATGTGTATAATCGATTGTCAATCATCACGTACTATAACGGTGAAGGAAAACCGATTTGCAAGAATTTCTACGGTATGTAAAGTCCACCAACCCGCAGTAGGCCAGCGTGGTGGACAATATGGCCTAAAATCTCTTAATCGTAATCCCGATTGTAGCGAAGGGTCGTGCCCTTCTGTGGGCCGTATATGGGCTGATAAAGATACAGATCCAGTATGTATGATGGTATATTAAACTACAGAATGAACGAATACTAAATTAAATACTAACATGTTGTTGCTTATTAAACTTTTATGAAAAAAAAATTGAATTTAAAGTGACAACAAAATAATTTTAAAATATTTCACTGGGTAGCAGTGATCACCTGTAGTTTCAAGTTTAGTTGATCTAAAATGTAATGTATGAATTGCCACGAGACTCTAGATGTTATTCCAATTAATGTTATCATGCATTTACCACCCTGTATATTATATGAGAGCAGTAAATCAAATCAGACATTGCAGCAATATTTTATTGAATTTCTTCGCATTGTGTTGTAAAGAAAAGTTTTTAAAGAACTTTTCACAGTAAATATGATGGATGCAACATTTTATTTTATGTCAGCATATATTAATCACAATTATGAAAACTTTAAACAACAAAATATAAAAAACATTTTCCAATACAATTCTTTGCATTTAAGAATATAAAATAAGTACTCACCGGCTTAAATATTCTCTTTTTCGTTTAAACAATATGTATAGAAATCTGTATTCTTTCAGGGCACGTTTGACTGCATAATATTTTCAATAACAGAAGACACTAGTAAATTGGAAGAAGCTTTGCTGAATACAAAGTTGATCGACTGGAATCAACACGTACTGTTCGACCTAGTCTCGTCAGTCACTTTGAAATGCTTGCAGAGGATCAAATACTCGATGAAATTCAACAACTACCACTTAAATATGGTCAAAATGTACTATTTAGACGGAAGTACGCAGCCTTTTGACAATTTAAGGTCTATTTTTGTTGCTATTTTCAAAAATCTTCATCTTGAGATTCTAAAGGTCATGAGTAACAAGACCCCAATTAACCAATGAATCCGGATTTGAATGCACTTGATATAATCTTTGTTGTGGTTTTTCATTTTTAACTAAGGTTTTTTAGATGTTTGCTAATAGATAATACACCACACGTCCCAGGAAACGTAGTAAAATAAATTATCTTGAAGCCAAACTCCTAGACAAATTAACCGAAACTATATTGTTTCGAATACAGGGGCATTTCACAAACCACTGCCCGCTGTTCATAATGCAAACTAAATTGTAAATTACAGATGCCCTTCCGACACTTATTTGGCACCGGTGAGACAAGATAACATCCAACGGGTTGACGAAACGTGGCCTTACAAACATTCGGCATCGTTCTTCTACTTCTCAACTTTAGACTCTAACTCCTTATCCTATGGCTTGTTTTCCTGCACCACGAACCATCTGTTGGCTTGGACCTTTTTGAACGAATACAATTTCCTATGCCATTTGTACTGCGAGGAGGAATTTAGAAGGAACGGGTATGCGGAGTACCTGGTGAGGTTTGTCGTGAACCAGGAATTACGTGTGGGTAATGATGTGTACGCGTATGTTGAAGAAGGTAATGATAGACCGGCGAATTTGTTCTCGAAACTCGGCTTTGAATACGTCGATGATAGTGCTTATCTGTACGTGCAGAAATAATTGTTATCAATTATTGTATGTATTATGATGGATTGCAGTTCCACAATTACATGTTATTATATAATATTGTACTTCGCGTTATCTATTAAAAGAACTGTAGTTGCTAAGCGGAATAAAGACGTGGTGTTCTAGAACCATGATTTATATTTCGCCATGCATAACAAGAAAATTGATTTTGTTGTTTTGTATTTTCGTAGCCAAAACCCGATTATCGAGGAAGTTTTCATATTATTTTTTTCCTGCATATACCAGGGGCGTGCGCTCCTTGTAGGCAGAAATGCACTGCTTTACTTGCTATTCACAGATATTTTAATAAAACGTTCGTACGTTTTAGATGACTTTAATTAATAGTAAATAAATGAATAAACAAAATATAATAACTTAAAAACGCCTAATATTTTATAAATAGCAATAGCGCTGCAAAATAATGTACCTAATCAACCAAGTCATGCCGCCGCGTCCCGCAGGAGATTTGTTCGTATGTGTGTAGTAATTTTGGTGTCCGTGCACAGTTCGCAAACGCACACACCCATGAATATCGAGAGCATCGAAAGCCGCGACTCCTGCGGCAGGCTACGGAAGTTCGGCAGTTGTCGGGAGTAATCGGAAATGTTCGTTGCGTATAATCCGAGTAAAAATAATAGACGGACATCTAATAAATCACGTATGCACATTATGCATTTTTGTTTGGTAAAGATTTATTTGTTTAAATAGCAGAAATGTTTTGTGTTTCGCGGTGGCCATTTTGCTTTTTTCATGTGATAAGCATTGTTTACTATTTTGTTTGCGCCAGTATATTTATATTTTTCTTAAAAGAATTTTCTACTTAATATTTGAAAGTGTACACATTTTATAGTTTATTACTGAGTTTCTATAATAATTGTGATTTGCTTTTACTAGTGCGTTTGTTGTTTTTTTTTAAATGTTATTTGATTGTGAGGTTTGGGTTGAAACTGTGTGTTTATTAAAAATAACAAGTTCGCACAATTGTCATTCAGTGAAAAGATTCAAATTGTGTCTAAAGGTAGGTGTGTACCCGAGTTACAACAATTATACCAGCAAAAAGGGAATGTAACTCGAAAGTTTCATGTTGAAAGTTATGAAACGTATAACTATTAATTTACTTATTAGAATTTATTCCGCCGCGACGATAAATTGCTGTTTTGTCTGCGTTGCCGTAGAAGATGTACATGAATAGTAGTACATCTAAGACTTGTTCTTTTGGAATAGTTTCCGACTTAGAGATCCGTCGCGTGGCTGTGGCTATGCTAAAAATCTATAAAAGAAAAAGTTTTTGTGACCGAGTACTCCGCCGCATACCCAGTGTCATAATCCTGTGCACGCCGCTGGCATATACTGAATTTGAATTTTTTGAAAAAAAATTAAGTGCGTGGTGGCCTGTTGGTAACGGACCAGACGCGGCCGCCTACATGTTCACGGTGGTTGTGGGTTCAAATCCCAGGGCACACCTCTGACTTTTCGGAGTTATGTGTGTATTGATAGTCAATCACCACGCACTTTAACGGTGAAGGAAAACATCGTGAGGAAACCTGCATACCGTAGCGATTTTAAAGAATTTCTACGGTATGTAAGTCCGCCAACCCGCACTAGGCCAGCGTGGTGGACTATATGGCCTAACCACTCTCAATCAATTTTCTCGATTGTAGAGTAGGCCCGTGCCCTGCAGTGGGACGTATATGGGCTGATATAGATAGATAGATATCCTGAATTATTACCATATAAATTGCATTTAAAGCACGACACAAGACTTGATTCATCATGCATTCATTTATAATTTTAATTAAATGAATTTATACATCATGTCAACGACCATCACGATATTATGATGACTTATAGCAAAAAGAATATCAAACAAAAATAAAAATATAAATATTTTTGGAACGAAGTTTCTTATTGCGCGTTGCGAAAGGGGGCTAGACGGAAAAAAATAAGACCAAAAGTTTTACCGACAATTTTATTCCAAGTTTGAGTTTGTCATTCTAAATTTAAAAATTTTGGAACTAATTTTTTGTTTTTAATTATTTGCTTATTATTTTATATTTATAACTGACTTCAAAGGAGGTTATCAATTCGTTGGGTTTTTTATTATTTATGTATAGTCTTTGTATAATGGCTATACAGTGTGTAATGTATTAGTCTACGTGATGACTGTTATTTTTGGAACGAAGTTCCTTATCGCGCGTTGCGAAAGGGGGCTAGACGGAAAAAAATAAAACAAAAGTTGTAACGACACTTTTTGCTATAGTTGTAAGCCGAGCGGCGTGCGCGTGTTTCTCTGTCTCTCTCTCCCATAGAAAGCAAGTCAGTTAATTTCGTTTCGTCTTTCTATTTCGCATTGGACAGTGTGGTGTCGCGACGATTATTTTTGTTGAGTGTACATAATAAATAAATCGAACTTCGTTCCATCCGGGTGTCCCTTGACACCTCTCAAGTTTTTTCACTTATTGTTTATTCATAAACCCTTTCCCAGTACTCTGTTAAATACGATACCTACTGGCTTTCACACTACCTTTCGGTTCTTTTACGAAATATTAAATAATACAGGATTATAAGCTACTCCGCCATAACGACAGGCGTGGATGGCCACAGACAAAATCTGAATAGATGGTGCAAGTTCCATTAAATGTATGAAAACTAAGTGTATCAGATTCTTTGCTATCTATGACATCACTAGTGGCTAAGTGATTAAATTATCTGCTCGATATTGATTTTAAGTTTAACTATGTTTCAAAAAATCTGATAATGGTATCGCTATCGAATAAAAAATCCAAAAACGGCTAAATGAAACATGAAATAAGTAAATTAAGCCTTATTAATTTATTCTTTATTATACACACAAAAAAACACAATATACAGAAATAACATAAAAAGAAAGTATTAGGCGGTGTAATTATTTATTCTTTATTATACACACAAAAAAAAACACAATATACAGAAATAACATAAAAAGAAAGTATTAGTAGTAGGCGGTGTTATCGTTCTAGACAATCTCTAACAGACAAACATGTGATGGATATTAGAGAAGGAGAAAGAGGCTTTCCTTTGGAAATGTGGAGTTTACCATAATTTCCACGATGAAAGGTGAAAAAATCTTCAAAAGTTTTTTTCGTTTCATTTTTATTGTGGCTGAAGTCTAATGGTTTCTTAGATTTACGCGAATGTTACACATTGAAATAAAACTATTTATACGGATTTTATCGCGATTTGGTTTAATTTTTACATTTTTTAACTTCCCGACGTTTCGATACTTACAGCTTTCGTGGTCACGGGGCGGACTGATAGTTAGTCGTTTTATTTCAATGTGTCTGAAGTCACTAAAACTCCCACCTGGTTTCATTTTTGGTTGCAGTCTGGACACACTCGGTGTACTTGCTCCATCTATTTAGATTTATATCTGTGCCGCGCTATATAGGGTGATCATTTCATATCATGTCATGTTATGCCGCTGCGAATATTCTTCCCTGTGGAATATTTTATTATGTTCGGAATAACTATAAGCCTGTTACGAATGATGTATTTATTATTCGTATTTTGAGATGTTTGTGTAGTGATGTTTGGGTAAAAATCCCTTCGTGGTTCATTTGAGTAGCTATTTCAAGTGTAATTTATTTTGACGCTTAAATCAGCACTGAAATATCCGAGTCCTTAGATATAAATTAATTACTGCCGCTTGATTTTGATTAATATAATCAATATTAACTACTAACGAAATACTAACAGGGTATAAATAGGAAAATTAAAGGGTGGAAGAAAAGTGGAAGAGATTTTTGGCTCTTTGGCGAATTGGCTAAAGTGAATGCACCATGAACAGGAAAACTGCACTGGTTTTAATCCTTTAAATATTATACGCTGTAAAAGCCTGGAGCATTATTTACCACCCGAGTCTAACATGATGTACAGAGAAAATAAGATAAGAACGTAAATAAATCTAGCTTTAAATAACTATATACCGCAATGTGAAGTTTTATGATAGGCTCGCCCCCTATCACATCATGGGACGGAACATACAAGGCGAAATGTGGGTGTCCTGGTAGCGCCTCTGCCTACCCCTTCTGGGATAAAGGCGTGAGTTTATGTATGTATGTATGAAGATTTACAATAAAACTCTGCAATAATTTAACAAACAAAAATACATTTTCAGCGCATATTTTATTTCCATACAGCCTAATCCATCCGGACCTCTATTCAAAACAGGCTTAGTAAACTTATCAAACTTTAATATTCTACTCAAAACAGTCTCCATACTACCAATTTAAACTTATCTAAAGCAAACTAACGAGCATAGATCAGAGATATCCCATACAAGACCGTCGAGGAAGCCTGCAATTTGTCTGAAGCGCATTGTTTACGGGAGGGACGGGAGTGATAGGGCACCGGCCGCTCCTTGCATTTAAATGTACTATTAGTCAGTAATTGTGCGGCGGTACCGGGCAGGAATATCAAACAGCGCTGTGTATAGGCTAACTAGTTCGGTTGAGACACTCCTGAGGAAGGCGGGGAGAGTTATACCACGACAATGTGACTAAAATGCATTTGATGATAAGTATAGTGCAGTGTTTATAGAATGTCTATAGGCGAAGAATGATTATCCCTCGTCATTCGAAACAATTATTCCACCATGACCGAAGTCGGATGAACCAAAACAAAATGAGCTGCGTGAGTCATGGATTTTCCATGATTTTACGGTGATAGCTATTGAAACGAATACTAGTATATCGTCACCAGCAAACACTGCAGTAGAGGTGATAATACATAATTAACCATAGCATTCCTTTCTCCCGTTGATACTCCGTTAATGTGTGTAGTATCTGCGTTTTCGTCGAGCTTCGTTCCAAGGACTGCCGCGCATGATGTTGTCGGACTATAATCTGAATATTCCCTACACATATTGATCTACGTGAACCGCCTCAAAGAGGATAAGGAAGTTTATAGTTTCCAAGATTCCTAAGGATACAAATCTAGCTATCTTTAAGGTTATTTTGATAAATCTAGTTATTATCTGATACCAGTGATATAGGAAGTTTAAGTTTAGGCTGAATTTCACAATTCAGTATTTATGCAAAGTGCTCTGAATAAAATGATAATAGCTTTTATCTAGAGTCGCCTTTTTTCGCCCATTAGGTCTCTTTTTGATGTGCCTGATTTCCGTCCTTATTTCTGACATCAGTTCATCATGCGTCTCATTTATGTCTCACTCTCTATTTGATATTAGTTAGAAACAGTGATTGCCTCGCTGGCGCAGTTGTACTACGGTATGATTGCAAAGCTGAGGTCTCGGGTTCGAATCCCGGGTCGGGAAAAGTGAGATTATATTGTATACAGAATTTTTTCTTCTCATTCCCAGCCCGGAGTCAGAAATTTGTGCCCGGCATGGCGATAGGCTCACCCCCTATTACATCATGGGACGGAAAACAAGGCGAAACGTGAGTGTCCTGGTTGCACCTCTGTTTACCCCTTCTGGGAAAAAGGCGTGAGTTTATGTACATAAACTCACGTATGTACGTATGAGTTTATGTTAGAAACAAAGTTCTCCCTATATTTGGTTGAGTAACCTTGACTCCAGATAGGGCGAACCTTATAAGTCTCACACTAGTATATAAAGATATTTTTAAGCATAATTTCATTTAAAAAATATATTTTTTATATCGGTGCGTGAGAGCAATCCATCACATGAATCCGGAGCGTCCCGGCGAGACGCGTGGGGTCACCAGGCCAGGTACGTGTTTACTGACTGCGAAAATTCCCTTGGTCGACACACTTTGCCAAAATTACATTCATATTTTTGTTGAGTAACGGTTGTAGGTACAAATAATGGAAATGTTGTGAGTCTTCAATGATTTCAGAAAATTGTGGGGTCAGAATGCTTAAAATATGAAAGATGTGGTTTAAGTTTTCAAAATCCAACTTTGAAATCAATGTCAGTTAGTGATATACATATGAGAAACAACATAATTACTAATACAATTCTTATTTAAATATTCATCTAAATTAAAGAGTGTCAATAGATTTTAATCTCAATAAAGTATCATGCGTACTGACCACCTCTCCGACGTAGATTATGCCAACATAATGACAAAACTTACTTTATCTAAATAACGGTGTAATTTGCAAGACGCGCGCTATCTTCGATAGTGCAAACAGAGCAATTTCTCTGCCCGTGCCGCTGCATACTCATCCATCTTCATTTGTATCCGTCTGTACCCTTCCTATCGCCACACGCTATTAAAACCTGGCTTCAATGCACTTTGGTATTGGCTTTTAATATATATATTTTCAAATTTAAATTAGATAATGTTTATTTATAAGGACTCCTAAATGAATTGCCACTTTGAATTTAGTTTTTATTATAATAGAGTTCGCCGAAATCGACTGTTCAAGCATAGAAATGTTTAACCATGAGCATTGTAGGCACTTTTTCGTAAATAAATACACCCAACAGTCACGTACATAGTCCTGACCCCACATTTAGATCTAGTCTCGTGTCGTGGGTATCAGAAACTACGAGAGACTTTGCGGTCAAACACCCAGACCCGAAACAAATACCTGTGGTTCACAGAAATATTTGTTTCGGTGCGGGGAACGAACCCACGGCCTCTCGTTTTACAGCCGGCGTCAAACCAAATGCGGCACGGAGGCTGTCTTAAAAAGTATAATAAAATAAAAATAAAATAAAATAAAATAATCTTGGAACATTAAAACCAATGTATAATGAAATATTCCAAACATCCATTCGTTTCACAATTCTTCAATTTAATAACGCCAGACGGAATATTCCGAGGTGCGACTACGGTCGCACGGGCACATTGTCGGCATTTGAACCGAAGGGCAACAAAAATACTCCTTTGAGTTATTAAAAGGATTTAGCGGTCCTACGTGAGGAGGGTAGGGGGTGGATTTGGTTTTTTCCACCGCACAAGGCTGCACAGATTTCACGAATACAAATTTAAAAAGGATTTCCCGAGAAACCTAGTTTTATATTACATTTTTAACCTTTTACTTCTAGTGTTCTTTTAATAATATCGGAGACTGGGTCATTCAGAAGATCGGGGATTAGCTTAGTTACTCACTTTTATTTTATAAAATCCAAGATGGTAGACTTTTTAACCTCTAGCCAAACTGTGCCTATAGTTTGGCTAATTTATTTTCGGCTCAAGATGTTATAAGGTTTGAATTTATCATCCCGACCCAGATATCCGACCTGGGAATCTATATCTAATTTAGGACGTCATTTTTCACAGCTCATATACGTTGCAACTAAACAATGAACATTTATAACTTCACAAAATACCCAGACTCGGTCTCGGGACCATATCGCTCTTATTAGTATAGAGGTCACACATATGATGTTAAAGGTCGTTAATTATTGATACTGAAATTTATCTACAAGTAGAGTATCCCGGGTCCACAAGGTCAGAGCACTTATTAACTTAACCTTTGACCTTCGTGTGTCTGGGATGCACGGCCCTCCTCATGGAAGGGTTAGTTAAGTGATTTTGACCGAAATATTATGTGTTGTTGTGTTTAGTTTTGTGGAAAATTTTGGTTGGAAAATCTTTTGATGAATTTCTTTGTGATTTGGACAGATGTGAAGTATGTGTAATATTTTCCTAAAATAATGTTATTTTGCCATGAATCACTTACAAGTCATGACTACTGATTATGACACTAACGGCTTTAATCATAGAAGATTTAAAACCTATTTCGTTAGCGATTGTTTTGTCCTCTTCACTCAAACTGAATTCTAAAGTCGTTCGAAAGGGACAAAACATTCGATAACTAAAATCGGTTATAAATCTGTCTACGAATAAGGCAGCAAGACATTTATCGAACCTGGGTATCAGAAATTCCAAAAGATTTTTGTCCCACAACTCTCAAATCCGAAATAAAATAATTAATTGTGGAGCATATTAAGATTTATCTCCTAACCTCGTAAGGAGGTTACTACTTTAGTTTTCACATTACCGCAATACAAATTTCAATTGTAAGTAATACCTTTTGTTAATTAACTATTCAAATGAAACTTCATTAATTAATAAGATCAAATGAAGAGACAATGGCTTGTTTAAGAACTAGTTATAGTTTGAATTGTTTCAAAACACGAGAGTTACTGTGAGGCGTTGGCGAGTAAAGATATTTCAATAGAATTTGATTGCGAATGTAGTTTCAAGTTGTTTTCGGATATGCCTGAAATATTATTAATTTAATAGCATTTACATTGGTGGATTGTAAGCATACTGTGTGCGAGATTTTTGTTTAAGCATGCTATATAGCCTGCATACGAGTAGCGTTCTTATTCGTTGAGGCTGAGTGCAGACGGTAAAAATATTCTGGAAGTTTCCGTTAGTGTCATGTCATTTGACAGCCTCCGTAGCGCAGTTGGTTAGACGCCGGTTGTGAAACGAGAGGCCGCGGGTTCGATCCCCGCACCGAGACAAATGTTTGTGAGGCCCACAAATATTTGTCTCGGGTCTGGGTGTTTGTGAGACCGAAAAGTCTCTCGTAGTTTCTGATACCTGCGACACAAGACTTAATTGATCTTAATGTGGGGTCAGGACTATGTATGTGACTGTTGGGTGTATTTATTATTATTTATTATTTATTTCCCACACCATAGATCGACCAAGTTAGCGACGAATTTAAACAGATCATAATAAATAAAGGCAACGGGGATAATTTTAAATATTGAAAAATTAGACAGGGCATACAGTTTGCATAATGGTTTCTTAGATTTACGCGAATGTTACACATTGAAATAAAACTATTTTATACGGATTTTATCGCGATAATTTTTACAGTCCGCCCCGTGACCACGAAAGCTGTAAAGTAATCGAAACGTCGGGAAGTTAAAAAAAGTAAAAATTAAACCAAATCGCGATAAAATCCGTATAAAATAGTTTTATTTCAAAGGGCATACAGTATGAGAAGCTTACTGTCGGTTGAAGCGAGTATATTGCTTCGGTATATTGCTTCCAACAATTCGATTATTTTCAGGAAATGATATAGTTTTATGCTTTAGAATGTAAAATAAATTGTTTATGACCTTCAAAAATATCTGAATATTCACAAGTGTTTTTAAGAAGAGTAAGACAGAGTAGGGATTAAAAATGCTTATAAGTCTTATACTTATAACAAGAACAATACGTAATAACGCATAAAGTAAAAATCTAGTGCAAAAAAGTCTTGCACGTATGTAAACAATATACGCGAGGCTGTTTTAAAATGATGATGTATCACTTTATTAAAGCTATTGTTGCGAGGCCATTGTTCCAGCGGCCTTTATTTGAGAAAGCTGCACGTTGTTTCATTGCATTAATTAATTATATTGCCTCGTTGTTTTTATTTCTTACATTAGTTTATTAAGTGGTAGATGGTGTCTCTTCTTTTTATTGCAATGAATGGCTAGAAGAGCTTGCCATTTACTTGATGGTAAGCGATACGACCGCTCAAGAACAGTAGCAAACCAAGCAACACCATGAATAAAAAAGCAATGCTTTGGCATTCTACTGCGCTCACCATCCTGAGACATAAGATGATAAGCCTCATGATGTGTGTTGTGAAACTTACTGTACAGATGGGGTGGTGCTACTGCCTCACAAAACACCGAAATAAAGTAACAGTATTGTTGTTGCGTTTCATTTGTTGATTGTACATACATACATATATAAACTCACGCCTTTTATCCCCGAAGGGGTAGGCAGAGGCGCCACTAGGACACCCACATTTCGCCTTGTATGTTACGTCCCATGATGTGATAGGGGGCGAGCCTATCGCCATATCGGGCACAAATTCCTGACTCCGGGCTGATAATGAATAGAAAAATCCAATATCACTTGGCCCGACCCGGAACTCGAACCCGAGACCTCAGCTTTGTAACCGTACCGTAATACAACTACGCCACCGAGGCAGTCGATTGTAATTGCCAGATATCCAAAAGCAAGTCGTCAAAGCGACCAATGTAAAAGATGGCGAAAATTCGACTGATTTACATATATTACCACATTTCAGTTTTAGCCATGATAGCACAATTCATGCTGCGAGTACCATGGACGGCCCACCGCACCAATATATCTATTCTAAAGCAACTTAAGATAGAAAACACTCAACGTCTATCCACAACCTGCCTACAACGAATATTGCGGTATTTTGGCCATATTGCACGCAGGGACACCAGCAATTTAGAACGTCTAATGGTGACTGGTAAAATCGAAGGGAAAAGACCTAGAGGTAGAAGTTCCAAACGATGGTCGGACCAAATATCTGAGGAACTAAAAATACCTGTCAGCGACGCACTCCATCAAGCTACAGATCGAAACCGATGGAGACAACTGGTTGACGGAATCAAACGGAGTCACGATCCTCAGCAGTGAGGGAACGATTTAGAGAGAGAGAGAGCACAATTATATCAACCGATAAGTGATTACTATATTTCACCGATATATAAAATATATCTACAAATTTCGGGCTCTTTGGCGTACGTTGGGAGAGGCCTATGTCCAGCAGTGGACTGCAACAGGGTGATGATCACGATGATGATGATGATCCACAAATTAGACATGGAAATCTTCCTTAGAGTGCCAAGACGAAAGAAGACGAAGAAAGCAAAAATAAACGAGATAGCAAATAATTTACTGACCCAAAAAGAACTGTATCTGTTTCAATGTTTGCGCACGTGTACCAGTAACACGAATATCATTTTACGTGCGAACAACCGCTCTTTACCACTCCAGTCTTTTACGAAACGAGCCATCTTGGGAATTCAGTTTCCGGCTTTGTAAATCCATTCTTATTGTATATTGTTTGTACTAATATTTTGTTTATGATACGAATAACATGATTTTTTTACAAATTGCGAACTCTATGTTTACGTATAGTCAATTTCTAAGACACTACACTATTTCTGATCTCATCCCTGTATCCCCGTAGAACCCCTATAAATTGCTAGAAATATATATATTAAAGGTAACAAGACATTAGATGCTTTGTAGTTAATTTGTCGTGCCAAAAAAAAATTGTTTTCTCTCCAGTTCTAATTTTAACATCTTTTTCGATTACGATTTACGATGACCATGCCCAGTGAGAATATTATAAATACATGTAGACACAACAATGCTTTGTGATAGTATACTGATCCTTTAAACTCCCTGTGTTCAGAGTACAGTAATGCCCCGCTTTACGCGAGGGATACGTTCCGAAAAAAATCGCGTTAACTGAAATTCGCGTATATCGAGGTTTATGATTAAACATAGTCAACATTTAATACAAAAAAATACAAATCATTTTAATCAATGACTTTAATTCTAAGAACACTTTATGCAATACATACTCTTATTTTTTACGGAAAAATACATCTATTGCCTTTTGGGTAGCGTTTTGTTTACGTTCTTGTAAAACACGTTCATAACACCCAACACTGTTTTTAATTGTTTGACACACGGTCAAGACACGGTCATAATTATTGTCTATACTCTGCAATATGTCCAAACCTGA
The DNA here is from genome assembly GCA_949752805.1 of Deilephila elpenor. NCBI lineage: Eukaryota > Metazoa > Arthropoda > Insecta > Lepidoptera > Sphingidae > Deilephila > Deilephila elpenor. The sequence goes on from OX457112.1 coordinate 9,049,698, forward strand.
ATAAATTATTAAAAGTGCATTTTGTATTTCCCCTGAAGATAAAACTTTCTCTTCTACTTGTTCTTCCTTATCGTAGATAGATTTATTCTGTAACTCGATCAGATCTTCATTGGAATTTGAAATTCGCTTTATAGTGAAACCGCGCGTAACGGGGTCGCGCTAAGCGGGGTATTACTATATTAGAAACTAAGAGACTTTGATCCAACAATATCCAGGAGCCGGAAGTAATATTTTCGGGTCTACCGTTTACCGGTTCCCTACTCGGAGTGCAGTTGTAATCTGTGTATCCCGAGGATTAAACCTACTTGATACTATTTGGAGGCGAACCGGACGCAATCGGCCAAGATAGGTTATAAGAAGATTATAGAGGATTTGCATTTTTGAGCACATAATTTCGAGCGCAGTGGAATGCCAGGTACTGCTTTGTAATTCATTCATGTTGGGTTTTGCTACTGTCCATGAGCGGTCGTATTTCTTACCATCAGGCGAATAGCATGCTCGTCTCGCCATTAATTAAGTAATGTATGTAATTACAGGCAATCATCATATAGTTTATCGATGAAGGAAAATATTGTGAGGAAACTCGAATACCATAAAGATATTTCTACGTATTTCGTCAGCCTACTCTTATTAGATCAGTGTGGTGCACTATGGCCTGAGCCTCTCAAAAGGACACTTGATTATAAAAGCTCAGCGAAACGTGACTGTTCCAAGCGAAAAAAAAAAAAATACATACATAAACTCACGCCTTTAACTCAGAAGGGGTAGGCAGAGGCGCCACCAAGACACCCACATTCTGCCTTGTATGTTCCGTCCCATGACGTGACAGGGAGCGAATCTATCGCCATATTAGGCACAAATTCCTGTGTCCGGACTGATAATAAATAGAAAAACTCAATATCACTTTGCCTGACCCGGGATTCGAGACTCTAACTTTGTAATCATAGCTTTGTAGTACAAGTACGCCACCGAGGCAGTTTATATAAGTTCATGTATACATTATATAGGAAAGCCATTAGTATATTCATGTTAGAACGACTGCACCATTAATAGGGGACCGGCGCGAGTAACTAACCATGAAGCGTACATCAAAGACGACGGGCGAACCGTCATGATCATTTGCAATTTATAACCTTTCATCTGACTTTCTCGCAGTGGTATTTATAAATATCATTTCATAAAATATAATTTATTCATCTGAAAGGCTGTTGGATCCAGGAACTGGTAGCTATGGAAATTCTTGTGCTATGTTTGGTGGTGGATTTTCGTTGGCTGAGGACAAAAGAGAGAAAAAGCTTTATTCTAAATTTCAAGCTCAATCTATTGTTTGTCCTACTTTTTGACTACTTATAGAGGGTGTAATTAGGTCTGGTTTTAGAGCTTCTGATGAGATCTTTTTTTAATTGCATAGATTTAAATGAGCAAACAGGTCAATGTCCGGTCAACAGGTCCGGGACCGGTTATCATCGATGGCACGCTTCTCGAAGTTGTCAAGGAGTATATCTATCTCGGGCAATTAATGCAATTGGGTAGACACAACTTCGAAAAGGAAGCCGACAGGAGGATTCAGTTGGGCTGGGCAGCGTTTAGGAAGTTGTACCACATATTTTCGTCGGATATACCACAGAGCCTGAAGACAAAAGTGTTTAACCAGTGCGTCCTCCCTGTAATGACGTACGGAGCCGAGACGTGGACACTGACTGTGGGGCTAATCCATAAGCTTAAAGTCGCTCAACGTGCTATGGAAAGAGCTATGCTCGGAGTTTCTCTGAAGGACAAAATTCGGAACGAGGAGATCCGCCAGAGAACCATGGTGACCGACATAGCTCTGAAAGTTAGTATGTTGAAGTGGCAATGGGCTGGCCACATATGTCGCAGAACGGATAACCGCTGGAGTAAGCGTGTTCTGGAGTGGAGACCGCGTCTTGGAAAACGTAGCGTGGGACGTCCTTTGGCCAGATGGCGGGACGACTTGCATAAAAGGGCCGGCAGCGACTGGATGCGTAAAGCAGCAGACCGGGCTCTGTGGCGTACCTTGGGAGAGGCCTATGTCCAGCAGTGGACTGCAACGGGCTGATGATGATGATGAAACAGGTCAAGTGGTGGGAAGTGATCACTACTGCCCCTGAACATCCACAACGCTGGGTGTTGGATGTGTTGCCCATCAAATTGGGAAGAGAGTGGAACTGAAAAAGGATGCGAAGACGAAAGGTATATTGGGCATTCGGCAATCTCCTCCAACCAGGTGGAGCGACGAGATTCGTGGGGTGGCTGGTAGTGGTTGGCGACGATGGGCTGAAGATCGAGTCCAGTGGCGTGCTATGGGAAAGGCCTATGTCCAGCAGTCGACGCAGAAGGGCTGATGATGAATGAAATAATGAAAATTCACCGAATGAAACGCTATAGTCGTTTTTTCACAAGACAGTGGTACTACCCCGAGCCTGCCAATTCATGTTGAGTCATGACTGACAATAATTGCGTGGCTCTACTTCCGAAAATATCTTTTTAACACTGGAAATTACGAATATGAATTTGTGAATCTTGGTTAATTATAATACATACCACGTTTTAAAATGGATTCACAACGAAATTCAAAGGAAACACAAGAATAATAAACCTTAATATTTCCATAAGTCATTTTCAAGCCCCGTGAAACATAGAATAGTAATTGGCTAACTTCTGAACATGTTTATGTTCGTTCGATGCTAGATAAGTTTAATTTCAGTGTGAATTGAATGAAGCTCCAAACTGGACGTCGCGCTAAAATGTTACCAAACCGTTGGCTCCAACTTTGTTGCAAATACGTAATTTGTTTGCAAATTAAGTTTTAATTAGTTCACTAGTGACTTGATTCCGTTGATAATAATGCTCGTGACTCGTGATTGATTGAACAGTTTACGTTCAATCAAATAACTTTGATTGAATTCTGTTTGTGAAATAAATACTCTTCATTCTGATACACACAACTAATTTACTGATGGTAAAATATTAGTGTTGGCGTGGAGTAACATAAGTATATAAAGCATAAAACAAGGCTTAATAATAATAATACTTTATTAGAAAAACACATAACATTAAATAAAGAAAAAATAATATAATAATTACGTTGGTCGAGCAATAAGCTTAGTGTGCCTTTGCCCATTTGTCGTGTTTTAAGATTAGCTTAGTATTGTTTTAATTGGCAAAACTAAGTACCTACAATGCATTGTATTGTAGTGAGTGCCCTGTTATCTTAATAGAGACGACCAGCTCTTTCAAATCGACACAATTATGCTGTCCATGTCACCGGATTTACCTACACCGGTGGAACCTGAACCGCGAAGAATGTGGAAGTGTTTCTCACCTTCAAAACGAGCAAAACGAGCTTAACAGTACACAGCCATATCTTAATACTAAAGACATCACCTAAAAAGAGAACAAATATGTCACAATCAAGCAATAATAATTATTATTGCTTGATTGTGACATTGTGTGCCTTATATTACTCCCAAATAACATGTGAAAGATATGAGCAATCCAAGTTAATTAAAGCTCTTAATTACAATCGCGTCACCAACTAGAACACACGAATGAAAATAAAAGACATTCGCACACGAATCATCCGATGTATGGGGATTAAAATAAAACTGTTGAAACAGAAATGCGATTTTTACATCGGCGCAGAGGAAATTAAATGTAGATTGAAATGGACGGCATAGTGAATGCGTCCGCGGGATTTCAACTATGCAAAACTCGTAACCAATGAGATATTAAAATGTGCATGTAATTTAAGAAATTGAACTTATTGCAACTTATGACTTTTTGGTGTTAAGCGGTAGTCAATTACTATGCACTTTAACGATGGAAATGGTTGTCAGAAAATCTACTTACCAAAGAGTTGTTTACAAGAATTTCAATGGTTTATAAAGTCCGCCAACCCTGAATAGGCCAGTTTTGTAGACTAGCCTTAGCCCTCCCAATCAAAGTCTTGTTTTTTTATAACGATGAATGGCGAGACGAGCATTACCATTCGCCTCATGGTAAGCGATACGACCGCTCATGGACAGTAGCAAAACCAAACACTATGAATTACAAAGCATTGCATGGCATTCCACTGCGCTCCTTCTGAGACTTTAGATGTTAAGTCTCAATATGTCGAGTAGGTACTCTCGCTACAATGTCCTTCAAACCGGAACACAACAGTGCATTTATTCTGCTGTTTGGTGATCTTGTTTTTATAGGAGTCTCATTCTCAGTGAGCGGATATTGGCTGATATATTATTATTATCCTGCCTCGGTGGCGTAGTTGTATTACGGTACGGCTACAAAGCTGAGGTCTCGGGTTCGAGTCCCGGGTCGGGCAAAGTGGTATTGGATTTTTCTATTCATTATCAGCCCGGAGTCAGGAATTTGTGTCCGATATGGCGATAGGCTCGCCCCCTATCACATCATGGGACGGAACATACAAGGCGAAATGTGGGTGTCCTGGTGGCGCCTCTGCCTACCCCTTCGGGGATAAAGGCGTGAGTTTATGTATGTATGTATTATTATTATTATATCGTAAAATTGAAGACTGTTGACCGACTAATGACGGAAAACCATCACAGAACCAAATAACAAGCTGGTGACGGGCAACAGCGTCATCAGAGGTAGAAGACGTTCGTCAAATTGTCTGCCAAATGTTGCGAGTGTTGGAAAAACCCCGACAGTGATATTCAGGAAAAGCCTATGTTTAGCTGTGGGCTTCTTGTGCTAAGGATGATGTTAAAATGTGGGACTAGATTATCTTGTGAAACAATTACGCTGCCCTGCTTTAAGCCGGATGAACACAGGATAGCACCGGAGTGCAACGCAATTAATCTTAGTTTTATCTAGTGACAAACGTCAGCAATGAATACATAGATTAATTACACGAACATTCGGTTAATAAAATTCATTAATAATACAGTTTCAAGAGCAGAAACAAATTGATCTAAGCAGTTGTAGGTGTATGGGCACAACATATTCGAATGTTCTTCAACATAAGTATTATCCTACAGGTACACAAGAAACTCCTTGTTTGTGCTCTTCAAATAAGTGGGACAAACGCGTAGGTGTGGCGGAACGAACTCATTGTCACGTTATAATCGACAAATAATGGCGAGGAATCTTAATGCCGCGCGCCCCGCCCGCCTCGCCCGCCCGCTCCAATAATAAGGGATGATTAATTCAACCCACGAACACAAACCAAGCTATCGACCACATGCCCTCATCCACTTAAAAACAGTTTTTGACTACACAAACCGATCACGCTGTACATTAATGCATCATACGTACTACATACCGCCGGCTATTTGTATTAAGGAAAATTCCATCAATAACACCCAGATGTGTCCGTCAACCGGCAAAAGTCCATAATTGTAAAGCTCTAACGAGGCGGAAAAAATATACCAAATAACACTTAAGTCATTAATAATCGCATCGTAAACGGCAGAATTTCAATGGGTATCCCATCGGCGGCCGGTTATCCATTAAATAAATTTTATTGGTGTGATAAGGCGCGGGGCGGGCGGCGGCGGCACGGCGGGCGCCGGCCAGACGCCCCAGTCGCCGCCCGCCGCTCGCCCAGCGACGTCGCCTCGCTGCACGCGCCCGCCCGTGCTAATTTTACACGCCACTAACTGTGCTCCTGCACATTTCACCAGACAGTGAAGTGTTTTAACCACGTAGTGAGTGAGTGACGCCCGCTCTCCCCTGGGCTGCGCACCGCCGCCCTGCCGTAAGTACTCGCGACATATCTTAATCACCCGTCGAGATGTTACGGCCATTTTATAAAATGCGAACGTCCAACCTTGAGTAGTCAGTATTTTGGTCATTGTGACTCTCGCAACAGTAATGACATACTGATATTTTTTTCACTCGCTCCCCGCTTCAACTGGATGCAAAAATAGCGTTCGTGTTTCATTAACGCCGAATCGGATTGTTTGGTTTGTATACCGTTATTACTCTTGATATACACGAGAAAAAGGGCCGGAATCATGTCAAGGTTGTGACACCTTGTATGAAGAATGTCGATGCTCTCTTGTGGGTTATATCTTATGATTGAGCCGTTGGTCGCCCCTTGCGAGATTTGCCGTCGTGAAAATGTGATAGGACACAGAAATAATATCTGCTAAACCTGCGCATTTACTGTATTAAATCTACTACCGAAACTAACACGATGAATTAATTAATAGCTGTGACATTCATTCAAGAAATATAAATTCACAATCATCTAAAACTCCTTCCTTACGCTAAGAAGCGAATTTAAGCGTCAATTGAAGCGATTTGTTCTACTGAAACGTTTCAATGTAGAACATGCATCAGTGCCACTGGATGTAAATTGCCGTAAACTAGCCACTATTTCTCTGAAATCCAGTCTATGCTTGTTTAAGCCCCTGTTAACTGTAATATGCGAAGTTGGGCTGTAGCTCGATAGAAGCTTTTCACGGGAAACAGTTTCAACTTGTTTGAAATGACCTAGCCCAATCAAAACTACAGTTTTGAAACTAGACAATGGCTAACATTCATTTCGATGTTACAAATGTTTGGCAATTAATCTGTATTAGTACGTTAAAAGCTCTCTCTTTTTGTGGTATAGGAGAAAAGCGTTTTGTAAACTAAAGACTATTGGTTTGGTATTTGACCGAGGTAGATCACGGACCGGCAAGCGAGGTGTCAGACGCCCGCCTTCAAGGTGGACGGACCTGGTTAAGGTTGCAGGAAGTAGCTGGATGCAGACTTCCAACAGGTGAATGTGAAGATTCTCGGGGGAGGCCTGTGTTCAGCAGTGGAATTCCTGACTGAATAGATAGATTGTATCACACAAATATGTTATCACACAATAAGTATGATAAGTGTGATCAATGATGATCGGATGTGGGTGTTATAGAAATAACGAGTCTGTCTGATATCAATGATGGATGTTGATGATCCACAAGTTGCCCGTTAGACGTATTTAATTGAAATTTAAAAGTTACTTATCAACGCCGTTGTTTTTAAAACCATATATTGAAATACGATAACAGATATAAGATTAAAACAATTTAGTAGGAGAAATTCATAGTCAGCAATGAGCATAATGGAGTGATATAATATTAAATAAAAAATAGTTTACAACCAACTCAGTTTGTCAACTAGATTTTATATATTAAATTTTGTAGATATGAACCCATGACTTTAGAGAATAGATGCATAAAGCTCACAAATGTAACTGTTGGTAGAATATTCAGACATGTAAAGTTACCGAACACGATGGTGGAAACCTGTCATCATGACTCACGCAGTGTGTCACGTTTCAAGCCCAGTCTTTTTATATGAATTTCGAGTAAGCTGACATATTTCAGGACATAATGAGACTTACCATCTTATGTCTTAGGATGACGAGCGCAGTGGAACGCCAAGCATTGCTTTGTAATTATGGTGTTGTTTGGTTTAACTACAGTCCATGAGTGGTCGTATCGCTTACCATCAGGCGAATGGCATGCTCGTCTTGCCATGCATCGTAGTAAAAAAACATAATAGTGTCAGCAAGAGATTGTTTTCTCTTGTCGGCAATAGAGTACCTATCCACACTATTCAGATTATTATTAGCTCTATTACTTTTAGTTTTAACTCTGTCATGTTAGTATACAAAAAGGGAAATAATAATACTGAATGGAATATGATAATACAGAGAGAGATAATAAAATAGAGTTGATGTGTGAATTAACTAAAGAATACATTCTAAAACAGGAGAGTCATTAGATTAGACTTGGTTCGTCTTTACGTTTCTTTTATAAAACTTTAGTACTATTTGCGTCTGGGGTTTAACTCAATAGGATTTTTTCTAATATTAAGGTTAGATAAAGCTCGTAATCTGTATCGGTATCGGCTCATATACGACCCATTGCAGGGCACGAGCCTCCTCTACAACCAATAGTACGATTGAGGGGGGTTAGGTCATATAGTCCAGCACGCTGGCCTAGTGCGGGTTGGCGGACTTTACATACTATAGAAATTAATGCAAATCGCTATAATATGCAGGTTTTCTCCCGATATTTCCTTCACCAATATAGTGCGTGGTGATTGACAAGCAATACACACATGACTCCAAAAAGTCAAAGGTGTGTCTTGGGATTTGAACCCACGACCACCGTAAACATGTTGGCAGTCGCGTCTGGTCCGTTTACCAACAGGCCACCACGCACATTAATCTCAGCTCGTAATATTATAGTATAATTTAATCAAATTTTTTCTTTTACGACAATTTTACATGCTTCTTATAGTTGAATAATCTATTTATCTATTCTGTGCCGATGTCCTTTAGTAATAACTTTTCGCCAGAATAACAATATTTCATGAAAACATTTCGATAGAAAGGTTATTGAACTTTTAAAATAATTCATCTGTCAATGTTCTCGAACAAGGCTACAATTTTCTTATTCTACCAACTCTTATAGCTTGTTATTCTACAACCAGTTGTCTGATATCAATCCTTTTGGGACTAAGCCTTTTAGTCTAACTTCTTGGTGTGATGTGGTAGACTTCACATTGCTTAGAAATTGTACTTCAGAGTACGAGTTCTTGAGAATTTTCCATAACTTAAACCTCCAGTGATCTTTTACTTCACCGATAAGGTAATATTTGACTAACAACGGAAACGTAATGTTTGGGGGTGTTCGTAATCGCTTATGTGAACTGAGCTGGCTAATTCGTTCGTTTGTCGGACCAATGTAGTAAAACATATATATTGTTGTACAAATGTTTCAAACCAAGTCACTAAACATTCAAATCTTAAATGCATGAATACACTAAAAATCATAAAAAAACAATAAGATAACCCCTAAATTTTCCCTTAAAAAATTACAACCACGTCAAAATTCAGTGATCCGTTTACTACCATTCAGATATCGCAGTCAATAATCCATAATATAGAAACAAGACTATATCCGGCATTAAACATTGCCCGCATAATTAATACCTTTTCCCAAGCAAGCCGCCTGATCGGTTTATCTGGGCGCGCAAGGAGGCCACAGAGATTACCGGAGGCCGTTTAATGTGGGAAGTGGAGCGGATTTTGTTGAATTTTTCGATCGAAACCTTACGTGAAATGTATCTTGAAACCTCAGAGGAATTCAGTATGTACTAAAGGGTATACAGCTTTTTGCTAGGGTTTTGGTTAAGGATATAATAATAATAATAATAAATTTATTGTGAAAAATCTCCAAAAAATACAATATACCTACATACATTCACATTCTACAATTATTTTCTTTATATTAAGTATGTGGGTCCCAACGTAGGCAAGCCCGTGTCTTGGGTTACGTTGATTTATTTAACTGTGAATCTATCAGGGTCAATTTGCAGTTTTGTACGAGGTTTTTGGTTGAGGATACGGGTACTGACATTGATTTATTTATTGATGAGGTTTGAGCAATAGAAATAGATGGTAAAAATTAAAATATATATTATAATGAAGATATTTTACGACTAGAAGGTGAAAGAGAGGATATAATAGTTGTAAATGTTTGTAGTTGTATTTAATATGCGAAATTAAGGATTCTTCTAAGTAGATTGATAGTACTAATCCGCCTTTAGTTCTTGAATTCTTAATATTGGGAAAAGAGGGCCCAACTTATTATTTCCAGTGCTAAAGCCACTATAACGCGATGCCCTCTGCTAATCAAGAATGTGAGTCTAGTAACCAATCGGTGGGGGGATAGTCATTGTAGACATAAAATAGCCAAATAACAGACTCATAACGGGTATATTCATGTAAAATATACCAAAAAATTGCAATTTTGTTGTCCCAGCAACAATAGCCTACAAACGTTCATATTTGATACACTACCCAATTCGCCGTTCCATTTATCACTTTAGATAGTAACAAGTCGAAATTTGCTCCCAACCACGGCGTGACAAAAGAGTCATCATTTACCAGAGACGGGACGAGCCTGAAAAAAATCTCCATAAATTGGGTTATCGGAACACCCATCTCTTATCGCGTGATCGGACGTAAAAGGGTGAGGGCTGGGTCCGGTGCAAACACGCTTACATAAATTCGGGTTACTGATGGCAATGTAAGGTTGTCAACGCCTTGAGAAGTTTTTTGGCATTGACATGAAAATTGTCATAATGGTTTCTTAGATTTACGCGAAAGCTGCGAAGCATTCGAAACGTCAAACGTTCAACGTCGTCAACGTTCGAAAAACAGTTTTTTTTCCATATGAAAAGTGATCGTCGTGATGGAAAGTCCAATGTAGTCCAAATTGGTTGTTGGTATGAGGTGATCATCTTTGTAGTCTAAAGATGTAGTCCTGTCCAGATGGATTTCCAACCGTCGCATCTGTTGCCAAATGGTCATGTTTATCCGGTCTATAGAATTTGAATGATTGAAATTTAATTACCCTAAAATGCACCACACTTGCTAAGATCAATTTTGCGGCTGGACTAAGTCGACGCAGTAATTTAGACAAATGGATACTGATTGATATCTTTTGTAGTGCTGTTGCATTGTTTAATCAGAATAAAAACAATGGCGGTTTCCGAACCACTTTATGAATAATGCAGTCTAAACACGCTGCATGTTCATGTCCAAAACGATTTAATTTTAGAATTCTTTCATAACCAAAGTTAGTTTCTTACACATTAGCTAAGTATTCATCGTTATGATTCTATAATAAGTGTCAAATAAACAAAATAAAAGTATGCGAGCGGCAAACAAGCATGCAATTTTAAGAATGGGAAATAATCTAAAATTTAGATATATACACATATATGTTAGTAGACGACCTTTGATGACGAAGGCCAGGCAAGTTGGCAGTCTTGACATTTAGTAAAATAATGATTGCTTTATTTTTTGTCTTGTATTGGGTACTAGCTAGCAAAAAATTTTGTTTCCCGTATATTTCCCAGCTCGAACATATTATATCTAAAAATAATTCAGCTGTCAATAAAAAGGTAATTTTACTTACCTCAAATTATTAGTTAATTTCATGAACGCTATGTGATTAAAGTAAAAACAAATTTTAATGAGTATAATGATGAAACGTAACCAGATTGAATTGATAGTTTTGAAAACAAGTGTCGCGATCAGAGCTTTCAAGGTAAGTTTCAAATTAAGCTCATTGGTATGTGACGTCATAACCTAAGATATTGCCTAAGAATTGCTTAGTTATTATGTTGACATGCAATTGCCGGAGCTACTCGAAGATGTAGAAGGCAAAATGTCTGGAAGTACGGTCTGAAAATGATATATAAATAATTCTAGAACAGAGATAGACAAGGTCAGGTCAGAAGTACCCTGAACCGGTCAGAATGTTAGAAGATATTTATGAAAGTGGATGAAGCGACCTAGCAAACTGGAGATTATAGGTAGTCCTTGCCTACCCCTATCGGATGCAAGCGTGATGGCTAAGCATATATTATTCTTAAAAAAAGTTAAGCTGTTAAAGGATACAATAATATGACAAAAAATACACTTATAAAAACAGCACAAAGTTGTGAAAAAGATAAATTGATATGAATAATTTATTTACATGCTTCAATATTTCGAATCCGGAGGCTTTTAATTTGCTTCTGTCTATAAAAAGTTACAGACGTTGCTAAGCAACCCTGTGCAGAGCAGTTGCTCGTAATTAAATGAAATGAGTTCGTACATTTCTCTACGGCGGTGTTGGAAAGTCGCGTAAATTACTAGTTTCTTGACTTAAATATTATGGCTTATTTTGTTATGAGACTTAAATGTATTTTTTTATATTGCGTAATTGACACCTGACTATAGAGACTAAAGCAGATGGCTAGCATACCGACTGGGAATCAAGAGGACCCTGGCTCGATCTTAGAGCAATGTTGTTGATACAAAAGTATTCGTTTTGGGCCTGGATGTTGTGGGAATTGTATCTATATGTAAGAATAGTGCTATGTGAAACTATTGGACATATTTATTTATAATCTATTTATAAATTCACCTATGAACGTCTCGTTGTTGATCCAAAATTAGCCTACTTTGACCTGATACACGAGAAGCAGATGCCTGATTCAGGAGATTGGTGTGAACCCTAGCTCACACCAATTCGGTAGCAAACCGGTATTAATCTTGAAAGCGACAAAAATCCCGGCAGCGTGAAAATATTTTCCGGTAGCGGCAACCCTACTGCACTAGTGCGTGCCGGATATTGGCGCGCTTGGCGGAGAACGTTTCCGACCGCGGCGTCACTTGTAACGTGGGACAGCCCTGCCTCGCTGTCTCATGCCTCCTGCCTCCTGCCTCGAGTCTCGAGTCTCTGCCTCGCTGCGTCGACGATTTTAATTATCCGATAACTAAATATATTTTCTAATTTATTTTAAAATTGTACGACGTTTTGCAAAACAACATCGTATTTTGTGCGTATGCAATTAAACTTTGCGATCTGTGGCGAATTTTGCACGGGATTGAGTAACTTCACTTAGGGTTGATATTAAAATCATTCGAATAGTAGTAATTCGTAACATTCAACTTATGGATTATGACCAAAGACTCGGCTAAGTTTTTACACATCTTTCCACCTTTTTCTTTTTCTTCTTTTACACATTTTTCTTACCAATAAATAGGTATTCCCGAGTCGCTTACCTATTACTGTGGTTGAGCAGTAGGCGTGTTGATACCTATATACAATGTTGGGAATATTGAATTGATTACTTACCTTATCCTCGTTAATATGATGGCACAGTAATCAGGAATGCGTTAATTAAGTGTACTATTGCTATACAATATTGTTCTGATCGTGAACACCATAATTTATATATTCATACCTAATTTGCCGTTAGATTCAAAGAGTAAAATTGTAGAGTCTGTTATTTAAAATAATTGTACTATATCAAAGAGACAATATAAAATGAAAATGCATATCTTCTAGTATATTTTAACTTCTCCGTTATGTTCCATGAAATTGCCAGATCAAAATGAAAATAGTAGAAGACAGACATTGCATCAAGAGCTTTGATGTCATTATTCGGGTGTCAATATATAACCCTAGAACATTAAATTAATTTCTGTTGAAATTTAATTGCATAAATCCGTGTATCCAGCAGCGGAGGCCAGTACATAAAGGAGACCAGATCATCGTTTTACATCCACACATTATAATATTTAATTAAATGGAGGCATCGCGTCGCGCTTTTGATAATTATGAGGGCGGAACTGTTGCTAACTTCATTTAACTTCAAATTAGATTGTTTCAAGCCTAATACTGTACGATGAGCGCACTTTGTTACCATGAGCTTGAACTATATGTTTATTTAAATGGAAAGCTTTCGTGTACTTAGTTGAGTTTGGTTTTTGTTGGTGAGTTTGGTTGTTAGGTTTGGTCATGTAGAGAGGATGGATGAAAGGAGAATAACTAAGCAAATATACAAGGGGAGTGTGGATGGAAGAGTCGGTAGGGGTCGACCTCATCGAACCTACACCATCCAAATCGATGATACCCTCAAGAAGGGTCAGGTCAAAAGTACCCTGAACCGACGAGAATGCATGAAGAGAATAATGAAAGTGGATGAAGCGAAAGTTGTATGTCAGGATCGAGCAAAGTGGCGATCCATAGTCTCTGCCTACCCCTATGGGATACAGGCGTGATGATTATGTATGTATGTATGTACTTAGTTGAGAGCTTGTGAAACGAGGAGATGCGGGTTTGATTCCTACATGACAGATGTTTGTTTGGTCCATAAATATTTTTAGGTTGAGACCAAAACGTGTCTCTGTCTCGTTGTTTCTGGTAAAAGAGACAGGACCTTGTATTTTCCTGTGGGGTCAGAACTATGTGTGATCGTTGGGGGTTTAATTATTATTGTGACATGAGTTTGTGACCTGAGAAATATCAAAATAACGTGTTCAACGTATTATTTCTCAATACAGTCAGATTAAAAGCAAAAAATCTCGGAGATAATAAATTTCCTGCAATGCTTGTCGGAAGACAGAAAATCCTTGAGAAATTAGCCTCCAAACTGGATTAAGCACTCAAATTTAATTAGCCTCCAATCTTGTCAAAAATTCTCATCATTTTACACCAAAAACACCAAAATTGCGAGTTTAGTCCCTAATACGACAGCTAATAACTGTCAGTACACATGCGAATGGCCAACTAATTGGCCCAAGGAGAGCAGCGTTGGGTCCAACGTGGCGGATTACGTCGCATCGCCATGATTTGGAATCTGCGGTCGCTTTATAAATTTTACCCGCTAAATGACTAAAAGGAATTATGACAGGGTTGTGGTTTGGCCAATTATTGATATTAGGTAAACAGCGGGCAATATAAATAAATATTGGATAGTTACTGATAAACAGTTTATTATAGTCGCATCATTTAAATTTCCAGACTCATTATTGTCAGCAACGTTTGCTGTAATTGAAAGCATAATTATCAAAATTACTCAATTATTATAAGCAGTTTAATAAAAGCCTGGTGTTAATTAATTATATATGTAAACAATTTCATGATAGTTTTTATAAAATAAATATATAATCCAGTCCACACATCTTCAAATGCAGACCGTGGATAACAACTTTCCTTAGCTAAGTCGGTAAACTAGTGCATAATTATAGATAAGCCAAAACACGGGTTCAGCTTTGCTTTGTAACATTTTGCGACCAGCAAATAGGTAAATCGCTCACATTAGCCATGCCTTGGACGCGGCGTTTCGACTTTGTGAAATGGATTTGGTGTAAAATTATTTAGTGCTCGTTTAGGCAGCCCGGTTAGAACGCTGTACGGTTAACAAGCGTGAAATATGAAGGAGCATGATGGCTGTACCGTTAGTTAATCATAGCTTTGAGTTATTTGAGCATGTTAGTGTGTTTTGAGATTAGGATTAAACGCATGAATGGTAAACGACAGAGTTAACATCACTTTCCAATATTTTATTATATCATCAACAATTTTAATTACTCTGTAAACGGAAAGCTATGTTAACACTCTCCTTACCTATTAAATTTCTATAGTACGTATACAAATATCTGAGGAACTGAAAATACCTGTCAGCGACGCACGCCACCAAGCTACAGAACGAAACCGATGGAGACAACTGGTTGACGGAATGAAACGGAGTCACGATCCTCAGCAGTGAGGGAACGATTTAGAGAGAGAGAGTACGTATACGATTTCCTATAAGTAAATTGCCATCGAATAACATCTCTCTGTTTCTTCAGCCACAGGGAGTCCACTGAAAATGTGTACTGTTGTGTTCAGGTTTGAAGGACATTAGCCAGAGTAACTACTGGACATTATGTCTCAGGATGGCAGGCGCAGTGGAATGGCTATCATTGCTTTGCAATTCATGGTGTTGTTTGGTTTTGCTACTGTCCATGAGCGGTCGTATCGCTTACCATTAGGTGAATGGCATGGTCGTCTCGCCATTCATCGCAAATAAAAAGCACAGGTTAAATGCATGAGTGAATAGAAATGTCTAGCATCACGCATGCGGGCCCTGTCACCCAATGTATACAGGCTATATCAAGAGCGCGACCGAAAACGAATCCGGGTGGTAGTATTAGTGACTTCAGACACAAAATAATTAAAAAAATCGCAAAAAAAATCAGCAACTTTTTTTTTTAATTTTTTACTTATCGTCGTATTTTGTGATATAAACATAGTTTTCCTAAAATAAATATGTACACCTCTTTATTTTTAAACATGCAATAGTACGTAAGGGTTTAAATAAGTATTTTCGTAAAAACTAGGTATTTACCAACCAAAAACGATGATTTAAAAAAAAAATAAAAAAAAAATCTGTCACTGTTTTGGCAACATTTTTACTAAACTACACCAATAAAACTACCACCTGGCTTCGTTTCTGTCACAGTCCTTATATACCCTGTATACATATCTATACACCCATCACAAGGTTTTGCAGCCATCATCACTGGCCTTTTAGACGTACAGTAGTTTATTCCATATCTTATTCATAACATACATAAGCTCACGCATTTTTCCCAGAAGGGGTAGGCAGAGTTACCAGGACACCCACATTTTGTTTTCATGTACATATATCATTGTGAAGTACGGGCGGCACATGTAATGCGCGGTCGGTTCACCGTGAGTTACTACTATGGATTGCAACTCAATTTATTCTATAATTGAACTTTGGCTGCGAGTGTTTTATTAGCTGGTTGGCTTCTGTTGTTTCAATTTCAATATATCTGTTTTATTTATATACGTTGCCAAATCATGTGTAACGTTGTTTTGTTAGTTTTCGTTAATAATTAAATAATAACTATAAATAAAACTGTATTTTAATTTCTTTATTACAGCACTTTTTTTCTTCTGTTTGATTTTATTTAGCTCTTGATGAATTTTAATGCTGTGATTACGAAAAATAAAACTGCCATAAATATATGGTTTTTATTATTGATTAAGTGGATCTGATCATTTTAATTACTAGATATGCAGTTTATCAGGGCCGACATCCGACTACACTAGCTAATAAAATTATGCAGTGCAATAAGCTATCCTCATATCTCAGCCTAGTGCCGGTTGGAGGAATTCACAAACTGTTCACATTCCTGTAAATAGATACCAGTATGCGGGGTTTTTTAGAATATTTCCCTACTGTTAAAACGTCCATTGTCTAAAAATTCACACATGACTCCGACAATTCATATGTGTGTCCTGGGATTCAAACCCGCACTCACATTCTCGGCAAATCGCATCCATTTCGTTGTCAACAAGCCACGCACTTATATTTTACAATCATATAAAAATGGAGAGGTCGTATTGTTTACGGGCTCTGTGCAACTCTGTCAGTTTTATGAGTTTGTATGAAACATCTGTACTTTACTACTGACCCTAACATTATAGTTTTAAAGTCATGCCGTTTGCCTTACTTCTACTTTAAGTAATAGTTTACAATGTTCTTTGTTGTACGTATTTAAGACAACCTCCGAGGTTGGTTAGACGCCGCCTGTGAAACAAGAGGCCGCGGGTTCGAACCACGCACCGAAACAAATATTTGTGTGATCCACAGGTATTTGTTTCGGGCCTGGGTGTCTGTAAGACCGAAAAGTCTCTCGTAGTTCCTGATATCCACGACACCAGACTCGATCTTAGTGTGTGGTCAGGACTATGTATGTGACTGTTGGGTGTATCTATCTATTTATTTATAATAATTTTATGAACCAACAAAAAGCTGTTAAATGTGATAAAAAGTATAATATACCATATTTGACAGTCTCTGTGGCGTAGTTGTTTAAACCAGCTGTAAAACATAATAAATACAATTTATTGAATCTAAAGTGTTACACATAATTTAGATTCAGTCCCTTTGTGTTTCTCTACCACCCGGTTCACAAGGCAGTTATCGCCAGGGAAGAACGGGTGTGAAACTCTAGCGTTGCCCTTTTCAAAACTAGTTTACAATACAATCATAATATACCTAATTTGGAATAATAATCTACTATTATAATTAAACAATAAATACACCCAACAATTACATACATAATTCTGACCACACACTAAGATCTAGTCTTGTGTCGTGGGTATCAGGTACTGCGAAAGATTTTTTGGTCTCACTAACACGCAGACCTGAAACAAATACCTGTGGATCTCACAAATATTTGTTTCGATGCGGGGATCGAACCCGCGGCCTCACGTTACACAGCAATGGAGGTTGTCAAATCAACAGTAAGGTATAAAACAGTTGGTAGGCATTATATTTGGAATTAATTTCACATACACTAGGGTGCATTACCACTTCATTATTAATTCTATTATCAAACCTACAATATGGCCATATCACGTAATACATTTACACTTAGAGTAAACACATAAACTTACAGCTCTCAAACATTATTCTCTGATTGGAACACCGACATATTTGCCTCACAAATTACCTATTACCAATCTGAGTTACGAACGAATTACGAATTAAAACGATTTATACCATTAACAAAATTTCAATCTATTTAAATTGGAGTGGAACTTTTAACAATAAATATTTAACCGGTCAAGCACACCTGTACCCGAATACACTAATAATTGGAATTATTTTATTTATTCTATCAATTAATGTTTTGTATGTGTTAAAATAAACTCATTAATAGGGATGTTATCGCGGATTTTATGATTTGGGTGGACTCCGCCACATGACCACGAAAGCTGTAAAGTAATTGAAACGTCAGAAAGTTAAAAAATTGGAAAAATTAAACCAAATCCGCGATAATGTTTATTTCAATGTGTAACATTCGCTTAAATCTAAGAAAACATTAAAACATATGTCTTCAAAAGCAAACACTTGTTCTCAACTTTACCAAGCTATTGCTTCTAACAATACTCGACATAATCTAACATAATATGCTTTAAGCTCTAAAGATTCAAAGAAAAACTCCCATACAAATGAAAACTTCACTAGAAATATGAGAAAAACAACAATGCCTACCTTTCCACGCCTCTACACAGTTTGTATTCAAAGGAGGCTTTGTTTGAACGATGCTCAAGAGAAAAATAACATTAAAAGAAAAAGAATTGTTGTAGATATGGCTAAATGATTTATAGGCGCTCGCTCGGGAGGTGATAATGCCGCGAATACGCTTCAGAATAAATGTCGGGAATACATGGACCGCTCCAGTACGTGTGTGGAAGTTTTTCATTGCGTAATTATGAGAAACAGTTTTTATAAGAAAAAATAACAAATTTTCATCACGTGTATTTTATTCGACAGCCTTCCTGGCGCAGTTGGTTAGACGCCGCCTGTGTTCCCATAAATGTTTGTGGGAACTACAAGTATTTGTTTCTGGTCTGGGTGTTTGAGAGACCGAAAAGTCTCTCGTAGTTACTGATACCCACGACACAAGACTCGACCTTAGTGTGGGGGTCAGGAATATGTATGTGACTGTTGGGTGTATTTATTATTTATTATTTTATTTAAAACTAGGCTAGATCTTGGCACCAAGACATAGCTTTTGTAAACAACTAATATTTTTTACGGCTCTAATGTGGGAAGGAAAAATCCCGCGAGTTTTCTGAATTTCACTACATTTATTGTAGCATCTTACATAGATAGTGAAGTACTAACGTTTTCTATGATACATTAAAAATATATAACCGTATATTACAATGTTAAGCTGTTTGGCTAGCATTATTGGTTATTTTCTACAGAAGTACATCAAACACTTACTACTTACTATCACCATTATTGTTCACGTCCAAAGTAAATTATATTGTGAAAAAATATCAACATTATTTGCCCCTGGCATTCTGCACAATAGAATATAATATTTAAACACAGGAGAGTGTAGTATGGACAGAATAATTTCTCTAATCAAATACAATACGTTAACAACTCGCAAGTATTTCTAATCATCTACATCTCCGAAGAAAACTGAAGTGGATCGTAAATAAAGAGGAAATTACAAAATAATCCAAAGGAATTGATGTTATTTCACGACTGTGCGCCAATTACAAGGGGCTTTGCAGTACTCTGTCGAGATGTTTACGATGACTCTGTGTATCGGAAATATTTCCATCTTTGATAGCTTTGTTTTGAAGCGATGGAAAGTATCCCTATTAATATTATAAATTCGAAAGTGTGTTTGTATGTTCCGTTTCCACGCTCATACGGCTGAACCGATTTTATTGAAATTTAACATAGAGATGTATTTGACAATGGAGACGTACATAGGCTACTTTTTATCCCAAAAAAAATTGTGTTCCCATGGAATGAGTCAGAAATTCAATTCAAATGTACTCTTTCAAATTCGAATGGATAATAACCAATATAATAGTAAAAGACCAAGGCAATAAATAAATAATTATTTAAGTAAAAGAAGGTGATCTGATATTGTGCATAACTTAAATCAATCTTTAATCTCTTTTATCGACATTGACTGTAACTGAACCTAATCATACAAAATCGATAAAATTACAAGCATTTTTGTTCCCCTACAATTGTTGTTCAAGTTTGATGGAGTTAAGCAACCCGTACCATAAAGTTTTCAACATTTATAACAAGGTTATCGTAATGTGGATTCTAAAGTATGGTAATGTTGCGTTGGGCCTCACCGATTTAGGGATATTATGCTAACCGAATATTGCTACTTTGTAACCTAAATCTGGTTCATGCAAACAGTTCATTAAACTACCAATTCTTCTGTATATTAATTTTACCCATTACAACTTTGGTCTTAGTGGTATTAACCACTGTAAAAGGCGTAGAGTCAACTATAGTATCTTATGCAAGTGTGCCATATTCGTGATTGGACTGTATAATATAAATAAATACACCCAACAGTCCCAAACATAGTCCTGATCCCACACTAAGATCGAGTCTTGTGTCGTGGGTATCAGACACTACGAGAGACTTTATGATCTTACCAACAGACCAGAAAGAAATACCCCTGGATCACATAAATATTTACCGACGGAGGCTGTCATATATGTCATATGGAAGGTCGGCATAATTCTATCTCTTGATAGTCTAAACATCTCTCGCCGATGGGTACTCGTACTACACTTTATTTACGAGTACATTGTAGTCCTACATATTCCAAAAAAAACATGTTCCTTTACTCTCTGTTTCTTCAGCTACAGGAAGTTCACTGCTAAACATAGGACTCCCCCATAGATCGCCATATATATTGGGAAATAGCGTCTCGCGCTGATGACGTTGCTGCCCGTCATCAGCCTGTCATCTGACTGGTATAAATAGAAATTTCCAGCTGAAATTCGAAAGGCACCTCAAATTAAAACTAGAATTTCAAAAGTCGTTACATTTAGCAAAGCAAAGCTTTAGTAATCTTAGTTTTGCTTTCATTTCGTCACCAGAGATTCAAAGTATTAATGATTTATCTGTTTGAGTTGGGATAAAATATTTACATTGGTTTGTCTGCTGAAGGAATTCCGAAACATTCTGCTAATATTTGGCTGGCTTAAATTCTGGAATACAGAAGATAAAATTACATACAAAATTTAAAATTTTCTCTAAATCCTTTTTATGCAAACATGTTACTTTATTCTTGTATCCCATCTTTACAGAAAGTAATAAGATTTTTGATTCCTTAGACTGAAAATCTCTGTAATAATCGCTATGTCAAGATAAAAGACGACTTTTTATGCCCTTAAGAAATCTTTTTATCATTCGATCGTACTGCTCAATCGAGTCTACAGAAGATTTTTTTAATAAGTAATACATTTCTGTCTTACGCAAAGAAAAGCGAGCAAAAGATCGTACTATGGACATTTTGTCATACTATTATCACGGTTCTTCTTGGTTTCTATTATGAACTGAAATAATTGACGACACCTTTTCATTACCTTGCCGAGCGGAATCACTATCTTAGTAGCAATATTAGCAATACCGTCTGCAATAATTATGCCAATCGTCTGCAATAAATACGCGCGCGCCAACTATTCATAGTCAGAGCAGCGACCATGATACACAGCGCTACCTTGAAATCTCCCGAATTCGAAACCCTAACGACACAAAGAATTTTTAAAACACCAGTCCCTAGAGTACGTACCACATTCGCTAAACGCCATCCTAAATTCCTTTTGCCATGCATTTACAACAAGATCTGCCACAAACTAAAACTCAAAAACCTGTCTACTCACAAGGCAAAGTGCACAATCGAATCCTGGCTCCAAAACCTTAATTACCTCGAAACCGAAGATATAATGAACATTGTTGCATAAGTCTCGACACTCACACACTTACACACACACACATGACACACACACACACACACACACAACTAACTGACACATATACACGCACACTACCACTCTCAACATACAGAATATTATATTATATACCATAAGTGAATTAGTATTAGCTATTGTTCCTCCTTTATCTTGTAATTAGATTTAAAAAAATAAAAACTACTTTATTTTATTTGCCGTCTGCCTATTACCAAATGTTGGCTAATATAAACCAGGAAACTGTGATTTGTGATACACTGTCGCTGCAATACAAGCCTAGCTTAGCGCAGGACAGTGAATAAAGAACACTGTTAATAATTATATGGCATCTAGTGTTAAGGAAAAAAAAAATTGTTATTTTCTTTTGCTAAATTATTATTATTATCTTTTTTTTCTTCTTTTTCTACCAGCTCTCGGCTAGTGTTAATTAATTGCACCTGCGGACCAGAAGCGGCCAAGCAAGTACAATTTATGATATATTAGATATTATGAGAGTTATGATATGTTGACAGGATTACATTGGTGTAACACTATTTCGTTTTCGTCTAGTTGCAGGAACTTTCTCACAATTCTACAGGTATTCAAGATTGCTGCTTTTTGTAGGGTAATATATAGGTATTCATTCAGGTTCAATAGTTTTAGGCTATGGTGTAGGTGTTTCGGGATAACTCCTGTGGTAGATAGAACTATAGGTACTACGTAAACTTTATCTTGTCTCCAAATTTTTGTTATTTCATCCTTTAGATCTGAGTATTTACTACTTTTTTCTGCTATTGTCTTTTGAATATTATGCGTATTGGGAACAGCAATGTCAATTAGATAAGTGGTTTTATTTATTTTGTCCTGTAGGGTAATGTCGGGTCTATTAAAATGAATTGTCCTATCAGTAAGAATGGCGCGGTCAAAATAAAGTTTATATGATGAATTTTCTATTACAGTCTCAGGTTTATATTTATAGTACGGTGTTTTGGTATCTTCAATAAGTTTGTATTTCAGTGCGAGCGTTTTATGTATAATATGAGCTATTTGGTTATGTCTATGGGTATAATCAGTTTGTGTTAGACTAATACATGCTCCAGTGATATGTTGTATGGTTTCAGGTTGGCTGTGGCATCTTCGACATTTATCGTTTGTGACGGTAGGGTCCTTAATTATAAATTTTCTATAGTTTTTGGTATTGATGATCTGGTCTTGAATCGCTATTATAAATCCTTCCGTTTCTGGGAAAAGATTCCCTATTTTAAGCCATTTGTTAGACGCTATGGTATCTATATGAGTCTGTTCTAAATCATGAGGGTGTCTTCCATGCAGTACTTTTTTCTTCCAGTCTTCTATTTTCTTTTTATAGCTATCAGTATTATCTAGACTTTGCAAACTGTTTACTTCCTGTAGGTTTAATGGTGTAAAATTGTTATCGTTCTGAATTATTGCGTTATGTATGTTACTAATACTAGATTTGGTGTGAAAGAATGTTTTTAGTTTATATAGTTGATTTTTCCAAAGACTACAAATGTCTATAAGGCCCCTGCCGCCTTCTTGTCTTTTAATGGTTAATCTTTCTATGGCTGATTTAGGATGGAGATGGTTATGTTTGGTGAGTGTAGTTCGTGTGGTTCGTTCTAAACTCTCTATGTTAGTTTTTGACCATTTTATTATACCGAATGAGTAAGTCAATATTGAGATTGCATATGTATTCAGTGCCTTTATGAGGTGTTTTCCGGACAATTGGGTTTTGCAAATGGCGTTAATTCTCCTCTTATATTCTATAACTAAACTGTTTTTAATGGTAGTATGGTCTATTCCTTTTAGTTGCTTATACCCTAGATACTTATATAAATCGTTTGGTTCCATCGCGGTTATTAAATCGGAATTATTAACTATGTAGTCGCCAGGTCGAATTTTACCTCTTACTATATGGATCGTTTTACACTTTTCAAGTCCAAAATGCATGTTAATGTCTTTACTGAAATCGGAGGTAGCATCTATTAGTTTTTTCATTTCTTTTTCATTTTTGGCATACAGTTTTACGTCGTCCATATATATAAGATGAGAGATGATTGTGTCTTCTGAAGCGTGCTTCAGGGTGTATCCTGCTCGGCAACTGTGCAATATGTGTGATAGTGGATTTAAGGCGAGGCAGAACCACAAGGGACTTAGCGAATCGCCTTGATAGATTCCCTTTTTAATATTTATTTGTCGTGTCATTAATGTACTATTAGGGGTATTTAGATGCAAAGTAGTTTTCCAGTATGGCATTATGTTTTGTAGAAATTTGATTATATTCTTATTTATTTTATATATTTTAAGTATATGAATCAGCCAGGAATGGGGTATGCTATCAAAGGCTTTTTTATAGTCTATGTAAGTACAGTGTAAATTTCTATTTTTAGTGGTAGCATGTTTATGTATGACAGAGTCTATCACAAGCTGTTCCTTGCATCCCATGTGGCCCCGCCTGCACCCTTTCTGTTCTTCAGCTATGATGTTGTAGTTTTCTATATGCGCGTTAATTTTAGCTGTAATAATAGATGTTAATATTTTGTATATTGTAGGTAGACATGTGATTGGTCGGTATTGGGATGGTTGGGAGGATATTTTATCTTTTGGAAGCATATAGGTTATTCCAGTAGCAATGAATTGTGGTATATTCTGTTTATGTAAAATTATATCGGTTAAATTCTTAGCTAATGATTTATGTAATGTAGTTAATTTTTAAACCAAAAGTTATGAATTTTATCAATGCCCGGTGATTTCCAATTGTGTAATTTAGTTGTAGTAGTTTTTATGTCAGCTTCTGTAATTTCAATGAATTCCATTTCTTCTATTGCACTCCATCTGTTTTCTTCTTCTTTTATCCAATCTGCTTTATCATTATGTTGTACTTGTTCTTCCCATACGCTTGCCCAAAAACCTTCTAGCTCTTCTTTCGTAGGTAAATTTTCCGCATTTTCGTTACTGATGATATCTGTATTAGGATTCCGTATGGAACGATAAAACAATTTTTCGTTTGAGGTAAATAAAATATTATCCTTTCTTCGTTTTTGGCTTTTTTTATAACGTTTTAGTCTTTGAGCTTTAAGCGCTAGTTTTTGTTTCAGCGTATCTAAAAATTCTTCTGGTTTTTAGTGTGTGTCCTATGGTGCTTAAATATTTCTTCTACTCTATTAACTACTTTCTTTGACCTATTGTTATTTATATATTGAGTAAGTCTACCACAATCAGCTCTTAGCTTATCTATATCTTTTTCAAGTCTATATTGCCACGATGGTTTATTGTTATGCTTTGGCCTGCTATTATTATCTGTGTGTTCTATTATTTTATAACCGAGTTCTTCTGATATTACTAGCGCTGTACAATAAATAAGAGTAAGGATATCTATTAATTTGGTACTTTCGGATAGGAATTTATTTAATATTTTTTTATTAAAAATTTGGATTAATGAATTAAGTTTAGGTCCATATTTAAGTTTAGGTAACCTAGGTCGAGATGCTGGATCTAATCCAGAGTATAGTGTTAGAGTAGTTATCAGTTTATTATGTACTTCTTGTATATGTTTATCTGTTATGGTGTTAGGTGCCGTTACGCAATCAATATCATTTTCCAAAGTTAAGGTAATAGCTTCAGTTTGTGTGGATGTATGTGATGTCTGTGTTATTAGGTCATAAGATTGATTTATTGTTTCTGGTTCTCTACTAAGTACTTGTGTATTTTGTGTAAGTGGCTGGGGCTGGCTATGGCGAGGTAGATCACATTGACCAGTGTTCGCTAAACTGAGGATACCAAGTTCATTGTTATCTGTTTCTTCATTTAGTTGTCTCCTAACCTCTTCTTTTAATTGATCCAAGATATCTTGTGAAAGTAGTTTATTTCGTTCTATTGCTCTTTTTTGGTCTGATAATCGCTGCTCTGTTACTTTAACATCTGGGTACTGTCGTGAGAAATGTTCATGCAACTGCTTCCTGTATATAGTCATGTCTGTCTCTAATTTCGTGATATAGTAATAAGTGCGCATAATATATAGGTTAACTTCTTTACTCCATGACATGCGCACTCTGGGTTTCCCAGCTTTAGTGGTCACGGGTAAAAAGGTATTAACCTCCCGTGCAGCATCTAAAGCTAGTATGGGTGGATCTCTAATATTATTTGATGGTGGGGAACTAGATATTGAAGGTGATTCACATGTTGACGGCGTATATGATATTGTACTTGGACTATATGGTTCTATAGGGCTATTTGATCTACTGTCAGTCAGTCTGTCTAAGTCATTGTCGGCTGTAGTATTTTCGGGTGACCCGGTGGGAGTCCGCCTGCTCAACTCCTCACCGCTGACGGTTCGTACGCTGGAACACCCAGCGTCAGCTCCAGGTGTGCCCCGGCGATCGCCCCCGGGAAGCGGCCCTCTCAGTTTCTTTTTCGAACGAGTCTCCATGTTAAATGGGTTGCCATTGCCACGTTAGCCACATCAGTAATTAAAACATTGTGTTGCCCGCCCCCCACGTGATCAGATGTTCGATCAGGACGTGTGGTTGGACTTTAGGGGGCTTATTATTATTATTTCTCTTTATTTATTTTACTATTTTTTTACATTTTTACATATATAATAAAAAATCAAAATACATATATTATTATTATAATTGGCAAATTGATCACTTCAGTATCTATGAACTTACATTGCTTCTTTCCCGCTATTCAAAACAAATCTGCAAGTGCTCAAAGGAGCATTGGAAACTGAACAGAAAAGAACATTCTAGAAAATAAACTCAATCGAGAACAAACATGTACATACGTATCTGGTGTTTACTGGGCTTATCTTGGCTCAATATCGAGTCGATTTTCGAGCGTTTGCGCTTCTAACTTTCCTCCGTCTAACTTCCTTGAAAAGTTAGATGTTTGGCTCAGTCTCCGGCGACATTCTTAACACAATTAATTTATTCACAGGGATCCATTGATACTCGTATAAGTTAGAGATTTAGTATTAGTTCGGGACGTGATGTCGGTGCGGCGAGTATTTGTAATGGATACACTTAATGTGTTGATGTTATCTTTACGTTTAAAGCATACAATTATGGGTTAATGATTTACCAAAACCTATATTGGCCTAAGGTCCTTTCTCTAAGGGATCTTAGAGCAGAGGCAAGCGTGATGATTATTTGGTCATCTAGTCCCAGACCGCACGATTAACTTTGTTTTGTTAGAAAATTAGTTTTTAATAGATTACGGGTAATTTTAGTGGCTTATTTTTTGGGTAGTATAGTCTGACCCAACAGGTGCATCTATTGTCATAAAGGGTAAAATGAATTGAATTTGGCGTAGAATAATTACACATATATTTCATTCCGTTTACATTTTGACTAACAATATTAACACAAGTCACTTTTTCTAGACACTCCTATTCACAATTATATTTACCTAATGACGAAACACAGTTACCATTTCAAGTAGGTCTGTATAATTTATATTATAGGTACCTCACTGCATGATCAAAGTCTTTTAAATTCAATAAGCTGTGCTAATGTTGACAAACCTTCGGAAACTGCCAACTCAACCTGATCCAATCTCGCATCTACTTGATGCTTTAGTCCCGATTAATACAATTTAACAGTGACACGAACTAAAATCGCAGCCAAAGGAAACTCTTCTAAGTTTAAAGTCCAAGGAATAAAATGGATCGGAAAGAACATTTCCACTTGGAATTTTTAAATTTTCAGTTCGAATAAAATTCTCCTTTGTGAAGTGAAGTAGTGACATAAAATGAATATAGAAAGTGTTTATTACATTTGTTCGGGAAATCAGAACGTTTTGAATAAAGATTCAGTTGATCTAACATGAAAAGAAAATATCATGTAATACGTGACTTTTCGGAGTCATGTGTGTGTTTCGATTGTAGGGGAGGCCCGTGCCCTGCAGTGAGACGTATTTGGGCTGATACAGTACATGTAATGGGAGCGAAAAGTCTTTATTATTTTTTATTCCCACGATACAGTATATGTAAGATAACTTCGTTTAAAAATGTATTTTTGCAACACCATATTTAATAACATTCTAATGTATTTTGACCGCTTTTTAGCAAAAGTATTGTCTAATATCTCTAATTCTCTATATTACCACACTAATTAATAGCATCACACACAGTCGTGTTCTTGCCAAACGACACGTTGTAAGACTCCCGTATCCCTTTAATAACCAAAGTTCACAACCGTGTTTTGTTCCTCGACAAATATCGTCATTGTTACCTTATCCGGCGCCACAGCTTGTGGAGGAAATTACAAATATTAACGCATGACTTGAGGCTTCACAAAGGGTATTGTAATAATAAATGGTTTATTTTTAATTTTTGTTTTTTCTTGTCGCGAAAGGCAATTTTCATATTTTTATTGATAGGTTGGAGATATTCTTGTATTCTTTAGGTTTTGTTTGGTTCGTGAGGAGCAGGAGAGTGAATAATTCTTATGACCTATCGATCTATTACTTTTATTATCAAAGTTAGCAACGCATAATTAGTGATTCTCTAAGTTGTTTTTGTTTGTGATTTATCGTGATTGCTCTCTAATAAACAAATCTTTAGGTCACCTTTCGCTTTTTTCTTGCTCTGATGATTTTAATTACTTCGTCATTAACGCGTGCCACAAGAAGTTCTTTACTAATAACAGGCCCCCCTAAGGATTAACGCAGTGAACAGTCGCAAGCGGCATGCATCTAGAAATTTTCTGTTACCTTTACAACCTTAAAACTATGTTTTGTGTAATTGAAGTGGACAGGGACTAGCATTTACCATTATCGAAGTATCTTTAGGTTCCTTAACTGGTATCACTTGCGTAGTTTTTAAGTTGATTATTATGACTACCTACTTATTCAGCACACATGACTCCAATATAAACTCAGCCGTGAAATAATAAAAAGGACTTGACAGCCTCCGTGGCGTAGTTGGTTAGACGCCGCCTGTGAAACGAGAGGCCGCGGGTTCGATCCCCGCACCGAAATAAATATTTGTGTGATCCACAGGTATTTGTTTCGGGTCTGGGTGTTTGTGAGACCGAAAAGTCTCTCGTAGCTTCTGATACCCACGACACAAGACTCGATCTTAGTGTGGGGTCAGGACTATGTATGTGACTGTTGGGTGTATTTATTATTATTTATTATTTATTTACTTAGCGAGAACAGCAAATATAACATTTCACACCGTTATTAACACTTCCGACAAACCTCGACAAATATGCGTTCATATTTAGATCCAGTCTACTAATAAATGTCCTTATTTCTCCCAATAAAACATGGCGGCAGGTCGATTGTTTCTCGCGCGTTACGAGCTCAGTTCGTTTTCAACTTTGATCGGACGCCATCGTAGTTTTAACATTGGTTTGTAGGTTATGTTCGTTTATAGTTTGTTTGAGAAATCCTGTACAACGGTTGTAGTAGTTAGTAAAATAACGATGTCTATTTAATTGCATAGGTGCGGGATATTCTGTAAAAGTTTCAGAAACACTCGGGCTAGTTTGGACCGTCAACTGTAACTATCACAAAAAGCAACGCGAAGGGATAGTTCTGCTGTCTTTCTTCCTTCAATAGTAACAAAGGTACATAGGACTATGACCCCACACTAAGATCGAGTCTTGTGTCGTATCAGAAACTACGAGAGACTTTTCGGTCTCACAAACATTCTGACCCGAGACAAATACTTGAGGTTCACACAAACATTTGTTTTGGTGTAGGAAGATCAGCGGCGTCACACTTCACAGCCGGCGTCTAACCAACTGCGCCACGAAGGCTGTCTTTAGGTCATGAACTGAGTTTTACGGGGTCCCTTAACATCTTTCGCTTCGCAATTTGTGAGACCGGCTTTGATAATAAGATTCTAGATGAGATAAGATGAGATGATTCCTTCTTGACCTTCAGATGAGCCATTTCATTTTAAGTGATTACCGCTCTCTCCCTAAAAAGTAACTTTGAATTGATGACTATAATATTAAAGTCAGATATCTCAAAGCACCTATATTTCACATTTTACCTAGTAACAGTAAATACATACATGCATAAACTCACGCCTTTTTCCCAGCAGGGGTAGGCAGAGGTGCAATCTGGACGCCCACATTTCGCCTTGTATGATACGTCCCACGATGTTTTAATAGGCGGCGAGCCTAACGCCATATCTAGCACAAATTCCTGACTCCGGTTTAATAATTATTAGAAAGATCCAATATTACCTTACCCGACCCGGGACTCGAACCCGAGACACCAGTTTTATAATCGTACCATAATACAATTGCGCCACCGACGCAGCCAGTAAATCCCCCACAACAAACTTGTTTTACGGTAGTAATGTCCAATCACTCGGTGCGTTTAATGGATTCCCCCATTATCTGATTGGATTTTAATCCTACACGTAATAGTGAGCTTTAAAGTTGGTTATTTCATCGTTATTAAAATACCTTTAATCTAGCGTGGAGAGCAAATGGCTAATGGGGCTATAAAAATATCTAAGCCATTTACTTAGCTTTTAACATTATTAGCGTAGATTTAAAATATATTAAATTATATTAATACTCTTTATTAATATTTAACGGTGAAGAAAAAAATCGTGAGGAAACTTGCATACCGTAGCGATTTTAAAGAATTTCAACGGTATGTAAGTCCGCCTACCCGCACTAGGCCAGTGTGGACTATATGCTCCAACCACTCTCAATCGATTCTCTCGATTGTAGAGTAGGCCCGTGCCCTGCAGTGGGACGTATATGGGCTGATATATATATAGATAGATTAATACTCTCTATCTATCTATTCAGCCACTGGAAGTCCACTGCTGAACATTAGCCTTCCCCAAGGATCTCGACCTGTTGGAAGCAGCCCGCATCTAGCGACTTCCTGCAACCTCAACCAGGTCGTCCGTCCACCTTGTAGGTGGGCGTCCGACACTTCACTAAGATTAGATAGCTAAGAACTAATAGCCAAGAGATAGATCTATTTATTTAATGGTACAATTGCGTATACAAAGTTATTTTAACGTGCCAGGATAAAATTGCCAGAAATATGCAGTCGACGGGAAAAGTCTTCAAAATCCGATTATTGATCACACGAACGAAATTACCTTCTAATGAAGATATCTGAACAACACTAAGAGTTGCAGGGCTATTAAGTACATTTATCTGGACGTGTTGTACGTGATGCCTCGATACTCCGATCACTTTATTACGTGGAACGTGTCAATAAGCCCTTTTCCTGTTAGCCCTTTCTGTATACCTATTATCTGTACTTCGACGCGTTAGCTCCGCGGGTTCTGTGTGATTGTTTTGGAGTTTTTTCTTTATTGCGCTGAATGGCGAGCAGAGCGTGCCACATTAGCGATACGATCGCTCATGCACAGTAGCAAAACCAAACAACACCATGAATTACGGAAATAAAGAGAATTCCCTCCTTACGGTAGGCAGTGACTTTGTTGTGCTGGACCCCTGGCACTGCCAAAGTCCATGAGCGGCGGTGACCACTTACCATCAGGTAGGCCGCATGCTCATCTGCCGGCGAGGGCCATAAAAAAGGTTATCAAAAAGATTAAGCACAGTCAAAAGTAAATAACGTTAACGTAACAACACAAATTTGCAACGGTTTTTTCACAAGTGACGTTCCCAATTGTATTTTATTTCAGCGGGATATTAAATTTGAAACGTGTTGTGAAGGCGCCGTGCACGTTTTATATTTAGTACGTGGTTATGTGACGGAGAAATGTGACAAGTCATGAATACTCGAGGATACTGCTCAAACTACTCTTGATAATGTACCACAACGTGTGACGTTCAGAAGGATTACTTCAGTAATTTAAATTCAGTCACACAATATTTTAACTGCATTAATATACAATGTGCCGTGGATATTAGAAACTTTGAGAGATTTTTTCGGTCTCACAACATATAAACACGAAAAATATCTGTAGATTATAAAATTATGGTTCCCAGGTATATCTTCTATCTTATAACTGCCTAGGACTTTGAGCCCTGCACTACACGGCGATAGGACTCCCCCTTTCACATTTAGGACTAAAATAAACTTGGTAAATTGCAGGTACTTTGTTTTAACCCCTAACGAGACATATTTATCTACATATTATGCTATTCCCACAAAGCATACATACAAGTACAATAAAGTAATAAACACCAAACCTAAAACAAACGTTTACATAAAATAGCGAACGCTAAAACTTTGCGCCTTCTGTACAACACAGCTAACGCCGACCTCGTAAAATGTGCAAACGCCCTCGGAGTTTCGCCATTACATCATCAGATCAGATTTAGTGTTTTGTTTGGGATGCTACGGCATTTTAATAGGATGGTCTACTTAAAATACGTAAGTGTGTCGGGTATAAAACAATTGGTATGCTAGTTCTTCGCGTGAAAGAAAATGTGTTGATGTTTGTGTTTTGGGGCGTCGCTTATTAAAATCGTATGCTCTTAGTTCTTTTTAATACCTTGCTATAGCAACTTGTAAGAATTTCTATGGTATATGAAGTTCGCCAACCCGCACTTGGCCAGCTTGGTGGACTGTTGCCTAACCTCTCTCAATTGAACTCTCGATTATAGGCGAGGCCCGTGCCCTGCAGTGGGACGTATATGGGCTGATACATTGGAGCCATTACCGCGGATTTACCTGACAGATCTGCCTAACGGTCTCGCCTGACTATCAAAAATGTTAATGTATGGCAAAAATAAACCTGGATCACAATAAATTCTAAGACCAGGGGTAGTAAATCACACATAAGACGCATCCGACGGAAAAATCTCGCGTTTGTGGATTGCTATGTACCTACTTGAAATACTGTAGTACCAAAGACATAAAACTAACCACAGTGACAAACGCAAGTATGTCGCGTTGTGTATCCGGCATTAAGTAGGGCGACATTATTTTCTTCTACGTATCTTTATTTACCTCATGCATATCCTACAAAAGGATTTAACCCTACTAGTATTCAAATTGTGTAAAGTAACGTTTTATTCGCTTCTGATACCCACGACACAAGACTCGATCTTAGTGTGGGGTCAGGACTATGTATGTGACTGTTGGGTGTATTTATTCTCTTTATTTATTTTACTATTTTTTTACATTTTTACATATATAATAAAAAATCAAAATACATATAAAAATATAAAAAAAAAGAGATTAACCCAACGATGGCGAGGCTCGAGACCCAAGCCACCGGTGGTTAGGACCCCAAAGTGAGGAACCTCCTCACTATACGTGCCGTGTCAAGCAATACTGCCTTCT
Organism: Deilephila elpenor; assembly: GCA_949752805.1. Lineage (NCBI taxonomy): Eukaryota > Metazoa > Arthropoda > Insecta > Lepidoptera > Sphingidae > Deilephila > Deilephila elpenor. The sequence continues at coordinate 9,082,589 of OX457112.1, forward strand.
GAATCTGGCTCATGACCCAACGGCCCATTGAGAGCCTCTGGAGATGTTGGTCGAGGCTCTTTGGTATCAATCCATGTGCAGAAACAACAATCGGGACAATAATTGTTGAGTCGACATTCCACAATTCAGTAACCTCGTGTGCCAAATCTAAATATTTTGTCAATTTATCTTTTTCTGCTTTAACGAGGTTATCATCATGCGGAATGGTGACGTCAACAAGTATTGCCCGGCGCGCCAATCGATCTATTATCACAATATCAGGCTTATTGGCAACAATAGTCCTGTCTGTGATAACAGACCGATCCCAATACAGCGTAGCATGACCATTTTCAAGAGCTGGTTGGGGAACATACTGGTAATATGGCACTTCAAAAGTCACAAGTCCATATCGAAGAGCAATTTGCTGATGTATGATCTTGGCTACTAGATTGTGTCTATGCAAATACTCGCCGTTAGCAAGATACGAACAACCGGAGATAACATGCCTGATGGACTCGCCAGGACGGTGGCATGCCCGACAGATGTCGACGGTACCGTCCTTCAGGATGTATTTCCTATAGTTGTTCGTCTTAATAACTTCGTCCATAATTGCAAAGACAAAACCCTCAGTTTCCCCAAAGAGGTTACCGAAACGTAGCCAAGACACAGACGCTAATCGGTCCACATCAGGCCCATGGAGGGCCCGATAGAACCGACCATGCAGCTCCTTGCCCTTCCATATTTCCTCGCGATCTTTAATACCCATCACCAGAGGTTTCCGCCAGTTCTCATTCGCCAAAGAGAGCGGGGTAAATCCTTTATCTACCATCACTACAACCCCATGCATATCCACGTCGCTGTGAAGGAAATAATCCCTGAGATTGCACACCTCGCGATTATGCAGGTCCTTAGCATTAAGCATACCTCGGCCTCCGCATCTCCGCGGGATGTACAATCGCATTACTGACGAACGTGGATGGTGCATACGATGTGCAGTCAGTAGAGTTCGGACTTTACGATCCAGGGCGTCCAATTCGGTCTGAGTCCATCTGAGTATGCCGAAGGAGTACATAAGTACAGGCATAACCCAACCGTTAAAGGCGCGAATCTTGTTTCCACCTGACAAAAAACTGTTAAGTACTTTTGTCAGGCGGCTAAAGAAACGTTCCTTTATCGATTGTTTTACGTCTGCACCCCTAATACCTAGAGCCTCAGGCATACCCAGATATTTATAAATAAATAATAAATAAATAAATACACCCAACAGTCACATACATAGTCCTGAGCCCACACTAAGATCGAGTCTTGTGTTGTGGGTATCAGGAACTACGAGAGACTTTTCGGTCTCACAAACACCCAGACCCGAAACAAATACTTGTGGTTCACACAAACATTTGTCTCGGTGCGGGGATCGAACCCGCGGCCTCTCGTTTCACAGCCGGCGTCTAACCAACTGCGCCACGGAGGCTGTCGTAGATTTGTAGGTTTCCGTCGGCGAAAGGGATCTGAGTCTTACAGTCTCTGAGACACGTATGTCATCAGAGACCGCAACCACGCCTCGCTTTACATGGATAACCGCACATTTATCTACACCAAACTCCATATTGATTGATTTGCTAAATCTTTCAGCTATTTTTAACAACTCAATCAATTCAGATTGTTTTGATGTAAATAACTTGAGATCATCCATGTAGAGCAAGTGAGAGATAGGCTCAGACCCTCTCCGCAGACGGTAGCCTAACCCCGAATCCAACAACAGAGTACTGAGGGTATTCAGGGCCATACAAAACCACAGTGGACTCAGACTGTCACCCTGGAATATACACCTTATTATTATTATTTATTATTGTTTGTGAGACCGAAAAGTCTCTCGTAGTTCTGATACCTGCGACACAAGACTTAATTGATCTTAATGTGGGATCAGGACTATGTATCTTACTGTTGGGTGTATTTATATTATATTATTTATTTATCTTCGAATTTCTTAACTAAGAATGCCATATCTAAGAATCAGACTAGTTCTTTAAACATATTGTCGGCAACGAAATGAAATTTCAACTACAATCGCTATATAATACAATAAATTGCATTTAACAGTACTGCAACTAAACGTAAATTCTAATTAATTCTATCCTACATTTATAGATCAAGCGCAACTCGACAATAATACAATTATGAATTCAAATGACATTATTGAAAGAGTTTTTTCCCACAATCTATCTGCACGGCAAAATTAATTTTCTGTCTGGCAAAGCAGGCATCGCATTTTCACTTTAATTAAGTTACACAAAGCCTTCTTTTAATACATAATAATCTGCTCAGAAGAAATCTCTGGTCCCAAAGGTTCCCTTTGAGCCTTTTGTAATACTGATAACGTTGTGGTTATGATGGTAATAACGCTGAATTTGTTTTTTGTTTAAACTGTTCTTAACCTTCTTGACCTTTTTTGTGTGTCAATTTGCGCTGTTTGTTTCGGTTTGTTAAAACTTGATTGGTGGTAATAACCACCATATAAAAGGAAATGTAATATAATTTGATAATGTAAATTATAATGTATCAAATTGTGAAATCCCATTTAGATTTTTTTGATTTGCTTCGGCAAATGTAGCGTAGGACGTCCTCTGGCCAGATGGCGGGACGACTTACACAAGAGGGCAGAGACATGCGTAAAGCAGCAGACCGGGCTCTGTGGCGTACCTTGAGAGAGGCCTATGTCCATCAGTAGAGTGCAACGGGCTGATGATGATGAGTTTTTTTTCAATATGTCGATGAACTAGTCGATGTTGGATTTCTCGTATCCAGAGGGCCGTTTAGATATGTACCATCACTCTGACTATTTTTGATGGCGATCGGTATCCGAGCCTTTCTATGTTTCGGTTTGAAGCTTATTGTAGTGGTTACCACTCGTTGAGAGACCTGTTTCGTAATACTCACAAAAGATCAAACTATACAAAGGTTTCAATATCTGATAACTGCCCCCTATAGGGCTACTTCAAGGATATCCATGGCCTCTTGGATTCAGCGACTTCTTGCAACCTCAGCTAGATTGCAGATAATTTTGCATGCAAACATTTATCAAAATCTTGTTTCATAATAAATTAAAATTAATATAACATTCCTGGAACTAATTCAATACCTGTATTATTTTATTCTTACAGATGTGAATGCTTTGAAAATGTTTATATCTACAATAATTAGCAACGGTACAGCACTTCAATTCTCTCGCGGCGGCTACTAATTATTTTATTTAAATTAGATATATTTCACGAAAACGTTATTATAATATTACAATAACTTTATATGTTAAATGTTAATTTTGTTTGCACTTAGTTTCACATCAGCTCATATTGTTTCTTCAATTTGGAGCCTAACAATTACTAGCCGTATCTTTTACAGAAATCTGTTAACTAATTTCAAAGCCGCTATTTTTAAGATGACGAATTTCTATTCAAGATTTTTACCTACTCAACTTCTTTTAAGAATAAAATTTACAAATTTGTTCAAAATATAATCTGCCAAATTCGGCTTATAATGTCTACATACCGAATTCAGGGACTCAAAAGTTTATCTACATGAATAAAAGTCCACAGTAGTGGACTAAAGAAAGTGCCCTAAAGTCTTGATATTATGTTTATAATTTTATATTATAATAGACATGCCTATGAGGTATATCATTCTGAAAAATGGTTCAATACATATGAAACGTCTATCTTGTACGATCAAGAAGAAACCAGGGTAAAAAGAAACTCCTGAAAGTTTTAAGTAAATAAATAAATACACCCAACAGTCACATACATAGTCCTGACCCCACACTAAGATCGAATCTTGTGTCATGGGTATCAGGAACTACGAGAGGTTTTTGCGTTCTCACAAATACTCAGACCCGAAACAAATATCTGTGGTTCACACATACATTTGTCTCGGTGCGGGGATCGAACCCGCGGCCTCTCGTTTCACAGCCGGCGTCTAACCAACTACGCATCGGAGACTGTCGAAAAATCGAAACAAAGACAATTATAGGTATGTTGTCTCTATTATTTTTGTATGTTAGAAAAAGACATTAAATCGTCGAAATGCTGATGAAAATTCCAGCGGTAGTGAACCCGATCATTAATCTCTCAAATATTAATAGCAAATATTAAGTTGCTAGTAAAGCGGTATTGGCTTATTGACTTTAGTTGAACTGAGGGAGGTAATTACATTAAAAGCATTACACTGTAGGTAACTTGGAACATTGTAAGAAAGGAGTGGCTTGATCGAGGCACCACTGTTTTGCGCCACAGAGGCTGTTTTTGTTTAAAACAGGTATTTTTCTATTTAAAATATTTCACAAACGCACATAAGTATATTTATTTGGGAGCAACTTACGCGGTAGGTTATAAGATTTTCTTGTACATCTATCTCGTTCCATTTCGCTAAAAAACATTAACCAGGTCAGCCAGGGATTTTCTATAATAACGAACCGACGAAGGGTAGCTTACTGCGCTGTAGCATTGGCTCTTATTGATTCCTTGTTACCTCAAACTCAATTTCAGGAAATTTACAACTAGCTTTAAGAACTTACAGATCTCTAGGATAAAAGTATTTGGAAATTCGCGTCAGTATTTTTACTTTTCATGGCTACAAACAATTGGGATGTCCATTTGTTTTTGGTTCTGTCATTTAATTTAATAATATTGGGTTAAGAAGGAATACGAGTATATTTCAGTTTTCATAAATCAATACTTATCCCGCCATTGTTCCTGTTCACCTCATGTTAGTTAAATATTAATTTGACTACTGATTGACGCAGCAGACGCTTACTATTCATAACAAAGTTGGCAGGCTAGGTTACAGTTTAAAAAAATGTTTCAGCTATATATGAATAAAAATCCACCCATACGACCCACTGCTGGGACAGATCCACGGAAATTCCCTACGATTGTGAAACTTTAGGCCATAATCAACCAAACCAGCCTAGCAGGTTTATATTCTTTTGAAATTTAAATGAGCGTATTCAAAAATCACGAATCCATTGCTGCCTCACTAGGCTAAAACCGCGATGTTGATAATGGGCGTGCGTCATTGGTGAATGTGTTTTGTGGAACTCCCCTCATTAGTGGGGGTGGGTGGTGAAAGGTCCTACGGAATGTTGTTTAATTGTGCAGCAAGGTTATTTGTAAAGGGGAGACGTGTCAATTAATTATTACCGTGGAATTATTCGTTAATAAATAATTATTACCTTGAAATTGTTCACAAATTGTGTGACAATTTTATCGGTAATGCTTCGTAACGTTGACAGTTTAATAATAGGTTATTTGTAATATTGTGTTATAATGTTTTAATGGAATTTGTAGCATAAATATTTTTAACTGTTTTTTTTTTGTTGCAGATATGAAATCCAGTTAAAACCGACCTTTTACATCATTAATCTAAGCTTGTAAGTAAACCTATTCAATCATCGAATGAAAATATACTGTTTCGATAGTAAATATAATTAAGTAAAAATTGTTTTACAATCACCTAAATAATTTAAGAGCGTATCATTTTCTAATAATTCTTAACTTCACAAAATTATTTCTATAATGTAGTAAATGCAATGTATTACCCAGTACTAGCACTAGTACCTAGATTATATTTTTACTATAAGAACGTGTAGTTAACACCTCGAAAACTGCGAACCAACTTATACATTCAAAAAAACGCAACAAAGGAAGAAAGCGTGAGTAAATAGCATGTAACGAATAAATTCCGCCGACTGCCGGTTAGATATTCAAATATTCTATAAAACGACCGAATTACATTTTCAAATGGAGCGTATACGCTTAACAAGGGGGCGTGGTAAAGATGCAAAACGTGTTCAGCTCAGTGTTCTGGCGCAAACTGGAGGGAATTCCGATGAGACCATACATTTGCATAGTGAACGCCGATATTGGGACAGGGCTGCCCTGATCCGTACAAGCTTCGATTGACAGATATCGATTATGTTTGACGTAACCTTGTTGCTATGGACTTGCCTTGGTTGGGCAAGTTCTTTGGTTATACATTTTTTCGTAATAGCAAAGAGATTGTGATTGTTCTTGAGTGCAGACTAACCAATATCAAACATTTGCATAGCCAATGGAAGCTATATTGGAATAGGGCTGCCCTGATCCATACGAGCCTCGAATGACCGATTTCAAAAATGTTTGCCGAAACCTTGTTGCTAAATTGCGCCAAATGTTTGACACTCTTACCCTGGCTATTGTAGGTATATGAATCCCTAGAACTTGATCTATCGCTATACAAAAGCGAAATCTCTCTCTATCATATTTTCCTTTGCTACAAAAACCATCACAGCCTACACAAAATTGGTTCCGTAATTTTAATACAAAATCTCATAGTAATTTCCAATACATATAACAGCGTTACATAAATGCCATCCAAATTGCCTATTGTTCACATGACATGGTGCTCCCTAATCCAGAATTAAGGTAAATGTTTGGCCGGGCTCGTGTTTGCCTCCCCTGTGGGATCACACTTAATACCCAGCATTCGGAATTCAGAATCATCAAAGGATTCTACAGTCTCGTACGGGTACATCTATGCTTAATCTATTGACGTCTTAGTTGCGCCGATTATCAATTCAATGCACACCATGGAAGTGAATTCGGATGTCGCTGAAACATTTGGAACTATTGAAATGTAAAAATATATCTTCATTATTATATAATATATTATGTTCTATATGGATTCACGTGGCAAAGAATGAATGAAATTAATACTTACTAAACCAATAATGCTTTGAAACGCGTATTTAACACATTTTCAGCCAACAGTTAAACGATTTAGACTAATAAATTATCACAGTGACTATCCTAATATCATTATGTTATGAAAAGACATTAACAATCAAGAAATCATTCAATCATCAATCATCACATTTCTCTACTACTCGGTTATCGGAAAAACAGCATTTATTAAAAAAAATACGTAACTTGAAATATAAGTAATGGCATTTCAGCAAAAAAAACGTCTCACATTTAGCATTCACGGTCGATACTTAAGTTCTAGCGCTCACTAACCCTTCTACCGGGATTTGTACACAGATTTCGCTCGGAATTACCGTGAACCGTGATTATGTGCCGTATCCAGGGTATAGTCATTGAGAGTCCTTGCCATTGTGGTTTCCTTTACTGAACCCGAAAGGGACGTAAATCTAAATCAGTTACATAAATCTACTCCTTCTTTAGAGTGAAGTTCTGTGTAAAGAGAAGTATTTAAATGAAATAAAAATAATATTAATTTACCCACAACTTGAGCTTAGCGCGGTGGACTGTAGGATAAGACCTTTGCGCTCGGCCCACTGCCACTTTAACTTGCTAATCTTTTGGGCTCCGTCGGTAACTTTAGTTCTACGGATCTCCTCATTCCTGATCATTGAGCCTTCGTATAAGGTGCATAGTAAGAGGCTACGTTTCGGTGTCGACTATGACTGATTTAAAATATTACGAGTTACATAGATGTCTCCATCTACTAAATACAAATTGTAGCACATTCCTTAATATAACGTAAATTATGAGGGAATATGGCTGTCAAGTCCACGCGGTTGAGGTCTACCAAATGCCTATCTGCGTTTAATGGCAATACCACTTGGCGCTTTCATTGCGTTCTTGTTTGCTATACAAATATGCCTATCACGTAACTTTGTTTGGCAAATGTCAAAGGAGCTGTACTGTCGAAATGAATGTATAGCTTGGATTTCGTAGGCTCGATACAGAGTATATTTGATGGAACAGAAAATATTTGCTTGAATATTGGGACAATATTTTTAGGCATTTCTTCTTTTCATTCACTAGCATGGATTAGATTCATGTCTATGCTTTAGGCATTACGAGTCTTTCCTTAACCATTATAATGGAAACTAGAAGGCTTGTACAGAGCTTCCAATTTAACAGTATATTTCAATAAATCTTAGACTTTTTATCTTATCCATAACTCATTCAATTTTAAAACTCCCCCTCCTCTATTTTTAAATCCTTTTTTAAAGGTCACTTATTAAGCAGCTTTAAAAGAGCTCCGCGATCTGAATTCTAACAATTTAATCTTGTTAAAGAACTTATTTTTGTATTCATTAATCTTCTTAAAATAAATACGCGGCTTAAGTTTATGAAGTGGGATGTTCCAGGAATAATAAACGCACTGCTCCTCAGAGCGAATGAGAAGAGGCTTGTGAATTTATTATTAGGGCCAGCTTAGTGCCTTGTTTTGATTATAATCCCGTGCTATTACTGAGAGGATATTTTAAAGGGCACCTCTAGTATTTCAAGTCAAATATTTGAACTATTTTAGGTTCCATTTTTCAGATTATACCTATCGATAATGAAAGGATTGTGACTGATATCGCTAAAATATTCGAAGGTGTAGTTCTTTGTTACTACAATGGTGATTTTATTAAATACGACTATATTAATTTCCATGTTACATTACATTTTAAATGTACTGCATCCGACCACAATGATTAGCCTCTATTATATTCAATTTGTTCTTTGTAAGGAAAGCAAAGGAAACTTCTTGTAAATGCCTTTTGAATTGCAAATGCCTATAAGTTGTTATTTCCTTCAAGGAAGTCTTCGAAATGTTTCTCACACATGCTATCATAAAACTAGAAAACGTATGTATTTTAACATTTAATTTGATATTAGTTTCTATCTTAAAAAATACTGTGAATATTTAAATCACAGACTTTCATTCCATTCATTTAAATGGTTTTTACAATTTAAATTTTTACTATCCTGGAGCATAATGTTTGAAACGCCTTTGCTTTTATTTTTTTATACAAAATGTTTCAGCTTTCTCAACTTAGCGGCACATTTACATAAATTTGCATTGGATTTACGAATTTGTTCATAATTAGGCTTTATACAGCCCACGCTATGCCTACTCGACATGTGCCTAAAACACGTTGGAACAATATTCTTTTAAACCTTATGTTAACCTTTTCGTCTGCAGGAGCTGTTCCTAAAAGCAATTTGCTGTGAATTATTACTTGTAAAGTTTTGTCGTTAATGTTCAAACTCAACTTTTAGGTATTTTCACATAAACTACTTCTAATTTATTATTTTGCTGGCGGTGTCGTGACGCAGTAGCATTAGGGTGTGACCACTGCTATTGGTCTAGTGCCAATAAGTATTGGGTTGAGAACTGTGAGAGCTTGCATTCGATTTTCTTCATGTGATAGAGCCTTTACTTAAACACAAATTTCAATCCTGAAACGATATATCAGTTTTAAGTCAGGAATTTGTGCCCGCTATGGCTATAGGATGGCCCCCATCACATTACGGTACGGAAAATACAAGGCGAAATGTGGGTGTCCTGATGGCATCTCTACATACTCCTTCTGGGAACAAAGGCGTGAGTTTATGTCTGTATTACATCGATACACAAATTAACTACCCAACCTGTGCGTCGAATTTAAAATCTCATAACAGTCCAAACACGTACAAGACAAATCTAACTGACAATATTTTATTACTCGAAGTGCCTAAGTTTACAAAATCTCCGGGCTGAAACATCAGTTATTCTGTAATGTGAAGCCTGTAAATAAATAAGGTGAAACACGGCGGCCAGTGGACACGATATGTCTACGTCAGGTCTGTTTCGTGCGTGACTCCATTTTAGTTATCTTTTTCGTAGGAAAAAAGGAAAACTGGAGGTATTTCAAGTGAGTACCTGAGACGGTATCATGGGTGAAACAGATTAAGTTGTTTCGTGATATCTAGTATGTTATTTATACACGCTTTAGCTCTTCATGTTAAATATTTTCTATTATTTTTTTTTTAGGTATTTGGAGTCGTAAGGGCCCGTGTTACTAAAATACGTTAAGTGGAAAGAGGAGATAAAATTTGTTGATTTTTTATTATACATAATAAAATGTATATTAAACGTAACGTACTGGTGGTAGGTCTCTCATATGTGAGAGGCCGCCTGGGTAGGTACCACCGCAATGTCTATTTCTCCCGCTAATCAGCAGTGTAAATGCACTGTTGTGTTCCGGTCCGAAGGATGTTTGCGAACACATTAATAAAATAACAAACCTATTAACACTAAACAAACTCTTCATAACCATTCACGATCGTTACTGGGCCAGCACGGTCTATTATACCCCAGTCCCCAACACTCCATTACTCGAGGGTTATTAAGATTCATTCGCAACCCGTCTCTCATTTTTTATTCAACAATTAATAACTGTAGGCGTCTCAAGAGCTGTACATAAACAAAATGAATAGAAGGCAATAACGGGTTAACTGGGGCGGAAGGTTGACGGACAAGCATTGGAGGGTCCTTAGTACCAAGGCAACAGATAAATCGCCGTTTTCTATTAGCCGCGCTTTGTGAAGTTTAAAACGTAGTAGACGGGTTATTGGTAAAATAGGCCCCACTTTGGAATCGTATAGCGGGTGGATTCATTAATACCGGGGTTATTTAACGTGATTTTTGTATTTTATATTAATAAATAATAAAGTGCTGGAATAGAGCAAATAATCGTCGTCGAAAACATCGTGAGGAAACCCGCATGCCGTAGCGATTTTAAAGAATTTCTACGGTAAGTCTGCCAACCCGCACTAGGCCAGCGTGGTGGACTATATGGCCTAACCACTCTCAATCGAGTCTCTCGATTGTAGAGTAGGCCCGTGCACTGCAGTGGGACGTATATGGGCTGATATATACAAACATGGAACCTACCATAGATGAGGTTTCATAGCCATACAAACTCAGTAACGTGATTACATCGATATCCCGGCTTCACGATAACGTCCCTTCATTAGATTTTGTATAAAGGCATGTACTCGTAGTTTCGATGAAGCGAAATCGATGCAACGTTATATTAATAAAATGTTGTGCGCTCGTCAGTAACAGCTGTGACGCTTTGAATAATACTTTGGCTGGTGGTAGGTCTCTCATATGTGAGAGGTTGCCCGGGTAGGTACCACCGCAATGTTTATTTCTCTCTCCAAATAGCAGTGTAAATGCACTGTTGTGTTTTGGTGGTTGACATTGTAGCCAGAGTAACTACTGGACATTATGAGGCTTAATATCTTATGTCTCAGGATGGCGAGCGCAGGGGAAATCCAAGTATTGCTTTGTAATTCACGGTGTTGTTTGCATTTGTTACTGTCCATAAGCGGTCGTATCGCATACCATCAGGCGAACGGCATGCTCGTTTCGTCATTCGCCGCAATAAAAAAGCTGGTATGTAATAGCTGTTTTAAGATTTTCTATAGGTAATATATTAACGGTTAAGGAAAACATCGTGAGGAAACCTGCATAACGTAGCGATTTTAAATAATTTCTACGGTATGTAAGTCCGCCAACCCCCACTAGGCCAGCGTGGTGGACTATATGGCCTAATCACTCTCAATCGATTCTCTCGAGTGTAAAGTAGGCCCGTGCCCTGCAGTGGGACGTATATGGGCTGATATAGATAGATAGGTAATATCTAAGTAATAGGATGACCTGGCTAAAGTTGCAAGAAATCGCTGGATGCAGGCATTTTTTTACAATTGTGACTATGACTTAATTGAAAGTCATTAATCACTATGAAAGCCTATTAACTAGATAATAGGGAATTCATATGTTTGGACTAATTTAATGAAATTCCTTTATTGAACGTGTAGGGCGAGAGCAATTAAATATAGCTTAAAAAAATTCAGTACAAAAACAAGACGGTGTAAAGTACTTAATACATTACATACAAAGATTTATTTATTTAAATATGCAAATTAATTTTCTAATTAATTATTTATTTGTCATTGTTATTCAAAGAAATATATTTATTTTACGCAAGTAAACATTAAAAGACAGTGTAATTAAATTAATTCGCAGTCCGAACCCGACCGCATCCAAGTCGAGCTTTAATCACACGGAGTGAAATTCCAACAATGTTTATGAGTTCATTACGATGTTAACTTTATTCCTTATTAACGCGTTTATTCACGGATATTTTATTACTCAATACACGAGCCCTTTCCGAAAGTTTGTGGAATGTTTTATTTTACAAGTTAATTTGCTCCGCAGCCTGTAACATACTTCGTAAAGTGTTGGGCAACATGTTATGTTGGAATATGGGAATATACTCTTTATTGTTAAAGAATGAAAACTATAAATTGAAGCTGGTCGTTTCTTAGAATGTTTTATATAATATAGAATATTGTATTGACAGTTTTGGTGATAAGTCGTTTTCTATCTTGTTCTTGTTTGAGATCTTTGACGTAATAAAGTATTGAAGTGCATATGGTGTGATTTTATATTTTCTCTTAAAATACCACTGTGCTGTTTTCCGCTACATTTATTACTCACATGTCTGTCTTTTTTCTACAAGAGGCCTAAGCATCGGTTATGTGATCTGAAGAAGATGTTTGGATTGTTTGTATGTGAAGGATAAAATAGAATATTCGACAAATTAACTAGGATAAGATAATTATACATAATATATTTAAGCCGATCCTGAAATGCGACAATATGCGTGGATCACTAAGACGGGTTTTCATCATCGTGTACCATAGCTTTCAATGCAAATAGAATGTCCTACCAGAACTAATAGGGTACTAGAAATCTCATTCACCAAACCAATCGCTGTAACTAGCTACAGAAAGGCTCTACCACTTATTAATAAATAATACACCCAACAGTAACATACATAGTCCTAACCCCACACTCAGATCGAGTCTTGTGTCGTGAGTATCAAGAACCACGAGACTTTTCGGTCTCACAAACACGCAGACCCGAAACAAATTCCCGTGGATCGCACAAATTGTCTCTGTGCGAGGATCGAACTCGCACCCTCACGTTTCACAGACAGCGTCTAACCTGCACCACGGAGAACGATATTTTCTAGTACGAATATAATAAAATTATGAGGCAGTAAAAATGACACTTCAGTCACATAAGAAGCGTACTTAAGCCACTCATATTTTTGAAGTAACTGACGCAAATTGTGTACACGAGGTCTTAAACCGTAATAACTTGAGTCTAGAAGCTCAACTTTCATAATACGACAATCCGTCGTTGTGTAAGATAGCCAAGACACCCCTTATGAAGCTAGTTTAAGTGTCTAGAACTCAATAACTTCATACTCGGCGAGCTAAAAGCCTTATAACCGTAGATTACTTTAGATTCTATTTAGTTAGGAAATGTTCATGTTAAAAAAAAAATATTTTTTACATTTATGGTAGCATTACTTACGTACTTAGAGGTTTTTGAATCGAACAACTTATTTTTAATCGTAGGTAGCAGGAGATTCGTCTTATATTCCGTTATAGCGATTTCTATCCTTCCAAGGCTAAATATGAACTTTTATGACCCACAGATATTTATAGGTGTAAGTCTAGATATGAATGGCCTATTTCTACTACCTTAAGCAGGATTGCAGACAATTTAAGTGTCAGAATACCGGTAAGAAAGGAAAAATCCTAATATGAAATAATGTTTAAAAACGAATACCCATCCAAATCCAATAGTTGTACATACATACATAAACTCACGTCTTTATCCCAGAAGGGGTAGGCAGAGGCGCCACCAGGACACCCACATTTCGTTTTGTATGTTCTGTCCCACGATGTGATAGGGGGGCGAGCCTATCACCAATAGTTTTGAGACCCCCAAACAAACATACATACTATATATCTATCTATATCAGCCAATATACGTCCCACTGCAGAGCACGGGCTTACTCTACAATCAAGAGATACATACACATGTAAATATGACTCGAACACAAAATCTTCCTTTTAGAAGTAAAAAGACAAAAAAGTAGGTCTACAGCCCCTGTTATCACTACATACAGGGTGGCGAAACAATTAAGCTCCACAGTCACGTATATCGCACAATTAATTCCGTCGTGTTAACACTTAGCAATCATAAATTCATGAATTTATAATTTTGTGCCGCGAACACATTTGCGCAATTTGGATTTTGACGCTCATACAACGAAATAATTTCGTGGTAAATAAGTTTTGATAAGCTACGTAGAAAAACTGTGTTGTGAATTGGTCATTTTATTTACAATACACGCATGGATTACATAGAGGTGTAAGAGTACATTTATATGAAACTATACTGAGTTACGGCTTCTCCCGCGTTCTTAAGAAATTCCGAGATGAGTGTTTTATCTAGATATCAGATTTTTGTGCCAGATACTTTCAAACTCTATTTGGAACTGCCTCGCAGGCATAGTTTTAAAAGTTGCGGCGGTTAAAAGTTGAGGTCTCGGGTTCGAATCCGAGGTCGGGCAAAGTGACTTTGGATTTTTCTATTCATTATCAGCCCGGAGTCAGGAATTAGTGCCAGATATGACGATAGGCTATCACATTGTGGGACGGAATACAAAGCGAAATGTGGGTGTAGTAGCACCTCTGCCCACCCCTTCTGGGAAAAAGGCGTGCGTTTATCTATTTGTGTCATTCAGGCATTATGTTACAATTTATTTATGTCGATAAGCCGCGTTGTTAAGTTGGACCATTGCTGTGTTTTTACGGACGAGCATCTAATACATAATATCTATTCTTCGGGAACAATACTTATTTTCTAGATGAAAAGTACTCTATATCATTGCCTGTACCTATGACAATATGTATAATCATTAATGGTTGAGTATGTTACGCATGAAAGCGTGACATACAAACTCATTTTCAGATCTTTAATATTAATAACTATAAAAAGAAAATACTTTTGCATAAATACCGATACTTTTTAAAAAATATCGAACGGAAAATATTTTAGAGGAAAAAACATTCAGATCGCCGTTGCAATAAATCGGAGATGATTAAAGTAAAAATATTTTATGCATTAAATAAAAAGCCGGAATGAATTCGAGTGTGCTACAGCGAATAAACACAGGCTAATTACGAGATAAGCCTAAAAGCATCGTTAAACAGGGAGGCTTTTGACATGTCGTTCATAATTTTATTTGCATAAATTTTCGACAGCTACAGCCTTCGTGCGTAAAGAGAAATCTATAAAACGAAATGCCGCGAGTTTGATCAACCGAATTTGATGTCTGAATGGATTATAATGCATACTGTAGGCATAGTTATGTCGATCGAAATAATTTTCTATTGCCAGGAGTCGTTGAATGGGATGGTGATACCATCACAAGAGATAGGAGGAATTTTAGTCCAATCTAGCGTCGAGGTCGCCCTAGAGCTGCCGACAACTATGACCTAGGTTTTTGATGGATTAATCTTTAAGCAATGAGCTTTACTCAATTATACATTACAATTATACATACATTTACTTTCTTGTCACTGAAAAGTTTTCGATATCCATGTATGTATTAAAAGTCCAAAACTATATTTATAGCTATTACGTGTGCAAAAATATTGACGCGAAGTTTCTTACACGGCGACAGAAGGCTGGCCAGCAAAAATCGTGACAACGCCGCTCTTATTTATAATATGCCTCGAATTATTCCAAAGAATTATTTATTTAAAGGGTATATCAAGACTCCAACCGAAAACGAAGCCAGGTGGTAGTATTAGTGTAAAAAAAAATTTTTTTTTTTACTAATCGTCATATTTGGGAGATAAAAACATAGCTTTCCTAAAATAATGGTGTACATCTTTTTAGTTTTGAAGTCGCAATGGTACGTAAGGGTATAAATTCCTTTTTTCGTAAAAACTAGGTATTTAGCACTCAAACGACGATATTAAAAAAAATGCAAAAAAAAACTGACTCTTTTGTTGCGAATATTTTAATTGCATTATGTTTGTAACCACTAATACTACCACCTGGCTTCGTTTTCGGTCGCAGTCTTGATATACCCTGTATATATGTGTAAAAAACTATAATCATCAAGGAAATCGAGCTCTGTTTGCTCAGTGTTTCATTCCGTGAGTAATTTGGAGAAGGGGCGCCGTACAGACAACCCTTCTCCACGTGACGTGAAAAGGTAATTACGGACTAAACAGTTTCACAACTAAATAGAGCATGGAATAATATATACTCGTATAAAGAAAAGTGTAAATAACTACTCGTGTAACTGCTTGGTATAGGTATTTAATTATATGGCCGCCACACACGTAACTATATCTGCAAGTCTGAGTTTGCACCAGTATACTGGAACTTGTGAGCGCAAATAGCTGCGCAAACTTCGTTTCAATTTTCGATTCGAGACCGGTGCAAAATCTGGTTTGCGCAAACGCACTTGAACGTGTCTGGCGGGCATTAGTTTCTGTGCTACTGTGGTCTCGTCGTCAACACACACACCGGCATGATTGTTTCACCCGGCGAAAGACTACCATATTATATTAGACACTCTATTTTAAAAACACTATCAAGTATAATGTAGTCATTACTTCATGTCAATATAACATCCAAAACGCAAACTAATCACAAATTTTCTCCCGCCAAACAGCAGTGTAAATGCACTGTTGTGTTCCGGTTTGAAGGAAATTGTAGCCAGAGTAACTACTGGACATCATGAGTCTTAACATTTTGATTTTTTGGTGTCCATGAGCGGTTTATCGTTTACCATTAGGCGAATGGCATTTACCTCTCGCCATTCATCGATATAGAAAAAAAATGTGCTCGATATTCATATAATTTATAACTAAATACAAAATTCAATAATAAATTCATTGTTTCAGAAACTTATCAATTGTATTTGTAAGTATATTTAAAAGCCCTTAAACAAAAGGCTTCCAGTATCGATCTTAGCTTACAAGCAGTATTAATCCTCTTAGTCCTGAACTCCGAAGTGTCGTTAATTAAATATGCGATACTTTATATTTAAATAAGTTTATTTTAGTCATTAATTATGTTTCACGTCCCTTTGGTGCTGTTAATGCTTGGTACTAAGAAGTTGTAGATTATACAATTTTCTGGTTGACTTAAAAGTAAGAAAACGATTTTTCAGTCACAGACGCAACGTACACATGGTTTATATAAACAACAATAATAAAACACAAATAGGTGACAAAACACAGATATGTGTCCACTCAGCTATATGTTATGATGTGGTACAAACCACAACACAACGCTGATTTTCAGTGGTCACCTTAAGTGGCGTACGGGCGTCGAAGCCGCTACCTACCTAACAACAGTGATAATTAAAAAAATTAAAAACTAAAACTAAAAGAAATATGCGAAAATTGTGGAAATTATGGCGCTGATAATATGTACTGTACTTTAACATATATTATGTACGTCCTCCTCTATAAACGAGATTACGATTGAGAGGAGTTAGTCCATATAGACCACCACGCTGGCCTAGTGCGGGTTGGCGGGCTTTACATACCATAGAAATTATTACAAATCGCTATGGTATGCAGGTTTCCTCACGACGTTTTCCTTCACCGTTATAGTGCGTGGTGATCGACTATCAATACACACATGACTCCGAAATGTCAGAGGTGTGCTGTGGGATTTGAACCCGCGACCGCCGTGAACATTATTATGCAGCCGCGTCTGTTCCGTTACCAACAAGCCACCACGCAATTATACACAATTAATAGTTAATAATAATTATTAATTAATGTTCTTATATCGCCTAGTTCTTTATAATCTAATTTTTTTAGATAAGGTTTTCCAATGACGAATGTGCGAGCATATTTAAGTAAACTCAAAATCCAATTTAAAACGGTTGTATTTTTGAAAAAGCAGCTGTCTCATAAATCAGGAGGTATAAACGTTCGTCGGGTTTGTAAAGAAGACAAATTAGCTGAGGTTTTTATGCCGGCCCGGCGTATTTAATCAATTATGCCAGTGAAGGAATCCTTAGTTTTTGTTGGTGTTTCATCTGAGACTGCGGGATGTACTGGGGTTGATAGTCATGAGTACGTTTTCCCTACTATGGAGGTCGTA
Organism: Deilephila elpenor; assembly: GCA_949752805.1. NCBI lineage: Eukaryota > Metazoa > Arthropoda > Insecta > Lepidoptera > Sphingidae > Deilephila > Deilephila elpenor. The sequence goes on from OX457112.1 coordinate 9,100,388, forward strand.
TATTATAGATGTTGTTTTACTAAAAAGTCTCTTGCAGTCTCTGATATTTACGAAATGAACTCACTGTTGTGTCGGGACCAGAAGGCACATTTGACGTCAATTTTCTGTCAAATACTTATGCCATCTCAGTGATGCCAAAACTTAGGCTTAAGTTAAACTAGTGTTTAATTCGACCCTTCTACATGTATTATTATAATCATGAAATGAAATGAAAATATTTATTGAACCCATGAAATGTCATACATTATTTAGATTCAGTCATTTTTTTCCACTACCATCCGGTTCACAAGGCTGTTTTCGCCAGAGAAGAACGGACAAGAAACTCTAGCGTTGCTCTTTTCAAAACAAGTTTACAATACAGTAATTATACAGAGGTTGCACCACAGTTAAATTCAGAGCAGTTCATAGATAATTTAGAATAATAGTGATTAATAGTGTTTTATTGGTCAAGTGATTTTGTACGGTTGAGTTAGGTAAGTAAAGTCGCCCAGAACGCGGAATCAGTACTGTTTCATGATATAATTATTACGTATTTAACATCTTAATTGTAATCTAATTTAAAGACAATATTTTGTACCCTTCACATTACGCACATTTCGTGTTAAACATTAAATAAAACCTCACAATTTTTTTTGCTAAATTTCAATGTAATTTCAGCCGCGCATGAAGGAAATTGTTAAAACTTCGAGCCGTTCTGTAGAGTGCCACAATTTATTTTCACTTTGTCCACTCGCCGCTCTCATTTAGATTCCATTTTTATTGAAATTTCAGTACGTTATACGTGCGTTTAATATTTTCGCGCTCATTTTGGGACGGAATAACTTTTGCTCATATTTTGACTGTAATCAGGGCTTTAAAAGACTTCAAAATGAAATTTATGTAATGGAGGTACAAATAAATATGGGGAAATTATGATGACTTAACTATTTTTATTTATACGAGCAAGACAAAGTGACTTGATACCTAATGTGTCTGAAGGTAATAAAAAATAAAAGTAGGCGTGACACCTACGGCGTAATTACTAAAAATAAACATTATTCGAAAATTTCAATTCTAAACAACAGTACTAAAAATTAAAGACTGTCTTTTTTAATTTAATTCCAGCCGAAAACAAACGCCCGAGCTTTATATTAACATCGATCAATCCCACTGCAATAACGCAGGTGTTTCTTCACAGCGTTATTTATAACTCAATATAAGATCCCGTGGGACGGTCGGTTGGACGTTGAGAGCGTAGCCCTTAAGGGAGTAACTACATATTCAGCTTCATTCGGGTTTTGTTAAACGTTTATGGAGCGCGAATGGTGCAGAATATGGCCGAACTGCGCTGAAAATTTTTAGCATGCGCAAGAATAGCAATGAGCTTAGTAATTTTTGTAATGGATTCTCTTATACACAATTTAGTATCAGTAGATCTGTATTTTATAGGGATAAATATTCAAAATATCGCAGAAGAATATTATCTGTACCTTATTTATACCAACAATGTTTTGTATTACCTATTTGTCTTAATTCTGATGTTGCAAAATTGTCTTATTTTTAATAATATAGGCATATTTGTGTCAGTTTCTCTACAAAATTTGCGTTTTTTATTGACGAAAGCTGAATGGGGCTGAATAATTGTGGTTAGTCCCTAAGGGTACATACGTGACTGACTCACGACTGGCTAGACAAATCCAGACCTCTCTCATTTCTCTTTATTGTAATAAAATATTTTTAAAAAAGATAAAGAATATATTTTACGAGTCATTCAACCACAAATTTCATTTCTTTAATAAATTATTTTAACAGAATATAAATCTTATTTGATGCTTACATTATCTGATTTTCAATTTTACATAAAATACTTTAATATTTACATTCCCTTATTTAAATAATTCAATCCCGTATAATAAAACTTTTATGTTTCTATCAATTCTATCCATATTTTTAATAAAAATGTGTTTGTCTCTGATTTAAGTCAACTTGGAAAATAACTCGTATTTATTCGTATTATACTTGGAAAATATTCGTAAAAAATATTTTAGGTAGTTATTAACTTCTTTATAAATACACCCAACAGTCACACACATAGTCCCGACCCCACATTAAGATCAATTAAGTCTTGTGTCGCAGGTATCAGAAACTACGAGAGACTTTTCGGTCTCACAAACACCCAGACCCGAAAGAAATATTTGTGGGCCGCACAAACATTTCTCTCGGTGCGGGGATCGAACCCGCGGCCTCTCGCTTCACAGCCGGCGTCTAACCAACTGCGCCACGGAGGCTGTCAAAGGCTGTCAAAGGCCATAAAAATAAATCTGAACTGGGATTAATATAAGGGAATTACATAAATCTATAATTACTACTAATTTTATAATAAAACGATCGATAGCCACCAAGTATAGAACAGATAGATTCTAAAGTGGTTATTACATAGCCAAACCCATGCTAAACTGACATGAAAGCTGTTTACACTCCGTACCACTTAGCATCTAAGAAAACTTTTCTAAAAGAATACTTTTAAAACAACTCCTTAAGCCGTAACTTAACTCCGACATCATCCTTTGGCCTTAATAACAGGAATTCCGATGCAAAGAGCTCTTCCGAGCCATTAGGAAATTTCATTACACGCAAAGACAACAGCAATGTATTCCGGAATCCATTTGCTGATTTCTTTCCTGTGAAGCCAATTCAGGGTGTTCGCAATTAGGTTTTCCCGTGACTTTGGTTGCGTGGTTTTGAATATCTTTAGTAAATAAATAGTCAGTCCTGGGGATTTTTAAGTCTCGAGTCATGGGTCAGTAACTATTATAAGTAATAACTAATAATAATAAATACACCTAACAGTCACATACATAGTACTGACCCCCCTCTAAGATCGAGTCTTGTGTCGTGGGTATCAGAAACTACGAGAGACTTTTCGGTCTCACAAACACCCAGACCCGAGACAAATACTTGTGGGTCTCACAAATATTTTTCTGGTGCGGGAATCGAACAGGCGGCCTATAGTTTCACAGCTGGCGTCTAACCAACTGCGCCACAGAGGCTGACAAAGGCTGGAGGTCACGTACAAGCAAGCGAAGCGTCGCGTCGGACGCCCAGCTACAAGGAAGACGGATGACCTGATTAAGGTCGCAGGAAGTCGTGGGATGCAAACCGCTTTCAACAGGTCTATGTCGATCTATGGGGGAGGCCTATGTCCAGCAGTGGAGTTCTGTGGCTGAACAGAAGAAGAAATAATCATAGACGCAGTTGGTTGGTTAAGTTGGCGGTCCTTCCGCCGTAGCGTGAAGAGGCATCTCAGCGGGCCGGCATGATTGTATCGAATGGTATGAGACTACCGTTTGATACCATTCGATACTCTGTCTGGACGGCATTAGCACTTACCATCAGGTGCAATGCAGTCACTATGCCGTGCCAGTTTAAAAAAAATAAAAAAATAAAGACACCACGCTTTGTGTAGATGGTATTAGTAACTAAGATTACAGTTACTTAGCATTCTTCAATTTCACACGTATAATGTATTGTTAAAGCCTCATTTACACGGTGAAAGCTTCTCGCCTCGAAGACACGAACACGTAAGGATATAAAAAAGTTATCGGTGGCGTAGTTGTACTACGGTACGACTACAAAGCTGAGGTTTCGGGTTCGTATACCGGGTCGGGCAAAGTGACATTTCTATTCATTATCAGCCCGGAGTCAGGAATTTGTGCCCGATATGGTGATAGGCTCGCCCCCTATCACATCATGACGGAACATACAAGGCGAAATGTGGGTGTCCTAGTGGCGCCTCTGCCTACCCCTTCTGGGATAGAGGCGTGAGATTATGTATGTATGTTTGTGTGTGTATAAAAAAGTTGCATCGTGTAAACATTTGTCAGAACACGATAAACTATGGTTGTTATGTCATGCGATAATTGCATACGATTCTCGCCGCGAGAAACTCCCCGTAATAATGGCGTTTAAGGCTACATAAACAAACATCGGATAGTATTCACGCAGAAAACAAGATAATACTGAGGAATGAAATGATAACTAATAAAAAAAACGGCGCGTTTGTAATTTAATTTTGTAAAATATCATTGTTTTGTGTTTAAATGGGTATTATAAAGCTTGTTTTGGACGAGGTGGGCAGAGAGGATCTGTATCGTTATATTATTGAACTCTATATCTATATTTGTATAAAGAGGTTCACGCAGGATGTTTTAGAGTTCATATCTTACATATTATTTTGTTTTAATTGACCTAAGCCTTCCACATACCCTACCCATAATGGAAACGTTAATTTCATCCTTAATATCTCTTAAGTGGGCGGCCATCCTAGGTGCAAAAACTAATTAAAACTCAAAACTTACCAGTGTAACTTGAGTTTCGATGATGAGTTCTCCACCACCATATAGGTTAAATTAGCTAGATATAATATGTATATTTGCATTCTAATCTAGGCATGATGTAAACGTAGCGGGGGATGTCCTCGGGCCAGATGGCGGGATGATTTGCCCAAGAGGGCCGGCAGCGACTAGATGCGAAAAGCAGCAGACCGGGCTCTGTGGCGTACCTTGGGAGAGGCAGGCGTCCAGCAGTGGTCTGCAACGGGCTGATGATGGTGGTGATGGTGGATGTAAACATAAATACATACATACATAAACTCACGCCTTTTTCCCAGAAGAGGTAGGCAAAGGTACTACAAGGACACCCACATTTCGCCTTGTATGTTCCGTCCCACGATGTGATAGGGGGCGAGGGTATCGCTTATTGGGCACGAATTCCTAACTCCGGGCTGATAACGAATAGAAAAATCCAATATCACTTTGCCCGACCCGAGACCTAAGCTTTTTAATCGTAAAGTAGTACAACTACACCACTGAGGCAATCTAAACATGATGTAGACCAATTTACTATTTCAATATACACATATTTGTAAGATCTTCTAAACCAAGTAATATTTCTCCTTCTCGTATTAAATCATATCGTAAAAATTCCAACCGTACATCGCTATTCTTTGTAATGGTTAGTTGGACATTCAGGTAACACGAGGTTCTTAGATAAAAATGTGTTCTCCGCGACGAGATTATATGTTTGATAGCCAAGCTTTTATCTCGTTCACGGCTCGCCTCAGACGAATGCTCACCGAGATATTTTCTGTACTTATGAACAATTTTACTGTCTGCCAACTGAATGTCAATTTGTATTATCAATCTTTTGTATGAAAAGTCGATTAAAATACCAGTTTTTTGTGTGTTTTATTGGTTTTATAAAATGGGACCGGTCAAAAATTTGAGTATTACTAGGTTTTTTAAGTAAATGATAATCAGATACTCAGAAGTGAATATGTTATTTATTAATATTACTTATATGTCAATCTATATGCCGATCGTTGTTAGGTATGAACACAGAGGTATGAGCCTCCCTTAGAATAGAGACGAATTAGGCCTAGGCTTATTTGATAACAAAAGGCTAGTAAAGATTCGCAGAGTTTAAATATTCGATTTGAAAATTCTTTTGGAAACTCTCGGGTGTGCAGTCTCGAAAGTATTGAACTCCGTTTAAACCTTCAAGTTGTATATTAGTATCAACAAAGATCACTCACTTTATACAACAATCGATGAAACACTAATTAAAAATTGAATCACAGCAATCGAATAGCGACTATGCACGAGTAAACATTGAAAGAACAACATCATTAATTTAATAGAGAAGGCGGGCAATCAATAGAAACTCCACAGGAAGTTGTGCACATAGAATTCAATGAAATAGACATAAATCATTATCTTGTTAGAGCGATAGGTTAGATAAATGAGAACGGAACTGACGATATCTCCGGTGAAACGCTTTCAGTAATTCACAGGAAATTCTACATAACCTGTATATTCTTAGCTACTTATACCGCTCGTCTTAACGTTCAAGGGAAATGTTGTAAGGAAACCTTTATACGTGATTCTCCGCAAGAATTTCAAAACTAAGTGAAGCCTTATATTTCCAGTCTCGTGCTCGTTAATTACACGACATTTTACGCTTTAGAAGTTATAGCTCGTCTAATTTCTTACTACCAATTATTCGTCATGGCCTGCCTACCAAGCTAAGGATAAAACCTTCTTAATAGTAGATACCTGTATCCAGTACAGTTAATTCATAGTATATGCATTATGCAAGCACGGTGGATTAAAATACATATTCCTAAAAGCGTTGATGTTTCTCAGGGAGTCAAGGATACAATTATAAACGATACAATTATTATACAATTATTTTGCAAGTGTGGGATCAGGGAAAGATAAAGGAAGGGAAGTTAAATAGAAGGTTAATCCCTAGACAGATAATTGAAAACAACATTTAACTTTCTTGCGGAATTAAATCAATGTTCATTTTATCTGGAATTCGCAGCAATGCCAAAGGGATGTGGAATGCCGGAAATAAAACGAAAGTAAAATACAGTGATAAACCCCGGTAAATTTTTGAATCTAAAAGTTTGAATTGCGATAGTCTTCTGCTGTATTCGTTGAGTATTTGGAATGAAAGTGCTAATGAATCCTGAAGATATTTGAATAAAAGAGACACTTGAGATGGTATGGTTTTTTTTAACTTATATTAACACTTTATAACAATTAAAACTTAATGCCTGAGGCATTTTCTACTAACCTAGGGTGATGCAATAATGAAAAAAAGTAGGATATTTGCTACAAAATTACTACGAATAATATAACTTCAGGTCGAATTACTAACAGCATTATTCATAGACACTTTTAAAACCCATTTTAGTTATAATGTTTTGTCTATTCGAACGCCTTTTGAATTCAGTTTGAGCGAAGAAGACAAAACATTCCTCAGCTAAAACAAGTTTTAAAACTGTCCATGAATAAGGCCGTCATTATATAAGCTTTTGGAAGCGCCCAATAAGAATTGTAAATTATAATTATTTACATTAGGAAATGTTTCCATCAAAATCATTCCTATCCCATTTCACTTTTAAAACATGAAATTCAATGAAGTTTTAAGTACATTTTCCGTGGCAAAGCGGTGTGAAAGCTTTGATGTAACATGCAAAGTAAAACATTTGATTGGAATGCCATCGGAAACACGGGTCGGATCAAACTCCGTCAATTAAACTGAAGTAACAGGGTGTTCAAAATCAGCGACAATTTGATAATTCCTAGAACAAGGTGGAGACTGCGATTTTATTAATTTGTGAATAATTATCCAGTTGGTGGTCTTGGATATAATGTTATAACAGAGCTGAAAAAGGAATTGGATGATATTTCGAGTCAAATTTATCGTTGAGGTAATTAAATTTGTTGTTAAATGATAATTGATAGGTTTACTGATGATGGAATGTGTAGAATAGTCAATGCAAAGCCACGGATAATATGGGATTCAATATTGGGTGCATACTTCGTAAGCACATGAACGTAAGCGATATCTACCCTTTGTGTTTCCTCACATATGTTACTCCATCTGATGATCATATTTTATTAATGGGTCTGGGTATTTGTGAGACCGAAACGTTTCTCGTAGTTTCTGATACGACGCAAGACTCTATCATAGTGTGGGGTCAGGACTATGTATGTGACTGTTAGGTGTATTTATTTATTACTAAATGTTATGAAATTAAAAGACACAAATATTTTTACGATTTAGAGTTGGATGATAGTAATTTACAATACGAATAAGATTCCTATAATCAATGTAATTTAAATGTGGGATACTAATATTAGTATTGACACTTCTTAAATTTGATAAACATTGGAAAAAGATTAACAGTAAGTAAAAAAAAATTAAACAATTGAAGTAACATTCTATGAATCCAATTAACAATACCTATATTTAAGGTCTAGAATTACGAGTACTTTTAAACGCAAAGTTACCAGGAGACAGCTCAAAGGCGATCAATTTATAAAACATCAATTGAAAGTCTGACCAGTTTTCATAGACACCCCTGTCTGGCAATCCCGCATCGATTCGAAAAAGATGAATTGAGAAGATTAAATGCAGTGCATAAAAAAATGCAAGCAAGAGTTCAATCGAGTCCGCTTCACTGGTTGAATTGATTACACCGCTCGATGCAACAACATAATCTGATTAACGTCCACTTCTTATAGCCGTTGCATCTACGTATATGGGTGCAACTTCTATACCGGATGTATCCAGACTGCGACCGAAAACGAAGCCAGGTGGTAGTTTTAGTGATTTCAGGAACAAGGCAACTAAAATTTTCGCAAAGAAAAAGCGACGAGTTTTTGTATCACGCTCGATGCAGCAGTGTAATCTGATTTACGGTAATTTTTTACGCCTGTTGCATCTACGTCTTCATACCGGGTTTATCAAGACTGCGACCGAAAACGCAGTCAGGTGGTAGTATTAGTGACTTCAGACACAACGCAAGTAAAAATTTCTTTTTTAAATCTTTACTTATCCCCGTATTTGGCTGATAAAACATAGTTTTCCTAAAATAATGATGTAGATTTCTATATTTTTAAACACTCAATGGTACGTAAGGGTTTAAACTATTATTTTCGCAAAAACTAGGTATTTACTACACTAAAAAAAATAATTAAAAAAAAATCTTAAAAAAATATCTGTCACTGTTTTGGTGAAATTTTTGTTTGCATCGTGTCTGTAACCACTTAAACTACCACCTGGCTTCGTTTTCGGTCGCAGTCTTAATATATATGGTATATTCATTCATCCTTAAAAAAATTCAGCATTCTTTTACCAACCACGTACATATAGCGGAAACTCAATTCCGGCCGACACAGTGCACCTCATTACGACGTCACGCTGGAGGTTGTTACGTAATATTGCCTTCTCAAGGTGTTGTCTGCACGCGACGTGAGGTCGGCCCTCTGAATAACTTAACCGTCCTGAGTATGACGTTAGTTTTGTTTACTGTGGGTTTGTTAAGAAAGTTAGTGTTAATATGGTTTTCTTTAGTGTAACAAGAAAGTATTTATTTTTTTACAAGAAAATATTATAAACATTTTATTCTACTTTTTTATAATCTAGAATAAGACGATATATTTTTCTCGGTGTTTCAAGTTTTTATTCGTCCATAATCACTAGTGATGCTACCAGTTTATTACTTACTGTCTTCAGAGGATATTCTCTTACATTCTATGTATGTATTCATATATATTATGGTTGACTGTAATATAACTTATTCTTCATAAGATAAAAAACTATGTTGGAAATATTGTATTATACGAATAAAACAATAATTCTTATTTTCAAAGAACTTAATAAAATATCGTAATAACAAATTCTCAGGATTTCTATCGAAAAACAATCACATTTATCTTATTCAATGAACTGAAAAATTGGTAACCATGAATTCTCGTGAAATTCGCAAATATTTTCACAAGTTTTTTTAAAGACACTGTATTTTATAGGAATATGAAAACAATACGAAATAGTTTTTTTTTTTAAACAAAATGACTAAATTACTACATCCCTGGAAACGTTATAAGTAAAAAAAAATCAAAATTTTTATTCAATTTTAGTTTTAATACTCTAAAGACAACACAGGAATTCGAAATGGAATTTCGAATTTAGTTTTATATTGATATTGACAGCCCCCTTGGCGTGGTTAAACACCGGCTATGATACGCGAAGCCGCGTGTTCGTTCCCCTCAACGAGACAATTTTTGTGTGATCCACAAGTATTTGTCTCGGGGCTGGGTTTTTATGACACTGAAAAGTCTCACGTACCCACGACACAAGACTCGATCTTAGTGAGTGGTCAGGACTGACGTGAGACGACGTGACGTGACAGACTGACGTGAAGTATATACACACGTGAGTTTTCGCTGTATTAATTTAACTATCGCTCATTTTCTTAGATTCTAAAATTCTTAGACTCTATTATTTCATATTTTTATTCTGCAAGTATTATAATTTCAAAGTTACATATGTAAACTCCAACCTGCAACAGATCCGCGTGGTTAACTAAAGACCCTTCTAAAAGACTAAAAGACCTAAAATTATTCATTACCAGAATGCAATTTCCCTTACGTATCCGGCTTGAAGCTATAAAAATCAGCTATACATCAACATTCATGTATCCTTGTTATCAGTGGAGAATGAGGTTACTCGGGAAGAATGGAGAATCAACTCAGCGGTTTTAGTTCGCAGATCAATATACTCGTAGCTATGGGTGTATGTAATGCTTGGGATACACTGGGCTTAAAAATTCTGGTTTATTTTATTATATCTCGTAGTTTCAAATAACAATACAAGTTCTGAATCTTACTGTAAAGAACTGTGGCTGGGTGTATTTATTTGTTTAATTAAGAAATACTTAGATGTCCAAATAAGAGCAAGAGTATGTCTATTATACAGGGTATATCAAGACTGCGACCGAAAACGAAGCCGGCCGGTAGTTTTAGTGGTTACAGACACAATGGAAATAAAAATTTCGCAAAATAAGCGACAATTTTTTTTTGCAATTTTTTGAAAACATTGTTTTTGGGTAGTAAATACCTAGTTATTGAGACAATAGTAATTTAAACCCTATCGTACCATTGCGTCTTAAAAAATAAAAAGATGTACATCATTATTTAAGGAAAACTATGTATTTATCACCCAAATACGACGATAAGTAAAAAATTACCAAAAAAAAGTTGACAATTTTTTTTGCGAAATTTTTCATTGCATTGTGTCTGAAGTCACTAATACTACCACCTGGCTTAGTTTTCGGTCGCGGTCTTGATATACCCTGTATAGTTATAGTTTTTTATGGTGATGAATGACGAGATGATCAATGATCATGTCATTCGCCTTATGGTAAACGATACGACCCGCTCATGGACAGAAGCAAAACGATGCACCACCATGAATTACAAAGTAATGCTTGGCATTCCACTGCGCTCGCCATCTTGAGACATAAGATGTTAAGTCTCATTATGTCCAATAAATACACTGGAAACAATGTCCTTCAAACCAAAATACAACAGTGCATTTGCATTGCTCTTTGGCGGGGGAAATAGACACTGCTGTTACTGGTGTTAGAAACTAAACGCAGCATAAAGCATTAAAAGACAATCCCCTGTTTCAGATCTTTTTCTAAACGTCTGAAATTACGAGCATTATTATGAAACATCGTAGTGCAACATCTAAGCTTCTACTTTTGCAGTAAAATAACTTTCGTCGTAATAACTGGTTTTACGCCATAATTAATTTTATTAGTTGTAATTTAAAGCAAACAGGGAATATCGTGGTCACTTTATGGTTACAGGGTACCCAGCAGTAATAACATTGACAGCCTTCGTGCCGCAGTTGGTTAGACGCCGGCGGTGAAACGGGAGGCCGCGGGTTCAATCCCCGCACCGAGACAAATGTTTGTGAGGCCCACAAGTATTTGTCTCGGGTCTGGTTGTTCGTGAAACCGAAAAGTCCCCCGTAGTGTCTGATACCCACGACACAAGATTTAATTGATCCTAATGTGGGGTCAGAACTATGTATGTGACTATTAAGTGTATTTATTTTGTTTATTATAGGTTATAAATATCGTGTATAAAAGATCGCCTGTACAGTAATTAATCCCAAATTCCAATCATTATACCGGGTATATCAAGACTGCGACCGAAAACGAAGACAGGTGGTAGTTTTAGTGGTTACAGACACGATGCAAATAAAAATTTCACCAAAACAGTGACAGATATTTTTTTAGAATTTTTAAAAAATCATCTTGTTTGGGTGGTAAATACCCAGTTTTTGCGAAAATTATAATTTAAACCCTTACGTACCATAGAGTGTTTAAAAATAAAGAGGTCTACATCATTATTTAAGGAAGACTATGTATTTATCACCCAAATACGACAATCAGTAAAAAAATACAAAGAATAGTTGTCGATTTTTTTTGCGAAATTTTTACTTGCGTTGTGTCTGAAGTCACTAATACTACCACCTGCCTTCGTTTTCGGTCGCGGTCTTGATATACCCTGTATATATCACTTTATGAACGAACTAAGTGCCATAAAAAATATGTCTAGTTTCTATAAATAAGAATCTTATGATCACTTTTTACGGGCGATAAATGCTCGCCCTTTCTTTCAAAGTTCATTCTCAGAGCAATATATTTTAGCTCCGCAGTTAATTAAAATAAATTGTATTATTTTCTTCGATAAATCGTCTTTACTCGTATTATTCGACTTAATATTACAGAGTGTATTAATCTTCCAATAATGCTATTTGAGCATGATGTAGGTAATAGATTTTAAGTGTTTTTTTCTAATAATTCACATCTGCTGTAAACAATACATTTTCTGAAACATTAATTACTCTCCCAAAAATAGTTACTTATGAATAAATGGATGTTCCTTAGTTTGTTTATTTTGTCCGGTCTTTAAGTGTTTCTACTTTATTAAAACTATATGATTTTTATTTATACATACATACATACATAAACTCACGCCTCTTTCCCAGAAGGGGTAGACAGAGGCGCCACCAGGACACCCACATTTCGCCTTGTATGTTCCGTCCCATGATGTGACAGGGGGCGAGCCTGTCGCCATATCGAGCATAAATTTCTGACTCCGGGCTGATAATGAATAGAAAAATCCAATATCACTTTGCCCGACTCGGGATTCGAACCCGAGACCTCAGCTTTGTACAACATCATGGATGGATGGCGAGCGCAGGAGAATGCCAAGCATTACTTTAAAATTCCTGGTGTAGTTTGGTTTTACTACTGTCCATGAGCGGTCGTTTACCATCAAACGAATGGCATGCTTGTCTCGCCATTCATTGCAATTAAAGAACACACAAATGTCGAATCAATATCTCTATGAACAAAATACACAATCTCTCAGTGTACCGCCACCTAACTCGGAATCTCATTCCAATACCTAGTTGTTCCAAGCGGATACCTCCGTCCCATATTGTAAGCACGCACATGACACAATTTCAAATCGCCGCTGCCGTTGCCAGCACGCTGTTGTGCAACTATTGATATTGAATAACTTTATTATATATGCTCTTGTGAGAGTTTTTCTAAAGGACAGGAAATGTTTGGAATTCGATTATTTAGGTTACAATAAAAAAATTTACAAGTCACGTTTAAGAATTTGTTTCGACATCAACAAATGTTGCCGATATAGAGAGAAAGGACATTTGGTAATTCACAATTAAGAATGTTATAATTGTTTTTGTTATAATTTTATGGTATGTAAAGTCCGCCAACCTGCACTAGGCCAGTGTTTGACGCTCTCTGGTCAGATGGCGGGACGACTTGCACAAGAGGCCCAGCAGCGACTGGATGCGTGAAGCAGCAGACCGGGCTCTGTGGCGTATCTTGGGAGAAGCCTATGTCCAGCAGTGGACTGCAACGGGCTGATGATGATGAGCATAGTCGTAATACACATCACCCATGTTCTCTTATAAAGGGCTTTATGAAACGTCTAGCAAAAATCTTGAAAAAAAATTAAACATTATTTTTAACAATAACTAATGATTTTTAATTTATAATAATTTCGACAGCCTCCATGGCGCAGTTGGTTAGACGCCGGCTGTGAACAAATGTTTGTGTGATCCACACGTATTTGTTTCGGGTCTGGGTGTTCGTGGTTGAGACCGAAAAGTCTCTCGTAGTTTCTGATATCCACGACACAAGACTGGATCTTAGTGTGGGGTCAGAACTATGTATGTGACTGTTGGGTGTATTTATTATTTTATTATTATTAATAACACGATTAGCAGCTACGATACACTTACTGGTTAATATAGTCCAGATCATAAAATATACACCCGCCCATACAAAACCCCAAAATACAAATTCAATAAAAACAATTGGGTATTTGACTGTTGTGGCAATAAATAATAAAATGTGTTGCATATGATAGCTTTTTGGTAAACAATAATTATACGTATTTTTATTTACATTTATCTAAATTATAAATATTTAAATTGTCTAAAATAAGTTTGCCATTTTTTATCTGTTGATTAAATGTAACAAAACACGACAAGCTGTCATTGTGCAGCGTGTGATGTCACGATTTACAATTTTCATTCATCTCTGCCACTACGATCATTCACCATTTATAAAGCGTGACGTAACTTTTTCAAAGTCACGTGACCTACCGTTTTGGTGATATATATGATGATAAAACTGAAAAATATGTTTATTCGTTATAAACAACTCTTTAAAAATAAATTTATAGTTTGAAGAGGTATAGAGTGATTATATCTAGACTTTAAAACACTTTTCAGAAATTAGTCAAATAGCCAATTCACACAAGCATACACTTGTATAAGATCCCACAAGAAACTCCGAGTAATAATGATTATGGAGAAATATAATATTCCCGAGCCCAGATGATTTATGACAATTTTATTGGGGTTAAATCTGGCGGTCGGGCAACGTCGAGTCTCACTAATTTCGGCAGATAATAACCGAAGATTAATCAGCTTTGCCACCGTAAATGTGAGGGTGAATTGTGGTAAAAAATTTGATTGATTTTTAGGTTAAGACCTGTTTAATATGGGTTGAATAAAGTATTGATTTTTCAAGATTGCACTTTAGATTCTTTGAAAATTCAAGGTTTGGGCAATGTATTACCAACCATTTTTATTGTATTGACAGATTCATAACTTGTAAAGTTAGCAATGCCAGTTGTTGTGTTGTTTCTATGATTTATTGTCAAATTCTTCCCTCAGTTTCCACAACCAATTTAATTGATTTTTATTATCAATCCAATCACTGCGTAATCCACTATTTCATTCCCTCTAAAAAGTAAGAGCGTTAACAAAAGAAGTAATTTTAAAACAGAAGTAACATTTCCTCATGCAATCTGAAAGTTTCTTTGCAATTTCCAAGTTCCCACTTTCCACTAACCTAAGTTGACATCACCTAATGGGCCTCTAACTATCGGAGAAAAGGTACTTTTTTATGAACTTGCCTTACAACTTTGACGTACCGAAGTAGGATAATGACTGCAACATAGCTACTACAGACACGATTTGTGACAAATGGACGAAAACAATTATTTTCATAAGTTTGATTTATAGAAATTGAGTTTTTAGAAACCTTAGTGTTTTGACTGCCTCGTTGGCGTAGTTGTACTGCGGTCACAACTGCGGTACTATTACAAAGCTGAGGTCTCAGGTTCGAACCCCGGGAATATTGGATTTTTCTATTCATTATTAGCCCGGTTTCAGAAATATGTGCCCGATATGGCGATAGTACTAGTAGTGAAGTAATCTTTGATTTGATTATGCTGCTACTAAACAAAAGACAGATTTTTTATATTGCGATGAATGGCAACACAAGCAGGCCTTTCGCCTGATGGTAAGCAATATGACCACTCATGGACAGTAGCAAAACCAAACAACACCATAAATTACAAAGCAATCCCTGGCATTCCACTGCACTTGCCATCCTGAGACATAAGATGTTAAGTCTCATTCTGTCCACTAGTCCTGATTGTACCTATAGAATGGCGAAAGTCCATATTCACCGGTACCTAATCCTTTTTTGTGAGACTGTCGTCTGCCTACAACATTATAATACAAAAATATAAGTAACTCCAATCACACAATCGCCGGAAAATATTTTCCACAAACAATTCTGCCTGACTAACCCCGCAAAAATTCAAAAATCAAACGACATAAGCTTACGTCGCACCTTTGTTCAATATTTACCCTCATCCGCCGCATCAAATCGCGCTATTGTGAAAACGCAAGGAAAATATAACGTATGGTATACAAAAGATAGAGCTCTTTAAAGATAGAAAAGATGCCTTAGTAGTAGGTTTGCCTTTGTAGTCCGTTAATCTTTTTGGTAGCCCTAAATAGTTTCAATAATTTATAGGATTTAAGCTGTTTAGACATTTAAGCAATAACCAACAACGTAAATATTTAAATACTGGACTTAAATAATTATGGTTGTGATATTACTCGCTTAGTATTAAAGTTGGCCAAGTTTTAAATGCAAAACATTTTCAACATCTTGCCAACAAAACTACCTACTTTTTAAATTGGCTACTTTGGTGCGTAGAATATGTTTTTTAGAGAGGAGGCTTTATTTATTCGATTAATGTGGCTTCATGAGATTTATATTCTTCTAACGGCCCGGCCCAGCTTCGCCCGGGTGCAGATACTTTTTGTAGTGAACCGAATAGTGAAATTAACCCATTATCGAATCTACTTGAACACACACAAAAAAATACATCAAAGTCGGTCCAGCCGTTTCAGAAGAGTTCAATCATATACAGCATAATCAATTTGCAAGAACTTCATTGCAAAAATAGCGAATCTTATAACGTAGTCACAGAAAGCCAATAATTAAAGATTGGGAGAAAAACTTGTTTTTTTCAAGTACTTTTAACCCTTGTATATAAAGAGCTCGGTCGAAAGAGCCAAAGGAAAAACTCCGAGAACTTGTAAAGTATCAAACGGGTTAATGGCAATTTTCCGAGTTCGACTATCGAGCTTTGAAAGTAAATATTTTCTCGGAAAATTTCTTACTCAATTCGTGTTTTTGAAATATGTATATTTTTATATCTGTCTGCGTCTTTAAGCATGGTTATTACTTTTGCGTTTAAACTAAAAATATAAACATACGTAAAACGTTTACGACGTGTCCTAGTTTCCACACGATTTTTGACCTGCAAAAAAAGTGCACAACTAAATACAACTTCACGAATAGTTATGCAATGTATGCGTGACTATTCATTCGTTAAAAATCCGGTTACAGAACGTGCAGTACAACGTTAAACCCGTCTTAGGACAATCATAAGCCTACCAAAAAACTTTGCACTGAACAAACTCAATCTTTGGAATTAAACGGACCGTCGCGTCGTAACTTTCGTTCAGCTAATCAAAACTGGAGAAGTTACCTGACAGAATTATATTTTTCATTGAATTTACATGAAATTACCTTGCGGACAATACTCATTTGTTACCTTTGTGGAACGCTTTCGTAATATCTTTAATTTTCTGTTTTAATACTACCATATCATTATTGTTGGGTTTGTCTCTGGGATATAGTTATATGTTATTTAATTTTACTCTAGGTTTCTATGAAAACGGTTCCCAACATCCATACCAATACAATATTGTTGTTCAAAATGAAACGTAGATGTATCGCGTTCTCATATATTATACTGTGTCTATGTTAAAAATATTCTTCATTCCTTGTGCCGTGAAAGAAATGAAAATCAACAAGCTTAAATTCGCATTTATAAAATTATGTACATTACAATGCATCAATAGAAACTGAAACCTAATGGCCTTCACAAACGTAACGATATAACTGTGCAAGTCTGAGTTTGCACCAGTATGCTGGAACATGTGTGGAAAAATAACTGCGCAAACTTCCTTCAAATTTTCGATTTGAGTCTGGTGCAAGCTCGCGTTTGCGCAAACGCACTCCGATGTATGTATGAGCACAATAAAAATAAGCTACGAGGATTCGATCAGACGAAACAAAATATTAAAAACTCAATCATTTATCGTTGGCAGCATGTATTATACAACATAATTAATTACTACTACAATTACAACAAATAAACACTTCGTTTTAAGAACATTATCCCATTTGACCCACTTGCAAATAGGTTGATAAAACAGCAAACTTATATTGCCAACCTTACAAATTATTTCGCTTGCCAATGACTTTATATAGCAGGATCCTATTACCTAAATAAACATTAGAAGCAATTAATGACTTTAATTACGTGTTTAATCATTAAAATATACAAGTAACTCTTTGGCAGTTAAGTGATACTAATGGTTAAACGTGTGATCCTAAAATAACAGGACTAATTTAGCTTCGCCATCTGTACATGCCGCGGTATGAGAGCAACGAACTAATGTATTATTTTTCGGGATATAATGCCTATGTGATTCTCCAATAGATATACTACACCAATATGAAAAGTAATGGCGATCAATAGCCCGTTGTTGTCAAAAAATCAAATGGACCAACAGATTGAATTTATTTTTAAGAACTAAATGAAAAGTCTTTGCTAGCTTACTTTGTTTGGTCACAGAAATTTCTCCCTCCAAGTCCAAATTCAGTCCTAAAAATCCACAGCAATCCACTCTTAGTACATAAACTACATAGATACTTAGTAAATAAACTCATACCTTTTTTCCCAGAAGGGTTAGTTAGAGGTGCTACCAGGACATACACATTTCGCCTTGTCGAAACATACAAGCGTTAAAACAACAGAAATCCTGAATTTTATGTATACGCAGTTTGCTATAGAGTTACTTTAGAGTACATACATATACTCACGCCTTTATCCCCGAAGGCGTAGGCAGAGGCGCAACTAGGACACCCACATTTGGCGTTGCATGTTCCGTCTCACGATGTGATAGGGGGCGAGCCTATCGCCATATCGGGCACAAATTCCTAAATGCGGGCTGATGATGAATAGAAAAATCCAATAACACTTTGCCTGACCCGGGATTTGACCCGAGACCTTAGCTTTGCAATCATATCATAGAACAACTGCGCCAGTCGCCCGAGGCAGTCCGTCTCTTTAGTAAATAGTAATATGAATGTTTATGAGAGGCGTATTCTCAAGTTAACCAACCTTCTTTGTTATCGACCTAAATGTATAAACAATTAATCTCAAATATTACTCTAAAGTAAAGGGTTAAGTTACACTTCTCAGACAAGGCCAAAATAAAGTCGGTCTGAAATACCCCACATACAGTAAAACGCGTCTTTAGTAGGGTTAACAGAGCGTGGTGGCTAAACGAGCCTTTTTGATGGATCGCGGGGAAATGTTGCCGCTTCGCTACTCGCTGAAATTAGTTTTGCAAAACTTACATACATTTGCTGCGGTACGCACTTTGCAAGTTAGGGTTGGTATAACATTATAATGTTTGCTTAAATTACATTGATGTAGTGGCGAAGGCTCCATGGAAGCCAATTCCCGCCGGGTTCCCTTTTGTAATTTATCATTACACTATAAACAAGCAATATATTCAAACTTATTTATTTAATATCAAAACTCAATTATTATTTTTTACATTCAACGACATCTGTCGGCCAGATACGTAAATATTACTAGGAAGCGGCACAGTAAGCCCTTTTTACATTGCGACGCGCTGCGACCTCTGGCGAATTCCTGTAAAATTGTTCGGCTTATTCAATAACACTAGCGCGGCCCGTGCGCCGCCGCCGCCCCGCCGCCACCGCGCCGCCGCGCCGCGCCGCCCCTTACGCATTGTATAGTATGCAACAAACCACGCAAATTTGTACCTTAAATTTATAATGATTTAAGGTTCAATTTACGTTAAAAAAGCAAGAAATAAGCCGGAGCTTCTCCGGCATTTCGTGTGTACTTACGTATAGATATTACTTATTATAATAGCGAAATGCGGAGTCTAATGTATTTATAAGTGTTGTATTTACATTTTTACAATATATTCATGGTTCATGCAATTAGTTTTAAATGTTTTTAATTACAAACTGTGTAATATTAATATTATGGTTTTAATGGAAATTACTAATCGTTAGGAGCGTACTAATATGTTTAGATTGTCGATTTTACAAATAAAGTTAGTGTTTAGATTTTAGGACGTGCTCGACCCTCGCCTGATTAATACATTGTCTTACTATTGTTACAACTGATTAATGCGGGGCTACCGTACTTGTTAACATTGAGTCTAGGTTTTTATTTCTTTTATATTAATCTTATATTCACGTGCGGTTTAGAAATATACTTTTTTATTTTTCTCATTATGTAAGCATGGTTTAATTTTTATTTCATGGACATTGTAAATATTGTATAAGTACATAGGTAACGAAAATATTAAAATTTAATTGACGGCCGCAATAGGCAGATGCCACAATATCACTTACCAAATGAAACCCAATAATTTGGTTTGGTGAGTAAGATTCTCGGAGCAATAATTTGCTGGTGGGAGGATATTCGCAAAGGTCCGAATATAAGGACACACGTGCATAAATGTGTCGCGTTTTGCGTTCATTCTGTGAAACATCACACAGTAAATTTGATCTCTATTCGGACTGCACTACGCTTACTATCAGTCGCATTGTAGTCATTTCGTAATCCCTTAACCCCACTAATATTATAAATGTGAATGTAAGTTTGTTTGTTACGCTTTCACGCAAAACCACTCAACCGATCATCATGAAACTTTGTAGACATATTCTTGGAGGTATAAGAAGTAACAAAGGCTACTTTTTATCCCGAAAAGTTTAGTGTTTCCGTGGGATGAAGAAGGAATTCCGATATATTTGCTACTTTTTCATACTCAAAAAGATGGGATGGGACTGAGTTACATTCCATTAGTGAGAATGAGACGGGGCGGGCGGGATATAACGGGATGGGAAGGGACGGGATGGTAGATTTCAAACAAAATTAACCACGCAGACGAAGTTTGCGGGCAGAAGCTAGTAACAGGATAAAGAAAATAAACATATTTTGTGACTTGAGCTTCGGCTTCCCTTTTAAAAAATGTCACCCTTCGCCACTGCATTGATGAGGATATATTACGTTTTAAATTCGTAATACAATGCAATTCTAACACTTCTCGGGCATCGCTGAAAGTCAGTGCTGTCGTAACCGTTCCTTCGACAGCATTCATATTATTATAAAGAACCGTTAAAACAACAGAAGTCCTGAATTTTATGTATACGCAGTTTACTACATACAGTACATAAACTCACGCCTTTATCCCTGAAGGGGAAGGCAGAGGCGCCACTAGGACACCCACATTTCGCGTTGCATGTTCCGTCCCACGATGTGGTAGGGAGCGAGCTTATCGCCCTATCGGGCGCAAATTCTTGACACCGGGCTGATATATAATGAATAGAAAAATCCACTATGCCCAACCCGGGATTCGAACCCGAGACCTCAATTTTGTAGCCGTACCGTAGTACAACTACGCCACCGAGGTAGTCGTACTTTAAAGTAAACCTGACAAAAGCATAAACGGAGTCTTAAAGTAATATCTTTGAAATCCAATTGTATGCCACAACCTGCCCCAACTTTTATATACTTGAGTATTCCCAGTGAAACAAAGTACGTGTTTTATACTCCGTGATCTAATATCAGTTTTGAAAGACATTCCATTCTGTATCATGTTATGGAGCTGTCAGCGAGATTGCACCGCCTTTTAAGCTGGAAATGTTGAGTTGCAGCTTACATTTTATGTTCAGAAGTATTTCTTGGTAGTTTAATAGAATTTCAGATAGAGCTTTAGATGTTTCTTCCTTTATAAATCTTTATATACAGGTGAAAGATGTTGTGTTACTTATCTTCAGACATACGAAGTCTTCTGCTGTTTGTAAGCCTAAGGTAAGGCAAAAGCTAAGGTCTTCCGGCCTTATTTATAAACACATTTAAAACCTATTTTAGCTATCGAATGTTTAGTCTTCTTCGCTCAAACTGAATTCTAAAGTCATTCGAGAGGCACAAAACATTCCACAACTAAAATAGTTGTTAAAACTGATTATGAATAAGGCAGTTCCACTGGAGCCTACTGATTGCGGCCCGAATCCAACTTTCGTCAACCATTATAAGATCTTCCCACTATTTATACAATTAGTCAATTTAGTATTACACAAACTAGAAATGAAACCAATCCTCACAGCACCTCATAGCTTCCACTATTTACTAAGCCGATGAAGCGCCCCAGTAAATAACAGATGTAGGAAGTGACGTACATACTCGCGAGCGGCATTCATCTGGCTCATGATTTGTGGCGTCTCCGGATGCTGTCGTATCGGCCGCATCTTTATTCATGTCGTACGATAAAAAATGTGTTTACGTTTAGAATAACTTCTGTGTAATTTATGATTTTCGCCGGCAGATCAGCAGAATCTGCTTGGATTTTGCATTTTATTTATGATACATATTCATTTAGGCTCAGCAGTTTTAATCTGTCTTTATGTTATAAAAGTGGCTTGCGTTATCCGCTCTATACAATTGACAACATTAAGGTGTATGTGATGTTCTGATGTGTAAGATATGGATGCAAATCTCTAACAAAATTTATGTCATGCACACTATTGGTGGATCTGGACACTATATGACGGGAAAACGTCTGATTTCTTACACGTGGCCGCCCGGCGCATTGCCAAGTATTTTTTTACAAAACATATTTTACACATTTACCTAGTGTGTCCACCATAAACAAGACAATACATCGTCCATCTAGGAGTCGCTAGAAGACGCACCGCCCACGCATGTAGTCAAATCTATTTCCAGTCTAACAGAAGCTCTAAGAATGGTCTATGGTGTTGTCTAACATTGTTTCAATTCCTGGTTGTTCGTATTTGCTCCTACGTTATTTAATAATTATGATGTTTTTGTAAACAGAACATGGACTTTGCCATTTACTGGTAGGTCTCTCATATTTGAGAGGCCACCTGGGTAGGTATCACCACCACACTGTCAATTTCTCCCGCCAAACAGCAGTGTAAATGCGCTGTTGTGTTCCGGATTGAAGAACATTGTAGCCAGAGAACTACTGGATATAATGAGACTTAACATCTTATTGCTTGCTTTATAATTCATGGTGTTGTTTGGTTTTGCTACTGTTCATGAGCGTACGTATAGCTTAACCTCTAAATCATTGCAATAAAAAAATGACATTCACCAATCTCTAACAGAAACACAGAAAAATTAATTTAACGTAACATAATTTCTCCTACATTGTTTCCGATACCCACAAATCCCTTTTAAAGGTGTGTACCTACATCGTTGCTCCTTTTTTTAACTGGGTGGAAAATTGCAAAGGATTTCAATTATCTTAGGGCGGTTACCTTTAAAGGAAAAAGTACCCCGCCGGTATGGGAAGGGTACACTTGCGTTCAAACGGGTTTTTGGTTTTTTAATGGATTTTTGACCCCGGATTTTTTTATATTCCGTGTGTTTAATCATTTAGTTTTTCTGTTTTAATTTATTTTGCTTGTAGCTTTCGTGTAAGGAAATGTTTTGTAAAAAAATCTAACGGTCTTGAAGACAGAGAACATTATTTTTTGTTTATTATTGTAGTACTTTAGGAATCAATGAAACACACTTTATACTTCATGAGGTGTAGGTATATGCGCACTCAACGGTTAAGCTGTTCACTCGGCTACGGTCGGCAACCGAATGCTCGCCAACCTCGTACGCGCATACACTACATCCCTACTTTATTTTAAATTTTGAATAAATTTATTATATTTTGTCTACTGAATTATTGCGAATATTAGCTTTGATAATTATAGACCCTGAATCATTTATTATCTTTAAATCTATAATATTTCGGCGATATTCTTTACGGGTTTCATTATTCCGGATAGTAATATTATCAGCCTTTACTTTAATTGTATTTGTATTTATTGTGTTTACTTTATTTATTTATTGTTTTTATTTAATTGCTGTACGTATTAAACCTGGCTATAATCTTATTTTCCTTCAAAAACATTTTTTTTGTTTTTAAATTATTTTCTCTATTTGTATAACGTTTTAAGTAACATTAATTATTTACTTAGATTATTTTTGATATTTGGTTTTCAGTTTCAGTTCTTATTGTTTAATATTTTATGGTAAAAATAATCATGGAGATACATTATTTACGATAATAAATGTCTGAGTGGACCATAAGAATTAATAAAACGATGCGCATCGATTTAATATTACCACCGGATCTAACGCGACCCTGCTGAGAAGACCCGGCGAAACAAACTCAGTGGGCTTACATTACCACTGGAACTACGCGGCGCGACCCAACTCTGAGTATATCCAGCGAATAAGACTCAGTGTGCTCGTTTTGGGTCCAATTGGTTAGATGCCGACCAGGAGTATTTGGAATATGTACCATGAAATGGAATATGAACTAAGTTTCGTAACTTAGGTAAACTATTTTACTCATGGAAGTTAAATACATATAATTTACTTTTGGATTTTCCAACTAGCAAATATTTTTTTAGTTATTTGATATGGTATTGTTTGCTCTACTATGTACATTTATTATTTTGAATTTATCAGCTTGAGTTTATTTTTATTTTTTACTTTTCTCCTTCCTCTAGCTTTATAAGACGGAAAAGGAATATTTCATAAATCCGACTTTGTTACGGGGCAAAATAATTGTCTATTTTTTTAATATATTTGCCGTCTAGGCCGATGCCGACATTGATATATCAATGTTATATTTGGTAAAACATCCTTCTTCCTTTATTTGTTATACATAGGTGCGGTCCAGGTACCGCAAACGATTCAGTCCACATCGCCATAGCAGTACACTCTTTTGTATACACTTAAAAGGCTTTTTCGTCAAACCGACAGTGTCTGAAATGAAAATATTATTAAAGCACACGAAGTAAGTGATATAATTTGCAGTACAATTAGATAGCAAATGTCTTGTTTTTTTTTTCTATAGCTCATTAAAGCACCAGGAGAGTTCAACAATTGCTTGTCTCATATCCGTACAGAAAATTGCCCTTCGAACAAGAGAGACGGCTTATATTAGACATAGATTATTAATGAAACCTTCATATCAGTTGATCAAATGGGCATAAACTAGCTTAAATAGTAGTCACCAGGGAACTAAAGTCACAGATATTGCTCGTAGAATTAGCACGCTGAAGTGGTAATGGGCGGGCCACGTCTGCCGCCGGACAATGGTCGGTGGAGCAGACATGTATTGGAGTGGAGGCGGCGTTTAGGTAAACGTAGTGTACGACGTCCTGCAGCACGATGGACCGACGACTTGAAAACGCGGCGTGTAGCAGATGAATGATGACTGCTCAAGACCGGGATGGTTGGCGCTCACTTAGGGAGGCCTACGTCCAGCAGTGGACGGCGATAGGCTGAGTATATACTCTGTCCTGTGTGTCCTGTGACTATGAATCCTGTAAGGTCTTTGAAACGTCGGGAAAATAATTTCAGTGTGTAATATTCGCCTAAATATAACATAACATTACGAAATATTACATTAATTTGTTGGCATCGTCGACTAGGCAATGTCTTATGGCGCATCCACAGTATCGCCAATCAGAATTAAAGTATATGCACAAAAGTTTCTAAGGGTGGACATATTTCAAAATCATTAATTATGAGGCATGATAAATTGAACAAAAAAATCAGTTTCTTACACACATAAACAACATTTCGTACATCTCAATTTGACAGGATACTGGCATTCTATATGAATCGCGCATTGAATCGCTTATACACAATGGGCGCAATAAAAGTTGAAACGCAGAGTTCTACTGGAGCTAAAACGCACATCTGCACAAGGTATCATTTCAAGACTGTCAATTGTCAATTTGACATGTTGCGGCTAGTCTATCAGCGGATCAATACGTCTCCACACACTTCGTCCATTAATTTTTTTTTTATGGAACTTCTCATCAATCTGTGAGGCTCTGTTATTCTTTGACTACCATCAAATGATTGAATTGTATCGTTATTGTCCTTGGTAAATTCGGGATAAACAGTTTATATTATGGGTCTCGTCTATCAGTAGAATATATCTAAATCCCTCTAGGTTTTTTCCCACTTGTCGAGTAAATTTTAGTAAACTTTTTGTAGTGCTAGCTAGTCCGACTACATGAAGGTGTAGTTCGTTATTAAAATAAGTTACATTGGGAAGTCTCGATAATGCATGAGTCATTTCCATACAGACTCGTTTATTTACATACATACATAAATTCGTGCCTTTTTCCGCCCATAATGTGATAAGGTCCTAGCCTAACACTATATGGGGTACCTGACTCCGGGCTGATAATGAATAGAAAATTCCAATACCACTTTGCCCGACCCGGGATTCGAACCTGAGACCTCAGCGCTGTAATCGTACTTTAGGACAACTGCGCCACTGAGGCAGTCATTTATTTGCATGGCTTGTACTGATACTCAGTAATAGTATTACATTTGCATAGCCTTTTACTAGTTGCACTGACTAGTGTTTTCATTGCGTGAATCTAAATGTCTCTAGTATGTAGGTTGTATACTTAGAGGTAATTCAAAGAGATCCTTATTTAATTTGCATGGCCATTTATTATTCATTTCTGAATACGTTGCCCTTTTAATTTTGGATTGTATCGGTCTACAGACTTTAGATAGGTTAGTAGTATTTGTCAGAACTTAGAGGTATACAAAATACCATATGAGAAATATTGAGAATATAATAGAATACATTTTCATAAACACTGGTACAGTGGTTTAGTTGCCTCTGTTGTAAAATCGGTTTAGGATACTTTTAAGCCTATGAATTTGTTTTATTCACGAAACTATGAAAAGTTACATTGGTTCTGGTTGATATTTTAAATCCATCTCATATTTTACAAAAAAAAACAGGAAAAATGAGAATTAATTAATAATAGTTACGTTCTTGATTACCAATTTGTATCAAAACATTCACTTTCAATTAATGTAAGTACATAAAAATGTAACAGAAATAATTTCAAACATAAGTTAAACTTCTGAAAAATCCCTTTTATGAGCTTTTCTTCTCTTTCTTTTTCAGGTATATACCTTTCGAAAAATATCTTTCGAAGAACTAGCTGTAATAACCTGTCTTGTGAAGTTCTCATACCCTGAAATCTTTAATTCCTCTCTTTTGCAATCTAGTAGGATTTTTCTCCCTGCTCTTTACTTTCGGAATCAATCAAAAGTTCTGTAAGGGTTATGATCATAATCTAAAGACCGAATAGAGTACGACACTCATTTTTGAGTATCTTCAAGTATCTTAAATCTGAGGTAAACTATAGTTTTTTTTTTTAATTGATCGGTAATTTCAATAAAAATCCATTAATTAGCATTTTAAACTTCCGCGCGTAAATGTAAGAAAAACTTGACGCAATGTTTCGTTTTATTACGTCACTCTGCGAGCACATAATCTATGTAAACAACAACACTATTGTTAGTAAAGAGTGAATTTTTGCAATAAACATGAATTACTCTCTAGTAATATTTTATTTTAAATAATGTACAGGAAGAATAGTGTTCGAACTTGTTTGTTAACATACTAGTTTAACTATTTACTTGAGGTTTTATGTCATATCGCTAGCCATCATGGCGGCTACCATTTCATATATTTGTATGACAGATGAATGAAAATGGAATATGGAATTAAAAAAAAAACTTAATTTTTGTATTCGTTAATTAAAATTGACATATTCTGATTGGTTAATACTATACTATTTGTAGTTTTTAGATTTTCTTCTTCTTCTTCTTCTTCTTCGTCTTCTTCTTCTTCTTCATCTTCTTCTTCTTCTTCGAGTGCCTCTTCAGGTTGGCCGTCAGCTTCTTGTATATTTCCTTGTCCTTAGCCAGGTGGAATAGTTGTTGAACGGTGCTGATACCGCTCCACTCCCGGATGTTTCGCAGCCACGATTTTTTCCTTCGTCCAGCGTGTCTCTTGCCTTGCCCATAATTATTAATTGGAGCAGGTTATATCTATCGCCATACCCTATTCTAAGGCCATCAAACATTCAGGTTTTAAATTTTCCATACTGTTTTTTTTTTTTTAGAAAGCATATCCCATTCATAATCAATGCTTTGTCAAAACTGCTTCCTAATTCCTAATCGAATTTCAACCAAATAACAAACACTTGAAAATAATTTGTCTTCTGAAGAAGTTGATGTGTGAATTATTGAAAATGTCTCATACGCTACAATCATTAAAACTGTGCCAATCCAGTAGCTTTGTTAAGATATTCGAATGCTGTGGACTTGATAGCACAGAAATCCATAGAGATATCCAGGGCAAAATATTTAATTTGATGAACTGTGCAAATTTTTTTTATTACTTCGATCAGTACAATTTCTTTTTTACCAATAATGAATAATTACAATTTGCAATTAAATAAGACTGGTACATATTATAGCCCAATACTGTGAGAATTACCAATAGAAACAAAAATCATACAATAATAAAAGAACATTATGTTCGCAAAATTTATTTTTATTTTTACCGCATGATATGGTACTTCTTACCGAGCAGCGTTCCTCCTAGCCGTGGCTGTTGGCTGTATAGTTTATGGGCCTTTGCTCGACAATTAAAACCTTTCACGGAAAAAAGGCGGGAACCAGGATGATGATGAATATTGTTGTAATATACCACTTTTAGGCGTAATATTACTTAATGTTATTTATGAATATTTCCCAGTAATTTAAAAATACTATATTCATATACTCATAACTCGCCTTATTAGACTAAAATTTGTTGACTTAAAATCACACACCTACCTACCTACATGACAAATATAAGTTTATACTTTATAAAAGTAATTAATACAATTATAGACAACTAAGTCCTTGCAATAGGTATTCTTGATGCATATCAATATAGCACAACTATATTATTATTGTAATATTAGTGACCTATCAGTCTGAACACCGACACAATCACTTTTCAACAATCATTAATCTTGCGTGGCCCTTTTATAACATGCTCGTGTTATATCTTCTGGATAAAGGCATGACCATCAATTGTCATTTATTTAGCTGTGGTACATCATGCACCTATATCATAGCAGTCACGTAGGCAGGGTTTCATAAAAACGATCACCCTCCTATTATTTTTTAACAACCTTGGTATGTATTTCATTGGTAAGCTATTAAATATCTAACATACCTATGTTAGTTTTACCTTAAACATATGGAAACTTCTTCCATTAATACTCGTAGTATACGTTTTCATAATTCTAATTTACTATGTAAGTAATACTTACTAATTATTATGATAACATGTCAGCCATGCGCATGGAACCATCTGTCGCGCATTTATTTCCATTATAATTTGTTGTTTTTATATTTCTTTGCTTAATTTTGGTTACTTTTATCCTCGTCGCCACTTGTAGTACTTTAGGAATCAATGAAACACACTTTATACTTCATGAGGTGTAGGTATATGCGCACTCAACGGTTAAGCTGTTCACTCGGCTACGGTCGGCAACCGAATGCTCGCCAACCTCGTACGCGCATACACTACAATTATTATCATTTAGCCGAAACAAAATGTATATTAACAAAGTATATGAATGCGATAATACATTTGAGTACAAAACTCAGTTAAATTAATTTTGAAACCGTACAGATGTAAATTAATTATATAAGTTTTAATGACCTCGCTTCTACCAGTGGAAGTCAATGTGAATGTAGAAAAGTTGTACTTAAAAGCTGTACTTTTCTAACTAAAGTTATACTTTATAAAGATTCACTATTATACTGATGTTTGCTTTTAATAAATAAACACACCCACCATCTGTAAATCACCTACCATAGGGAAATGTCTCCGGTCTTAGCAGTTGGTTAAAGGCGTCAATAATTTTCTTCGCACCACCTTAGCCTATACTCTGCCGATGGAAAAAAATATTTTAACAAAAAAATATTTTTGAAATTGGAATTTCACTCGTTCACAAAATGTTCTTTATAACAGTTCAAAAATATTCTTATTTGACTGAAAGACTTAAAGCCAGTTTTGTTTTCCATTCTGGCTCACTGGGCAGGAAAAGTTCGATGATTTTTTGCACTGTTTGGTGCGACGCGCCGGTCCGGTTATAAAATTCCCATCAAACGTTTTGTGTTTGTTTCAGTAAACCGGCAAATATTTAGAATACCGCGGCTATGTTCAAATCTGTTTGAGGCATCAAAACTGGAGTAAATAAATACGACCCACAGTCACAAACATATCATTTTTTAGTATATTCAGTTTAAAAATTCTAAATAAGGTTGCTTTTAATTAAAAAGCTGTTTGTGGAAAATGTACAAAAGAATCTAAAAAAACTATTACTTGTTACAAATATTACTAACTTTAATGCTAAATTGTTTACTATTAATAAAAAATAAATTTGTATTATTTTTATTTTATTTTAATTTAAAATATGTAATAATTTCATAAGTATTCTCACTCTTAATCTCTAGTACCGTCAAATTGACCGCTGCGGTCTTTGAAGGTATAGCATGAAGCCCGGCCTTTCTAGTGTTAAGATATAATAATTTTGAAAAATGTGTTCAAGCATAATTGGGAGTTACGTGCTGAATATATAACTGGATTTGCAGAGCGATTATTTTTTTATTTATTTAATTACCAGTACACATTAACACAATTAAATAGCTATAAATGTATAAAAAACTAGGATAAGTTTTTCTGCACATCTACAATCATCATCGACCACCATTTGATACAAAACAAAGTTAATTAATAAAATGAAGCTTACAATTAGGTATAGAAAGTAATTGAGCTGGCTCTAATACTTACTCTAAAAGATTTACATAGTTTCGATGAACTACATTATCTGTTAAAAACATACATTTAAACACATTTATCACAGTCACACACATAGTTCTGACCTCACATAAAGATACATAAATACCAAACAGTCACATCCATAGTCCTGACCCTACAATAAGATCTAGTTTTGTGTCGTGGGTGTCAGACTACGAGAGACTTTCCGGTCTCACCAACACCCAGACCCAAAACAAATACCTGTTGATCACACTAATATTTGTTTCGGTGAGGGGATCGAACCCGGAGCCCCACGGGATATCCGGCTGCTAACTAACTACGCCACGGAGGCCGTCAATAATGTCTTTTAGCGTAAGTATCAGATATTATGTCTTATGACACTATTCGGTCTTCCAAACATACATATTTCGGGTTTGGAACTGAAACAAATATGGTAATTTCTCACTCGCATGTCGAATCGAAACCGCGGCTCCTTTACAGTCTCTTAACAAACTGCGCAATGGAAGTTAAAACATGCTACTTCACAACTCTTCAATGTAGCTATTACAACGAGTGACGCATGTAAAACAGCCTCTCGACGTATTTAAAGCTATTCCATTCCGGAATCAAGTATGCCTCCCTAAGGACGATGTTAATTTGCAACACAAATACAAAATTATTCTGTTGTCATTGTAAATTAAAATTTAACATACATATATACCTAAACGTCACGCCTGTATCCCATAGGGGTAGGCAGAGACTATGGATCTTCACTTTGCTCGACTTTTGCACTTTGCTCGCTTCGTCTGCTTTCATCAATCTTGTCACGTATTTTTTTTTTTTTTTTTCCTGTGTATTGTTCTGTAGGGGAATTGTCTATATCGCTGTAAAGTGTTGTGTTTTAGTATGTGGGATGATTTAACTGACAAAGGAGAGACGCCTCGCTATTTGATACGGTGGATCTCCCTTTGTCAGTTTTATATGTAGGTGTAGGGGAATTTTCCGGAGGAGCAGGACTACGACATAGCAATGCCTTCGTCCGCCCCTCATCGGCCCCCTGGGAAGTGTAGAAGAATTGAGGTGTGTGTAAATGTTGTCACGTATTAAAAATTAAAATTTAACGAAGCGTTTTATTCAAAATGTGTACGTAATGTAAGTTTTTCTTTTTGTTTTTGTTTTCGGAGAACTAGAATTTTATATATACAGTACTATATTAGCAAATAATCGTTCACTACATAGCACGTGACTGCTTTACAATCAAAAGTCCTATTGTAAGAGCTTAGGCCTAATTCCACCTCGCTGGCCTACTCATACTCACTGAACCACAAAACCGACTGTAGCTTATATTCTTTTATCCAAAAACTAATTTAATAGAGCAAAAACAAGTGGAAATAACCTCAAAGGCTTTTCGCAGGGATTTTAACGAAACTTGTAAGAAAAGTAATATTGCCAAGTTTTTCCGATTACATCAGCCTTTATTCCGCCATCTGGGGTCATGGATTTTTTACAACAATTCCCCAAGTCTTTTACCAGCTAATTGAATATATTTTTCGGCAAACAGTATTTTTGATGTGAATTTTATGTTCGGCTTAGTTTTGCAATAACATAATCTTTAGCAAGAAACTTGATTAAAAGAAATATGTTTTTAAACTTCATCAAATCTTTCTTTGTCTGTATCTATTTCGCCACTTACTGAATCGTATAAGGAACACTTTCCATGATAGGCTAGGGGAATATATTCGAACCGCGCAGCAACCACCTTCCACGATACTGGAAAACCCATTACAGGGATAGGTATGGAGACGGTCCCGCCCTCACACCCGCCACTGCAACTCCTGTGTCGCAGGATCAACAGTGGCACGCATTTTAATGACACTGAGCATTGAAGCTCAGCGAGTCTCCGGGAATGTCTAACTTGTCTTTAACCCACAACGAAATCAATCAAAAACAGTGATAGGTTGTAGATATGTATACAAGTGAGTCGCAACTTGGGTTCGGTCTGTATTTATCCGGCTTTAACCAGTCCAACATAACTGGGTCTTCCTACAAAAGACAACCACATTCTTCGTTGAACACTCGACCTGCAACTATCAGATACTCAACTCGCAGTCACTTTTTCGTACCAATATATATAGTTGTAAAAAACGGCGCAAGAAACTCCCTCAGCAACAGGAACTGATGTTTTTTTTTCTCTCTTTTTTTTCGAAAGCCAAATTTTTTTTTTAAATACTATTAAGCTTTAAACGCTTTTATAATAGATTCTCAATAGTAGTAGACAGTAATTTCCTGTTTGATTTGTACAAACTAGCACCCCACTAAACCGCATGAGGCCAGCGCGGTCTGCTGTGACTCAAAACCACATACAATGTTTGTGCCCACCAAGCCACAGCAATTATGCAAACTAATATTGAAATATGTAGCAAAATTAAGTCAAGTAATATACAGGGTATGTCCAGACTGCGACTGAAAACGAAGAGAGGTGGTAGTTTTAGTGATTTCAGCCACAAATTAAGTAAATTTTTTGAAAAAAAAAACAGCGACTATTTTCCTTTGTGTTTTTTTTCCTATCGTATTTGAGTGGTAAATAAAAAGTTTCATGTAAAATAATAATGTACGTCCTTTTATTTTTAAAGACGCAAGGGTTTCAATTATAACTTTAACAAAAACTGTGAATTTACCACTCAAATACGATGATGTTTAGAACATCACAAAAAAAATTGGTCGCGTTTTTTTGCGAAATTTTAAGTTGCATTGTACGTGTAGTCACTAAAACTACACTAAAAATAAACACCTGGCTTCGTTTTCGGTCGCAGTCTTGATATACCCGGTAGATCAAATAGTTTTGTAAGTGGTAGAGCCCTATTACTCGTACAGTTCCTAAAAGCTGCTGTACAAATAGGTCGGATAACAGATGTCTCACAAAAACCCGACGTGGAATAATAGGTTTGCTAAAGCCTTTCAGTGATCGAGGTTGCCGGAGATAGAAAATCTAGTTTAGATTTTCGTACCCATCTATATAGCAACTATGGTACGCAGTGGAAGAAAATTTAAGAAAAAACTAGTTAGGTAGAGCCGCCACTAGCGCCACTCAAGTGCGCCGAGCTTATTTTTATTTCAAAAATACGATAAAGGGTGTGTTGTGCCAAGTAATAATTCTTAATCAAGACATATTATGAGATTTTTTGTAACCGAAAACTAAATGCCTTGCCTAAAAAGGTCCGCACTCTCAACATCCCATACCACAATACTATTAAAAAACTTATCCTCAGCCTCCGTGGCGCAGTTGGTTAGACGCCGGCTGTGAAACGTGATGCCGCGGGTTCGATCCCCGCACCGAAACAAATATTTGTGTGATCCACAGGTATTTGTTTCGGGTCTGGGTGTTTGTGAGACCGAAAAGTCTCTCGTAGTTTCTGATACCCACGACACAAGACTCGATCTTAGTGTGGGGTCAGGAGTATGTATGTGACTGTTGGGTGTATTTTATATTTATTTATTTATTTATTTTTTATCACACTAATGAAACTGGCGGTAAACAAAGCGGCACTATACAACCGCCTACAGGTGATATTTTCCTTTTTACTTTTGTTTATTGGAGTGCAGTACAAATTGCCGGCTCATAACAATTGTGAGCAAGTGCTCTGCTCTCGATGCTATTAAATAATAACGTTTATCGACGGTATTTCCTATCGATATTAGAAGTAGGATGTCTAATTTCAATATACAATGTAAGGCACATGGGACAGGGCGATTTTGAATATGAAAAATCACTGAAAACCATTATTAATAAATGTAAAGTGAATTTCTAATACTTAAAAAGATAAAAAAGAATAATTCTATTTAAGTTATCTTTCGTTTGTTGTGTAAATAAGTCTCATTCAGTCATAATTATGAGCAACTCGCAACAGATTAAAATTAAAATACAATTGGAGTAAAAGTTAAGTAAAGATACGAACACGAAAGCGTATACTAATAAAATATTTATCCTTGAATTCGTAAGTGATTTCACAACTCCCCTGCGAACAGTAAAGTGTTTACTATCTCTTTTATTGGAGGTAAAAAACACACAAACACGAATAAAAATATATACTTATTTTTTGTTCTTGATTTCTCGTATTTGTATCAGCCCATAATCCCCAGTGCTATGAAAATAAACTTTCCTAGATGCGTAAACACTTGAGAAGGCTTAGGAAATAGTTTGCTATACTGCCTTAGGTAGCCTCCGTGGCGCGGTTGTGTGTGCAATCATGTGTTAGAAGTATTTTGACATTGACAGGACGGTCAAATTTATCGGTGAGAGAATTCATTAAGAGAATGTTATATACAGGGTGATATTGACTTATGGTATTTAATTTAAATCACACATTTCTCATCACCCTAGGTGACATTGTGCAAAGAAAAATATCCGAAATGTTTTTTGTCAAAAATCGTGATTTTAGTTTTCACGATTTTTGGACACCCCGTATAGATACGAGTATTTTAACCGCTTAGCTGAACTTCAGTTCGGTTCGGAAACTTACCGGAGCCGTAAAAAGACTCGTACGTATACGGGTTAATCAAAAGCCTTGAAAACTAAAATCGCGATTTTTGACAAAACTACCAGGCAGATTTCTTTCGTTGGCACAATATTACCTGGGGTGGTTACGAACATGTGGTTTAAATTAAATGCCATATGTCAATATCACCCTGTAGTGTGTAAATGACAGTGCCAATTTTATAAAAAAGAATAACCCCCTCACTTTACTTGAGAAATAAAGCGAGATGATCAAATCACAGTTGGCCACAAAAGTTCCGTGTAATCCCGCCGGGGTGGAGTTACGAGATAGCCGAAATTTCCCAAGGGCGGCTTGTATTAAGGATGAATTCGACCACTTCTGAACCCCTGCTTTGTGCTTTATATTTGTTTAATACTCTATCTTATTAAAAGTACGTGGTGGCCTGTTGGTAATGGGCCAGACGCGGTTGCCTATATATGGTGGTCGCAGGTTCATATCCCAGGGCACACCTCTGACTTTTCGGAAGCATGTTTGATAGTCAAATCTTAGGCGGAGGCCTATGTTCAGAAGTGGATTTTCTTTCACATTACAACTTGATTCGGAAATGAGCTTTGCAAACTTTGAGTATCGTTAGCTCTACCTCTATCTACACCTCAGTAACGATGTGATATCTTATAGCATCATTGTAATCTTTACTCAATTATTTACGCCTCCGTGGTGGAGTTGGGTAAACGCCGGCTGTGAAACAAGAGGCCGCGGGTTCGATCTCCGCACCGAGACAAATGTTTGTACATACATACATACATAAACTCACGCCTTTATCCCCGAAGGGGTAGGCAGAGGCGCCACTAGGACACCCACATTTCGCCTTGCATGTTCCGTCCCACGATGTGATAGGGGGCGAGCCTATCGCCATATCGGGCTTACAAACGTTTGTAAGGGCCACAAATATTTTTTCTCGGGTCTGGGTGTTTGTGAGACCGAAAAGCCTCTTGTAGCTTCTGACCCATGCCACAAGACTTAATTGATCTTAATGTGGAGTCAGAACTACGTATGTCACTGCTGGGTACATTAATTTATTTATTAAAATATATACCTACTAATAATATTAGACCCAATATACTTTTTAATCCACAGCCGCGGCTGAGGCCCTAGGTAAATTTATTAAGGGGCCGTTGGTTAGAGAAATTCGGTACTAAATTGTGTTTGAAAGTCAATCTCGATGGTAATCATCCGAGACGGTGCCGCGGGCTTTAATTATTCTTGGCTATAGGCTACCCGGTACCAAAGTGTTTTGTTTTAATTACCCAGTCTGGATAGAACATCACTTAGGAGCTGTGTTGTCAAAGTGGTTATAGAAGTTTATTTTGTTCATTTAATAAATAATATGACTAACCTAGCCTAATAATCAAGGAACATTTTGAAGCGATTTTGAAGAATTTCTTCGGTTTGTAAAGTCTGCTAAACCGCACTAGGCCAGCGTGGCGGACTATATGACCTAAGCACTCTCAATCGTACTCTCGATTGTAGAGGAGGCCCGTGCCCTGCAGTGGGAAGTATTTTGGCTGAGATACAGAAAGAAGGAAAATAGCGTCAGAACCTGCATACCACAGACATTTTAAAAGAATTGTTAAGGTATGTGAAGTCCGCCGAATTACTAGGCTAGAGCTGGATATTACGGCCTAAGCCTTCTCAAACCAACTATCGGTTGTACCCCGTGCTCAGCAATGGGCGATTGTGGGCTGGTAAAACACAATATCACCTATATGAATTCATCTGCTGAGCCCAGGGCTCCGCTATCTTCGAGATGGGCTTAGGACCTAGGTCATGTATACCCTGATTCGGCAAATTGACTACACTGCACTTGTTACGAAGTAGCCGTCCAGATAGAGTGCCGATTGACAACAAAAGATTTTGTCTACCATTTGTCAAAATTAAGCTGGCCTAAACTGGCTTAGTTACGCCAAAAAGACCCAGGGTTATAGAAAAGGAGGAATGCGCGCGCCCGAAAACTGTTCCACAGCTTTAGCTACTAAGCACGAGCTATACCTAATTGGATACGTGGTCTCAATAACATCCTACACACCACCCGTGGAGGTTAAACTTTAGTCTTGTGATCGTAAGGGACGACGCAGCGTCATAAATGCCACCGGTGCGGCGACGCAAACCATGAAAAACAAAAGAAGATTCTCGACATTTTCATACCAAGACGTGTCCGATATCATATATCGCTACTTTACGGTTGTGTTTTTAAATTCAGAGGCTGAAAGTTAAGATGGAATTTTAGGATTCAAAATAGAGATACACCGGATAATTATTTTTATTGCATTAATTTGATTTTACATAAAACGCGTATGTATTTGAGTAAAAAAGGTTAAACTAAAACATTTTTTATAAATAAAAGTACCTATTTCAAAACTCATTTCCGTTAAAATACTAATATTTACTGTTGATTGATGAAATCGGAGTAAACATTTACAAAACCCAAAGGTATGTTACAGATCTCTCGAATTACATAAATATTTAAACCGGAATTTAAAAACAAACAAAAAATAATTATTTATGCTTTTATCTCAATATTTATTCATCAGTTACACAAATAGATAAATTGAATCACATTTGTTTTTCACGGGCAACTTCAGCACACTGAAGAGAAACAAAAACACATCACCCTGATTCAGGTCAACAGAACATTCTTTTTATAGCATTTGGTCCGGCGAACTTGCAAACTGCTTACTTTATGGTCGGTGCAATGCTTGGATGGATTCGCGATCTGTTCTTCCTTATAACCTTGGAACTCCGACATAATATGAAAGACTGGTAAAACAGGCAGAAAGAACAGGCAGCCAAGTAGACAATGGGTGAATCTGAATGGAAATGTCTATTGGGGCCGCCTCACAGAACTTACGCAAACAAAATCGATGACACACAACTACAAAGAAATGCCATGTACAAACGAGATGCTTGAAGAGATTGACGAAAGTGCGCAAAGCAACAATGATATTTTAGCATAGCGCAAAGTGAAATTTAGTCTCTGCCTACCCCTGTTACGTGATACTAATGTATTTAAAAATATACAGAAACAAAGTGATAATAGATTCCGCGAAACATCCGGCCTTCGTTTGTGTATTGATCCGTTAAGTGTGTCTTGGATACACGATTGAAGGCCAAACAATATTTTGGTGTCTGATAAAATATGGGACCGTGATAAGTGAACACGATTATTCCATTAGTCGTTATATAACAGTTATTTTTGCACATACTTTTACTATGAAGATATATGTGCACTTCTGGTTAGGTATTTTTAAAGAAGGGGGTAAACTCAATGTTTTTATATAAGGACATGGTATTGTCGTTTTTATCTAATCTTACACAGACAAAATTGACATATCAAGATGTACTATTCATGCCATCTATATATATCAGCCCACTCTACAATCCTAGGGCCTACTCTACAATCGAGAGAATCGATTGAGAGTGGTTAGGCCATATAGTCCACCACGCTGGCCTAGTGCTGGTTGGTGGACTTACATACCGTAGAAATTCTTTAACATCGCTACGGTAAGCGGGTTTCCTTACAATGTTTTCCTTCACCGTTAAAGTGCGTGGTGATTGACTATCAATACACACATAACTCCGAAAAGTCAGAGATGTGACCTGGGATTTGAACCCGCGACCACCGTGTCCATGCCATCTACCATTTTCAATATTTTTTCTGCTTCTTTTTGTTGTCACAGAAGGCTCACTGCTGGACATAGGTCTCTTCTAAATTTCCAGAGTGGCCTGTTGGAAACGACTCGCATCTTCACTCACCTTTATTACTACTTTCCGCCATGTAAGCGGACGTCCGACGCGACGTTGCGCTTGCCAATAATTCATTGTTTATTTTTAAATGCACCGTTAAAAAATGTTATAAGACAAAATTGCAAGACAGTTGAAGCAGCGACTTTGAAGAGGACAAGTATATGTGTCAGAGTGCCGATGTGGCTTGCTTTGCCGGCTCTTTTAGGTGTCGTACTAAATAATAAATTCACATTTCATTTACTTATCAGTCTAAAAAATCTCAAAATCCATTCCGAAAACGCACAGAGATTTTCTCACATAAAACACTTACGGTTTTCATTTACAGTTATAAAACCCATTTTAGTTATCGAATGTTTTGTCCCTTTCTAACGACTTTTGAATTCAGTTTGAGCGAAGAAGACAAGACATTCTAAAACTGAATTTGGTTTTACAACTGTCTATGAAATGCGTTTAATAAACAGCGTCACATTACTATTAAATACTTGAATTGGCTAATAATAACCAGCTCTAGAATGCGTATTAATATTAATAACAATAAACTCAGTACGCCCTTGACTGAACTAAAACGGTAACGCAACTGATTCTAGTGTTTACTCCGCTCCATTCATAAACGTGTTGCGTTGGATCGCCGGAAATTATATACATTCCGGGCATATCTTTGAACGTTCCTGTCAATGATAAAACAAGGTTTTCTATTTCAGATTTATGTGTGTAACATCCGTACAGGTGGAGTGTCATAGTGAGCCAGGGAAATAATCCGCGTTTGGATTTAAGCCTGTATATTACTATATGTCGGATTTTTTACACTGATATATGAAAATGACAGCAATGAGCTGATGGTAAGAATAATAAAATTCAAATAGGATGTCTACATATTGTGAGAAATGGATACAATTTACATACCTCATTATGGCGGGTTTTTTACAGGTGGAGGCAGTTACCTTTCCTCTGTGTATACTCTATTTCAACTGCAATTACTTCCAATAAAACCCTGGCTTGATATCTTCAAAGAAGATGTTGTCAGGTCTTACAATTAAAGACGTCAAAAACCGCGTGAAAAAGTCAAGTTTGAGTTGGAAAACAAACCCAGGCACCAACCGGAATAACACTAGAAAATATATTCATATAAAAATAAGCTGGAAATTGCGGCGCAGAATTGAAGCTATTTGTTATTTCAGGTCTCAAGTGTAATTCGTTTCCAGAACTGTTTATAAAGCAATCAGGTTGAAATTAAACCTAACTAGACCACTCCACCTCGTCTCTGTTGCATAAAACCTGTTTACACTAACGGGACGGCTCCACTGTATTTTTCTACCTATATTTTATCTATTCACTAACATTCCTAGCAGTCGTGAGTAGAATTTCACTGTAGTGATAGGAATTTCCGTGCTTTCCAACGTTTTTGCCATACATAATATGGACATCAAGCATGTGAGCTCAAATAATAATTCCCATTTTAAATATAATAATAATATGATCCATGGCGGCTTTACAGCTGGCTTCTCTGCCTGTGAAAGTTTTTCTTTTTATCGCAGGCAATTTATCCTTCTATTTCATCGTTTTGTTTCCTCGGGAGACCCGCTTTGTTACGGAAGGAAGTGGACAAAACTATTTCCATCTCTCCGCTTAATAATTCTACAGTATAATATGATTAATTTTGTTGTGTGTTAAAGACAAGTTAGACATTCTTAGAGACTCGCTGAGCTTCAATACTCGGTGTCATTAAAATTATGGGAGTTGCAGAGGTGTGTATGATGGCAGGACAGTCTCCTGTATGAACGGATTTCACTTTTTTTTAACCTATACTGTCCCACTGCTGGGCAAAGGCTTCCCTCAACACCTACCACACATCCCTATCAGTTGCTGATACCATCTAAATATTGCTAAATTGGTCGAGGTCGTCACTCCACCTTTTCCGAGGCTGGCCTTGTCACCTCTTGCCATCCCTAGCGTCGGTGGCAATCTTCGCCCATCTTTTTGGGTGCATCCCGGTCACTGACCGTATCAAATCTTGTTATGATATCCATGGCACGAAGGTGTTTTCACGATGTGTTCCTTCGCCATTATAGTGCGTGATAGTTGAATATCAAGTGGAAATGTTTTATGAGTTATCAGAGCTTTGATCCGTGTAATTCAGATAAGATTGCGATTGTATGACGTCCAATTTATAACTGGATTATCGCGGAAAGTTTTGCTTTTACTAGGAAAAACATATATGTTTACATGGTCTTCTCGTGGGCGGGCATGATGAATAAAAGTGGCAAATCTGTCATAGTGATCTACGTAAGTGTGCCGCGGTCAGAACTCAATTCCAGCCTCTGTGGCGCAGTTGGTTAGACGCCGGCTGTGAAACGAGAACCCGCGGGTTCGATCCCCGCACCGAGACAAATATTTGTGTGATCCACAGGTATTTGTTTCGGGTCTGTGTGTTTGTGGGACCGAAAAGTCTCTCGTAGTTTCTGATACCTACGACACAAGACTCGATCTTAAGTGTGGGGTCAGGGTCTTGTGTGAATATGGATTTGAGAATGCCGGTATAGTTCTACCGACGGATAAGTGATCTTGGACAACGCTGTCAACTTACTACATGTATAGTGGTCACGACTTTATCGTGCTGGTATACAAAAATCTCATGGACTATATTGCCTAACCCCTCTCAATCGTACTCTTAATTGTAGAGGAGGCCCATGCCCTGCAGTGGGACGTATTTGGGCTGATACGGATACAAAATACCTGATACTGTTTCGTGGATGACACTGCGCAGGAATTTTCTACTCTTCAACACTCAAAACATATTTGTTGATCGCAATTACATTTGCCTCAATATTCAGTCCACAGCCCGCCAGAAAGCGTTTTTACGAAGTGTGCCTCTTAGCCCCTTATTTAGCTACAATAAATCGCCTAAAAAATTTCTGAAACAATATTTATCCATAAATTAGAGCTGAAAAATAATCATCAATTTGTCATCCGAGTAACATTTCTCCGTAACTCAAAAAAAACACAAATAAAAAAATGTTTACATGAAAAATTACATCAGGCGTCAAAGCTTTCTTCATAAAATCGGGTGTGGGAGCGATTATTTACAATATCGCGGACAAATATGAAACCCACAGTGCGGTGCGAATTCCGCATCCCACGCGTACACGTCACGCTCGCGTCATTGGGATTCTGGCGATGGGGCAGACGGGACATTATCTGCCGGCAATCAGTTTGGGCAAGTTGCCGGGTTGCGTACTAGTCTGTACAGAGGTTCCCAATGTTTGGTGCGTCTTGGTGTTAATGGTACTTTTAAGGCAGGCGTCCACATATCCGCACCGTATCGGACGTATCGCATCAGATGGACTGTTCACACTATTGAGTTATTTTATTTTATTTTTATTTTATTTATTTAAGGACCTCCAACGAAGGATACACGGCATTATACGTATATAATAAACACAATGGTGTAGCATTATTATAGTTAACATTGTGGCGTGATCTTCAATTACAGGAGACCACAGCATGCAAATTTAAATATTTATACAATAGCAAAAAAATATAATAATAATATAATAATAAATTATAATGTCGACAAATCCGAACGCTGCTGATACTGTGGACGCATTGTAAAAATAATCCGTTGAATGCGATGCGGCCTTTACGTACGATCCGAATATAGACGCCTGCCTTTAAGTCGCACTACTAAAGGACAATTTCATCTAGATATCATGTAAGTTATAGATAAAATGGCTTGTGTACGAATGGTGAAGTAATAAAATAAAAATAAAAATTAGTACTTATAACATTACTTCTATCAAGATTTACTAAGCCTCATGTCTCGTGCAGTTTTGTTCGTATAGTCTCGTCTCAACGCTTTGGATCGCATAGCGCTATGATTGTGAGAATATACTAGAAGGGAAACTAGGAACAAAATGTTTGCAACAGAAGAGCGGTAATGTACCACTATTTCTGTGTTTTATCACAAATTATTTGAGAACTATTCGGAATTCAACTAAGCTGCGACACCTGTACAACCACTGTATTATAAACTTGTTTTGAAAAGAGCAACGCTAGAGTTTCTCGCCCGTTCTTCGCTGGCGAAAACAGCTTTGTGAACCGCGTGGTAGAGAACAAAAGTGACTGAATCTAAATAACGTATAACATTTTTAAAATTCAATAATGTATTTTCATTTTGATTTATGCACAAGCACTGTTGTACCACTCTCTCTCGCAACAGGGCGTCCGACCACAGTTTGAGAACCACAGTTTACAACAATAACATACTTGGCTTAGTCCGGCGTCTTCGCACCAGCTCGGAATTCAAATGATTGCGTTTGGGACTTTGTTTGGCATCCCAACGTCATGATGTAAAACAATTTAGTAGAGCAACCGGATGTTGCTTTATATAAAGAGAAAATTATGACGTAGAATATTCGAAAGAAATTTCCATACCCTTGCAAGTCTAGTTTTGCTCCGAGGGTCCAAGTAACAAAAACAAAACAATAGCGTTGAAACGACCTAATTATATCCACGCGTATTCAAACGTATTTATTATAAACACTAGGAATCCATACATAAATATTATAAGCGAGCGTCACTGGCGAACCAAGATGGGGTATTACCACCCGTTCATAATAAATGAGTAGTTGGAACGCAAATTTCCTTGCTGAAACTTGTATAGTAAACAGGGGTGATAAACCCTTACTAAAATAATAAATAGGAGTTCTTTCGTTCAACAACAAACAATCATAATGAATTTGGCAAACATGTTTTCAGATATACAAAATGATACAGGGTGTTTGTAATCAACAGAAAACTGTTTCAGAGCGTTTAAAAAACGGTTCAATTTTACATGATTTCTTTGCCGATGGACAGCCTAAAATAATTGACAAAGCCTTTAATATTTGAGCATAGCCGCTGGGAAAAATCTAGTAATATATAAGTGAAGAACGCGAGGAATCCTTACTAAAACTTGTATAGTGTAAAATAGGGGCTATAAATCAAGCTATAAAATATCCTAGGGGATACCGGAGGAGGAAAAATGGTCGCTTATTCTTTTAAAAGAATCGCTTCACATACATACACATGTTGGAGTTTCAGCGATCACTTAAGTAGTTTATTTACTGCCATAACTCATATAGGTGACATATTTATTGAGATAGGCTTTAGTTTTTTGGATCTGAGAATATGTTAGCTCTTACACGCTAGCATGAACTTTACTGCATTCGAATATGGACTGGCAAGATATAACCGCCTTTCATCAATCGACATAAACATGTCGGCCTATTCAAATCTAAAATATTCAAAAGTGCGTGGTGGCCTGTTGGTAAACGGACCAGACGCGGCTGTTAACAATTTTTCTGTATTATTACGTGATAACTCTGTTTTTATAACACCAGATTGCGTATTAAGTAACTTTTTGCACTTTATTTATAGTTCACGGCTGTTTCAAGTACAAAAAAGGCTTCACCAAGTCAATTAGAGTTGGTCAATAACACAATTTCGAAAGCTGTCGTATTATCACTTAACACAAGACACTCTCCTAGATAACACTTGTACTATAACTTTCGACTACATAGATAAAAAAAATACAATTATCTTCACTTCTAGTGTGATTGAGCTATTTTAGAACATTAAATTACGCTGAGCTAATGTTTACCGTGGCACTGGCGCCATCTATCTGGCCATCGACAGCCTCCGTGGCGCAGTTGGTTAGACGCCGGCCTGTGAAACGAGAGGCCGCGGGTTCGATCCCCGCACCGAAACAAATATTTGTGTGATCCACAGGTATTTGTTTCGGGTCTGGGTGTTTGTGAGACCGAAAAGTCTCTCGTAGTTACTGATACCCACGACACAAGACTCGATCTTAGTGTGGGGTCAGGACTATGTATGTGACTGTTGGGTGTATTATTATTATTATTATCTATCTGGTTATGTGTGTATTGATAGTCAATCACCACGCACTTTAACGGTGAAGGAAAACATCGTGAGGAAACCTGCATACCGTAGCGATTTTAAAGAAT
Source organism: Deilephila elpenor (assembly GCA_949752805.1). Classification (NCBI taxonomy): domain Eukaryota; kingdom Metazoa; phylum Arthropoda; class Insecta; order Lepidoptera; family Sphingidae; genus Deilephila; species Deilephila elpenor. The sequence goes on from OX457112.1 coordinate 9,144,804, forward strand.
TTCTACGGTATGTAAGTCCGCCAACCCGCACTAGGCCAGCGTGGTGGACTATATGGCCTAACCACTCTCAATCGATTCTCTCGATTGTAGAGTAGGCCCGTGCCCTGCAGTGGGACGTATATGGGCTGATATAGATAGATAGAGGTTCAAATCTGTATGTACGGAGCACACGGGCTGAAAGCGTGGGTATATTATGTTTTTTACCAATATATATCCTATAGCTAAATCCATAAAAACTAATGTCAATATCGTTTAATAAGAGATAAATAAAGTCGCAATAACGGTTTCTTAGGTTTACGCGAATGTTACACATTCAAATAAAACTATTTTTCGGATTTTATCCTATAGCTAAATCCATAAAAACTAATGTTTAATAAGAGATAAATAAATTCACAATAAATGTTTCTTAGGTTTACGCGAATGTTACACATTAAAATAAAACTATTTTTACGGATTTTATCGCGGATTTAATTTTTTTTTTACGATCTGTCCGCCCTGTGACCACGAAAACTGTAAAGTAATCGGAAAGTTGGGAAGTTAAAAAATGTAAAAATAAAAACAATACCGCGATAAAATCCGTAAAAATAGTTTTATTTCAAAATTTACAATACTTTACGTACTATTTCTATACCATTCAATTTTGTACGAGTAAAATAATAAATATCTTCACATACTTTATCCCAAGTAGGTAAACAAATCAACGCTTAGCAATAAGCACACGTGTATTATGCGAGAGATATGTTTCAATACTGCGGAGAATCTTTATAGCTTTCATGAATCGAGGGATTTCACGCGGGAATAAACCAGCTTCTGCAGCGGTAGAATTCAATTGTTGAAGTATAATATGCTTCAGCTTACAGTAACGATGTATTGGCAAACGCCATTTTTATATTTATAGAACATTTAGTATTTATGTTGATCCTAATCATCAACTGCACCAAGCTACATGGTATATGAACCGTCTCTATCGAAATGTCCATAAAAGATCCCGTATGCTGTATGACGTTATAAGCTGGATTATTATTTATTTATTAGAAGATCATCAGAAATCATCATCTTGAACCACTGGGAATCTACAGCTAAATATATTGCACAAAAATGTCTATAACCACCCAAAAATAAAATGCAAAATCACCATAGCGTAAAATTATTTTGTTTGAGTTTTCCTTTGTTTCCCCGTTTATGCCACGGTCCACTTTTGGAACCATTTACTTCTTATATTAAATGTAACAATTGTAAAACAACAATTTATTATTAAATTAATAATAAATTATTATCTCTAAAAATTCACATTCAAAACAATTATCTCTCTAGCGATGACCCTGAAATACATCGACAGTCCGTCAAGCGCAATGGCGGGTGCGTATTTTCTACGCTATATTCCAATGCCAAGTCACTAATTCGATGAATTACTATGACAATTCACGATATGCCGTCCATACGTAGATTTCTGGCGTCGTGCCTGTCCATTCATAAACAGGGATACGTCCCAGCAATTCCAATAAACGTGTGACGTCACTTCAGTCCTTCTTTTTTGGTAATAAACGATGAATCATCCCATTCACACGTTTCTTTATTTCTGGAATCGTTGAGAGAGTGGGTCATCGCTTTTTCCTTGAATATTGCGATATTTTTGATGCATTGTTTATTCTAGAGTTTTATGTTAAAGACACTTCATAATTTATATTTGTATTTATAAATTGTGATGCTTTGATTTTTTTTTTAATACAATTCGTCTTAAATTTTTATATTAGTGACATTTGATTTGTGGTCATGCCCTTAGGGTCATGCCAGCCCGCACTAGGCCAGCGTGGCGGACTATATGGCCTAAACCCTCTCAATGGTTCTCTCGACATGTATTGCTGTATGGGCTAATACAATACAATACAGTACAGTTTTGGTCATATCAAAAGGAAAAATATTCTAGATCTTGTATTATAAATTAAGTAGCGCACAAGAAAGAACTGTCGGCATATTGTAACAATTAATACTGAAATAGAATAGCAGATGATCTGGTGATATCGTTTTCAAGATGCCAACCTCTAACCTTGCTACCTTCGAGTATGGATGAATAATGAAAGCGGTAATTGTAAAAATTAATAAAAATGTTCTCCTTACAATGTTTATGGCAAAAAAATGTTGCTCTTACCTCCTTCATATTAAATAAATATACGCTACACGAGTAGGTGAATAATCTATTTCCACAGAGCCAAAATAACTCTCAGTAAATCCATTACCATGATCTTGGCTTCCCAACCAAATCTGAATGCATACGTGTTGATTCAAACTCCGTACATTCGTCGTCAATAGCATACAATGCGCTTCTATTTAAAGCAATGATTGGTATCTATCTGGAATCTAATAAAAACAGGCACCATCTGCCCGTAGAGAATTTCTGTTTAGTAACATCCACGTATAAATACTTTAATGGCTGCCACGAATAGAGCCGGCTGATCGAAACTATCTAGATCCGGTACGTTGTGTTCAGAAAAATACTAGCGTTCAATAGTAATTCATTAGGATGAAATGAAAATAAACATTTTAGAATAAAAAATGCTGCGTTTCTTGGGTAATGGTGTAGCTGGTTTACAGAACGCAGATTGCGCATGTGTTAGATCCGGCATTAATGTTTTGTATATTGCATGCATTATTGTATTGAATGGATAAACAATCATATAGACACATACATAAACTCACGCCTTTATCCCAAAAGGGGTAAGCAGAGGCGCCACCAGGACACCCACATTTCGCCTTGTACGTTCCGTCCCACGATGTGATAGGGGGCGAGCCTATCGCCATATCGAGCACAAATTCCTGACTCCGGGCTGATAATGAATAGAAAAACTTAACATCACTTGCCCGACTCAGGATTCGAATCCGAGACCTCAGCTTTGTAACCATACTGTAGTACAACTACGCCACCAAGGCAGTTCACCTATGTATAGCATATACACCTATACATAACCGGTATTCATATAACTATGTATGTTTATTGATGCTGAGAACACCGTGTTAGAATTGAGTGCAGTGAAATTAACTTTTTAAAATAATAATTGAAAATTAAGGGTAGTTAAATTGTAACAGTCACTGAGCGGATGACTAATATCTCAGTCCGCCCCGTGACCACGAAAGCTGGAAAGCAATCGAAACGTCGGGAAAATAAAAAAAGTAAAAATTAAACCAAATCGCGATAAAATCCGTAAAAATTAATTTTATTTCAATGTGTAACATTTGCGTAAATCTAAGAAACTACTATGAGTGCAGTGTGTTTTTTTGATACTAGCTCGAGAAAATTACTCGAATGGGAAGTAGATCTAAATAATAAAACAAATTACAAGAACAATCCAGTAATACTCATAATCTTGATACATTAATACGTATAAAGAGCATCCTCAGACCAAAACTACCGGCAATTTATAACACAAGTGCTGGGAATTTCCATATTTGTCTCCCCCGTGTATACTGCTCTTAAGTACTTGGTTGCCGGAGATTATAAACGTTTATGTTTATTAATGTATGCACAGTGCGGAGTAATCGTATTTGGACTGTGAATGTAGTAGATAATAAATAAATACACCCAACAGTCACATACATAGTCCTTACCCCACACTAAGATCGAGTCTTGTGTCGTAAGTATCAGAAACTACGAGAGACTTTTCGGTCTAAGAAACAACCAGACCTGATACAAATACTTGTGGATCACACAAATATTTGTCTCGGTGCGGACCTCGAACCCGCGGCCTCACTTTTCACAGCCGATGTTCAACCAACTGCGCCACAGAGGTTGTAACATGGTAGAATTACGTAGAATTAATTATAACGCTGTCAATTCAAACTATTCCTATACTTAGCGGTCTCAGTGATGCGACAAAAAATAATTTAACATCGTGTTTTGTGTTACTTTGTTGTTGCCAATTACAAAATATCCGTCTTTATCTAATTTCATCAAATTTCTTACAAACCTTATAAATAAGGCTATGGTCCTGTTCGATTTCTAATCGGGCAATCTACCTACTTTAATGTGAATTTTATATGAATTACGGGTTGAAGTATCTCGTATATTATAATTTGCCCGGGGCTGGAATTTATACTTCGCATAGTCAAAACGTCTTCTAAAAGGGTTGAAGTCTATGTGGCAATCTATGAGAGAGGCCTATGTTCAGCAGTGGACTACCTGTGACCGAAGTGAGAGAGAGAGAGAGAGAGAAATAGTCAGAAAGGTTGACAACGCTCCTAAGATCAATTACGCAGCATTGGGAATCTCAAGCATTTCTCATTCCTCCAATAAAAGAAGTAAAAATCCTCGAAGTGCAGTAAATGGTGACAGTGTTAACTTTTCCATTTAATAGTCAGTAAGTTGGACAACTGTTGTTGACGAGTCTGCAGGTAGTCCAGCAACTTCGGGAAAGAGGTCAAACGACGATCCGAGCTCGGGAATTTCCACAATGTACTCTGGCTTTATATTGCTCAGTGCTTCGGGAATGTTTACTATTGGAATTAATTGGGTTATTTTCTTTTACTTTCTAAAGTAAAGTAATGTGCATATGTATGAATTATAAATCAATTTGTATTGTAAATTCTGCTATTTTCTGTTTATTTGTTTGCGCTTAAATCAGAAAGTTGTAAACGGATTCATTTTTGTCGCATCGATCAAACTATACATTTTCAATAACGGTTTATGTCTATAACTCATAAATATAGTTAGTATTTGAATTATCATTGTTTTTGTCAAAGAAGACATTTTTACGTGTACTGCCAAAACTGATGTAAGTTGAAACGTGGTATCAGAAAAATATCCGCGGCACTGTATAATTCTGTCTATCTTTTTACAATAAACCTTTTTATGCAAAAAATACGCTTTTCGAGACTGTCCCGCTCTCACATCCACCACTGCAACTCCTGTAAGCCAGGACCAACAGTGGCACGAATATTCATGACGCGAGCATTGAAGCTCAGCGAGTCCCTGGGAATGTCTTGTTTTCCTTTAACCCACAACGATATCAATCACAAAGTTAAATTAATAGGTAGAGTAGGAAATGTTTTAGTCCACTTCCCTCCGCTTTGAAATTACGCTTTTTAAACAGTTCCATCTACATCCAAACAACATATTTAAAATCTGAAGCTATTAATTTATAAATCCACGCTACAGGGCTAAGCCAAAAAAATGAATGGATTAAAAAAAAATCGCACACACGACATTTCTTAACACAGCTGTTCCACTATTTTTCTCGGTACCGTAATTGCAACCTCTATAACGCGTCCGTGAGAATTTTACCAAAGTAACCTTATCTCAACCTTATTTAGGAACTGAACAAGTGACTAGGCCCGTCCGACCTCCGGAATTGAGTACGTGTGTCCGTAATAGATATTATCTAAATTATCTCTAAACAGCCCTCTGTTATTTACTCTTGTGTTGGCGGGAGTAACTGTCGTGGCGAATTGTTGAAGGCAAGTTTAGATGGACTATTTTTCGATCCTTGCAGAGGAATATAAGTTTAGGCGCATTTTCTTTCAATGAAAGAGACAAGCACGTTTTTCGCCTGATGGTAAGCGATATAACCGCTCATGGACAGTAGCAAACCAAACAACACAATGCAAATCAATGCTTGGTATTCTATTGCTCACCATCCTGAAACATAGGATGTGAAGTCTCAACTTGTCCTGGCTCTGGCTACAATGTCTTTCAAACCGGAACACAACAGTGCATTTACATTTGTTTGGTAGGTGAAAATGAAATTGCGGTGTCACCTACCCAGACGGTCTCTTACAAATCAAAGACCCACCACCAGTATTATGGTTCATATTTAGGGGATTATTAAGGTTTTTGGGACCCGAAACAAACGACAAATATCTAAACAAATACAGAAATGTTAGGAGATTTGTTATTTCGTAAAGGAAAATATAAAAATAAAAAATATAGTGCCATGTACTGGCCAAGTGCAAATTAATAATAAATTAAATTAATCTTATTTGTATATGCTTTTATTTCGGAACCCTCTATTTGTCGCTGAAAACTACTTATTAATAGATTGCTTACACACAAGTTGAACAGATGAACAGATGAACAGAAATGATACCATTACAAGCTCTAGTGGCCGTTTGAAACTTTTTATACTAGAGTTTCCGCAATTCTAATAAATTCTATGTTTTCTACGCGCGCGTTGAACTAACACCAAAGAAAATATTAAAACTCGCGTTTTGTTTCTGTACCAACAGATCCAAGAATTCCCATTAATAAGAAACTAATATCCGGCTCTTTGTTAACCTCGCTCTTTTTTATTTATCTTTTTAAATGAAGACAGTGTCCAGTTAGTAATGCCTTTGTTGCGTTACTTTCTTTATTAAAACCTTCCCTTTGTTTCAGGTGGCGCCTTCAAACAGCAAGCGTTGAGGGAGAGAGAAACAATGTCTACGCGTTTATGATACCACGACGCCACTTTACTCAAATTTTAACTACCACAATGTATAGTAAATAGAACGTTTTGATATTATTATACGGTCGCGTTTTTAGTGAAATGAAGTGTTGATTTCGATTGGTATAAGTTTTGAGTGCAATGTCTTCGAGAACGGGGCCTCGCGGGGCGTCGGTGACGACTAGTCAGAGGAAGCATCGGTCGCGGTCGACCACCAGGTATGACATGGAGAAGAAGCCGAAGAAGAAGGACATGCGGACGTCGGGGACCACCAGTTTGGTGTCCATTCCGAACAGCATCAAGCTGACGATGCTTAACAGCGGCCTCATATCTTTTGGTGAGTAGTTATTTAGAAAGCATTATTTTAAACTAGATTCACGATAAGTTTAAGTAATATTAATGTAATTTATCTTAGTTATCAATGTATGCTTATTGGATTTTCTATCAGAAATATTATGAACATCGAATGTAAGCTAAATATCAATTTATTACATTTAAGTGCCTATATTACCTCGGACTTCGAGCATGACGAAATTATATACTAACTTGCTTATTCAATTCTCTAGGGCACTCTTTTCACAAAAGTCCTTTCTTACGCTAGCCCGCGTTTGATAAATAACGTCTGAGGAAAATATAATATTGCTCGACTCACGGTTTAGGCTGTGCGTTATAAGTCAGGTTTAGAACATTGTAATTTAATCATTTCGTTTCAGCATCCATAAAAATTTTAGAATTCTTTTATCTTCTACAAAACGAAAAATGGATATAAAATAGTTCGCAGCTTGTATAAGAATCCTTTTTGTTTATTCCCCAACCTTCAATACAAGTTAAAACATAATTAGGGTAATATAATTCCGTATAATTAAAATTTCAGTCGTCGCCACAATGTTTGGGGTTGACAAGGCCCGCTCATGTATTCAGATCAGGGAATCCCGAGGGAAACAAAAACAATTCGCCAAAATAACGGGCCAAGGATGAAATATTCAGAGGCGACCGTCTGTCGCACTTTATTTATATTAGAATTAATAAAGCGAAAAGCACGTATTTAGAATAAATCAGTCTTGCGGTGAAACTTTTAGTAATACTATGACAGAAATATTGAAACTTGGAGTCAATTTTGTGACGGCAATTTACTGTGAACGGTTGAATGTACAAATATAATTGTTTGTGTTTATCTTTTGGTTCTTTCTTTAGTCTAGTCCCGTGGTTCATAGTTAAAAAATAATAGTGCGTTTGTGTTGGATATTCCTATCCTCACCTATCAGAACTATAATTTCCTTAACAGCTCAATTCGCTACTATCTCATAGCTGATATACCCAATATGACCAAACCCACTGGTAGGTCTCTCAAATGTGGAAGCCCGCCATTGTGGCGAGCGGGCCAGGCGGGCTTATAATATAATAAATAATATATTATAAGCCCGCCTGGGTAGGTACTGCCGCAATGTCTATTTCTCTTGCCAAACAGCAGTGTGAATGCACTGTTGTGTTTCGGTTTTAAGGGCATTGTAGCCAGAGTAATTACTGGACATATTGAGACTTAACATCTTATCTCTCAGGATGGCGAGTGCAGTGGAACGCCAAGCATTGCTTATTAATTAATTGTGTTTGGTTTTATAATGTCCATGAGCGGTCATATCGCTTACCATCAGGCGAATGGCAGGCTCGTCTCGCCGTTCAACGCAATAAAAAATGCAAAACGTCCTACAAAATACAGATTATACACATCTTAACATAGCGACGTGCTGAGGCGTGCAATAAACGACCCGACTGAACACTTCAATGGCCACATTCTACATTCGCATGCATTTAAAAATAGCTTTTGAGATGTAGAGCGAATTTTCCACGACGCTACATTCCCTTTGAGCATTCCGAACAGGTTACAACTCCGTAACAGAAACGGTAAATATAGACAAAAATATGATGCCGAAAGTTTATGGTGATTAGTCAAATTAGACTGTAGTTTTTCGCTTCATGACAGCACTGCATACGGCTGGGATCTATACAGGCTCATAGTAATACTTTGTTGTTCCTTTTTTTCAGTTTGTTACTATCCTTTGTGATTCTCTTTTTGGTTGTTGTTTAATGTAAAATGTAACGTATACGCTTTCTTGACTTTTTATTGTTGTGTTAATCTTAGCCGTATCAGGAATCAAAAGAATGTATTTATTTATTTCTTTTTACGTTGACTTTACCCATCATAATTATGGATTAAGGGAATTACTATTATCGTGCTATAGACGTGTTAGGCGAGAGTGCTATGTTCGACATTCCACTTCTTATGCCAAGAATTAATGATAAGAATTTCCGTGTCCGTAATAATATAAAAAGAAGTAACAGTTTTTGTTTCCCGCATTCTGTTCTTTGAGTGGACAATAATTTATATAAAACTCCTCCTATTAATTTAACTTTGTGATTGATTTCGTTGCGGGTTAAAGACAAGTTAGACATTCCCGGAGACTCGCTGAGCTTTAATGCTCAGTGTCATTAAAATACGTGCCACTGTTGATCCTGGCTTACAGGAGTTGCAGTGGCGGGTATGAAGACGGGAGAGTTTCCATTCTGTTCTTTGAGTTGATTGGCATTGTTGATGAGGCAACAATTCACACATGCTTTCTCTATCTCGTCACTGGAACCACATTATGTTTCTCTCTTGTAAGTGTTATTAGGCACACTCAATTACTCTATATCTTTTGAGTATCTTGTTCGTTTACTAATCTAACTAAAGACTACTACAGACAAATGGCCATATTCATAGACAGTTTTAACTGAAGCTCAAACTGAATTCAATAGTTGTTCGAAAGAGACAAAACATTCGATAACTAAAATATGTTTTAAAACTGTCTATGAATAAGTTCGTATGTCTTTGATCCATACTTACAACTAACAGGTACAAAGTTAGACATGACCAAAACCGTAGATAAGCAAACCCCAAAAACTCAATTACTGAAACCGTCAGTTATGAATTTATCATGCAGATCATTCTTAATTCAAATATTATAATCCCCGCCAGAAGGGGAATTACGTATTTAAACAGTTAATTAAGTTCACTTGAATATAGGAATGAAAATGCCAACATAATTTCGACACGTAAGATCTTGTTTGAAATTCGATCGGATTCATTACAAGATTAGTTAGCGATGGAATTTCTATGTAATCTCTTCTCGTATGTAATGGAAACTTTAGTATCATAACTTTGAAATTATGTACTGCGTTCTAATAACGGATTGTATAGCGTATGATTATTAAGTTCAAGCTTGTTTCAGAATTTAGTTAGGTTAGTTTAAGATTCTTCCATCGTAACATACTTTATTACTCAAGACATTCATATCCACCGTTTTAGATGTTGATGGAACCGTTACAATGATTCTCACTAGCGTATTGCGCTTAGGGTTCAATCTGTTTATTTCGAGCTGGCCGGCATAATTGTGTGCGCAGATCGTCAGCCTTATTACAAATGCTATAAGGATAATTATTGATCAAACGCATGGCCAGCGAGGCGACAAAAGGCTTCACTTCGGAAAATATTTCCAACGGCATATTTTTATACTCATACATTATTATCCTCAAACATAAGATAATCACAAAGGCTTATGTATATAACACCAGGGAATACACATGTCGCTCATACATTTTCTCTTTACCGAGAATCGCTGAATATGCACATAAAAGGCGAAATTAAATTCCGAATACCGAGAATCCGCCATAGCAAATGCTTGTTATGTTTCAAATTTTCGTGCGATAACACTGCGTTATTAATATCATTGGATACACGAAGAGCCCGCATTCCGGCTTAACTCATTGTTGATATTTCACGATAAATGTATTTTATCTGATTGGCGCCGTGGCAGAGTAGGATATTTGTGAGAGGACAGAATGCCTGGAGACAATAGCCCGGTCACATTGCGACTTCAGTAAGACAAGACATGTGCATTTTAATAACACCAAGCATAGAATAGTGTCTGGCTTCTTTTGCTGCCTCCGTGGCCCAGTTGGTTGAAAGCCGGCTATGAAACGTTAGGTCACGGGTTCGATCCGTGCACCGAGACAAATATTCGTGTGATCCACGGGTATTTGTTTCGGATCTAGGTTTTGGTGAGACCGAAAAGTCTCTCGTTCCTGATACCCACGACCCAAGACTCGATCTTATTGTGGGGTCAGGACTATGTATGTGACTGTTAGGTGAATTAAATATTATTATTTATTTATTTTTAACCCCCAAATAAAAATGCATCTAATAGGAAAATTAACAAGTCATCATTATCTCTAAATCTCTCTAAAGATACAAAGTTCCACACGAGAATATAGAAAGTCCAAGTTCGTCTTTCATTCGGATTTGAACCAGCAGGTTGGAGAGATAACCCTCTGAATTACAAAGGAACCTTTATATTAATCAGACATTGTTAGAGAACAGTGCCATTTATTGGCAAGAAATAAAACTTATAGGTTTCCAGTATTCCAGGCGAAATCGAAATGATATCTGTTAGTGTCACTAGTGAGCCCAGCCTATTTCCTGATAGCTAGCCCAGCCAGGCTTGGTTCCACAACCTCACCAGTATAATCCATCATCCATCCATCAGCCTAAGGACGTCCACTGCTTAACATAGGCCTCTCCCAATGATTTCCACAGTGACCTGTTGGAGGCAGCCTGCATCCAGCGACGTCCCGCGACCTTTACCAGGTCGTCTGACCACCTTGTGGGTGGACGTTACGCTACACACCAGTGCAATATAGCCAGGCTATCACTCACTTCAAAAGCACACTTTAAGTAAACTAGAACGAGGTTTTTATACAATCCTACTGAAAACACAGAATGCAAATACGCGTGGAAATTCACAAAAGATTCGTGGAAAAAAATTTGTTTAACAGATTCGCCGCGTTCGCGAGAGCAAATAAATAAAGATGCGCGCCGACGTTACACTTATTAAATTAGTTGGACGAGCTAAAAATGGAAAAAATATTTTTCTACGAATAATAAAATGTACGTGTTATGTACGTTTAAGCGCTTAATGTAAATCAAACATTTAAATGAGTTTGAAGTTTTAAATGAAACGCTTGTGTTTACGTTTCGTGTTGCGTCATAAAAATTTATGAATTTAAATGTATTTACATTTGCTGTTTAAATAGAACTTGTCTGTATCAACTGGCTCAAATGGGTCATCCAGCGAGAGATTTGCATCTCCCAGTTGATATTCCATCTGGATCATGTTTGTAAGTAGGTGTAGCATAATTATCTTGCCGTGCCCATTAATATTTAAACTATATCAAATAAGTTCTTTTGGTAGCAATAAGCTCTCATTCTCTAAATTAACACCATTTATGAGGACATTTATTTTAATTAAAAATAAATTAACTTAAATTGAAAGCAATTCTATAAGAGAAAGGCCTTTCAAGTTTATATATTTATTCCAATATTATTATACGTTTCTGATTACTCAAATATAATTATTATTTTAATACACTGTGTAGAATGCTCGACCTAAAATTCAAAAGAAACTCCAAAAAATGCAATTCCCGAACCTCAAATATTGTAGTTTATTGTTAGAAGTTGGCTATGCATAATGACAATGCTGCCAATATAAGAAACACGTGTAAGCGGGGTTAACTACATGAGTCATAAGCAGAACATTTGTCATTTGCATGTTCAGTTCAGTCTTTCATTCACTAATGACAAGCTTATTACAAGTCGCATTGTAAGGGAATGTATTTTTATTGCATTGAATGGCGAGTCGAGCATGCCATTCGCATGATGGTAAGAGATACGACCGCTCATGGACAGTAGAAAACCAAACAACACCATGAATTACAAAGCATTGCTTGGCATTCCACTGCGCTCATTGACACTGCTGTTTGGCGGGAGAAATAGACATTGCGGTGGTACCTACCCAGGCGGCCTCTCATATGAGAAACCTACCAACAATAAATTATTTTCATATTGAAATATAGTTTTAGATGCATTTAAAGAACATATTCATCTCAACGATAAAAACTTGTATTATGGTAAAAAATAAATAATAGTAGTTTTTATTCATGGAACGTGTGAATGGAACACAATGGAGATGGAATATTTTACAAACATAATGTTGTTTTTTATAACTTTTAGTCATACGACGGACAACATAGTAGACGGCGAACACACACTAGATTGATTTTTTTCCCCCTTTATTAATTTGGGGACTTTGAGCCAGTATTGACTATGTTAGTCCCATAATTTACACAATAACAATGTTGTAACAATAAGTATTACAAATTAATATAATTTTTTAAGACTTTATATGCACTAGACTGATGTTTTGAGTTGTGCCATTGCAGAATAAACATGTCAGATTTTTCGTAGCTTTCATATGTACAAGCACTTTGGCAGCTATTGCGAGCACAACTGCACTTTTACTTCAAAATTATGCGAAGTTCATCAACCCCCCATTGTGAGTGGTTTAGAACCGAACCTGTAGCAATCTCATAAGAGGTACTATACCATATACTCAGAACGCTCCATTACTCATATTAAGTTACGTTTTTATTCGTTTTTGATAATATTATCCTTAATTGGTGTGTCTAAGGACAGTTTGAGTTAGACAAATACTAATTTGCCGCCCCGCGTGTGACCACGAAAGCAGTAAAGTAATCGAAACGTCGGGAAGTTAAAAAATGTAAAAATTAAACCATACATACATACATAAACTCACGCCTTTATCCCCGAAGGGGTAGGCAGAGGCGCCACTAGGACACCCACATTTCGCCCTGCATGTTTCGTGACGGAACTTCCGTCCCACGATGTGATAGGGGGCGAGCCTATCGCCATATCGGGCGCAAAAAAAAATTAAACCAAATCCGCGATATTCGGATAAAATTCGTAAAAAACAGTTCTATTTCAATGTGTAACATGCGCGTAAATCTAAGAAATCATTGAATTTTAATTACATCACGATCACATTATAAACTAGTTTTTCGACAATATTACACATCCAGAAGCATATAAATAATTTGTAATCATATATTTCAAATTCTTTATGGATTTTAAAGAATTTCTACGGTATGTAAGTCCGCCAACCCGCACTAGGCCAGCGTGGTGGACTATATGGCCTAACCACTCTCAATCGATTCTCTTGATTGTAGAGTAGGCCCGTGCCCTGCAGTGGGACGTATATGGGCTGATATAGATAGATAGATAGATTTCAAATTCTATCTCATGTATCCTGGGTGTGTGAATACGCACCAGCTCTTAATTTTTTTTTTGTATGTGTTGTAACCTATGGAAACTGTAATTAATTTTACTTAATATTGTATATGTTGTTTCCCAAATAAATAAAAATAAAATATAATTCTAAACTGAGTTACACTCAAGAGCGTTCCAGCTTCCACATCCAACGGTCCAATGGAAATGTGAATTCATTGAGTACATCGTACTGTGAAAAAGCTGCCCGCATCTTGCGTCGAGTTGGCTACGAAAGTAGTCTGAAAAAGCTGTTGGCCTGGCGTAGGTCAAGTGAAATGACGGCCGACGCTGGTGTTCACGATTTGCCACTTAACTTTGTTAGTATTGAAAATATTTTGCCAAATAATAGTGGAAGTTATGTGACTATAATTAAATTGATGAAGTAAACTTAAATCGTTTCTTAGATTGACGTGAATGTTACACATTGAAATAAAACTATTTTTTACGGATTTTTTCGCGGTATTGGATATATTTTTTACATTTTTAACTTCCCAACGTTTTTTTATTTCCAGCTTTCGTGGTTATGGTTCGAACAGAAATCAAAATAGTTTTATTCTATGAATTGAACTTTTATGTAGTAACCGATTATCCACCAGCGAAAGATTGTCGAAATAGAATGGTAAAATAAACGTAGTTAACCAAGGAAGTGTGTCCCGTTTTGGATTAAACTTGTGTATGATTTCAAGGATGGATACTGTTTGTACGGCATTGATCATCAGATGTATTGCAAATGCAATACAAATTGTTAGATTGAAACCTTAGGCTCTTAAAATATCGGAAAAACCAATTATTGTTTCCAGTGAAATTTCCATGATATCCATTACGCCCGTCAGATATCGTTTAGACAATAAAGCTGTACAGTGACGTCATCGATTTAAAATAAACCGCGCTTGCAACGCTTTACTGACACCAATTGTGTTTCTGCAAAATATTTTGTCTATTTTTTAGTGTTTTTCAATATTCTCGTACAGTTTTTGCTCGCAGTGATGACAGCAATAAATGGCATGTGCATGATTCCTTTTCACTGTATTTTATGACATCGTTTGCTTTTAAATCAATTTTTCTGAATTAATATTGCTGGTAGGATCTTTGGATCAATCCTTATAGCGATTTAGACCCAAAGTTGTAAAACTTGTCACATGGAGTACGAAAGAGTGTTGCAGTTTGGAAGGTCTATGAACAGAACAGTTGGCCTCGGTTTTAGATACGTATAATAGTATCGATTATACTATTTATATAATCAACAAATTAACTTTATAACTGATTATCTTCATTTCATTACAAATTGCAATTTAATTTAAATATTTACTTCATTTTACTATTTTATTATTATGTTATGAGTTAACACGTCATGCATTAAATTAAGCATAATTATTTATGGTATTTAAGTAATTAATGCATTAAGTTAAGCATAATTTCGACAGCCTCCGTAGCGCAGTTGGTTAGACACCGCCTGTAAAACAAGAGGCCGCGGGTTCGATCCCCGCACCGAGAGAAATGTTTGTGCAGCCCACAAATATTTCTTTCGAGTCTGGGTGTTTGTGAGACCGAAAAGTCTCTCGTAGTTCCTGATACCCACGATACAAGACTCGATCTTAGTGTGGGGTCAGGACTATGTATGTGACTGTTGGGTGTATTTAATTCATTAATGGTTTTAAAGTTATTATTATCTGCGACTTCGGTGTCGTTATCAGCTTGCGTTTTGGCAAGGCCTTCCTAGAATTTTCCATTATTTTCTGTCAACGGCCTTTCTATGGCATGTCGTTCCTGCCATTTCTCTTATATAATGTTCCCATCTTTTGTCGTCGTCGTAATTGTGTCGATAATTGTGGTGATTAGAGAGTTAAAAACCTTAGAAGGTTTCTACTACTAATATTCCATTAGCCGAGGATAAATAAAAAGAATAGGAAAGATTAATGACTCTATCCCACACAATTCAATGTATGTAACGCAATATCCTTTTCTAAAGCTAACTTATACTGCTCCTACCATACTTTCGTTCCAAAATCCTTTTAAAAGAAGCCTACTTCTTTTATATTTATAAACGTCACACATAAAAAAGTATTTCCACTCGGAGCAGTTCTTGACGACTTTTTGTTAGAAACTTCGGAACATTCGTTACAAACTTTACTGTGACTGTTATTTGTTATTTTCGCCATGACATTTTGTGAAAGCGAAAACTATTTGTGACCAGTCGTGTTCGTGATGTTCTTAGCAAAAAACTTTCTTGTAATTATTTTTAATGTTTAATTAAATTAATGATAGATTTAAAAGAAAACTGCCTCGGTGACGTAGTTGTACTACGATTCGATTTTATACCTACAAGTGACTTCCAGCCTAACCTTTCGGGATTTGTCGTAGTGAAACACGCTTACCCTTATTCTTGTGGTATACAGGTTTCCCTATGACATTTACCGGTACTTGGTAAGCGGTCACCGTCGCTGTACTTCGCTAATGCCAAGGGCACAGTCAAGCCCTACCTGTGATATTCTGATCTGACTTTATATAACCTCGATATAAATCAATCAGATCCTTCACGTCTCGTATCGCGTCTTCAAATTACTAATTGCTCAAAGTAAGCAATTTTTTAAGGGATTATTCCGGCGCGTGCCGTCTCGTAAATAAAGTTTACACACATCCAATCATGTCTTATTTACTCACCCTGATAGCTACTTCAATTAACTCCCACGACGCTGGCAGTTAATTGAATCCACGCTCTTAACACCAAATAACCTCTCGGCATTACTTTTATCGGAAACATGTACCTTCAAATAAAAACCAGAGCTATATAATGTATTAACACTGAAGTCCATTGGTTTTGAGACATGGTCTTAAATGGGTCATAAAATATAGCGAAATTAAAAAAAGATGTTATTAGGCAAATTCCTGAAAAGGTATCCATATAAATTACTGTTGTTGTAAATTTTTTGCTTAAATACACAATGATCGCAAAACTTAACGTCTAGCTAAATTGTCAAGTACAATAAATAGGAATTGTATAGTGAGATTAACCCAAATAATCAATGTATGGAAATATGGAATGGAATATGGAACATAGCCCAACGTAAAATATAAATTTCACTTAGTATTTTTAATGTAAATAAATACAACAGTCACAAACATAGTCCTGGCCCCACACTAAGATCGAGTCTTGTATATTTATTTAAATTATTAATTTCATTCCACGAAAACAAATTTTCGTGTATCTCAAAAGTCCAACAATTCGCTACCCAAATCGCCAGTTACTCAACTCTTGAATAAAAGGCGTTCACAATTGAATTGGGCAGCGTACACTTGTTCTCCTATCTGATCTCTCGACAAGACCGCTACAAGTCTCTTAACCTCGCTGGAATTTCGGCTCCCTAGTCTCAAATCTAGATGTGGACTTGTGGGATGTTTATAATCGACTTTAAAAAGCAGGTTATCAATTCGACCTGTATGTATGTTATTGTCAGAAGTGCACAGTTTAAAAAATAGTTGATTATTTAGGTTTTTTTTATTTAAATATTAATTTTATTTTTATTTTTATAACAATTTTGAAGTCGGTTAAGTTTTTTTTTATTAAACCTGTGCATTATTGAGATAAGTTATGCGATGGAACTGAAAAGTTTGTTTGCAATAAATAAACATATAAATAAATAAATAAATAAATAAATACACCCAACAGTCACATACATAGTCCTGACCCCACACTAAGATCGAGTCTTGTGTCGTGGGTATCAGAAACTACGAGAGACTTTTCGGTCTCACAAACACCCAGACCCGAAACAAATACCTGTGGATCACACAAATATTTGTTTCGGTGCGGGGATCGAACCCGCGGCCTCTCGTTTCACAGGCTGGCGTCTAACCAACTGCGCCACGGAGGCTGAAATGCATATTAGGCCTAATATGCATATTAGGAAGCTTCAGTCGCATTTTTTTTATTTTTTTTTTGTTTGATAGCTTTATTCTCGGGGCACGTTTTATTGTCGATATCACGATATCACGACTTGACCCTTAGAAGATGGAGAAAAAACCTCTGATAGTGATCCGTAAATGCGTTACTTCATAGATTGAAGAGATATAATGTCTCGGTGGTACAGTTGCTCTACGGTATGATTGCAAAGCTGAGTTCTCGGGTTCGAATTCCGGATCAGACAAATTGATATTGGATTTTTCTATTCATTATCAGCACGGAGTCAGGAATTTGTGCCCGATATGGCGATAGGCTCGGCCCCTATCACATCGTGGAATGGAACATACAAGGCGAAAGTGGGTGTCATTGGTAGCACCTCTGCTTACCCCTTCTGGGAAAATAAGGGCGTGAGTTTATGTATGTATGTAATAATGTCTTCCGGGTGGGTACTCCGTTAAAATTAATTTATTTTTAAAAATTACTTTGCATTTACATTCAAGTGTAGTTATGGTATAGTTACTATCATACTTGTATACAAAATGCGATTCTTTCAACTACCACCGGATCGCATCCAGTTCGAAACTTGCCGCAGGAAATAACCCAATACATTCTCAAAGGAAACTTCCTTTTTACAAGCAAAGAAATATCGCATTACTCAAAACAAAATATGAGTAAGATATCCACGACCGTTAATCACGTTCTCGAGAAGTTCGCCGGAACCTCGATTGTGACGTGGTTTCCAAGTACTTCGAGTATCGCGAACAATTACATTTTCTGTTTCAATGCTTTGGATAAATTGTTCAATATATGTTTTTAATAAACATTTTTAGGAAAGCTTACAGACTTATTATAATAGAAATAGATATTAAACAATAAGTGTGTTACAAATTTGCTGATAACAAGCTTCCACATATTTCTATCTATATAATCGTGTGCCACTGTTTAAATACTATTATAGTTATTATAATTTTTATTAATTTTAAGAATAAACTGCCCTTAATGACACAGATAAATATAGCAATTAAGTTATTGACCAAGAAAAAAATACAGAAACAGAACGTAGTAGTTTTTGTGAAGATGAAGACTATCGATAAAAGGATTGGGAGAGATGTTATAAAAGTTGGAGGCAAGACCACTTAGAGTAATGAGAATTTCATTGTTACTACTTTTTAATACTGTCAAAATTAAGTGACTACAGTGATCTTAACGGTAAGTACAATTCAATCCAAATTGAGTATCAGCCGTGAGATATTGTTATGACTCGTGGGCAATAATTATCCCGACGGTTGAAATAGGATATAAACGGAATTAGCCCGTAACTTAACACACGTGTCTCACTATGATGAGTATTTCATCATCATTTATACGAGAAAACTCACGCCATTTTCCCAGAAGGGGTGAGCAGAGGCGCCACCAGGACACCCACATTTCACCTTGTATGTTCCGTCCAATGATGTGATAGGGTGCGAGCCAATCGCCATATCGGGCACAAATTCGTGACTCCAGGCTTCGAACCAAACCTCAGCTTTACAATCGCACCGTATTACAACTACGCCACCGAGGCAATCAAGAATAGGCAAACGTAGAGTATTATACATTTAGCTACTACAAATACAATTGCACATTAAAGTACATTTTATAAAGTCATGCCTGTATTCACAAGTAGTTAGCAGAGGTACCTACACTCGAGCTACTTCCGTGTATACTATGATAGGAAGCGCATTTACTTGAATTTGACAACAAATAAATAAATAAATACATCCAACAGTCACATACATCTTGACCCCACACTAAGATCGAGTCTTGTGTCGTGGGTATCAGAAGCTACGAGAGACTTTTCGGTCTCACAAACACCCAGACACGAAACAAATACCTGTGGAGCACAAAAATATTTGTTTCGGTGCGGGGATCGAACCCGCGGCCTCTCGTTTCACAGGTGGCGTCTAACCAACTGCGCCACGGAGGCTGTCAAAATATAATGTAAAAACTAAAATTGGTAATATGTGCTGAAATAGACAAAAATTCAAACAGTGTTGTAATACTGGATGTGGAAGCTGCAAAATTGATAGCAATCTATTTAATATTGTAACGTTACTGGGTGCGGCCTAAATAAACACTTTCTGTGTTTGGTCGGGACCTGTGTGCTTAGCGAATTAGGGGTGGGTAGCCGGATCATCCTCAAAATCTTACTAATTCAGCATCCAGGCTTAAAACTTATATTTGTAGTCCTCGGATTTAGGATTGTGTATGATTTAATTTTGGTATCATTACAATAGAATAGTGGGTTAAAATGAAGTATGGAGAATAACCATACATTGTTGACCAAAATATGAACCTATTAATATCAACTATTCTCGGCAGGGGATTTCGTGTCTGAAAAGAAAGAGAAACTTTCGCAGAGCAATGGGCAAGAAGCCGACAGTTCGAATGACCTCGACTTTGATCTCCACGGGGACAAATTTTATATAACAAATATTTGATTCCGGTCTGTTTATATTTGTATTGAATATTCCCACTCATACTTATTCCTGTAGGGTAAAGAATACATATTTGTCATATCTAATTATTATACTATTTGACTAAACAGAAAATAATTTGGTTGTTTCTTATTATAAAGAAATAAGATACTCTACCGAAGACAAAAAATTGAATGCGACATAATATATTTCACAACAAAGCCACTTAACTGAAAATAGAACGTAAAAGTGTACGAACACAGCCAATAATAAGGCTTATTTTCCTCCATAAATAATTTTGTTTACAATCAACCGCGGGTAGTTCATTATCCCTGAAAGAAATATCGGGGATTCTCGGAGTTCGCTTTAGTTAGATAAGATTATGTTTGTTTACGTTCCGGCTTTGTTCGACTAGCTTATTCTCCTGACTTTATCTGGCTTACTGTATTTATTGTATTGTTAACTGCGTCCTTATTTATATGGGGGATAAGCAATATTATTGTATATGTTGCAGAATGATTTGGTATAAAATTTCTTGACCAACCACCTATTATTAAGATCTAACGGCCTTATTAATAGACAGTTTTAAAACTTATTTTAGTTATCGAATGTTTGTCCCTTTCGAACGCCTCTAGAATTCAGTTTGAGCGAAGAAGACAACACATTCGATAGCTAAAATAGGTTTTAAAACTGTCCATTAATATGGCCGTAAGTGTAAATGTTTGAGACAAGAGGAGACAGAATAAAAATCATGATTTGGTGCCAAAATTACTTTCAGAGATTAATTTCACTCCAACACTCTAGATACAATTATAGTTCTTATTCGGTCTGCCCTTCACAATTGTTGCGTATGTAGAGTCAGCGCAACATAACTTTTTACGTACTTTGAACGATGATTTTACTCATAATTTACAACTTACCTACCTATCTTTACAAAAGTATACTTCACTACAAATAAAATTAATAATTATCAGCCTTGATATTTTGACTTAACATTTTATGTCTCAAGATGGCGAGCGCAGTGGAATTCCAAGCATTGCCTTGTAATTCATGGTGTTGTTTGGTTTTGCTACTGTCCGTATCGCTTACCATCAGGCGAATGGCATGCTCGTCTCGCCATTCATTGCAATAAAAAAAAGCCTTACTATTATCTTGATTTCATACTCGTATTACGATCATTCTTATTCTGCAACAGCTAAAAATATAGCGAAATGGAAAAACGTAATTATTTATTCTACAAGATCTTCAAGAGGGCCGCTAACTTTGTTAAAGTATGTTAGACGAGAACGTTTGTTTTAACTTTGTTCTTAAAGCAAATTGTTTCGGGCATTAAATATTAAGCCCTCACAAATATAAATACATAATATTGAAATAGCATTTGATCGTGGACTATAATTGTTTGTTTTGAGTTAAATATTATTGAAATAAAACTAATTTAAGTCCGTCCCGTGACCACGAATGCTGTAAAGTAATCGAAACGTCGGGAAGTAAAAAATGCAAAATTAACCAATTCCGCGATAAAATTCGTAAAAATTAGTTTTATTTCATTGAATCGTCATCAATGTAATTCCAGTTATTTATAATAATTTTACAAAATCCACACAATGTAATATCAAAAATAATTTCCACCATGATAATACGTACGAAGTTCAACCGATATACATTTTTCCAAGCACGTAAAAAAAAGACAATCGGGACCTTTCAATATTGTTCCGAATATAATTCGGTATCGGTATCATTTGCAATAATTCTCACGTATACGCCAACATTGGGTTACTTAAGACGGTGTCGGGGTTCAGAATCCAATAACTCCGTCATTTATTAAGTCCTCTACTCGTTTTACCGACAGCCCTTCGAATTTTACGTGGGCAGCACCCAGAATGCTGATTGCGGGGGACAATTTCGTGTAATGACTGTGTTTGTACTTGTTTTTTTGCAGCCAGTTTTATTGTGGAAAAGGTAACTTGAATACGTGAGAATGTTAAAATAATATGATTATATGTTGTCTTATTATCAGCCTCCGTGGCGCAGTTGTTCAGACGCCGGCTGCGAAACAAGAGGCCGCGGGTTCGAGACAAATGTGTGAGAGGCCTACAAATATTGGCTCAGGTCTGGGTGTTTGTGAGACCGAAAAGTCTCTCGTAGTTTTTGATACCCACGACACAAGAGTTAATAGATCTTATTGTGCGGCGAGGACTATGTCTAACTGTTGGGTGTATTTATTATTATTATTGTATATGTAATTTATTATGTTACTACAATGCGTACTACCTGACGGAGTACAGCCAAGCGCATCTAGAGCATCCACAGAGAGCCTTTCACTAGGCGTCACAATTTTGCCGGCCTCAAACCGTTATACATTTGAACCCGTAACGCGACATATTTACATGGGACGTTGGGGTTAGAACGGAGGATTTTGCACCACTATGTCTTTTTTTCATTTCCTTCGTAGGCAGACCAGCATGCGGCTTGCCTGATGGTAACGATCATGGACCTCCGCAATGCCAGGGGTCCAGCACAACAATGTCGCTGCCTACCGATGTACCTACTAAAATAATAGACCTCCACCACGTATTAGTGCCATCCGGATGGATATGAATTTGTTAATCATTATTACTTAACAATAAACGACTTGCTGGGCTTGTCATACCGAGGCAAAAAGTAACACTTACCTCCTAGGAACTTCTTTACTACTGAAATAAAATATAAACTGGCTACCAATTATAGTGTTTCTGCATAAACGTTATTTTATTAGTAAGTTAATTAAAAGACACCTCACTTAACCCCGAACGAGGCTTTCAATTTGTCTTTGAAATTTTAATTTAATGGTCGGGCGCGTTAATTATCTTAGTGAAAATGGGAAAATATCGTGATTTTATTATTAGAAGTATCTTCTTTTTTAACACTTAATTAAGTTCTAATATCCAATTATTTCTGTCTTTAGCATCTATTCACCGTTAAAAGCCACTTATTTACTTTCCAATTTTGAGTAAAGAACTTTTACAAAACAAAATAAAAAAATCATAATGCTGTTAAGAGTAGCGGCAGGAAACCTCCACTGCATTCCCGAATACGTCCACTTATCGAAATGTATAAATAGCTATTTTGGGATGACATGAAAAAGTGCTAATACGGCCACGATTCGCAGAAATGATGTGTGGTAATGTCATCCTTAAGATATATGAATGTGTAGGGAACTTTATTCATAATTGGATATATGTACTCAAATTTCCTAGTGTAATTTGATCAAATGGTGTAAATATACAGTACTTTGAAATGAAAAAGGATGCCACATAGACGTAGAAATTATAGATTAGTTCTTTCGATAGCATAAATACAAATAAATGCATGTAAAAGACAACCGCGTGCATGAAACTCTAATAACAACCCTATTAATATACAAATCTTATTAAATTTTCTCAAGGTGAAAAATCAGGCGAAGTACTGTCGATAGGTCTCTCAAATGTGTGACGCCGCCTGGGTAGATACAACCGCTTTCTATTTGTCCCGCTAAACAGCTGTAAATATGCACTGTAATTGTGTTCTGATTTGAAGGACATTGTAACCAGAGTAACAACAAATTTATGAGACTTAACATCTTATATATAATATAAAAGCTATAATTTTCAATGACAATAAGTAGTTGAATAAAATTCATAAAGTGAAAAATAATACGACAAAAAGCAAATACAGCTACAGAATCGCAATACAACCGCGACAATACAGTGGCTCATAAAAGTCCAGCGGCAAGCACCAATTGGGATCTGTAGCAGAAGTAAAAACACAAAATGAAACGTTTTTTAAAAAGCACCCAACAAAAGGCATGATATTGCTGAAATTGAAAGCGACTCCAGCAAAGACATCAAGTAAGTTACTATTGTTGAAATAAAAACTTAAAGTGCAATTTCAGAGACAGATCAAACAATATTGACATTGAATAAAGGATTGACTTAACTACTATTACTGCATGAATAGACGGCTTGTTTGAAATTACATTAATCTAAGAAAAGATACGTGAGTACCTGCTTTGTTACGGATTGAATTAACTACTACTCGTATTACTGCCTGAATAGACGGCTAGTTTGAAAGTACATTAATCGAGTACCTGCTTTGTTACAAGTCTTTTCTTACGTTAAGATTTGTCCTACAGCGCTATCTCAATCTTATTTGCTGTTGATAAAACCTTGGCTTGTTACCAGAGCAGCAATTATACAATTTCCCAATAATTTTATTACTCTACAGTAATTCTACCTCAATCACGAGACATCAGAAAAATTTACTACAACCTCACTTTAAACTAAGAAGATATTTTTATGCTGGGTAGGCGTAATAAATATAACTTCAGCGCAAAGCTCTCCCAAAATAAATTCTTTCTCCTTAAAATCGAACTAATGACTCATATTACGCAGCCCACACACGCCTTCTCAAAACCAATACCAATAGAGTCTTAAAAGATGTCAAGAAGCAAAGTTTCAATGGCATGACGTCAATGCTGTCGCGCAAACTTCGATTCAAATTTACGCTACCAATGGCGGATGTTACCAGAATAATTTGCTCGGCCGACGGTACGACGCTCCATTGACATATTGCCTATCAATTTAAATATAGAATTTCATTAATCGCCTTTTGTGCCGTTGATTTCCATATTTTATTGAGTTGCGTCAAGCCCGTGTCGGTTGCAGGGATTTTTGTCGTGCATTTTTTATTCAACACTGCCTTTTTATGGATCAGCTGATTGATTGGGAATTCTTTTGAACCGTACATGGGTATTGATGTTTTATTTGACGTGCTCTGATAGTCAATTGTCAATGGAAGCCGAAGGTCACAGATTAAATGGTTGTAATGGTTTTTAGAACATTATTTTGAGAAATAGGGTTAGACATTTGTTGATAATGTTTTCATGAAAAGGAACTTAGAAGTAACTTGTATCTGCAGACTATAATATATATGTCAAATTCTGGCAGTACTGCTGAAGCCTCCGCAGCTTTTCATTTCTATACTAATACATTTATACAAACACTTACTCTCTTAAATTTCTTATCCTAACAAACCTAAACGAACCCACATTGAAGCGAAACAAAACATTTCCATCCGAGCGACTCGGTTAGGTGTGACGTGTTTGTGGAAAAATGCACCTAACGAGGGGTAAAAAGCTTACCCCAGCTAGTCAAACGGAAGGCGGCGAGCTGAGTTCCTGTGCAATACCAGCTCAATTAGGCCGCAGCGCATTCAGCTCAAATGAGAAGCCTCTTGTCACATTATTAAAGGGTTTTGTCTCTGCTGTGGTGTTCAGGTGAATTGTTACTGTAAAGGTGTTTGTTTCTGCTATCATATTACTGTTGTTTTTTTGTAAAGGTTCATTGTCACTTCAGTGTTTTCACTTTAGTGTTTTCTTTGATGGTGCAAATGTTTGAAACGGCTGTATTCATTTTGGCGACGTTTTAGGCTTAGAAGAGTTATAGGACACTTTTTTATACATACATACATAAACTCACGCCTTTTTCCCGGAAGGGGTAGCCAGAGATTCTCCTTGTAGCAACCAGGACACCCACGTTTCGCCTTGTATTTTTCGTCCCACGATGTGATAGGGGACGAGCCTATCGCCATATCGAGCATAAATTCCTGACTCCGAGCTGATAATGAATAGAGAAATCCAATACCTCTGCCCGACCCGGGATCCGAACTTGAGACCACAGCTTTGCAATCATACCGTAATACAAGTGCAACACCGAGGCAGTCTTCTTACTAACCCTGTATAAATAATAACAAGCATCCATGAAATATTAAACAGCACTCCACGTTTTATAACATAACTATCTCGAAGTAATTACTGGATTGCACAAAGCCGACATAGTTGATAACTTGAGCTAAACAATTCGCTGAGCGTTCACGTGCGAAGTGCTCGAAGGCACTCCAAACACTTGGCGTTTTTATTCAAACAAATATGTTGAATATTATTTCATATTTAAAGTAAAATATTTTTTTTTATTGCGATGAATGGCGAGACGAGAATGTCATTCGCCTGATGGAAGCAATACGAATGCCAATGGACAGTAGAAAACTAAACAACATCATGAATTACAAGCATTACTTGGCATCCCAATGTGCTCGCCATCCTGAGACATAAAATGTTAAGTCTCAATATGTCCAGTAGTTACTCTGACTACAATGTCCTTCAAACCGGAACACAACAGTGCATTGACACTGCTGTTTGCCGGGAGAAATAGATATTGCGGTGGTACCTAGCCAGGTGTCCTCTCACATATCCAAAACTTACCACCGGAAAATTAAATAGACAAGTTTGCCGTAGTTTAGTTGTTCTGTGATGTCAATTAATTGCCTATAATTATAACAGCAATTTTACTTGTTATTTTATAAATTTTAATGTTCGAGTACCTAGTAGGTATACCTTGTTTGTTATGTTATCGTAAATATAAAAATAGATTGACGCTAATTTCGACATGACAGCTAATTCTAAATAGAAAGAAGGGAGTGCTTGGCACAGTAGTGTCGATAACAAATTAACCAATAAAGAGATACCTGAGAGAGATACATATGTGGAAGACAGAAGTGACACAATTCCAAAGACAGTTCGCTGTGCCCGTTCTGACCTCAAAATGTAATAAAAGAGAAGTATATTGCATTGTCCTGCACAAATTCACAAACATTGTAGAACAAATTGTTTTAAAGTAACTATTTAAAACTGTAAAAGGCGTATATGCCGACAGCCAGCACGTTATTGGAAGAAGTCTAAGTTCTGCAATAGAAAATTGATACCCCGTGACTAAAATGAAAATAATAATAATTTAACCTGCAACAACTAGCCAAGAAACATAACTCGTAGCTACTTCCCCAGTCGATTTTAGATAGTACAAAATTCACTTACTTTCAAACTTGCTTGGCCATCTGCATCTCACATCGCTTCTCCGCTGGCCCGTACCTTCCGTTGCTAGGCAAACGTAAATTAGCATGATTGCATATTCAACAGTCGGAATTTAACATAATTACACGTAAGTAAACATAATTAGGACACAATGTAATTAGTTGATGTCAGCACACGTCTTGGAAGCTTGGCTTGAAACTGATCCTACTGACTTGAAATTCGGACTAATGTCTTCCTAAAATCATTGGAGTTGATGTCATCGTGTCAGGTGTCATGACCTTCACCTACTTAGCTGTATAAGGAATGCGCAGAACTCTTATTACAAGTCAAATTAAGTGAGCTATAAGTTATAATGCTTTCTTCAATAAAAATATTACCATTATAAATTCTCAAGTAACTGAAAAGTCAAACATGATGGCCTTGCATAAGACCTGTTTTCTTCAGTGTCAGTCCATCCCGACATCAACCAAATAATGAAAAATATTACGTCTTTACTAACTTTACCAACTTCTAAAGACCCTAATTAATACATACTTAGCAGCTTTAATATAAGCCTTAATTATAAATACATTGGAAGTCCTTCTCATAAGGCCCCAACCATTATGGCGATCAGCGTTGCATAATTACCTCCATATCTTATCGTTATAAGCCTACCTAATCCTGCCTACATGACGCAATATTAGCCGTCCGTATATCACATATTCATAATTTTGTACAGCTTGCAACATATTATTTTGATGGTGGTTTCAAATTATCTTCGCATTTTATAAAACATAGCTTCATTTCTTGGTTTGTGCGGTTATATAAAGATAATTTACAATCAATTTACTGGTGGTAGGTCTTTCATATTTGAGAGGCCGCTTGGGTAGGTACCACCGCAATGTCTAGTTCTCCCGAAAAAACGGCAGAGTAAATGCACTGTTGTGTTCTGGTTTGAAGGACATTGTACCCAGAATAACTACTGGACATAATGAGACTTAACATCTTATGTCTCAGGATGGCGAGCACAGTGGAATACCAGCCAATGCTTTGTAATTAATGCTGTTTGGTTTTGGTACCATGAGTGCTTACCATCAGGCGAATGGCATGCTCGCCATGCAGTATAAAAAATATTATTGATCCAATTTACACGATTTTTTTAAGTATAAGTAATTGTGAGTTTATGGTTGTATATTAGTAACGAACTGGACGCGGCTGCAGAAATGGTGAATGGAAGATTAATTAACCCCAAGGCATGCCTCAAACTTTTTTTGAAATGTATTTGTTGAAAGTTAATCACAGGGAATTTAACTTTTAACACTTATTGCGATAAAATTTGGGGACACCGAAATGAACTTTTTAGGGCTAATGATTAAATTATTATCAAGTTTCCGTATCACAAATTTTTTTTGGAATAAATAATTTTTACATACATACATACATAAACTCACGCCTTTATCCCCGAAGGGGTAGGCAGAGGCGCCACCAGGACACCCACATTTCGCCTTGTATGTTCCGTCCCATGATGTGATAGGGGGCGAGCCTATCGCCATATCGGGCACAAATTCCTGACTCCGGGCTGATAATGAATAGAAAAATCCAATATCACTTTGCCCGACCCGGGACTCGAACCCGAGACCTCAGCTTTGTAACCGTACCGTAATACAACTACGCCACCGAGGCAGTAAATAATTTTTGTAAAGGATAAAAAAGCTGACGCAACATACCGTTTGTGTCATGTTTTGTAGCCCATTAATCGTGTAAACAAGCAGCTGTATGCTCGTAACCTGTTCGTAAATTATCACCCCGGCCTACTGTGACTAATAGTTTTATTTACACCTTTGGCGGGAAACGTGTGACACGAGGCGCGGCAAGATGGCGGTGACACTCCATTATGCCATAGACAATGTCTATATGATTTCAGAATGGGATTTCTTGTTTGCAATCCTTTTATTGGCTAGACGGGCTTTGTAGTACATTTCGTGCTTTTATTACATTTTGTATTATATTTACGCCTTTTTCCCAGGCAGAGGCACTACCAGGACACCTACGTTTCGCCTTGTGAGTTCCGTCCCATGATGTGATTGTGCAAAAATTATTTACTCCGCGCTGATAATGAATAGCAAAATCCAATATCACTTTGCCCAACCCGGAATTCGAACCCGGGACCTCAGCATTGTAATCGTACCGTATTATTACTGCGTCACCAAGGCATTTTCATAATAATAGCTATAAATACTTATGCCACCACACACGTTCAAGTGCGTTTGCGAAAATGCTATGTAAATTCAGACTTGCACAGTTATATCGTTAGACGTTACGTGTGTGGCGGCTATTAATTTACCATATCAAATAAATTATACCTAATCACATAATGTCCACATATTAAAAATCATAATTATTACTACAAATAAATAAATCAAATTAAGACTGCATCGGTGGCGTATTACGGTACGGTTACAAAGCTGAGGTCTCGGGTTCGAGTCCCGGGTCGGGCAAAGTGATATTGGATTTTTCTATTCATTATCAGCCCGGAATTAGGAATTTGGTCTCGATATGGCGATAGGCTCGCCCCCTATTACATCGTGGGACGGAACATACAAGGCGAAATGTGGGTGTCCTGGTGGCGCCTCTACCTACCCCTTCGGGGATAAAGGCGTGAGTTTATGTATGTATGTAATAAATAAATCTCGCCGGTGGCCACTAAATTTAGATAACCTTGCATTTACCATCAGGTAATAATTGAAATAACTTTATCGTGACAGTATAAAATGCCATTCTTGGCCACTAATCTAAACACTACCAGCCTTATTCATAGACAGATTTAAAACCTGATTTAGTGATCGAATGTTTTGTCTTCTTCGCTGAAACTGAATTCAAAAGGCGTTCGAAGGGGACAAAACATTCAACTAAAATAGGTTTCAAATCTGTCCATTAATAAGGCCGTATATACAGGACCCACTGCAAGCCACAAGCCGTAGCCACTAGCTAACTAGCTACCAAAGCTTAATACCATTGATGAATGACCAGATTTATTACCCAAAACACAAAATAAATGTCCTCCTTATTTATCACTTTCCTCGCTATTTCGAGACAAAAACAGTAGACGAAGGTAAACAATACGTATTGAATACACGCTCTTATAAGCGCAATTTATTGTCCCGTTTTAGTGATTTATTTAATCTCTATTGATATATTGCCACGGATATTGAACCTATTACAAATATAGGATAAAAAAGTTTGGACAATTATCTATTTAATATCCGAGGCTGTTGGTAAAAACGGTTGTAAAACAAGAAATAATTAATATGGTGTGATCTGCAAATATTTGTTTCAGGATTCGGTATTGTGAGACCGAAAGGTATCACTGAGTTTCTAATACCCACAACTTACGGGTGGTAGGGCTCTCATATGTGAGAAGCCGCCTGGGTAGGTACCACCACAATGCACTTTTGTGTTATGGTTTAAAGGACATTGTAGCCAGAGTAACTACTGGACATAATGAGACTTAACATCTGTCTCAGGATGGCGAGTGCAGTGGAATACCAAGCATTGCCTTGTAATTTATGGTGTTGTTTGGTTTTGCTACTGTCCATGTGCAGTTCATCGCTTTCCATCAGGCGAATAGCATGCTCATCTCACTGCTTACAGTAACAAAAAAAACATGATATAAGACTTTTATCTCAATAAACATTTCGTCTTTATTGCTGTCATTTCCTGCAACATTATTCCCTCAACTTTTCATAGCAATTACGCATTAAACATTATTGACAATTTAAATTCTCACGCGTTAAACTTTATTTGTCTAATTCATAGACATATTTAAAACCAATTTTAGCTATTTGAAAATTAACAGCCTTCAGTTCGCAGTTGATGTATAGATTATTTCGTATTAAATTCTGACTTTTTTGGCGTGGAAGCATAATTTGGACAAATTATTAATTACGGCCTTATTCATAGAACGATTTAAAACCTACTTTAGTTATTGAACGTTTTGTCCCTTTTGAACGATTTGAGAATTCAATTTGAGCGAGGAAGACAAAACATTCGATAACTAAAATAGGTTTTAAATCTATATACAAATAAGGCCGTATTCATTTTGTATAAATATAGTTTCGTGTTAAGGCTTTAATATATCCACAAATACCTTTAAGGTCGTTGAGTAACCCAACCGCCTCGTTTGCGACCAGTAAGGGCAGACAGGTCATTGTACCTTATCCGAAGGGTCGTTTTAATCCTAAACGTGACCCTAATTAATGCTTGTAAACGTTACGATCTTGTTAGCGAGTCTGCAGTTATATTGAAGGTATTCAAATTGAAAATTAGTTTCACTAGGTTTTGCCTGGACTTCGCTTGTTGATGATTAGTTTTTTTTAAATCCGTTTATTTCTAGTGGGCGCAAAGAATTGATGTAACAAAATTAAAGGGTTTTTATCTCTGAGAGATTACCTTTAATTTTGTTACATCAATAACAGTACTTTCTTAAGATGAAGCCGTAAATTCGACCCCCAATAAGAGAATTTGTAACAATTTGCTGACTCTAAAAATTATATCGTAGGTTCCGATACCCGCAACTCAAGGCTTGCATCTTGACACAACACATCTTGAATACAACATACTTTTAATAGTAATCACTAAATTTAACTTAATTTTAGTGATAACTATTGATAAACAGATGTAAAACAGTCGAAATTTAACAATTTATGTCCATACTTTCTGTCAATGTCAAACTCTGTCATGAACTTTTCTAAAAAGCTTTGCTTAAAGTTGATAATTTAACATAAAATGAACGGATAATTTTGTTCGCTAAATATTATGTTCAGCTGCCATTTTGCAGCTGACGTTTTGTTTTACTGTCAAAGAAAAGAAATAGACATTGGACGCGTGTGTAAAATAAAATAAAAATGTATTTTTTTACATTTATTATCACATTATATAACTAAAATAACTTTGTTGAAGATACTGACAGCTCAGTGTATACTGATCGCCTACCTTCAGATAAAGACACCTTGATGAAGTTAGGTATTAAAGATACTCTAGAAGTCTAGACTGCACTGCATTCACTATCAGGCCCAAGGCACTTTTCATGACAATATAAAAAAACCGGATAGCTTTTATGAATCACAAAATAATGAAATAAATTCCCAGCACAGATCCGCATCGATTTCGTCTCGACAGAATTAAATCCGTGCTAATCGATCGGGCCATTGACCCCTACACGCTTAACTTCACTTAGCTAATTTCATTACAATCCGATAACAATAAAGATGTACTACAGGAAAATGTGTAATATTCAAATTAATTCTGTCTGGAGTCTCGGGCGGGGCTTACGAACCGCAAGGTTGCATTTTACGTCTTATGTTCGCGATTATGTAGATTTTTGTATTTCATAGGGATTAGCAAGTTTATATACAGTACGATACGTGTTTTTAAAGTGCATTTCCATAATGTGTGTTTTAAAAGTTTCTTGAATGTAGTAAGAAATGTATTCTTGCTCTTTTTTGTATCCATTTTTATCCTTTTATAAGAAGTAAACTGATGTAATTTTATACACAGATATGACAAAATTACTGCAATATACCCGATTTTAAGTGCAACGTAATGTTAATATAGCGTCACTATATATAATGTTTTCTTTCGATTGCAATGTTTATATCAACAGATCAAAAAACGTATAGGTAATTCGAAATACGCCAAATCTGTTAGCGTTTTTTCCATCGTTATGACTTTCCAATACCATTCCTGGTTGACATAAAATAGTCCACAGGCTGAATTTACCAAAAAAAAAAAAACTCACGCCTTTTGCCCAGAAGGGATAGGCAGACTTATTCCTGACCCCGGACTGATATACAATGAATCATCGATATCAATGTTACACTAGATAAGACATTCAGTACAAAAAATGTGTCCCACCTACTTGCGGTGCATGCACCACACATGAATCAGTTTGCTTCGTGACAGGGCCAGTGCAATACGCCTTATCGCATACGTTTAAAAGTAATAAATGAATGTTTCGCCGTCAAACCGAAAGCAAATCGTTTGAAGTTACAATATTTTAATAAAATACCAAGTAAGTGATGTACCTACCTAATATTGCAGTGCGCTTTTAAAATACGGGGGCACTTTATTTCTTTGACATGTCTCGTCTATCAGTAGAATATAAGTCAATGTAATGAATAGAAAAATACAACATCATTTTGCCCGACCCGGGATTCGAACCCGAGACCTTAGCATTGTAACCGTACCGTAGTTAAACTACGCCACCGAGGCAATATAATCAATCTGCGATGTAAATTAAATTTAAGGGTAATTATATTGCCAATCGACGTAGATATTCCAAAGTACACTGGACAATACGTGTTTGAGCATGTAGTGCCTCTGGCATTGTCGGTATTTCGGTGTCAACGGGCTTCAATTGTTTTCTCGCGTCGGGCACTACACAATACCTCGGTAAACCATTGAAAAATCGGATCAAAAGGATTGCACCAGCGTTGCGCTCTGAATGCTGCGTGTAAAGGGATGATTTATTATGTCTTTTGTATAGACAAGATAGACTAGCAAGTGGACGTTAATTGGCCTATTTTTGCAAAAATACGCGTTGACTTGATGTAATCTAAGTAGGTTGGAGCCAAGAGGTACAGTTACAATTGAGGACCCTGACGATCGGGAGAAGTAGAGAAAACTATGCGGCAAAGCGGACTCAGACAATAATAGAGATAATGGCCTTATAGTTCCCAAGGCTAAGGCTCTCTGTCTCTTAGCTGCTGGAAGCACACTGCCGATCATAGACCTCTACAATAATTTCCATAGTGACCTGCTGGAAGCGGCCTTTTCCACTACGACTCAGTTATAGTAATATGATTTTTAACAGTCTATATCTGTACTTGCAAATGATAACAACTTATTAATGAACTGCTCTGATTTAAACCAACTTGTAATTTTTGTAATAATCATACATTGTAAACTGGTTTTGAAAAGAGCAACACTAGAGTTTCTTGCCCGTTCTTCTCTAGTGACAACCGCTTTCCGAACCGGGTGGTAGTTCAAAAAATGACTGAATCTAAACAATGTTGAACATTTTAATGGATTCAATAAATTATTTTCATTTCATTTTCATTTTCATTCATTCTCATTTCATTTCATTTATGTAATTCTCTAACCTGTAACACATATGATACTTTTTATATAAAATATATTTATATCTTATTATCTTGTAGCATAACATCTATAGTATATGCCATTCGTCTCGTTATAGAATGTAACCTTCGCTGAAAATTGGATATAAAATTAAACCCCAAAACACAAGCCAATTCGCCTCTCTCCAATTGCAAAGTAAAATGGATGTAAACCCTTCTCCACCGGCAATAACTACACGCGGAACAATCCCGCGACAATCGCCAAGAGTTCGTTAAATCTCCCGTCGCCATTATTGAGTTTCGGCAGGTGAAATGTATACTGATTGTTTTTGAAGGCGCCAGTTTCCGATTTCAATGCCGTTTGTTCGGTAAATTGCGAATCCATTGTGCGTGGAGTTATTTAAAACTCGATTTATACGTGTAAATTACATTCAATTTGCGTAATGTCTGAAGGTATCGGTGTTTATATGAACTGAAAATATATATATTTATTTATTTAAACCTTTATTGTAAACCGAATATATAACTAAAAGTAGACAATATACAGGAAAAAAAGTACAATTGGCGGTCTCTTCGCACAAGGCAATTTCTAACAGACAATCATGGGATGGATATGAGAGAATATACGTAGGGAGCAAAAAAATTAGGATTTCGTATGCGCCTTTAAATTAACGAGAGCTTGAATAAGACTATTGGGGACGCAACTTACTAAGCTATTGCTTAATGAAACTCACGTGCTACTAGGATTACTTCAGCGAAATCAATTTTTAATCAAAAAAACATTATATATATTTATTTATATCATTAGATTTCTGAATTTTATTTATCTGGCGCCACATAATGACTGCGTTGCACCTAATGATAAGCGCAAAAGCCGTCCAGAGTATCAAATGGCATCAGACATACAACATTTAACTATCCACATTCTGTAAAAACTCCGAAACAGCCACCCAATCTCTCACCTTCAGTGAAATCATTCAAAAGCAAGCCTAGTTATTTCTTTAAACACAGACAAATTATTGTGTCGTGTGCAATTAGCGGGAGTTATTCGCGAGGACCTTCTTGTCGTCACTTTGTCACCACAATTTGTCTGCGACGGCGTGGATGCCGCCCCTCTACGAATGGGGGACTTTATTGGATAATTAGTGGACGTTAGATGGCTTTTTAGATGGTTTTTTGTTGGTATCAAAAAATATTACAGCGTAAGACTTGAACAATAACACGTTTGCTGGTGGTAAGATACTCTAGGCCCCTCGAATAGAGCGATCCAAATATTTATTATTAGATTATCCATTAGCGAGAGATGTTTCTCGCCATTTGATACAATAATGCCGGCCTAATCCAAACTGGATGTACCAAACCCCCAACGTAATACTCATACATACATAGGTCTCTATGACAATATTTGCACCATTTTGTTCGGTGGTCGAAATCCAGACAAATACAACGAATTCGCGTGCATTCTCCGTAATAGGCGCGTCTCCGAGCGACTTGCGTTTACTATCTCTACAGAAATATGTGCTTTAAGTTTTGGAGATAAGAGTGAGTTTTCTGTGTTAATTTCATCTCTGCGCTACTATGAGTCAACCCTACGGTAATATAAATTACTCCACGTATTTCAGGAGTGATTCGTTAAATTCACATAACATCAAGACACATAGCGCTGGAGTTACCCTAATTTTCTTGAACAAATAAGAAACACTGAGTTCTCTTTACATCCCGCCTCGTATTATGACGGTCTGGCATTTCGTTTTATAAGATTTCCTCGCTCCCAACATCAGAATGGTCTGAACGCGGAATTCATTCAAATTGGATTCTGACGATTTTGCTTTTAACGCGTAATTTTATGATTACTAGACCTGGGTGTTCATAAGCTGGATTTTATTAATTAAATCTCATTTTAAAGTACTATACATAATATATGCGACTGCCTCGGTGGCGTAGTTGTACTCCGGTACGACTACAAAGCTGAGGTCTCGGGTTCGAATCCCGGGTCGGGCAAAGTGATATGGGTTTTTCTATTAATTATCAGTCCGGAGTCAGGAATTTGTGCCCGATATGGCGATAGGCTCGCCCCCTGTCACATCATGGGACAGAACATACAAGGCGAAATGAGGGTGTCCTGGTGGCACCTCTGCCTACCCCTTCTAGGATAAAGGCGTGAGTTTATGTATGTATGTATGTATACATAATAATGGCGTCATTTAGTATCTCTCTATTGTCTCATATGTTCATTATTATTATATATTTTCCATGGGTCTTATTCCATGGTCCATTGACATTCAACTTCAGCCGGCGTACCTGACACCAATTTGACCAGTGTGAAACGAAAATTCACACAAATAATATACCGGAAAATGGTCCTAATTTCCCCCCTATGAGTAACTATGCTCCAGTACTATTAAATGTTTTATTGCCCTACTATGTGTAACAAATTGTATCAAAATGTATGAATATATCTTTGTTTTTTTAAACGCTACTTTTATCATTTTACCTGTTTTTGGTAAATCCACTTTTATATCCCTTAGACAATACTCAGTATTTTTTACCCGTCAACATACATATCAGCCTATATACGTACCACTGCAGGGCACGAGCCGCCTCTACAATCGAGAGAACGATTGAGAGTGGTTAGGCCATGTACTCCACCACGCTGGCCTAGTGCAAGTTGGTGGATTTACACACTGTAGAAATTATTACAAACCAGTATGGTATGCAGGTTTTGTCACGATGTTTTCCTCCGCCGTTACAGTGCGTGGTAATTGACTATCAATACACACATGACTCCGAAAAGCCAGAGGTGTGCCCTGGGATTTAAACCCGCGACCACAGTAAACATGTTGGCAGTCGCGTCTGGTCCATTTACCAACAGGCCACCACGCACATATAATATGCAATATCCTAATTCCTAGATCTAACAAACAAGACAATCTAAAGCCTAATAATAATTAATCATCGCACGTTCACTACGAATTGAATGAAATATGATCGCATTATATCCACGAGCAGGGAGTTAGCAAATTGATTTAGCATTACCGGAATCTCATATCGACAGACATCCGTGTTACCGCAACGCACCTTTGTTGATGCCAAACATTAATATCGGATTGATATCAGTTATTGAATTCATTATAGCTAGTTAAATTATACGTTGCGAGAAATACTTAAAAAATACTTCTATGAATCAATTTTATATCAATTAATTGTTTTAGAAAGATATTTTATAACTATTTTAATCTAGCTGTTCGTCAACAGAGAGATGTCAAGCGAATCACACAGTCACTAGTGTCGTATCGCCTTATATATTAAAATTTGACATTTGGACAATAGGTAATTAGCACTGGAATGTGTATTGGTCCTCTTCCTATAACACCTTTTGGAATTTACATGAATCATCACCATCATCATCAGCCCGTTGCAGTCCACTGCTGGACGCCTGCCTCTCCCGCGGTACGCCACAGAGCCCGGTCTGCTGCTTTACGCATCCAGTCGCTGCCGGCCGTCTTGTGCAAGTCGTCCCGCCATCTGGCCAGAGGACGTCCCACGCTACGTTTTCCAAGATGCTTTTTTTTACATTAATATATGATATTAATTGCTGTCTGCTGTCAGAGAATGCAAATCAGTATCCAGTGTCTTATATGCATTACACCATGTTTTACATAGGAATCGTCGGATATATGGAGGACATGGGTACAGCCCGCGTAATATTAGATATATGCATAGATATTCCATTCAGGGAGTCTGTTGTTTTGCGGTCTTATTCATAGACAGTTTTTAAACGTAGCTAATAGCTATTGAATATTTCGTCTCTTTCCAACGACTTTTGAATTCAGTTTGAGCGAAGAAGACAAAACATTCCATAACTGAAATAGGTTTTAAAACTGTCTTTGAATAAGGCCTGAATTAGCAAGAAGTAAAATGTGTGTGATTGCATTGTTAATGTCAACTGCAAACAGAATGATACTGACTATTATGCATATTTAAAAAACGTTCAAGAACACACTTTTTAAATACCCTAGACTAGCAGACTTCGTGATGAAACTTCTATAAATTGATGATAGTCTGAATTAAGTGTCAATAAAAAAAATAATAAGAATTAACGAAGTTTCCCACAAAACCGGACATTGTTCTACAGTCACGTTTCATATTGAGTGAAATCGCCGAACCGGAATTTTGTAGAAAATACACGAAATACTGCGTATATAGGTGAACACGATTAAAAGTTAATTAAATGGCCACTCGCTTGCACTCGACACGGGAGAGCGGAGTTTTATAAAATTATTTCACCAGTCTATCAAACTGCATAATAACAATAAAATAGGAACCTTCCTAGTCACATTTATAGGTATTGCTTATGTAGTTTGACGAGCTAGCAGCCTTCTTGATGGTAGGCGGCCACCTTCGTCACGGGCAATTGCAATGCCAAGTGCATAGTCAGTATATTATCTATAGACACTAGACAGCCTCTGTGGCGCAGTTGGTTAGACGCCGGCTGTGAAACGAGAGTCCGCGGGTTCGATCCCCGCACCGAAACAAATGTTTGTGTGAACCACAAGAATTTATTTCGGGTCTGGGTGATTGTGAGACCGGAATGTCTCTCGTAGTTCCTGATGTGGGTATCAGACTTGAAACAAGACTTGTTCTTGGTGTGGGGTCAGGACTATGTATGTGACTGTTGGGTGTATTTATTTATTTATTATCAACGGACATAGTCAAGCCAATGCCTACCGTGCGGTGAAAATTCTCTTTAAGCCTTGTTTAAAGAAGAACGCATAACTTTCAGGAAATTTATTCTAGAGCTCACATTTAGCAGGATCTGCAATAATATGTATATCACGCCATATACGCCTAAGTATTGAAAAAAACTTTACTCTCGGCTCCGTTTGCGTCTCGACTGGATAGCCAGGCCATTGAAAGAAAGAAAGAAAGAAAGAAAGAAAAAGGATTTATTAATCACTGACGCAAGTATACAACATGGTTTATATAAAAAACAATAATAATTCAAAAACAAAAATGGGTAGTTGCGGTTGTGACCAATAGGTGACCACTCAGCTAAATGGTTTGATGTGGTGCAAACCACAACACAAAGCTCAATACATTTTGCAAATTCAAACAAATATTTTTGTATGGAACATCTGAATATATTTTTTTCTCGATTTCAGGATTGGTCCCATAGCAAAAGTTGTTCATTATTATGGGTGTATTTAGTATATATACCTTTCGGCATAATATACTCTTTATGACTAACCCTGTTTAGATTGGCACCAAGGTATTTCTTACTCCTTAAACAGGTTATATCGAGACTGCGACCGGAAACGGAGCCAGGTGGTAATTTTAGTGATTACAGACACAAAGCAACTGAAAATTTCCCAAAAAAAAAGAAAGTATTTTTTGTTTTTTTTTTTTTTAATATCGACGTGTTGGGGTTTACCTAGTTTTTGCTGAAACAATAATTCAAACCCTTACGTACCATTGCGTCTTTAAAAATAAAATAGTGAACATTATTATTTTACTCAAATAACTTGTTGAACATTTTAAAACATTTCCTGTACTCATTAACATCCATAATATACTCGCTAATTAAACATCAAAGGATCCGAAAACTTACAAACTGAAGTCAGTAAGCGTAATTCTATAATAACTCTTTACAAGCGAATAGATTTAAGCGGCAAAGCGGATCTGACTTCTGGCCATAAAGCGATTTCAAGCGAAAGGCACAGCGGGTGTTTTTTAGTCTTATAAAATATAAAGCGCTTATGGATTTATGAAGCGATGTTTTTGTAGGATCAGTTGCATTTCTGTGAGGAGACGAAGACGATTTAAAAAGAATATTTATGTTGATTTAAAATGTAGATTATGTATTTATATACTGCAGCATAACAGTCATAACTTTAGACGTCTTTTAGCTGTGATATTCTTCATTTAATTATTAGGTTAGATTTGAGAAACATTTGTTTCATAATTGCATAATTAACCGATTAGATTGCGGTTAGGTTAACTATCAGTCATATCAATCAGAATACTTTTGTCACAATTGTAAAATATAATACACGCATATTACCAACCTCACATAAAATATAATGATTTTAAGTGAGACGAAACAAAGATATTTTACATACATACATAAACTCACGCCTTTCTCCCAGAACGAGTAGGCAGAGGTGCTACCACATTTCGCCTTGTGTGTCCGTACCATGATGTGATAGGGAGAGAGCCTGTCGCCATATCGGACACAAATTCCTGACTCCGGGCTGATATTGAATAGAAAAATCCAATATCACTTTCTTTCACCTTGGATTTGAACTCGAGACCTCAGCTTTGTGGTCATACCGTAGTACAACTAGCGCTACTGAGGCAGTAATTATTAAAATAGTATTTTTTGCATAACAAAGAAGAAGGTTTACATACCGAGATTTGAATCAATGACTTATACATCTAAAAAGACTTCTTCAACAATAAACCCCCGGGAATATTTTTAAGAAACCAAACAGTATTCAAAAGAATGTATAGCTACAAACAATTCAATTTTAAACTTTATGCAGTGAAAACAATTTATAGCCCCATTATACTGAATCAGACAAAGATTATTTAGATATATGACCTTTTGGGGGCCCTTTTTAATCCACAAGATGTTTTTCCACAAAGGTTTCTTCAAATAAGTTTGTACAATCGATCTGTGATAGCAATACGCTATTCATATGTATTCATACTGTATTCCTATGTTTTTCCATATACTCTTTTAGAAAAATGACTTCAAACTCGTATACACGTGTCATATCCTATTATTAAATGGGAAATTTTGAGAGGATCTAATATGTGTGTTTGTTGCTCTTTTATACAAATTTACAGAATGGATTTCGATTTATCTTCATGTCATTATGAATTTTACATCTGAAGAATATATCTCAGAAAATGTATAAAAATACATTATGACTTCGAATAACCATGTTTATAGCCCAAACTAAATTTCTATGCGATGATCAAACCGTTTGCAAGCGCCGCCAACTAATTGTTTTCTAGGTTCTAACAACAGAATTAAAATTCTAAATTAAAAAGTAATAAGCATATTTTAGCATCTTTAGGAAGTTATCAAAACATTACATTCCAAACAGGCGGCTTTTTCAAATACATACTTGACGTATATATTTGATAAACAAAATTGCTACCAAACCACTTGTTGCCACGCCACAACGACGCATGCGTACGGACAAACAACGTCATTCACCTTAATAAAAATACCCCCCCACTCCCCTTCGCTCCCCTCTTTGCCCTCACTCCTCCTCATAAAGTAGGGCAAGGAATAGGGAGATCAATTCTAATTGCGTTTATTGTGAACAAGCTTTGTCATTGGTGGATAATTTTTCAAGCACATTTTTATCGTAACACGTATTTGATTTTATTGCTGTTAAGCTGTTTGAACATACAAGGAACATACAACATACATTGTGGGACGAAACATACAAGGCGAAATGTGGGTGTCCTGGCGGCGCCTTTGCCTTCCTCTTTTGGGATCAAGGCGTGGGTTTATGTATGTAAGCTGTTGAATTTTTCTTTTATCTGGGACTTTTCTATTCTTATATAGTAATGACCATACACATGCACTGCGGCTGAGAAATAAGTTGGTTCTCAGAATTTTAAACAGGCCTTCCTCGGTAGCTAAATAGAATTTGAGTGGAAACCATATCCGGGTAAACACAGCGTCGAAAGTATGCCCACGATGTGAGATTAAAGTCACTGTGGAAGGATTTCCACAGGGAGGAAACCTATATTTACTAATGGGCGAAAATGGTATTCATATTACCTTGAAATTATGATGATTTGCAAATCTTAACAGAAAACCATTCATAAAGATATTAGAAAGGAACGAACATACAACACTTACTCTAAAGTATTATTATCACGCACCATATAACATACAGAAATTATAATTTGTCTCTAAACAATAATAAAACACGCAATTAAATTTGACATATCCTCAATACTTCTATGAAATAACGAATAAATCGGCGGTATATTCGTCGAAATGCGTTGAAATAGTGAATCTGACAGATTAAATTGATTATTTTGTCTACAAACGGTTGTGTCTGGACATTGTTTGCGGCTATCACATGGACATCATGTTTATTACGCTGACAAGCATTTCTCATTAATTTTTGGATGATGTGATGACAAATATTCATGTTGTTTGTGTTTCATGTGGAATAATTGTTTGTAGATAAATTTAGATCTTGTATTATATTGGCTTCGGATGAATGTGACGGGACATAATGGTTATAATTCCCGCTTCTATTGTAGTAATTTTAATTCATGTGCCAGATTGCGAAAAAAATCAGTTCTATCGTAGATCTGTATGAACAAAATATTCAGATTTTAGAAGTGGTAGAACCACACCGTTGTCAGTCGTGACTCAGCATGTACGGGCAGGCTCGTCAGGGCAGTACCACTGTCTTGCAAGACGAGAACTGACAGGTTTGCTTTTGCGTTCCGTTCGGTGATTGGGATTGCTGGATGCCCAACACCCCTGTCCTCTTGTTTCGTTTTTCCATACCGTTCCCCTCCCGATTTGATGGGTCGGCAACACATTCATGATCCAGGCGTTGTGGATGTTCATTAGCGGCAGTGATAACTATCAGGTGACCTGTTTGTTCGTTTGCCGGACCCACGCAATAAAATAAAAAAACAATTCATTGGTATAAAACTTACATTATACACATATCTATACAACTGATTCAACGACAATCCATTCACAAGACATGATCCTTATCTACATCCCTCCAACATCTACATCATCCAATAAGTTCCAACATAACCCTGTAATTGCTAACTGGCCCAAGTTAAACTGCATTACGCGCTCCACAACACACAGGGCCACATTAAACCCTTATAATTAACGCAATGTATGGTAAACACGAGGAGTTCTACGGAGTAAGTTACTTCGCTGTTGTTGACAATTTTAGGTTGCTGATATTATTTGTTGCGGTTTTAATAATGTCTTAATGGTCTGGTGGCACTAGTGACTGTGGAATGTGAGGGTCTGGGTTTGAATCCCATATTGGGTAATTTACTTTAACTGAATCTTCGCTTTGAATAGTCTCATATGACTTGAACTTATTCGTTGGATAGCAACAATAGGGTATTTGATTCAATTTTTTTATTGTATATATCAAAATATATTTACATCCAAAATGTATCAAACAAAATTTGCTAAAATCCATTTACAATTAAACAAGTTAGAAACGTTTTAAATCTTTAAGTGGGAATAAAAGAAAAGGGATGCAAAACAAAACTAGTGACGTCAATAGTTAGTGGTTGCTTAGATTTACGCTTACACATTGGAATAAAACTATTTTTTACGGATTTTGTCGCGTTTTGTTTTAATTTTTCCAATCGTGGTGGTAGGATGCCTGCATCCGCCCGGGTAGCGTCGTGGTGGTAGGATGCCTGCATCCGCCCGGGTAGCGACCACCGTTAACGCGGCGTAAAGACCGCCATAGTGATCCCCGCAAGGGGGTCGCGTTCCGGGATCAGCCCGTTTTCCCCCGGTTTCTCGAGGGGCCTGTATCTGGGTATGAGGTTGTGCCGTGTGGGTATTTGCGGTACGCTGTCGGTGGGAGGAGTGTTGACCCGCCGGCCAGGGAGACCCGTAGAAACGGTTGTCCGATGGCCGCCCGCGGTACAGTACAGGGGCCCAATCGTAGCTAACCACTACGAGAGGCTGCCTCACCATGCCGCGCATAATCTTGGGTGGGTCCGTCGTGCCGGTTGGTGACCGGATGTGGGGTCCCGGCGGCCCATCCCGGGAGGGTACGGGGGCCCTTCCGTCCGGCGGATCAATTCTCCTCCTGCCAACTCCCTTGTCCCTGTACCCGTTCGGCCTTCTTAGTGCCCTGATACAGGCTTCTCGATGCCTCTTCACCGAACCCAACCCTTACCTTCATGACAGTGCACAAAAAGAAAGCAGGCCCTTCAGCGGTGTATAACCCCACCACCGCGTTCACTATGGAGTTCGCCAACATCCGCGGACTCCATACAAACATTAATGCCGTCCACCACCATCTTGAGACGGCCCGGCCTGCTTTGCTCTTCTTGACGGAGACGCAGATTCGTTTTCCGGCCGACAATTCTTACCTGATGTACCCCGGTTATTCGCTTGAAGGAAACTTCAAGCCAAAAGCCGGGGTATGCTTGTATGTTCGGTCGGACGTCTGCTGTCGCCGTCTGCGCTGCATGGAGGACCCCTCCTTCTCCGCACTGTGGGTGCACGTGGATCTTGGTTCTCTGAGCCGCATCTACGTGTGCCTCTACAGGTCACACAACGGGGA
Organism: Deilephila elpenor; assembly: GCA_949752805.1. Lineage (NCBI taxonomy): Eukaryota > Metazoa > Arthropoda > Insecta > Lepidoptera > Sphingidae > Deilephila > Deilephila elpenor. Next base: position 9,189,107 of record OX457112.1, read on the forward strand.
CGATGAGACGACTCGGCTGTTCAGGTACCTTAGCCAGGCGGCAGATGACGCGCAGGTGCAGTTCCCGTCAGCGGAAATGGTGGTCTTGGGAGATTTCAATGCACATAATGAGTTGTGGTTGGGCTCCTCCAAGACCGATCATGCTGGCAGAGCTGCCCATGCATTCGCTCTGACACATGACTTGTCACAACTGGTGAACCAGCCCACCAGGATCCCGGATGTGGCGAGTCATGCGCCTTCTCTGCTGGACCTTCTGCTGGCGAGTCACCCGGCAGGGTATAGTGTGACCGTTAGTGCTCCTCTGGGCACTTCCGATCACTGCCTGGTTCGGTCGTCGGTACCGTTCGCTTCTCCTCCACGTCCCGTGCAGGTTAAGCGAAGGGTCTGGCATTACTCGTCGGCGGATTGGGATGGTATGCGGGAATATTTCGCATCTATCCCTTGGCGGCAGCGCTGCTTTGAGGGAAAAGATCCTTCTGCGAGTGCCAACGCTATTGCTGACGAAATCAGACTAGGAATGGAATATTATATTCCTTCCTCTGAGATCGCCAGTAAGGGCCGTGGACGCTCCTGGTTCAATCGGGCATGCGCCGATGCTGTCGGTGACAAACAGGCGGCGTATCGCGCTTGGATCAGGGGTCGCGCTAACAAGGATCCTAATATCAGTTCCCTCAAGGAAGCCTATAATCGAGCCGCCAAGGCCTGCAAGAAGGCCTACGTTAGAGCGGATGCCCAGCGCGTTTGCAGGATTGGGCGTGCGTTGGCCAATCACCCAACTAGCAGTCGTGCTTATTGGAGTTTGGCCAGGGCCGTCCAGTCTAACTTCTGCCGTCCAGCACTGCCACCGCTGAGGTACCCGGAAGGTTCGCTGGCCCACAAGCCGCAAGAGAAAGCCGCCTTACTGGCAAATCTCTTTGCGGCTAATTCCCGCCTCGAGGACTGTGGTTCCCGGCCCCCGCCGGTGCTGCCTGATTGCGGATCCTCAATGGCGGATATTCGCATCAGGCAGTGTGATGTGCGGCGTGAGCTACGGTCTCTCGATGTGCGGAAAGCCAGTGGTCCGGATGGAATACCGGCGGTGGTTTTAAGGAGTTGCGCAGCGGAGTTGTCTCCTGCACTGACACGCCTCTACCGAGTGTCCTACCGCACAGGTGTTGTGCCGGAATCTTGGAGGGAGGCCAATGTGCAACCGATCCCCAAAAAGGGTGATCGGTCAGACCCTACCAATTATCGCCCTATCGCTATCACCTCAGTGATGTGTAAGGTCATGGAGCGGATCATAAACGCTCAATTGGTCCGCTACCTGGAGGATCACTCGTTGATCAGTGACAGACAGTACGGATTCCGTCACAACCGATCAACGGGTGATCTTCTGGCGTTTGTCCTGCATCGCTGGGGTGAGGCGATAGACCGGCGTGGCGAGGCTCACCAAGGCGTTTGATAGGGTCTGGCACCGTGGTCTCCTATCCAAGCTTCCGGCATACGGTCTGCCCGGCAACTTGTGTTCGTGGATTTCTGGCTTTCTGCATGGGCGTAGAATGCGTGTTGTCGTTGACGGACACGCTTCGGCGCTCATGTCGGTAAATGCCGGAGTTCCGCAGGGCTCGGTGCTGTCGCCCACCCTGTTTATTCTGCATATCAATGATATGTTGTCACTTGGCAACATTCATTGCTATGCAGATGACAGCACGGTTCATGGGCGATACTGCCATGGGTCCCCAGGTTGCCGGGTCGACACTGTGAGTGGGCGCGAGGATCTTGTCATTGAGCTCAATCGATCCTTGGATCTCATTTCTACATGGGGCTCCAGGAATATGGTTGAGTTCAATGCCAGGAAGACCCAGGTGTGTGCGTTCACGTGCAAAAAATCCCCGTTCTCTCCCCTCCCCATTCTTCAGGGTATTCCCCTCTCAATGCGGAATGACCTGAGTATCCTTGGTGTGGATATCCGTTGTGATCTTAATCCAAGGAATCACATCGAGGGCGTAATATCTGCCACTTCCCGCAGGGTTGGGGTCCTGAACAAGGTGCGTCGGTTTTTCGCGCCCGGTCAACTCTACCGCTTGTATAAAGCGCAGGTTCGGCCGGGTATGGAATACTGTTCGCACCTCTGGGATGGATCCGCCCAGTACTTACTCGATGCCTTGGATGGATTGCAGCGGCGGGCCATCCGCATTGTGAATGATGCAGACATTACGGGCAACTTAGAGTCGCTACAGTTACGGAGGGATGTCGCCTCTCTAAGCGTGTTCTACCGTCTGTATCATGGCGAATGCTCTGAGGAATTGTTCAATTTAATCCCCTCCTCTCCTTTCCTTAACAGAACCACGCGTGCTGGCTTGCGGAGCCATAGCTTGACTGTTCAATCCATTTCGGCGCGAACCAAAAGGTTCTCTAATTCTTTTTTCTGCCGTACAGTCAAGCTGTGGAACGGTTTGCCATCGCACGTGTTCCCTCCTTCCTATAATCCTGGGTCCTTCCGCCGTAGCGTGAAGAGGCATCTCAGCGGGCCGGCATGATTGTATCGAATGGTATGAGACTACCGTTTGATACCATTCGATACTCTATCTGGACGGCATTAGCACTTACCATCAGGTGCAATGCAGTCACTATGCCGTGCCAGGTTAAAAAAAAAAAAAAAAAAAAAAAATTACTTCCCGACGTTTCGATTGCTTTACAACTTTCATGGTCACGGGGCGGACACCGTCAATAGTTTTAATACGGTAAAATATCCACACTACGCTCCCACTCATTTTACAACACTAATATTTGCCTCATTTTAAAAAGTAATTTAATACTGTTTTGACGGACATTTTAATGGTATTTGCTTTGAACTCAAAATAATAAAAAACACAATCATAGTCAAATACACTATTATATGTAAAGGTGAAAAGCCTATCATAATAAGTATGCCGCGTTTCGGGTAAAGCTCGGCAGAAATCGGCATGTATTACCGTTAACACTGTTATTAAGCCACCGTGGTGTACTTAGTTATACGCTATTTTGCAACGTGTGCAGAAGCCGCAAGTTCGATCCCAGTACCGAGACAATTATTTAAACTAGTATTTCTTTCGATTCTGGGTAATTATAAGACCAAAAACTCTCTTATAGTTTATAATACCCGTGACACATTAATTGTTTCTTATATTGGTTCAGAACTATGTACATATTAAGCCAGTTAATAATGTGTACGCGTGTTACAGTTTAGGCCCATGACGTTGCTTTTGACATCCCGAACGCTTTCATCGGACTCATTGAGCGAAGTGTAACTGTAATCAAACAGATACAGTAACGAGGTTCTAGTGTGTACGGAAGCTGCGAGCGCCCTTTTATTCGCGGCGAAAACCGAAAATTGAAGGCTCGCTATGCGTCGCTCGTTTAGTATTCGTTGCAGGCTCGCGAACCATGTACACACTATGTTTGGAGACTGTCCCGCCCTCACACCCGCCACTGCAACTCCTGTAAGCCAGGATCAACAGTGGCACGCATTTTATTGACACAGCATTGAAACTCAGCGCGTCTCCGGGAATGTCTAACTTGTCTTTAACCCGCAACGAAATCAATCAAAAAGTTAAATTTATAGGAGGAGTTGGAAATAAATTATTGTCCACTTCCTTCCCTAATAAAGCGGGTGACAAAACAATGAACTAAAGAGGTTAATAACCTCGCATAAATACATTTACAGCCAGAGAAGTAACACACTGTGTTTACTGTTTATGGGTTAAAACCTTTCTGGGTGACAGCCTCCGTGGCGCAGTTGGTTAGACGCCTGTTGTGGAACAAGAGGCCGCGGGTTCGATCCCCGCACCATGACAAGTTTATGAGGCCCACAGATATTTCTCTCGGATCTGAGTGTTTGTGAGACTGAAAAGTCTCTAGTAGTTTTTGATACACACGACACAAGACTTAATTGATCTTAATGTGGAGTCAGGACTATGTATGTGACTGTTGGGTGTATTTATTTATTTAATCACATGGCAAAGGTTACGGTTACGGCTCGCTAGTGAGTACCAGGCTTTATGTGTTTATTTAATATTTCCACTTTAAAAAGAACTGTAACAACATCACAAGACACCGGCAAGTAATTAACATTACCCCTACAGTTTTATTACGTAACAGCTGTACAATACAATTAATTTTATTGTTATTATACCATCGCGTTAAAACAATTAAATTAAGTGGTCACGTGGGGAGAACATTTTCCCCTTTTATTTCATGTTAGTAGTTAATTAATGAACCTTAATAACGTGTAGTCTGAGTGTTTTTATGTGTGATTCGTTACTGTAATAAATTACTTTAATTATATGAATCGGTAGTAAAGCTTGCTTGTTATTCAAGGATTTTGCGGAGGATAAACGATCACAGCACGACTGTTTATTGTATGAAAATGTATAAAATTATGACAGAAATCAGCTGGTGACTTCCGTACTTGCGTCAATCATTAAAATCTAGATATAGAACTCTCCCAATGATAACCGCAGAAGCCTACTGGAAGAAGTTTGCATCCAAAAACTCCATTTTATACTATAATGATATGATCAATATCGTAAATACGTCTTGTAAATATATACTATGTATTTAAAAAGTCAAAGTATTGTACTCAGCACACGCTCTCAAAAAAAGCATAAACTCGTTTCCTAAGATAATATACTCAAAGACAATGGAGACACTAAGTCCCTATCACAAAACAAAATCCAAAGCAATCTCATAATACATCACATCATGGTAACAATAGATTATCTTTCGAGCGTTCATCTCATTGTACATACATTGCGCGCCCGATTGATGTATGGATAATGAATAGGGTACGAAGCCCTCAATGGAGGTCGTCCACGTCAAATATACCGTGTGCCGTCATTGGTAACGTCTTGGTGTGTACGTGAAGTCGCAATTTACATAGAAACTGGGTGTTTATTCGGGGACGCGACGAGCCCTTGTCACTAACTTGGACTAAGGTACAGGCGGAAGCGATTTTGTTGTGTAAACAAATTTATTAATACACTAAACAATTATCGTAGGCTGGATTCCACGGTTAAATAAATATTTAACTGTCTTGTGTCGTAGCTATCGAGACACACTCTGGCATTTCCTGGTACCACGACAAGCACCAGATAAAAGTGAATTGTGATATTTTTTTTCGTACTACCGGTTCGAACAAATAGCATTTAATTACATTACTTGTTTCCTACCCACCGTCCCAATACCTCCATAATTAAAGCAGGAGATGGTCCTCATTCAGATCAATAGTTCTCTTGTCTTTCTTTCCTAATCCCTTTCATGTATTTATCGAGAAAACATGACCCCCTTTAAAACATTGTTACAAAAACAATAACCAGGTGATTAGTGGCATAAATAAGTCAAATGAACCCAATATTTTAATCAAGTTGATAATAAATTAATTACTAATCTTTTCAATGTAAATGCATTTAAATGAAACTACCATGCTTCAAAGATTTAATTAATTATTCCAATTTAATATATGCTTGTGACTCATACCACACTCCGCGGGCGGAACAAAGGGGGTCAGAGCAGGGCGCCAGTGAGTCGCGCCGCCTGCCGCGCGCCGGCAAAAAAAACCTTTGTCACACAAGCAGCCAAAATGGAGATAATCACTTCGCCAAGTGGCATATTAATACCCAATCCCCTTGTTAATTCGTTTTGTTTAATGGTTATAACGTGATTCATTCATGTTATAAGTATTCACGTAGCTCAGGGCTACAAGGCTACGACGTAGGCTCTGCCGTAGGTGCCTACGTACTGTCTACGTGGTATGCGTAGGTCTTTGTAGATTTTGTAGCTTGAAATTGGGGAAATTGATAAAAATAAGATAACATTATAAGGGTAGGTCCGTGTTTGTGTATCACATTAAAGCTACTAGATGAATTTCAACTTTGTTTTTTGGTAACTCAGTGATTAGGAGCTTAAACAAAAATACGATATTCATTCAATAAAATTATTTTCTTAGACAAATTATAATATTATAATATTATGTAATTAAGTAATTAATATTTACAATATTTTAATGTTAATATCTATTATGTTATTTCTAGAAATGGTAAGCTATAATTATCTACGAGTATTAACAATGAAGAACTAGTATAAGATTATAGTTCATATATACCTATATATATTTTTTTGAAGTTAGCTAATGATGTATTGTTTTTGTTTCATGTACCTTCCACCCACGTCGTCAATAAAGGTAAGAACATTTTTCTAATATAATTATTCACAAAATCTTATAGAATAAGATATTACAAGGAATGATAGCAACCCACAAATACAGAGCTTGTTATTTAACTTATTTTTTAGCAATATATATGTATTATTCTCGACGAGAGTGCATGCTAAATTATCCTTTGATGCGGAAATCTTATTTACCCATGATATAAGAAAATGTAAATGTGTACTTATCCAAAGTATAACGTTATTTTTGTTTCTTTGAAACAAATTTTCCGAGTTTCATTTCCTCGGAGATTTTTTCTTTCATAATAAAACTTGTTTATGCTAGGGCGCCACACAAGGAGTTACTGTAAGGCAACTTCACCAAATACGTTTGGGATATGCATACATTTGATTTCAAAGTGCCGTGTTGTCTCCCTGTACATTTCTTGATCCGGTTCGCAAACCTTTTTCTTTACTCTTGCTCATAAAAAGGTAGTTTTTAAAGTAATTTTACTGCAAAGGACAACAGTAATCCGTACAAAGAGATTCGCGAGCTCTAAGCCCCTGAAGCTCTGGATTAACGTTGAGTTTTATCATTTCAGACCGAGTGACGTTTAAGCCCGAAAGTAAGTTGATGATTTTGTGAGAAAACTTGTTTGTGTTTAGAGGGTTCAGCGGGCTTGTTATGAATAACACGAATATTCATGATTTTATATGTTCCCCTCCGTTCATGGAGTTGGAACATAAATGGGGACCTCGGCTGAATTTTTTTTGACGACAAAATCGACAATTCGATTTTTATCTACACGATACAGTCGTCGATAGATTTATCCATTGGCACAAGAAAAGGTTTTCGAAATTTAAACTTTAGTGTAGCTAAATTTAAGAAAATCACGAATATTCGAGCGACGCGTTTGAATGACGCCGATGCTTTGGAAATTTAGTATTAGAACTAACGATTTATTGCTGCCTTCGAGGAAATCGTACACGTCACGTTTGCACGTTCTGGTGCACTACTTTCACAGCAAAGCATGTCACACAAAATCCACTTTTAAAATAAATTCAAAGCATATGTTCTCTGGAAGGAAATTCCATCTAATTAAAAACCATTCATAGATTTTTTCTGCTAAAAATATCTTTCATAATTGGTGCTTGCTGAACATAAAAAATAACTTTCTGTTTCGATTACACACATAACCTCAAATTGTTCTTTCATCTTTCTCACTCCATGATATCATAGCATTGACTGCAGGCTATCTCGTACCACCAGTAAACCTATAATAGCCTGTTAAACCCACAATAGTCCAATTACACCGAAGGCAACAATAAACGTACAGACGTAGAGCCCGCTTCGGACAGTAGACATAGCTACTAACACGTCTAGATAATTTACCAGAGGTCAAAACTGGGTCACTGGCTAATGCGGTTAACTATAACATCTGTCAGAACTATACAGTGAATTGGGGGGTCGGCGGGCGCCGGGGGACGCGGGGACCCCGCGGCCTTGGGTAATTCACTTATTGGATATGAAATAGACGCCGTTTAGTTGACATACTGATCGGAATTGATTTTTGTATGTCGTGTGATAAAGATTGAATGATTGAAATGAAAAAAAAATCATTGTGTTTTGGTTTTTTCCGTGTTAGTATGATAAAAATTACTTAAAATATATTTAATTAATTTGTTACAATAATATTTATTAAAAAATTTTTTTTAATTATTATGAATCAAAAACAGTTCAATAGAAAATACACAAATATAAAATATGAATGTGTTACACAAAGCAAAAGTTTTGAAATATAAACAACAAAAAATCTCCAATTTTAATTTAGTTACATTGGCAAATATTCCTAAATATATATTTTTATACTTATTTATTAAAATTATTTATAAGTAAAGAAATAAATTTAAACTCGGTATAGTAATGACAGCCAGTGATTGTAGATTCCTGGTAAATAAATTGGTATTCCAGAAAACCAAAACGAAATTCACTTCAAATTGAGAAATCATCAATCTCGTCACACATGTTAATCATTTTTTTTTTACAAGAATAAACAAATTTTTCAGAGAATATTCGGCCCCGAAATTCATACAACTAAACATGGCTCTACAAATTAATCGTTACAAATTTCGATTTCCATTCTTATTAGCGATCCTTCTAGGTATCTATGGAAATGGTCAAGTGTAGCCAAAGTAGAGAGCGCAAGGCTTACCGCTTCTGTGAAAGTCCGGTTTAGAATGGTTTTAGATCTAACAAGCTTGAAGTAGATGCTCATAACATAAGCTCTTGACAGGCGCTTATGACGTAGTTAAATAGATTTTAATCATAAAATTCAAAATGAGAATAGTTGCCATGGAAACGGACAATAGTATACTAATATTAGAATGGTTCATTTTAGTAAATCTGTGTTCACACTCGAATCAGAATGCGCTCTAACCGATGCTTATAGAATAGTGTCATGCGGTAGTGTGGACATGGTCTTAAGTTATTATTTATTTTTATTTATTTATTTTTATTACATTAGACTAAAAGTTCTTCACAATTATAATGCGTCTGTTTTATAAAATCATATTTTAGAGTAAGTTAGCGAAACATTATCTTCATAGAATTAATCCATGATCCGGTTTTTTAATTAGGCTAGGCGTTTTGACTACATTCTATTTACTGTCTCACCTGTAGGAAGATATTGGTATAGTCTACATTATTAGAAACTTCTTACAATGTGGTAAGACTGGCCTTGAGAGATACAATATTCTAACGCTCTGGAAATTCTGGATAAGCGTTCCGTTTTTGAGCTGTACGCGTGATGTAAGATGAGTTAATCGCTATGTGCAAAATATGTTTACTATATTTACTACCGGAGGTTAAAATCCAGCACTTCAAACGACTATCTCTATGTCCTCGAAACCTATATTTGTGTATTGAAATAAAACTACGTTTTACGGATTGTATCGCGTTTTTAGTTTAATTTTTACATTTTTTGCAGTCCGCCCCTGACCACGGGAGCAAGGTAATCGAAACGTCGGAAACGAAAAAAAAAACGTCGAAAAGTTAATAATGTAAAAATAAAAACCATATCCGTAAAAAATAGTATTATTTCAATGTGTAACATTCGCACAAACCTAAGATACCACTATAATTTTGAGTTGCAATATTTTCTAAAATACTGAATTTTATCATTTTGATTCAATAGTACACGTTATTTTTTCTTAGTTAACACATAAAAAGTTATGAACGTAGAAATCCCTTCATTGTTGTTAGTGCTCCGTCTCTTGAAATATTTAAAGTATATAAACAATCTTTATTAGAAACCATAAACTATAAAAAAATACACAAAAACTGATACATCGATATCGATTACATAAGAATGTTAATATGTGTTAATGGTAATATCTAAGTAGAAGGACAATATACACGCAAATGCTGGATTATGATAGTTGGTATAATTAGTATCGTGAGAATCCAAAAAAAAAGCTCTATAGTAGGCTGCTTTAAGTTTATGATGTAGGTACCTCGTTACTATTCATGAAATGTTCATAATACAGTTTCAAAAAAATAAAACATTATTTATTTACAGCAAAAATGAATGAATTATAAATGTTGTATTTTAATTTAAATATTTATAATTTACATTTCAAACAACCCTTTACGACTTAACTTATTCTTGGAAATCTAATGCTGAGTTGAATTTTAATAAGGATTTAGTCTAACAAACTTAATTCGAGGAAACTTCTTTTATAATCTACTTAAATCAAGGCAATTTATTTTAAACCTACTTAAATCGAGGCAACGTTTATAAATTGTTAAATCGAAGTATTTTTTACTAGAAACTCCAGTAATTGCTGCAAAATTAAAAGTATTTTCATATTCACAAATACCCAGACCTGGAACAAATATGTATCTGAAAGCCGTACAAATATGAAGTACGGAGAGCGAACAAACTTTATCGTGAAATACAATGCACGTTTCAATGGCCGGGAATGTTTCATCCTATTTATTAATATAGGGAGTAATCATTACTACGTTTTAGATTTTTAAACTGCAACGCTATTTTTTGCTGTCTGATGAATTTAGCCAATGTATTTGATAATCGGCAAAAGACGGTTATGTCTAATTGTCGACAGTAAGGACACTGAAAATATTGAGACTTAACAATTTATGTCTCAGGATGGCGAGCTTAGAGGAATGCAAAGCATTGCTTCAAGTAATTCATGGTTTTATTTGGTTTGCTACTGTCAATGAGCGGTCGTATCGCTTACCATGCTCATCTCGCCATTCATCGCAATAAAAAATAAATTAGGCCTGCTTACTCGATCTAAATTCAAAATCAGACAATGTCACTCTATAAGCGAAACACTTCCGCGCATCTCTACAACGAATTTTTTATATTTTTCTTTATTCAAACACAACCCTTATTTCTTATTGAAAACAAAGAAGTAAAGTTTAACTTCACTGTTTCTACTATTCCTAGTGTTGTAATTACGTAACAAACTGTATCTTCAGGAATTATTTACATAAATTCATAATATTCTCGGCGAGCATACTGTTCGATGTTTAGTGAAGCGTAATGTACTTATCACCCGCCCGACCATGATCCTTGGCCGTAGACGCTTGCATTCCTCGAATTTTAACTCTTAATGTAGGTCACCAGACTTGCCAGCGCCGTATTTAGATATACGAACAGGGGAGCGAGGTGCACGGTGAATATTTTATGGAATTCTGTGATAAAACATGGCGGGAAATATGAATTGATACAAAAAAATATGTACATGTGTAAATATAATTAATTACTTACCTATAAAACCCTACATAGTCTAACACTCAAATGTGTCGCGTGTATTGTTTATCTGGTTTTAAACTAGCTAACATACATAATAGGACCAACAAGAGACAACCATATTTTCTCGTCGTTGAATACTCCATTTAATTACACTGAACTGCCGTTCAGGTTTTGTCTCATCAATCAATAAGAGATAATATAAAAAAAAAACTAATAAAAAAACAAAAAATTATCAAATAACAAAATTGCTGCCGTTACCTAATCTAACTACGCCCCTGTCCGGCAGGTACAATGGAATAAAACACGCGATATACGTACAGAGGGCGTGCGGCGCGAGCGTTTGGCTCCTCTCCAATATTCGACACAAATTGTCACTCCACCATTGTTACGTACAGTCGTTAACGAAATATCTGTTAGTCAATAAATACGCTTTGATTTCGGCTATTGTCTTTTGTTTTAATCAAAAACGGTACGGAAACGTATTGTGTTCGTTTTTATTTTATGAATTAGGTAAGCCGCTTTGTTTTGTCAGTTTTTAAAGTTTGTCAGCTGTGTATCAAATGAGTAGATGTTGAGAACTTTAAATAATATTAAGATGTCAAGTTAAGCGGACCAATTAAAGGAAAAATGATCTGTTAAAATGTCCCTTTTTCGCTCCCTAATAGTATCTCTATAGATTTGTAATATTTAAATGCACGCCTTTTTCCGAGAAGGGGAAGGCAGAGGGACACCGACGTTTCGCCTTGTGTGGTCCGTCACACTATGTGATACAGGACGAGCCTATCGCCACATGGAGCACAAATTTCTAACTTCAGACTGATAATGATTAGCGAAATCCAATATCACTTTGCTCAACCCGGGACTCAAACCCGAGGCAGCATTTTTAATACCAATCAAAATACGTAGATAATTCCGATCCTAACCTATAAGTTTTGCAATAACAATTCGTATTTTCTCTACAGCATTTTTTAAATCGAATGCCGTCAAATGAACTTGAACATTCACCTCACGACTGACAAAACAATATCTCACTAACTGACAGACTGATTGATAGATTCCAAACCCGACGATCGAGCTTCGAATGTTTAGAAAATATTTTTGCCTTTTTACACAATGTTTTACGATGATAAATCATGAAGTTCTTTGCTATTTAAATCTGCATTTTCTCTTGTTATTTTCAATAGTTTGATTCTTTCGTCATTGTGTTTATTTATTGCGAACTTTTGACCCCGAATTCTTTCACATTTTTAGTATATTCTACAAGGATAGTAGTACATTATTGGAGACTCAAAACAACCTATATATTATTTTCCGTTCATTAAAGCATACCTGGTTTTCATAGTAACCAATTTAGTTGCCCACCTTCCTATCCCAATTTGCCGTATCTCCTATACCATTTACTCATCTACATCTTATAATTACAGTTTCACCGTCATAAATTCAATTACTACCGTATCAATACTTGTTTCCACATTATCCAGACAGCTACACAGCTAAGGCACCTGTCTGGTTTACATATCGTGAAGTTGGTCCATACGGCCTAGTTCTGAGCAAAATCCCAGGCGATTGTCAAAGAGGCGACGTATCGGACGCCGCGTGTCCCCATGTCACGCGCCATTTTGCCTCTTTCCCGCGCTTTCTCGCATGTCCCGGCAGACGTAACTGAAGTTGCAGCTGCGAGTTCCATTTTCAAGTTTGAAATTGGAAAAGTGGAACGTTAGAATCATAACCTCTTTTTAGTTGGCTGGATTGCTGTGATATTGAGGAGTTAGATTTCTCAAGGGTACGATTCTCCTTCAGTCAATAGTATTTGTACTATTGCCTGTGAAACGAGAGGCCGCGGGTTCGATCCCCGCACCGTAACAAATATTTGTGTGATCCACAGGTATTTGTTTCGGGTCTGGGTGTTTGTGAGACCGAAAAGTCTCTCGTAGTTTCTGATACCCACGACACAAGATTCGATCTTAGTGTGGGCTCAGGACTATGTATGTGACTGTTGGGTGTTTTTATTTATTTATTATTATTATTTTAACGGTGAAGGAAAACATCGTGAGGAAACCTGCATACCGTAGCGATTTTAAAGAATTTCTACGGTATGTAAGTCCGCCAACCCGCACTAGGCCAGCGTGGTGGACTATATGGCCTAACCACTCTCAATCGATTCTCTCGATTGTAGAGTAGGCCCGTGCCCTGCAGTGGGACGTATATGGGCTGATATAGATTATTATTATTAAGACGCAGTACGAGATTTGAGGTAGGTTTTTTTAAAGTGTATCAGCCCATATTTATACATACGTCGCAATGCAAGGGACGAGCTTCCTCTACCAATCGAGAGTACGATTGAGAGCGGTTAGGCCATATACCACGCTGGCCTAGTGTGAGTTGGCGGACTTTACATACCATAGAAATTCTTACAAGTTGCTATGATATGCAGATTTCCTCACGATGTTTTCCTTTACCGTTATAGCCTGGTGATTGACTATTAAAACACACATGACTCCGAAAAGTCACAGGTGTGCCATGGGCTTTAAATCCGCGACCACCGCGAACAAGTTGGAAGCCGCGTTTGGTCCGTTTACCGACAGACCACCACGCACTTTTTAACAACTTTCTTAGTGGGCATTAAATCAAATGTTGTTTAGGGATAACCAGCTTGTATTAGGAAAGGAAATATGTCTAGCTAGATAAGACTTATAACCTGGCATTAACAGTGAATCGCTAATATACGAGTACCTACACTCAAGAAGAGATATCCAATACAAAACCGAGAGATCAAGACTCAATTTCTATACTTCTAATGAATCAGTTTTAAAAAAAAAACGAAACTACATTATTGTCTACTCAAAGAAGAACTTTTGTACTAGACCTTTCGTAAAAACAGAGCATTACGGTTTGTTCTCTAGAGCCTACAGAATCTTGCCGCGTAAAACATTTCAAAATTTTACAACGAAATATTTTTAATTAATTCATCAATTGGACGTTTCCGCTTACTTTGCAAGCCAGTTTTGAAAGTTATTTCTACTACAGTAACCCGGCAAAAATCTCCTCTGATAATTACAAGTTTAATATTTCTAAACAGACCTTTGGCTGCAACTTCAACCCTCCAAGGAAGTTTGTGGAATTCACAAGAACTTCGCATTCCGGAATAAAAGTTGTCTTACTTTTATCTCGAGAGTTCTTTCTTCTTTCTCTTTGACCCGTACTTTTACTAAAGTCGTAAAGAGTCTCATGATTTTAAGTGTATTAGAAATATATTATTTATTTTATTTTATAACTCTTAATTGTACACAAAACAGGAATAACACAAATAAGGAACTTAGACCTAAATATGAATACAAACGGCGGTCTATAATATTTTAATTTCATAGAATAACCTTTGAGTTATTTTTATAACCACAAAAAAATTTAATTGAGTTAAAAACTTCACACGAAGTATATTAGACCTAGGATTTAAGAACCAAGACCAAGAGCTATACGTGCATAAACCATTGACCTTACCAAAAGTAATAAAAGAGTACATTTAACTTTTATTTTTTACCTTTTATAACTTACACAATAACATTGCAAACTCAACACACACAGTTGTAGAAATATCCAAAAAAATATTATGAGTTTCAGTACAACATTTTTCATGACACATTTTCGTCTACTAAATTTCCAGCTACTGGTGTTACTAGAATGCCTTACCCAATTCCTCTCTAATTAGATATAATTCCGGGTAAGCCGGAGTATCGCTGCATTGTTGACGAAGTCTTTGTCAACAGCTAATCAAGAACCGAAGATAATAGAGGCGGTAATTGAAAGCTGTCTTATCTGTGATCTCGGCTCCGGCGAAATATGAGCGCAGTCAATTATGAAAAGGCATTCATGTTGCTCTATTCTCAGTTTATTAGTTCTTGAAATATATCATTTTTATAACAAAAGTGATGATAGAATCACACACAAGGTCCTCCTCTCAAAATAAGTTAAGAACCTCGCGTCGTGAAACTACGAAAGATTTTTCAGAAGATAATATTTGTTGAATACTGTTTTTATTATTACTACTAAAATCTTAATTTTTCTCTCTATTTTTCTCTTTTTCCTGTCATTTTCTCCCTCTATCTCGCTCCTATAGGAAATCTAAGTCGCCAATGGAAATGCTACAACAATGCTAATTCTTCACGTTTACTTTCTGTGAGACAGTAACGCACTGTATCAGCCCGAGTACTTCGCATTTAAGACTGTGGCAATTAATGTTACAACTGACGAGCTACTGCCAGGCTCTTCCGCTTCCAAAGATTTTCTCATCTATACCAAACGTTTTAATCTCCTAAACAAGGTTCATAAAGCTTATCTCCTACACCAGGTATATCTATCTTCTTATATAAAACACTCGTAATGAGAGCAGTAATAATGAAATGTGGAAATTGAGCGGAGTGCGCACAGAGCTCTCGTTGCAATCTGTGCCAAAATTATTGTGCTCCCCGCAGCGGGCTGAATTGGACCGTTTATATCGTAAATTTAACATTCAGTATATTGCGTTAACTTAATGTTTTTGTACGGAGAGCTGATGGTTCCTACTGTTATAGTAAATTTAATAGTGGATATTAATTTTATGTTTGTTACTCTTTTACGCCAAAACCATTTAATGAATAAATTTGATTTTTTTTACGGCATTGTACATATATACATAAATTCACGCCTTTTTCCCAGAAGAGGTAGGCAGAGGTGTTACCAGGACTCCCACATTTCACCTTGTATGTTCCGTCACACGATGTGATAGGGGGGCCTATATGCGAGCCTATCACCATACGGGGCACAAATGTCTGACTCCGCGCTGATAATGAATAGAAAAATCCAATATCACTTTGCTTGACCCGGGATTCGAACCAGAGATGTCAGCTTTGTAATTGTACCGTAGTACAATTACGCCACCGAGGTAGTCTATCACTCTATCACCTAATTTTTTATATACATTCGTAGAAACTTATATACAAAGAATCGTTGATAAATTGCCTCTTGTAGCCTCTTTTCACGAGTCGCATAAAATGGCACGTGTCAATTGGGTTCGGGGATCGATTAAGGTCATTGTTGTGAGGTCAAATGCGAGACGCTTTAACAGTAACAGCTTGTCTTGTCAAGTTGCTATAGTTCTGTTTCACGACGCGCATTGTTTTGTAGACTGACTAGACGTGATTTGCATATTAGTTGGAGCACCTCTGCCTACCCTTTTTAGGAAAAGCGTAATAGGCGTTTTTGTGATAAAGTCACTAAGAATGGATAATTGCTGGTTTATTTACTGACAGCCTCCGTGGCGCAGTTGGTTAGACGACGGCTGTGAAACGAGAGGCCGCGGGTTCGATCCCCGCACCGAAACAAATATTTGTGTGATCCACAGGTATTTGTTTCGGGTCTGGGTCTTTGACCGAAAAGTCTCTCGTAGCTTCCGATACCCACGACGCAAGACTCGATCTTAATGTGGGGTCAGGACTATGTGACTGTTGGGTGTATTTATTTATTTATTTTATGTAAATACATGCTCTGTTGCACAGTTGATTGAAGTCGAGCTGTGATACCAAAACCAAGCGTTCGATGAAATGTGATCTATAAATACTTGTTTGGAGTCCAGGTACTGTGAGGCTAAAAAGTCTCCCGTGGTTTTTGATACCCACGACAAAGACCTATCATATTGAGGCGTCAGGATTACGCCTATAATTTTACGTGTGCACTTTATCTCTCATCGATATGCACACGGCATCACAGGAGACTGAGTCTGGTAAACTAACCTTTTTCAATATTAGGGGTACCTCATGACATGCAGTGGCATTCCTTTTTTACCCGTAATTTATTTAAAAGATATTAAAAGGCAATTTAAATTGTTGTTACTGATTTCTTTTACTTTTGAATGCCGCAAGGTTCAGTTCCAGAATAGGAACATCAAGGTCGCCAATCCTTTCGCATAAAAATAATATGCCAAGTAGCAAATGTACTCAACTCAATTTATTTAGAAGCAATCTAATAGAACTCGCATCATTTTTATAACCATAAAGTTGGGCAAAAAACATGTACTCATACCCATAAATTTTAAGCATCTTGGCAAATAGGATATGACCCAATATTTGTACCTTTCCATATTTTACGGTAAACATACTCGCACAAGTGGGTCGTAATGTAGACTTGGCATTTTATAGCCTGGGTACTTGACAAAATTATTTAGTGCTCCAAAAGGAATGGCCTAAATTCTAAACAACATTGCTCTTGGAATATAAGCAGTAAAATTAATATGCTCTACCAATTTCTGGGTTAAATAGTGTTTTCGTAACTAATGGACATATTGACTTAAAATCTTGTCTCAGGATGGCGAGCGCAGCGGAGTGCCAAGCAATGCTTTGTAATTCATGGTATTCTTTGGTTTTCTACTGTCGTATCGCTTACCATCAGGAGAATGGCACGCTCGTCTCGCCATTCAAAGCAAATAAAATGAATATAACGATACATGATATCTAAATAATAACTGCCTCGGTGGCGTAGTTATATTACGGTACGGTTTCAAAGCTGAGGTCTCAGGTTCGAATCCCGAGTCGGGAAAAGTGATATTGGATTTTTCTATTCATTATCAGCCTGGAGTCAGGAATTTGTGCCCGATATGGCGATAAGCTCGCCCCCTATCACATCGTGGGACGGAACATGCAAGGTGAAATGTGGGCGTCCTAGTGGCGCCTCTGCCTACCCCTTCGGGGATAAAGGCGTGAGTTTATGTATGTATGTATAAAATCAACAAACGTGTGCCACCCCCGCATAGTTTGTCGAAATTGCTATACTAGTTGTTTGTACGGCGCGTCCTAAATGCAATTTAGTGAGCTTCCAGACAGGGCTGTCACACCGCGGGAAATTGGAACGCAGTCTAAATGAAGCAACTTTGCAAATATTATTATTGCTAAGCGCTCTTATGATGTAACTCCATCAAGTCTTGTCCCAGTTGGAATAGCTTGAGAGGTCTTGATAAGCTAAATTGCGTTTCATCACAAATATAAAGGCTTTTGTCCTTGAATGTGGTTATTGGATTTCTGGTCTTGATAACTTATCGAAACTTCAAGGCGATCCACTACAATATACGTCATCTTTTGGAACATCTGGTAGGCAGCGTTCCTTAGTGAGAAACACAAAGGAACTATATATATATTTTTTTATATGTATGTACGTTTTTAGCTCTTCAAATCTATGATAGGTACGTACTAGTAGGTACTAGGTAGACACATCAATTCCATGAATAAATAAATACACCCAACAGTCACATCCCCACATTAAGATCAATTAAGTCTTGTGTCGCAGGTATCAGAAGCTACTTTTCGGTCTCACAAACACCAATATTTGTGAGCCTCACAAACATTTGTCTCGGTGCGGGGATCGAACCCACGGTCTCTCGTTTCACAACCGGCGTCTAACCAACTGCGCCACGGAGGCTGTCTACAAAATATATTTTTTAATGATGGATAAAATATGATGAATTAAATATATTTTTACTTTTTATTTCTTTTTTCTTGAGATTAAATCACGGTATACTTAGAAATACGTACTTAATTAAGATTTTCTACAGGCTAAGACAAGGCAATCTCCGACCCGTCGTCTTCCTTTAATTGGGTATTATTCTATTTTTAACGCTTCATTTTATAATCTCTGCTATAACAAAGGAGTTAATTTCCAATTAACGAGTTCCCTGTAAAACATAATCCACGCGTATAAAAACAAAATTGCTAAAAAATTCAATCACGAGATTAATCGACCGATCCATTCGTGGAAACAAGGAAAATCTTTAAAAATAGAACAAAAATCCTTCTTAGAAAACGAAAATAAACAAAACAATTACAGCGCCCGCAAATATCCGAAGTCAACCGATGACGCGGATTATCCGGTGCGCGGATACCCGAAAACGATGAGATATCCGCCACCGGCGAAACGACATTCGCGAACGACTTTTGAGATATAAAGAATACGCATTTTGCACGTATCATTTGAATAAAAATACACATTTGCAATTGTTGAAATGGATTCTATAAATACACAACATTTTAATAAAGAAGACCATAGACGAACTATTGCTGTGTTAGAATGAGAAAAAACAGAAGTACAATATATTATGATAAATGACTTATAAGCAACCCATTAACTGATTGTGAATATAGTCATAACTCTGGTGGTAGGTCTCTCATATGTGAGAGGCCGCCTGGGTAGGTACCAGCGCAATATCTTTTTCTCCCGCCAAACAGCAGTGTGCATGCACTGTTGTGTTCCGGTTTATAGGACATTGTAGCCAGAGTAACTACTGCACATAATGAGACTTAACATCTTATATCTCAGGATGGCCAGTGCAGTGGAATGCCAAGCATTGCTTTGTAATTCATGGTGTTGTTTGGATTTCTACTGTCCTTGTACTCGTATTGCTTACCATCAGGCGAATGGCGTACTTGTCTCGCCATTCATCGCAATAAAACAAAATAGTCAATCAGTGGAAAGGAAGGAGTCAAAAGACTGATCCACAATTCGGCTATTCCACTGATGTACCTCGACAACAAAGCTGTCACTAATTGGCATCTGTTTACTATCAGACCGTCAAATCACTGGAATCGAGACAGCTAATTTATTCCGTAAAGACTATAGACTATCTCAGAGCTTTCCTTTGCGTCGCGTTGCATAGTGCCAGAGGCGTCGCGAGACGATGCTGCCGAATCGAGTGAACCAAACTGGAGTCCCGTTGGAAGCTCTGCTTATAAAAGCAAGCATATTCTTCCCATTATCAGTTAACCAAAATTAAAATATAAATTTTCTTTTTTATATTTATTTTTGTTTTCTTATTTTCTAATAAAAAAGATTTATGGCCAATTAGAGATTTTCTGATAAGCTGTTATTAGGCTAATAATCCGGTAGGTATTTTTAGTTCGAGGTGGGCGGAGGGATGTCTGGTCTGTAGGCGTCGTAAAAAATATCAAATTTTGAGGGCGTCACAGTACAAATAAGTTTGAGAAGCCCTGGACTAACCACTTAGTGCATGACCTTTTCGCGAAACGAAAAAGGTGACGGATAATACAATAAAAACATTACCAGGGATAGAGATCAAGGATAAATAAAATTATGGACAATAAAACCGGCAATTGGAATGCTCTTTTTTTAAACCGATCTTATAATAATCATGTTTTTAATCTAGCTATCGAGTGCATAAATAAAAATAAAGTTCACGTTTTAATAAATAACTTGTTCTAACTTGAACGGTTAAAGATACGGCGTCGATCAAGTTTTACTCAATAAGAATTATACATATTTCGCTAACTCTACGCACCTATAAAATATAGAAGTAGAACAATAACCCTCATTCTACTGCCAATAATTTCAACCCATAAAATTTTGCTTCAAATTTAAATAGCGAAAATATTCAATCCGCCAAAATCCATTACGAAGTTTGGATAATTTCTTCGGCGGTAAGGGGCACTTAGCATCAATCCCCTCGGTACATCCGTCATTATCATTCCCTCAATGGCCGTCAGAGGGCACTTAACCCTGCTTGTGTTTAGTGGGCCTTAACGACCGCGCTCGCTGAAGCACCCAAAAGGGTTGTTCCAGTCTTCCGCCATCCATTTTTGCGTGATTATGTCTCGGGAACTCGGGGAGGTTAATGCTCATTATGGTTTCACAATTTTAGCTTCATTCGCGGTCTATTCGACCCGTTTTGTTGCCTGGTTGTTGGTAAGTAGTTATATAGAGATTGGACTTTGTTGTTTAACTAATGAAATAATCTAGCTAGAAACTAAATTGACCACTGAGACGAACAATTTATCAAAAAAGACACATTAGTGATTAATACGCATAACGTGTGTAACTTCATAGTTTGCTGTCGTTTGTTTCAATTATGACTAAAACCTTTACGGCACCGATTTCTTGAAGAACACATGTATAAAAATTGAGTAGGAGAGCCGACGTGCTATAAAAACATAATACTTCTAAAAAGCAAACCCTGCCCACCAAGCTGATAGCCTGACATACGCATAAATAGTAATATAATAACATTATCTTCTATACATATAATAAAAATTTAAATGGTCGATGTCTGTACATGGAAGATATTTAAGAAATTTTAACGCGGGGGGTCTTTATAACAGCAACAGAATCCAAAACAATTTTTTTTTGAAATGTTGTCTGTCTGTCTGTATGTTTGCTTGCGCATCACGCAAAAACTACTGCACCAAATAAGATGCGGTTTTCACAGTTGTATTGCTGCAGGTTCAACATAAAAACTGGTACATGTTGCATTTACATACAGGGTGTTTCTTTTTGTTTGCTTGCACATTACTCAAAAACTACCGCACCAAATGAGATGCGGTTTTAACAGTCTTAAAATCTGGTATATGTCTTATTCTATATAAAGTTAATCACGCAGACAAAGTTTGCGGGCAGAAGCTAGTTAAAAATATAAATTGATATTTTAACCAAAAATAATTACTACATTAATATCCCAAGAATTTACACACGCCCTCAACTGACACAATAATCGTTTGTGAAAATGTAGGTCATACTCTTATTACTCTTATTTATTTATCACTTTCTAGTGAACTCGCATTTCCCTGAACGAGATTTAATATGAAATGATGGGATGAATTCCTATAAAATTGTAATTAACAAATGTTGGCCGATCAACAAATATTTGTATCGGGCCTGCGATTTGTTAGTGCCAAAAGTCTCTTGTAGTTGCTAATACCTACAACTCAGAACACGTGACTAATTTTAAGGCCGTGACTATGAATTTTTATTTTTCAATGAATGGCTAGACTAGCATGTCATTCGCCTGATGATAGTTAGTGCCAAAACACACCTCATAAGGTATAAGACACCTTATGGACTGTATCAAAACCAAACAATACCATGAATTACAAAGCAATGCTTCGCAAACCACTGCGCTCCCCAATCTGTGACATAAAATGTTAGATGTCAATAGGTCCAGTAGTTACTCTGGCTACAATGTCCTTGACTATGAATGACTTTGCATTTTCATTCACTACACAAAGCGTTAAAAATAGTCTGTATAACATTTTTATCGAATATTCTTCTATTATGATAGAACAAAGTGAAGTTTATGACTCCGTTATACGGTACACAGCATTTCCATTGCATTCTACACAACTGTATTCCAGTAAAGCATTAAATTTGCTGTACGTTCACTTTGAAAGTTTATATCTTGAATATTTTCAAAGAGATTTTCAATAGTTCAAACGTTCTGGTTACTTTGCAGAGAACAAATTAAATAAACGTTGCCTCGATTTTGTAGGATATGGTGCAAGATTTGCGTGGAAAGGTACAATAGCCTCGATTTATTGTAAAGCTGATAGATATGATTATAATTCTCCATAAAAAAGTAAGCTACTGTAATTAGACATACATTCTGCTTATCAATGTTCAAATGTTCAACAGTATAATATAAACATTTAATGTTTTAAGCCAAAAGCACCACCCACAGTTAGAAGCAATAAATTACCTAATAAATTTTTAGCTGTAGCTGAAGTCCTAGGATATTTATTTTGCCCCCACATTCTTAGCATCCAAAAGTAAATATATGGAAACTTCAATGATGTTGTTTATATAAAAATGCCCCAAATCAAAGGAACACATCGAATAAACGACCAATAAACTCGCGGTACCGGATACAAATTGTTTTGCCTCATCTAGAAAGTGGTATTTCATTTAATGACGCCATACTTTATGTCTTTGTTTACCCTTAATTAGTTCATATCCAACACTCAAAACATGCAACTCGAATTACTTCCCTTAGTAAACAATAATTGATTTCATCGACTTGCACTTACCCAAAGTGAGTATATCAGGATTTTTATGAAATATTCCTTTTTTTAAATTTAATACCAAATTAAGGGTTAATGATAAATTATAGTTAATCGTCAACCGTCAGTCAGTTACACATGACATAATCGCATCAAACAAATAATAATTAAATAACTCAATTAAATTTTATATGAAACAAGTACCAAAATTATTGAAAGTATAAATAATTATGCAATAAAATTAACTGCGCATGAACTAACATGTGTGTTTCACAGCGGACGAGAACGGTTCGATATCGGAGACGATACCAGACCGACCGGTGGAGTTGAAGAATTTCCCGAAACTGTGCGAGCAACGCAGGAAATTCCCTGTCCTTTACAAACTAGAGTTTCAAGTAAGTAAGCCTTTATTTACTTTAGAACAGTCTAATGGAGAAACGTGCGTTGGTTTATTTTTCGTCTTCTTTAAGCTATTGTGGGTAATTAATTACTTTTAGATGTAGACAGTATTTTATTATTTTAAAAATAAACGCTTTTTATTTACAAAATGATTTTTTTGTAAAGATGTAAATTAAAACGGGTTTTTGGTTTGTACAAATTTAAATCTACAAGTATTTGTTTCGAGATGGTGTTTCATAAAGTTCAGGCATTTTCATTAAAAGTGATTAGCTTGTTTTATAAATATTTGTATAGAAAAATACTTTAACAATCACTGTTACGACTGACCTTGATTATATTCGAAACTTCACAATTGAAGCCACATCAAAACCCAAAAGCCAAGTAACGGTTACCCTTTTATTCCAAATGGCCAACATGTAACTCGCGATGTTTAATCCAAATAGAACAAGCCGGATTGAAATCGGACCGATAGCTCACACAGCGAGGCCCAAACTGATAAATAAACAAAAGCCGTTGAAAGACTTTTTTGTTTTGGCTTACACGAGGTGCTTTGTTGGTTTTTGCCTCTGTACACATAGTTTGCTTTTAACTCGTTTTTTTTTTAATGGATGTCATAGCCTATAATATTTTAGGGTAGGTACTATTGGAGCAAGAAAATTTGAAAGAATTTATAAAGTCAGGTCCGCCAACCCGCACTAGGCCAGTGTGGTGAACTATATGGTGAACTATATAACTATACTAACCTCTCATAATCGTACTCTCGATTGTAGAAAAGGCCCTTGTCCTGCAGTGGGACGTATATGGGATTATACAGACAGATACTATAATAGTTAACTTAAAAGTAAACATACCCTGTGAATTAGATGTTTGTAAAGATCAGTTCCAGTCTTAGTGGCGCCCAACGTGGTGCTTTAACTGATGAAAATCTGATACATCGTTTTATCTTCCCAAATAGTGTTAAAAATTGTATAGAAGTTGTAGATAGTCTGGTTCTTGTGACTTATCCAATTTATAAAATTCAATTTAACCACTTGAAGTTGATTTATTTCGTGTAAAGCTTAAAGTTAGGAGAGTATCCGATACTTTTAAACGGATCCTTTGAGAAACATAAAATGAACAAAAATGTGTCCTTCGGAACCTGAAAATTTTATAGGGTCAGTTTGGTTAAACCTATTTTTTAACCCAATGTGTCGGTGCCTTTGATCGCTTTTACGGCTTCACGGGACGTGTTGGCCATACGTTCGTTTGGTGCTGTAGCACCCAACAAACTAGTTTATACCGCATGTGTAACTGCAAAGCTGTCCAATACAAATTTTGGCGTTAATGGAGAATTTCAGTGAATAGAAATTTCGAAGAATTTCGAGCTCCGCATATAACGGATGTAGGCTAATTGTTTGTTGAGACCTACCACCAATAATAATTAGTTATATAAATATAATAATGTTGACATCGACGTAAATAACGACTTTATCAAAAAAAACCTATCAACACTAGCCTTTTTTCAACTCCACAAACCGAAGTGCCGTGCCTCTAATAGATTTTATGCTGATAAAATTCCCCTCCATTTTAATCGGTCCCTCATCCTATTAAATGGCAGATTTTCCAGCGCAGCGAGCAGTCGGCTAAGTGAGGGAACGCCATTCCGACGGTTGACACAGATAATCGTTGAATATTCTTGATTATTTTATCGGTCAGCCTCTTGTACGCTAACTGGGTAGTAGATTTACATTTAAACAGTTTCTTTTACTTAAAAATATTGTGTTGCAGGGTTACTAGAAAAGGGTAAGATGTTTATAAGCGCTTTGGGCAGGCTAACTATTACCAGTTTGTACAACTGTTTAAATATGATTCTGAATGTGAATGGTTCTGAGTATTGAAAAATAATTATTCCTCTCTAATTGACATTCATCTAGTCATGCCAGAAATCTAACTGAAAACTGAAGTAATTCAAGAGCTTTGCTGTCGCATTTCATTCAGTGTGTGGAATTAACTGAGATCCAACCAATATTTTTATAAAGAGCTGTACTTTTTCGTTCCATTTTTACTTCCTGTTTGCAAGGTCAAAGACGCACTTACGATCCACGTAAGGTCAATGCTAGCCTTCATCATTGGAACCAGCAGCGCTCCACGGCTTTACCCGCGTTGTTCGTAGCGTGATTTAATATTATGGCTTACAGTCATACAGCTGGCACCACGATAAAATAAAAGGAAATTTTTTAAAAAAGTGCGTGGTGGCCTGTTGGTAAACGGACCAGACGCGGCTGCCTACATGTTCACGGTGGTCGCGGGTTCAAATCCCAGGGCACACCTCTGACTTTTCGGAGTTATGTGTGTATTGATAGTCAATCACCACGCACTTTAACGGTGAAGGAAAACATCGTGAGGAAACCTGCATACCGTAGCGATTTTAAAGAATTTCTACGGTATGTAAGTCCGCCAACCCGCACTAGGCCAGCGTGGTGGACTATATGGCCTAACCACTCTCAATCGATTCTCTCGATTGTAGAGTAGGCCCGTGCCCTACAGTGGGACGTATATGGGCTGATATAGATAGATATAGAATTACAATTCGAAGTCAGTTAAATATTTAAAAAAAAAATCTTAGATTTTTCGCTATCTTTTCATATATAATTATCCTACTAACCTCTAATAACATTTTAGCGCTTCCGTTCCCTAATACAAGTCTGTTTAAAATTAGCATCATTGATCAACCGTCATCATTTATAGTTAGTCAATGTGTAGCGACCTCAATATTGGGCGTGAACCGTAGTAGCATAAAATTGAATCAAATTCTTGCAACCGATTGCACATCGGTCGATTCGGCTCAATCGGCATTGGATTGGACAGGGATTATCCCTAAATAGGAGATTAGTTCAAGTCCTTCATGCAATACCAGTAGATCAGATCCAAGTTGCATCCGTCGAAAAAGTTTCGGGAATTTCCTCTGTGTCATTTTTATCTCGCAACTTTCACTATCGTTTGGTTTAAAACACAAAAACAAATAACTTTTTCTTTTTTCAGTCTATCGTTATCCCTGGCGTTGCAAGATCTGTTTCCTTGTTTCATCTTTACTATTTATCCCAGATCTTTAGTACCCATCGTGCAGTACGTTATTGCTTCTATAATATTTTTTCTTGCTTGACAACTTCAAACCCGCGCTTTTTGACCAACTCTACGACGCGACGCCTAGATATGCTGAGGCCGAGACACACGTTGCTAACATTCTCATGTAGTCGTGACCCTCAGGGTACTTTTAAAGTATTACTTATGTAGCAGTCCGCATTTTATTTACAACGATTAAAGCCCCTATAAATGAAAAACCCATTAACTTGACTATAGTAGAGGAGGCCCGTGCCCTGCAGTGGAACTTATTTGAGCTCATACTATAGTATACTGTATTGTAAACTTATAGTAGTCAGACCC
The DNA here is from genome assembly GCA_949752805.1 of Deilephila elpenor. Classification (NCBI taxonomy): domain Eukaryota; kingdom Metazoa; phylum Arthropoda; class Insecta; order Lepidoptera; family Sphingidae; genus Deilephila; species Deilephila elpenor. The sequence continues at coordinate 9,215,673 of OX457112.1, forward strand.
AAGTGAAGCTTGAGCGTATGTATGTGTGTGTGAATACCTGAATGTCTCCAATCTAATTCTAGTAATTTAACAAACACGTCAGAGCTTGATATTGCAGTATTAATTGTGACGAGTTAGATAACTTCAGTCGGTCCCGATGCGACACACCTCTCCTACGGGATTCTATTTGAATTACCTTTGCATTGAACAGTTGGTTATTTACCAGTGACATACCTTCGTGATTCCTTATGTTTATATCCCAATATCAGGCTTATGGGAACACACACATACAAAACGCTTTGTCCTAGTTCATAGCTCTTTGTCCCTTGTGTAAAAGATGGAAAAAATCACACGAGAACCAAGTATCGCGGATTATGTGAGAGTTTCTTAACGTATGTTGTACATATACCACTTAATATTAGGTATGGGTTATAATATGAATAATAACCGAACTCCCATGCAACATTAGTCGCGACGTTTCCCCTTGTCTGAGTTATTTTCGAGTTAGATTTACAAAACTCCACCAATAACAATCTGTAAGACCGTAATACCGTAATACAACACAATATTCAAATAACAAGGCAAACTTCTGCGGCCATAAACCACATGAAGACAACGTAATCTTCGTGGAAAATTAAAGAGTTTACAAGAATCATCCAGTTCCCAAGTTAATCTGCAAGACCGCTGGACGCCGATGAAAAATGTTTACTACTTCCGAGCTGTGAACTCCCACAACTATCCCCTTTCTCCCCTCCCCCCTCCTCCTTTGGTTGCTTTAAGCTGACAGGAGAAGTTTTTTCCATTTTTATAAGTTTCAAAGAAATTTAACTTAAAGAACGAAGCCATTAAAGAGTGGAGGCATTCGTGACTACTGACTATTGAGCTTGATTATGAATTATTCTTTTTATATCGCCCGTGTTACGAAAATAGCGAGGGAAGCCATAGGCCAACGGATTGACATTTGAATTCTAAAGGATCGGTTATCATAAATCCATTGCGGTAATATGGAGGAGAAACATTGAATTTTAACCACAATTGAATGGCTTATGTTTATTAGGGCTGAATTTTTAATTAGCTAGCTTATATCGATAGATTTACTTTCAAATATCGTCAGGTTATATATAGAAAATGCGACAAAACTATATCGATATTCGTCTGATAAAGCTTAGGTAATCTCTGAATAAACGTCGCTACTAGCAGATTTAGAGATAAGCAATAATAGCCTTAAATCCTCAGAAGATAAAGTACAAAAAACAAAAAACATCTAAAGCGTACAACTACACAAGACTTGATCACACAATTGCCCCAAATCCGAACTAGTTCAGACCGCGGCGAGTTGAAACAACTGGGCATTGTCGGACAACTGTAGTTCTGTGAGCCACCACAAGTGTTCCCGGGACGGCAAAATAAATCGAACTGTTAAACCGCACCGCGGAGCCGAACAGAATTACTACGATAAAAAACAGTGGGCTATTTGGAATTGGGAACTTCTTGGTGATTTTTTAGGCTAGTTTATGAGAGCTTGTTGGAATTACAATTGTCCGTTGGTTTTTAAATTAAATATTCAACTCTAAGTTTTCAGTTATTAAAAAAAAACCTTTTATCTCTTGTGGTGAATAGACTATCTATATTTAATATACGATTTTCTACTTTAATATACGTGAATAGAGAAATAGCTATAAACTAATAAACAAACACTTTGTAGATTTTAAGCTGAAGTTTATATTTATAAAACGGAATATAGCAGCAACATATTTTAAATATAAAAATGAGATGCTTTAAAATCTACAATATGAGGGACCCGTAAAGGTAATAAAATTTACTAATTTGCCTCTAATTGAAAAGCAAATATTTCCTACAATATTTGAATTACACGCAACTATGTACCATACACATGATACATTTTTGGCATTATTTTACTGGTAGGTAGGTGTCTCATATGTAGCTATGTTTAGGTACCACCGCAATGTTTATCTTCCCCGCCAAACAGCAGTGTAAACGCACTGTTGTGTTCCGGTTTGAAGGACATTGTAGCCAGACTGTCTACTGACATAATAAGACTTAACATCTTATGTCTCAGGAGGGCTAGCGCAGTGGAATGCCAAGCCGTGCTTTACAATTCATGGTGTTGTTTGATTAGCTGCTGCTCATGAGCGGTCGTATCGCTTACCATCAGGCGAATGGCAGGCTCATTTCGCCATTCATTTCAATACAAAATAAATTGACCTCGAACTCAAAACTTTTACAAAAAGAAATCGTATCAGTAAAGTCTATCTAAACTAACAGGTTCCATTTGACGTTTCAAACTTTTAACGTAAATAACTTTGTGCAGACGTAACCCACACAATTTCAAAAACACTTTCCGTAAATCCATGGAATTATGAAGCTATTCTTATTTTATCACTAGACACAATCCATAATCACTAAATTTAAACTAGAATCCTTTAAATAAAGCAAAACAACCATTTTAAACAACATATTTTTTTCTAGACGTCATTACAAAGTCACCTCGTTAGGTCTTTTACCGGTAGAGTCGAGACTATTCAAACGCATTTGTATACGCATAATCGGTAAAAATATTTAAATAATCGAGCAGATATAAAACAGTTGTGTTTTAATTTTTAAAAATACTGAACTTGCAGCTAATAATAGGTATGCTGTCAACGAACATACATCAATAAATAATGAAAGAATAATATAAATATAAATTAATTTATTATTAAATAATAGATTTGGATATTATAATGGAAATGAAGTCAGTATTGTAGGATACGACACACATAGTGAGTAGGTTCCTCACTTTGGATTATATGTATTGTATTGTATGTATGTATCATGTGTTCATAAGCATGTGCGTGATGTGGACTGGACTCAAAAAGTGTCTGCACCCGGGTGAAGCCGGGCCGGGCCGCTAGTAATAGATAAATCACTCCTATTGTTCCTAAATAGTAAAGTGACTATGCAATTGTGGATGACTCATTATAATAAAAATGTTCATGAAAAGAAAAACGAAATAATGTAAACTAAAAATATAAACTGTAATCGATTAAGAAATACAAACAAATATTATCGATATCTCTATATAATCGGAAATTGTAAGAACCGATTTATTTGACAGCATCCCTATTTCCCAATGTCAAATGGAACTTCTTAGTTTAGATAGGGTATAATAACAAACAATCGAAAACAATTGAAAACATGTCTTCCCCTCGGAAAACACATTTTATCTCAGCATAGTTTAAAGGCTGCGGACGTAAATTATATAGGTTAAACTCTGGATGACTCGACCTACTTGTTCCCCTTTATTTGGCTCACGGTGAATACGGAGAGAGCCGTTCACATTTCCCTAGTTTTCTGTGACGTATATTTATTAGAATGTTCTGGAAGGGTGGAGATAGTTGGCTCAATGTGTGGTTGTATTAACGTAATTGTGTGTAATGTCAATGAAGATGTTAGGGAAGAAGAATAAGATATAAGTGAAGACATATATATGTAAACATAATTCACAGGTAGTGCCGACTAATTTGTTCCTAATTTGGGTATTTTATAAGCTTATAATTTTTAAGATACACTACTCGAAACGAATACTGTAATGACAACTAAGATCGCAAATATTAAGTTATACTCTTATTTCAAAATATTGTGTCGAAAAGCCTCAACAGTTTCTCAAATATTTTCATATTTATTACCCTAAACAAATCAATGTTTTAATCAAATAAATATAAAAATATTTTAATAGTTTTTCTGCCAAATATTAAAGTGACTTACCTTTCGCAGACGGCAGTGAAAGTGGAGACGCATTCGTGTCGACATGCCACCAAGAAGACCAATCTACACAAGAACCAAAACCAAAAAGTTATACCTTGTAAGTATTTCATTTTACTTAAACTAGGTTATTAAACAACGATCTACGAGTAAAGGATAAAATTAGGTGAATTTTATACGTAGATTTTAATTAAAAATTGTTTTTTTTTATAGTTCTACTAGATGTTATATATTAATAAATAACACTACACTAATATTTAAAAGAGATAAAATATATTTCTCAGCTGCAAACGCTAAATGCCTATATGGCAATAAAGCTATAGTCCACGTCTTATTATCTCGACTAAGACAATTCAGACAGGCTGCCTCATGACCCCTATGTCGGAGAAACAGATAAGATAAACCTGTCAGTTGAGGACAATGGACAGGCTACGAGTATATCCTAAATCTGTATTAAAACTAAAGGCCATTTAATGTTTTTAATTATGACATCTGCTAAACATACTCCAGGAACAAAATGGTAAAAGTTTATTCATTAATACCAATTACTAAATAATTCAATATCTTATACGTTATGCTAACTATAAGTAAGAATGGTTGACAAATTATTTTGGTTGCCAAATTATTTCTTTCGCGTATTTGCAGTCAAGGTTCTAAAAAATATTTTTAATACTCGCATACAAGGAAAAATTAACGCCACTTTAGCACTTAAGCATATTTAAAAAAAAATTATGTGTACATTTTGCAACACTAAATTACTTACGGGTGTACTCCCGAAATTAGTTCTAACTTTGTAAAAGATGCAATTTTCCTAGACAAACTACAGAATTCACAAAACACAAGATCGAAAGACCTTGTTCTTCACTGTTCTTTTATAGAGTAAAAACACCACTTTATTTTTAATAATTAGTATCATATCCGTAAATCGATTATTAATATTATTAGAACAGCAGTAACTCAGGTATGAAATTTTATATAAAAAGCTGATAAAAACAGAGTGCCAGATATTAAAAATGAAATTACAATACATACAAGAGCAATAAGACATGCTAATGCATATATTATGTGTTTTGCTTGGTACTTCCTTTGTTCTAGTACAATGGGTTATTAAGGGTCCTATTAAATGTATTCAGTATTGTAGCAGAATATGGAAGTGGCTAAGATACAAGCTTGACCTACTTCGAATGATAATACTCAGTGGAAAACAGAATTGCACGATAACTTCTATCTATCTATCTATATCAGCCCATATACGTCCCACTGCAGGGCACGGGCCTACTCTACAATCGAGAGAATCGATTGAGAGTGGTTAGGCCATATAGTCCACCAACCCGCACGATAACTTAACATTGATTAATTTTAATTAGCGTAAATTGAAAACAGATCTTGTAAATGTTGGAGGCAAACAAATAAATTAATTAATATAACATCAGATTGAAAATACAAATGAAGCAAAGTTTAGCACGACGTAAATGATTTAAAAAGTGTGTAAAAGCCTAAATTATTTTCATGTACAGTGTTTTATTTATAATTCTTTGAAATCGCGATTAATTAAAATATATTAAACTGTGTGCTACGAGCGTTGGATAGTACCCTTCACCCATTGACATAGACAGCCTTCGTGGAGCAGTTGGTTAAACGCCGACTGTGAAAAGAGAGACCGCTGGTTCGATCCCCGTACCGAGACAAATGTTTGTCAGGCCCACAAGTATTTGACTCTGGTTTAGGTGTTTGTGAGACCGAAAAGTCTCTCGTAGCTCCTGCACACGACACAAGACTTAATTAATCTGAATGTGGGGTAAGGACTATGTATGTGAATGTTGGGTGTATTTATTTATTGACCCTTATCCTAAATATCAAATTCAATCAAGCCCCAGTTCAATGAAGAAACCTGTCCCAAGCCTTTATTGTCTCCGAGTACAATTTGTGCACAATGGCAAAGGAAAAGTTGCATCTGCGGTTGTATTGAATTAGTTGCGGCCGCGCTAACAACAATATTGCTTGGTTACTACTGGTTTCAAGAGGTTAAAATCGTGTTTACTCTAGTGCCTTCATTTCTTAATTCGGGGAAAGGTGGCTGAGAAACTATCAGCTATAATTGTTCTAGTCTCGCTAGTTCAAGTTTGGAGTTGAACTATTTAAATTGGTGTTTTGAGATTGTATGAATTGTAATTACTATTCATACATTGTAATTTGAAATTGGGAGGCATATGTTCAGCAGTTGATTTCCTGTGGCTAAAGAGACAGTAAGAGAGAGAGTGGGGTCAGGACTAGCGTTTGATGAAAGTATTTATTTATAGGAAAAACATCATATCTTATTATGACAATAGTGCTTGAAGGTATGTACTTTGTGTTTAACGTAACTGTAGTTTATACAGGGTTAATCATAAAGGGTATAGAAAGCCGAAAGGGGTATGATATAACTATGCTATGCTATTAATTCCAAAAAATCTTATTTTTTTACTAGACTGCACATTCCATCATATTTGACTATAAAAATAGAGCTATTCATTCATTTCTCATACGTTTCAACGTTAAGTGCTAAATGGCAATCGATATTGACATTGTCTGAAGACAATTTCAATCTCATTGACGACTACTTCATTAGCAATAAACTTTATAAGAAGCCACGTTAGTAACATTTACTGTTATGTTCTCAATGATCAGATAATCATCTATTGATATCGAATCTCAAGCGATAATCAATAGAGGCGTTCCATTTTCACCTGCCTCGCCTTTCCAAAGAGCTCTCATACAATCTGTTCACAGAGATTTTCTACGCTGTCGAACCAAAAAATTATATTCATCGGTACAAAATTATTGGCTCAAAGCCAAGGACTTATCAAACACTGTAAGCCGAACTATGGTAAATTGTGGCGTTGGAAAATGTTTTTGCTAAATTTTATTTGAAAATCTTTAAAACAAGGGAATAACTTTGAGAAAGGAGTTGCTTATTTTATTCCCTCGGCGAAGATTAAGTTTATCTCTAAATAATTGTTTGGAAGAAGACTTTTATTTTTCCCAATTTTTAAAAGGGCTTTTTAAATTAAGTATTTAGATTACTTTCTTAATAAAAAGTAAATATAAACGAAATTCTTATTCAATGTTTTTTTTAATAAAAACATTTATACAATAAACTGGGATTTCTTTAAATTCATGAGTTCGTTTAGAAAGACAAATTTAAACAAATTTAAGCTTAAGCAACATTACATCTAACATCTAAAAGAGCTTTATTCAACTGAGCTACGATGCCGTATACAACAATTTAACATACATAATTTTAGTTAAATGGATTGTGTAATAAGTTAAAATTCATCCTATCATTACTTTTTCAGTACATAAAAAACCATTTTATCTTAGCACTCAGTGTTAAAAGGGCGTAAAAACATTTAGAATTGTTGGGAGAAGCGCCCTTAACGTTGTGACAATGGTGAATATTACTCACGGTCCGTTTGTTTCAGACGACTACAACCGAGTGGTGCTAGATACGGTGGACCGGGAGCCCGACTCCGACTACATTAACGCTTCCTATATAGATGTGAGTACCTATAATTATTATATTTGACAAAGTTTGACAAACATTTGGTAAGATGCCTGCTGTAAAACACGATGTTTCGATCCCCGCGTCGAAACAAATGTTTGTCTGATCCACGAGTATTTGTTTCGGGTCTGGGTGTTTGAAAGACCGAAGTTATCTCGTAGTTTCTTGGTCGATACCCACGACATTAAATTTGTTTATTGGTGTGGGGTCAATATTATGGTTATGGAAGCAGGAATTCGCTGGATACAGGCCGCTTCCAACAGGTCATATGACGATAAATGGGGGAGGCATATGTTCAGCAGATTTCCTGTGGCTAAAGAGACAGAAAGAGAGAGAGTGGGGTCAGGACAAGTGTTTGATGAAAGTATTTATTTATAGGAAAAACATCATATTTTATTATGACAATAGTGCTTGAAGGTATGTACGGTAATCTATATATGTTTAACCTAACTGTAGTTTTTACAGGGTTAATCATAGGGTATAGAAAGCCGAAAGGGGTATGCTAGGCTCATCATATTGAACCACTTTTGCTATGGGTCCAAAAATCAGCTGTTTCATACAAAAATAATCGTTTGAATTTGCAAAATGTAGGGAACAGGTGTCTTTTTTTTCTCGATTTCAGGGTTGGACCCATAGCAATAGTTGTTCATTATGATGAGTGTAGCATCCTCCTAACAGCTTTATATATCCTTTCTGAGTAACCATGTATAAATAAGAAGTGAGGAAACCTAAAATTATTAGCAAACGTGTTCCAAACCGAAATAGAGGCAATTCTTGGAGAAGCCTCTTGTTCAGTAGTGATTTTTCCACAGCTGAAGATAAATATCGCTATAATTACGGCTTATTTAATTTCTAGAACCTCTTTAAATCCAGTAATAAGATCTTATAACGGTAATATCTATATTACCATGTTATATTGAAATAACTTTATCGGCTTACAATTTCCGCGAACACGACTGACATTTCCACAATTATTAGTCTCATCTGCAGACTCTATTTCATTGCTTAAAGGTCAAGTAAGATATCCGCAAGTCTAGGCAATTCCACCTGTAATACAACTTGTACGACATTGAAAGACATCGGTATTAGACCTAAAATTCGTTTGGTTATTACCATACTTAGGTTTTGTGATATAGATATATTATAATCAAGTGGTTTGATTTATTTTATAATATAAAATGCTGATGGAACCTAAAGTAAAGCTGAAGGAGCAAATATACAATGAATTAAAGCTAGCTACGACACTGTTGAAACTACGGCACGCACCGAAACTAATGTTGGCGAGATCCATCAATATTCGTTTTGAGTCTGTCGTCCGAATACTCCAACGCCACTTAAATGTTATATTGCCCTTAATTACGAAAGTCCCGCTTATATGTACTGGTTAAGTGGGACATGAGTAGTTAAGTGCAACTTAACATTTAAATGGGCGGAGTATTCAGGCGTGAGTGTTGTAAGATCTACGACACAATACTTATATTTCAAATTGAGGTCAGAACTAGCTATGCGACTGTTGTGTGTCGTTCAACTTACTTTAATGTAGAAAAAGTGTCAAAATTATCTGCCATAATCCCAGAGTCAAAAGTAAATTGAATAGCCGTATTGATGTCCAATAATCCTATAGAAGCATCGACGTCTGTTAAAGAAGATTAACTAGATACAAGAAAGCCTTTGAAGACAAATTAATTATTTCTAAGAGCACTGCATCGGAAAGAACTCCTTTTATCACAGAAACTACGGGCAAATGAAATAAGGCGGAATTTGATTCAATCGCAAATCCGAGATTAGATAGCTCGGTCGAAGAGCGTTGAGATAACTACAGATCTTGATTTCAGCGGGTTTGACTTAGTTTTACGAGATCTTTTTGGCTAGGACTTCACAAAAGGATAAATGAAATGAAGGAAGATATTACTTTGAGTTATCTTTGTGTTTCACTTAACCTATTTAAGTTTTTTTTCTCACAATTTCATTCTACGACATATAAAAGCTTCCTACAAAGTTGGTAGCAGGATATACGTAAACACGTAGATAGTGACAATAATTTACCATGACACAAATATCGTTAAAGTGACCTTTGTAAATAAATACACCCAACAATCACATAAATATATAGTTTTTCCGATCTAACCTATAATAATCGAATAGGTTTTAATTCCGAGAAATATGTGATAAGTGCGAAAAACACTACTTTAATTGAAAATCACGGCTCAATATGTAATATCGCTAGTCCAAATTGAAAGGGCGCGCACCCAAAAAGTTTTTGTGAATTTCACACTTAGGCAGCGTTATTCCGCTCACGCACACCTATTATGAATCCACGGATTATAACGCGCATGAAGGTTTCACTACATAAAAGATGCCCGAATCAAACTGTTACCATTCACAAAAGAACGAATGAGGGGTCTGAACGAATGAATGAGTCGGAAATCGGCGTAACAATACGAATTCACATAACGGTGTTGATGGGTTAGGGACTAAATGAACGCACGTGGGCTGGGCTGTTACGACTTTTTTCTTCTGAGATTTTAGTAAACTGGTTTTAATATATGAGTCCCGAATAATCCGTTGATTTCAAAAAATCAAGATTTGATCTGATTCCATAAACAATATCCCTTTGCAAAGCTTCTGCTCACTTTTAATAGTCATTGTCATCGTCATGGTCAACCACTAGGTCCACGAAATAACTTACCCCGAAGATTTCTACACCGATCCCTTTCTTTCGACATCTGACTTTATGCAACTTTTATTCGGTCAATAACCACCTTACAGAAGGACAGAGTAAGCTTCATTCAAATAATCATAATTCCATTTAAAATCACTCATCACTTTCCACTTGCCAACGAGATAGCAAAACTATTAACATTTTTTTGGAGAGACTAAATTAACATCTAAATCGCGTGTCCGTAGCCTTTAACTCCAAACTATCTACCAAATCTCTTCCACTTTTAACTACTAAAATAGCACAACACACCCAAGCCATTGCGTCACAAATTCACTAACATGGCGCCGGTCCCGCGGGGGCTGCATTAATTAATAACGCAAGACATCGTCTACCCTGATGAATATGCTGGCCTTAAACCTAAGAGGACGTGTTTTAACCGTGTATAAACTACTGCGATATTAATGTATGAATTTGTTAAAAACAACGACTTGGCAATCGTAGCGTGGGTCGTCCTCTGGGCAGATGGCGGGACGACTTGCACAAGATCGGGTTTTGTGGCGTACTTTGGGAGAAGCCTATGTCCAGCAGCGGACTGCAACGGGCTGTAGATGATGATGATTAAATTAAATTAAATACACCCAACAGTCACATACCTAGTCCTGAGCCCACACTAAGATCGAGTCTTTTGTCGTGGGGATCAGAAACTACGAGAGACTTTTCGGCCTCACAAACACCCAGACCCGAGACAAATACCTGTGGTTTACACATACATTGGTCTTGGTGCGGGGATCGAACCAACGGCCTCTCGTTTCACAGCCGGCGTCTAACCAACTGCGCCACCGAGGCTGTGAATGATGATGATGATGATGAACTAGTGGAGATTGTTGTTGCGGGTTGAATCGGCGGCGGGCTCATCAACTAGGAGGGGGACAAGAAGTAAAAAGGACGGGAAGACGAAAGACGTATTGAGCATCCGGCAAGCTTACTCACCGAACTAAACGACAGCAAAGTCGCTTCACGTCAATTTCCTGTGGTACCGCCCCAGACGAGCCTGCCTTTTCATGCTGAGCGAAGCTCTACCACATCCAAAATTGGTAGAGCGACGCTTTCCTTCAAAATTTACAGACTTTAATTTAAAATTTACGAAATTGTTTTTAATCTCTGCATAAGCTCAACATCTCTGTGAATATGAGTTCGACTGTAATGCAATGCCTCGGGCATTCCTCCCAGCTTTACACGTATAAAATGTAAATAAATAAAATCTAGCGACGGCTTTGTCTATAAATTATAGCTGCAAAACATTTGTACGCTTTTCAAACACAGTATTCATATTTAGAACAATGCATTTCGAAACGAAGTTAAAATACGCAAACACCATTCCGACGCGAAACTCACCGACGCCATTTTAAACTCTGTCGAAAAAATATTTTCCATTTGGTCATTTGAAACTTATATTTCTGTTTCTCGCGTAGTTTTTCAAATTTTATAGTTTATATGTTATTGTCTTTGGCACGCGTTTGACGTTATTAATTACACAGTGTTGCCAGTGGTAATAAATAAATTTCTTATTTACACAAAAAATGGCGAGAATGTTGCCAATTTTTATTTTTATATGCATAAAAATTAACAAATCTGGCGGAAAAATAGCCAAGTTTTTTTTCTAGTAATACGCTATTTATACAAATGATTACAGTTGCATACATTCAATAGAAATGATAAGTACCTAATTGTCACAATTTCAGTCACAGGCCCTGTTCTAGATCTCAGCGTAAAAATCTCAAGAAACCTCTTGGGGTACCATTCAAATGCTGTCCTTAAGTTTGTTGCTTTTAAAAATAGTTGCATAAACTAAATTACATTTCATTAAACAGGTTGACGGATAAAAAATAAATCCATACAAGACGATAATATCATAACTCCTTTTTATTATCTAAGAAGGGAACAAGGCTCTTGATACTTCAATGTGCACAAAGTACCCTGTTTATAAACTTCAAAAGCCACAAAAAGGGCTTTCCGTATAATAGACTTGTGAATTACCCGATGATCCTGGACAAAAGAAACGACTTCGTTCGAGATTATTTATGTCCTTTTGTAGTTGAGTAGCCGGGACTTATCGAAAGCTATACAATTTGTTACTGTGCTGAATCAGTTGAAATAGTTTGGATAGATTAACTGCGTGCGTGGTGGCCTGTTGGTAACGGACCAGACACGGGTGCCTACATGTTCACGGCGGTCGAAGGTTCAAATCCCAGGGCACACCTCTGACTTATCGGAGTTATGTGTGTATTGATAGTCAATCACCACGCACTTTCACGGTGCAGGAAAACATCGTGAGGAAACCTGCATACCGTAGCGATTTTAAAGAATTTCTACGGTATGTAAGTCCGCCAAACCGCAATAGGCCAGCGTGGTGGACTATATGGCCTAACCACTCTCAATCGATTCTCTCGATTGTAGAGTAGGCCCGTGCCCAGCAGTGGGACGTATATGGGCTGATACAAAAAAAAAAGAAGATCAACTTTTTGAGCTATGGTGACCTGAATGACGTCTACTTTGAGACAGCAATAGACTAATTAGTATTAATTTTGACAGCCTCCGTGGCGCAGTTGGTAACACGCCGTCTGTGAAACGAGAGGCCGTGCGTTCGATCCCCGCACCTGTTTGTTTATGAAGCCCAGAGATATTTGTCTGGAGTATCGGTGTTTCTGAGACCGAAAAGTCTCTCGTAGCAGAGTCACGACACACGACTTAAGTGATTCTAATGTGGGGTTAAGACTAGTATCTTACTGTTGGGTGTATTTATTTATTTATTTACTGAGACATAAGATGTTAACTCTCATTATGTCCAGTACTTACTTACTGAATGTTTCAAGAAATAAGTTCTAAATATATCTAACGCTTTCACTAAGTGTCTTTTGCGTTCAGTCACACGCTCAGTCATTCAGGGGCCATGTTGGAAGTTGAATCTAGGCCAAATCACGTCGTTTACGGGCTCTAAAGGGGCGGAGTTATTGCAAGGGTCGTTTAGGGCATTCAGCGTGGCCCCTCGCTATAACTCCAAACAGATACCATTAAAATTTTATTGGTTGAAAAAGTTAATGTCAACGCTATGCTTATAAACATTTTTGTAAAGCCAATATTAAAAATGATTTACGAGGTATTCAAAAAGTTATTACGTCAAGTTGTGATAAGTAAAAATGCTCTATTGATACATTTGTTTAATAATCCTTTGTTGTTTATAGCAAAATTTTGAAGCGTGAGGTTCTGTGTTCGTTTATCTGTAAGAATATTTCGGATTAACCATAGTATAATTATTGTAGCTGCTATCGGTTAAAAAAAGTCCGAGCCCACTTAAAAAACTCCTTAAAAACCTAGATTGTAGAATAAAAAGAAGCGGATTCAATCCCCACACCGAGACAAATGGTTGTGTGATCCACAAGCATCTGTTCTCAATGTTGTTACATCGAAGTTTCACGCAGTTTCAAATACCAACTGTATACTGGTGCCAACTCAGACTTGTATAGTTATATCGCTACGTGTGTGGCGGCCGTAAGGTTACAAGAAGTCAATAGATGCAGTCCACTTTCAACCAGGCCTGTGTAAAAACCCTTGTAGGAGCCCATGTTCAGTAGTGCTTTTGGCTGAAGAAAGAGAGAGAGATGTTCATAATTCCCAAGAGCCGTAACAGCCACAATATATGATCTATAGAATTATATCTAATACTATTCCTTTGTCCGCAGAGTATATTAAAACCAAACGCGTACATAGTGACACAGGGTCCAACGGAGGAGACGGTGGTGGACTTCTGGCGCATGATCTGGCAGGAGCGCGCCGCCGCCATCGTCATGCTCACCAAGACTTTCGACTTCATCAAGGTAAAATTTACTAAATGCTGTTGGTCTGAGTCGATCTTAAAGCTGGTCTCGACCTGGTACTACGTTGGTATTTAGTTAAGGAGCTAAGACTGATTGTTTATTCAAGAACTAAAATGAAAACCGCTGAATACGGGTACAGGAACTCAAGGAGCTCATTGAAATAATATTGAAATGCAAATTAACTACATTAAATTTTCGTGCAATGTGCTGGGAATTTGTCATTACATTACTTATTGCAACTTAAAAGTTTAGTAGGAATTCAGTAGAAACAAGCGAGCTTTACTGAAATGGTACCAGTCTCTAAGAAATTGGCATGAAGAGGCAGCTTTGTTATCGTGTTCCGTGCAGTGTTACGATAGCTGGAGGCTCAATACTGGTTTCCTCTTCGTACTTGTTTCTTTTCTATCCCCGCCCCCCCATTTTTTGGCCCACAACACACCCATGATCCAAGTTTGTAAGATATCATAGACAACGCCAACTTACTCATACCCTAGGTGAACAATTGTTGCGGACCTAAATTTATAAGTCTTAATTTCCTTTGTATCTTTTTATCTGGTCCAACTAACTCATGACACTAAAAGCCACTGTCCATAATTTCCCGAAGCAGTTGTGCTCATTGTAAAAGTAAATTGCTGGCGGTGTTCTCGCACTAGCGAATAGACTTGCGATGGCACCCAGCCAAGAGTTAGCTATGAAGCCTGCTGCGAGTATGTTTAAATGGAATTTAATAGCCAGTGTCTTCGTGGTTTATGACAACCCTTTTTGTAGTGCAGTGTACTGGAATTATTCCTTAATTAGTGCGGAGAATCATGATCTATGGCATGCCATAAAGCCTTTGTTGTAGTAGTAAAAGTTATGATGGGACGAGATGAAAAATTATTTGAGTTAATCCTTACGGCTTTTCCTTTTGTTACACATTGATACTTGGCGAGACATTATTTAGATTAATGTATGTATAGATGTTACTCTATCGCTATAAGCAAATTTAACAAACATAAACTCACGCCTTTATCCCCGAAGGGGTAGGCAGAGGCGCCACCAGGACACCCAAATTTCGCCTTGTATGTTCCGTCCCATGATGTGATAGGTGGCGAGCCTATCGCCATATCGGGCACAAATTCCTGACTCCGGACTCATAATGAATAGAAAAATCCAATATCACTTTGCCAGACCCGGGACTCGAACCCGAGACCTCAGCTTTGTAACCGTACCGTAATACAACTAGGCCACCGAGGCAGTCAAATTTAACAGCATGAATAATTCTTCAATTCAATTGTGGAAGTGAAGATCGTAGTGAACAACTACGACATTAATATTTCAAATATATTTCTTTATTTCCATGACCAAAAAAAAAAA
The DNA here is from genome assembly GCA_949752805.1 of Deilephila elpenor. NCBI lineage: Eukaryota > Metazoa > Arthropoda > Insecta > Lepidoptera > Sphingidae > Deilephila > Deilephila elpenor. The sequence continues at coordinate 9,230,851 of OX457112.1, forward strand.
ATACTGCTAAAACTCATCCCCACACGACATGCGTCTATTTCTCATAACCCCAATACATGTTCAGAAGCAAATGCATTAAATATTCAGATGGCGCCACTGTTGTTTTGACGCGGATGATTTACCCTGTCATCCCGACTGACAGCGGGAATTTCGTCCAACCAGGCGAAAAGGGAAAAAATTCGAAAGCATTTTTCACTATATTTGTCGCTACCGAGCACGTCAGTTTTTCTTACACAACTGCACTGGAAGCCTTTTATAGAAAAATGGGAGGGAATTTCTTGCAGTTTTTTATATTATTATAAATTAGCGCATGAGTGTATCTCTTACTTTTTAGGCAATATCATCTCACATTCATTGACCAAAGTTCGAATACAAGGAAAAGGTAACCTTTGAAAGCTATATTTGTGAATTTCATGCATTTTTTCCATTTAATTGTAAACTTACATACATACATACATACATAAACTTCCGACTTTAACCCCGAATGGGTAGGCAGAGGCGCCACCAGGACACCCACATTTCGCCTTGTATGTTCCGTCCCACGATGTGATAGGGGGCGAGCCTATTGCCATATTAAATTGTAAAGTTATATGATACCTTACTTGATGTATATAGTTGAAACTACGTAAATAAATAGATTATGTTTTTATAGTGTAATAGATTTGGTAAAAATAGGATTTATCTCTTTGACCATCCAAACCGTTTTATAATTTTTACGTAAGAAGTATTCAATTGTGGTGGAACATAGATGAGACGCATAGATGTCTCAAAGTTAAAACTAAATAGTACCCAAGCGAAACCGTGTTTAACCGCTAGTTTCCCATAAATATTCGATCAGGAAATATTGTGATTGTGTCCGACATTCTATTATACTAATAAATTTCATATTACTGCGGTTATATTCTTAAATTTTAAGAGCTTAAACTTGGCTATTTTATGTAATGTTTTGTGGATGAATTGAGTTAATCTCAAATATTTGATTCTTGTAAGTTTCAGTTCAGTCGAAAGTTAATACCAAATTATGGATGTAATCGAAAGAAAATATATTCCAGTGTCAAAATTAATTGAAATGGCAATTGTATCCAGAAATCAATGTGTCCTACAGGTAATGTGCGTGCAGTACTGGCCGCCAAACAAAGAAAAAGACGAAACATACGGAGACATCAGCGTCGGCATCGTTCAAGAGGAAGAATTAGCCAACTTCCACATACGAACGTTCAGACTCTACAAGAGCGAAAAGGAAGTAAGCGCCAACCAAACTTTACTTGCTCATAACTTTTTAGAATTGCCTCATCACGCGGGATGCACCTGCTACGAAATAAAAAGGAAATATTCGAACTTGCGGAGTAGCTTGCGTTGCTATACATAAGACAATCGGCTGGTTTTATTATTTGTTATTTTATGTTAAAATCTACTCTAGATAATTAATCTTTTTGGAACCCTGTATCGTTTTTAACATAGAGTAAAGGTGTAAAAAGACAGTCCTGTTAATATCTTCTTTAGAATACAGAATTTCAAATAGTTACAAAATTGAAATAAAGCGAATTTTTACGGATTTTATCGCGATTTGGTTTAATTTTTACATTTTTTAACTGTAACCTTTACTAAAGCTGGAAAGCAATCTAAAACGTCGCGAAGTTCCGTAAAAATTAGTTTTATTTCAATGTGTAACATTCGCGTAAATCTAAGAAACCATTATAGTTACAAAATGTTAAGTGTGGCAGTTGCGGCGCAAAAGAAACTCATAATCGAATACGTCCCCCGATATAATACGTCTCACTCTAGGATGTGGCCCATCTCTACAATTTAGTTGGGTTAGTTAATAAACCATACATATTCATAGAATGCTATAGAATGTAGTTTTCCCCGCAATAATGTCCTTAAAACCACTTCCATCTTTCGACCTAACATTATGTCTCCAAATGCGAAGACCTACATTCCAAGGTTTTGTCCTACTTGATCAACATTCTAATCACCGTTTCCCCCAGGTGGTGGTAGAAGAGCGGTTCATCCTGCAGTTCCACTACACGCAGTGGCACTCACACACGTGTCCGTTCAGCAACGCCCTGCTGGAGTTCAGGAGACGCGTGAGAGCCGTGGTGGGGCGGAGGCTGGCGACCAACCCAGCAGCTGGACCGATGGTGGTGCATTGCAAGTAAGTTAAGTTGGAAGACATAGGTGCTTGTGGAGATAGAATAATGCTAGGGATACTACTTATTACAAAGATATTGTCGAATGTCGAAAAAAAAATTGACGATTTTTTTTACGAAATTTTTCATTGCATTGTGTCTGAAGTCACTAAAACTACCACCTGGCTTCGTTTTCGGTCGCGGTCTTGATATTATATTCATGACGTACATATGTATGTAAAACTTGAAATGATGTTCTTAGAATCGCGTATCTAATATCACCTGATTCTAAACGCCTGTTTATTATGTATCTTTATACCAAATTGAACTCTGATTATATCTTCACCGACAGTCAAAATAAAACACGAATAAACGTTGTACCAAGTGGCGATAACGAGGTGACTATAAAATTTTAATTCCCTGCTGAAAGTTTGGAGTCTCGGTATTTGCTGACGAATCTGTGTTAACTTGAAACCGCGAAGTTTCACAACGCTAGTCTTGAGTCAGCGTTTCTATTAAACCGTATGGAGACATCACAATGAATTAATTGTTAAATCTTATTTCAGCTGTTTTCGAATTATCTTATTTGTAGAAAACCACGAATGAAATAAAAGTAATTTAAGGACAGTTATGTAGTGGTGTCAATAATTATTTTGTTGTGGTTACTGCATTTGATTGCACCGGTCACGTAACGTAATGAGTACGTCCGAATTTAAATTATTTGAATGTGAATAAGAACTATAGGCTTTGGTCTGTTTTTTATTGTTGAAATGACTACCGAGGATAGATAATAAAGAATGAATACTAATACAAATTTCAGGAATTCATGATAGACTACAGGGCTAGTGATGTTTAGTGTGAAATCACAGTATACTGCATGCAAATCAAGGCAGACATTTCAGTAACAACGATATAAATAATCCTGCAGTAGCACGCAACCTAAAAAAATTAAACTTTCACGAGTTCGCATTAAATTGTAGTTTTGCACATTAAATTGTAGTTACGTTATCAATACATTAGTAGTTACCACTGCTACTATTTTTGTCAAATTAAATCCACCGTTGTACTGCCTCGGTGGCGTAGTTGTATTACGGTACGGTTACAAAGCTGAGGTCTTGGGTTCGAGTCCCGGGTCGGGCAAAGTGATATTGGATTTTTCTATTCATTATCAGCCAGGATTCAGGAATTTGTGCCCGATATGGCGATAGGCTCGCCCCCTATCACATTGTGGGACAGAACATACAAGGCGATTGTGGGTGTCCTGGTGTCGCCTCTGCCTACCCCTTCGGGGATAAAAGGCGTGAGTTTATGTATGTATGTAAATCTACTGTTGAACATAGGCCTTCCCAACATTATCCACAGTGACCTGTTTGAAGAAGCATGTATCCAGCGCCTGTCTGCAGGCTTGTTACATGTATTAGTACTTATAGTTGTAACGTATCAATCGTACTCTCGGTTGTGGAGGAGGCCCGCACCGTGGGTGTGACGTATTTGGGCTGATAAAGTGGGAGAAGAAGAATAGTAACAAAAAAATAATAATATACTTGTTAACAGTGATGGTGGTGGCAGATCAGGAGTATACCTGGCTATTGATGCAAACTTAGAACTGGCAGAGGAAGAAGACTCCTTTGATGTGTTCGGATTCTTGAAGAAATTACGACAATCGAGGAAAGGGCTTATAGAAAACGAGGTATATATTCGATTACCTTTGCTAAATTTAATATTCAGAATGATATTGAGTTGTGTAAACTTATGATAATTGCAATATTGAAAGACAAGCAAATAGCCACAGCTCTCTGACACATAAGTTTATTTGTGTAGTATTATTGTACAGATTAAGAAATATTTAAGAACATCATATTTTAAGTAACTCCTACAAGGCATTCTTTTAATAACGGGGTAAAATATTACCTTCATTATCATTTACCTAGCGTCTGTGACAAGATTGGTTAATCTGTACCTTTTACAGCGCCCAACTTGAATAATCCAAACTATATATTTTTAAATTAAATAGTAATTTATTCATATGTAGAATCCAGACAGACAGCTATAAAAACTAACAAATAAAAACGGAATAAAACCAATTTTAGGCGTACGAATTTTTCACTTTCCAAACTATAAGTTTTTAAACTTCTTTGGTCGCAGGAACAATATAAATTCGTCTACGACACACTAGAAGAGCACGTAGTTTGTGGAATATCATGGTTCCCAGTATCAGAACTGTCACAAAGACTGAAGCAGAAATCGCAAAGGGACCCGGTGTCGAAGCTGAATGAATACCAGAAGGAATACCAACAGATTTGCAAACAGACTCCTAGGTTTACGATAGGAGACTGCGCTGGAGGACATAGAGGAGATAATAGAGAGAAGAATAGGGATGTTCTGGTTGTTCCACGTAAGTTTTTAACATGGAAAACATAGATGATTTAAGAGAAGCAGACACTCCATTTGAAATATAGATCTAGTATCGAAAATTTGCAGTAAAGACGTTATTGAACGATAAAGTAGGCAGTAGTATTACTCCGTTTTATTTAAGCGCTGTAGTAAGTGCGTGGTGGCCTGTTGGTAACGGACCAGACGCGGCTGCCTACATGTTCACGGTGGTCGCGGGTTCAAATCCCAGGGCACACCTCTGACTTTTCGGAGTTATGTGTGTATTGATAGTCAATCACCACGCACTTTAACGGTGAAGGAAAACATCGTGAGGAAACCTGCATGCCGTAGCGATTTTAAAAGAATTTCTACGGTATGTAAGTCCGCCAACCCGCACTAGGCCAGCGTGGTGGACTGTATGGCCTAACCACTCTCAATCGATTCTCTCGATTGTAGAGTAGGCCCGTGCCCTGCAGTGGGACGTATATGGGCTGATATAGATAGATAGATAGATAGTAAATTATAATTGATCTAAATATATCGAGTGTTAAGTGTCAGCTAGTGCCTAGTAGAATTAATAAATACTAAAATTCGTGGATACGAATTCTCTTCAGCTATTAATTGACCAATAAATGTGGGTTTAATTTTTACATTTTAATAAAGTTTAAATCAAAGTAATTTTTTTGCAGCTGACAATTTTCGTCCGTATCTAACGTCTTTTCAAGGGAACAGTTTCACCGACTACATCAATGCTGTTTTCGTAGATGTAAGTAGATTATGATTAAGTCAAATACACCTTAATGCTACTAATTATCATAGATACTGATACTAATTTCGTTTGGCAGGGTTACACTAAGCCTCGTGAATACATAGTGACTGAATGGCCTTTAGTTAGAACTCAGGGAGAATTTTGGTCTTTAGTTTACGACTACGAATGTGCTGCTGTTGTTGTACTGTGTGTTCCACCAAAGAATTCTGTAAGTATCACATTATAATCTGTTTTTAATTTTATATTCAAAATTGAATTTTGTTTTTTATTTGTGGATGAATTCCTGATGATTTCATCTACACGTTTATTGCCTAGTCCTTGTTTAAATCATCGTTCTTCATAATTTTACATTTTAGTTTTCCTTACTTTATGAAAATTTTTACGAGTTATTTTTAGTTTGCCTTGTGATAAATTAAATTCTTTAAAGTGTGTGTGTATTGTTTCATTAGTATTATAATCTTTCCGTAATATTTTTTTTGTTTCAGCAACAATATCCACCTTTTTGGCCGGAGGGTCGCCATTCTAAGAAATACGGACCAGTGTTCACAATAGACCACGTATCGCATAATCACTACACCAATATCAAGACTTGGATATTTAGAATCAATAAGAAGGTACTCTTCCAGAACAACTTTATTGAACAGACATAGAAAACGACGTATTAATCGTAATTTTTTTTGTCACATTGTGATTTCTTATCCTGATTTGTGAAAATTTATAAAATCCGATTTTATTATGGGTCGTTAGTAACTAATATTATAATATGCTAAAACTTTTTAATGTATGAAATGAAAACTTAACATCGATAAAGTATTTTATAATATCCGTAGCCATTTTTTCGAAGTGACACTTTTCCCAACAGATCATCTCGTTGACGGAACTGATGGCCGGTGTAAAGGCTCCTACAAAGACAGTGCAGCTGTTCCAGCTGACCTGCTGGCCGATGGGCCACAAGGTGCCCTCCTCCACCAACTCACTCGTGGAGCTCATGAACATGGTGGAGCGCTGGCGGCAGCGGACCGACTACGGACCAGTGTGCGTCGTCTCGCCGTGAGTACTTCACATCCACAATTCAGAAGCTTTACAATGTTAGGACTCTTCGAGGGAAAACCTCTGTTTAAACAAAAACAACTGAATAGAACTGCCGCGTATTTGTGATATCAAGTTCATTTTTATTCTTACCAGCGATTGAGCGCAATGCAGACAACGGTGACGCGTTTGACGTCATCTGATGTAGTCTATGATTAGATTATGCATAGGACGCGTCAATTATTATGCGCCGAGCGTTGACGTAATCTCTTTACGGCAGGGATGGAAGAAGCCGGGCCGGTGTTTACTGCGCTGCTAACGCCTGCATCGAACAAGTGATCCAGCACGGAGAGGTGGACGTGTTCCAGGCAGTGAAAACAGTGCGGCGACACCGGCCCCAGCTCGTCGAGAACATGGTCAGTATCACTTAGCATTAACCTATTCTAATTTAATGCAGGTTTTCATCGATTGGCTCTTTTGCAGACCGAATACAAATACTGCTACGATCTCGTGCTCCACTACGTGTTGCACTACTTGAACAAAGATATGAACGAAAAGAAGTGAGAGTGCGAACTTAAAGACGAACTCTGGTTCATTGAGTTCGGGCGCGGTGCAGCGCTACCCACAACACCCGAGGAGACGAGTCCGTCGGCGGTGCCGCGCGACGCCAAGCGCCAGCAGCAGCAGCGCCCCGCGCGCCCCCGCCGCGGCCTCTCCCTCGACCGCCTGCTGCCCGCCGCCACGCGCCCGCCGCTGCCGCACGCCGCCACCGTGGAGGCGCCGCGCCGCCCGCGCCGTGACCGCCCGCCGCTGCGCCGCTCCATCCGCCTCGAGGATGACGAAGCGGCGGCGGACGAACGGCGCCGAGCTTTCGGCCACGGCCCGCGCGCGCCTTCATTCGACGAGGGCGACCTCAGCGACGAGCGTGAGGAATGCGAGTGCGCGCGCGCCTCGCTCGATCGCTCCGGGCCTTCCGCCGAAGCGCCCGACGAAGACGACTACGAACCGGAGTTCGTCACATCTCCTCCTTTTCCAAGTGACCGACCGCCGCCAGAGCCACCGCAGCGCGCCGGATCCTCGGACCGTGTGCTCGGAGACGCGCGGGAGGTGGCTCGCGGCCCAGCCCGCGCGCACTCCCAGGGCGTCTTCGAGCGACGCTTGCCGAGAATTTATAAATTCGGTCTCATGGATAAATCGAAGCGAGCCAGCTCGAGCGCTCTATACGAGAGAGCGGTTCGTTCGCCGACGGAAGCGTTTTATAACGCTACGGGCTCGACTAGACTTAGTTCGCAGGAACTGTTTGAAAAGTTTTGTTCGGAAGATTTTACATCGCTGTATGGGCGCGAGGACGATAGACGCAGGCGGCCGCCGCACTCTAAGTCAACCGGCAGCAGCGGTTCTGACGTCCGACACGAGCGCACATGCTGCCGGCGCGCGCCATGCGGTTCGCAGCCAGCGCTGGGTCGGCGGCACGTGTGTCACGCTCCCCGCTCAGATCGCTCCACTGATTCAGAAGAGACATCGCCAAAACGTGCGGGCTTGCGACCTTTGCCTCTCGAAGCGGATGCAGAAGGAGAACAACCAGACAGCTGCTCGCGCTCAGCGCCGCTACTCAGTCCGGACCGATTCGAACCACACTTCACATTCGACATATCGGAACGGAGCGAGGCAACCTCAAACCGCGATGAAACACCTTCCGACGCAACCGAAACTCGGAATTTGACTCTCTACGAGGAACCTCATTCGGATCGCACCAGTATCTGCGAGTTGTACGATGCGGCTTTCTCATCTCATCGACCGTCGTTTAGACGAGACGGGTCGCGAAGGCGACCTGGTCCCGTAGATCTGAGTACGCTGGACTTTCGCGCGATCGACGACGAGAGCCCGCGGACCAGCCGGCGCACTTCACAGCGAAGCATGGATGACACCCTGCGTCAAAACTCAGAAACACGTAGTTGGACTTCCGATTCCGTGTTCACTACCCCGGAACGTCGCGGCGCGCCCGTAGCGTCGTCGCCTTCGTCTAACGGTACACATCGCTCAGTCACTGTGTTGGGCGAGTCGCCGCGAGCTGACTCCGCAGCGGCGGACTCGACAATGGCGGACACTACAGTGGTGGAAGAAGAACAACCCAGTGTTATTGAACGTTCAGAGTACGCACTCGCTCTCCGCCACGGGCGCATCGAGCTAGACGACGCGACGTCTGAGCGAGCAGTGTCTACTCCGGCGGCTGGGAGCGAGCGGCTTTCTAGTCGGCCTTCCATGCACAAGCTGGAGCCGATCGAGCCGGAACGGCTGTGTGGGGGGGCGGCGAGCGCGGGCGTGGAGTTGGACGGCGTGAGCGCGCGCTCGCTGCACGTGGTGGCGCGGCGGCGGCGCGGCGCCAGCGAGCCGCGGCGCTCGGCGCGCTGCTTCCCGCTCTGACTGCGCGCGGCGGCGCCGGGCTCCGCGCCGCGCCGCAGCCGTCGCCGCACCCCACCACCCCCCCTCGTGCCTTCCCGCCGCGCGCGCCCGCCGAGCCGCCGCCCGCGCCGCGCGCGTCCCCTCCTGGCTCCGCCGCTCGCGCTGCTGGCGTGCGCCCTCGGCGAGGTCTCGCTGGCGACCCGGTGGACCCGCTCCCGCTAGATGCTAGTTCCCTTGTATGATACGACATTAACGTATAGTCTTCGCCGGTTTACCAAATCGTAACTGCCAAATTTTTTACATTGATCATTTTAGTCTCCCGAGTAGGTAGGTAGCGTAGCCGTCTTTCGGTACCGTAAGGTAGGCAGTGCCTAAGTCGAACTACGTGCGTAGACCGTAGATTCTAAAATTCGTAGATAGAAATTGATCCCGGGGTCTGCCGCGAGCACCTCGGTCGCAGTCCACGACTGACACAGGGTGATCATTTAGCTAATTAATTACATTGTAACATTTTATGTTCCCGCTCAGAGTGACGCTGGCCCTCGACATCTACACCAAGTATTTATGTCGCATCTCCAGTTAATCAGCCTTACTGAATGTTTGTATTTAAACCATTATACTACACACAACACGGAGCAGGCGAGCGCCACTGCGGGCGGGAGCTATGCGTCGCACATATTATGTACTAATGCGACAGCAACTACGTAGCTAGTATTATAGAATTTTAAAATATTAATTTTAGGAGACAAATGATATTTGTGCTTTTTATAAAGAGCTGATGAGTTTATTTTCGTGTGGGGAGTGCATGCTGGCGCTGGACCCCGATACCAGACTGACGCACTACCGTATTGTAAACAGTGTTTTATATTTCATCCAGTAATCAGTGTAACATTATAAATGTTAAGTTAAAGTGTTTTGATGTCGTGAATTCGTCGATGTTGTTCAATGTTTGTCTAGTTTATTCCACTATGTTGTTATAATAAAAAACTTTTGCGTGTTTATTATATATTTATAGCTTGTAATTTCTTCAAAATATTTATCGAACGTTAATGTATTAAGTGTTTTTTTATAAAACGTACCAAATTTCTTGTTTGTGTAATGTTCAATTTATAAAATATGTGCCAATGTTCCCCTTTATAAGCTAAATGTGATGGCTTGTTTTCATATAAATCGTAATGAATACGTACTTATGGCTACAAGATGACGTGTGGCTTTTCTTCTTAAATATTTTAATGTAGTATATATTTTCGTGGAATGTTTTCATATTGCGTGTGTTGGTGGTAATATATTTTAACTACTTTTTATTATAAGAATTTAAAGAAATAATATTTTGTCAGGCATTTTTAATTGCAACATTTTACAAGATTTCCCATAATAACGTTAGACCATAATTGTTATTTCACGTGCATAATTCTTAAATTCAAAAAATTTTTTGGTCAACAAAGATTATTGGTCTTTATTTAACAAAAAATTTTGCCGGGGTTAAAAGCGACATTTTTGACTTATTTTATGTGCAAAATCCTTAAAAGTTCGGGCGCCAAACTCTAAATCTCGGGACACCAAACTTTTAAATTTGCAGCGCACAACATTTTAAAATACCTCTCTTTACTCACGCCCCATCTTCTGCCTAAACTGGCGTTTTGAAATCTAGTTATTTAACATTTCATCTTGCACAGTGCCTATGAGAGTAATATTTCAAAATTTATAATACATACATTTTAATCCGCCAACCCGCACTAGGCCAGCGTGGTGGACTATATGGCCTAACCACTCTCAATCGATTCTCTCGGTTGTTGAGTAGTATATGGGCTGATACAATACAATACAATACATTTTAATCAGCCAAATATTAACGATTGAGTGATGCCAAACTAACAGATCTGATAATTTGGTGAAATTGCAGTATGGAACCATGAAATCTAATTGACACATTTACTGGTGGTAGGTCTCTCAGACGTGAGAAGCCGCCTGGGTAGGTACCACCGCAATGTCTATTTCTCCCGCCAAACAGCAGTGTAAATGCGCTGTTGTGTTCCGGTTTGAAGGATATTATAGTCAGAGTAACTACTGGACATATTGAGACTTAACATCTTATGTCTCAGGATGGCGAGCGCAGTGGAATGCCAAGCATTGCCTTGTAATTAATGGTGTTGTTTGGTTTTGCTACTGTCCATGATCGGTCGTATCGCTTACCATCAGGCGAATGGCATGCTCGTCTCGACATACATTGCAATAAAAAAAAATGAATGAATGAATGCTAATCATAATGATCAATGATACCATATTGTAATCGACATCAAATTTTTATGCTACACCTTCATAGCTTTTGAGCCATATTGCAGAACAAGACTGATCACAACCGGCTACAAATAAATTTTCCTTTTTTTTAATAAACTTAACATGGTACCTCGGTGATGTAGTTGTACTACGGTACGATTACAAAGTTGAAGTCTCGGGTTCGAATCCCGGGTCGGGCAACGTGATATTGGATTTTTCTATTCACTTTCAGCCCGGAGTCGGAAATTTGGGCCCGATATGGCGATAGAAACCCCCCCCCCCCCCTCCCCCAATTATTACACTATAGGACGGAATATACAAGGCGAAATGTGGGTGTCCTGGTAGCACCGCTGCCTACCCCTTCTGGGAAAAAGGCGTGAGTTTATATATGTATGTACATTTTACATAGGACAGTTCCTGATTAAATATATCACCACCAACAAACCGCATTGTTTTTGTTTAAACATAAATTTATTGAGAAGTTCTCTTGCTTGGTGGTTAGAATGATAAGGATCTTCCAAATATTGATTAGTTGGATTGTAGTTCGTATTGCTATTGTTATTCTTCCATATTATATTATGATATTGTTTACGCAAATTATTTAGAGGTTAGATTAGAGCGAATATAGAGCGCTGACAGAGATTCGAAAAAGGTAATTTTACTGAAGTCACGGAGATTATATTCTGATTCTCTTAATTGGTGGGCACAATTAGTTTGATTACAATTTGTTGTATCCTTCCTATCTTTGTGCTGCTATTTTACCATGCTATGAAATAAAAACAAACTGCATAAATTTTACGGTAATTTCAACACTGGAGCAAAGTTTTGCAATCAATAAATATTTTCTAAATTCCTACAAAATTATTGCGTCTCCATTGTGAATCTGAAAATACGATGTACTATACCCATAAACAAATTTTCCGCCATCAACAAAAAGAAAACATTTATTTCCTGACTTCAACGTAAAATAATGTATATTTTCTTCATGTAACAGTTTATATCGAAATAAGTATCTATAATACACTTAATATGTTTATGTATATAAAATAACGAATATGAACGCACAACCTTAAGCCAGTCCTTATACAAGATAAAATAAGTGAATATTCCCCGTCGCCTACGAACGCCAAGTTTTATAGATCCATTTGTAAAACGTATACGCTTTTGTATAACTAGAGTCAAATTAGCAAAACATATAATTTTTATCAACGGCCAAGATAGTAGATTAAGAGGAAATAGTATCAATTAACTTTTGTATATTTGGCTGTTTGTTTTTTGCCCTTTGCCTGGATGTTTTTATAGCATCTTACAACTATGAAACGATTTTAATATTATTCTTTTGAAAAAAAAAATGGTTGCAATAAATAATATTTTGGATTTAACTTTTAATTGGCACCTAGCAAAAATTATGTTTTTTTCGGATATCTTTGATAATGTCTAGTTTCCTAATATTATTTACGACAAAGCCAAATAAGGGTTTTAATAACTGCAACAGTTACAAAATAGTTAACTTTTTTTCCCGTCTAAATTAAAAATAACTTTAACTACGAAACCTCTTAATGTATCAAAGCCATAGATTTATTCGGATTTTAACCTAACTAAAGATATTGGAATTTAATCAAAAGATAAATATTTAAGTTTAATTTATGCATATATTATAATACGACCATTTTAAGGAGGCCAGCGGAAATTTTACTAATAAGCAAAATTAATACAATATGCAGTAAATGTAACCAGAGGTATGGATAGACAGTGATATTTTGTAGGATTGTAGGTTATACAGAGTGAAATAAAATGATATTTAAATTAACAAAATTTACCCCAAAATATTTTTTAATAAGAAAGTACTTTAAATAGCAAGGATTTTTTGTGAGTATTACTATAATATTTTTTTATAATATAAAACCAAACCGAAATGTAAAAATAATATCAAACGTTTAGTGGATGTATGATCGATGAATCGTACTTCGTTGACAAAAAGATTTAAAAAGAACTGTTAAATGTTTTATCTTTGTTATATTTGGCTTTAAATTTTTCACTTTACTTCATCTCACACAGAACTTTTAGTATCTAATAGCCACTGCCTATCCAAACCTATATACTAAGGTAATTTTCAATATACATATATATAAGATAAAGTCTTCGAAACGTGTTTGACATTGTACGGAATGATAAAAGACATTGAGTTTTGTTAGTTAATTCAGTTAGTGCAATTATAAGGTAGGAATTGCATTTCCAATTACTTTATGTAGATATTTTTAATAATATAAATGTAATTATATGTAAATCAGCGGTCGTAATTGCGTGACAATTCTAAAAACAAGTAGATTTTCAATGTAATGTACTTATGTTTTTTGCTGTAGTGAGCTAAATATGCCAGGGACGTAATTTGGGTCATTTAGTGTGGAAACTGGAATACAAAACAGAGATATTCTGAATTCAAACAAAATAAACATGCGAAAATGCATAACAATCGTAATAATGAAGTCTATTGCCTCCTCAATCATCTATACTGCGTAAATAGGGAACAATACATCGCCAATAAACTGACAGTTCTTCTTATAACCCGCTTAAAATATATTTCGCCGTCCCCACGTAGTTTGGGATAAAGATCAATTAAACACTAATGTGTCATTCATAAACATTATTTGTTTATGATCATCAATATTTATCTATGAATCGAATAAATAATACCTACTTCGGACTCTGTTGTAGGAATTAACTTTAACAACTTAAATCTAATGTAAAATAACTTTTTGCCCCATTCTAAGACCCCCGTTACGGCCCTGGCACATATCTATATTATGTTGCAATAATGTTATGTTTTTTTCGTAGTTAGAGTAAACTTTGTAAATGCTTTATGTAAGTTAATATTTCACGTGGACCATTATTCGATGTTTGTTTAGTAATAGTTATTGTGTACACGCGAACAATGTTTTTTCTTTGTAATTAAGTAAATTAACTGTAATTAATATCTTGCTGCACCGACCATCATTTATGTAAATAATTAGTATGGAGTAAACTTATGTAGTCGGATTATTCTGTAAGGCTCGTTTCACATCGTTTCTCAATTATTATGTTAAAATCTACAAGATACATTTATGAAATAAATGCACGATTAATTATTGCTTTTGAAGTAAACAATCGGGTTTTGGTTGATCGATAAAAAGGGTTAAATAGTTCAGCGATGTACCGATAGATGACGACATATTAAATATGCACAAAGAGCAAAAATATAAAATATTGAAACTTTGGAATTTGTGGACGTAAATAGATTTAAATTTTGTTTATATTTTATTTCCAATTTGCCTCAAAATTGCTAGAAGCTTTTTATAACCTCAAACTAAGACATTCTTGTTCTTATATTGTATACTTATATTGTATTTAAGTTTCGTTCTTGATCCTTTGTCTTGCGAATGCGTTGTTGTCAAATAATAATAATAGTTTATCTCTCCACACTTTATTGCATTGGACGTGGTAATTTACAGAATACGAGTATAAATGCTAGTTGTTTTAAGTTATAAAAACATGTTTCAAACAGTAATTTAAATAGATATTTTTAAATTTTATTCGTAGTTCCAAATATCGCTACACGCCAATAGAAATTAGTCAGAAGACAGTTAATCAATCGGTCATAACGTCTGTAAGTTTCTTGAAGCCAACTGTCAGTTATTAGACAGGCCAAATACGAACGTTCTGTCATCATTTGTCTTTCAACATCTGCTAGTAAGTTGCGATCTGGGTCCGTGACTTATGTTATACAATGGTGTTTGTTCCTTAGTATTTTTTTCTGTAACATTATTTTGAACAGGGCACGTCGATTATTTTGTTTATTAGTATTCAATTATATTTAACTCAGAGCTAAGTTCATGATCGTTTAAATTTTTTAAACCACTTACTAACGGCCGCACTCAGTGACGTTTAATGTCAATTAATTCGTTCCTTAGAATAGATTTTCTTTGTAAAATCTTCACTAAGTAATAATTTAATTGACATTAAATGTCTCTGAGTAGGGCAGTAAGAGTTATCAATTAGGGATGCCTAATAGACAACAATAACAATACCTAGACTCGAATAAATATCCGAAGGCTATAGAAATATTTATATGTGAAAGGCTGCTAACTTTGACATAAAATCTAACTTTTAAACCATTGTATTGGTTTTCAACCATTTATCCAGTTTTCATATCATAGAAGTTTTGGGCTTTTGACCAATTATCTATTGAGATGGATACTATAAACAGGCGGTTAATTTGTTATTGAACTTGGACGCAATATTTGCAAGCCTATACGGTTTACAAGGCACATTTTTTAAAATTAATTTTACAGACACGTTATTTTATTAATTGACCAATCCTGTCCTGATTTGACACGAAACATGTGAGACGAGTATTTTTACTATGAAATATTGTATACCATATACATATTAACTGATTTTTGAATATAGTAAATGGGGATATTATAACTAAATATTACATAAATTGTATAGCAACATTGTGATTTCAAGTTTCACTTCCATGATATTGTAAAATAACTTATTAAGGTATTGTTGTCATGAATGTTATTTAAAAAGGTAATTTTAAAAATTTATACATGGGACTTAATGGAAAATATATTTATTTGTTGTATACATCATTTGTTTCATTTGAACCCCAGTAAGTAAATAAATACACCCAACAACAACCCAGATACGCGGCTTAAGAATTACCAATTCTGTATCTACCATTTGACATCCATCTGTATACATATAATATGCACTAACAAATAATGTCTGACTTCGGTCCCAACAAATAAAAAAAAAGTTTACCGAAGTATTTATCCGAATATTCATAGTTTTTATTCGCGATATCATTTATTGCAGCTATAACGAATAACATTCAGCACTAAATTTTAATTAAAACTCAATTAAGCGAGCGCGTTTAATAAGCAATAAATTTTTCGGAGCACGACCTAAATCTTGTTTAATGACGTCACTAAAGGAAATAATTAAACATTTTGTAGCGGAATTAACCTAGAAACATCAATCAAAACTTTCATCTGCTAATTTACTTTTCGTTTTGTTCCAATTAAGTAATTGTGCAAATACACTTTAGGTCCATTAAAAAAAAAGCACAAATCCTAAGCGGCAATTAACTCGTGCACCGCGATGCTTGATCCGTCGAGAATTCCGAAAATTATTTTTATTTCGCATTCCATGCTCACAGTTCAAAGAGACAGAAGTTGGATGCCGTAACTTTATCACGAAATGGTTAAGGAATGTGTAGGTTCTGATATAAGATTTTTATAAAGCTTTTACTTTTTTATTATTGCTTTGCGAGACTTGCATGCCATTCGCCTGATCCTGGCAGTTCCTGGCTACAATGTCCATCAAACCTTTTATTAGACATTTGACATTATTTGACAGCCTCCGTAACGCAGTTGGTTAGACACCGCCTGTGAAACGCGATGCCGCGGGTTCGATCCCCGCACCGAAACAAATATTTGTGTGATCCACAGGTATTTGTTTCGGGTCTGGGTGTTTGTGAGACCGAAAAGTCTCTCGTAGTTTCCGATACCCACACAAGACTCGACCTTAGTGTGGGGTCAGGACTATGTATGTGACTGTTGGGTGTATTTATTTATTTAGTACATAGGCCCGGCAAACGAGCAAACACGTCACCTGATCGTAAATGATCACTGCCCATGAACATCTATAACGCTGGATCATGGATATGTTGCCGGCCCTAGAGAAAAGTTAAGAAGAAAAAGGAAAAGAAAATGATGGAAAGAGGAAAAGTGTATTGGACATCCGTCAACCTCACTCACCGTACGAAACGCGACAGCGAAGCAGTCGCTTCACGTCAATTTCCTGTGAAACAGTGGTGCCACCCCGCACGAGCGTGCCCATTCATGCTCAGTCATGACTGACAACAGCATCTTCTGTATCAGCCCATATAAGTCCCACTGCTGGGCACGGGCCTACTCTACAATCGAGAGAATCAATTGAGAGTGGTTAGGCCTTATAGTCCACCACGCTAGTGCGGGTTGGCGGACTTACATACCGTAGAAATTCTTTGTTTCGTTGTCTTGTGTTGTGTAAAAACAAAAGCATAGTCGCCTCCAAAATATTCAAAATAATCTCAGTAGTATAAACACTTAAAACTACTCGTTATACCTTCTTAAAATTTGAAGTTGAGTTTAAGATTGTATTTGATCCCTAGTCCTTAGAAATTTTCATTAAACATACAATCATTCTCCAGACATACATTTCCGAGTAAATTATAATTTAAAAATATTACTTTTTAAACATAAATCAAAGAATATTTTCACGATGTATAGTATCTGCGAATGAAAAAAATCTATTCGTTGAACAGTGGCAATCAAGTGAACTGACGTTGAAGGCTTTGCTATATAGGCTACGTGAAAATTTTGTCGGTATTTCGCAGCATGAATATTCATTCGTTCAACACATGGACCATTATATTAGCTTAAAAAACGAAAAAGAAAGGGATTGGCAAATTCTGGGAGCTGTTTATATCGCAATATTCCAAATATGAAAAAAAAAATGAAGTAATAACATTCATGGCGGTTATTGTAGTGATGGATATTATTTTTTTCTATGCGTGTATTTAAGGTTTAGGCAACTAATTGCAAAAAAGATACGTAATTCTGTTGTATGTTTCTTTTTACGTCTATTACTCTGAAACACCTTCATTATATTAATTCCGTCATTGGTTTGTATTTTGAGTGTCATTCATTTGAACGGATATATAATTGTTCATCAAACTTCAGTCCTGACGGTGGAATCAATAAACAAAAGATAACCAAACCAAAAACATTATAATCTAGCCAACTCACCAAAATCCTTCCCGGAAGCTGCATACTCAACGCTGACGAAAATACTAATCACACAACACAAAAAAAATACCACTAGCACCAGATTGTCCACAAAACACCACTACCACCACCTTGTCCACCAAACACCATTGGCACCATGATGGCCACAAAATTCCATTTGCACCACATTTTCCACAAAGCACCATTAGCACCAGTTTTTGCAAAAACATCACTAGCAACGGATTGTCCACAAAACAATTGTGGCAAAAACTACAGCGCTGCGTCGGAGCACGCGCCACGCGTTCCGACATTTACACGAAAATACCGCCCCAGCAAAAAGGGATGTGATAACTACCTTGCGATTATATTTGCAATAAAAAATAAGAAGTATATTATTATGCTTTATATCAACTGTGGCATTTAGTAATTAATTATGTATATATTAGGCTAATAACTAAGTATGTATATCAATCAACATAATTATAAACTCAAAAATGCAATATCATCCAACATATTTCCAAAATTGAATAATTACATAGTAAATGAATATGACTTTTCAAAAAGTATTTAATCATCAAAAAATAAACTGCTACTGAAGGGCAATTACTAATACCTAAAAAATATATTTTTAAAAGCTCAAAATGGTCAATGGGTTATATGATTGCAATACATAAGGATAACAAAATAAATCAATCAAGAACCAAATACGCCCATAGTACATATTAATATTATCTCATTAAACATACATTTCTTTTTAAAAACCAGCTGAAAAGCAACATTCCACAACGACATCCTCACAAACGTTCTCGGAGTATTCCTTTGATCCCAGAACGCGGCCGTCTTCGAACATCGTTAACCAACTTAAACTTACTCAAGATATTTTTAGTTCGAAAACTAATTTTCCGCCCAACTAGAGCACACCGCATGAGTTTTTTTTAAGAGCCAGTTAAAAGCATGGCACCGCATTGCATCAATTTTAAAATTTCACAGTCTAATACAGTTTTTCTCGAGGTGCACTTACGAACCACAATTCTATAATGCCTCTTTTGCAAATTCAAAGCTGGCAAATTCGGTTTTTGCGAAGTAACGGAGGATTTTTTTTTTTTGCTTTCATCGAAGTCATTGGAGTTGCTAATGATTTTTTGCTGGATGCAACCTGCTTCCACCAGGCTGCTGTAGAAATCCTTAAACAAGACCATTTGTTGAACATAACAATGGACTTCCTGTGACTGAAGATGATGGTTTATAGTTAGGGATTTTTTTGAGAAAGACGGGGCAATATCAAGTGTATATCAGAAGGAATGATGAAGGCGAAGATTATGCAAGCGAGCAATCATTGCTTGGTAGTAAGTAATTTACGCCCTCGTATATGTCAACAACTATAATTATTCCAGGTTTTTGAGACAACGCGAGGATTATAGTCTTTAGCGATGTCATTATCCAACGCTCTTACTGTTACGACATCGAATATTATCCGGAAACTTCTCGAAATAAACAGCTGCTTTACTCACGAAAGTACTAAAACCTTGCACAATTTAACTAGGCTGAGACTTTTCCTTGGCCCTTCAGCTAGTTGGCCCCACTTACGCCTCGAGCCAAGTGCCCTCACCTAAAGCCGACGCGCGAAGGTCGACAAACATTTAACGATTCAACCAGGCTTCTTCTTGGTTTGTTTGTAGATAAATATGTGATAATAGTGGTGGTAGGCCGAAGGTCTCTCATATGTGAGAGGCCGCCTGAGTAGATACCACCGTAATGTCTATTTCTTCCGCCAAACAGATTTACACTGCTGTTTGGTTGACACTGTTGTGTCCCGGTTTAAAGGACATTGTAGCCAGAGTAACTACTGGACATACTGATGCTTAACATCTTAAGTCTCAGAATGGCGGGCGCAGTGGAATACCAAGCATTGCTTTGTAATTCATGGTGTCGTTTGGTTACCAATAAAAAATGCTGCAATAAAAAATGTGGATCACACGTACAGTTGTGATGAAGCCGGAATCAAACCTATGGGCTCTCGTTTCAAACTCTAAAATTAACTAGGTCACGGTACAGAAGATGCCAAACCCATCAAGTAAAAAATAATCTGAAGAAAGCCAACATAATCCCCAAAACTGTCTTGAAGAAGTTTCAGCAAAGTAAACAAAGTGCAGGAATATTAACTAAACTTGAAGCTTACTCCGTATGAAACTTTGAGTTGATAGTTATGATCCATCATAAAACATAAGGATGCGAAATGTAGAAACCACATTCTCTCGTCTTTAATATTACTATCTTTATTGAGTAAGCTACACAGCTAAGCATCAACCTTTCTTTATTATTACTAATTATTATTATTTTATTCTATGTCAGATTTCTTTAACCTATACTGTCCCACTGCTGGGCAAAGTTGCTGATACGATCTAAATGCTGCTAAATTGGTCGAGGTCGTCACGCCACCTTTTTTTTGAGTGTGCGTCGTCACCTCGTGCCATCCTTATATGTCAGATATCCACGTTTAAATAGAAGTGTCTGGGTCTGCAATATGCACTTAGTATGCCGGTGGGGTCTTTTCCTATAACATGTTAGGGTGAACTGTGTGTGGCACTAGTGATACCTGTGCCTATCTCTCCAAGGATACAGGCGTGAACTTATTTATTGGAACCGTTTTTTTTATTTTTTTCCGAATATTTAAACTCTCATTGCAAACTATGTTTAAACACCCTCAAGAGATTTCACGAAATATCATTACAATTATTTAGGGCAGCGTTTAAAAAATATAATTCTTTCTACCTCATGCTTGGTAACACAGGTACACCTTTATTACGAGCTGAAATCACTGAACGTGGGTCAGCGTATAAAGAGTGCTCGGCAAATTATATTATTTGAGGTTTTATGATGGACCCTAATTTTATACGTGTGCTCTGAGTAATGTTTACATTATGTGGGGGATTTAATAAAGTCGGAGAAAATATTTTGTGTTCATACGCTGGACACTGGTTGGATCGCCAATATTTGGACCAATATGTTGTGGTCGTGGCTTGTGCCATTTATAAAAGGTGTTGCTTGTTGCTGGTCGCAAGGTATTCGTAATCCCAGATGGCGACAACCATACACATCTATTGACCCGCCATAAAGCTCCACATCAGTATGTCACGTTTTGGTGTCATCCTTGACAAAGTACTTTTATTGCGATTAATAGAGAGACGAGCACGCCATTCGCCTGATGGTAAGCGATATGAACGCTCATGATTAGTAGCCAAACCAAACAAATCCATCAATTACAAAGTACTACTTGGCATTTCACTGCGCTCGCCATCCTGAGACATACGGCGTTATGTCCAGTAGTTATTTTGACTACAATGTCCTTCAAACCGGCAAACAACAGTGCATTTACATGCTGTTTGGCGAGAGAAATAGATATTGCGGTGGTACCTATGCGGCCTCTTACATTTGAGATACCTACCACCAGTAATAAGCTCACAATAAGACCAGCATAATTGTGTCGAACAGCGAGAGGTGATCCATCTCACGTCTGTGATCATAGTATCGCTGTATCAAAATCAAAACAGCGCTGGTTTAATGACCTTAAAAATCGAAAGCATACAATCCAGCATACCAAAGACTAGGCTGATGAAAAATGAATAGCAAAGCGGGCCCCGCCAGAGATAACTCTAGATAGAATGATATAACGGAAAACTTTCGCATTAACTTCGTGAACATTACTCGTTCGGGCCGACACTGGGTTCAAACAGCGGGGTACTTAACGTCTTTATTTAATTTCGTCCGTCTGTCCGTCGTGTAATGGAAGTAATGTCGAGTCGCAGTGCTCTCCAATCTCAATTTCGAGATTTTCTTCATTTTGCTGACAGTTTGGGTAGACGAATTAGTATTTCATGGCTTTGTAGTTTTAATCTTTATTAGAACATAAAGCTGAAGAGTTTGTTTGTTGGATAGCCTAATTATAGAGAAAGAATATAGGCATATACATTATCAAGCTATGATTAGTCGAAGCGGAGTATGAATGAAAAATGTTTGTTAAAAACGGTTTTCATGTCAAAAAGTATCTGCACCTGAGTGAAGCCGGGCCGGGCCGCTTTATTCAACATATGTAATATTTGTCGACGATACATAATTGTAGGGTACTTTAACAAATATGGGTTGAGGGTATCTGTGATTTTGTGACTGGTTTCAGGGTATATAAGACCTTCAGTGGTACAATGTAGTTCTGTCTTTACCGAGACTCCGACGACGTCGGTTGTCGTTGAGATTCTCACTGTGGCGTTTATCCGCGATATTCTCTGTACTAAAAAGTACTAGTGCCAATAAAAACTGCTGTTAATATTTCGACATACTAATAAAAAATATTGTGATCGCCAAAATAATAGTGTTAAAAGTGAATCACGGAAACAAACGTGACTACATTGCCGTAAAGTTTGAAATTAAAGTCAAGAAGTCAGTGAAATGACCTATGAGTGATCTTCAGCCGGATTGCAAGCAACGTTGGATCATCAAGCAGTGTCCACCTATCATCGGGTAGGTGATTTATTATTTTATTTCGGACCACGGACAATTGCATAACATCACAAATTAAGCTAAATTATAAAATTCTCATAGCTTTCATTTTAAATGCCTATATTAAATTATTAAACATTAGATTAAAGCAGTAGGAAAGAGATTTGTAATCAAATTATTGCCGAACTCCGACTAATGATTGAAACGTGTCCCGCCTTCTACATGCCTAAGTAGAATCATCACTATTTCTGCATAAAACTGTATTAAACCAAAAGGTCCATTATAACAAAAATCCTATTTCATTCGCTCTCCACTTTTTAATTCCTTTTTATCTGATTAAGACGTTTCGAGCGAAAGAAAGCTTAGTAAAAGGACGGAACTGCTCAATTCTTATTCAATTCTTCCTTTTTGAAGTGAAACTTCTTTATCGGGGTTGGAAAAAATTTTTCGTTACGCGTCACATTCTTCCGTGACGCGCCACCTTTTTTTATTTAGTAAATTAGTACCCACTTCAGTAAGCCACACCCCCAACCGTTTCCAAGCCCCACCCAAAATTTTAAGTCCCACCCACTTTTTTGTAATTTGATCCTTACCCCCCCTCTGGCCTTCCCCCACCCTAAATCCAAAACAGTGCCCAATAGCCTCCCCACGAAACCTCCCCCCCCCGCTTACCCCCACCCTAAAAATTTTACTTCAACCCCCCTACTCATATCTCCGGCATTATCCATCGTAGACCCACCGACCTTGGGTTCATTAGAACCGGCTCGGTGAGGGCTACAATCCTGCCCCAACAGAATTCCCGAATTCCCCCTCCACAACTTTCCCCACCCAAAAATATTTTAATGTGCCCAATAGCCCCCCCATGACCCTAAAACCTAAACCCCCCCCCCGCCCCTACCCCCACCTAAAATTTTTACCTCACCCCCCCTAAACCTATCTCGGCCAATAAAGGTCGTGGACCCACCGAGCTTGGTATCCTCGGAACCGTCTCGGTGAGGGCTACAAATTGGCCCCGATAGAAATCCCAAATTCCCTCAAAAATTTCCCCCCTCCTAAACTTAAACTTTATTTAATTTAGCTTTATTTTACCAATTCTGTAAATTTGTAAATAGTAGATCATTTTTCGAAAAATGATGTCATAAAGAAGTTTCACTTCTTACGTGTGTACACTAATACACACACACATTTTTTATTATTCAATGTCTCCATTGTAGGAGGTCTGCTGTATCTATTTACCAAGCTAAGGTTGTTTGAAGCCGTCCTAGGGGTCGTAAAACAGGTTTTTATGTGTATTTGTTTATGCATTAGCAATTATGGTTATGAAACTAGAGGTTGCGGGTTCAATCCTTGCTCCTCAGTTTGTGTAATTGACAATTCATATTTCTACTGGTTGTGATAGCTGTAGAATCACAAAGTAAAAATAATTGTACATTATGTTTTTTTCATTCTCCAATTCCAAAAAGTTCTCGCGTGGAGGCCACACAGCGTAAGCGCAGCGTTGGACGTCCACCCACAAGATGGTCAGAAGACCTGATAAAGGTCGCGCGACGTCGCTGGATTCAGGCTGCCTTCAACAGGTCACTGTGGACATCATTGCAGGAGGCCTACGTTCAGCTGTGGACTTCCTTTGGGTGATATATGGATGGATGAATATGTTTTTTATCTAATGGAAAGTAACGATAATACGAGATTTTCTCGCTTATTTAAAGCGGTTTTCTTTTTTCTTATTATTGATGCATGTGGTGGACAACAAAGAATGTATAAATAAATATTAGATTTAAATAAAATTTCTTTATGTTCGCCTCGGTGGCGTAGTTGTACAACGGTACGACTACAAAGCTGAGGTCTCGGATTCGAATCCCGAGTCTGGCAAAGTGATATTGGGTTTTTCTATTCGTTATCAGCCCGGAGTCAAGAATTTGTGCCCGATATGGCGATAGGCTCGCCCCCTTCACATCATGGGACGAAACATACAAGGCCATTCAAGTATCTACAAAAAACATTTTACCTACCTAAAATGTAAAAACACAACCACAGAATACTCCACATGTGACTACAAAGCGAAAATCCTAACATTCTAAAACCTAAACGTGTGACTGAAATTAAATTCTTTTCGTCAACCCGTTTGGAAGCCTCGGTGTTGCCATTCGAAATTTAAAAAAACCACCGACGAATATTAAATTAAACCCTTTTAAACTTTTTTTCATTTAATTTTCGCCGGATACTTTAATCCCATTCAGGATATATCCAGTCTGCAGAGGTGCTTCCTCACTACGGCGGAAGGACCCAGGATTGTAGGTTAAAATATCTCTCTCCCCATACGATCAATCTGTGGTTACAGAAAAACACGTTCATTCAATAATAAATAAATAAATAAATAAATACACCCAACAGTCACATACATAGTCCTGACCCCACACAAAGATCGAGTCTTGTCGTGGGTATCAGAAACTACGAGAGACTTTTCGGTCTCACAAACACCCAGACCCGAAACAAATACCTGTGGATCACACAAATATTTGTTTCGGTGCGGGGATCGAACCCGCGGCCTCTCGTTTCACAGGCCGGCGTCTAACCAACTGCGCCACAGAGGCTGTCCCATAATACCCATCTACATCCATACAGACAGTTATCACTGGCCTAACCAACACGTTTTTAATATATTTTTTACGATCGTCAAATACCCAGATGTCCGTGCATCAATGTCGGGTTGTAAAAGTGTTATTGCGGGTTCATGGCCGGCTTATGACGTCACTCGGTGGCTTTATTAAGATTATTCTCGTAGACCTACTCGTGTACTTACAAGTTATTGCACAATGGTGGCAATTTGGTGACCCGCACAAGTTATTAAATATGTGTTATATATGACTGCCTCGGTGGCGTAGTTGTATTACGGTACGGTTACAAAGCTGAGGTCTCGGGTTCGAGTCCCGAGTCGGGCAAAGTGATATTGGATTTTTCTATTCATTATTAGCCCGGAGTAAGGAATTTGTGCCCGATATGGCGATAGGCTCGCCCCCTATCACATCATGGGACGGAACATACAAGGCGAAATGTGGGTGTCCTGGTGGCGCCTCTGCCTACCCCTTCGGGGATAAAGGCGTGAGTTTATGTATGTATGTATGTTATATCTGGGTTGCACAGCGAATACAATTGAAGTCGTTTGCGTGCCATGTTCACTCGGTTTGGAAAGCGGTTTTCACTAGAGAAGAACGGGCAAGAAATTCTAGTGTTGCTCTTTTTTGCTCTTAGTGATTATTAGAAAAATTACAAGTTGGTTTTAAGCAGAGCAGTTCATTATCAATTTGCAAGTAAGGTTTTAATACGAATATGCTTA
This sequence comes from Deilephila elpenor, assembly GCA_949752805.1. Lineage (NCBI taxonomy): Eukaryota > Metazoa > Arthropoda > Insecta > Lepidoptera > Sphingidae > Deilephila > Deilephila elpenor. Next base: position 9,256,477 of record OX457112.1, read on the forward strand.
CTTTATATTTAATATGGCTGAGAGGAACGAAGTAGCCCATAACGAAGAATCAGTATACTCTGTTTCGCCAACGCATTAAATATAATTATCAAAGCGTTAAGTAACCTATTCATAAATTACAATTAAAGCAAATCGGACGGACGGTGAAGAAAAACATCATTAGGAAACCTGCATACCATAGCGATTTGTAATCATTTCTATAGTAGGTATGTAAAGTCCGCCAACCCATACTAGTAGTCTACCAAGCAGGTAGACTATATGGCCTAACCCCTCAAAAGTACTCTCAATTATAGAAAAGGCCCTGCAGTGGGATGTATATGTACATATACAGATACTATATATATATATATATATATACAGATACTCTCTCTCTCTCTCTAACATACGCACTCACTATCAGGTTGCTTACAGTCACTTTCTCAATCTAGTATTTAAAAAAACAGTCAAATCTTTTCCTACGCATCCATATACTTCACTTTATCCATTCCCAAAGCAATAAGAATAACCAACAGCACTGCATTCAACACGTCCTAACGATAAGGTTTCTAGTAAATATAAAACTAGCGGTCACAGGGCGCGGCTACCCAAATACATTTTTAATTTTCTTGGAGCTCGCCCACGCAAGCAATTTGATCCATGTTGCGAAGGACACAGGCCCCATCAATCTTCAAGGCTTATTTGCGAAGTACGCGGAGAAATTTTATCTCAGACGGAACATTCGTGACTCGCGAGAAATAGCCATCTGCTTAAAAAATATTCCGACATTTCGCAAAGCTAGGATTTGAGATAAGGTAAATGTGGTTTATTACGGAGTGAAGTTTACTGGATTTGAAAAATATTTAGTAAAAATACTGTAAAAACAAAAACCATCGCTGTTTTTGCAAAATTTTTAGTTGCTTTGTATCTGTAACCGCTAAAACTACCACCTGGCTTTGTTTTCGTTCGTGGTCTTGATATACCCGGTATAAACAAGTACAAAGTTACAAAACTGTCCAATCCGACCGCTTAGAATCACTTAGAATTTTTCTCTCTTTCTGTAGCTATTTTTTTTTGTATAAAACTTGGCGTAAGCTCGCAGGATAGAGAGAAGTTGCGTACACGAGAAGGGTTTCAGAGAAGCTAATTAATTGTAGGGCGAGGACCACGCAACCGTTGCTCTGCGGTTTATTTACTAATATATTGTTTAGTTATAAAACTATCCAATAATCCAGATTATGCAAGGCTTTTTATTATAAGAGTTAGTTTTGATAGCTGTGAAAGAGTAGGTTTAACGAAACCTGCAGCATAAATCAGCGCGATCGTGTTAGTACCCCACAGAAAACCGACTGGAAATTATTACATTTGCTGCTGCATTTCGTATGGTGAATGAGATTGTCGGAGACCCAAATGCTGTACATAGAAAAAAAAATAATACACCCAACAGTTACATACATAGTTCTGACCCCACACTAAGATCAAGTATTGTGTCGTGGGTATCGGAAACTACGAGAGACTTTTCGGTCTCACAAACACCCAGACCTGAAACAAATACTTGTGGTTCTCACAAACATTAGTCTCGGTGTGGGGATCGAACCCGCGGCCTCTCTTTTCACAGGCGGCGTCTAACCAACTGAGCCACGGAGGCTGTATAATAGTCACCAATAATTATTTATATTTATTTACTAAACTAAGTGCGTGCTAGCCTGTTGGTGACGGACCAGACCCGGCTGCCTACATATTCGGTGGTCGCGGGTTCACATCCCAGGGCTCTGACTTTTCGGAGTCATGTGTGTATAGTCAATCACCACGCACTATAACGGTGAAGGAAACATCGTGAGGAAACCTGCATACCATAACGATTTGGAAGAATTTTCTATGGCATGTAAGGTCCGCCAATCCGCACTGGGCCAGCGTGGCGGACTATACGGCCTAACCACTCTCAATCGTACCCTCGATTGTAGAGTAACCCCGTGCCCTGCAGTGGGACGTAAATTAGCTGATACGATACGACTTAAATACACATTCCTGTCCTGCACAATGATCACCAAAAATATCTATTGATTAAACTCATATCCCGCCCATCTCAATAAAGCTCTAATTACGTATATCAATCGACTGCCTCGGTGGCGTAGTTGTATTACGGTACGGTTACAAAGCTGAGGTCTCGGGTTCGAATCCCGGGTCGGGCAAAGTGATATTGGATTTTTCTATTCATTGTCAGCCCGGAGTCAGGAATTTGTGCCCGATATGGCGATAGGCTCGCCCCCTATCACATCGTGGGACGGAACATGCAAGGCGAAATGTGGGTGTTCTAGTGGCGCCTCTGCCTACCCCTTCGGGGATAAAGGCGTGAGTTTATGTATGTATGTATGTACGTATATCAAAAAATCAAACCTGCGCATTTGTCATTGGTGGCGAGTTGTGACCGTCCAATCTTCGCAATCGATCTGCGTCGTCGGATGATTGATCGCACTAACGAGCCTGAGTATTTACATGGTCACATCAGCACACACATCACGCAAGATTACTGGATAAATATTTTAGTACTCGTGTGCTTGTTATGAGATTATATGCGTGGATAGCTGGCGTCTCTAGATTAAGTTAGCCATGTCTCGAAGTACCTCTAAGAACTATATTTCGTCTCCGCTTGCTGAGGACGGTCTTTGCGGGTTAGACAACGAGCTGTAGTCGATATTTTTTACGTATTCTCGATTTTAGAGGAGGCCCGTGCCCTGCAGTAAGGTGTATATGAGTTGATACATATACTGTCGATATTTTGGACTTTTTAACTATTATTTTATTGCCAACAAAATCAATATTAATATTAAGTTATGTTAAGCAAATCGTGGCTGTCCTTAAATAAATAAATATATAGGCGATCTTAAGCCTTTATCAGAATTGGCCATAGCGTCTCGCGTGGGTATTTGGGCGATTGAAATGATTTCACAGACAGATTACAATCAAAGTTATTTTAATCCGGAAGTATTGATATGTTGCAAGGAACTATAGCGGTTCGTCTGAGTCGTGGTGCACAGCCTTTCACAATCCCAATTTCACTTCTCTAGAATCCTCCTAACGCTCCATGACAACGCTCCATCGATCAGACGCTCCGCTAGACTGACAACTGCCAATCTGGTTCCTTCACAACTCAACAGATGGCGCCAAGGATGCCAGCGCCGTCACGGCCGGACTGACATGCGACCGTCCTCGGGCGCTTCGTTTTGCAATCCTGTAACAATCACATAGGTACCTATAGCCCTCCTTGTCATACAACCCGCTCGTCCTACCTGACATTCCTATAATCAATCTGATGTTATCACTACCACAAACGAGTTTACTTCTGTAGTTTTCTAGGCACCTCAGATAATTGGAAAGCGTGCGTCCCTTCGACTACGCATAGACCGGACGGCACCTTTCAGCCAATCTCAAAACATTAATCGAAATAATGCGTCCCTTCGACCACGCATGGACCGGACAACACTATTCAACTATCCTGACTGGACCGGACGGGTGTGTCCTTTCGACCAGGCACACGTGCCTGGACCGGACGACACTGTCCTTTCGACCAGTCTAACTTCGTAACTCATATGCCTGGACCGGACGGGTGTGTCCTTTCGATCAGCCACGACTGCATGACCCGGACGACACTGTCCCCTCGACCAGGTTCACACACAACTTATCCCTCAAAGTCACATATAAGTATTCTCTTTAATCGGATAACACACTGATGAAGTAACAAAAAGGGAACACATACTTATTTGTCGTGATCAGTAATTTCATAGTCAGAGTATACTCAGTGTATCTGAGTCTGCTGTCATTGTGTCAGAGTCTGCGGTCAATGTAACACAACTACTCGATCTATCAGGGCGAGTTCTAAGTCTACCGGCGCCGTCTCGGCCTCCTCTTCGTGTATTAAACTGGTACTGATTTCAATTAATCCCTCATGACCCCGAGATACTAATCGTAAGTTTTCGTGAGCATATTTAAGGGTACGATTTGAACCGGATATGTTCCTTAACTCTTAGCGGTCGTTATCAAGTACAACAGTTATCACAAAAGAACCCCTATACGTTTTGTCTAATTTAGTTTGGCAACGTTCGCTGCTTTTTATAAAAACGTAATCACTGTTAGAAAAATGTTTAATAACTGCGCGACCTCTATTGAATTTTTCGGTATCAGATGCAACTGTCTTTTGGATGTTACTAGAAGCATCATTACGGATTTAATCTAAGTCTAGCCGTTGTTCATTTTCTGAAGTAAAAAGGCTCTTTCTCGACATTCCTAGGGATTGTGAACGAATGCCGAAAATGTTCTACCGCTCGTACAACTGCCAGTATTTCCAGCTCGTACGAGTGGTATCGGGACTCGACTTCAGAAGTACGTCGGCTAAAGTATTCCACGACATGGGGAAAATCGTTTCTCATTTGTATAAGGATTGCCCCATATGTTCTCCTCGTGCTTTTTAGTCCATTGGATTGGGTCTTTTAATTTCGTTAAGGGATATAATGGGCCAACGATGTTTGTGTACCCAGAAATAAATTTCCGGAAGTATGAGGTCAGGCCTAAAAACTGTCGAACTTGAGTAGCCGTTTTTGGTGAAGGAGAATCTACGAGTGCCTGTATTTTGTGAGAATTTGGATGTATCGGAATCTGGTGAAAACCTGAGGCCATATCAAGTGAAGGGAAGTAACATGCACTGCTAAGCTGATCTATTTGTTCATCAATGCGGGGAAGTGGGTAATGCTCAGGTTGCGTATTACTATTAAGCTCTCTGTAATCGACGCACATCCTCTTAGTATTATATTTCTTTTTCACTAAAAGAATGGGACTCGCAAACGGTGATGAACTCTCCCGAATGACACCAGCGTCAAGGTGCTCCTGAACTTTGTTTCTAACTATTTCCTTTTCTACCGGGGCTAGTCTATAAGGGCGCCTATGAACTGTCCTATTTGGGTCTAGTAATTCGATTTCTAATACTCCCGTTGTTATGCGTCTACTAGGGACATCTTTCTCAAAATTGTCAGCATACCGGTTCAGTAGTCTAACGAGCACCTGTTTATCATCACCCGTTAAATCTGTGTCTATTTGAGATAAGTCTGGCTTACTGATATTCGATCCACAATAAAGTGTTTGTTCTTTAAATAAAAATACAAGGTCATCGTTATTAATTTGAACGCTAATACCATTTTCTAAGATATCCTTCCCTATTATAACAGGATCTCTAAGACAAGAGTCAGGAACTACGTGAAATGTTAAGGTTTGCGAAATTTCGCCAATGATTATTTCACTTGAAATTTTAGACACACTCTATTTCGTCATGACCAATACCAGTGAAATATACGAAATTCTTACTCTCAATGCCCGTGAATTTACCAAAATAACTTTATTTTATTAAAGAGCAAGACGAACCACTGTCAAATAAAAATGGGACAGACTCACCGGATGACGTCCTCAGTATACCTCTCGACATTCGTTGCATACACAGATTGACCTCCTTATTATTGACAACCATTCCACCGGTCTTTTTCTCTGGACAATTTGGTGCAAGGTGACCTGATTTACCACATGCGTAGCAGGTCACAGTTCTTTCGGGTCTACGCGTTGAACTTGAAGCGCCTTGTAGTGTTGTCTTCATCATTGGTTCTTCTTGTAGCTTCCTGCAGTCAGCTTCCCGATGTCCTGGTATTCCACACCAATGACATTTCCCAGGGAACCTAGTATCCGACGGTCGCGGTCGTTTGAATTCAGATTTTTGTGTGTCCGAAATATCCAAGCGACGCTTAAGAGAAATGCCACCGAGAATTCTAAATAATTGAGTCTTGGTCGTAATAGTATGCGCATTCAGTTCGCAGTGAAGTTGACCATCCTTTTGGCATAAAATCGATATCACAAAACCTGTCATAACCTCTTCTAACAATTGCATTTTCGGTATACGTTCAATCATAGTCCATAAACGTAAACTGGCTTCTGCTGCGGTTTCTTTAGCTCCAATGTGAAAACGAAGTAATCTTGATATGTCATCGGCTGACAAAATTTAGTTATTAAACTTTCTTTCACCGTTTTCGATGTCAACACGTCCAAATTTAATTTAGTTAGACAAGAAGCTGCGCGTCCTTTAAGTGCAGTCGTCAGGGCAACCAGTAATTCAATACCCTCAAGGCCTTTATTCTTGACAATAAGTTCAGTGACTGTGCACCAATCTTCTATTTCCGCGTCTGGATCATCTGGGTTAAATGTCATCAACTGGACGGTATTAGACTGAGCACCTGTACCTCTTGTCTCAGACGGGGACGCAGTCAATACTCGGGTAAGTAGTGCTTCCATAGTACTCAACAGCTTCATGGCACAATTTTCTTCTGACGGTATTGTATCCTTCTGTTGTTGCCCTTCGCATCCCACTTCTGATATAGGCGATCTTAAGCCTTTATCAGAATTGGCCATAGCGTCTCGCGTGGGTATTTGGGCGATTGAAATGATTTCACAGACAGATTACAATCAAAGTTATTTTAATCCGGAAGTATTGATATGTTGCAAGGAACTATAGCGGTTCGTCTGAGTCGTGGTGCACAGCCTTTCACAATCCCAATTTCACTTCTCTAGAATCCTCCTAACGCTCCATGACAACGCTCCATCGATCAGACGCTCCGCTAGACTGACAACTGCCAATCTGGTTCCTTCACAACTCAACAGATGGCGCCAAGGATGCCAGCGCCGTCAAATAAATACAACCAACAGTCACATACATAGTCCTGACCTCACATTAAAATTAATTAAGTCTTGTGTCGTAGATATCAATAACTATGAGAGACTTTTTGGGCTCACAAACACCCAGACCCGAGACAAATACTTGTGGGAATCACAAACATTTGTCTTGGTGCGGGGATCGAACCTGCGGAATATCGTTTCACAGTCAGCATCTAACCATCTGCGCCACGGAGGCTGTCGAAATTTCGGCCATTGTTTCTTTCGTTTGTATTTAAATTATAACCTTAGTCAATCACACTACTATTTGTTTTAACTCCTAAAAGCACCGACCCTCCATAAACTAAACTATCGCTTAATAAATTACATACATACATACATAAACTCACGCCGTTATCCCAGAAGGGGTAGGCAGAGGCGCCCCCAGGACACCCACATTTCGCCTTGTATGTTCCGTCCCATGATGTGATAGGGGGCGAGCCTATCGCCATATCGGGCACAAATTCCTGACTCCGGGCTGACAATGAATAGTAAAAACCCAATATCACTTTGCGCGACCCGGGATTCGAACCCGAGACCTCAGCTTTGTAGTCGTACCGTAGTACAACTACGCCACCGAGTCAGTCACACACACAATATATTACACCCCATCCAAAATAATAAATGAGCTAGAATCCACTGAAGATTAGTCTAAATCTGCTGGAACACATATTGCCCGCGCTGTCCGGCTCTCAAAGCGTTCTGATTAATGTCCAACAACAGTTATTAAGTTTTTGTTGACAATGCTCACACAACACAACGGGTGAATGTTTGCAATTGTAGATGCGATCGCCTTTATTGGTCTGGAAGGTTGTGTAATTGGTAATTAAGTATGTGTCTTTACTTGAGGGTATTTTAAGTATTCGTGAAATGTGTGGGTCGAGTACAACAGAAGTAAGGTTATATGATGTAATACGGTCGATATTCTCATAGTAATCATTCAAATTAGTGAGACAAGTTTGAAGTACATAACCTTAAAAAACGATTTCTGCAATATCTTATATGATAGGTTCTAATTTAAAATACATTTAATCGTATATCCGGTAGATTAAATTACTAAGAATTTTAAGGTACAGACAATAATTTCAAAATGCTAACGTTGCTAAACACTTTCTCCGAAAAAATAAGTCAGTAAACAGGTCGTAACTAGTCATTCGTCTCCAGATGACCATTGCTGAAAATCGGATTCCACAACCAACTAAAATGTAACTTCCAGCTCCTCCAATATTCATACTTATTGTCCTTTCTAATCCTTAATTGAAAAACCGCATCGAACCTTTTAGTCACCCGTCGTAACTAGAGACAGGCACTCTTCACAGTCAACACGCCGGAGTGCTCAGCGTTATATTTCTTTAAAAGGATCTTTTCAAATTGAAAACATTTTCCTTGAGAACTTTTAACTGGGTCTTGCAGCTCAGTGTTTGGAACGAATGTTTTTTCATTCGGAAACCTTGATTTGAAACTCAGATGGGGAATGGGTGAATCATTACTATCGATGTCTCTAGTGGTAGGCTGTGTCTGAATTCTGAAAATATCTAGAAGCTGTTGCAACCAGCAACAGCAAATATCAGATTTGTCAGTTTTGTAGACCTTATTATCTGCTTTCAAAAATATCGAGCCACTTTTAACAACAAATACTATGTTAATTTATAAATGCTGGTTTAAGTTAAGTAGTAATTAAACAAAAATCAAAACAGGCAGTAATATTATAGAATAATATAGTAAACATAATGAATTTAGAAGTACACAAAAATGGAAGTTTGAGATAGTTGGGGATATATGATATTGGATGAGAGATTTCTCATTGTTAATGTTATACCAATCATTATCATTCCATCATTCCATCCAAAGGTTGTCTGGAAGATATCGCCGATAGCGATAAGACCACCAGTTGTACTCTGCATATAGTTTAAGTGTTTTGTTTAGTGTTTTTATTATTTTTGATGTACAATAAAGTGTAAATAAATTCATTAATTAATATGTTTTACGAAAGGTATCTTGCTTTGTTGGTTTTCCTTTTTAATACCGACATTTCAATTTACATGGATATATTTTGAGCGGAAGAGTACACGACTGATTTTCTAGTGGAAAAGTTTTGTATCCTGGAAAAAGCCGCGGTTTTGCAGTATAATGAATCGGAAATCGTTTTTAATTTTTCAGGACTACATCTAAAAACAAGTAGTTAATAGACTCTCGAAACACGAATATTACAGTGTACAGGATATTGCACCATCTCAAAGGTAGAAGAAATATGTATTCAGTTTAGACAGGCTTTTAAAGAAAATTATAGGCAGAAGATTATATGCATATGAAAGACATTGAAAAACACAAAATATTTTTAAAATTTAGACAACATGTATTCATGTCCTATAACTATTTTGATTTATTAAATTATTAGTTTGTACGTTTGCACAGTGTTTCGTCATTGAATTGAAAAAATTGAATTTTTTTGTTTTAAACTTTCACACGATTATAATATTACGTTCTAGTGGGCATATACCTTTAACCAATAATCTGAGTATTAACTATTCAATTAACTATTCACACGTTACTTTGACTATCCAGAGGTGAGCTCAGCAATTAGAAATCGAATCCTTGACAAATCTTACCCTAGAACCCAAAAACTTGATTTAATCCTAGTATGTGTAGCACTGCCATAGACCATAGTAATGTTTCACGGTACGGCTATTAATCCAATTGAAGGGTATCAAAAGCACATCCATTTGGACTATGAGTATGGGGATAGGAATTTCATACATTGTGAGGCTTTTATCAATAACAATTACGTATATTCAGTCGTGGATACAACCAAAAACAAATTTCATTTAGCAAATATTTTTGAAATAAAAAATAAACAACTTTCAAAATTCATTACTTTATTTTAAATTATATAAATCAATTAATTTTTATTAGTATCCATGTGAGTGACCTCCGTATCCGCCATGACTGCGGCTTCCACCGTTTTCAGAACCTTTATGTCCATGGCTTCCGTAGCCAGCACTTCTGTGGCCATCAAATTCTCTTTGTCCTCCAATACCACCATAATTTCCACCATCCGATCCACCCTGACCACCACCATAACCACCGGGGAATTCTCTGTGACCACCAAGGCCATCGAACTCATCTTGGTTGCCTGATCCTCTGATTGTGTGTGGACTGCCACCGTAGCCTCCGACCAGTCCATCTTGACTACCGATATGTTGTCCACTGACTTGTCCCCTGCTGCCGTGGCCTCCGTATCCACCTTGGTTACCGACGGCTTTATCGAACCCTTGACCATCTTGGTTCCCGTATCCTCCCGGTTTCGTGATGGGTATAAAAGCGTATTCTCCTAAGGCACCTTGTCCGGGAACTTTACGTTTGGCGCCATCAAGTCTTCCGCCCTGACTACCACTATTATATCCTGCTATGTCACCTCGTCCATAGACTACATCTTTACCACCACCGTCGACACCAATGAGTGCATCATTACCATAGCTAATCTCTTTAATTCCTTCTTTCGTGCCGCCTTCTCCTGCGTATGCACCCTGACCACCAGTGGACCCAAAAATATATCTGTCACTTTGTCCTGCGATTATATCTTTGCTGCCTTGGCCTCTACCGAGTCCGTCGAGACTTCCGCCACTACCTCTAATGAATTTCGAAGCGTCTTTACCTTGATATCCACCCTGACTGGATCCTCCGTTGACTCCTCCTAGGTATTTTTGTCCTCCGACTATGTCCTTACTGCCATCGTGGCCACCTCGACTCCCTGGTCCATTTAGACTTCCGTCATAGCTTCCAACCCAATCTATGGGAACAAGTTTTTCTTTGCTGGGAGAAGATAAGCTGCCATGAGGGCCGTACGGATGGCCTGAAAAAATAATCATTATATGTGAGGTAAATGAAAATAAGTCAAATAGTTCGTGCGTTTAGTGCGTGGTGGCATATTGTAACGGACCAAACGCGGCTGCCAACATGTTTACGGTAGTCGCAGGCCCAAATCCCTGGGCATACTTCTGGCTTTTCGGAGTCATGACGTGTGTATTGATAGTCAATCACCACGCACTATAACGGTGAAGCAAAACATCGTAAGGAAATTCCTTGGCGTACGATAGCGATTCGGAAGAATTTTTATGGTATGTAAAAGTCCGTCAACACGCACTAGGCCAGCGTGGTGGCCTATACGACCTAACTCCTTTCAATCGTTCTCTCGATTGTAGAGGCCCTTGCCCTGCAGTGGGACGTATATACGGGCTATTACAAATAATTCTCACGAAAGAAATTGCTAAATTATTCGATGAATGCAATATCATTTGTAAGCATTTTCATTCATCACTAATTAACTTCATTATGTTACACTGAAAACGTAACACTAGGCTGACCACTAATCACAACATTAATGAATGAATTTATTGATGTGCGAGGGCGTGAGTAATTAGAATTTGATACTGTTATTACGAATACATAGTGTTGATCAAGATTACTTACTGTGGCTCGCCGCAGCAATAAATAATATTAAGCAGACAATCTGAAAAAATGAAGTAAACAATATTAGTTAAGACAAATAAAACAAATAGTCCTTTTAATTGCCAAATTTAAACTGTGTTTCAATAGTAAGTTTAAGGACCTCGTTCACCATCTTCAAGTAAACCGTTGATTAGTTACTTTTTGATTAACGTCAACTGCCAAGTAAAAGTGCCGAGTATATTTCCGACGATTTAACAAGTGAAAATTAAGTATCGAGTAACAATGTGCTGGTTCAGTGAATGACATATCAAATTGAATGAATAATTTATTCAATAAATATTACGTCAAATGTCCACCGCCCTGCCTCCCGCTGAAGTGGTAATGTATTTTTTCTTAAAAAAAAGTAGGTTGTGATTTTAACCATCAAGTAAATTATACGCTAGGTGGCAAACGATGTGGCCAGTAAAGTACTGATTAGTGTAATCATAGGATTAGTGTTACTGGAGCGTCGTGAAATCGACACGTGATGTTACGGGTGACTTTAACTGATGATTAGCCTACTTGACGCTTTACTTGAGGATAGTGAACGAGGCCCTTAGTGTAATAAAAAATATTTATAAGCTCATCCTGAAATGATGGCGGGATGTGCTAAACAATTACGACAAAGGAAAGTCGGAAATTAAATCGATTAAGATGGAGGAGTTTACACATTAAGCAAACGTCTAACAGTTACATTTAAATAAGATTATAAGAATGAAAACATAATTAAAGTTTTAATTGGGTACGTATTGGATTTATATAAAAATAATTAAAACACTTATAATAAGAACTTATAATATTTTATTTTACCTTATATGCCATCTTTGCTGGATAACACCTCTATACTATGTGTGAAGAAAATCAACCTCAGAACCTTTATATACTTTTGTTTATCCACCATTCATGTAAAAACCCATGTATTTTAATTATATACGCACACATATCTAAATTCCAATATTACATGAGACGGAAATTAGACGTTAACTAGTCAAACCGTAGATCTTTCTAAACTGGCCGTGGTACATGTCATTACTTATAGTAATAAGATAATTCTACACATGAGGTTGATATTCGCAATTTAATGATGATCTTTCAAATGTATGATACCGTATAGTGATCACAGATCATTGAATTCTGTTCCTACGTTAATTTGAACATAGAGATTTTGCTCCTTCCCGGAATCAAATTGATGTGTGAGGTAAAAAAGATGTGAATCCGAGATTACATTGTTTTCCTTAAGAATTTTATTTCTCCATCTAGTTGTTAGATTAATTACTTTCCGTATCCGTGTTGGTGAAAAATTGCCGTGAATTATCGGTTCATTGCGGTTTATAGTAATGTCTTATAATGAGCATTTCTGTGGAACTATTTTCTTTCTGCCCAGATAGGCAGAGGAGCTGGGAACCCCCACAATAATACCTAAGCGTATAAGTCGCTGTCTTAATTAATCAAATGAAAAATAATAAGAAAGGATTCAAACCAAAAGACGCTTAGAGCGATAAAACTGCCTATTGTTCGTTTATTTTTTAAATCTATACATTGTTGTCTTTGTTTGTGTACAATAGATATTAAATAAATATTTTATTTTTATTTATTTTATTAATATTTGGGAAACATACAACAATAAAGCAAATAAACACAGTACAATTAATAATGCACTATCCAGTGAAGCTTCCACAATTACAATAGTAATAAAAAATAAAATTTCAAAGATACTTAAAAGCACCTACTTCTTCCGGTAATAAACGTAAACACAGATACTTCAACACAATATAAACAAGATCAAAAGGTTCCGAGGAGGTCAGGATGTAACAATTCGTATGGGGATTGTACGGACCCTAATTACCGTGACGTGAACTGTCTAGCTGCTCGCCCTTGCCTTGTGTTTGAACAACTTGCACACAATATAGCGACATAACTAGGGAGTGTTACGGGAAGTTATAAATAGGTAAGAGGTAGATATTGAAACGTAAGTTTGAAGTATAACCCATCACATATTTTGGTGGGGTATAGGATATGTTAATGTTATAATGTTCTGCACCAAAATTTTTGGATGGCAACATTTACTGAAATTATTACTGATTAATTTTTCTTCTAAGTAATGTGTGATGAATAAAAACTGGTTTGAAAAGTACTGTTTTTGAGCCTTATAGCGCACGGATCGCGTATACGCTCATAATTACTTTTTAGCGAGAGAAAAGCTATGGAAGCTCTTCTTTTTATATTCCGGGGGAGGCCATAAACTGTATGCGGGTGTCATTTTCAGAGCTTTTTGTACTCACAGGATAAAGCGATGGCAATACACCTCCTTTTTAGTGCAGTGTAGTCTAAATAGAGCAAAAGAACATTATTGGACCCGAGTAAAAAAATAAAAGGGTATTTGCAAGGTCACGATACTTTTAATTTCATATAAGGTTTAACTATTAATTCCAATAGAAAAATCGATTTCTACGAGTATATAAATATTTGAAATCGGCAAACATCAATACCCGATTAACAAAATAGGCCAAATTCAAAGTTAACAAAGTATTTGTTATCATCATCAAACAGTCGCGTATTGTGCGTACTACACAATAGTCATAGTTGCTACGCAGTACGCGCTACGTACTACGAAACACGTAGTACGCAATTTTACTATTACGTCATGGTACGTGCTACGCCACTCGCGTATACACCGAGTTATTAATGCTAACAAAGCTAATTGGAATGGTATTGGAAACGAAAACCTTTCCTATGTATGCAAACACTATTATAGTTATATTGTTCCTTTATTCCCTCTGGAACAATAGAGCGTTAATGAAGTTGTGTATTGTCGAATTCTAATTTCCATGTAGGCCTTTTGTTCGTTCTATGAGTCAAAAGGGCGCAGTACAGCAGAATTTTGTAAAACAATAGAAAGCAGAAAAGTAGTGACGTCATCAACTAACTGAAATCCAAACTACTGAATCTGACTGAAAATGTGATCACAACAATAACATCAAAATACACCGAAAACAGTTCATTATATAGTATCATCGTTGGATTGTTTTATCTTGGAAAACGTAGCGTGGGACGTCCTCTGGCCAGATGGCGGGACGACTCGCACAAGACGCCAGACGGCCGGCAGCGACTGGATGCGTAAAGCAGCAGACCGGGCTCTGTGGCGTACCGCGGGAGAGGCAGGCGTCCAGCAGTGGACTGCAACGGGCTGATGATGATCGTTTGATTCCAAGTATACATAATTGTTCCTTGAATGTCACAGAGCGATCCTGTTTGATTTAACTCTTTATATTTTCCTCATGATTATGAATGAACAAAGGCATGCCCTATTCCTCTAAGCTGATCTACGTGTGTAGTCAAAAGAGACGAAATTTCTCTGAAATAATCTAAATAGCGACGTGGCATTTGCAATCATCCTAGAGAGTGTCTTTCCTTAAATTACTAAGGAATTCAGCCCACTTTGAGTGCGTCACATATTTAAAATAGGCCTATCGGTTTAGTTCCTTAATTCTAGACAGCAAAAAAGGCTCTTATGGTACTGCAGGTGTAGCTTTAGAACTTCACCTTTAAAAATACTCTCAAGCTTAGATGATGCGTAATCCGTATGCTATCCTATTAAGCACGGAGCCCCCCATTACGCGCGGGGCGAAATACAAAATACCCAAAGAATACCACATACAATAGAATGTACCTATTCCGTAACAATATACCATGGAATACATACATACATAAACTCATGATTTATCCCAGAAGGGGTAGGCAGAGGCGCCACCAGGACACCCACATTTCGCCTTGTATGTTCCGTCCCATGATGTGATAGGGGGCGAGACTATCGCAATATCGGGCACAAACTGACTGCGGGCTGATAGTGAATAGAAAAACCCAATATCACTTTGCCCGACCCGGGATTCGAACCCGAGTACTCAGCTTTGTAGTGGTACCGTAGTACAACTACGCCACCGAGGCAGTCCGGAATACCGAATATACGGAATATACCGTGAAATACAACATAAAATAACCATCCAAAGGTTGCCTGGAAGAAATCGCAGGTAGCGATAAGGCCAGCATTGTAACTATGTCTTTAGTGTTAATATAATCTGTATTATTGTTTCTTTTTTAATGTTGGTGTACAATAAATAAAAGAAAAACAAAATCCCCATCACAAGTCTGAGAGCACAATCCGCGCGCTTACGGACTAAGGCACGCGCCACACACGGGATAACTGTTACGGGTAATAAGAGGCATTTGTACATAACTGTATACCGGAGGTCTAGATGAGTTATTAGTTTAACGTTTAAAAAAAATATCAAAACAAAATGTGCTTTTGATGAAAATGCAAGAATTAAAAATAGCCATGAACACTTTTCGATAGGAAAATTATCATAGGCATGTTGTTAAGCAATAATATTCAATAAAAAAGATATCTCATCTGGTTTAAACGAATTAGTTTAAATAAAAGTCACTCTAAGCCTCCTTCTCTTTTACACACGAACAAGCGAAGCGAGATAACAATAATTAACAAAGCTATTTAAAGATAATCCAGGAGCTCAAGTGTCGTGTACCGCGCCAAGCATGTTACTGCCCATCCCACAGATCTAATGAATATGGAGATAATTGTACGGAACTGCCGTAGAGCATTGACCGTGGTACATGGACCACACCAAAGAGGTTTGTTATAGATGGGATACTGAACTATGCCTGTAGCCAAAAACAAGAAAAAGAAAATATTTATTTTTACCTACTATCGTATTGCTGTATATTTATGTCTTTGTCAGTCACACACAACTACTATCTTCTCTCTCGTTCTATGGATTTCGCGTAACTACGTGGGATAACGCGTACAAGTAACAAAAGTGTGGTATCGTACCGCAATGTATGTTTCCCTCTCTGTCACACCTACCCAATCGTTATCTTTCCCGCTTGATCTAATGTTTCCCCGCGCGTGAATTTTGTTCACATTATCTGCTCTAGTCTGTCTGCTTCTAATTGTTGGAACATCACTGATTTATAATCGCCTTTGTTTTCAGCTGTGAAAAGGAAATGTTTCGTTTTTGTGAACAAAACAACCGGCGGTAAAGAATAGAACGTTAATAGCAGGGTTACCCGCTCGGAATATATGCACACATCTTTAATCGCGCGGTAAACGAAATAATTCACTGTGAAATTGCGTACCGAAAGTTTACGTTTCGCTTTTAAATTACATGTTTTTTTTTATGCAGAAACTACGTGTAGTAACATTTTTTTTGTGAGTTCTTTTTTTTGGTCCGTGCTTACAGTGTTTGCAATGGCTGATATAAGCGAGCAACAGTGTCTACACATACACAAACATAGCTATAACTTGTATCAAAAGAATAGGGAGAGGTGTCAATCTCACCGCATTTCACTAAGCTATATCGGTCCCAAGATATAATATAGGGCAAGTCCATCCCCACAGCAGGTGCAATTTCCAGTCCTAGGCAAATCATGTTCGATTTCACACACCTCAAACCTAGGAACCAACTTAGGACCCCCCAGTTCACAGCCACACACACTGCCTCCAGAAAAATAAAACTACCCCTTATCAATATGGTTCTAAAAGGTTATGAATGCTTCCATTTAGGAGCAACTAAGAAAAATGTGCTAACACTTCTCGAAGCACTTGAGACTAATGCTCGCTCCATAAGGTTTAAAACTCATGTTTATTCAAGCTGCATGGACTCCAAGCATACTTCGACTATGTAACTTTCATCTGTCTGCGTTTTCTTTAAATTCCTTCTTGGTGTTGAGTGTTTTATAATTCTACGTATATTGCAGTGTTAAAATTTGAAATAAGTTAGAAGGCTCCGATTTTATGACTTCTCCAGAGACTGTTTTCAATTAATGTAAGTGTCCCCAACAATTACATATTCCTGGTCCAAGATAGGAAGATTTGTATTCTGCTTATTAAAAACTACAAGATCTACGAATAACGAGGTCACTGAGCGGATGAGTAATACTTCAGTCCGCCCCTTGACCACCAAAACTGTAAAGTAATCGAAACGTCGGGAAGTTAAAAATGTAAAAATTTAACCAAATCCGCAATAAAATCCTAAAAATAAAAATAGTTTTATATCAATATGAAAAACTACGAGACTTTTGGTCTCACAACGCCTAGACGCGCGACGAATATTCTTGCGTCACACAAACAGGGACATTCACAGCCACTCTCGAACAACTGCGCCACGGAATCTCCCTAATTAAGGATACCATTTCATTAACAACGCTATCAAATATAGCCAAAATCAACCAGCA
Organism: Deilephila elpenor; assembly: GCA_949752805.1. Classification (NCBI taxonomy): domain Eukaryota; kingdom Metazoa; phylum Arthropoda; class Insecta; order Lepidoptera; family Sphingidae; genus Deilephila; species Deilephila elpenor. The sequence continues at coordinate 9,273,934 of OX457112.1, forward strand.
AATTACAATAGATATAGAATACAATTGCGTATGACGCTACGCCCGCACCAGGCGCCACCGGCGTCCAGCTGTGTGTGCAGGGCTGCCATCCATCATTATTTAATGCCTATCATGAGCCTTTAATTAGCTCCCCTATCTACACTACTGTCGCTGTTTGGACTGTGGTTATTAACTGCTTGAGATTAGCTAATTTAGTGTCAGAAGGCCGATATATAATGGCTACTTAGGTGTTGCAATAGTGGTTTGTTTAAGCTGAATAGGCACATAATACGAAGGGCTTCAAAAGTGTTTTAGCCAATTTGTTATATAGATTATTATAAACATAGTCGAGTAGTGTGGCACCGATATAAATTTAAATATAAAAGCCTTGCCCGATCTGGGTGGGAAAGCTATGTAACATAAAACTTATGCACAATAGTTATATGCCATTATATTTAGTGAGTATCAAACCCCCAAAAACTCGCATATATGAAGAAAAATAGAAGATCTTTTCCATCAAAATCCAGAATTATATTTACGATCTTTGAAACGTATAGACGGCGGTGACCAATGTTACTTCGGCATATCAAAAAAAACGTAAACTATGAATATATTATAGACAGCCTCCGTGGCGCAGTTGGTTAGACGCCGCCTGTGAAACGAGAGGCCGCGGGTTCGATCCCCGCACCGAAACAAATATTTGTGTGATCCACAGGTATTTGTTTCGGGTCTGGGTGTTTGTGAGACCGAAAAGTCTCTCGTAGCTTCTGTTACCCACGACACAAGACTTGATCTTAGTGTGGGGTCAGGACTATGTATGTGACTGTTGGGTGTATTTATTTATTTATTTATTTATTATTTATTAAACAATATGTAGCAGCCCTAGGTGGGACGTTTGCACCACATGCCCTCTTTGATCAACGTGCGGAAGGCGGAGCGTCAACTCACCGCTCGCAAAATGTTCATACTTGCTTAGTTTATGTGGCGATATTAACAATAAACCAACTTCTATTCATTTTACTAGCGTTCTGGAATAACTAGGGATTGTCTGGGAACCAAGATTAGTGGTAGGGTATACGTTTCTGCTTGAATTGCAACCAGTGTATATAATGAAGAAATTTGTCACGTTTACATACATAAACTCGCGCCTTTATCCCCGAAGGGGTAGGCAGAGGCGCCACTAGGACACCCACATTTCGCCCTGCATGTTCCGTCCCACGATGTGATAGGGGGCGAGCCTATCGCCATATCGGGCACAAATTCCTGACTCCGGGCTGATAATGAATAGAAAAATCCAATATCACTTTGCCTGACCCGGGACTCGAACCCGAGACCTCAGCTTTGTAACCGTACCGTAATACAACTACGCCACCGAGGCTCCGAAAAATTGTATTGAATATAAATAATATTATAAGAAATATTTTGTAAATAGCGAATAATTACTATGTGCATTGACTTGTCATAAGAGCTATTTAATTGCCTACGTGACCAATAAACGAATTTCATTTTATTTCATTTCATATCCAGTCTCGAAGAGGCCGACATAATTTTGTCGACTATATTTGAAATCTTATAATTGCTCTGTCCTTATAATTGCGGTCATTGTAATACATTTTGTCTAAAGTTACAGATTAATTAATTTCTACATGGAATGTAATTAGACTCGATATAATTTTCTCTCAATTTGCATCTACTCGAGCAGTAACTTAGGCACAGAATATTAAGACCAAAATAGAGTCTTTAAAACGAAATTAGTCGACACAACGACATCCAGACGAAGCAATAAAGGTCAGATTTCCATCAAATTATTCGTAGAAAAAATGTCTTGTAACAATTAGGATGTATAAATAACAAATAGACTTAGAATTTATTTATTGCGTATTCTCTTCGTAATGGTATATATTTACTAGTGATGTATAATGATTATAATGACTCCAACGCATATCGTCAGCATAGATGGATACATAAAATATTTTATTAACAATGCAGGGTTCAAAGCTACTTCTGATTTGTCACCTGAAAGCAATTACAATACTTAAATCGACAACACCCCTACAAACAAAAAAAAAGCAAATTCCCGGTAAAATCCAGTTAAAACCGGTTTTCCACAACAACAATCTCTAAATTAAACACATTCTTTTAAGTGTCACAGTGTACACAAGGACAGTAAGTGCGATTAAACGACGTTTTACAACACAATGGTCGATGTCTGGCACAATCTCGCTGTTGATGCGATTCAGCGCCGTTTCGCCCTCAACTGTGGCCGTAATGAGTTTTCTTGTGATAATTGAATGTGTGTCTGCGACTGTACTTTGGCTAAATTGAGTAATATTTTGCGCGAGTGTACTGCAATTTGTGCGGTTGAAGCGTAAATTGTATCTGATTAATATAAGTGTAAAATGCCTTCTGGAATTGGAACGGGGATTTTTATAGAGTGGATAGGACTGCTTTGCGTGGTTAAACGGAAACAAAGGAATATTGTCTTAGCGGTGTACATTTTAAGGTGTATGTGTGGTTAATTGACGATTGATGACGAAGATCTAGGGTCTATTTTTGTACTGCTTTTGTAATATCTTACCAAACGCTACAGTTTAGACATTTTTCTGAAAATAATAGAGCCACTGTTGGCAGTCATGACTGAGCATGAATGGGCAGGCTTGTCCAGAGTGGTACCACTGTCTCACAGTATTGACGTGAAGTTACAGCTTTGCTGTCGCGTTTTGTTCGCTGAGTGAGATTCCCGGATGTCCAATACCATTTTCCTCTTCCCTTGTTCCATCCATCCAGCGGTGTGGATGCTCATGGGCGCCAGTTATCACTTACCATCACACGTGTTCCCTCCTTCCTATAATCCTGGGTCCTTCCGCCGCGCCGTACCGTGAAAGGGCATCTCAGCGGGCCGGCACGATTGTGTCGAGTGGTATGAGACTACCGTCTGATACCATTCGATACTCTATCTGGACGGCATTAGCCCTTACCATTAGGTGCAATGAAGTCACTATGCCGTGTCAGATTTAAAATAAAAGGGAGAGAAAAAGATGACCTGATCTATCGTTTCCCGGACCTACGCAATAAAAAAAATTAAAAAAACATTTGTGTCACTTATTTTGGGAATACCAGTGGCATTTCTTTCAAACATTCAACAACTATTTACTAAAATGTTTACACTCCTCATTATTTTAACTCCACAATGATAACATAAACCACAATTAACTCGATGTAATCCAGCTTTTTACGGGAATAGTAGCAACTTCACAATGTCATAAATTATACTGACAAATTAACTATGACCCGCCCATGCTTGGGTAAGCATATATTCCGCTGGTCTTTCTATATTAGCTCTTGTTCCCTATTGCCCCCGAGTATAATGTGTGATTTATCTGATGCTGTGATTCGATGTTTTTCTTTTTTTCCTGTTACTGTTATGTCGGCCGACGTGAAAGCCTGGGGCGACAAAAGACTGGCAAGAGGAATATAAGGTAATGTGATCCGTACTTATTTACACTGGTATTAATATTGTGCGTGAATGACCACCGACGTCTGAAATTATCTATGTCTTAACATTTTCGGCGTTTTGTTGACAGTAATCTACTTACCGTTACACTCAGTAAGATTTAAAAAAGTAAAGCCATAACTTATATGGCTACAGGCCATGAATTCTAATCTTTCTTGCAATTAAACAACTCAGTGCCTTTTAAATTTCATATTTTAGTTTTCATCAATTGAAATTACAATCCCGAAAGGCAAAACTTAGGCTGCAATGATAGCTTTCCACTGCTCGCCTTCCGTCAAAACATCCTACCAACAAAACACAGTGTCAAAACAAGCTTTCAGCTCAAAAACAAAAAATGAACGCATACTTACGGTTGGTTGAAGTAAACAGCAATATTCAGAAGCAAGTTTTAATTACAAAGCATGTATGTACACTCATATGTGTGATAAAAGAGTCATTAATGAAAAACCGAGTGTCAATCTGTTGATTAAACGGTAGTTACGACTTTTGTTAATGGCGCTCGTAAACATTAATGGGTAATATTGATGAAATATGTACGCGGTAATGGTAGAAATGTTGTTTTTATTAGTACACATGTATGTATAAACAAGTCATAATACACAAAATGATATTTAAGATGAAGTGAGAGATGCATTAATAGGTGTAAGGATAATTGCATTACAAATTTTTAGTGGAACAAAGTAATAATTACGTAAAGGGCCGAAAGTACAATGGTTTCTTAGTCTGGATGTAGGCAGCTTTCAACAAGCCACTGTGAAGGTGTTGGAGGCCTATTCTTTTGAAGCAATGGGCATTCTAAGACTGAGGTTAATAACAAATACACAAGGGTAACATGATCAGCTAAAAAAAATCGATTGATGAATGCATACCTATCTAAAGACTTTCACAATGAATTGTTACCACTTACCAAAGACTTAAATACAATGACTTCATGACAAAAATATCGTTACTTGACATATCAATAAATTAAAAGAAACGCAAGAAATGAATATACCGTAAAACTTTGATTTAAGGAAAGTATTCGAATAAACTCATCCACGTACAGAACTCCCCCGTCGCGTATCTTAAACATTCAGATTTCCCGAAATTATCCAATAACTCATATTCATTCGTATAAATACGGATGTTATGAACGTTACATAATTCAGAGGTCGACGATCGAACACGTGCTAACGTTGTTGTTGAACACAATACGATGTCATAATATTATTGTTTCTTCTTGCATAAATAGAATTTTGCTATTAAATTTATCAATTATATATCAATTAAAATAATTAAAAGCCAGCTTTTGTTTTGAGCGAATGTTAATTATGTTTGTGTTGTAGTCAGATAGTTTTGTTTTTTTATTTATATTGCGTTGAATGGCGAGACGAGCATACCATTCGCCTGACGGTAAGCGATACGACCGCTCATGGACCGTAGCGAAACCAAACAACACCATGAATAACAAAGCAATGCTTGGTATTCCACTGCGCTCGCCATACTACGACATACGATGTTAAGTCTCATTATGTCCAGTAGTTACTCTGGCTACAATGTCCTACAAACCGGAACACAACAGTGCTTTTACACTGCTGTTTGGCGGGAGAAACAGACATTATGGTGGTACCTCCCCAGGCGACCTCTCACATATGAGAGACCTTCCACCAGTGAAATAACTGAGTTGTAATAGCGGTTTGCGGCTTATTTAGTTTGTTATCAAGCAATTTAATGTTTTATTGCAATGCAAGGAGAGTTTTCAACTAAATTCCAAAACTTTTTATTTAGATTTTATATTTCACTTTTGTGTGTAATCAGTGTGCCTTGGAACTCGTTTGCAATTTAATAAAACGAATGAAGAAATTATTAAAGATATTGACCCAATCATATTAATTAATCAACTGTTTTTTTATTCTTTCTTATCATTCATTTCGATTTATACATTTTAAGAAATATCAAACATGATCAAATGTAACTCAACATCATAAATCAAAATTTAAATATTCATCAAAATATTCAGTTCTCAATCGGTCCCAAAACTCCATCCTTTTTCGTTCCGGTACATCCGCCATCTTGATCTTCCTACCAAAATTCATCGCTCTCAAACAGCGGTCGCCAACCAGTGGTTCCCATTTCAAATCTTCCAGAAGTTTGTCAGGCCCGGGTGTGGGATCCCTGGAATTCATCAAACGGATATTAATGAGTACATTGGTGGTACTAATTCTACAAATGAACGAATTGTTTGCTACCTCTGATAGTAATCCTATTACGGCAATACATTTTCATTCAGCGTTTCTGACAAACTTTCCATATTTAATACATCAAAGACTAGCAATTCTGTGCTTATTTGATTTTGAACTTATAATTCATCAAAATTTTATTGGCATGTGGCGAAATTCAGAAAAACAAATAAAATTAAAAAAAGTATTTATATAACGTTGTTTGAGATATGTTTTCATAACATAAATAACAATCATTTATATTCTTAAGCTAATAATATTGACATGGCCAATAAATAAAATGTTAAGAGAAAAAACTGGTCCTAATATTTTGACAACAGCGCTCTCGATGCCAGAAGACCATAGACGTCCATAGATTCATAGAATATTTACTAATTTGGATGTCAGAAAAAAATCGTTCTAAAATTACTACTATAGCTAACGACTGTCCCTTTAATATGAGTACATTCATAAATCTATACTTATTTCAAGAATACGTAACATCATCTTTATATTTTACTGCCTCGGTGGCGTAGTTGTACTACGGTACGACTACAAAGCTGAGGTCTCGGATTCGAATCCCGGGTCGGGCAAAGTGATATTGGGTTTTTCTATTCATTATCAGCCAGGAGTCAGGAATTTGTGCCCGATATGGCGACAAGCTCGACCCCTATCATATCACGGAACATACAAGGCGAAATGTGAGTGACCTGGTGGCGTCTCGGCCTACCCCTTCTGGGATAAAGGCGTGAGATTTTGTATGTATATATGTATGTATCTTTATATATTTAAAGGTAAAAAGTCTGTTCGCCACTTTTAAATGGTCTTTGGTGTCGAAAGTATTATATATTTTTAATTAAACCTTTAGTTGAAATTTACAAAAAAAAACAAAATAAATCGTTTTTATATTAATGCTTACTCGGTCGATCGACTAACTAAATTGATTGACAAAACATTGACGGAAGCAATGCCGTGAGAATAACCTAGTTATTAAATAAATACTGATACGTTATTTTGATACACAACAGACTTTAGACTTGGAAGGCGTAGACTTAATGGATCGTGGCAAGTTTCAGTATGAAATACTGCACGACTTTGAACAACTTAAAAACTAACCAAGAAACTTGCTGTTAGCTCTTATAATAAAGTAACTTGGTTCCAGTATGGAATAACATACGCTACAATTTCTAATAGCTTTATATCTGCAGTTCTAATTATATTAAAATTGTTGCACTATTATCCTCATTTGTAGCCATTTAACTTCTATCTATTGCAATGTGTTTTGCGAAGTGCGAAAGTGGAAATTCTACAACAGTTTTTTATTGGTGGTGGATCTCTCATAATGTGAGACTGTTATATTTCCGCTATCATGTATATTGAAACTTACGGGCGTATACGGATATTCCGCCACCAGCTTAAACATTTAGAAATAACCAGACATTTTTAAGCTGTCAATCTATAAACACAGAGTAAAACTGATTTTCATCATCAATAAGGTACACGCAAACATTACCGGACCCGTAATAAATGAATACGAATCATTCAATGAACCATGGTAACACAAACAATTTAAAAACTCATCAATCGTACCCGAATTTTGCGAAGTTGGCCCACAGGCGCGCCACTTTCTTCACAAACAATTTGTCACCCCGACCGCTGTCATTCTTGTACACGCCGTCCATCGTTCCGCATCTAAATTGATAGCAAATCTCATCGCCCGCCGTCGCACCTGTCAAGTTCAAACCCCCCAGGAAAGATTCCCATACAACACTCAATTCGCCTCGGCGTGAAAACCGATATAGATAAATCTTGTTGCAAGACGCTTCAGCTTGCAGTACCGCTTGGCGCAATATCGGATATATCACCTGATCTGATACATACTTCGCATATCTTCGCAAACTCCTCTCCCCTATCGTCCCATTAATAAAATAAAAATCCATAATTTCCCGACGTATCTCCTTATATCTCCTTGATGCGTATAAGTCCTTCCTCCCCTCGAAAGGTAGCAGGTATTGGAAATTATAATTTAAGTAGTTAAGAAGTTTCCTGTTGTGCACGAACCCTGCCAATTTGTGGAGCGATTCTAAGCTAGTATACCCTATCAAAACCTCAACGTTATTGTTGGTAAGTTTCCGTTTATACACATCCAATGGAAATTTATTCATAAAAGCGCCTTTGCTCGACGGTTCGACGGTCGGCCCGAAGGGCTTAATTAATCTTTGATCGTCTCTCACTTCGGTACTGTCGAATAGATTCGTCGACGCCGATGACAATCTGTCAGCTGATGAATTCGTTAATATTTGGTACAATTCGGTTCTATTGAATTTGTCGAAGGGACTCTTTAGATTCCAGTACAGTTTGTTTGATATTTCGAAGTTGTAGTTTTTGTAGTGTGCGGGTGAGAGGGCGCTGTCGCTTTGGATGATCAGTCTCGAGTATAAATCTTCAGCAGCCGTTGTTAGTAGAAACGATGCCACAGAGCTAGCAGCCACTCCTGCTCCGATAACGGTTACTTTGTTCACATCACCATTAAAGTAGGAAATGTTGTCTCTTATCCATCTGAGGGACGCGAGCATGTCCTTTGCCCCCATGTTGCCTCGGGCGAACTCATCTCCGGTGTTTAGAAAACCGAAGATCCCTATTCTGAAAGATACTGATACAACAATAACATCTTCGTCGATGAGAAAATCAGGGCCGTGGTGTGGCGAGCGTTCGTGCATCCAAACTACGATGGGGTAGACAGTGTCAGTGTTTATGGGTTTGTAAACTGATAAGTAGAGACAGTCTTCATTCCGGCCTGCTAAACACGTGTCTTCGTAAGGTTTGCTGTAGTTGCAAACGTCTGATTGAGGCCATAGTCTCAATTTTGGTGGCTGAAATTAAATATTATTACACTTTAAACATCTTCTCTTAATAGAGAAAGGTTGTCCTCTCGAATTAAATTAATTGACAATAATTAAAGTCATCGTTGTTAATTTATTTAAACAGACAAGGGACCAGAATTGATACTTAAAGAAAAAGGTAAACAACTGTTTTTTGTTTTGGTAATTTGGAAGTTAATAAGAAATGATTTATCTTGTGGATTCCCCAATGGCTGAGAGGCACGAAATATCTCTATAAAAACATTTTCTGGGCGCGGTTCTACACAAATATTTGATTTCACCTCAGTTTCTGTAACTAATTTATGTCCTTGGTTCTACGAGTATGACTAACTTCAATGCTATCAATCAAATGATGTCTTAATTATAATATTTTATTCGATTGGTCTTACAGGGCATGTTTTGACTCGTTAAATACTAATTAGGCTTGAAATCAAGATACCTGTAGTATACCAGGAACTATAAAATAATATAATAATGTGAAAAACATCTCCTAATTGTTTCGATTGGCAAAATTCTCCAAATATAAATTTCCCTAGTTATATTAACACACTTATTCAAGAGCATTTTCTGATAACACTGATAATATGCTGAATGAATAAAACACTAGTGATAAGGTATAAATATATTTCCGGATCTTCTGATAACGCTTATAACTAAGGAAATCATTTTTGTAAATAAATTTCATACCTAATACATGTTTGACTAACACAATTTACAGTCCAAAAAATCTCAAGGTATACGCTTCTGTAATTAACATTCAAGGAAAATATAGTCAGAAAATCCGCATTTCTGAAAATCCACATGTGAAGTCCACTTACACACAAAAGTTCCGCGTAGTTAGCTAGGTACCGCACTCACAAACATTTAAAGTAAATTAAAAAAATCGTTCTAGCATATATATTTTTAGTTTATCTTTTAAAATTTAAATATAAACTTAGTTTCTTTTTTTTGTATTTTATGTTGTGTGGTGTAATAATAAAGTGTTATTATTATTATTATTGTTATTAGTGGAACCCTGTGGCTTTTAGTGGAATTCACATTATGATAAAATTATTTTTATTTTATACACATGTAATTCAAAAATAAAGAAGAAAATACCAACCTTAAATCTTAACTCCTTCAATGGCGGCTCGGCATACGGTATTTTCCAAAACGCAACATACGCCCGATTTCCAAAAATAGTATGTAATTTTGTACCAATTATAGTTGTACCATTGGTCTCAATAGAATACAATTCACAATTCGAATAGCAAATTAATACCATATTCAGAAAATAAATGAAACAGTTCATAATACAATGTGAAACAGAACATGAAACAGTTCATAAACTAAAGTAAAGGGTTTGAAAAGAGTCCATCAATTGTGTAGTCCACGTCATTGTAAAAGTTAAAATGCATGAAGTTGTTTTATAAATACGAATTAAGACTGTGATTGTGAACAATTTGCAGATAGTAAAATAATGATACGAGTATATGTTTATTTTACTATTTCATTATTACTAGATTGTTCTATTTATACTAATCCAGCTCTTGCCTGCAGCTTAGCTTCCGTGATCCCAAGGGCTAAATTGTCCCTGTGTTTCTGATGTAGAAGCAATAATACTGTAAAGTCCCACATTTTTATTTCCATTTTTTGCGTGTTTATTGAAATTATATGAAACTGTATTCGATCTGTTTTGCGAATTTTCTGAAGGACATACTAACATACTATATTCTTATAGGCGTATGAAATATGAATATCTTGTGTCTGTTAAAAATGATCTTACAATTGATCACTAATCGAGTCATTTTAATCTAAGATTCGATCAGACATCAAAACACTTTGACAGCCTCCGTGGCGCAGTTGGTTAGACGCCGCCTGTGAAACAAGAGGCCGCGGGTTCGATCCCCGCGCTGAGACAAATGTTTGTGAGAACCACAAGTATTTGTTTCGGGTCTGGGTGTTTGTGAGACCAAAAAGTCGTAGTTCCTGATACCCACGACACAAGACTCGATCTTAGTGTGGGGTCAGGACTATGTGTGTGACTGATGGGTGTATTTATTTATTCATTTACTTAACACAGCTATCTTTTTGGCCAGGAATCTACAAACTGGAATCCAATCTTATAATTATGAGTTACAAATATTTCATTAGGCTAAGCTATTAATATTATTTATATACGTTGCCACAGCCATTCGCTTGGCACCGCGTGGTAAAAGATTAGTTCGATAATTCATTATCTTTATCCGAAAACCAATACCCCAGTAACGATTGATAATTCAAGCATGCGTATTGTCTTTTAAACAAAATGTTTCGTGCATTTTTCATATTAATAGCGTCTTTTATAGTTGTCAGTGGTAACAAACCAACAGTGGAAACGACACAAGGAAAAATATCGGGAACTGTGTTAAAAACGTTAATAAAAAATGTTGAATACTCCGGCTTTATGGGCATTCCCTTCGCGGCGCCCCCACTGAAAGATTTGAGGTTTATGGTAAATAAAATTTTTATCCCTCACAATTATAATAGGTTTTATTGTGTATTAAACCCATATGGGAAGTTATATTTGCTTTTCGGCCTATAACTGTAGCTTTCATATATCTTTATAGCAATTGTTGTGTAAACCGCTCTGTGTTTTTTTTTTTTTTGATAGATTTTAATATATCCGATTGTATCATATATTATGGGCTCTGTATAACACAGATCTCCAGCCATTCGATCGTATTAAACTGACTCCAAATTTATATTTGGCACTTGAATATTTTACACATCCAACATCATACGAGTATATCGTACACATAGTGCAACAACCTTACTTTTCACTAAAAATAGACTTATTCCAGGTGATTTAGTCTTGTATGGATATTCCCAATATTTCTATTGTAGCAGAATGCCAATACATCCAGCACTTAAAGTGGATGAATCAGCAACTACCTTAAGTGACACTAAAACATTCTTCCATTCTATATGAACCTTTTTACCCTTTTCAGCCACCGCAACCCGTAGAGCCATGGACCGGCGTCTTAGCAACAACAAAACACAAACCCGCCTGCTCGCAAATGAACAACAACATTAAAAAGGACCAGCCCTTCGGCTACTACGGAGAAGAGGACTGTTTGTACCTCGACGTTTTCACTCCGGGACTAGATGACAAGAAACGCGCAGTCATCGTTTTCATTTACAACAATAATTTTATAAACTCTTACAATAAAACCTTGGATTATCAACCTGACTTCTTCATAGAGGAGGACGTAGTGATTGTCACAGTAAGTCACAGGCTCGGAGCCTTTGGATTCCTGTCGCTAGAAGAGGACTTGTTACCCGGCAATGCAGGCTTAAGGGATTTAGTAGTTGGTATAGAATGGGTTAAAGCGAATATTGTGAAATTTGGCGGTGATCCCGATAGACTAACTCTAATGGGCTCTAGGGGAGGTGCTGCAGCGGTAGATTTGTTAATGCATTCATCCGCAAAAGGTTTATTCAGTGGAGCAATCCTACAAGGAGGATCTTCTTGGAGCACCCAATATCTACAAGAAGGTGTTAGGGAGAGGGCATTCGCGTTAGGAGAACTTGTGAATATAACCGCTTCAAACGGGATGAAACTTTTAAAAGCGCTACAAGATATTCCAGCTCACATCCTGCCTGTAAAAGATATACATGCACTACCGCCAGACTATTTCAAAGAGACACAAAGAAGTCTTTTAGCTTTTGGACCTATAGTTGAGAAGACTTCTGATGGACTTATCACCGAATATCCTGAAAAATCTGAACGGAAAATTGACATTCCCGTCATGATGGGCTTCAACTCTAGAGAAGGATTGGAGTACGCCTTGCAGTATCTTCTAGAACCAAGATTCATTGCCTTCCTTAATAAAGACTTTCCATTACTGCTGCCCAGAAGAATGAATTTAAGCTTCGATCCATCTAAAGACGGCTTCTACAGTGCAGCAAAGGAATTAAAAAAGTATTACTTTAAAAATAAGATAAATTTGAAAAGCATCAACGACTTTGTCACTTACATGGGTGATGCATTAATCGCTTATCCGGTAGACTATGCAGCGAAAATGTATGCAGCTACTTCTCTCAAACCTGTATATTACTACTTTTTCGACTATTACAGTGATCTTAACGACAACAAAAATGATATATTGAAGATGTCTGTAGTAGAAGATGGTACGTGGGGTGCTGCATCAGGCGATGAACTCTGTTACTTCTTCGTTTGTCCTGGCTTGAAAAGCAACTATCTGAAACACGAAAAAAACATGTCAAAGGACAGAAAAATTCAGGCGAAATTAATTAAAATGTGGACAAATTTCGCTAAATACAGGTAAAAATTATTAAACATTTCATGCCGGGCAATTTGTATCCCGGGTGGTGAGTTGGGACCATTTTTCATGTAATCCTTTAACATTGGAGTTGATAAAGTGGTTTGTTTCAGGGAGCCGACACCGTCTGACGATGATTCACTGCAGGGCCTCGTCTGGCCTCCGTTTACGATCGAAAATAAGGAATATCTTTATATAAACAAAGATTTTGAGATTAAAACCGATCTGTATAGCAATAAATTCAAGTTTTGGAACGATTTTATTGAACGGTGGCAGCAACAAGCTCAGAATGGTGTAGTAACGAAACCTATTCCTAAGGATGAGTTGTAATCATTATTGGTTTGAATGTTAATATTATTCGAATGAATCTATAAAACATGTAAAATATTTTTTTACTTACTGTGTTTATCATACATTGTTTACACAATAATTCATAAAAAATGCATTTTTTACACATACCCAAATATTTTTAGGTAATAAATTGCAAAATTCACATACAAGATAATTTTTTATCCAGCGGTCTGTTTATAATTACGCTCAGCTATTAAAAAATACTATATTATTAGTACTACAGTCTACAACATTTCAATAACAAATTCTACATTAACGACCACTTTCCAAAGAATATTTGGAAAGTGATGAGTTATGATGAAATATTAAAAAAAAACCTATGTCAAAATATTTCCAATTGAGTAAGAAATATTTATCTTAGATCTAATAATTAGTCTGTTTCCCTTTTCCCTTTCTTGCTCTATGTGCTCAGAGATCGACAACACGTACCAAACCATACGAACCTTTTAGTATCGTGACACTAAATACACTAACTAACTTTGCCCATAACTTTGACTTTGAAAATGTCAATCCCATACATCAGCAACTTCAAATACGTCACAAATGTATGGCGATGACATTCTCAAAATTTAAGTTATGCATTATATTTTGAGTGCGTGGTGGCCTGTTGGTAACGGACCAGACGCGGCTGCCTACATGTTCACGGTGGTCGCGGGTTCAAATCCCAGGGCACACCTCTGACTTTTCGGAATTATGTGTGTATTGATAGTCAATCACCACGCACTTTAACGGTGAAGGAAAACATCGTGAGGAAACCTGCATACCGTAGCGATTTTAAAGAATTTCTACGGTATGTAAGTCCGCCAACCCGCACTAGGCCAGCGTGGTGGACTATATGGCCTAACCACTCTCAATCGATTCTCTCGATTGTAGAGTAGACCCGTGCCCTGCAGTGGGACGTATATGGGCTGATACACAATTATATTTTTGCAACTGGGTCTAAAAATCTCATATTTTTTGATAACCACTGCACAAGACTTTGTATCCTACTATGGGGAATTACATGTGTATGACTATTGAGTGTATTTATGTATACAATATCGCAAAAGTCTCCACATTTACGTCATATTATTGTACACGAGGAAAGCAATGTTATTGAATCACACACGCTTTCTAACTCCAATATACTCTATTGTCCCATTAGCAAGACATTGTTTTGCTTCAATGTTAAGGAAACGGAGCCTTTGTACAAAAAGAGGATAAAATATTTATTATGTTTACACGGACATATTCTTTCATTTGAATTTTACATTTTGTTATTTTAAATTTGATGTAGTGCAATCACTGTCTCATCTCACAATGAGGACGCTATGAAATATATTTATTTGTAAAGTTTAAGAGCTGGTTCTCTCTTAGCTGAGGTCTGAATTCCTGAGTCGATGGCTTACATGGTGTTATAGATTAAAAGCTTCTAAATATGAGTTAAGATTTTACATGCCACTGCTCCCGTATCCTTAGAAAACTCGAGAACATTGGTTTTTCTTGTTTCTTGTATTTCTGTGTAGTTGACATTCAGTCACATTTTATTCATGCCAGCATGGTTGACATAATTGTCTAAGAATGATTGTCTTATCCCTCGAGAACAGTACTTGGTTTCTAGATGAAAAGTACTCTATATCTTTTTCTGTACTGACAAAAATAGAATTTCATGACGATCAGTTTAGTAATTAAGGGATAAAAGAGTAACAAGCCACCCTTAAAAGAAGTATATTAGTAAATATTCACACAGATATATCATGAACAAGATAAATCATAACGTACAAATGAACTAATTGTTTAACAGCAGCGTCGAAAATGCGAAATGGAGGGAACGAAGCGTGATTTACCTTCTCTCTTTGATAAATTGTCTTCATCAGTTGTCGAAACGGTGTAAAATGTTGCTTTTAACCGTTTGGTTATTAATACATGATATTATCGTTATTAGCTTCGCGTTTTTATGTACAGGCGCTTCTTGGCCAGATTAAAGAATAATTACTTCATGCGCGGTATTTCTTGTTAATATTTAAGTAATTGCTACTGCTGCAATTTTGATCTGAACTCTGATAGGAATAGACTCGCCTTCATAACCTGTCATTAAAAAGGTTTTTGCATTTCTGCTTGTAATTCAAATTCATTAAAAACACATACATCCCAAAACGACAACAGCACTGAAATTATTGTCATTTTCAATCCATTTTGAATATCATTCTACAGGTAATGAATTGGATGCATTGGCCTTATATCTTAATATGTTACCACCCTCAATTGCTAAAAATGAATATTATTCCTTAATATTCGATACTTTATCATCAGTCGTTTAAAGTCTATATTTAAATACCATCATAACTCTACGATTTATACTATAATATCCAAATTATCAGTAGATAATTATTGTGTCATTTTACTGCCTCGTATGTAACAGGTGTGACATAAAAGGGTGCATTATTACTTACATAATAAACAATTAATAAATAAATACACCCAACAGTCACATACATAGTCCTAACCCCACACTTAGATCGAGTCTTGTGTCGTGGGTATCAGAAACTACGAGAGACTTTTTGGTCCCACAAACACCCAGATCCATGACAAACACCTGTGGTTCCCACAAATATTTGTTCCGGTACGGGGATCGAACCCGCGGCCTCTCGTTTCACAGGTGGCGTTTTAACCAACTGGGACATGGAGGTTGTTAAATTGTTAATAATGTTTTTTTATTGACCCATGCCCAAAACTCATTGGGGATATTTAAAAACGTTTTATTGAAAGTTAATAATCAGTTCAGTTCAGTTTTTATTTTTATAGCCTTTGCGTTATTACCACCTCGCAATTCTGCCAGTGTCAAGTGTTCCAAACAAAAAAATCTAAGGAAATTTGTGGAGTCTGATTTCCAAGTTGACTTAAATTTGCAACACAGATACAAACACATTATTGACATAAACGACGATAGAATTAATAGAAACATAAAGAAGTTAATAATAACTAACATATTTTTTACAAAAAGTCATCTGGTAGAGTTTGCCAGCCCGCATGAAGTCAACGTGATTGATTATAACCTAAGCCCTCTTTATCGAACTCTTAATTATAAAGGATTCCCATTCTCTGCAATATTGTCATGTATAAGACAATGTATAAAAAGAAAGAAATAGATTTAATAATGGACAGTAATTAGAAATTAACAAAAAAACATCGTAAATATTACATTTCAATTAATATTACTGAGCTAAAAATGGGCCTCTAATTGAATCAAATGCTTCAATACCGTCTTTGCAAGACCACGGAACTGGTTCCTTTAATTTCTCTACAATATATGGTCTATCTATCTATCTATATCAGCCCATATACCTCCCACTGCATGGCACGGGCCTACTCTACAATCGAGAGAATCGATTGAGAGTGGTTAGGCCATATAGTCTACCACGCTGGCCTATTGCGGGTTGGCGGACTTACATACCGTAGAAATTCTTTAAAATCGCTACGGTATGCAGGTTTCCTCACGGTGTTTTCCTTCACCGTTAAAGTGCGTGGTGATTGACTATCAAGTATCAATACACTCATAACTCCGTAAAGTCAGAGGTGTGCCCTGGGATTTGAACCCGCGACCACCATGAACATGTAGGCAACCGCGTCTGGTCCGTTACCAACAGGCCACCACGCAATATATGGTCAGTCTTTACGCAATACTATTCAATCCACTATCATTAAGTACTTAGGAATAACCCAATACCATATCACAGATAGATAATAACGTCTTATCTTTAGGACACGTCAGTTCTCAATTAATCGTAAGTACAAATTATGAATTGCTATTGCCGTGAATGTTATGAATTGCTACAGTGAATCTATCCGCGATGGCGGTTAATTTTGTTGTTTTGTTATCATTATGTGCGATAGTTAATGCAAATCTTGTCGTAGATACAAGCAGTGGTAAGGTAGAAGGTATCGAAGTGGCTTCTATCATTAAAGATGAGAAATATTACTCGTTTATGGGGATTCCTTATGCCCAACCGCCAATCGGAGAGTTGAGGTTTATGGTGAGTAAAATCATAGTAATGGTTCCGTTAAAAATGGTTTGATTTGTTGTACGTAGTAGTACTCTTAAGAAAATGTTCGCTGCATTAAACCAAACTATGAATTTTCAATTTAGTAAATACGTTGTTGTTTTTTGTTTATTTTTTATTAAGTTGTGAAATTTTACTGCTGTATTTTCTAATTACAATTGTTTGTTTTTTTGCCTTTTGTTTTATTTATTTTTTGTTTCCAAGCTACAAACATGTATAGTTTGGGTCTAATAAATATACACAAAAAACGCTTGTAACACTTAATTTGAAACTAATTTAACATTAATATTTTTACTTAAATGCTGCGGATAAGATCAACCATCTTTAGGGTTCCAATTACATTGCTTGTATATATTATTTCAGCCGCCAAAACCACACGAAGGATGGACTGAAGTGCTCAGCGCAAAAAAAGAGGCGCAAGCATGCGCCCAATACTACTTGCCTATACGGCCCGTAAAAAGATACGGTTATTACGGCGACGAGAACTGCTTACACCTCAGCATACACACGCCGAAACTACCAGCCAAGGATGACTTGAACCTTCCAGTCATAGTGTTCCTCTTCAACGAATACTTCAGAATATCGTACAACGCCTCCAAAGAATACGGGCCTGACTTCTTCATGAAAGAAGACGTGATCCTAGTGACGGTCAACCACAGACTCGGACCTTTCGGATTCATGAGCTACCAAGATGATCTGCTGCCTGGCAACAATGGAATCAGAGACGTCACGTTGGCCTTAAAGTGGCTGCAGCAGAACATTCACAAATTCGGAGGTGACCCATACAAAGTTACTATGATGGGCAGTGAAGGAGGCGCTGCTCTTATAGATATTCTTGTGCATTCACCAAAAGCTAAAGGATTATTCAGCGCTGCCATACTACAAAGCGGAACAGCGTGGAAATCAATGTACTTTAACGGAGTAGCACGAGAGAAAGCACTGAGAATAGCCAATGAATTAGGAAAAAAAGTGGGCAATAGTGCACAGCTAATTAAGGAATTTGCGGAATTCGATGCTCTGAAAATAACTGAGTCTGAATTGAGTTCGTTACCCACTGATGCTTCGCGAGAGGCTCAAGTGAGTATCCTCGGAAGCAGCCCGGTAGTGGAACACGAACACCCAGATGCAATCATTAATAAATTGCCAGAAAATATGAACATTGACATCGACATTCCGATAATGATAGGGTACAACACTAGGGAAGGTATCGAAAAAGCTGAGCGGTTTTTGCGTAAGCCGCAGTACCTTACATTCGCCGACAGGGATTTCTTATTCATGTTCCCTATAAGGGTCAATTACTATTTCGAAATAAACACAAACGTTTATCGCGACGCTGTTCAGGAGATCAAAGACTTTTACTTCGATGAGGGTTACGTCAAGATAAGCAAACCTGGTGAATACTTAACATACTTGGGTGATACTTTTACCTTCTACCCAATTGACTACACTGTGAGGAAGTATACAAATGAAACTAAAGCCCCGATATATTACTACGCTTTTGACTACAGCGGAGAACTGAATATGAGGAAGAATGCTGTGCTGAAAGAGGCCATGACTATGGAAGGTACTTGGGGGGCTACTACCGGTGATGAGCTATGCTATTTATTTGTATGCAAAGCGATTAAGAAATCGTACTTAAAAGCTATGGAAGATGAGGACTCCGAGGAAATGAAAGTACTGAGGAACATGGTCCGTATGTGGACTAATTTTGCCAAAATTGGGTAAGCAGATTATACATTTTAAGCTACACAATAATACATCATCACAAAGTGTATATTTTTGTACTGATGACTCCGAGGCATCTTAAATCAAAAACATATTTTTTACAACTCCCTTCATTTAATATTTTTATGGCAAAATTTGGGTAAATTACTGTTTTCCACTTGTAATTTTCTTAATTCACACAATTACGAAATGAACACATTGAACTACATATTTATAATATAAATTATCTTCTTTTTAGAAACCCTACTCCTCCCAGTGACGATTTCTCGTGGAAACCAGCCACCAAAGAGCACAAAGACTGCCTCGTCATCAGTGATGAGCTGAAAATGACGTCAAACCTCCATTCCGAAAGAATCAAGTTCTGGGACGATTTTATTGCTAAGTACCGAGAAAAAGCAGTAGATGGCGTTATTAAGGGATCAAAAGACGAATTATAAAAAATAATGTTAGGATATTAATATATATTATAAGGACGTATTTTTTTATTTTATTTATAATTTTTCTTTGCGAATTATAAGGCATTATATGTACAGAGAATACCTTCACTCGGTTTAATGATGAAGCTAGATTGTTTCCAGTAAAATGTGTGGAACGATTGGAAACAGTGCCTACCCCTCCGGGAATACATCCATGGCAAGTTTATATGTGTGTAAATTATTTGCAAAGAGCTTAAAACCAAACACACGTTATGTTAAATTGTACATAATTACCCAATTAAAAAACCTAAAAACCCAATTATAGTAAATCATTGACATACATACATACATAAACTCACGCCTTTATCCCCGAAGGGGTAGGCAGAGGCGCCACTAGGACACCCACATTTCGCCTTGCATGTTCCGTCCCATGATGTGATAGGGGGCGAGCCTATCGCCATATCGGGCACAAGTTCCTGACTCCGGGCTGATAATGAACAGAAAAATCCAATATCACTTTGCCCGACCTGGGATTCGAACCCGAGACCTCAGCTTTGTAGTCGTACCGTTCATTGAATTTAAAGTAAATACAATCAACAACACAAATAATACCAACTCCACACCAAAGTGAATCATTTGTTTTTAATTTTTTAGTGAAACGGTGGTGTCATCCCGATCGGGCCGAGCCATTATATTGATTCTTAAATTTAATTAGCTTATTTATTTAGCTCCAGCATAGCTCTAACACTTTCAATATGTAATTTTTTTTCGGCGATGAATGGCGAGATGGTCCTGATAGTAAGCGATTCGACCGCTTATGTACTATAACAAAACCAAACAACTCCCTGAATTACAAAGCAATGCTTGGAATTCCACTGCGCTCGCAATCCTGAAACATACGATGTCTCGTTATGTCCAGTAGTTACTCTGGCTACAATATCCTTCAAACCGGATACCAACAGTGCATTTACGATGCTGTTTGGCGAGAGAAATAGACAATTATGACGTATTGGTAAAATATTTGCTTCTGTGCTCACATATTCATGATACGTTTAGGAATGTATATAAATGTCAGATAAAAAGGAGTATGAAGAGATTAATAACATAGCGATTATATCTTTATGTATTACATCAGAAATTAACTTATTAACTAATATTAACCATGTCTGATAAACTACTGAAAGCGAAATGATAAGAAATTGTTAGTCATTATGACTGACGTGGACCTTTACAAATCTTTGAAATGCAAGAAAGTAAGGCAAAATGAATAAACTACGTAGATAATATTTTTCGTCACTATTAACTAAATATAATTGTCAAGCTATATAGGTCTTAAGCCTATGCTTACTCTACCTGAGAACTGGGTGTTTCTAAAATTGTTATGTATTTTTAATATCATTGAGCACACTTGTATACTCAATGACCAATTTATACACATACATACATAGACTCACGCCTTTATCCCCGAAGGGGTAGGCAGAGGCGCCACTAGGACACCCACATTTCGCCTTGTATGGTAGGTATGTTCCGTCCCATGATATGATAGAGGGCGAGCCTATCGCCATATCGGGCACAAATTCCCGACTCCAAATAGCCTATTTACATTGGCCTATTTGAAATAGGCCAATGTAAATACTTATAATACTACGATAAAAGTACCTAATGATTTATTATCTGTTAAAGATAAACAAACCCACGTATACATTTAACCTTATCAACAGTAGTATTAAGTCGCGGACGCAATGCAATAAACTAATCCAGAAAATAGCGTCGAAATGTCGAAAATAAAGCATTCAATTAAATACATTTTATTAATAAAGTTATTCATAAGTCTTTGTTTTTGTGAAAAAAATATTGAAGTTAAGTTAGAACAAGGTGTGTTGTTGGGTAAAACAGAAAAAACACTGTTTAAGGAACAAAAATATTATGTATTTAAAGGTATACCGTTTGCCGAGCCACCTATTGGAAAGCTAAGGTTCCAGGTATTTACTTGATAATATTTTTTGTCGAACATTTATTGTCATACTAAGAATCGTTAACCAACAACAAAACGTATTTTTTAGCTATTTAAAATAAAGTCCCAGGGTATCATTCCCTTTTCTTGTATACATCTTATTTAAAATATAATTCTGACATTTGAGCCTTATCTAGGCAATACTCATTATAATAATTTCTTTTTAAAAAAAAATAGATTAACGTTGTGATTAACCTCCATTTTATTACTTCGAGCAATTGAACCGAACTAGTTTTATTACTTTATATTTATAATAAAATACATGCCAATTTCAGCCCCCAGTGCCTTACAAAGGTTGGGATGGAACCTACGAAGCGTTTGATGACAAACCTACGTGTATGCAGCACAGCTCTAGAATGCGTATGGGAGAACCTTTGGGAATATCCGGCGATGAAGACTGCCTGTTCATCAGTATATTCACACCTGACACCGAAGGGTCTGCACCTGTAGTAGTGTTTGATTACAACGACAACTTCAGAACCGGTTTCAATGGCTCTAAAACGTATTCACCAGAGTTCTTCGTCGAAGAAGGTGTGATCGTTGTGACCATTAATCACAGACTCGGTATTATGGGTTATCTAACGACTGAAGATGACGTCATACCAGCTAACAATGGTCTGAGAGACTTTATTCTAGGTCTTCAATGGGTGCAAAAAAATATAAAAGAGTTCGGAGGCGACCCTGAAAGAGTGACGCTAATGGGAAGCCGTGGTGGGGCTGCCATAGCAGACATTATGCTTTATTCAAAGAAAGCCCAGGGTCTCTTTTCAGCTGCAATGATACATAGTGGCACAGCTCTTGAGGTCAGCTACTTCTTTAAGAATTCACGACAAAAAGCTTTTGAACTTGGTAAACATGTCGAAGTAGAAACTGAAAATAGTAAAGCATTACTGGAAGGACTACAGTCAGTTAGTGCAGAAACACTCTATAAGCATGAATTGTACATTCTCGAAGACGACGACTCACGTCAACATAATTCCTTACCCTTTGCACCTACAATAGAAGAAAATATCGACGATGCTGTACTACCTTTCCTCCCAGAAAACGGGAAGATAGTCAATGATGTTCCAGTTATATTCGGTTTCAATTCTAGAGAGGGTTTAGACATAGCTTCCCATTTCCTTATCATGCCAAAATTGCTGTCAGATAACGCAGAAAAAAGTATTCTGCAAGTACCGATTAGAGTAGATTTTGCATTTGATACTAAAGACCCGGCGTACCGAGAAGCTTCAAATGAGATTCTTGATTTTTACTTCGAAGATAAATCGGTGCATTATAACAATATTTTAGAATACGCCGTGTACGCAGGCGATGTTATTCAGAACTATGCTTACTATAAAGCTGTGAAGAAGTTGATAGGAGAATTAGAATCGCCTATATTTTACTACATATTCGATTTTCGTGGTCAACTGAACGTGAATAGCCAGTACTTGGCGCAACGGTCTATGGTAGCAATGGGGCACACAGGAGCCACGATTTTAGACGAAGTTTGTTACTTACATTTATGTTCTCGGATAAAGGAGTATTACCAACAGATCCAACAACTGCCGTCAGAACCGAAGGATATAAAAGTTTTGCGGAAAATGGTACGGATGTGGACCAACTTCGCTAAAACCAGGTATGAGTTTGTTGCGTCGAATTTAATGAATGGAATTGTTTATAATATGTGCTTTCATTCAAACATTTCTCACTCTGCGTACCTATGTAAAATCGAGAAGTAAGGCTTCAATTTGTCTGATTGCAGAGTTTTCAGTAATAATAGGCTGTTAATCTTTTTTGAATATCCACTCCAGTGATTTGAACTAAATTTCGTCTTATGTCTAATTCTGCTAGTAGCGTGTTATGTGTTCAGCGGATAATTTATAAATTGAAACTTTAATTAAACAAACAAAACTGAGTTCCCAAAAAACTTGGATTCATAAAGGAATAATAAAAATATTTTGTATAGAAAACTATTAAAAAAGACAAAAATGCGTAATGGCTATGAAAAAGTAATTTACATATTTTTAAATCTATAAACTAAGAGATTCTCACGACAACGAGGTTGTGAGAACCTTCTCCTAAACTACATAACTCTTTCCGTTTCAAATATAAAAAAATGGGATATCAAATGTTAAATTGTTTTTTTTATTTTTCCAGAAATCCCACACCAGACAAAGACGATAAAATCCTAAAAGACTTCGTTTGGAAACCTTTGGACAAAACATCAGACGATCTGAAATACTTACAAATCACTAAGAAACTACAGATGAAGACCAACCCGTTCAGAGAGAGATTCAATTTCTGGGACAAATTCTTGGAGAAATACTCTATGATGGCTGTGGACGGAATTGTTAGGAAACCTGAGGTTAAAGACGAATTATAAGAACAAATTGCATAACTAATATATCGTTTCATTACACTGTGTAATTGTCAGATCGTAGTTGTGAGGTTATTAGTTCAGGATGAATCATTTAAATTGACGTAAAATTTTGCCATGGTGTTTCGTTTGGTAAAAGTATTAACATATTATCAATAAAAAGATATTATACACCTAAGTGGTTGAGAACAATTGCTATAGGCCAACCAGTCAACATCCAGGTATCTGTAGCTTCTTTACCCCTCCCTCCTTTTCCAGCTTTCAAGGCCGGCAATAAACCAAACGTTAATAATAATGAATCAAGGATATAAGTGGGTGTTTAACCATGGACCATTATTCTTTAGGGGAATCTCGTAAAAAGCAAAAAGATATTTCATTTGAAAAAAATACTGCGGTTCCTTTAGGCACGTCCTTTTTTTTTAATAAGAAGAATATTCTGGGAGACCCGAAATGCCTACATCATCATCATCATCATCATCATCATCATCATCATCATCATCAGCCCTTCTGCGTCCACTGCTGGACATAGGCCGCTCCTATAGCACGGCACTGGACTCGATCTTCAACTCATCGAGACTGCGTACATAACTTGTCTTAATTAACATCATAGTTTAAACAAGGATATCCCTTCAAATTAATTCATCTAAACACCTCAAGATTGTTCTATTATAATGCAAAACATAAACTCAACAGGTATTAGCATAGTTTGAAGTAATAATTGAGCTTACAAAGTTGGATGTTTCGGGATAGGGCAGGACCGACACGAGTCTAATAAACTTCTTCAAAACTCTTTACTTTGGCACTTGTAATATATTTTGTTTTCACATGGAAAGTTTGTTTACAAGCAAAATTTCCTTGTGCTAACGTGCTCATGTAGCGTAATTAACTTTTCGTGAATGTTTTTAATGTTGTTACATAAATGTGTTCCTCATTATTTTGTTTTTAAAAATACACGCGTTTATATTACCTTATAGTGGACAGAGGTTATATTTTTTTAAGTTATTTAAAGAATATTATTATTTAGTCTTACATAGTCCCCGAACTATTTATTTTACCTTTGAACAGCGCCATCTTACAACAGATTTGTAAAGCAACTGCATCACTTCTGTAACAATCGCTATAATATTAAAATAGCGACATCTATGTACTAAGAAAGAATTAAAAATAAATCTAAGTGTTTTTGCTAGATGGCAGTGAACGATTACATTTAAACAGAATTCTTTAATCGCACAACATTTAATTACGTTTTTTTGTACTATGCGACTGTTAAAAGGCGCTTTGATCTTATTTATATACGTCCAATGTTCTAACAACGAAAACAATTGTTTTTTTTAAATTCATTAGTGTAATAAGACTAATAAGATTAATGCTGTCAGAACCCGGCAAAAAAATAGCATTCTCAAGTTTATTATATTTTATTATTTTAATTAATTTAAAATATATCTAATATTTTCACTAATTCTATTAAACTTTCCTTTGTAGTTTTTAAGTTTTCAATCATAATAAAACTCCTCAAGCGTTACTAGGCAGTATTATTGGGGTCAAATTTAAGATTACATCTTCATCTACTATCAACATTGGCCCTATGAAAACTAATGTTATAATTACCCTCATTTATCGTTACCTTTAGCCATTCATGGTATCTGCCATTGCCATCGTGCTTAATAGATTAATTTGTAAACAATCTGTTATTTCGAGAGGCATTCACGTCGACTCAAGTGTACCGTAAACCGGTTTTACGGGTACAAGAGCATAGGACAGAATGTTACGTCATTATTGGCACGGACTTGGACTTCTAGCAAGGTTTTTTTTATAATAATATCCACTTTATATGAGTGAAAGTGTCAGATTCGAACAAAGAGGAGTTTATATTCTGCTTACCACCATGGGATGCAAGTTTTACATTATGTATGCATTAATAATGTATATTTAATGTATCGAAGAAGCAAACATGTCTTAAGGGACCTTAAATCTAAATAAAATCAAAATAAATGTTGTAATATTCGAAAATATTAACAATTGAAATACATAATTAAATTATATGAAATTAAATTGGATTCTAAATTAAATTCTTCCAACATTTATGATATCTTATTATAATTTTGAAGTATAGTTTTGCATAAACTTTTATTTATGCTAGATTTCGTGAATTTATTTTTGGCCGGTTATATAATACGATCCACTTTCTTAACATAAAATTACATAACTATCCTCGTTATGAAAACTGGTTATGGAATATCAAATCACGATGATTATAAGAAGTTATATGGAAGTGGAAAAGAGTTACTTTAGCAAAATGGGACTTCAATACGAATAAATGTATCTGGAGTAGGCTAATGCTATTGGCACATAAAAACTAAATACGACAAACTTTATTTTTTTCCTATTCTAAAAGGCCTGAAAAGCCAAGAACTCCTATTAAACCTTTTTTCTTCCACCCTTTCACACTATTCTCAAAGGATACATTACCACCAATAATTTTAATGGGTCAGTGTTTATATGCTTTAATCGCCATAAATAAGCATGTGACTTATTGCATCATGGACATTCAACGCCATTAAAATAAGATTTTGAACACACCTTAAACTGAAGTAAAACATGCTTCCCAATACGTCCCTGAGTTGTGTGCTTCATCAAAACATGTTCATTTGAAACCTTACCTTTACATTTTTGTATAAACGACGCATAATTTAATTTTACGCAAAGCAATTACGCAGCTTTGTTTTATTCAGCTTTCGCCTTTTTCTTTCGAAAATAATAATAAGAAGTTTTTACTTGCATTTATAATAAATAGTAATGTATTACCTAAGAGTTAAAAATGTGTTATTAACTCCCCATTTATTTACATGCAACATAACAAGAACTCCGTCAATTTATAATACACGGAAAAATCCTGGAAACAGAGCTTCAGTCGGGGAATTTTATAATTTTCTTATGAGTGCACACGAAGAACAGTTATATCGCATACTCAAATTAATATATCGACAATAACACTACATTGTCATATAACATATGTGATTGAAGCACAACCCACAGTTTTCTCAATATTTTGTAGCAAATCTCTGGCACTTGAGGATCATAGTTGCGAGGCCTGCTTCTAATAAAGGTATTCTGTATCAGGAAATACGTCCCACTGCAGGGCACGAGCCTCCTCTACAATCGAGAATACGATTGAGAGGGGTTAAGACATATAGTCCACCACGCTGACCTAGTGCGGGTTAGCGGACTTGACATACCATAGAAGTTCTTGCAAATCGCTATGGTGTGCAGGTTTCCTCACGATGTTTTCCTTCACCGTTATAGTGGGTGGTGATTGACTATCAATACACACTCGACTCCGAATAGTCAGAGTGCCCTGGGTTATGAGCCCGCGACCACTGTAAACATGATGGATCTACATCGTCTTTACACGAAGCAGCAAAAGATCAGTTTTAAAGTTTTTAGCTTTACATAGGTTTTCGGTCGAGCCGACCCATTCATATCTACGTAACTGAATAGAGAGGTTCTACAACTTATTATTTAATAAGGTATAAATGTC
The DNA here is from genome assembly GCA_949752805.1 of Deilephila elpenor. NCBI lineage: Eukaryota > Metazoa > Arthropoda > Insecta > Lepidoptera > Sphingidae > Deilephila > Deilephila elpenor. The sequence goes on from OX457112.1 coordinate 9,301,254, forward strand.
AAATACAAGTACACGAATTAGCTGTCTCGTAAAACCTTGGGGACAACCCGTTTCATTCCTACGCCCTTTGGTTTCATTGCAATGTTAATCGGCATTTTGTACATATTAATTTAATTTTTCATGCTTTTAATGAAGGTGTCAAATATTAGGTAAGTATTATATTTAAAATGGCTTATCTTTTTTCTAATTAACTTCGTTCCAGACTATTCAGTCCGACATAATAAACATATTGTTAATAAAAGTTAATATGTCACTGAACCTTGGGATTCGGTGATATTTCAAAGCGCCTACGGATACCTATCCTAGTTAACCTATATCTTCGAAAGACTAAGCATAGATCCCACTAGTGCCACTCAGAGTTTGCTAAAATCTATCTTACGATATGATCAGAACCGATTCTATCTAGTTCCCTTGTGCCAGGCAATTTCCTATGCCAGGCATGAAATTTAAGCTTTACACACCGACCTGGGATACCAATCCAAGACCTTACGATTCACAACCCTAAAGGTCGAAGGATAAACAAACAGCCTTATTATAGTTACGTGAACGTTGTGGGTGGTACACTCGCAATATCACACGTCACGGTGACAATGCTTGCGTAGACTATAGTCGCACGTACGAACAACGCGGTTTGAATTGATAAGTACTTGTTATTAAATAAGCCACTGATATTATGATTGTTCTTATTGGTCGGACAAATCCCACGATTTATCTAATGGTAAGTGATCGCCGCATATCACTTAACACTTGGTTCGTAGCTGCGTTGCCAGCCTGTAAAAACTAGAGGAAAAGGAAGAGGTAAAAGACGAGTAGAACAATTAGAAAGTTAGGATTTTAGTTTTCATAACAGTAATACAGGGTATATCAAGACCGCAACCGAAAACGAAGCCGGGTGGTAGTTTTAGTGATCACAGACAATATGATACTAAAAATTTCGCAAAAAAAAAAAAACCGACAGAATTTTTATAGCATTTTTTTAAAAATCTTCGTGTTTGGGTGCTAATTACGTACCATTGGGTCTATCAAAATAAATAATAATAAATAATAAATACACCCAACAGTCACATACATAGTCCTGACCCCACACTAAGATCGAGTCTTGTGTCGTGGGTATCAGAAGCTACGAGAGACTTTTCGGTCTCACAAACACCCAGACCCGAAACAAATACCTGTGGATCACACAAATAAAAAGGTGTACATCATTTTTTTAGGAAAATTATGTAATTATCACCCAAATACGACAGTAAGTGAAAAAAAAAAATTAGTTGCATTGTGTATGAAGTCACTAACACTACCACTTGGCTTCGGTTTCGATTGCAGTATTGTTATAGCCTGTATAATATTTTACTGCCTCGGTAGCGTATTATGTACGTACGTACGTACGATACAAATGAGTAGATATTGATGGGTAGCGGCCATATTCACCTACCTATGTTGGTTTTGACTTGTGTTTATTTTCTCGACCTATAATTTGTCCTGGATTTGTGCACGCTATGATGACAAGTTCACACACTCGTCTACGTCCGTGAATGGGAAAAATACCTGCTGTTTGTTTAAACGATCCCTACTAATATTATAAATGTGAATGTAAGTTTGTTTGTTACGCTTTCACGCGAAAATTACTCTACCGAGTACCGATCATTATGAAACTTTGTACACATATTCTTGGAGGTATTAGAAGTAACATAGGCCACTTTTTATCCCGAAAAGTTTAGTGTTCCCGTGTTGAAGAAGGAATTTCGATATATTTTCTAATTTTTTATACTCAATAGGATGGGATGGCACTGGATTACATTCCATTAGTGAAAATGAGACGGGGCGGGCGGGATATAACGGGACGGGACGAGACGGGATGGGAGATTTCAAATAAAGCTAACCACACAGACGAAGTTTGCGGGCAGAAGCTAGTATTTATATAATAACGCTATATCCGTACAGAAAGAAATAATCAATATCATAATTATAATACATATTTCGAGAAACAATGGAAGGTTCTGGAAATCTGTCAGCCCGTGCATGAGATACTCCTACTGAATGTGAAGGGATTTGTGTGTTCCGTCCTATAATGTAACAGTGTGATGTGATATCGGGCACAAATTCATGACTCTGGGCTAAAATAAAAAGAAAAATCTAATTTACTTTGCCCGATCCGGGATTCGAACCCGAGACCTTAGCGTTGTAATCGTATCGTAGTACAACTACGCCACCGGGGCACGCAGCTGATAGTTTTATATCTTTCGAAATAAGAAAACGTAGTAGAGTTTAACTTGTCTGTCATCTGTCCGTTAGTTTTAAGCACAACCAGCAGAGTCATATAAGAAAGAAAGAAAATTCATCAGTTTTTCCTGGCATGAATATCTGGCAGAACTATCAAATGAAATCTCTTTATTTGCAGAATACAGGTTACATTACCCATGTTCTGTAGGCATCGGATAAATCTAAAATTAATAGCCAGCTATTGCCGATTTTAACGAGATATGGTGGCTGCTTTACACGTGGGCCACTATCCTACCTACCCTCACAGGCAATAAAAATACTGCCGCTGCTGTCACTCCCAACGAAATTACTGTTTAATAAAAAGGCAATATTTTGCTAACAAATCAATTTTAAATGGTAAAACATGGACAATTCCCGCGGTATAATCTGTGAAAACAGTTGTTTTCTAGTTGCTTATTCATAATATTATAGATGAGTAATAAACTCACACCCCTGTCATTTTTATCCTTTAAAACATTAAAAGCTATCGGCTTGTTTAAGATTCATAATATTTTTGAAGACGATTAGCAGTGAAGAAGCCATGTTAAGGACATTCGTTTCGGTACAAATGGCGTGAGTGACATATTTTAATACACGGCTCCTTTAGATCAAATCACAGAATTCAACTTCTTCAAAATATAAGTATCTACCACCCAAATACGAGGATATTAAAAAAATAATTAAAAGTCGTCGCATATTTCGAAATTTAAAGTTGCATTGTTTCTGTAGTCACTTACACTACCACCTGGCTTCGTTTTCGGTCGCAGTCTGGATAAATCCGGCAAAAATAAGAAAAATAAAAAAAATAACAATCCAAAAGGAGTCAACCCTTAAGTTTGTATATTAAAAGAGTAACATCAAAGCACATATCGTGGAAACACGACATACAGCAGCATTAGTTGAAATGACATCGCCGGCCGCGCCACACGTGAACCAAACCGATAGTGACGTGCATATCATCGATATCGACATCGATATAGAAAATATTATCGGCAACACATGCGATAAAGAAGAGGAAGAGCCAGTGGTAAAAGCAAAGATTGATAACGTGATAGAAAATGATACTACGAAGAAGAAGAACGGTGAGTTAAATAGTTTATAGCAAAAGAAGCTTAAAAGCTTAGAACAAAAGAATATTTTTCTTAAAATTTTTTATATAAAAGTCTTTTAGAAATGACGTGAAGAGTTTTAAAGGAAGATCTTAGAGCACCCAAAAATAAGTAATTTTTATGTTATAGTAATTATAATCTATTTACTGCTACTTTTTATCCCGAAAAATTTAGTGTTCCCGTGGAATGAGAAATGGATTTCGATATATTTGTTACGTTTTTATACTCAAAAGGATGGGATGGGTCGGTGTTACATATCTTAAGTGAGAATGAGACGGGACGGGCGGAAAATATAGGAACGCGACGGGATGGGATGGGAAATTCCAAATAAACTTAATTTCAAATAAAGTTATTCACCCAGACGAAGTTTGCAGGCAGAGGCTAGTTTAAAATTAAAATCCTGAAATCTTGTACTGTAGGTCTACAAGTTTCTCCGATTTTTCGATTCGGGTCTACACGGTTTTAATCCAAAACCCATGTCGAGTTTGGAATACACATTGTAGTTTCAGATAAGATTCCTATATTAAGAGTGCTTGATATAAATAATTACGAAATAGATAAACGTTTTAGGCCTTGCGTTAATTCACCATCATCATCATCATCATCATCATCAGCCCTTCTACGTCCACTGCTAGATATAGGTCTCTCCCATAGCACGCCACGCACGCTGGATCCTCAACTCATCGTCGCCAACCGTTACCAGCCACCCCACGAATATCGTCGCTCCACCTAATTGGAGGGCGTCCTACACTACGTTTGCCGAGGCGCGGTCTCCACTCGAGAACACGTCTACCCCAACGGTTGTCGGTTCTCCGGCAAACGTGACCGTCCCACTGCCACTTCAACTTGCTAATCCGTTGGGCTACGTCAATAACCATGGTTCTCTGTCAGATAAGCTCATTTCTGATTTTATCCTTCAGAGAAACACCGAGCATAGCCCGCTCCATAGCTCGTTGAGCGACTTTGAATTGGTGGATCAGTCGCACCGTCTACGTCTCGGCACCGTATGTCATTACGGGTAGGACGCACCCGTTGAAGACTTTCGTTTTCAGACTTTGCGGTATTAGCGACGAAAAGACTCGACGCAGTTTCCCAAATACTGCCCAGCCCTGCTGGATTCTTCTACGAGCTTCACTCTCAAAGTTGATCGCAGTTTCTGTCTGAGGTAGATATATTCCGAAACAACTTCAAGAAGAGCTCCATTGATAACAATCGGCTCTAGATCAACATGTTCATTAAACACGATTTTGGTTTTATCCAAATTCATCCGGAGACCGATGCGTGCTGAAGAATCGACTAAGCTAGTCAACATATGGCGCAAATCCTGAGCGATTTCAGCCACGATGACTGCGTTCATTAAACACTTATAAAATTCTAAAGACCTAATATTAACTTGGAAATAGATGCGCGTTATAATCGCCGTGAAAAGCGTAATTTATACTCGTTAGCTATTATTAATACACATAACATACCAGTGTTTACCTTGACTTAAATAAATATGATAATTGTATAATATGAATAAAAATCTATAGACATTACTAACATAACCTAATTACTTATATAAAATGATAGTTTAAAAAAACATAAATATGTGTACACGCTTTAGTTATTGTTGTGAGCACGCTTTGTAACAATAAAATGAATGTATTTCACTACATTTTCTAATCTTAAACTCATTATCAATTATTTTTGCTTTTTAGTTGGGTCTTTTACAAAATCGTGTATTTTAGTTTTTATACTATAATTTATTTATTTTACTAAAAAATCTCTATCTACGGGTATCTTATCAAAGGAAGGCAGCTGCGCGCAAATTACCCACTTTTAATTTTTTATTCAAGAATATTACATTTTTGAAGGTTCTGGTTGAGGTAATGTCACATACTTTATAATTTATTGTATCGTCATTGGTCCTTGATAAATATAAAAAGTTTCAAGTCAATAGGACGTTTTACAGTGCTTGAAAATCAACTTCAAAGATTCCGTTACATAAATATGTGGCGAGCCATTCCGCCACTACAACATCGTGCGTCACTCGGGCTAGGTTCCGAGTTTTACCGAATGTCGGCCGCGTCCGCGCACCGCGCCTCGACCGCCAGTATCGTCCGGACCTCTGCGCAGTGCATACACCTCACGCCTAGCCGCTCTGCCGTACTGCTTACGTTATTAATTATTGTCTCGAACACATATTCAGTAATTAGTGTAGTATCCAATTGTACATACCTATTACCTTGTTGCAAATATACATACATGGAAAAGTATTAAGCGTATTCATTCCATAGTGGTGACCCAAAGTGCAGCGAACAGCGTCCTTCAACTGACCGACGGAGAATGTTCGAGTAGCCGGCACACAACGGACAACCTTGAAAAGTAGCGTATGATATAAACGTGAGACGGTGAGCGATTTCTTAACTTTAAAATAACGAACCATGGCCAATAACGATGCTGCAGAAGTACTTCGTGTTGGTGTGAGAGTACCCCCATTTTGGCCTGAGGAACCAGCCTTATGGTTTGCTCAAGTAGAAAGCCAGTTTACGCTGTCGAAAATAACGACCGACGAAACTAAATTTTGTTACGTGGTTTCACAACTGGATCATCAATATGCCGCTGAAGTCAAAGATATTATTACCAACCCTCCTACTATCGATAAATATAACAAACTTAAAACAGAATTAATTAAACGGCTTTCAGCATCACAGGAGAAGCGAGTTAAGCAGCTGCTGATGCATGAAGAGCTTGGCGACAGGAAACCTTCGCAGTTCCTGCGCCACCTGCAAGGTCTTGCCGGTCCAGCTGTACCCAAGGACTTTTTGACTACGATTTGGTCAAGTCGACTGCCTGCCAGCATCCAGACGGTAATCGCATCACAAGTGGATGACCTTCCTTTAGAAAAATTGTCAGACTTAGCAGATAAAGTACACGACATAGCCCCTGCTCCTCAGGTAGCTAGCACATCAGGAACAGCACCCTTGCCGGTTGCACAAGGTACATATGATGACCTGGCTAAGCAGGTATGTGAACTAACAAGGCTAGTTGCTAATCTAACTAAGCAGGTAGAAAAAAACGACCGCTCACGCTCACAAAACCGCTACAACAGAAATAACCGCTCACGCTCACGCTCACGCTCACGATTCTGCCAACCGCCTGCTAACCACCCACACTGCTTCTACCACTTCAACTATGGTGCTAAAGCGCAAAAGTGCAAACAGCCCTGCAGTTTCAAGTCATCGGAAAACTCTCAGGGCGGTCGGAAGTAGCGGCCAATGACTGCCCATCTTCATCTACAGGCCGCCTCATGGTCACTGATCGCGTTTCGAAGATGCAGTTCCTCGTGGACACTGGGTCAGACTTGTGCGTGTTCCCGCGATCAGCTATCAAAACGCCCTGCTTCAAATCAAAATTTGCTCTGACAGCTGCAAATAACACAATTATTAACACCTACGGCCTCATACAGCTGCAGCTTAACTTAGGTCTCCGACGTACATTCAGTTGGAGCTTTACTATTGCTGATGTCTCAAAACCCATCATTGGTGTGGACTTTCTGAGCTTCTATGATTTGCTCGTTGATTGCAGAAACCAGCGCCTCGTCGATAACGCAACGTCACTGGCGGTAAATGCTGTTTCCGGACATCCTGACGACATAGCTTCAATAAAGGCTGTGACAGGTGAAACGGAATTTCACGCGCTACTACGAGAGTATCCAGAGATCACGAGACCAGCAGGTATTCCCTCGGCTCCGAAACATAATACTTTGCACCACATAAAGACTACACCAGGCCCTCCTGTCTCTTGTAAGCCTCGACGTCTCGATCCTGTCCGCTTACAAGCTGCGAAGAAAGAGTTCGAGAACATGCTATCAAACGGAGTAGCCAGGCGTTCAGAGAGCCCATGGTCTTCTCCACTCCATTTAGTACAAAAAAAAGACGATGGATGGAGACCATGCGGAGATTATCGTGCCCTAAACAGCAGAACTATTCCTGATAGATATCCAATTCGTCATATACAAGATTTTTCACAACAACTGTCAGGATGTAGTATCTTTTCTACGATAGATCTCGTAAAGGCGTACAACCAGATAAGGGTAAACCCAGCGGATATACCAAAAACTGCTCTAACAACACCTTTCGGACTATTTGAGTTTGAGTATATGACTTTCGGCCTACGGAACGCAGCACAGACCTTTCAAAGGTTTATTGATGAAGTACTCCTTGGCCTTGATTTTTGTTACGGTTACATTGATGACATTCTAGTATATTCATCAAACCTAGAAGAGCATAAAAAACATTTACGCATACTGTTTGATCGCTTAAAGCAATATGGAGTACTAATCAATACTACAAAGTGTGTATTAGGAAAATCGGATGTAAATTTTTTGGGATACCACGTGTCCGGTAGTGGTACTAGACCATTAGAGTCCAAAGTAGAAGCTATCCAAAGCTACGCAGTCCCTAAGACCATCAAAGAGCTCCGACGTTTCTTAGGAATGTTAAATTTCTACCGGCGGTTCATTCCTAACGCAGCACAACTGCAGGCCCCTCTAAATGCATTACTAACAGGAGTAAATATAAAAAGTTCTAGCCCAGTGAAGCTAAATCACGACTTGATGCGTGTTTTCGAAGAGTGCAAGACATCACTTTCTAAAGCGACATTGCTTGCTCATCCAGATGCCTCAGCAGAGTTGGCAATCGTTACGGACGCGTCCGATACTTCCATTGGAGCTGTGTTGCAACAGCGTAAAGACTCAGACTGGCAACCTCTAGGTTTTTACTCCCACAAGCTCTCTAGTGCACAGGCAAAATATAGCCCCTATGATAGAGAACTGCTCGCCGTGTATGAAGCTATAAAATATTTTAGGCATATGGTCGAAGCCAGAACTTTCGCGATCTTCACCGATCACAAACCTCTCACCTATGCTTTTTCAAGATGCACAGAAAAATGTTCCCCACGTCAGTTCCGACATCTAGATTTTATTTCACAGTTCACAACGGACCTACGATATATACCCGGAAAAAAGAACGTTGTCGCAGATGCTTTGTCTCGAGTGGAGGAAATAACAGGAATAAACTACCAAGAGCTTGCACGATTCCAAGATTCAGATCCTGAACTGCAAAACTTGCTGAATAATGCTTCTAGTCTAAAACTGAGGAAGATTAAGCCAGTTGATAGCGACGTACTCATTTATTGTGACGTCACAAATGGAGAACCTCGACCTTACATCACTCCACAACTCCGTAGAAAAGTTTTTAACATGATGCATCGACTTCATCATCCTGGAACCTCAGCTACTGTGCGACTGGTGACAGAAAGATTTGTATGGCCAGGGATCCGCAAAGATAGTAGAGAGTGGTGTAGGCAATGTTCAAAATGCCAACAATCTAAAGTGACCCGCCATACCAAATCGCCCTTATCCTCTTTCCTTCTTCCTTCTGCAAGGTTTTCCCACATACATTTAGACCTTATTGGACCCTTACCGTCTTCTTCTGATTTCAGGTACTGCCTTACCGTCATCGACCGTTTTTCGCGATGGCCTGAGGCAGTCCCACTTAAAGACATCACAGCGGAAACTTGTGCTGCTGCTTTAATCTCCGGGTGGATCGCCAGATTTGGTTGTCCTGCTCGCATTACAACAGATCGTGGCCGACAATTTGAGAGCCACCTCTTCAAGTCTCTGGCAACCCTGATTGGCGCACGCCATTTCCACACTACTGCTTATCATCCAGCAGCTAATGGCATTATTGAACGAGTGCATAGACAATTGAAGGCAGCGATCATGTGCCATACTACTTCGCAATGGACAGAAGCCCTTCCACTTGTGCTACTTGGCATGCGAAGCGCTTGGAAGGAAGACATTCAGACGTCGGCCGCTGAACTGGTCTATGGTGAGCCTCTACGCCTGCCGGGACAATTTTTTTCTTCAAGAGACGACTTCACCTCTGCTGATGTTACACAGTACTCAACCCGCCTCCGGCAGCATATGCAGAAGCTGAGCCCTCAACCGACTTCATGGCACACTTCTTCTTCTTCGCCCTTCTATTTCCCGCGTGACTTGGAAACAACATCCCACGTATTTCTGCGGCAAGATCACGTGCGTGGCTCACTGGAACCGCCATACGCCGGCCCTTACCTAGTCATCGAGAGACAGCCAAAGTTTTACACTCTAGATGTGAAAGGCAAGAAGACAAACGTCACTGTCGATAGGCTAAAACCAGCATACCTAATGAAGGAATTACAACAACCAAAACCTTCTAATAACGAGAACATAACACGGCTTTTGCCCGTTTTGAAACAACAGTCTGAAGAGAAGAGGACTCGAAGCGGCAGAAAAGTTAGGTTCCCTGACTTCTATCAACCGTAGTCACGGTTTGGCAAGGGGGATTATGTGGCGAGCCATTCCGCCACTACAACATCGTGCGTCACTCGGGCTAGGTTCCGAGTTTTACCGAATGTCGGCCGCGTCCGCGCACCGCGCCTCGACCGCCAGTATCGTCCGGACCTCTGCGCAGTGCATACACCTCACGCCTAGCCGCTCTGCCGTACTGCTTACGTTATTAATTATTGTCTCGAACACATATTCAGTAATTAGTGTAGTATCCAATTGTACATACCTATTACCTTGTTGCAAATATACATACATGGAAAAGTATTAAGCGTATTCATTCCATAAATACATACATAGATACAGGCAAATAAGCCTTGTATAGGAAATACACGTGAAAATGTAGTTGCTTATTCTTAAATTCAAAGAAGTATATTGTAAAGGCCTACTTAAAGCAGAGTTATACAATTCACTTGGAATTCACAACAGGAGAAAACGAATCAGTTCAGTACCCTGTGCCCTACTAAAGGTCAAGCGATTTTCTACTTTTTTTACTAGGTTCCTTGTATATTCAGATGTAAAGTTGTAAAACAATGAACTTGCTTTTGTTTAAGGAACAATCAGCAGTGTCAAGGCGAAGCCGTTTAATGCAGCCGGGGTATGTACTCTCACCATTGAAAAGTAGCGTAATCTATATAGTGGATTTGCGTAAAACTAGAAATGAGCATCGTATTTGTAAATAATACTCAATTAACAAAAATGATGCTAGCACGCGTTTCAAACTCGTTACCGTTTTGTAAAATGATTTCATTATTAGTTTTAACACAGACTGCCAGCCTGATCAACCCACTAACGTGTAAATCTATTAGTCCCAATACGTTTGGTATTACACATATCTTCGAAATTCCTTAAGAGCAGTTTCTAGAACGCAGGTTTTATCAAGATATGTTCCTTCACTGTCAAAGTAAGTGTAGCACTCCTTAAGTCACAGGCTAATCACAGAAGACCTGTAAGGTTTTCGATAGCAATCTATTGGAAGTTGTCTGTATCCATCGACTTCCTACCTCATTACATCGTCTATATTGTGGCTGTTTGTCTGACGGTAAAAAGGGTTTTTATTACAAACAAGCAAATGACCAACGATCAAGCCTGACGATATGCGATCTCTACCGGTTATGGTCTCTTGCAATGCCAGAGACAGATCAGCGTCTACCTACTGTGTGTCATCGTCATCAGCCTATAGCGGTCCATTGCTGGCCATAAGACTGCTCCAACTGAATTCTGCTACAGGCCGTACAAAAGGCTCGCGACACGTTCAACCGAGGAGTGACTCGGCCTGTAGAATGGCGTCGTCGGCAGCTCAAAAACCTTCGTCGCATGTACGTGGAACAAGAGAGTGCGATGTTGGAAGCCCTGCACAAAGACCTGCGGAGGTGCAAGGCGGAAGGCATGGTCCTCGAGATCGACTACTTGGTGAACGACTTGATAAACACCTTACATTATCTGGATGATTGGATGAAACCCACTTGGGTGAGTTGGTCTATTCTTTTCGTTTCTTGAAGACTGTATTGTAAGTATGTTGTTAGCTTCTCTAGCTAATCCTAATTTAAACCTGTTTTTTTTTAACAAGATAGATGAGAAGATATTAAGTGTTATCCTTTCTTCATAAATAGTTTATAAACAAAAAACATTGAGGTTCAATTCTAAATCCCCTAATTTACTCTGGAAGAGTTGATGGGTTTCCAATATCATGTCATAATTTGCCTTGGAGTGTATAATATAACCCTCGTAGGTATAGCCTTGTTTATACATCTTGATATGTAAATAAACTTGATGAACCGTGAGTAGCACTTAGTGCCATGCCAGTTTATTTCTTCAGGGCAGGCATGATATTATGTATGTGTACATTCCTCATGATACTTGCAGCCATCAAAAGACCCGGTGCACCTCCTGGATGAAGTGGTGATCTACAAAGAGCCATACGGAGTAGTTCTCGTGATTGGTGCGTGGAACTACCCTATGGTACTCCTGCTATTACCCCTCGCTGGAGCCATTGCTGCGGGGAACACCGTCATTTTGAAACCTAGCGAAGTCGCTGTCGCTTGCGCTGCCTTTATCGTCGAAACTTTACCTAAATATGTGGATACAGTAAGTAATTATGTAAGTGGCACGCGGCTGACTACAGGTCACTGAAGAAACCTTTGGAGGCCTATGTTCAGCAGCGGACTTCGTGAAGCTGAAAATTTTGATGATTATGTATGTACGACCAAATTAAGATTACACTGCACCTCTGCATTTTAAGTTTTTAATCGTGTCCGTATAAAAAGTAGAATAAATGGCAATATTAGAGACTTTTATGTTTATTACATATTTTTAGATTATAATTTAGCCGCTCCGTTCACAGGACGCAATCATTCTAGTAGAAGGAGGGCCGCAAGAGACTGCAGAGCTGTTGAAACAGAAGATTGATTACATATTCTATACTGGAAGTACTAGCGTCGGAAAGATTGTCTATGAAGCTGCTGCCAAGAACTTGATCCCCGTCACCTTGGAGCTTGGTGGAAAGAGGTACAGACAATGCTAAAAAACTGATTTGTTGTGAACTTTAAATAAATGGCTGTGTTATGAACAAGGATAGCAGTACTTCCCTATAATGGCGCTTTTCTTTCCAAACAAAGTAATTGATGTTCGGTTATTGTAAAATATAGAGTTAACAAATATCTAGTCAAATTATAGAATTAAAATTAAACGGACGGAGATTTCAAAGGTTTCTTCGCTAATTTTTTTTTCAACAGTAGCGTATTTTTTAAATACTCATGTTGAGAACAGTCAAACCCAAAAAATATTGTTAATCAATGCAAGACTAAATTCAACATTTCTAATAGAAATAAAATCAAGGTTTAATGTCATTCACAAGTATTATCAAATCCAACATTTGCCGATTGTTGGCCCTTACATTCCTTGGACATACTTGAATAGAATTTTCCACTAATATGTCTTTTCCATAATTTACATTTTTTCACAGTTCATCTCACCGTCGAAGTGATCGATATCAACATAACCTATAAAGATTGAAATAAAACTCCTTGTTCTACGGATTTCATCGCACATTTTGGTTTTATTTTTATTTTATTTTTTCACTTCCTGATGTTTCGAATACCTTACTTCTTTCGTACTTTACTATCCGCCCCGTGACTACCAAAGCCATTACTTATCAATGCATTACCCCTAGAGTGTCAAAATCAGAAATACCACACTGTAAATTTCGTTCACCTTCCAGTCCCGTATACATTGACAACTCCGTCGACGTGATGGTGTCGGCCAGGCGAATTTTGTGGGGCAAATTTATTAACGCTGGGCAAACGTGTGTCGCTCCCGACTACGTGCTCTGCTGCCAGGACATCGAGGACGAGTTTCTAGAGGCTGCCAGGAAGGTCATCAAGGAGTGGTACGGAGAAGACCCTCAGAATTCGCCTGATTATGCCCGCATCATCAACAGCAGGCATTTTAGGTTATTAACCTCTTGATATAATAATGAATAAATTAATACATAGCTGCTCACCATTTATTTTAAATTTTAGCTGCCTTCAATTGCCATTCAAATGGGATTTAAATAATCTACTCATTTATTTATTACTATTATTTATTTATTTATTTTAGTCCTAAAAAGATACCTTGACTATAGTCCCTGATATTTTTATTCGGAAACTAAACTAAATATTAAAAGACGCACTTTTTTCTCTATCCTGAGAAAGAACATTCACAATAACGTCACGTTTTCCAATGTCACCGACGAAGTTCTCAAAATTTTCAGCCGTCTGGTAGCTCTGATCGACGCCAGCAAAGACAAAGTGTTTGTCGGAGGCAACTACGATGAAAGCAAACTATACATAGCGCCCACAGTGATTGCGAACGTCACCTCTTCAGACAAGATTATGCACGACGAAATATTTGGCCCTATACTGCCCGTACTGGCTGTTAAAAACGCATATGAAGCTGTCAAGTTCATCAACGAAAGGTGAGAATCAAACTATTTGACCATTAAGTTTGGTGCCATGTTTGGTGAAGTTTTACTTGAAATTATCGTGTTGACATGTTCTAAATATAGTCAACAAGTCTATTATTAATTTCCTGGACTATCTATCAAGTTATATTAACAATAATAATACGATTTATCAACCCATATATTTTATCGATTACGTAACACGGAGCTCAGCTACAATAAAGAATTCAATTGAAAAGGTTTAGACCAGCCGCTTTAGAGAGAGAATCCATCATGCATGTCTTTTGTGGCTTAGCGGACATCACAATCATATGACATTGCAATAGATTTATTGTAATGAATAGCGACGAGCATACCATTTGCCTGATGGTAAGCGATAAGACGGTTTATGGACAGTAGTAAAACCACCATAAATTACAAAGCAATTTTGGGCATTCCACTGCGCTCGCCATCCTGAGACATAAGATGTTACGTCTCGTTATGTTCAGTAGTTACTCTGGCTACAATGTCCTCCAAACTAGGACACAACACTGCATTAACACTGCCGTTTGGCGGGAGCAATAGATGTTGCGGTTCCAACTCAGATGGCCACCCACAAATTTCAATAAATTATATAAGTACATAGATTTCACTACATTTATGCTGATTTCCAGGGGGCCACCGTTAGTGATATACGTATTTAGCAACAAAAGAAGCGTGCAGAAGTTGTTTACTGAGCAAACTCGGTCGGGTTCTATCAGTATAAACGAAACCATCATTTTTTATGGCAGTAAGGGATCTAAATTACAACTACAGCTACAATATTTTATTTTCTTCCAAAACTAATTAAAACGCTTCAATTTCTTGAATAACTCTAAACATATTCTAAATTTTCAAGCACAGCACATCTTTTTTAGATAAATCATTAATTTTCATACTTTCTTGTAAAAATAACTGTCTCTTTGAATAAGCTAAACCACTGGCTATATTTAAAAGTGCACCTTCAAATACTTGTCTCTTTAGAAACCGAGTTTTTTCATGTTCCGCAAAATTTTTATGTTTTTTTCGTGTTGTTAATACATGTTCCTATACACCTTTGCATTTTTACACTTTAAAACCTATCATTTGCATCTATTATCCATTTTAATCATCCAAAAATTAATTTGGAAGAGATTGCCGATATAAAACGCTGATTTTGCGACTTATTAAATTACTTTCTTACTTTTTTCTGTTTTCGTCTAATGTTTATTAGAGTATACGAAAGTAAGAATAGAGTACAATTTAAACAATATTTTCAGTTGATGCCCTCCCATTTGGTGGCGTTGGTAGCAGTGGTATGGGAGTGTACCACAGCAAATGCACCTTCGATACATTCACCCACAAGAAGAGTTGTATGCGGAAGAACTTCTTTCCCATCGCAGAAAAGATCGCTTCGTAAGTTACTTATAGTATTCCAACACGTACATTTATTCCTTTAGTTCATCAAATAGAAATACGGTACTTATCATACAAATCATGCTATAATAATTTTTTTTTAATACGTGAATTTGATTTTGATACGTGTGCCTTTATTTTGCCGAGTTTATTTACGAGACAACATAAAAGCGCACAAATTCGTTGGAATTTGTGTTGACAAATTCATAAAAAAATTAAACTGAAAAGCCCATAAGCTTTTCTTAAGCTTAAAGCACATAATCCCGATAATCGAACCTATTCCAAATTTCGTACAGGCCCCTAGACAATTGGGGGATTCTAATAATATATGAATGTATTTTATTCCAGATCGCGATACCCACCTTACTCAGAAGGCAAATTGAAGTTCGTAAGGATGATACTGCGTAAGAGACTCGGGCCATCTCTTAAGTACTTGCCTCATTTGCTCGCGTTCGCACTGGGTGTCGGCCTTACGTACGGAATCTATTCACGGAATGCGGTAAATATATTGTTTTTTACGGATTTGGTTTAATTTACATATTTTAGCTTCCCGACGCAACGAGACGTTTCAATTACTTAGCTTTCGTCACGGGGCGGTCCGTCCCAAAAATCCGTAAATCCGTAAAAATAGTTTTATTTACAGCCTCCGTGGCGCAGTTGGTTAGACACCGGCTGTGAGACCTATATTTGAATCGGGTCTGGGTATTTGTGAGACCGAAAAGTCTCTCGTACTTTCTGATACCTACGACACAAGACTCGATCTTAGTGTGGGGTCAGGACTATGTATGTGGCTGTTGGGTGTATTTATTTACTCTGATAACAAAAAAACAAACGATATATGTGACGAACTCTGAAAAATACATATCTTTAATATTAATACTCTGTTTTTAAATTTTTTCAGGTGGCAACGGAAGATTTATAAGAAGTCTGACAACGACAGCACTTTCGGATACGTGATAAAAATGAAAATGAATTTATTTGAAATCATTTTATCGCACTTCACAAAGATTTTGAATTTTTTTACCACAATTTAACATAAATTATACCACAATTGAACATAAATCTAACATAAATTATTGCAGTCTTAAAATATGCAACACTATGTTACTTTAATATAATATCTTAATGCAATAAGAATTATTTATACCTTTGTAAAGATGAAACACATTGTCCACTATCGCTTATAATCATTAAATAAAACCTTTAGTTGGAATCTGCATTTATTTAAATAAATTATTATATTATACGTTTTTGACAGCCTCCGTGGCGCAGTTGGTTTGACGCCGCCTGTGAAACGAGAGGCCGCGGGTTCGATCCCCGCACCGAAACAAATATTTGTGTGATCCACAGGTATTTGTTTCGGGTCTGGGTGTTTGTGAGACCGAAAAGTCTCTCGTAGCTTCTGGTACCCACGACACAAGACTCGATCTTAGTGTGGGGTCAGGACTATGTATGTGACTGTTGGGTGTATTTATTTATTTATTTAAGTAAATATTATATAATATTATATGTGTAAAAAATATATATTGTATTCTGATCAATGACTGTAAACTCAATAAGTCCTAATTGAACTATTTATATTTTTCGCAAGTAATTAGTATATTTAATTTTATTACCTAATCGAAATGTTTCTACGTGTTCAAGTTTCCACGCTGTTGGTTATGTCATCAAGAATGCAGTGCGTGGTCCTTCAAGTTGATCCATTTTGATTCTCGCATTACATAAGTAATGGCATCTATCCGTACTCGGTGGTGCTAGTTATTCAGTGGACACCCGACCGCCACCCGCGCCGTGTTGCCGCGTATAAACCAAACGTTACACGTTAGTGACATAAAATGTGACCGGTAGACCAGCCATTAAATATTATAGGTAAAAACATAAAATAATAAGCAAAGAAAGTAAAAACAAAAAATAAATTCAGAATTTCAAACTCATCCGTTGATAAAAAAAAGTTATAGGCTGCATAAAAATTGACCTTAAAAATGAAAATCTTTTTTGACATTTTCGTATTTGGAATGCCAGCATAGTATCATAGGGAATGTTTAAAGTAATTTTAAATCTTTATAAAGGGGAAACGAGGTACAGCCTTGACAATGTGTTTGTTGTTTTTCGAAATTTAAATTAACAAAAAAGGTCGTGTTACTTGTGTTGCCTTTTATGTCAATAACGAAGGTAAAACACACAATTAATTGTTACTTAATTATGATCGATCAGGTTCTTAAGGTTCTAAGTCATAATTCGGTTATTATATCAGTAATGAAACATACTAATCGAATTACCTCAAGTGAAAAATTCATTTAAATTACGAAATCTTATTACATCTAATGTTTTATTCAATTGTGTTTTATGAAATCACAAAATATAATTAAATTATGTTTTAATTAACTTGTAGGTAAGATTGATTGCGATTTCATTATATGTGTATAAGTATGTTTACGTTCGTTAAGATTTCCATGATAACTAAATTAACTATATTATTTGAGAATATACAATAATTTATTTAGTTCCTTCACTAAAACTATGTGCCATAAACTTAGGCCAGAAATGAATACTTTAATAGCAGGCAACCTTTAATTAATTTAATAACCTTTCTTATTGCAATAACAAGATAATAAGAATATTTAATAACATTGAAATAAAACTATTTTTTACGGATTTTATCGCGATTTGGTTTAATTTTTACATTTTTCAACTTCCCGACGCGACGACGCGACGCGACGTTTCGATTGCTTTCCAGCTTTCGTAGTCACGGGGCGGACCACGAACATTCACGTAAATCTAAGAAACCATTATTAAAATAAACATGTGTGCGTATTTACTATTTAAAACATAATTATTAAGAGATACAGGCGTAGTGATTGTAACCGCGAACTAGACTGTACGACCTCAACCTCCATAAAATCTGCGAACATGTTAATTGGATATAAACGAAGTAAGATGGCTAATTCGAAATAAACGAACATACTTGGTGCTTTATTGTTTGGAACTTTTGTAAGACGAGTATGAACAGTGAACTAACTTAGATTTGAGAATCGGGAGTATTGGTGTCGGGTATTTCTATAGCTTTACTCTGTATCTCATTCTAGGACAGAACCAAATTCAACGAACTGTAAGTGGCAATAGTGACATATATATCTGCTTATCCCCTTGGAAATAAACACGCGTGAGCTTAAAAGACTACATAGATTCGTTTTAATTTAATGATATTACAGTGTATTTCGTGGAAAAAATGTTGTAAGTTACAACTTTAACGCTTCTTTGTAAATGTTAACACAATAGCCGAAATAGCTCAGATTGCAGAGCGTTAGAATTCTAGAGACTCCGGGCTTCGGCATTCATATTCGTTATCACTTCCGAACTATTTTCGGGCTGTCGTATCAAATCGGGAGACCCTCCCCTTGCTGTTCATCACCCACATGACCACACACAACAGCGATACAACCTAACCTCAATGTAAAACACAAAATAAATATGTAAACACTAGTGGCGAAGGCTCCATGGAAGCCAATTCCCGCCGGGTTCCCTTTTGTAATTTATCATTACACTATAAACAAGCAATATATTCAAACTTATTTATTTAATATCAAAACTCAATTATTATTTTTTACATTCAACGACATCTGTCGGACAAATACGTAAATATTACTAGGAAGCGGCACAGTAAGCCCTTTTTACATTGCGACGCGCTGCGACCTCTGGCGAATTCCTGTAAAATTGTTCGGCTTATTCAATAACACTAGCGCGGCCCGTGCGCCGCCGCCCGCCGCCGCCCCGCCGCCACCGCGCCGCCGCCGCGCCGCCCCTTACGCATTGTATAGTATGCAACAAACCACGCAAAATTGTACCTTAAATTTATAATGATTTAAGGTTCAATTTACGTTAAAAAAGCAAGAAATAAGCCGGAGCTTCTCCGGCATTTCGTGTGTACTTACGTATAGATATTACTTATTATAATAGCGAAATGCGGAGTCTAATGTATTTATAAGTGTTGTATTTACATTTTTACAATATATTCATGGTTCATGCAATTAGTTTTAAATGTTTTTAATTACAAACTGTGTAATATTAATATTATGGTTTTAATGGAAATTACTAATCGTTAGGAGCGTACTAATATGTTTAGATTGTCGATTTTACAAATAAGGTTAGTGTTTAGATTTTAGGACGTGCTCGACCCTCGCCTGAGTAATTGTCTTACTATTGTTACAACTGATTAATGCGGGGCTACCGTACTTGTTAACATTGAGTCTAGGTTTTTATTTCTTTTATATTAATCTTATATTCACGTGCGGTTTAGAAATATACTTTTTTATTTTTCTCATTATGTAAGCATGGTTTAGTTTTTATTTCATGGACATTGTAAATATTGTATAAGTACATAGGTAACGAAAATATTAAAATTTAATTGACGGCCGCAATAGGCAGATGCCACAATATCACTTACCAAATGAAACCCAATAATTTGGTTTGGTGAGTAAGATTCTCGGAGCAATAATTTGCTGGTGGGAGGATATTCGCAAAGGTCCGAATATAAGGACACACGTGCATAAATGTGTCGCGTTTTGCGTTCATTCTGTGAAACATCACACAGTAAATTTGATCTCTATTCGGACTGCACTACGCTTACTATCAGTCGCATTGTAGTCATTTCGTAATCCCTTAACCCTACTAATATTATAAATGTGAATGTAAGTTTGTTTGTTACGCTTTCACGCAACACCACTCAACCGATCATCATGAAACTTTGTAGACATATTCTTGGAGGTATAAGAAGTAACATAGGCTACTTTTTATCCCGAAAAGTTTAGTGTTTCCGTGGGATGAAGAAGGAATTCCGATATATTTGCTACTTTTTCATAAGTACTCAAAAAGATGGGATGGGACCGGATTACATTCCATTAGTGAGAATGAGACGGAGCGGGCGGGATATAACGGGATGGGACGGGACGGGATGGTAGATTTCAAATAAAATTAACCACGTAGACGAAGTTTGCGGGCAGAAGCTAGTAACAGGATAAACAAAATAAACATATTTTGTGACTTGAGCTTCGGCTTCCCTTTTAAAAAATGTCACCCTTCGCCACTACTAAACACGTACTATGTTTATTATTGCCCTTGAGATTTCAAGTGAATTGTTCCACGGTGAACATAATTTAAAGATTTATCATGAGTTTATTGACATCGGAATGATAATTCAATGTCGTTAAGATGGGCTAACTGCGTATTAATATTGGGAATAATAATTTGTTGGAAAATATGATGCACATGTAGTTTGCTTGTTCGTTTTACAAAGCATTAACAGAGATTTAGGTAAGACTCAGCATATTTTTTGTAACGTTTGCCTCCTTGGCGTAGTAGGTGCGACGCCGGCTGTAGAACGAGAGGCCGCGGGTTGATCCCCGCACCGAGAGAAATGTTTGTGCGGCCCACAAATAGTTGTTTCGGGTCTGGGTGTTTTTGAGACAGAAAAGTCTCTCGTAGTTCTGATATCTGCGACACAAGACTTAATTGATCTTAAAGTGGGGTCAGGACTATGTATGTGACTGTTGGGTGTATTTATTTATTTATTTGTAATAAATGCTTTATAAGGTTTTACGTATAATAAAAAAGGATTGTTATCTGATTCTCCGTCCTTTATCCGCACTGAATCCGTTACCAATTCTTTAGACTCAGATGCGGTTTAAAAATCACATGACTGCGAATAAAGACTACGATAAAAAAATGAAATTAATGTTGGGAAAGATAGTGAAGATAGCTTTAGATAGATTAAATACCGTCAATACACAGCATTAAATTTAAACCTAAATCCTACGCCTACTGTGGTTTTCAGGAATCTTCTACGATCAGAAGGGATTTATTATATAAGGCTGGCCACCACGCTGACCTACTGCGGGTTAGTAAACTTCACATACCTTTAAAATAACTGTACAGATCTCTTAAATAATAATTTCCATACCAATTTCTTCGTCGTTAAAGTGAGCGATATTTAAGGATACACTCGTAACATCGAAGTCATTGGCGAGGTCCAATATAATTACAATAGACATTTTGTTCTTTGACTGGCTCGGTGGCGTAGTTGTACTACGGTACGACTATAAAGCTGAGGTCTCGGGTTCGGATCTCGAGTCGTGCAAAGTGATATTGGGTTTTTCTATACATTATCAGCGCGGAGTCAGGAATTTGTGCCCGATATGGCGATAGGCACGTCCCCTATCACATCATGGAACGGAACATACAAGGCGAAATGTGGGTGTCCTGGTGGCGCCTCTGCCTACCCCTTCTGGGATAAAGGCGTGAATTTATGTATGTATGTATGACATTTTGTTGAGGAAAGTAACCAGTCTCATGTCTCGTAGTCCTTAGCCTGTCATATCGGTTCTTTTTTTTAAAAAGACAAAGAAAAAATAAAATATGAACACATGGAAAATGCACCTTGAAAAGCCACTAACAAGAATGTAGTCTATAATCATACCTCTTTCAAGTTTGTATTGAAAAGGACAGCAGTCAAACCACCCACTTATACATGAATATTCAATTAAAACTTCTTTTGTACCTAGGTCAAAGCCTTTTACTAAAAGGTATGCCATGACGTAGACAGTTACAATTAGGGAAAAATAAATAATTCAATGAGGCATAATTTTGTTATCGGCGGTAATTGAACTGAAATGAAATGAAATTCGTTTATTGGTCACGCAGGCAATTAAATAGCTCTTATGACAAATCAATACACATAGTACTTATTATCTATATCAGTGATTCCCAAAGTGGTCCAGGTGG
The DNA here is from genome assembly GCA_949752805.1 of Deilephila elpenor. Classification (NCBI taxonomy): domain Eukaryota; kingdom Metazoa; phylum Arthropoda; class Insecta; order Lepidoptera; family Sphingidae; genus Deilephila; species Deilephila elpenor. Next base: position 9,323,125 of record OX457112.1, read on the forward strand.
ACCCCCAGGGGTCCACGGGAGACTTGCTGGGGGTCTACGTAGGCGTGAACAAAAAATGGGGGTCCATAAGAAGTTAATGGGGGTCCACGAAAATTTATCTGCTTTTGATAGTAAAGAGCAAAAATGTAACCATAGTTTTTATAAGGGCCTACCTACATTGTTTTAAGTACCTAACTAAGCAGATAATATTTGCGTAATCCACCGACAACATCTTGTGGGAAAACATTTAAGTGACAGGTTGAACCAATCTCTTCATTTTGTAATAAAAGCTGTCAACAAAATCCTAGAAGCAATGCATTGAATATGCATTTATTTGCTCAATTGTGCGACGAAAATGATGAAGACTTCCAACGACTGCTCTTACATACTGAAGTACGCTGGTTGTCGAAAGGTGCAAGCTTAACGAGATTTTATTCTGTTTTCGATTCCGTATTAGAGTTCCTAGAAAGTAGAGATCCAGATTTAAAAGAAAACTTGATCAAATTCAAAGCAGACATTGCGTATTTAACAGATTTGTTTAAAAAATTTAATGATATTAACTTGCAGTTACAAGGGGACAATCCGAATTTAATAAAAACAAAGGGGATAATTTCGGCTTTTCTTGGGAAATTGAAATTTATGAAGCAAAACATTAGTCGGCGCGAATTCTCTCAATTTCCAAACTTGTCGCTGGTAGAATGTATTGATGTGGATATCCATACCCACAGTCAACATTTAAGTGCCCTGCATGATGACTTCAAAACCAGGTTTGGAGATATGCTGGCGATGGATATACCACCATGGATCATAAATCCATTTGATGGATCGGAAGTGGCCAATGTTGTATTACAAGAGGAGCTAAGCACCAATGAGGAGCTGAAGGTGAAATTTAGAAAAGGCTACCAAACATTTTGGCTGCAAGCAAAAATACCCGAAAAATATCCTGGACTGTGGGAAATCGCAAAGAAATTTTTAATAGCTTTTCCCTCGTCATACCTTGTCGAAAGGAGTTTTAGTGCCGTTACAAACCTCTTAACAAAAAAAGGAGCAAATTAAACATCACAGAGCGGGTGATTTGCGGTTATTGCTCACAAAAATAAAGCCAAACATTGATGGTTTGCTGACACTCCATCTAATACATCCTTCCCATTAATTAAAATTATGACCTGAACCTATATTACCTTATAATTTTTTCTTTTAATTCTATTCTTTTAATAAATAAAGTGTTATAAAATGTACCATTTTTCGTTTTTATTTTACCTATCGGAATATAGGGACAGAACTCAGAAGCGACATTATTTTTATATTTTTTGGCGACTTTAAGCATGTGGCAGAAATGTAGCAGCAGGGGGTCCACCGAAACCAGTAAAATTTTGAAAGTGGTCCACGAGGAAAATAAGTTTGGGAACTACTGATCTATATACAAGATATTTGTTATAATATTAATATTAATTTTACATTATATTTATTATCTCTCTATACTGTATTTGGATTGCACTGCATTTAATAACAAGTGCATTGTAATTCCAACGTGGTGGACTATATGGCCTAACCCCTCTCAATCGTACTCACGATTGTAGAGGAGGGCTCGTGCCCTGCAGTGGGACGTATATGGGCTGATACAGCTACAGGCATTAAAATAATCTTGCCATGTCAGTTTTAAAAAAGAAATAGTATTTTTAGAAATATTACTCATGTTAAATATTCAAGTTGAAAAGCTGGTGTTCGGAACTAATAAAATAATAATGTCTGGAAACGTGTGAATCGTAATTAAAAATGCATGCTGCATTGTGTGGATATTTCTGTAAAACCTTGTGGCTTCTTCACCTTGATACGTGCATTTTTAAGTTAGATACTTGTATATTTTGTTCATACATAGTCTTGACCCCACACTAAGATTGAGTCTTGTGTCGTGGGTATCAGGAACTACAAGAGACTTTTCAGTCTCACAAACTCCCAGACCCGAAACGAATACCTGTGGTTCACACAAACATTTGTCTCATGCGGGGATCGAACCCACGGCCTTTAGTTTCTCGGCCGGCGTCCAAGCAACTGCGCCACGGAGGCTGTCATTGTAACGCATTCACCATACAAATACATTCCAATGTGAGGCTTCCTATAAAAACTGTTGCCACCTAATAACCTGTTACTGCAGTTACAATACAGCGCATTATTCACAACCGGTCACTTATACCCACTCATTTTTCTACGTCCGATTATGACAGCGTAACTCGTAACCGACACGGGTTATTTTACGCTTATGCATTTCCTGGTTCCCATCACCCAATTATATTACGTGTTGTGTTGCGTTCTTACGCTAGTGTCTGGTTTAGTGGGGTCGTGTTTGGGTTGAATATTGTAGGTCTGCGTTTGATTCCTTAGTTGGGCAATTGATTGAGAGAATGGTTTCGACACGTGAGAACTTTATTTTAAAATCGCACCTGCATTACAAAACGCGTTGACCTCGCCAAAGTATGAGGTGAGAAAAGATAAAAAACAACTGTTACTTTTTTTTGAGTATCTCCTTTTCTCTCTTACACACTCTCTCTTCCTCTCTCATCATCCACAAGAAGTCCTCTTCTGAACTTAGGCGTACAAAGATTTCCATAACGAAGAAGAGGCCTACTTGTCCTATTATCCCTAACCTAGACATCTCGGCAGTGAGAGCGTGGTGGCCTTTTGGTAACGGACGCGACTCGGCTGCCAACATGTTTACGGTGGTCGCGGGTTCAAATCCCAGGGCAAACCTCTGATTCTTTGGAATCATGTATGTATATTCAATTACCACGCATTATAATGGTGCAGAAAAACATCATGATAAAACCTGCATACCATAGCGATTCGTAAGAATTTCTATGGTATGTAAATTCCGCCAAGCCACACTAGGCCAACGTGATAGATTTTATGGCCTAACCCCTCTCAATCGTACTTTAGATTATTTTGGAGGCCCGTGCCCGCAGAGAATCGTATACGGGGTGATACAGTGTTCTCAGTGTAGTATTAATGCACTATTTTTTATTTTCTTCTCGTTTTGCAACGTACATTTTTTAATATCCCAAATAATTTATTCTTGTCTCAAACACCCAATCCAACCCCTGATATATATTGAGCTTATTTATTATCAATTGAAAATATAATTTTATCATGGGTTATCCACTGGGACTCAAATCCAAAACCTCACGATTCATTCTTATGCGATATAACAAATGACCATGAAACAAACAGTAGTATTAAAAAAACCAATGTTAATGAATTTCCGTACCTTCGTTTATGTGTAAAGTTCAAATGAATAATATTAAATAAATAATTTTATAGTTCATTAACACGCGCGCCATTCGACCTCTGTAGTCAGTAAAATATTCTCGGGAATTTAAATCCTAATTTACAAGTTTTTAAATAAACTAACTAAGTCAAGAAAAAAATAGTTATCAGTTCCATTATTTTTAAAGCCAAGCTATTAACTACGTGGACTACTTCCTTTGCCATTAAAAATCTTACTCTAAGCTGGCCACAAAATTAAAAATAAATTAAAAACAAAACACAACGTAAACTTTTTTAAACAGTCCCAAGAGTGTTTATTAAAACTTTACATTAAAAAAGCACATAGGTATTGTAGAAACACGTGAGCGGCATACAGCAGTATTAGTTGAGATGACATCGCCGGCCGCGCCACACGTGAACCAAAGCGATAGTGACGTGCACATCATCGATATCGACATCGATATCGACCATATTATCGATAACGCGCTCGATAATACCGAGGAAGCGCCAGTGGTGAACATAAAAATTGATAAAGTGACAGAAAGTGCAAACATGAACGGAAATGGTGAGTACTAATTGTAATCATTTTAATAATAAGTTTATCCCAAAATACTTTTAAAGCCATCTTAGCTTTTGTTTTATGTTGAAGTAATTATTGTCGTTAAAATTTAAGTTAGTTATTTATACTATATTTTGTGGCTAAAAAATCCTTTTTGATTCTGTTGTAAACTTTTTTTTAACTTTATATAGCCTTAAAGAATCTAAATAAAGAAACATGTCACTTAGAATTCATTTACCAAAATGAACAGTCAGATATGATAGCTTTATCTTATAATTACTATTAGCTCAATAACCAATAAATAAAAATCTGATAGGCATTATCTATATCTAGAGCAGTGTTCAATTTTTAAAAAGTGTTTTTTCTTCTTGTAATATTTATTTCGGACTGGAATAAAATGCGACTTCAAGTATTTTTTCAAAGTAATAAAACCTTTTACATAGAATTTATACAAAATGTAAAAATGCTGGTAAAATCATGTTTATTTACTGCGCTACAATTATTTTTAACACAACAAAACGACCATAACTAGTTTATCTATTCATAGCGCGTTTTAAGGAAAAACCTGTACGTCAGCAAAATAATTGTTGTCTTATTAAAACTAACAATAGCCAGACAACGGCAATCATAAGCCGGCGAAACTAGGAACATGTTTTATTTTGCGTATAAGTACTGAACAGAATTTTTGAAAATTCATAATTTTTAAGTAATTTACAACTTTTTAAAGAAAAATAAATTCAGCTGTTGTTAAAATTCACTAAAATAGATATAGACAAATAATTAAATGGACAAATAAATTAATTATAGGATAGGATATGACAAATTCTTTATCTGCGTTATAGTATTGTAATTTGTTCATAGTTCTTTCGCATCACTATTATTTCCTTCTCAGGATTCGAAACGGCCTTAAACTTAGGGTAAAGTGCACTAAGTTTTGTTAGGGTCCAGCCCGACCCCAATCCGCAATGTGGCAGGTTGGACGGCCAGAGACACTGACATACCCCTTTCGGCCTCCCCCGGGGTACCGAAAGGGGAGCTTAATAGATTTTCCTCAAGGACACAAAAAAAGTGCTTATTATTAGCTTATAACGTCTATCTGAATTAACCTTAAAAATTTAATAACACATCGCCAAAAAAACGATGGTATTATTAAAAATGTAAGTTAGTTAACGTTACACCTATATAACTATATATATACCATAGAGGTTGTCACTTGTCAGGTATTACGGACCTCTTTGCTTGACCCTGACGGAACAATTTCGCTTTATTCTCTGTATATAGTAGTTAGTTCCGTGTATCCTGGCATATTCCGTAGTTGTTCAATTTAATTAAAAATAATTGAGTAAATCAAGTAATGGTAAGTATAAAATACCCATGCGTGATATTTACAGAAAGAATGAAACATGTGACGCAATAAAAACCGCATTTTTGCATCAACTTATGTCTCGAAAAACAACACTGTGAAAGTAATAAAATGGATTTGTTCATTTTTATTTTTGTTTAGCATCAAATGAACAAAAAATATTGTTTAAAATATATATATATATATTATACTAAACATAATGAATATGCAAATTATTTGAGAAATATAATTAATAACTAACACTGGAAATAAAATTAAGCTTCAGTAATGTATGCCAAAATTTAATACATACAAATCTAAGGATTAATTAAATAAGTTTTTATGGCTAAAGTGTCGGACGCCCGCCTACAAGGTGGACGGACGACCTGGTTGAGGTTTCAGGAAGTCACTGGATGCCTCGCTTCCAACAGGTCGACGTGAAGATCCCTGGGAGAGGCCAATGTTCAGCAGTGGATTTCCTATGGCTGAAAAGAGACAGATATATGTCGCAGATTCATACAGATTGCGATTTATATGACCGTCGTTGCCGTCCGACATGATGATTCTTATTAATCAGTCAGTGCGCACGTTTGGCACTGTTCCGGGCAAGATTTACAATAGAAACCATTAAATATTATTAAACCGATCACAGACTCTACTGACAGACTATTCGACGTTACCCATGGCAACCGATAACTTACAAGACGTCAATCATGTCGGACTGTGTTGCAATTCCAATAAAATAAGTAACAACATGCGTATGGCATTCATCCTGCGTGGATCAAACTTGTGTGATCTCTAACATATATATGAAAATAATTAGCCAATAAAAGTAAATACTGATTCTAACAGTTCCCACTATCAAAAACCAGACAGCAGTTTATTCAAATTATATGTTACTGTAAGAATTGTTTCACATGACTGAGCGTTGAAATTCGACTCAATGTTTTAGTATTTATCTAGATTATACTAATGTTAGAAAAAGCGAATAAATATAATGTTTTTGTGCTGAGTTTCAGTTAATTAACATTGTACTAGATAATCCGTGTTAGTATCTTTGTATCAGATTAGATTACCTATATAGATGACGGATAAGACGGGCAATGTTTCATACATAATACACTTTATTGTTTTTGATTAATAATTTATTTAATTGATTGTAAACTGTAATATCTTCGATTCTATACTGTAGTTATTTTTTCAAATTTTCTAAGAGCAAACTGTTACTGATATAAGTGATCACTGTCACCTATCAACATACACAACCTTTGGATCATAGATATATTGCCGACCCATCAAATCTGAAAGGGAACGTAAGAAGGATGGGAAGAATAAGGTATATTGGGCACCCAGCAATCTCACTCACCGAAGGAAACGCAACAGCAAAGCTGTGTCTTCACAACGATCTCCTGTGAGACAGTGGTACCACCCCGGACGAGCCTGCACATTCATGCTGAGTCATGACTGCTTACAGTGGCTCTATTACTTTCAGAAAAATGTCTAAACTGTAGCGTTTGGTAAGATATTACAAAAGCAGTACAAAAATAGACCCTGGATCTTCGTCATCAATCATCAATTAACCACACATACACCTTAAAATGTACACCATTAAGACAATATTCCTTTATTTCTAACCATGCAAAGCAGTCCCTTCCAATCTATAAAAATCCACGTTCCAATTCACAGCGTGGATCTACCACTCTAGTTTGTTGATAGACTTGCCCCTATTTCGGGTCGAAAAATAAAATTATAAATCTCTGGGTATGTAATAGGACCTCTACCTACCTCTTTGCGAATACGCTCGTGAGGGTATGTAGGCATGTATTATGTGTATGAATGTACACACCTACGTAATATGTATATATAAATAAATTACGCGCTTAAAATCTCGTCGTTATCGTAAACACAGGTCATTAGATTAAAATCACAGCTGAATCACATGTTGCCGGAAGTTTCCATTGCATTAAAACGTTATTTTATTTTAGAGTTCCTTAGGCAAGTGTGTCACTATACCTACTGACGGTCTATCTAAATGTTGTTCTATTAATGGTTCCCGCTGCCTGTAAAAAAATCTCGCTTTTAAAATACGTAGGCAGAAATTGAATTGAGGCAGAAACAGAAAAAGCTGCAGAATCGCCGTCTTTTTGTTCAAAAACTTTTTATTAATGGTGTAATATTTCATATGTATGTATTAAAGAGCATTAGCACCAGCTCTATGATTGTGGTGAAACCTCATTATGCGATAATATGGATCATAGAATATGGACTATGGAACACTAAGTTCGTGAATCCGACACACACTTGGCCAGTTTGATACAAACTAAGGCTGCTTATACGCGAACAGCTTTCGAAACTGAACACTATTATTATATTCTTTGAATATAGTGCATAGCGACGTGTATGAGTGTTTATGACTTGTTTATAGAAGCCAAACTGCTTTGACTAAAAACCGACAAAATTACAACAATACATACCTATTTAAGTAAACTAGGTAGGTGACATCTCAGTAGTTCCGTTCACCTTTTGCCCCGCTTATTTCGGTCCCAAAATGTGATAAGGAAGAGATTATATTCAAATCTAAAAAACTTAAAAAAAATATTGAGTATAAGTGGAAACCGGACCCAGGTCCTCATTTCCCACAGCTCATACACTTAACTAGACCAAAGTTATGAATAAATTTTCTATTGTAAATAAAAGGCCTGTAATCAGTTACGTATTTATGTAGGATTTGAATATTATGATGAAAGATGAGTAGAGTGAAACGTTAGACGAATGACTGATATGGAACGTTATCTGAAAGAGATGACGAATAATGAGTAAAAGAGTAAGACGACGAATGATTAAGATGTTAAGTGTGAAAGGACGGAATAAGAAAGAACAGTTTGAAAGACGTGAAGACGTGAACGACGTACGACGAAGACGATGAACAGTAGTAAATTATTATACTGAAGAATATCTAAGCGATCTTTGTTTGATTTTTGACCCAAACGGAACTATTCCCACAGTTATGTAAAATATTCGAGCGCATTTTCATTTTTGCCTAAAATATAGTTTTCATTTGTTACCGAACTCGACAGCCCTCTCTTGTATTAACCATTCTGCTCATCACTTGCTCAATCTGTCGATATACATACATCCATCATCATCAGATACATCCGGCCTAAAGTTATGTAATAAAATATTTTCGCTAGAATTATTTTGGTCAGTGGAAGTTTTCTAAATCGTCGCAATAAAACAAAATTACCCTTCATAGTTTTAAAAGAGAACTTACATTCGTCACAATGGTTTCTTGACGCTTGTTTCTAGAACATAAGACGTAGGTAATAAAGCTATTTATAGACAAGACATTACATGGCAGAATGAGTTATTTAATGCATTATTCTGTTCATATATTGTTTAATTTACTGTGATTTCCTTGTGCACAATGCTTATGTACATATAAGTATGTATAATATTCCACCAGTGTCCTTCTCATTTTGCCAATTCCGCGATGATTACTTACTAAGCTTAGCGAATCTCAATCATACATAAATAATGCATTGTATAACACTCTAAAATCGAATTTTCGAGCATTTGAGTTTACTGGTTAGAAATTGGTATCCGCCCAGACAGCGTCCAACATATTATGCCAGAAAACGTCGTAGTGAGTAGTTGTATTAACTATTACGGTACGGTTACAAAGCTGAAGTCTCGGGTTCGAATCCAGGGTCGGGCAAAGTGATATTGGATTTTTCTATTCATTATCAGCCCGGAGTCAGGAATTCGCGCCCGATATAGCTATAGGCTCGCCCCTGCCTACCCCATCTGGAAAAAAGGCGTGATTTTATGTATGGTCGCTGGTTTTAGAAATTGGTATCCAGCCTGTCAGCGACCATCATATTATTATGCTGAAAAATATGAAAAAGTGACCCACGCAAATACGCCACGCTTCGGGCCGAGCCCGTATATTTTAAATGTGAAGCTAACCAGCATAGTTGTTTTGACTAGCAAGAGGTGGTTATCTCTTTTGAGTACTTTATCTAGGCGACTTTTCAATTAAAGCCCAATGCCTTAAAACCTCCCGGTCTTGTCAGTATCAAAGGATTAAGAATGTGGAAATAAATGAATTTGCTAAAAGAATATTTTTGCCTGCGCTGTCCCAAACAAGTTTGGCGAATCCGGTTGTTGCCATCATGACTACACAATACCCAAGATAAAAACTTTATATTGTTTCTCTCAATCCTTACCCAGAACATTTTTGCGTAATCCTGCTTAAGCCATCGCAATTGAGATTAAAGGTTTTTGTCCTTTTTCATCTGAATTTCTGATTCAACTTTTCGTAAATAATAATAATCGGTATAATTAACTTTACTACTTTGTTTTTATAGAAAGTGTAAAACATTAATTTAAGTGTAAGACAGATTTATAAAAACTCATATATTACAATACTATCTTTAGCGTTAAACTACAGTATCAAAATATTTAAAATTCACTTTATTTTTCAATTAAGCAACTCGCACTAAGCTGGGAAAGCATAAAGTACTGGGCTAATTAATTACCCCTCCTAATTGTAGAAAAGGCCTGTGCCTTGCAGTGAGACGTAAATATGGGCTAGATTATTATATTACTCAAATGTTTTTGTGGACGATACTACTGACCTCAGCTCTGCATTAACTCATACTTCCGCGATATTTTTTAATTGGCAGCTTCGTATCAATGCGAAATCTTTATAGTCTATGGAAACATCCGCTAACTTTTTTTGTTCAATCTAAAAGCAAAGGTCGTAACCGCACGCATATTATTTGTAAAGTTTTTTTCAAGTCAATGTTATTACAAGGTTATTACATCTACATAATAATTTAGAAGGGTTTGATAACGCTTATTTGTTTGTAGTATAAAACATATCCGCGTGTTATAGCATTGCGTAAAAATGGATGAAAAGACATTTGGTAAGTTGATTAAAGATAATGGTTTCTTAGATTTACGCGAATGTTACACATTGAAATAAAACTATTTTATACGGATTTTATCACGATTTGGTTTAATTTTTACGGGGTCACGTATGGGGATCCGCCCCGTGACCACAAAAGCTGTAAAGTAATCGAAACGTCGGGAAGTTAAAAAAAATTAAAAATTAAACCAAATCGCGATAAAATCCGTATAAAATAGTTTCATTTGATTAAAGATATTTTTTTACTGAAATAAAAAAAATATGAAAAAAATAAAACGCGACCCTTCTTATTCTATTTTAGGCCTATTAACTTTATTTAACTAAGTTACATTAATAAGAGATTAATTATATAGATAACAATCTTGCAGGAAAAAGCAAGTGAGCATTTTATAAGAGCAGGTAGAGAAATTTGAGAAAATATATATAATATTTTTATACGATTGTCTGACAAAGGAAAAACATTTTAACGATGCGGTACACGTGTTAATGACATAATAACAAAATCAATTAACTAATTCACGGTTGATATTTTATGATGAGGCGTTATATCTAGCTCTTGCGGGCTTAAGATGACCTAGTATTGCATCTACTTGCCGAAGCTATCGTCCAGACTCCAGTCGCTAAAGGAGAACAGACATAAAGCAGCAGACCGGGCTCTGTGGCGTACCTCGGGAGAGGCCTATGTCCAGCAATGGGCTGCAATGATGATGATGATGAAAGCTATCATAATTATTACATAGATTTTTTTTTTTAACCATCTTTATTTATTTTAGAAAGACCTCTACCAATTTTTAATTACCAACTACTAGAGCAACATGATTTGTGATGAAGAAATATATTATCGTAAAAAAATGCAAATTTCGTTGATTTTTATTTTCAAAAAAATATTGCAAACTATTTACATTATACTTACTTTTCCGACTTATGTGTGTACCGTGGCGATTTTAAAGAATTTTTACGCTGTAAAAAGTCCGCCAACCCGCACTAGGCCAGCGTGATGGACTGGACTATATTGCTTAACCCCTCTCAATCGTACTCTCGATTGTAGAGGAGGCCTGTGCCCTGCAGTGGGACGTATATGGGCTGATACAGTACAGTGTGCAAGAGGATAAATGTACCTTAATGAATATACTCTCATTTACATCTAAACATATTAACTCAATGTCAAAGTTTATAAAACGATTTATTTTGTATCGGCTTGTATACATTTTATAGCCGCTTCAAAAACCTGAACACAATTTGGGTCGAAATTATTTGATTGCTCAAGAGGCCGTTAGGCAAGTTTTAATTTGGACTGCAAGGACAATCAAGTTTTTATGGAGATATTTACGTCATCATAATTTTAAAATAAATTTAAGAGCCGTGGGTAAGTTTTTGATTGCAAATGTTTTTATATGTCTTACTGTTAATTAAATTACAATGCTCAAAAAAATAATTGTACTTTTGGCATGATTTATTATATTCATAATTATTATTATGTTTCTATAATATGGCATAAGTATGGACCTATTTAACCGAGGGTATTGCCGGCGTCTCTAAAAGGGATGGGGCAAGGAAGCAAAAGAGATCGGGAGCAAGAAATAGATATTGTGTCTCTGGCGATCGCACTCATCATATTATTAAAAACTGTAGCAAATCCGTCGCTTGACGTCGATTTTCTGTGAAACAACACCACCCCGGTAGAGCCGACCTATTCCTACTTTGGTCCAAGGTAACTTCAATGTGACACTACTATTTATAAAATAGATACAAATATAATTTGACAGCCTCCGTGGCGTTGTTGGTTAGACGCCGGCTGTGGAACGAGACGCCGCGCCGCGAGTTCGATCCCCGCAGAGAACCTAATGTTTGTGTGAGTATTTGTTTCGTGTCTGGGTGTTTGTAAGACCGAAACGTCTCCTGTAGTCTGAAAGCCACGACACAAGACTGGACCTTAGCGTGGGGTCCGTACTATATATGGGACTGTTAGGTGTATTTATTTATTATATGTGGATTCATAAATGTTAACTCTATCACCTTAGTGAAAAATTAAACAGTCCCCCGTAGTTCCTGGTATCCACGACGCAAAATAGATGTCTTACGGCCCCACTCAGAGACGTTTAATGTCAATTAATTCGTTCATTAGTATTGATTCTCTTTGTAAAATCTACACTAAGTAATGATTTAATTGACATTAAATGTCTCTGAGTACGGCAGTTAGTAGTTTGACCTTACTTAGAATAATGATACTTATATATGACCCAGCGTTGGCTACAGTTATTGCGCATGCGTCGTACGCTGGTCTTGGAAGGTTTTAAGATGCATCATGCGATCCTCTCAAAGGTACATAAATAGACGGCCCTTCCACTTTCCAATGTGATTACAGAATATAGATTGCATCCACGTAATGTTTGTTTTTAATACAAATAGCACATTTCAATAATTACTGTTTTCAAATTAAATAAATAGTAGGTTTGCGGCTAGACGTCACTATACAACGAAGTTATAATGATATTTTTTTTGTTTTTTAAATGATCTTTATCTGGCTGAAAAAAAACCTTTAAAAAAGTCGTATATTTTGATAGTAGGTACTTTATTTTACCCTTAATCTTTACATCATAAGGTTTAATATAGCGATGACACGCGAGAAAACAATTCGGGGACGACATTAATGACACACTTTGGTACTTACCTACTACAAACCATTTGGTTTTCGTTTCATTCGTCAATATTTAAGGTCACAGTAAGTCACTACCTAAGCTAAAAATATGGTAAGTATTTATTTTATTATTTAATTACAAATCAAAATATTTGAAGGCATCTCATGATTCATAAAAAATAAAACATTGATCTATAATGACTCCCCAACCTTGCTTTAGAAATACATGCCATAAACCTTGTTATTTCCAAAAATTCTGTATGGTCGTGAACAGAACAGCAGCGGCCTGTGGCCACAGCAGAAAAAAGCCGTGCAAATATAAAAACAGGAAACAAGTAGGTACACTTCGAATATAGAATTTACATACATACATAAACTCACGCCTTTATCACAGAAGGGGTAGGCAGAGGCGCCACCAGGACACAGGAATAGAGAATTTCCCTTTTATATTTCGATTATAAACGTTATTCGCATGCCACCGTCAGTCAATTTTTAAATAGCATAGCAACTTTAACAAACACGACACGTAATACGTGTGTTAAATATGTAAATATTGTGACAAAATATCCTACCAATACTATGGCATACGACATTGAACCTAGCCTGAAAATCTTACCTTGCCTGAGTTCTGACAACGGCTACCATTTTCTACATGCAAATTTTAAAGCAAAACGAATATGGAATCATGAATGAAATCGGAACAAGGTTGTTTATTACTTATTTACTACTTTATTTTCAGTATAATTAGGATAGCTATTTTTTGCGATATGAGACCCAAAATGGGTTAAAATACACATTTATTTTTAGTGGAAAAAGTTCACCTTATACCTTATTCTATACACCTTATATGTATTGATAGTCAATCACCACGCACTATAACGGCGAAGGAAAACATCGTGATGAAACCTGTATGCTGTAACGATTTTGATTGTTTTTACGGTATGTAAAGTTTGCCAACCCGCTACAGGCCATCGTGGCAGACTATATGGCCTAACCCGTCTCAAGTGTACTCTCGATTGTAGAGGAGACCCGTGCCCTACAGTGGGACGTGTTTGGGCTGATACAGACACAAATATTCTATATTTCAGCCTTCAGATCTCCTGATTATTGAAGAATGTCACCGCGTAAGGAACTTGTAAATAAAAAATCCTGCAGTTGATTCCCAAGCCTTCTGTGTTAAATATAAGTGCGCCTCCTATACTCACAATATAATTAAAGAGCCGCATATTACACTAAAAGCCTTCTAGTTTTATTCCTTTGTCATATTACTTAGTAACCAAACGACAAAAATGAATAGTTTATACTGAAAACTAATTATAGTCAATTATCAAACTGCGGCCTTATTCATAGACAGTTTTAAAACCTATTTTAGCTATCAAATATTTTGTCTTCTTCGCTCAAACTTGATTCAAAAATCGTCCGAAAGGGACATATCATTCAATAACTAAAATAGGTTTATAAACTGTTTATGAGTAAATAAGAAAATAATAAATACACCCAAAATTCACATACCTACATAGTCCTGACCCCACACTAAGATCGAGTCTTGTGTCGTGGGTATCAGGAACTACGAGAGACTTTTCGGTCTCACAAACACCCAGACCCGAAACTAATACTTGTGGTTCACACAAACATTTGTGTCGGTGCGGGGATCGAACCTGCCGCCTCTCGTTTCCAGCCGTCGCTTAACCAACTGCGCCAAGGAGGCTGTCAATAAGGCAGTTAGTGTTATATACCGATTACATCTATGATATGAATTAAAATAACCTCTAACGCCGTATAATGCACAATCACTGCGTAATTATTTGAAAACACAGCCGCCATATTTGATTACAGCTATCGTTCATACATCCATGGTAATTAATTTGCTCTTCCATTAATCTAAATTAACTTAGCATTTAATGTTAGATTTTAATTTACTTTTACTTTAATCCTATAAACATTCACCTTTGCCACATAATATACATGTGGCTATGTATATTCTTTAATAAAGTTTAATATATCCAAACTATGCACAAGATTTTTTTAATGCAGTAACAAAACCTGCTCGGTGGGGTAGTTGTACTACGGTACGATAACGGTGTCGGGTTTGAATCCCGGGTCGGGAAAAGTAATATTGGATTTTTCTATTCATTATCAGCCCGGAGTCAGGAATTTGTGCCCGATATGGCGATAGGCTCGCCCCTATCACAGCATGGGACGGAACATACAAGGTGAAATGTGGGTATCCTGGTGGAGTGTCTGTCTACCCTTCTGGGATAAAGGCGTGAGTTTATGTATGTATTACATTCATACAGTTCATTGAGGTATTACAAAGTGCTCAATGATACAGTCTTATAAATATTTACGCTAACACGTTTTTATATATTTTGAATTTAGCATGACACGTTGAAATGTTTTCTCCCGCCAAACAGCAGTGTTAATGCGCTGTTGTGTTCCGGTTTGAAGGACATTGTAGCCAGAGTAACTACTGGACATATTGAGACTTAACATCTTATGTCTCAGGATGGCGAGCGCAGTGGAATTCCAAGCATTCCCTTGTAATTCATGGTGTTGTTTGGTTTTGCTACTGTCCATGAGCGGTCATATCGCTTACCATCACGCGAATGGCATGCTCGTCTCGCCATTCATTGCAATAAAAAAAAAAAAAAAAAAAAAATGTTATTGACAGAAAGATCTAAAAGTGACTAAACCACATTTTTCCTCTAGTCATCGTCGTACAGTTGCTGTTTATTTCTAGCTGCCAGTTTATGTTATACAAGCAAGTGTTTGTTGTCCTTCCTTATTATTCAAATTCGCTTCGCTCGCTTTTAGATATCTTCATTAATTGTAAACCCATTGACAAGATCGCCTTGTCGGCGTGGTTTGCTATATTCCCAAATATTATTTTACACAAAGCACCAGATAGAAAAATCGTTGCAGTTTTAATGTCGCCGGCTGTGAAACAAGAGGCCGCGGTTTCGATCCCCGCACCGAAACAAATATTTGTGTGATCCACAGGTATTTTTTCGGGTGTGGGTGTTTGTGAGACCGAAAAGTCTCTCGTAGCTTCTGATACCCACGACACAAGACTTGATCTTTATTATCCATGTATGGGGTCAACATGACGGATTTTCTATCGCCTGGTACCGTGTCGACATCCAAAGGTCCATACGTCTGGATCATTTTTCCACCTCTAGACAACGTGGCTGAATTCAAATAGTTTACAAAGCGGTTATTCGATGGGTAAAAAAACATCATTGCGTAAAAAAATCGTAACTTCAATTTGAAGAGCGATATCCTAAGTAATAGGGATTTAGTATTTTTTTTTAGGTAAACATCAAAATTCGAAGTTCTGAATAACAACGAATCTTGTAGTTCTTCCATGACGCAGAAACACGGACCTAAACAAAAGCGATACAAAGTCTATCGTAAGTAATAAAATAAACATAAAGACAAAACCTTTACTATTGTAAGTGCCAGTATATGTATTACATTTGATCCTCGTGGCATTGACAACCTTGAACTGTTCGAGTGAGTTGTGCATGCTTATAGGTTAGGTAAGCAATTATTATAATTCCGTTCGCTCACGTGTAAGCTAACATGATGGACGTTGAATAATAACTCAAGTCTCAACATGAGTGCGTAATGTTTATTGTCGATATTGATAGGGAATGCAGATATTTTGCATTCCCAAGTCTGGCCTACACCTAGTCTGGAAATAGATAGGTCTGATGGGCAATTAATGTATTTATACATGCAAAATATCAAAATACATTTCTATGAATGTCTGTAAATAAATTAAATTTTAGTATACTAGAATTTAATGGAAGTTCAGACATATGCAGCACGCTACTTTTAGTATTTCAAAGTTATCTCATAAGGTAGAGTTCAAATAAAATAAAATTGTGAAATAGATTTATAAATTGGTCTAAAGAATTCAGACATTGAACTTTTACGAAGATTGTGTAACGCAATACTTCCGTAGACGGAAATACAAATAGCAATACGAGTAGTAAATTGTTACTGCCCAAAAACATAGTAAGGTCAATATTTAAAATTAGAACCAATTCAAATGCCATAGCATTATGTTTGACCTTCTCAAAACGTCAATTACATGAGATTAATCTATAGCAATAAATACTGTGATCTATACTTATATTGGCGTGATAAAGTGACCATTATTAAAAAAAATATATATATGCACCCGACGGTAAATGCATTGCTGCCCAAGTAAAGAATCCACTAGCAATCGGTTATGCTCTCTATCAATTGACAAATGTATAGCCTGGTCGATACAGGATAACGAAACTACACACATTTGCAAGGAAATTTTATAGTTCTAAAAGAAGTATCAATAATAAAATCTAAAGGCGAAACCGCATGCAAGAACTAGTTCCTTTAATTAGCATAATTAGCTCTTGACGCGCGCAAATGTCAATACAAATAATTCACATTGTTCTTGTAAATATTATCAAGATGTTTTGAAGGACAAGGTACCTAATTCTCAGTAAATCTAAAAACAAAGATTTTATAAATAACTAGCGGTCCCGCCCGGCTTCGCCCGGGTGCCGATACTTGTTGAGAACCGTTCACATCAGACACATAAATTATTCCGAGCTCTAACTGCTTTATATTTTAACTCAACATGACTGCTGTCCTGTATACTGCTTTTCCCGTACCGTACTGTAATAATATATAGATTGTCGTCTACTAAATATTTATAACTACATAGGAAAAAGGTATTTATGTTTGTAATAAGGAACAGTCACAAGAAACGAAAACTAAAATTAATAGTTTCTCTTTTTGTACGTGTAGCGACATCTGTTTCTTGTGTGAAGTACCACTTCCATACGTTTGACGCCATCTAGTGTGCGTAATGAGCATTAAATGCAAAACATTTCGCACACTTCGTTCATTCCACAGTTCATTCTATGACCCGTTTAAAACATTCACGAATGATACATAAATCCAAATGTCAATTATTGTCATTTGTCATGTTAATCAGCTGAACGACAAGTTGTGCTGCGAATTGTTTTGGTGTGCTTGTGAAATTATTTTCACTTTTATCATTATCCCAAAAGTCGCTTGTTCTTATACACGTATCACATGTGAGTGAGTTTACACGTACTCCCATAATTGTATAATAGCGTTTCAATTCTATACTTTATAGCCGGTTTGTGGAATATTTTATCGTCGAGTGAAAACAAGGAGTTTCTTCACACCAAGAATGACTATAGGTGAGTTCAACGAACCTTTCGCTTCGTTGAAGTGCTTTGCAGAGATCATGTTTCCATAATGCCGACAAATCAAGATCTTGATATGAAAGTGGAAACAGCTGCCGTCGCACTGATTTACGTAATTGTTGAACACTTTCATAATTGTTGTGTAAACGGAATGGTTTTGCACATCATGTATGGGGCAGCATATGCGCCAATGTTATCGAGTTTTTTTTTCCATGTTTACATTCATCAGCAACTTGCAAGTTTCTAACCCCAATTAATATACTGTTTGATATTTATTTGTTATACTTACGAGACATTAAACATTTATGAAATAATTATTTTTAGTACTGGAAATCGTTTCGGTAACATCGATTAGTTTAAACGTATAATATTATGTTGTCGACCGCTAATTACAATTCTTATGTGTCCCATGCCTGTACTCATAGACAATCTACGTATCTCATTCCTGATAAGAAACTACCAAACCCTTTCCATTTTAATATCCAACTTTTTATCTTGATTTAGAAGTCGAAGCCGCGATTCCTCTTCCCAAAGCTGGCTTCATATTTATTGCAAAAATAATCAACAATGGTAATTAACCGACTTCAAAAAGAAGGAGGTTCTCAATTCGTCGGACGCTTTATTCTCGTAAATGAGTTTAACCACAAATTTAATTTAAAAGTTGTTCATATCAACTAAATGCCTAATAATCATTACCGATTTATTTCTACAGTTTGACCAGTTCTTGTAATGTAACATTTCTATGGCATGGGAAGTCCGGAAACCCACACTAGGCCAAGCACTATGGACTAGTTCCTTGCAGTTGAATTCCCGGTAAAAGAGTGCCGTCCACAAAAGTAGGCGATTATAGGTTTTATTGCAGTTTTTATAAGACCTACTAGGCTGTGCTAGAAAATAACATGTTTAGTAGTATCCTGTAGATATTTTAATGTTTTTATATAAATTAGGTACTGGATAGATAATGCGATTTAATTTTCGTTAATGATGAGTGCAGAATGAACTTCAGATATACAACTCTCCAAACAACAATATTTGTGATTTCGATACCTAATGTTTACTAGCTGATTACTCGGCAAATATTATAAATATAAGTTAAACAATTATATTTAAAAATAATTGTCTATTAATATTGGCAAGTTTCGTCTAAACCCGTTTAGTAGTCTTTGCGTGATAGAATTAAAATATCGTCACAATTTTTCTCATTTAACATTAGTAAAATTTCGTTTATTTCTAACACATCCAAACATCGGGCAGAAAAGATAAACAATTCTCACATTTCATTATTACCTAATCGTGTGGTACCTAATATCATTAAATACGCCAAATTCGACTTCGCGAACTCCAAATTATATAACGTAACAAAGTTATGTACATTATATATTTTTGCTTAATTGTATGAATCACAAAATCCGAGTGATCCTAAAACATATTTCCTCATTTGGCTTCAAAATCTCTCTCAAATAATAGTGACGATTCTATGTATTTTGGTTCTAAAAAAACATCTGCTGCTGTAAATAGGACTATGCGGACAGATTTTCGTCTTCTGTTATCCCCAAACAACAATTTTCGAAAATCTTAGCTACTATGGTTCCGCGTTAGTTCTACTATATTTATTCGAATCGCCGCTGCGCTGGAATGTGGCATGTGATTGGCTGAAATTATTGTATTCTTATACGACAGTCACAATGCACCTAATCTGAATTGCAATAAAACCCAAAACGAGTATCTACCGAGAGAAATACAGTCATCGCCCGAAAAAAACCGCTAAAATATTAACTTGAAACATTTCTACTAACCTAGTAGCAAATGGACTTACACAACTTTTATCGATTTAATACGATAATTACTCGATAAAGAATCAGCTTGCGGACAGGATTTAAATATATCAATGTGTGTTATCTATTACGTAAACTTGCTAACTGTTTTCGACGCTGTGTTATCTATAGGTTATGCTAAATCTCATCCGCCATGGAGACAACGGTCATCAGCCTTAGGGTGTCCACTTTTGAACACAGATTTGTCCCGAATATTTTCAAAAGGGTACAAAATAGTCCCTTATCTAGCAGAATCTATTTTGCCATGAACAACAACAAAGACAGGGAAAAAACCGCGTACCAAAAAGTTTTTATCAACAATTCGTTTCATTAAGACATGTTACATATTTTGAATATTATAAAACAATATTTTTATTTTTGTTTCAGGAACAATCAGCAGTTCCAAAACCAAGTCGGTTAATGTAGCTGAGGTAAGAATATTTATATCATAGCAAAATAAGATACCTTGTACAACTAGTCTGAAATTTTATTTACTTAGGTCTAAGTTATCGAGAGGATCGTATTTATAAATAACAAAAAAATACGCTTGAAGAAAATTTTTGATTGAATTCTCATTAATGCTTGTACATACGTTTGAGGTTTCAATCGTCAAATGTTTATTATTTAACGAGTTAACTAACTTAGGACATTAGCATAAACAAACATTTTCAAACGGCTTCAATTCAGTAACGCAACGATACAAAGTCTATACACTGACTAGCAGCTAGCCTTGAACAATACAATATCGACATAAAATAGAATATATTATATAATTAAAACATTGTATTCATTATGAATTTAACTTATAGCATTATACAATTATAATAACAATAATGAAAAAAGCCATTAAAATACCATAAGCATAATGAATTCTTTATCTAAACACAAGTATTTTTTTGCTCCAATTTAAATTTATTTATGTTTCCTTCATGCAAGCTAGATAACAAAAGTAATTTATAGACTATCCTTGCTATTTATAATTTTGTAACGTTTATTATTAATTCTTTACTCTCCATCATAAAACGTAATCTACAATTTACATTGTATCTGGCATTATGTCGTTCCGAGCACGAATCCGGTTTAACGATCTACACTATGCTCGATCTTCAAGTTCAGACCATTGGTTCTCATAATATCACGATACAAACTCAGTGTTTGATCTACCATATTCAATACTTGGCGAATGGCGAATATGGTACCTACTATAATTTTATGATGCAAATGATAAAAATCCGAAATAAGTGCGAAACTATGAGAGGTCTACACCCATTTCCTTTATAGTGTATTATCTATGCACCCGTCTATAAATAAATATATACACCCAACAGTCGCATACATAGTCCTAACCCCACACTAACATAGAGTCTTGTGTCGCGGTAATCAGAAGCTATAAGAGACTTTTCGGTAAAAAATACCTGTTGATTACACAAATATTTGTTTCGGTGCGGGGATCAAACCCGCGGCCTCACGTTTCACAGCCGGCATCTAAGCAACTGCGCCACGGATGCTGTCATGTCTATGAGATCTTACAGGCTATGCATGGTCACCAATGCCATGGTGTTCATTTTCTCGATGCTGGCACGACAAAGTAACCACAATGTGCCTGATGGTAAGCCACATATAACCCAGACTGATCGTATCCAGACATACACAGATAAACCCGAAACACGACGCACTTACATTAATAAATATGGCGAGTCCTTAACCACTTTATACGGCTATCGGGTCCCTAACCACTATATCCTACGACCAACAATTAATGAAGATAGTTCTCCCACAGGTGGTACAAAAGGCTCGCGACACCTTCAACCGAGGAGTTACGCGGCCGATAGAATGGCGTCGTCAGCAGCTGAAGAACCTGCTCCGCATGTACGAGGAGAACGAAAGCGCCATGGTGGAGGCCCTGCACAAGGACCTGAGGAGGAGCAAGATGGAAGCGGTTCTCCTGGAAGTGGACTACTTGAAGAACGACTTGATAAATGTGCTGCATTATCTCGATGAGTGGACTAAGCCTACTCGGGTATGTTGATCTTATTCTTTATTGCAAACCTTGGAGCCAAACCTGTAGTCTAATTTATTTTCTCTTGTCATTTTTTTTATGAGGGGAACATTGTGAAGTTCTTCTTTCGGTTCCTTAGAAGGCCTAAAAAGCGAGCGCTGCGCAAGGCTGGGCTTTTTATCAATAACAAAGTATAGTCTAGGATTTTGAGCTGCGTAACATTAGTGTCAGCTACCCAAGCCCTCATTTAAACCTGCAGGAGTGACCTACATGTTTTGTACAATTAACACTTCTAACTCACAGATTTATAATATGGCATTCTATTCAATGTTTTTTTTTGTTTCTATATGTCTACTGACTTTGTGTGATATACCGGAATCTATAACGGAAAACAAAATAACCTTGACTTTGTTGACGCAAAATACGAATGTGTGATGACTGGCAATAAGTGATTAATTTGTACGTGTCCAAGTGTTAGATCAAAGTTCATCGCATTAATAGAATGTGTGACAATCGATATAGAGAGATCAAGTAAAATACAATCTGAGCGAAGGATGTTTATTGTTAATGAGTTTACAACAGGCAAATGGCCAACAAGGCTACGGAGCGGCAAGGAGTTAGGAATATGACCCTGAATAACTGAAGGTCAAATACAAAAAAGTTTTTAGATCATATTTCGCTAATGAATTGCAAGAGTAATTTAAACAACGAAACAATTTTAGTGAAGCATTTTAATTACTCATATTATACAGGGTATCTCAAGACCGCGACCGAAAACGAAACCAGGTGGTAGTATTAGTGACTTCAGACATAATGCAACTAAAAATTTCGAAAACAAAATCGTATTTTTTTTTTTTGCTGTTTTTTTACTTATCGTATTTGGGTGATTAATACATATTTTTTTCCAAAATAATGATGTACACCTATTTATTTTTAAAAACGCAATGGTACGTCAGGGTTTAAATTACTATTTTCACAAAAACTAAAGATTTACCACCTAAAATGGATGATTTTTAAAAAATTGCAAAAAATAATATGTCGCTTTTTTGCGAAAATTTTAGTTGCTTTGTGTCTATAACCGCAAAAACTACCACCCGGCTTCGTTTTCGGTCGCGGTCTTGATATACCCGGTATAATGTAGACATATAACAAGACTAAATACTTACGTGTTTTATGACATATTTAAAATACCTATCTATATCAGCCCATATACGTCCCACTGCAGGGCACGGGCCTACTCTACAATCGAAAGAATTGATTGAGAGTGTAATACCTATACGATAATTAAATCCTTAGATGGTAAAATTCTTGACATCTGTTAACTGTAAATGCGTAGACTAGATTTCTCTATCAGGCGCAAATGCATAAGTGACAACATAGCGAAACTTCAATGACCTACATATTATATTTTAAAGTTGTAAAGAAACTTCTAACTTAATTAGACAAACGAAGTACTTGACGCCTTCGCACACCTTAGAACCTTTGGGCCCACACACCCATCACTACAGTCTACAACTCGTGACAGCCAGGATCAACAGTGGCACGCAAAATAATTGGCACCAAGCTCCGGAGGTCGACGAGTCTCTTAAAGACACTAGCTTGTGTTAAAACCGCAACGAAAAAAAAAATACAAATAGGAGGAGTTGGAAACAAATAAATGTACAAGATAGAACCACAGGTGATTTAAAAGAACCTCAAGTTCAATAATGAAAACGATATCTTGCTCGAATCGTTAGGATGCAATACCATACGGCATATACACAGATACCTAAGGTAACATCGCTATAGTTGATCAATTACCTTGCGCTCAAAGTCTATGCGCGGTGCATCAACGTTTTATGACGTCATTGTATATATTACTCAATACATAACCTTATTTCAACTATTTGGTACATTATCAAACAAAAGGTTATCTCGGTAGGACATAGGTTATGTATCAAAAATTTCGCCCAAAGCATTAATATACCAAATTGAATTGTTTGCTGGATTATTTTGATAACACAATGTACATTATCTATGAATATAATTATTTATCTGCCGTTACAAATCGTGTTCGTGCTTGTAATTTTGTTTTAATTAGTTTATAAAGTGGAGAATATTAGTATTTTGTTCCATATGTCATTTTAGAGAAGTACCTGTTCAATGGTCATCTTTGAAATGAATAATGAATGAAAATGATCCATGATCTATTTCTGATGCCACCATAAATACGTTCATGTGATTATTGAGAAGGAACGAAAAAAATTAAAACCTTTTTGTACATTCAGCAACTCATCAAATTGGTCGTGGGTATAAGGCAAGTTAGTGACTGGAACATACACGAACAAAATGCCATTTACAATTAATATTGAACCCTTTTGAATGTTAAACAATGAGGCTTCTGATATGATAAACATTTTAAACTCCGAAAATAAATTATCAAGTCTACAGTTGCTAAAAAATGGCAAAATTTGTCGTTTGAAACGTCCTTTACACTTTGAACAAAAACAATTATTTAATTCAAACAATCGCTGGACATCATTTTACTTGCCTTCCCATGGCTATATATTTAGTTTATTTTATCAATTTAATATGTAATTACTTTACAATGAAACTTTTGAAGTAATAATAAACGTATCTTATAAAACAAGCGCCAAACCGCCAAACCGCAGACGTTTGAATAAAAACGTTTACTAAACATGTCAATACTATTTTGTGTTAATTATACAACTATCTTAAATATTTTAATACGTAATTTGTAATGAGAAAAATCATTTAGCAAACACGCAGTTCAATCCTTGGCAAATTCAAATAAATGTTTGGACGTTATATGATAGGCATTTAATTCAATATCTATGCACAGTCATATATTATTCCATTACTAGCAAGTAGAACAATCCTCTTCTATTGAAGTGTAATCTTAGTCCTTCAAGCTAGTTTAGGTAACAAAATAATCTGATACATAAAACTCACGCCTTTTTCCCGAAAGGGGTAGGCAGAGGTTCCCCTGGTAGCAACCAGGACATCCACGTTTCGCGTTATATTTTCCGTCCCATGATGTGATGGCGAGCCTATTGCCATATTGAGATGATATTATTTGTTAAAATATGTATATGAATATTACGCAAACAGTAAAATAACACCAGGAATTAGGCGCAATACAATGGAGCAAGTCTATAAACGAGTGCGTATGCATTACGATGACCGCAATATTTTCTAATTAATTGTCACATCATACTTACCACAACCTTTCTAACTGTAATATTTGTGAATACGTTGTTTGATTTTTTTAACTATTTTCGGAAGGAGAATCATCGCTTCTTCGGAATTTGTAAATAAGTTTTATAAGAAAAGTCATATTAGGTCCATATAAATAGGTACTACTATGTTATAGCATTTCCGACTAAGCGCTTTCTTTGCTACTGAGAGGTTTAGCAAATTAGTTAGATTTTCCCAGTGTGAAGTGGTGTACTTCACACACCTTCAATCTTATTATGAAAATCTCTCAAAACGTTACCTCGAAATATTTTGAATCGATGTTATAAAAGTTGATAATACATATTTATATGAACACGTAACCTTCACAGTCAGTACAATGGTTTCAGGCGTCTAACCAAAGACCTCCGTCTAACCATTTCCTTCCGCTCCAACTAGGCTGTTACTCGATTAATTACCGACTATCATACGTTGCTATTATCGCCAAACCATTAGATTTTGAGAACTTTCGAGCAGACATCAAGACTATATTATCTGGTGTGAATTATCTGGTGCTTGTAGAATAACGGCCTTATTCATAGACAGTTTTAAAACGTATTTTGGTTATCGAATGTTTTATCCCTTTCGAACGACTTTTGAATTCAGTCTGAGCGAAGAAGACAAAATATTCTATAACTAAAATACGTTTTAGAACTCTATGAATAAGGTCTTAATTGTTGACCCGTATTTTTACATACATCCAACAGTCACATGCATTGCTTGCGTCTCGGGTATCAGAAACTACGAGAGCGAAGAGACTTTTCGGTCTCACAAACATCCAGATCCGAAACAACAATTATGGTACGGTTACGGGTATTTTTCCTCAATATACAATGTAGTTCAAAGTTAAATGTATACAAAAATATATTTAAAAATATATTTAATAGGTAGTTTTTCAAATAACCACGTAGGTTGGCGTAAGTAATCGTTCGCTTTAGTGCCTTTAGTACGCTTGGCACATTGTGTGGAATATTTTAGATTTTAAATATTATCTTGAGCTGTTATTAGCACTTACATGTAAAAAACTTTAAAGCCCGCAGGAATTGTTAACATGGTACTTTTTTGACGTTACGAAAGATGTCACAATAATCTTTTAAATATCAAATGACTATAAATCTACCGCCTCTTCGGATGTGCGTTTCTCGGGAGAAGTATGAATCTCTGTGGCTGCTTCTTCAAACGCAATTAATTTTTCTCCTAAACAACCAAACGCCCAGTGAATTTCTTATCAGTAAATTTCAGTAACCAAAATAACAAAATAAATAAATACACCCAACAGTCACATACATAGTTCTGACCCCACACTAAGATCGAGTCCTGTGTCGTGAGTATGACAAACTACGAGAGACTTTTCGGTCTCGCAATCAATTTCGATATTTCTACCCTCGGATATGACGATTCACGAATTAGATATTTCTAACTTCAAAACTAATGGAAAAGAATAACATAGGCCAATTTATAAAATTAAGCCATCATCCATGAACCAATGTTGATCTTTGGAACAAAAACAGTCATAAGAAGCAAGGAGGCTAAATTCATAACTGTGTCTTGCGAACCTGTTAAATTACAAACAGACGGGTGAAATAAATAAACTGAAACGTGTTTTGCTCAAGTAAATATTTACTACGTATAATATTTTATGCGATGACGAATAAAGTTGAGATTATATTTACCTATTGGAAAATTCTTTAAGCCATCAATCAGTATTGCGTTATAAAGCCTTTGGGTGGTTTGAAAATACGGACACGAGACTGGCCAATAGTTTGATAAATATTCGTCTAATCCACTTAAACCGAGCAGGTGATCTAAGCTCTATACTACCGAAAGAACCCTATATCAAAATAAACCTACATTTATCCTTGATTGACTACCTAGAGATATTTATCAAGCAAACCTGTTTTGACGCGAGCAGAACCGGAATTTATTTCTTTACTAGTTATTTTTGTCAGAGCACAAAAATAAGGTTACTTAAATCAATATTTTTATATCCAGTTTCTACATATTTCCGAAATTAACATTAATTTTGATGCCACAGTGAACATATGGCTTTCCTAAGATCTATTAGAAACGGCCTACATTCAGCGCTTTCCTCTGACTGATAATATTCCACTTAGTCTACCTTATGAAACTCTCAGACGTGGTCTCTACTATTAAATAAATATAATCACCCGTTTCCTACAGCCCCCGAAAGGCATCGTGAACATCCTGGATGACGTGGTAATCTACAACGAGCCATATGGAGTGGCCCTTGTGATTGGTGCGTGGAACTATCCTCTGCAACTTCTGTTACTGCCAGTTGTAGGCGCCATTGCTGCCGGGAACTCCGTCATATTGAAGCCTAGTGAACTTGCCGTGGCCTGCGCTACCTTCGTCGCCGAAACTTTGCCTAAATATGTGGATAACGTAAGTGGATTACACATATCAAGTAATGATTTGAGGGTATTTGTTGCTTTAAAAGTTTCGTTTGATAAACAAAATTGTCTAGTCTGGTAATTACTCTCAGCCTCATTCACAGACAGTTTTAAAACTTATTTTGGTTATCGAATGTTTTTTCCTTTCGATCGACATTACAATTCAGTTTGAGTGAATAAGACAAAATATAGGATAGCTAAAATGGTTTTAAAACTGTCTATGAATACGGCATTTAGTGTTTAGTTTACCTAATACGAAACATTGTTAGTAGATGTTTAAAACAGCTTAACAAAAATGCAGTACATATTAACAGATAACAAACGAATATTCTCTGCATCTGTATAACAAAAATAAATGGAACTTTTATGAATATTAATTAAGATATGACGTGTCGTTTTAGCTAAATCTTTCGCTTGCCATTAGTGCAAATCTTCCCGTCAATTTTTTCAGACAAATTCATTATATCATATTTTTAGGTTAATTGAACTTAATTAATCAAAAAAAAAAAACAAACACTCAACTACAATTTATTGGTAACTTTACAATTGGAATGAACTAATATAAAATTAACCTTAAGCATAACCTAAATAAATCGGAACAACAACAAATATCATAAAAGCACAACTAAATAATTAACTAAGCAATCAACCGTCAATTCCAACGTGAAAAAGGTTAACGCGCTCGTCATGTATCAACGACCTGTCCTTCCGAAACTCAAGCAGCCAAAAAAAGCTGCCATCGTGTAGCTGGCTAGTTTTAAACCCGCTGAGTTGACATCACCACCCTCCACAGCCTTGGTGGGAGAGATTTGTACGTAGCTGCGGGTAGGCAGCTAGTCGGAGGGTACACTTCTCCAATATTTGTGGGTAGATATCGAAGAGTCGGTAGAATGAGCTAACACGGCCTCTCCTGACCGTGCGCCGTCCCCGGTGCACATCACCACAAGCGCTGGCTAGTGAGTGGATGTTGGCGAAAACTCGACATCGCAGTCTCCGGGCGAAACTCCTGGGAGAGCAGCAGTGGAAGCCGTCGAGGGTCCAGGCTGAACATCGTCACGTTCATCATCTGCGACAGAGTCTGTTCGCGACAAAAACATAACAAGATATGAGTTTAATAAACAGTAAAAGAGTATTGCCTATTCTTGCACACTTCTCGCTTTCAAGGCCCTCATTCAATTATATTCACACATAGCTTTATGAAAACCTTTCGATCAGTTACAACAACACCGATCATTTAATCGTCTTCATTCATCATCTGTCAACTCTTTTTATTAAATCGAACGCGCGTTACATGCAACCCTACACACGCTACATGCAACAACGTGTCTGCCGGACCAGGATCTGCACGCATAACCACTTTGCGTCTGCCGGACAGAGTCCGTGTACGTTTACAAAGAAACGCCATTATCAGATCAAGGTCCGTGCACATTAAAAATGTGCTGGCCGGACAGAGTCCGTGTCCGTGAACGTTCAACAAGGCCTTGGGCCCAAAACCAGACTAAAGTCTGCCCACATTATAAAATGTGTTACCTGGACCAAGGTTTATACGCATAACCACTTTGCGTCTGCCGGACAAAGTCCGTGTACGTTCACAAAGAACGCCATAACCAGAACAAGGCCCGTTACGCACTAAAAGTGCCAGGTGAGACTACATGTGAGAGATGACACACATTTAAATATCAAACAGCTCACCATCAAAAAACGCTGCACAAGACTCGGGGCACCATTCCCCTTTCCACGGCACCATATATTGCGCTGCCGCTTGAGTGGTTTTACCACGAGCGCCACTCAGGAGCTTTAGCTCATACCGGTCACTCGGTAGAGCTCTCGTGACCCTGTAGGGCCCTCTCATACCTGAGTCGAGTTTTCCTGTAGACTGTGAGTATTTAATGACGAACACCATGTCGCCAACGACATATACTCTAGGAGGGTGTCGGTGACGGTTAACCTGGTCATCTTGTTTGTGTTGATTTCGACTCAACAGAGTCGCAGCCCGGCTTCGAGTTAACTCTCGTCTTGCCTCACAACTAGGTGTAGCTATATCCACAGCCACATCACGGATCAGCGCACGGATCACTGGAGTTGTTGCATCAGTACCAATCAACAAATTCATGGCAGATGATTGAGTGGTTTTTTGCTTTGTAATATTTAGTACAAGCTGTATTCTACTTATCGAATCTGACCAAACAACATCCTTATTGCGACTTTCAACGCGAATTAAATTTAAAACTGTTCTTATATAACGCTCGGCTTGCCCATTAGCGTGGTGCATTTCGGGCGTTATATAATGAATGTCACAGCCAAGTTCAGAGATCCAACTTTTAAAGCTGGATGCTTCAAACATACGCCCACGATCGTATATGAATAGCTTAGGTACGCCGAACAAGGATATTGCATTGTTAATAGTGCGCCTAAGTTCACTAGTATCCTGACGGTATAAAGGGTATAACAAGCAAAATTTAGTAAATGAATCCACTAACACAAGCACAAATTTGAACCCATTCGATTCGGGTAACGGCCCGAGAGTGTCTACATGAACAGTATAAAACGGCACATTTGGTTTTTCCCAAGATGTTATGGGCTGTTCCGGGGCTCGAGGAACCCTTTTCTTTGAAACACAAATTAAGCAGTGAGAAACGTACTTATGAACGAAAACTCTAAGACCGGGAAACCAAAAGTGTTTCAGTATGAGATCACACGTTTTGTCCTCTCCTATATGTTGATGTTCGTCGTGAAAGATACGAAGGACACTTAAGCGATGACCTTTAGGGATATAACACAAGAGCCTAGCTTCCTCCCCGACCGGTGTGTACCGATAGTATAAAACATCATTTTTATAAACATAACGAGTCGAGTCTAGTTGTCCCTCATTAACTTTTCGCACGAGTTCTAGGGTTTCGATATCAGCAGATTGCGCCATCTGCGCCCAATTTAATGGTCTACCTATGTTATTTACTAACGCAACTGGAGGATTCCTACTTAAGTAATCCGCATGAGACATCATAACACCTTTTCTATATTCAATGGTAAAGTTAAAGTCTTGTAAGTAAATCCACCATCGCGCGACCCGAGGTAGTAAATCTTTTTTTTTTTTCAGTGGCCTTCAAAGCATTACAGTCAGTAATAATTTTAAACTGGATACCAATTAAATAATGCCTGTAATGTTGTAACGCCTTGACGACCGCCAACGTCTCTAACTCATAGGAATGATAACGGCATTCCGCTCCCAGAGTTACCCTGCTAAAGTAAGCTACAACCCTTTTATTGCCGTCGCTATGAACCTGCATTAACACCGCCCCATACCCCGCACTACTCGCGTCCGTATGCAACTCGGTAGTTAGTTGTGGATCAAATATTGCAAGTATAGGTTCATTCGTAAGCTGACCAATTAGATACTGACGAACCTGCTCCTGTTCTTCACCCCATTCAAACTTAATGTTCTTTTTGGTCAATTTAGTAATACTTGCCGTTTTCGTTGCATAATCTTTTATGTATCGACGAAAATAGCCGGCTAGCCCCAAAAATTGTCTAACCTGCCTAACGTTATTTGGTGTGGGCGTGTTCACCAAAGCTTCAATTTTCTGAGGGTTCGGCCTAACCTGACCATGGCTGATTTTTCTACCCAAATACTCTACTTCTGTAGTCAAAAACGAACACTTTCGAAGGTTTATCGAAAATCCTGCGTCAGTAAGTGTTTCCAGTACATCATGAAGTAGACTGACGCCCTCAGAAACAGTCATACTCATTAAAAGTACGTCATCAATGTACACAAGAACGCTTCCGGCATCGATAAATTTTCGAAGGGTGTTATTTATTATCCTTTGATAAACTGTGGGGGAATTACAAAGCCCAAAAGGCATTTTTAGGAATTCGTAATGTCCCTCAGGTGTAACGAACCCTGTCAAGTGTGTGGATTCGTCGCTAATTGGAATTTGATAAAATCCTGACGCCATATCTAAACAACTAAAGTATTTAGAACCCCCAAGGCGGTCAATATGGTCCTCAATAAGGGGAAGCGGATATCTGTCTTTTATCGTAATTCGGTTCAGTGCGCGAAAATCTACACACATGCGATCGGTACCATCCTTTTTCTTCACAAGGATGATAGGGCTCGCATATGCAGAAGTAGACGCCTTAATAATATTTTTGTCTAATAAATCTTTTATTAATTCGCGTACTTTTAATTTCTCTTGATGAGACAACCGATATGGGTGATATGCAATAGGAATCTCACTAGTTAATTTAATTTGCATGTTACCAGTTTTCACCGTAGAAGAAGCAGTGCCAGATATAAAAAATGAGGTAAACTTATCAATAACTGTCTGTAATGAATCAAAATCGGAACCTTGAAGAGGTGAATTGATTTTTATAGTTCCTGTCTCAACTGTGTTAACGACAATAGAATTCGAAGTATGCATCAAATACTGACCATACTTTGATCTAACATAAATAATTCCATCTCTATCGAGTACGTCCGTACCTATAATTATTGAGGTGTTCATGCATGTCGCGGGAACGATCACAAAATCAATTTCAAGAGCAATTTTGCAAAATTCTACAACAAGGGTAACGAATTCTTGTGCGGCAATAGCCTGTTTACTTATACCCTTCAATACACACTTAATTGGCTTACGCTGGCAATTAAAATACTTGACAATATCCGATGACATTAAAGAAATATTAAGCGCCCCGCTGTCTATTAAAATGTCGACAGGTATACCCTGTATTACCGCAGTGCTAATGTCCCCAACTTCTTGACTACTATTTACTTGTTTACATAAGTTAACCTTTCTGTGATTGTTATTCTGAGTAAGAGCCCTAGATTTCGCGAAACAGACATTTTCCGTATGACCTATCTTTTTACAAAATGAGCAAGTCGGCTTCGAACCCTCATTGTCAATTTTAGGTTTCCGTTTATCATCGACTGTTCTTTTTGGACATTCAGCACGAATATGACCCAATTTACCACAGCCGTGACACTTATTAGGTCGACGCTTATTAGAACTATCAGTAAAACTACTAATAGGCCTACGACCCTCGTATTTAAGGCTTGGTTTAGGTTTGACATAAATAGATAAAAACGGTACTAAATTATCCACGGTCAAATTGGCATTTATAGCAGCTGCTTTAACCTGTGCATTGTCTATACCTCGAAGTACTATTTGGACCGTAAGCTCTTCGCTAATCCCTTTTACAATGCGTAGCCGCAATAAAGATTTGCGCGCATACTCGGCGTATGTTGAAAACCTATCAGAGCTAGTGCTCATAACCTCGTAAAGTATATTTGCGTAATCTAACTGATGCGGACAAAGCGATTTAAACTCACGAGTGAAATTGGACCACGAACGATCATTACTGGACCATTCGTTTAGCCAAGTCTTAGCGTCGCCCTTCAAGAAACTAGCAACTCGCGATAAGCACTCTAAATCATCCCAATTGTTAATTTGCTTCGCCCTATTCACTTCACTACACCACACTTCAAAATCGTGCACAGCCGGATCAAAATTCGAAATATAGTAGCTCTGCGGCTTGGTTCGGGTAATGGCAAGCAATGCTTCCGTAAACGCTTGAGCAGTGCTGGTGGACGCATTGCTCTCCACTACAGGAATACTGTCGCGATCAGTTGGTAACGAATTTCGTGACAAGTTTACTGTTGACTGCTCAATGGCAGACAAACGAGTCATAATGCCATCTAACACATGTTTCATCGAGCTATTATTACCACTTCGTGAACGAGATCTACCCGAAAGCTCATTGTTACAGTGTGATAACCGTTCGCGATCCCCAGAACACGACCCAAGCGGACGCGGAGGACGCTCAGTAGTTCGACGCGATACCTGCTCACGACGATTGCGCGTACGTTCTTTACGACGAGGTCTACTGCGAGATCGCCTCTCAGTACAGAGTGTACCCGCGGATCTACTACGCGAACGAGATAACCGTTCTTCATCAGATTCACTACGCGATCTATGACGGCGGCTCGTGCGTTTCGCCCGTGACGTCCTATTGCGCGTTTGTTCATCTCGTGTCGATATAGCGCGGGACTGACTGTCCATAAGGCAAGGAGTCCCACCCAACCGGCTACGTGAACGCGAGCGATACAATCGCGAACGCGGCATGACGCATTCAAATTGACGGTTGTTTGCTTGCAAGTGGTATCGTAAGAACTTATCCCACTTCTGATTTTAGGTTAATTGAACTTAATTAATCAAAAAAAAAAACAAACACTCAACTACAATTTATTGGTAACTTTACAATTGGAATGAACTAATATAAAATTAACCTTAAGCATAACCTAAATAAATCGGAACAACAACAAATATCATAAAAGCACAAAGCTAAATAATTAACTAAGCAATCAACCGTCAATTCCAACGTGAAAAAGGTTAACGCGCTCGTCATGTATCAACGACCTGTCCTTCCGAAACTCAAGCAGCCAAAAAAAGCTGCCATCGTGTAGCTGGCTAGTTTTAAACCCGCTGAGTTGACATCACCACCCTCCACAGCCTTGGTGGGAGAGATTTGTACGTAGCTGCGGGTAGGCAGCTAGTCGGAGGGTACACTTCTCCAATATTTGTGGGTAGATATCGAAGAGTCAGTAGAATGAGCTAACAATATATTATAATATAAAGGAATAACAAAGTGCCATACCATTTTTTGGACGTCATATACAAATTAATCGTAAATCTTTTTTTTTAAACCTGTTGAGTATAATATGGCCGTTCCGTTCACAGGAAGCCATCATAGTTGTAGAAGGAGGGCCACAAGAGACCACAGAGCTGCTGAAACAGAAGTTTGACTACATCTTCTACACTGGAGGTACTAGCGTCGGCAAGATCGTCTATGAAGCTGCTACCAAGCACTTAACTCCAGTCACCTTGGAACTTGGTGGAAAGAGGTGAAATATTCTCGATCAATAAATGTAACTTTAGTTCGCACTCGGTAAATACCTGGCGACGATATTCGTGGGGTGGCTGGTAGTGGTTGGCCACGATGGGCTGAAGATCGAGCCCAGTGGCGTGCTATGGGAGAGGCCTATGTCCAGCAGTGGACGCAGAAGGGCTGATGATGAATGAATGAATGATGAAATACCTGGCTGTCCTTGAAAACTGACAATGTTTAGCGCTAATAGGTTAATATGCTTTTGCGCCAATTATAATTTTAAACTAAAAACTTCAACATTGCAATGTATTTCTTATTACTGCGACTTCGTAAACTTAAACGTGGGAAGTTACTTGAAAACATAAAATTAGTTCTTTTGTTTATTTGGCGCCATAAAGATGAATTAATTTGAATAATCACTTGTATTTCTTCATTTAGAAACAAAAAGCTATTAAATGTATAACATAATCGTATTTTATTTATAAAATGGAGAACTTATTTTCTCACGATGTCTTCCAACAATAAAACGAGGTATAACAGCTTAAACATAACTACGAAAATTCAGAAATACCAGAACCACACATATATTTTTTTGTTTCCCAGTCCTGTTTACATCGACAACACAGTTGACGTGACAGTGACAGCCAAGCGAGTGCTGTGGGGTAAGTTCATCAATGCTGGCCAGACTTGCATCGCTCCCGACTACGTGCTGTGCTCCAAGGAAGTCCAGGATAAGTTTGTGGAGGTAGCCAGGAAGGTTATAAAGGAGTGGTACGGAGAAGAACCTCAGAAGTCGCCTGATTTTGGACGCATTATCAACAGCAGGCATTTTAGGTGAATTTAAACGTCAAATATCAACAGTTATGTCTACTAACTTAGTATGATTCGCTAGTAATGATAAATAACATAAAATGAAAAACAAATAGCGTCTGATTCTTAATAGTTTAGATAAATCAATATTAAGTATTCTTGGGCTATTTTCAATTTTGATGTGACAAATACCTCCTTTTTTCATTAGATATCATGGGATATAAAGATTCCTGCTCTGATGTTTCAAAGTACCATTCACAAATACACTACATTATATGTATTTCTCTATAAACATTCCAGCCGTCTGCAAGCCCTGGTCGACGCAAGCAAAGACAAAGTGGCTGTTGGAGGTAAATATGACGCCTTCGACAAATTCATAGCGCCCACAGTACTTGCCAACGTCACAGCCTCAGATAAGATTATGGAGGACGAAATATTCGGCCCCATTCTCCCCATAGTGCCCGTTGAAAATGCATACGAAGCTATCAAATTCATCAATGAACGGTAAGAACCAAAATGTACAATCATTGTGTGATTTCTAATGTGTCGTGTTATCAGTTTATACAGTTTTAGTAAATCATTTTAAAATAAATGTGTGAAGCTATATAAATGGGAAAAAAATTACTTCAAATGGTGCGTTCATTTTGGGGCCGGCGAAAATGTTGCACATCAAAACGGTATCGCTATTAGGGTCACATAATTGGTTTTTAAATATTAGTTAACGGGATTCATGAGTGCACTGCGGTTGATATTGGTATTGGCGACCATTATAGATGTCATTACATGGTGTTCCGTGATATTTTCAAATTGTTTGTGTTGTGATATTCAAGTCATGGGGTAAATTGGCACATCACCATTTACACATAGTAAATTAGGTTAAGCCCTGGTCTGACGAACGGTATGTGCGGCACTGCGGCAAGCAACGCAGTTCAAGCAACTAAGGAGGTTGCACAGATAGGTTTCACTCTGTGTAAATCCGTTGACCAATGGGAGAGCCGAAACTTGACAACAAATGTTATATTTAATATTGACAATTTTGCATTGAAGTCTTCACGGGTCTCCATGACAACGGATAATAATTATTTAAGTTCAAAATATATAGAATTTTATTAAAAAATTGTTTGTGCGTCATTCTAAACGAAGTCGGTAAAAAGGCACATAAGACCATTTTCTCAAATATTGATACATGACATAATTAGTTCATATTTTCTCATGTAAATTCGCGTGTTATTAACTATATTATTTTATTTTTTTCTACTAATAAACCTATTCTTTGATCAAGTTATATTTCACTGGACTTGTATAGATACCTACTCTTAAATTATCGCCAATTGTACCGTAATTTCATAAAAACAAATTGTATTATCATTATAAAAATAAATTATTTTGTTATAAATGATCACAAGCAAAACCTGGATCAATACTGATGGACACTTTTTACAATAATCATTTAATTGTAATTTTTATCTTAATTCACAATACGGAGCTCAAATAATATACGTAGGTATAGGTAGGTAGTAGGTATATATCTACACAACCTCCAGCACAATAGAATATGTTATAGATCTCAGCACATTAACTTGTTGAAATCCGCAGCTTTATCAAAAAGGAACTAAACAGTGGGATTTAAAAAAAAGAATTGTCTATTTTCCTCCATTACAAATTGAAAGACAATTAAATATTGAAAAATATTGGCTGGAGAAGCTAGATGTAAAGCAACACGGACTAATATTAACAAGGGACGTATGGTATAAGCTGTGAATTAGCTTTTTTATAATATGTACGGAAAAATTTAAGAAATATTGAGCGGAAAGTACTGAAATAATTCCTAGATTGATCCATTTGCCAATAGCAACACGAGATGCTATTTGCACAGTATTCAACTGTAATGTATTATTATAATACGCTCATCGGATGAACTTGTGATAATTTCGTAATTGCTCCGACCACCGTACACGAAGGTGGTAAACTCGTAAATGAAATGGAAATATTACGCGTTTCAGGTTCAGCCTACTTAAATATGCTTTCGAGCAGGCTAGTATAATAGTGTTTGACGGCAGAAGCTGATTATTTCTTGCTGGTGGATATTGTAATTGGATTTAAAATTGTAATACATCAGATGCATTGCGGTTGCATTTTGATGCTTATATGAAAAAAAAATGGTCACACTACCATCGGAGATTTTTTTCCTTTTATTATCATTCGTTAATGTGTTATTTCTATCTTGATTTAAAACACAGGGGCTCCTGATATTATTACTGTAAAATTATCGACAAATAAATCCATTCCGCAATGTCGCATGCGGCGGCGATTTGACGAGAATAACGTCTGGCTGTGCGGTGTATTTTCATATAAGTCTGCGTCCAGCACCGCAAACCGCTGTCAGTTCTATCAAAGACCAAAATATCATCAATGAGTTGACCCTTCACCATTGCGGCTGGCTGACGCTTACCGCTCCAAAACAAAAGACAAATGATGACGTTTTTCATACAAAACCGAGTCTGACACCGCATTGCACGCAACGCATTGCCGCGCGTACCGTTCGGCAGACCAGGGCTTTAGCTGTCAAAAAGGTTCAAGGTATTTTTAGTTTATTAATAAAGTCTAAATGTCAGTTACAGCTATTTAAGATTGTTGGATGATAAGTAAATTAATGATGGTAAGTTTATCCTTGAGACGCTACTAAGTATAACTGAGACTTATTTGTTTTATTATATTATTTTAGTGTTAATAAATGGAGTAGCTATTGTATGAGGTGTAATTACAGTTAAATTGATATCATAAAGGTCAAAAGACTTCATGTATATTTATCGTATCCTTTTTACTTGCAATAGTTCGTATAGAGTATGAGTTCGAAAACTGTTAAAGGTCATTCTAAATACTTTAAAGTCGATGTAAATTATCAACCGTGTCAGTAAAAATTTAAATTCTAATGTATACAAACCGTACAAAGATCAGGTTTTACATTAAATATTTATGAATTTGTTTGAGCCGACTTCCCCCCATTCAAAATGTTTTAAAATAGAAACAACGGAAAATAAATATTTTTGAATAGGTAATTGTACCATAGTTTTAAAATGTGTGTATATTTGAACTAGAAATTATGGTGTTTTGCATACATTGCAGACGTCCATTATTCGCGTCCTAGATTTTTATCGTGATAGAAAAACTCACGACACAAAGATTAGCGCGTGGTTTTGGCCGTCCTTAGCATATATTGGTGCCGATTTTCAGGGATCATCCGTTAGTGGTATACGTGTTCAGCAATCAAAAGAACATACAAAACTTGTTCAATGAACAGACTCGCTCGGGGACTATCAGTATAAACGACACGATCATGTTTTACGGCGGTAAGGCGATATTCATGGCCGAATGTAAAGACAAAATCCTAACGCATTTTTATTCTGTCACATTCACTTAAATGCATAGTAAACTGTTGTGGACTTAATCGATCGTTTTGAGTTAACTCGATTATCGATTAGTAATTTTAAAGTGATAGAAAATTGGGGTTGGATTTTGTCTTTACAATAAGCTAGTGTAAGCTATAAAAGGTTATTGGTAGTCTGGTTGCGGCTCTTCTGCTCATTTTCTCAATCGTCAAGTTGGTATTATTGTTCATATTTGTCACACAAGCATGGGTACTCGAGTGTTAGTGTTATATTTCATTACACTGTCTATCGGTAAGGTCGGTGGAGGTATTATTTCTTTAGGTGGTGGATTTTTTATTTAGAATTTTTTAACTGTGTAATTATTTAAAATTAAGTTCTAAAATGTAAATTCAATTTTCTAGTGTGTAATTATTGCAACATCCATTTACTTAGTCGATTTTTTTGTCTTCAGTGTATAATTAAATATATATATTTTTTAATTGATGGAGCAATAATTACAGCATTGTATTTAATAAAAGCACGTGCAATAGTATTTAACATTGACCTTGTTAATTCCCCGAGTATTCTAACAACGGACGTCTCACACAATCTGTTTACGCATGTAGCGAGAAGCCGCTAGTGTTGTACCTGTTCTCCAACAATGACGAAGTATGCTCCAGCTTTGTCGATAACACCAGTAGCGGAGGGATGTGCATTAACGATACTATGATGCACATGGGAGGTTTGGCTTTCAGATTTTTTTTAATAGTTTGTAAGATTGTCCCCCCAAAAAATAATTCACAAAGCACCCTATACTATGCCGTAAAGTAGCACTATAAATTAATTTAGAACTCGCCATTATGCAGGTACTTATTGCAACATCGGGTATATCAAGACTGCGACCGAAAACCAAGCCAGATGGTAGTTTTAGTGATTACAGACACAATGCTACTAAAAATTTTGCAAAAATTGACGATTTTTATTTGCAAAATTTTTAGTTACCTTGTGTCTGAAGTCACTTATACTACCACCTGGCTTTATTTTCGGGCGCAGTCTTGATATACCCTGTATAATTCGCATGTATTTCATTTTTCCGCTGAAGACAAATGTTTCTGATAGCAGTTTAAAAAAATAGCCTGTGGAGAGCGCGTTGGAAAAATGAGAAAATCTATTCTATTCTAGCTTTTTAGATTAAACAAATTTAATACACGTAGTGCAGGACCTAAAATGTCACCAACTTATTTTTCATCCTTCGTTTATATTTATGCGGCCCTGTCCCGATAAGGTCTCTGTAAAACGAAAAGCAATGCATTCAAATTCTCACACACGTTCATATGCATTATCCATAATTATCTGCTTAGAGTTTAGGTGTTGTGTGATGGAAAAGACCTTGTAGATTTTTATATTCGCGTCATGTATTTTTCCTTTGCGGTGCGCACTATTAAAAACATAGTTGATAGTTGCAGACAGTCTTCATTATAATCTTATTTTATATTTTTAAGGCTTTATTAGCATCAGTTAAGGTACAAAAAATTAACATAGCCTGTTTAAAAACCTTCTGCTTCTCTGTAGCATGTGCCCTTACTGTTATTTAAATACTATTCTTTGTAAATATAAACATTCACTTTCCAGCTTTATATTAATACTTGTACATATTGCATGTTATAGATTTTAAGTGTACAGAAATCACTCTGCCTTTTTTTTTTCTTTACATAGATTTTTTGTATCAATTTAAAATGTTCATTTTTTTATAAAATAATGTCAATCAAGAGTACATCTCCATAAGTCTAGAAGAGTAACTTAACATGTATACTAGCAGAGTCAGAGCACAGCGAAATATCAATCCCAAGTTAATATAGGAAATTCACTCTTATCTCCTCTACGTAATGCATATATTTAATTATATTTATATCAAGGAGAAAGCAGCACTGATCGCTCGTAGATGCGCGTATTCAGTAAAATGCGCGTGTATTGGTTAACTTGCCTTATTCATAGACAGATTTTTGTTCCTTTCGAACGACTTTTGAATTCAGTTTGAGCGAAGCAGACAAAACATTCGATAACTAATATAGGTTATAAATATGTCTATGAATAAGATCTTAAATCTTTAATCGGTATCTAAGGAGAAATATGTTTTTTGCTAAGTATTAATAATATATGGAGTAGTATAGCAATTTAAGGGCCATTTTGCTATATTCACTTTTAAATTAAGCCATCATCGCTTCGACTCTGTGCTCTGTATGAATGGACTTTTAGCGACTCTCATTAGTGTGAGAAGCAAATACGTATACATACCTTTTTTTTAAAAAAACATAGTTTATTTGCAAAAGCAAATGTTTAATATTTAATATTATACCTTACATCATTGGATATGAATAAACAATACTTATGAGAAAGTCTACCGTGTCAAGAAAACAAATCCTTAGAGCTCATTTGTTAATTATATTTTTCAATCAAATATTGATAACTCAAAATGTATTCCAGTTGAAACGCTTCCTTTTGGCGGTGTTGGTAACAGTGGTATGGGAGCGTACCACGGTAAGACCACCTTCGAAACCTTCACCCACAAGAAGAGTTGTTTGAAGAAGAACTTCGCTGCCATCGGAGAGAAGTTGGCTTCGTGAGTGACATTATTTTTATACTAAGCGTATCTACTGCAATACAATAATTATTACTAAACATACGGGTCGAATATAGAAACTCTTTTTGAAGCCGGTTAATAAGCAACTTTAGTTGTCAGTCCACTTAGTGGTATGTGTGTTGTAGGCCATAGTCCAGGTTTTATATAGATTATAGAGTATATATAGAGTATACAGCGACGTGAGATCGTTATAGATCACTGCGTTAAGTACTATCCGGGCAAATACGTATATGACTTGTATCTGTTTCCAGAGGGCGCTATCCACCCTACACAGAGGGCAATTTGAAATTCGTGACCACACTGTTGCGTAAAAGATACGGGCCTTCGCTTACATACTTGCCTCATTTCCTCGCCTTCGCGCTGGGCGCGGGCCTGACCTACGGAATCTGCTATTGGAATAAGGTAAAGAAGTAAATCAAAACAATTTAACCATAATTCAATCATTTTTTCATTGGCGTCATCAAATATATTAATTACAATACTAAGATTAGATGATAGTCTGTCGTTTTGTCTAGGTGCTTCAAAGTTGATGCCATTTTCAGACGAATAATTATAGGAAATTCGAATCTGTGTACGTTGTATTAACGTTAATACTTATATTGTAAACGTTTGTTATTTATTTTATGCTAAAATACATGTAAAAATATGTAAAATAGTTATATAAGTAGATGAAATTAAACATGGAAGTAATATTTTATGGACATTCAATTAACTATTTTACAAATTAATTTTATCGGGTACTTACCTATGTCAAATTCATTTATTTCAAACAAATTATGTTTAAATGACAAGTTTAAAACTTTTGCTTTGGTCTCGGTGTGGAGATACTAGATAATATATTATGGGCGCTATTATCATACACATGTGGATTGTTTATAAAATTCTATAAAATGTTTTAAAATTAAAAGTTTGTTTCATTTCTATAATTGTAGTGATATTTTTTATAATATTTATATAATTTCAATCCTAAGACACCTAATTTTCAACATAAAGACTAATCCAATTCGTTCAATGTGGTATCTATAATGGCGGGAAATTTGAAACGCTGCGTGTCCATTATTATAAAAGAGAGAAAGTTCAGTGACTGAATAATATAAGTAAAGTTCTATCATACAGTATACTTCGGTTACCAACGGAAATTATAGCAATTTATTGTTTAATTATTATATGTATAGATATAAAGCTTATTATTTACAAATATAGCAGTGCTACCAATATAACGAACAAAATCTTCATTTTCGAAGTCACAAATGTGTGTCAGCGCTCCCTTTATATGTTAAATACTCTAAAGTAATTACTAACTACAAAGCTCTTTAAATAGAAACTAAAATTATTCTACGCCAATAATACATACGTCAATGACAATTTAATCGAAATTTGACTTCAATATAATTTTTACAATCTGCAATCATAATAATTTTAATGCTCCCTAAAAATTATATTTGACTGATTCACTAAGAAATTAAAGTAAAAGTTTTTTTTTACAATATTGAATCGAAACAGGATATTTTTTTATTTTTGATCTTACTTATCATATATTTTGTTTTTAGTAATATTTTTTTTACAGGTGGCCTCGGAAGATTTGTAAGCGGCCTAATATCAGCAGTGCCTACGGACATGTGATAAAAAATGGAATGTGCCTTCATAGACTTTTATTATTATATTTACACAAATATTTTATCAGAATTTATTTTAACTAACATTGTAAGTTATACTTGCATGATCCTTATCATAGAATGCAACACTTTGTTTTATCACATTAGTGATAGATATGTCTCAAATTACGCAGAAATATTTTGAACTACTTTTATAGATAAGTCAAAAATAAAACTACTATTGTTTAAAATCTTTTCAAATAATTAACCTAGACATGATAGTCGATGACTTTTTAATGTATATAATGCTATATAAGCATGCAAATACTCTAAATACTTCATTTACGAAAAAGCATTTATTTTTATAATTTTATTTTATGTTCGCAATTTCGAAAATTGAAAACCGTTTATTATATTGTTGAATGTCTATAAATGTTCGGTGTGATCAGTGGAGTAATGTTTAATTTTTAACATGTAGGTTTTTGGAGATGAAGGACTGAAAATAACATTTGGTAAAATCAAAGCGTACGTGACAAGTATTGCGATTTTAATTTATGTATAAGTATTAAGTTTTTTATTTAGGTACTCATCGTTTCAAAGTAATGTCGTAGGTACCTAGTACACAATAGCTAAGAAATAGCACACAGTTACGTTTTTGCACTAGGTTCTAAAGCCATGTTATTTTTTATATGA
The DNA here is from genome assembly GCA_949752805.1 of Deilephila elpenor. Lineage (NCBI taxonomy): Eukaryota > Metazoa > Arthropoda > Insecta > Lepidoptera > Sphingidae > Deilephila > Deilephila elpenor. The sequence continues at coordinate 9,366,506 of OX457112.1, forward strand.
AGCCCTTGTTATGGTTAAAAATCATAGAGCCTAATTATTTCGTAAGAAATAGTAATATTAAAATTATGTTGAAATGTGGGATCAAATGGAAATATTATGTAATAAACGTATCTATTGAAAATACGGTTGTTTTTCTCTATCTTTACCTAATCATCAATTACAAATAAATATTTAAAGAAGTTAGTAAAGAAATAGCTTATTAACGTTTCTGCGCTAAAGCTACTTAATTCATTGCTTTCGGCATGTTTTACTGAATTTATCCTGAGATTATTATAATTCTATAGTTGTAGCAATTTGTTACTGACTATAATGCGCCTAATGACAAATGCAATGCAAATATTATCTCCACAATGAGACCGGCCTGCTTGAACCCAAATACACACAGGCTGTAACCGCATCCCGAAACACCAACCTACACGTAAGTAGGTGTTTCGGGTTTACCTTTACCTAAACGTGTCGGCTTTACGACCCTCGTACAAATTTTTGAGTAAAGATTTTTGAGATTTTTTTGTGTACATTTATTTGTTTTAATTCAAATTGCAAATAGTTTGTTTCACATACCTACATACATAAACTCACGCCTTTATCTCAGAAGGGTTAGGCAGAGGCGCCACCAGGACACCCACATTTCGCCTTTCATGTTCCGTCCCATGATGTGATAGGGGGCGAGCCTATCGCCACAAATTCCTGACTCCGGGCCGATAATGAATAGAAAAATCCAATATCACCTTGCCCGACCTGGGATTTGAACCCGAGACCTCAGCTTTGTAGTCGTACCGTAGTACAACTACGCCACCGAGGCAGTCGGTTATTTCAATTGTTTATAAAAATCTTCTTTTAAGTTGCTCCGATTCTTTTATTTTATGTTGTTATACAAGTTATCGTGACAAGTATGATATAAATATTTAATATCATAGGACACAATATTAAAAGACAGCAACCACACTCACAGAACAAAACAACAAAGCTGTTTTTTTTTGGAACCACCACAATCGAGCTGTCTCACGACCAGCAGCCTCCATGTCGTCAAATCTATAAGTACATATATAAAAAAAGAAGAAAGAAAAACTGTTTATTTGTCACAAGCGAACAAAACGACGTACATAATATACAGATGTAAAAAAAAATACAAAAAATTCAAAAAAAAAGAAGAAAGAATTTTGCACGTCGTGGCTGTGCGTCAGCAAAATGTTGCGCTGCGGTACGGAACACAGCGCAACCACAGAATACTAAATTCTGTGGCGCAACGCTGATTTTCAGTGATATATCTGATATCGTGCAAAAAAAAAGACAAACCGGGTTGAAAGTCAACCCAAAACCGCGTTCACGACACTTACCTTACGCCCGAATACTGGAACGACATTCAAATAATAAGTTGCTCTTAACAGCGCACGGCTCACTTACACCCAAAATTAATAAGCAATCCCAATCCCTATCTAAGGATCGATCCGGAAAATAGACCAATCAGAACACATCAAATGTGAGCGTGTCGGCAATACCTTGAGCCCATTGGTTTATTTTCACGATCGATCTTTAGATAGAAACGAAGATCGTTTATTAATCATGGCCATTAGCCAGTACATTTAATCGGGATTAACGTAGTTAAGCGCAAGTTATATTTAAGTTGCGTTCCAGTATTTGGGCGTATTAATCTATAGCGTCAACGTGGCAACAAAAAATACTATTTATATATATTTTAACCTATTTTATCCTTTTCTGGAACACATGGATAAAACACGTTTAAAAAAATGGTTGTAAGAATATGTAACCGCCTTCACATTCTGATACTACATCCTTCTACTCAAAGATGTCTGGCGACGGATAAATAGCGGGATGACTGTCCCAGACATGGAGTATTTAGGTATTCCGCTGATGACGGACAGCAACATCAATATGGCAAGAATGTATGCACTACGGCCTACACCCTTTTCACGGAGGCCCGTGTTATTCAGTGGCCCGCAATAAGTTTACACTTTAAAAAACTAAAAAAACGACTTATCAGATATGTATCTAAATTAATAATTAATTATGATTTTGCCAACAGAACTAAGATCAAATTAAGTAGGTAGGTAAATTACGCTCGAATACTCAAACGCCATTTAAATATTAAGTTGCACTTAACTACCCACGTTCCATTTAACCAGTAAATTTAAGCGGTTCTTGCTTAATTAAGTGCAATATAATATTTAAGTGACGTTTGAGTATCCGGGCGTTAATAATTTATAAACATCATCTACCCAAAGCCTAAAACAATACACGTCTTCTAAAACAGCAGTAAACAACTGTCGCTCCTTCATACTTTTTAAAACTCATAATTATGTACGTATCTGCAGAAAAATATCGTCATGCAAGGATTCGTCAAGCAATTATTTGCTTAGAGGTGACGTCATAATGTAATCATGCTCGCAGCTGTGGCGTCATCGTTTATTTTTATTTCGTGCAGTCACGTCAAAGTAACACCAAGCTTGCACATTCGTATGTTATTGCCGGTTATTGCGGAAACTGTGTCACATGAACAAAGCCAAGTTTTTGCTCTATGTCACAAAAAAATTCAAGTTTATTATATTTACATTTTCTTGAATATTAAGTTTAATTTATTAAGAGATTCATTGATAACCTACTAATACTAAGCGGCTTGAAGAAATAAAAACATAAAGTTTTCTGATATTTTATAAATGAATTAACATGTACAAACACAGTATTTAAGAAAAAGAAAACATGTTTCAAAGTCCAGTTTAACTAATAGCAATATATTGAATCAACAAGTTGTTATTCCAGATCTGTCATTGACAAACAGCATTACAAGTTTCAACAAAATTCATTGTGTATCCGAATTCCACCAAATGTCACTTTCAAAATATTATACATGGCAACTAAAATTTTAAAAACAAATCATATTATTGCTATTTACCGCGTGAAATATTGCGTTATTTATAGTAATAAGTAAATATATATTGAATAAAGACATCTGCAAAGTTAAAACCAAAAAATATGACTTAATAAAAATTACATTTAATATATTTATGTAACTTTTTTATAACAATTACATTTTTCATCATTGCAACATTCGTGACTTATGAACGAAAGTGCTTGTGATGAGCAAAGACGATTAAAAAAGTGTCGATAAGCCAATATTCTGCAGAAATTAGCCAGAATCTTCAGGTATCTACAAAATATAATAAATATCACCCTCGCATGTGAGGGTACTATGTGGTGGTGCTCTTCTTCCGCTAGTTCAGGTGCTTATTCACATTTGAGGGCTTGTCTGACTACTCCCTACCCATAATCCTATACGGCGGCCATATTTATAAGTCATGAAAGGCGTTGACGCTAGACACTATCGTAATTATTTGCGTTGTATTGTTTCACAGGACCAATGGCTGCGATACGCAAAAAGTTAGTGATCGTCGGTGACGGTGCGTGCGGTAAAACATGTCTGCTAATCGTGTTCAGCAAGGATCAGTTCCCGGAAGTGTACGTGCCGACAGTGTTTGAGAACTACGTCGCCGACATCGAGGTGGATGGCAAACAGGTAGAGCTGGCGCTGTGGGATACGGCCGGCCAGGAGGACTACGACCGGCTGCGGCCGCTGTCCTACCCCGACACGGATGTGATCCTGATGTGCTTCTCGGTGGACTCGCCCGACTCGCTCGAGAACATCCCGGAGAAGTGGACTCCCGAGGTGAAGCACTTCTGCCCCAACGTGCCCATCATCCTGGTGGGCAACAAGAAAGACCTGCGCAACGACCCGGCCACAATCAATGAGCTACGCAAGATGAAGCAGGAGCCGGTGAAGCCGCAGGAAGGCCGTGCCATGGCCGAGAAGATCAACGCATTCGCGTACCTCGAGTGCTCGGCCAAAAGCAAGGAGGGCGTGCGTGAGGTGTTCGAGACGGCCACCCGCGCCGCGCTGCAGGTCAAGAAGAAGAAGAAGACTAGGTGTTCTCTGCTGTAAGTGTGTCGTTGTCGGGAGAACTCTGATTTATGAATCGTTCGCATACAGTCTGAAACTTAAGTTGAAACGACTCGGACTCTGCAGCAGTCGCGACGTCGGCCACACAGTGCTTCCTTCCGATACTGACAGCTGACGCGATGTCGCGACCCGCGTTGCACGCACACTCATTCAGTATTCGTGTGGCTACATTTTCACTATTGGTACTTGTACATTTTATAGATTATCTATAAAGAATAAGCATAAATGCCTTAACACATGTGGTCGGGGGTGATGCGAACCACCCGCTCGCCTCCCGAGGGCCATTGGAATTTTTTGTGCTATAATCATGTTATATAATCGATTAGCATTTCTTGAATATTATAAATTTATTCCTCATTCGGTGTAGTCTCACCGAGACTTGATTGTTTAGTTTGGTATTTTGTATTTTAATTTTTTCAATAAAATAGTGATGTTTAAATTTGTGTAGGATGTTTATTTGACATGGAGCGCGAGCCCCACTCTCAGCTAAGTGCCTCAGATAGAGCTAGAGCCTTCTTGTTCTGTACTTCTGTACGTATGTGCACCACTTGTAATGTAATATCTATTATTTGTGTGACATTTTTATCTTTCTTATATAATTTATTAGTAGTAAACCAACCCCATGTTTAACATATTTTACTCTTCTAGGACTACTTTTTATAAAAATTTAATACAGCATTTATAAATAAATGGTCGATGGGGGAAAAATATTTAAGTTAAAAAACATTTATGTTATGTTTTATTAGTATTGTAAGTACAAAATTATCTTTCTAATATACATTAACATTATTATCATTAGACTTCTTTTTATAATTTAAGATAATTATTTTGGAACTATTCCAATTACAAATTTATCAACTAATAACTGAAGGTTTCAATTTAGGACTTCCTTGACATTTTCAACAGTTGTAATGGGTTGAAGCGGCGATGTGGAGTGATCATGAGCTGCCTTTGTTTAGATGTTGTCCGATATGGGATAGTGGTTCCGTCTGGCACCTGCTTGTCCTGTCCCTTGAGGTCTGGCACCCAATCAGAATACAGCAATGTGTCGACATGCACCAAAGTTTCAACAGGTGCAGGAGTGATAATGTACAATAGCCCTTTATCAATGTCTACTCCTCGGACCAAACCTGCAAATAAAAAACACTATTGTGTGCATCACCGCCGTTTTCGACTTATCATGTTTAATCTGTAATTTATTACGGCATTTTTATGATAATGTATTTGTGACATAAATTGTTACTAGTGCACGTACACATTGCGACCCTTGTTCAGCAACATCTGAGTCAATTGGGGAAAACCTTCGCAAGTGTCGTTCTATATATATATTTTTTGTTTGTTTCACAATTCCTAAGTTTTGCTTGTAGTTATGGAAATGTTTTAATATTATAGATATTGAAAAGATATTTACCATGGCCAAGACACAGTACAGCATTATCTCTCAAATTAAACAGTCTGCCCTTATCTGGCGTTGTTAGTTGACAGAGCGCTATTATTTTGCCATTGATCACCTTAGTTACCGCATCCCTCCGAATGTTTACGTTAGATCCGATGTTCAGGTCTCCCAGTTTCACCCTAGAAAACAATCAAAGTTAAGTCTGTTATAATTGTCACGCAAAAGGCCTTTAACCCAAGTAGGGCAGGGTTTCTTTGTGATGACGACATTGGGCGGTATTGGAGACAGGCCAAGACTATCGCACTATCAATTAGTAGTTTATAATTCTTATCAGATTTAGTCCGTGGCTATGCCCTTAGATTTGATCCAAGTGTAGATAAAATCTGGGCCGATATTCCACATTCCTACAGAAATCTTATCAGAATCTGTCTGGCCTATTCATTTGTCAGCCACCGAGCCCTAAATCCCGGTCTAGATGTAAATGTACAAACTTATTCAAAATTATTCGTCAACCAAAACACGTCATCTTTATACATACAGATAAAAATGGCTTGACAAACCATAATTTGCATCCATCGCGTAATAAGTTTGTAACTATTGCAGCGACATGAACCGTTAGTCATTTCTTTGGACGGATTCACAGTAAACATTGAGGAATAAAACGCTTCAGTATTAAACAAGAGCTAATGATAACAGAGCCGCTGGCTATTCAATTGATCAATTACGAATTGTTGGGTGCTCACATGATTCACACGATTCCGGGAGTAAAACATTATCTCATTAGTCACTAATGATGAACATGGCGCGATAAGTCGAGTTTATTTTGTCGTATAAGTGCATAACACCTTATTAATAGTATTGTACGTAATAGTGACTTTAAAAATAGTTTTAAAAAAGATATTGGCATGAATGTAACGAGGATTTGGCTAGAGGATAATATGTTACATAAGGGATAAACGTTTCATGAGGATTATGTTTGAACTTGTAAGATAATTTGCCAGTCACGGAATTCAAGTTAACATCGAATAACTTCCGTCGGTGTTGGTGAACATAAAGAATATCTGGTTGCGGTGATTAATTAATACAAAACAAAAACTTTAATGTTACAGACAGAATGATTATTTGTAATAATAACGTACGAAAGACGAGTACTGTGGGCATTTACGATGTTCCCATTGAGGCGGAGATACAGTGAGTCATGCGATATGCGTAGTGCGTGACGCCCGGCCGGCGAACAAGACGACGCTACTGCTCAATTGGCACCGGAAACGACAAAGGATCATAACGGGCTGAACAAAATTTAATGTAGATTATGTGGTACTGGCCTTTCTTATTAATATTTAAATGAACATGCGTTGGAATGTTTGCCCGTTTTTTCATTCTAGATTTAAGAGCTATACCGCACCACTAGTTATCAGGGATATCGGCTTTAGTTTGTGAGGTCAAATGGGTTTGATTCCCAATGTGTACAAATCGGTGACAATTTGATATATTCTTCATCAATGCTCAACCGTCTCCGTAACACTAAATTATAAGTAACTTTTGATACCGATTAAAATTTAAATATTGTAACTAAACTTATAGAATGTATTGGCTGACTTCAATCAGCATTCGTAAATAGTTGATAAAGATGATAAAGAACATTAGTCACAATTTAAAATAGCCGACAAGTAGATATGATGCTATCTAGGCAGTTCAGTAATCATTCATTACAAAATTAATAAAAACACTCCCGGAATATCAGCCGTTATAAGCACCTAGATCATTAACAATATGTAACGAGCTCGCAACTTATTCCACAATCAGCTGTCATAAAAAGTAAAAAAAAATAAAAATCTCATAGTTTGTGTTAATGAGATATATACTCACTCATACGGTACGATCCCCAGTATACCAGGTCCGCTGTGTGTTTCCAGCAACTCGCCAAAATACGCCAGGAAATTCAAATACCTCTCCTCCTTAGGCGACAGTGAGGTTTCCATCTTGGTATTAATTTCTATAGGAGTAGATGTTATAAGCGTGTAATCAATTCTCTCTGCGTGCCGAATATTTTTAAATAGTCTGTCATATTTATTAACATTAAAAAATTGGTGTACACTCGACGGATGGAGATCGATTTCGAACCGTTTCTTTTGGTTAGTAGAGTCCATTTTGACTAGTAATGTGGGCTGGACTAGATGTATAATTAGTGTTAGGAACTTTAAGCCTAAATTGTTGCACATTCCCATCGTGTTGACTACCCAGGGGATCTTTTTGTAGTTCTCATTGGCGTGGCAATACTCCAATATGTTTATTACGGCGGATGCGTATCGAGTGGGATTGTCCATAGTGCTTATCATGCCGATGTTCAGCATTCTGAAATGAATAACTATTTTGTAATGTATGTCTAGTAAACGAGGGTCTGGTGGCTGTTTGTTCCTCACTTTAATTAGTAGTGAAAGACAGACAAGCAAAAAAAGATCCTGGTGGTAAGTGGTTGCCATCGTAAGCCACCACTAATCAAAGAATCCATGATCAAAAACCCATACGAACACATGTTGACGCTTGTAATATGTTGGCAATTTTACTATATATATTTTATTGACATCAATAACATTGACCCATAGGATTCCTGAAACGACAACCATCGACCGCCAACCACAGCAGCATGCAACTACAAAACATGTTTTACGACGCGTCGAGAGGTTCGAGATGTTATGTAGTCATTATTTCAGATTGGATGTTATTTCAGTAGTGCAAGTTACCTACTGAGCTATGAGAAGAACCCATTATTTATTCATGACATTTAGTTTGAACACATAAGTTGAACGATCATACATATAGTTGAGACGCCACAGTTACATGTATCGTAAGCCGTCGCTTCCAACCATAAAGGACATTCGGGTCACATAACATCAACATAAGGAAAAATATTTCTTATCACACAAACATTTGTCTCAGCCATGAGCATTTGTTTCATGGGCAATTTCTTAATTACTACATTTATGCTATAAATACATTATTTATTTGTATTTTTAAATATGACACAACATAGCTATTATACTGTATCAGCCCATATATGTACAGCCCACTGCAGACGGGCCTCCTCTACAATCGCCAGTACGATTTAGAGGGGTTAGGACATATAGTCTATCACGTTGGCCTAGTGCGGGTTGGCGGACTTTACATCATCATCATCAGCTCGTTGCAGTTCACTGCTGGACATAGGCCTCTCCCAAGTTACGCCACAGAGCCCGTTCTACTGCTTTATACATCCAGTCGCTGCCGGCATACGTAGCGTGGGACGTCCTCTGGCGATGTTTTCCTTCACTGTTATTGTGCTTTTACTTACATATCTTAAGAAACCATAACATATTTAAAATATTTTACAACTTAATTCGAAGCCATAAATGTTTATAATTAAGTAAAATAAAACCACATCCGAAAAATGGTATTATCGAATTGGTTGGATAAGACACTAGAGGTTAAAATAAAAATAGGAGCGAAAAAAAATATGTTTCTTAACGATATTGGTCCATTAGTAGTTAGTACGCTAGTGTGAGACAAAGGTAAGACAAATAACACAATTTTAATAAGTAGATATAACAAAAACATACTTATCAGGTTTGGTCAAATGGGTAAAGTTGGGTCCAATCAATGGCTTGTTTACCAAAGTAGCAGACACATTTCCAGAAACTGTCAACTCTGCTTGTCCTGGGTCCAAGTCTATTAGTAAAATAGTTCCATTTGCCACAAGTTTATTTATGTAATATCTAAGGAATGTTGATTTGCCAGTACTTTTACCGCCACAGATTATGGCCCTGCTTCCTGCATCTGAAAAATAGAACAGGACTTATTAGAATCTATCATGAGTGTCTAACTGATTTGGTGGTGAGAATTGGCAGTAGACTATGAGATCCAATGTCCCTAGTATGAATTTTTAAACATTAAAAATATTTGTACCCAATTAGTATTGTATTAATTGTTGGGAAACAATTGCCTCGGCGCGGCGGCGTAGTTGTATTGCGGTACGGTTACAAAGCTGAGGTCTCGGGTTTGAGTCCCGGGTCGGGCAAAGTGATATTGGATTTTTCTATTCATTATCAGCCCGGAGTCAGGAGTTTGTGACCGATATGGCGATAGGCTCGCCCCCTATCACATCGTGGGACGGAACATACAAGGCAAAATGTGGGTGTCCTAGTGGCGCCTCTGCCTACATATGTGTACTGTGGATAAAGGCGTGAGTTTATGTATGTATGTATGGGAAACAAAAAGCAATTTTCTTAAAAGGCCCTATCTTTTAATGTACATTTGATGACATGATTTTTAATTATCTTTTGATTACATAGTTCAATAGATTGGAGCAGATGGATTATCTACGAATGGTAAGAAATAAGGATAGGAGAAGGTAAGAATTTTTCTCCAGAAACCAAAAGAAGACATAGTACAAAATAGTAGTTAACACTAAAAATCCTAATGTAATTTGGCAGCGCAATGGTATTTACTAGATAAGATATTACTTAGCTTCAAAAATTACAGGCCACCATATAAAATTGTAATTCAAGCTGTTGGCCCTTGTTACTGTTAGGTATTTTTTAATAATAGAGTTGCAGTAAGAATTATTTGTGGTGCAGAACAATTAAGCTACTATAATATTTATTGCCAAATACCACCTACCTAGACCACAACTGATGGCTTGCTCCCAATTATTATTCTCCACAAAACATCTCCCCGGCTGTGTTAAATATAAAGAACAGCCTAGCATTTCAGACGCCTTTTTAAAACAATTTTCTATGTACTTGCTAGGCTTTGTGAATAAATCTGCTGCTGTAAAATTCTGTTCAACAAAGTCCATTTTCCGGTTGCTCAATGAAGAGAGACTTAATATACCGTCATAGTCCCCAATTGTTGTTACTATTTCTTCAGCATCTTCTACCGACAATCCAGAAGATGTCAATTTGTTGAACAAACCATAGTAAACATTTTGACATTCCACAGTTTTTATACATTGTGCAAACTTGCAATTGGGAGCATATATTTCAGAAAATCTGTCTCGCAATGTGTATCCGAAAACTTCAATTGTTCCTCCAAGAGCCTTGGCCTTCACTTTACCATGGATGTATATCTTGGTCGGATGTTTTAATACAAAAATACATGAATTTTTCCCATAGAAAACTCTACGAATAGGATTGATTATCTCTTTTTCGGTAGAATCCACAGATGTTTGCTCATCTGTTAGTGTTATCACTTGGGAAGAGTCGTCAATATCAATGTTTTCATTAGTTATCTCACTTTCATCATTAATTAGACTGTCATGTAAGATTATCTCAGATGTAACACTAACATCTTCTTCTAAATCTTGTTCGTCTTCACCTAATTCAGGTTGTAGGCTATCTGTTTCTTCTTCTGTTATTATGGTAGCGGTATCTACACCCTCTGTAGGGAACAATTCAGATTTCAGAGAGGTATGTATAATATTCTGTTTTTCAAATGATAATTTTTTTATTGTAGAGTGTTTATAATCTCCTAATATATCAGAAAGGCTTTCATCGGGCATATCAGTTGCTGTTACTGTTATGAATGGCACTGATGTACTTGTTGAGGTAGAATCTTGGGTACAAGATTCAAATATATCTACATCAACATTACCTTCATTTGTTCTATCACTATCTTCAGCTTTGACATCTTCCAATATTTGTTCAGACTGGTCATTGTCCCTGTTTTCTTTTTGGCATTTACGGTTGAAATCCCTTGTTTGTCTCATAATACTGTTAGCAAAGTCTGCTTCATTAGTACTAGAATCATCAGTTTCGGATTCATTCATTTTTCTCTTCTTAGGCGTTGTTTCCTGTCTTGCCTTAATTTTCTGGAGTATTTTACAAGCTAATTCTCCGTCAGGGTCAAATTGATCATCACTATCATTTGCAGTAGTGTTTGTTTGCTCATCACTATCTAGTACATAGTCACTATCGGATTCATTCACATCGGGAACAGTTAGGATGTCTTCTGGCAACGATTGGATGTCGTCTTCATACTCAGATATGGATTCCGCGGTTTTATTTGAAGATTTATTTTCGCTTTCATCTTTATTAGCTGAGGTACTAGCTTGACTTGACGTTAGAGCAACTTTGTCGACATTTGATGCCATAGAAATATCTTGATTATCACCGTCATCGCTTGAATGTGTAAGATTTAAGTCAGAAAACCCGCTCACCGAGTCAGAGTCATTCGCAGCTAAATTGCCAAAGTCCACCTCCTCAGCATCCTTAATTATTTTATTATCGTTTTCTTTGTACCCGCGCAGCATCTGTTTTAGTTGTTTCTTCACTGTCTCACCAGCTGCAGTACTTTTCGTCTTGGGTTTCTTCTTTACAACGTGCGCGCGTTCGAAAAACTCCATTTTAGAGACTTTTCCTTAGTATTTACGTAAGAGTATAAACAGACTACAAAGGTGTTGTTACGGGGCAATGATTAGAAACGTAACTAACCTAAATATATAGGTATTTCATTCATATAATTATAATAATTTCAAACACAATACACTGTTGTTTATTTTATCGACCGCCACATGATATTATGAAATGTCATTTTGACATAACCAACAGTGCGTTCCACTTGACGATCGCAACGACCACGCTCACGACCGCGATATTTACCGTTCCATTTGCTCGTGAGCGTTATGATCGCAAACCCAAGTGGAACGGGTTATGAGGCGTTGTGAGCGTTTAAGTAACAAATACCTATTTTAAAAATGTTTTTATTTTTTTAAATTTTTTATTTATTTATTTATTAATAAAATTAGATAAATTTATTGATGTTGAAAAAACCCATTTTACGTTCGAAGTAACAATAATATCCCTCTCCGTATCATATAATGTAATTTTCTCTGTTGTCATTTTTCTTGTTTTGACGTTTCAAAATCCCGCCAATTTTCTCAACGCGCACCACGACCCACCTCTTGACATGGGTTGTCGTGAGCGTATGTCATGACGTCATCAATGACGTTTTCACCGCGACCACGACGATCGTGATCGTCAAATGGAACGGCGAAATGAGTGTTTTTAGCGCCGTGAACGCTTAATGGAACGCGCCCCAAAATAATAGTTATAGCACGTTTCTGCACCCATTTTTATGATGCACGTGCTTTATTTGTTGCTAATTTTATTTATTTTTTAACGTGATATTGTAATAACATAACAATATTTTTAATTTTAAGATTTAATTATTTTTGCAATTGAATTTTTTTCCTTATCGTTTAAAAGTGTCGATTTTATCTTTCGTTACGCCGCGTGCGCCGGCTTCACACTCTTGATCGATCGTTCTCAAATAAATGAAGTATACTTGATCTTTCGTCAAGCTCCACAGTTTTGTAGCAGCCTGATTGCCTTATTCAGTGCATCTCCAGTTCCGGGACGTCAAGATCCATACATTAAACCATTAGACAAGGTCCGTCCAACGGATGGGGTCATAGTTCACACTCATCGCAGCCTCGTGGCCTTTTGCTCTCTATAATTGTCCTGAGTAAGAATATCTTATCTAGAAGAGACACCCAAAACTAATTGTGTGTAACAAGAGAATGGTACCGCGACTACCATAACGCTATTTCATTCATTTTCTGTCTCTGCCACCCTTACTCAATCACAGTCTGCCTTATCACGCTACTAATTTCTCGTGTACCTAGACATTTTTAAGCGCAATGCACACAGATTTACATTACGATCTTCGCTCTAACTACTAGTAGAGCTTCTACCTCAATTAAACAACAACCATTGAGCGAACACTATGGACAGTTTTTAGATGCGTACCAGGTCCCTATTAAAGTTAAAACTAATGTAATTAATGCCCAGATAAATATTGCGAAGCCCCTAGTAGGTAGTCAAAGGGACATTTTTTAACTCATTTTTAAGTTCCGTGCCTGAATATCGGGTATCGGGTATCGGGTCCGATGAAATCTTGGGCGCTGTAATGGCTAAACCTAGTAATGTATTATTTGGGCTAGACAATAAATATGAATAAATGTGTCTATACGCAGTACGCTGCGCTTTGATTTTCTATCGACTCCACCATGTATTTTGCCTTATGGAGGTTGGAAAGACATTAACATGGAGCATGATAAAAATTCTGATCGAATTTTACTGCCTTATAAGTTTTAAATTAAGCTGAATGCTGATCATATATGGAGTGAGTGGTGGCTTTGATAGCGGACCAGACGCGGCTGCCATTTTCACGGTGGGCGCGGGTTCAAATCTCGGGGCACACCTTTTCACTCTTCGGGAGTATTGATAGTCAATTGCTACTCTAACGGTGAAAGAAAATATCATGAGGAAACCTGCATACCATAGCGATTTGAAAATAAATCATTTTTGTGTAAAGTCCGCCAACCCGCACTAGGCCAGTTTGGTAGACTATATGGCGTAACCACTCTCGATTGTAGAGGAGCCTTTGTGACCTGTAGTCGGACGTATATGGCTCGATACAGTATATATTGTCACTTATTGTTAACTCTGTTAGGTTGTTCGTTCGTCCTCTTGTCGCCCATTCGTAATCACATCGCAATTGCTATACACGTCCCCAGAGCTGTTTTTAATTCCTAGAGAGCAAGTAATAAAAAAGGTTCTTAAAGATTGAATCCCGACACCTGATTAAAGTCCGGACTCTATACATAGTAACTGGGAATTACTATACCTAGATTGCTCTAAGTTCTAACTGCTAATTCAAATTTTAAATAAATAAAACACATACATTTTTAGAGATTTTTATTAATGTATAACCACTTTTGACTTGCAAGATAAATACATTCCATGATTGTATCCACATTCAAATACAGTACATACGAATGATAACTACTGTTGTGCTGGTGAGAGCACCACTGGAGAAAATACTCGAGAGATGCTTTCACCAGCATAGTCGGCTTACATACTGACATGAGACCGGCTAGCGGTTTGTCCTAAATGCTTTAGGGCTCAATCCCACGCCGAGTTTCGTTTACACTAAGCAATTACTGCGATGTGAAGGTAGCGAGGAAGTCTGTGACGACCTTCTTCAGCGCGGCGTCGGATTCAGGGGTGATCTGGCCGTCTTTGGCGATGGTGGCGAGCAGGCTCTGGTGGCTGGTCTTGATGTGCTGGGTGAACTCCTTCTCGAAGGCGGTGATCTTGGAGGGGTCCAGTTTGTCGAGGTGGCCACGGACACCACAGTAGATGATAGCAACCTGCGGAAAACCGTGCGTAAATTACAATTCATAAACAACATTTTGTTAATTCACTTCATTATTGGATAAACAAATTATATTTAAATTCCAAATGTTTATAATTCAAGCTTTTATAGAAGAAAGGCCATGTAGAGTGTAAATGGGATAAGTGATTATTTTAAACCTAGAGGCATATAACTTTTCCACTAGCTCAGTATTCAAAATGTTGTTTATGGTGACTTACATAATATGTAATGTGTAATATGCAATGTGCAAACTGCTATAAGGGCATAGAGATTGTGAGTCGTTAATCCAACAGTATGCCTCGAAAACACAAAAAAAGATGTAGCGATTATTAAATCCATATTAAACATGTAAATTACCTGTTCCTCAATAGCCATGGGGACGTACTGTCCCTGTTTCAGAAGCTCGGTAAGACGCATACCACGGTTGAGCAGCTGCTGGGTGGCGGCATCCAAGTCAGAGCCGAACTGGGCGAAAGCGGCGACCTCACGGTACTGGGCCAACTCCAGCTTCATGGAACCAGCCACCTGGACAAAGGCAGTTGAATTGAAGATGGAAGACTGGGATAAGCTTGCTGGTATAAAATTGAAATAAGTCTTGTGAAGTGTCAATGTAAACCACTTTCATCATGATAAGGTAAGTGGTATTTTGGAAGAACAGATTTTTTTATTGTTTGATTAAAACTTATTTTAGCCTAAAATGGCACATGAACATATACAAAACTATCCAACTGTGGTACTTTTATAGTCAGTCAGTTTTAAATTCATTTGACTTGGATAACTTTAGTGTGACTATTGGTAAATTAGCTCTGTAACATATTTTCGCTGAATGTTAATATGATCCAATTGATTTTCTCTTGATTGTTATCTTACTTTAAACGTCACATTTGACTCAAATATAAAGATGAAATCTCAGTTACATAACCTAAATTCATAGCTGCCTACAAGACTACAATTCCAATATTACCTGCTTCATGGCCTTGGTCTGGGCAGCGGAACCGACACGGGACACAGACAGACCGACGTTGATGGCCGGTCGGATACCCTTGTAGAACAACTCGGTCTCCAAGAAGATCTGTCCATCAGTGATGGAGATCACGTTGGTGGGAATGTAGGCGGACACGTCACCGGCCTGGGTCTCGATGACGGGCAGGGCGGTCAGGGAGCCACCGCCCATCTTGTCGGACCTGGGAAATGATAAGTATATTTAGTTGAAAATATGTGAGTGATAAGAATAATCGTTTGAACAGCCAAGATATGTAATTTTTTTTTGTTTCGTAAATATAGACGAATCAATGGACGATTTTTTAACTTGACGAATAGTGAAATAATCTAATAATAATGATTACCGATAAAGCAAAACAAATTGTAATCTAATATTAAGTTGCAACCGTATGAGGCATTATGGGCTCATACGGTTATGTTACTGGTGGTAGGTCTCTCATATGTGAGAGGCCACCTGGGTGGGTACCACCGCAATGTCTATTTCTCCCGCCAAACAGCAGTGTTAATGCGCTGTTGTGTTCCGGTTTGAAGGACATTGTAGCCAGAGTAACTACTGGACATATTGAGACTTAACATCTTATGTCTCAGGATGGCGAGCGCAGTGGAATTCCAAGCATTCCCTTGTAATTCATGGTGTTGTTTGGTTTTGCTACTGACCATGAGCGGTCATATCGCTTACCATCACGCGAATGGCATGCTCGGCTCGCCATTCATTGCAATAAAAAAAAAAAAAAAAAAAAAATGGGCGCTGTAAGGCAAGGGCCCCAGAAACGAACGGGCCTTGTAGGCTGTATTGGTGTTTTTCTTACGAGTTCAAATAGTGAGAAAGCGTGTAGTTATACTTTACATTTAACCTTTTAATTTTAGTACGCATATTATGTTACAATAAAAAAAATATTTTCTATAACTTCAATAGAGCTAGTTTACTCACATCTTGGCGGCACGCTCGAGCAGACGGGAGTGGAGGTAGAACACATCACCGGGGTAGGCCTCACGACCGGGGGGACGACGCAGCAGCAGCGACATCTGTTACGAAGATATGTATGATGTAGCACCACAGGAGTAAATCCAATATACTGGTTATCGCAATTTTGTATTTTGTTGAGAGGATACAAATTGAAGCATATAATTTGCTTGATGCTTGTGAATATTTGCAATATATCAAATTAAAATAGCATTTTAAGAGTACACTTAACTATCTGAAGTCATAAAGTTTATGCATTGTGAAGGATAACAGTCATCTTCTATGATTAAACATGAAAAAACAAATAAAAAGGTACTGGAATTGAAAAGTTGTTAATAGAAATTGTACTCAGAATTTTCCGCAGTTGTACCTGACGGTAGGCGACGGCCTGCTTGGACAAGTCGTCGTAGATGATGAGCGCGTGCTTGCCGTTGTCACGGAAGAACTCTCCCATGGCACAGCCGGAGTAGGGCGCCAAGTACTGCAGGGGCGCGGCGTCCGACGCGGTGGCGGCCACGATGATGGCGTAGTTGATGGCACCTGCGACACAAAAGTAAGGAATCATAGTAGAATTCTTGGTAATACATGTTACATTTGAAGTACATGACCACAACTGTTTCTTATTGAAATATGTCATGAAAGTAGCATATTGATTTTATTAATACATTTACGAATTATTTTGATTATACGACAAATATTATCAGTTGCGTGGATCACGCGCAACATCTGGCATAGATTCAAACTTCCCAAAACGTGCTCATTTCCAGATTAGTATACCATACTGGTAACCAAAACCATTATTTTAACATGAGCCTTAGCCCAGACTGTTTTTCCCTGATACTCTACAAAATACACATCATTTAAACACTAAAATCTCACCAGCATCAGTCAGCCTCTTCACAATCTGGGCGACGGTGGACCTCTTCTGTCCGATGGCGACGTAGATGCAGTACAGCTTCTTCTTCTCATCCTCGCCCTTGTTGAAGCGCTGCTGGTTGATGATGGTGTCGATGGCCAGGGCAGTCTTGCCGGTCTGACGGTCACCGATGATCAACTCACGCTGACCACGACCGATGGGCACCAGGGAGTCGACGGCCTTGATACCTGGGGGTGAGATGTGGTTATAGAGATGCCTATATGTCATATATTAAGATGTTAGCATAAAAATCTGTGAAGATACTTATGTGATGATGACTTCGTCGAATGTTAATGACTTAATTATTAATAGGCGGCTAATCCTAATTTAATCTTATGTAAATAATGGTGGTTCTATTTGCGGTTTTAACATAAATCTGAGATATCACATAACTTAAGTTGATCCAAACAAAACATTAGTTTATGCACATGTCATGCATCTGCTTCAGCCTTTATATTGCATTTATTTTAATTATCGAAGTAATCTATGACTAAATACTGCACTACATATTTTACGTAATCCACTTCGTGAAGTTCTTACTATTCGTATACAGGTTATTTGTCACAAATCGCGGCCTACAAGTATGAATTGAGTTCTGTATTGCAGTAACTCTGCCTATGCAACCATGATTATTTGTGTATGCATCAATAAAAAAGAACCAAGACTCACCGGTCTGCATAGGCTCGCGTACAGACACACGGGGGATGATACCGGGGGCCTTGATTCCGACACGCATACGCGACTTGGTGTCAATGGGGCCCTTGCCGTCGATGGGGTTGCCGAGAGCGTCCACAACGCGGCCAAGCAGCTGCTCGCCTACAGGCACGTCCACGATAGCACCGGTACGCTTGACAATGTCTCCTTCCTTGATCAGCATGTCGTTACCGAACACTACCACACCCACGTTGTCGGGCTCCAAGTTAAGAGCCATACCCTATAAGTTATACATGTGAATGATAGGATGTGATTTTAAGTTGAATGTAGCTTAGTTTCTTCAATCAAATATCTAGATGTCAGGAGCACTTCAAAAACGCCCCATAAAATATGACCACAAAAAGAAGTTTGGTCTTATTTTAATTTACTATTGATTTCCATGTAAAAATGCAATAAAGCATGAAATATAGATAAATTCATAAATAATTTTAATTGTTTCACCAATGTTTGTGGCAAAACATATTGGGTCTTAGTGTCGCTTTATTTTAGAATATCTGTGCTCGTTTTTTAAAAACTATATTGTTCAGTTACCTTTTTATTTTAGGATTGATTTATTTTTCTTTGATGACATAACGTCTTGAATGCAAGTATATTGTAAGATATAATAAATCTTATTTCAAACTATAACGGCTTTATTCATGAACAGATTTAAAACCAATTTAAATTATAGAATATTTTGTCGTCTTTGCTCAAACTGAATTCTCAAGTTGTCTGAAATGGACATAACATTCGACAACTAAAATAGGTTTTAAATCTGTCTATGAATAAGGACGTCAAAGTTTATTGTTACCTGACGTTGTTTATAATTAAAGACTATTCTACATCTCATAGTCCAAAATACTGTATAAGTATTATCAACATCAGGCCACTTTTGGCAAGTGATTTTGTTCCGGTCCCTGTATATAGTATATATTTGATTTAAGCTTAGTTCATTGTTTATAACTTTAATAAGAGTGAACCTTATATTTTTTTAGGTTAGGTAAAATAATTTCAAGATTATTTAATACTTTTTAATCTTACATAATCTGATATTTTCTTACCAATAACAATTAACTCTATTACAATATTAGATGCTTTTATATTAAATAGAATATAGTTATGACAATTATCAGTCTAATAAATGTGTGGATACTTTACCTACAGCATCCTCAAGACTCATATGAATTTTTAAATTTATTACCAAATTTCTTATCTATCCAGCCCAACAATTAACCAATAAGATTAATTGTGTAACAATTATATAAGTAATTTTGACTCTCTCTCTCACTGAAAATGTAGAACTATGCTGTAAAAATATGATATAATAATTGTAGAAATATACAAACCTTAAGGCCAGAGGAGAATTCCACCATCTCCTCGGCTTGGATGTTCTTAAGACCGTATACACGAGCAATACCGTCACCAATGCTCAGGACACGGCCGGTCTCTTCCAGATCAGCCTACATTACAAAAAAATATACATGATTGAATGTGTACATTCTTACATTTGTTAGGATTGATACAGAATATGTATAGCTCTCTTCTGGACAATGATGTCTTTCAAATTACAAAACACAAGATTGCTTTTTTGCAAACTATACTTTTCAAAATTACTACTGCTTAAATACCCAACTCTATAAATTAAGTGAGGAAATGATTAATTAAAGAGAATAATAAAGTTCTTTTAAAATGTTGTAATTTCATTTCATTGAACATAATTACATATTGGAACAAAGTTCCTTATTTATATTCCATTTAGTATACGTCAGTTTTATCAGAATTAAATTTTTCAGGTTACTTAACCAAAATATTAAATAATATTCTCATTTGAAAAATATGTTAGTATTTAATATTGTTGTATGATGATCAAAGTTGTTACCAATCAGCTGTTACTCAAGTTGAATGAACCATCTGAAACAGGTCACAGATCAATACAGGACATGACCTCAAAATCTGCAAATTTTCCAGCAAATTTTCCATCCTAATTGCATATTTTTCTAAGAATCTCGTGTACTTGGCTTCATAAAGTAGTATTATCAGTTTATGTAACATCACAAAACTGACCTTGGGCGCGGCTCCAAGGATCCTCTCTTCGAGGATAGTGGAGATTTCGGCCGCCCGGTTCGGGGTCGAGATGTGCAGCTTGCGGGAGGCAACCGCCATAGCGGGCGCCGCGACCTTCGATACCTGCAATCATAACCAACAACACCACGTACTATCGATAGCTTAACTCGCACTTAATTTAATTACTATATAATTTACGTAAATCACTTTAACTCACTCAGCCACCGGCGTTATCCCCATTTCTTATAATATCAAAATCCTAACATGACAGAAATTCCATCGCCCATTATTACATAACATCGATCCATACACACATTAAAATAAATTATTGACATAAAAAATATTCATAAAGAATGTAGTCTCTTGTGGACATAATGTTACATAATTACTGCAGTAATATCAATAATGTGGAATAATAACCAATAACCATGTTACCCGTGGACAACCTTCCAGACATGATTACCGGGTATTGTACATCATATTATACAATTAATACACTTTTCAGTCACTAAATAAGGGAATATACCTGTGAAGCGGCATTGGGCAAGCGCCTAGCCACGGAGCCGGCGATACGAGCGGAGATGAGCGACATTTTTCACAAACTCTTATAACTATGGCAGACAGAAGAGACCGTGCAGTTCTCCGCTCACGACTCGTTGCGGCAGAACCGGAAATGACATATCGATCATTGTCTATAGTTTTTACGTAATAGTTAACCGTTCTGAAACTTTGGAACGTAACAAATTTTTAAGAACTGAACTTTAATTCAAAATTAGTACGATGTTATCTACTATACTCCAAATATTATAACTTGACATAAAAATTAAAATATATTTTCTTAAGTTAAAATTATCCATTTTAGTTAGTTTTGACGGAGTTGCTACATGGCTATAGCCCAACCATATAACCCTATCAGCGCCAATATTGTAGTTGTACATTATTAGAGGTTCATTTACCCAGCTTTTGATTTAAAATATGTTACTTTGCTACAATATGTAACTTTGCTACAATTGGCTATTTGACTAATTTCTGAAAAGTGTTTTAAAGTCTAGATATAATCACTCTATACCTCTTCAAACTATTAATTTATTTTTAAAGAGTTGTTTATAACGAATAAACATATTTTTCAGTTTTATCATCATATATGTCACCAAAACGGTAGGTCACGTGACTTTGAAAAAGTTACGTCACGCTTTATAAATGGTGAATGATCTTAATGGCAGAGATGAATGAAAATTGTAAATCGTGACATCACACGCTGCACAATGACAGCTTGTCGTGTTTTGTTACATTTAATCAACAGATAAAAAATGGCAAACTTATTTTAGACAATTTAAATATTTATAATTTAGATAAATGTAAATAAAAATACCTATAATTATTGTTTACCAATAAGCTATCATATGCAACACATTTTATAATTTATTGCCACAACAGTCAAATACCCAATTATAATATTAGCTAATCGTATTTTCTCGATACCACAAATAAAATTAGTAAGTTTTGAAGTTTGTAGCGTTGCACGGTGGGTCGAAACGGCTATTTTTGTGACATAGGATTTTTTTTCGGATTTTCCAATTTTTTTTCACGACAACGTTTTGATATTATCATTCCTTACACTATTCATTCTTTGTATTTTTTTGCTTAACCCTATAATTTCGGCATAAAAAAATATTTTAGGTTTTTAATGTATGGAACGCACTATAAAAACCTAAATTTCTACGAAGTCCTGCTAGATCCTGCGTTAAAACCTTATTTTTCTGAATCCTGGCCAGTTCTACTTTACTTGTACATTTCGAATGTCTGCATTGACTTGCAACTTTTCCAGTTATAGGGATCGGAAAAATGGTAAAAATAGTACTATTTCTAATTTTGTAATTGACATTTTAAGTCAATTTAACCACAAGATAGTAAGACAAAAACATTGTGGATATACAAACTATTATATAAAAATCTAATAGAATAACACAATAGAAGTAAATAAGTAAATATTTATTGGCATAATTGGTTGTTGTACCCAAAACATGTGGTTACACAATTAACGTAAACACAGTAATAAATCATAAATGCAAATGGACCACCAGATGGCAAAGGATTACTTTCAGTCATTAACACTGATGACATCTGGAGATTACAGGTGCATTTAGTTAATTGTTTTACAACTACTGTTTGTTTATTGTCTTTAATTAACTAAAACAAAACAAACATTCTCGTGATATCGATTGTAAACATGTTTTGTCCTTTTACTTAGTTCTATCATTAATGAGAGCATCTAGGGCAATAAAATTTGTTTATTGCCCAGGGTATAAAATGACTTATATTTTGAATTCGTTCTTAATGTACATTTATCCGTGCTACGATCCATACCATTTTATTTTGAATCCTTGTTTCGGTATCATGGAGGGTCTAGTTACTAATCTCGATATGTTTGTTGTTTTAAGAGACCAGCTTGGATCTCTATCAGATAGCAAAAAACTTTCTGATTTTCTGCAACAGAAAATAAACGTAACTGAAGAAAATAGTGTAGTGCTTCAAAAGTTTTGTGTAAAATTCTGTTCTTCTATAACAGCTAGATGGCAAAAATGCAATCGTATATTTTCTAACTTTATTAAAAAAAATGGTGATTGGCTAGAAAGTGAAATAATTTGGCCTAAAGGACTAAAATTAAACGAAAGACACGAAGAACATGAAGTACATGAAGAACACGAAAGACATGAAGAGGACTTAAGTCTTGAGAATCTGTCTCCATCCACATCGAAAGCTTCTACAGCTTTGATTTGTCCCAGAAAATCATTCGATGATTTGTCCAACAGACAAAAACGAAGACGAGTAGACCAAATTCAAAATAATTTGTCTCAGGAAGAATTAATTGCAGCTACATCAAATACACTGAAATGTAATGGACAAGAAGCCATCGCTAATATAATAAACCATTTACTTAAAAATCCAGAAGATATAACAAAAGTGAATAATTGCTTGAATGCAAAAAAATATGTTCCATACACTGCTGATAAAGCGTTGGCGCTACTTGTTTCCCTAAATTTGTCGAAGGCACAATATATAAACCTAAGAGAATCAGCAAGCGAAAAAGGCTTTCAATTGTATCCTTCTTATTATAAATTAAAAGAAGCAAAATTGAAATGTTACCCAAGAAAGGAGGATATGACATTTAGTGATTGCACGGCATCAGTTAAATTGCAAGCTCTGCTCAACTTGACAGCCTCAAGGCTTTTGGATACAATTGAGTTCGATTTAGATTCTGCAACTGACCTGAAGCTTATCAGCAAATGGGGCTTTGATGGATCCTCGGGGCAAAGCAATTATAAGCAGATCTCTGAAGTAGGCGTGGACGATTCCAGTATATTTATGGCAAGTCTTGTTCCAATAAGACTACAACATGATGATGGAACGGTTTTATGGGAAAACGATCGAAGTTCATCCACATTTTACTGTCGTCCCATTATGTTTACGTTCACAAAAGAAACACAAATTACTGTAGCAGCTATAAAAGCCGGTATATCAGGAGAAATCGAGGCACTCCAGCCATCTATATTTAGGAAAGTGAAAATTGCCCACGAATTAATGATGACAATGATTGACGGCAAAATAACTTCATACTTTTCTGAGACTTCAACAGCAGTTTGTGACATTTGCAAAGTGAAACCAACAGAAATGAATAATTTGGAATCCCACAAACTGCGATCTAAGAATGAAGAAATGTACCAGTATGGATTGTCATCATTGCATGCGTGGATAAGATGCATGGAGTGCCTACTCCACATAGCTTACCGTTTGGAGATTAAGAAATGGAACTGCAGGGGTGACGATAAAGAGAAAATGAAGACCAGAAAGTCTGCAATTCAACAAGAATTTAAAGAAGAATGTGGCTTGCTAATTGATATAGTGAAGCAAGGAGCAGGCACCACTAATGATGGTAATACGGCTCGAAGATTTTTTAAAAATACAGCCATGACAGCACGTATCACTGGCATTAATGAGCAGTTGATAGAGAATTTTTATATCATTCTACAAACCATTGCGTCTGGAGAGCGTGTTGATATTACTAAATTCGCTTTATTTTCTACCGAAACCGCAAAACTATATGTTGATTTATATCCGTGGTATTATATGCCTTCCAGTGTACATAAATTATTAGTTCATGGGGCTGACATAATTAAACATTTTGGGGCTATACCCATTGGAAAGCTGTCGGAAGAAGCCGCAGAAGCACGGAACAAAGACTTCCGAAAATATAGGGAAAATCATTCCCGAAAAATTAGTAGGATATCTTCGAATGAGGACATCTTACATAATCTCCTTTTGTCATCTGATCCAAAGATCACAAGTCTTAGATCACGCATGACAAAAAAACATGTTATGGTTCTCTCAACAAAAGCTAAAGAGCTTCTGCATTTGCCATCAAAACCAGAAGACTTAGAATTTATTAATGTAGAGAGTATTTTAGAAGATCTACAAAACAGTAGTGATAGTGAGTAGTATATAGGTATAGGCTTTATACTAGCCTTTTTTATTATTATTTTTTAGTTATTTCCATCATTTGTTTTTTTTTAATCTGGCACGGCACATATACAAGTTTTCCTTGGTATTTGTTAATTTATTAGATTAATTATTTATCTTATTTGTGTCAAATTTACTGAAGATAATTGTAAAAAATCTTTTGGGAAATATTGAATTTTATCATTTCTTTCGAACTGCATAACTGAAAAAGTTGCAGGTCGATGCAGACTTTCGAAGTATAGAAGTATAGTAGAACAGACCAAGATTCAGAAAAATAAGGTTTCAACGCAGGATCTAGCAGGACTTCGTAGAAATTTAGGTTTTTATAGTGCGTTCCATACATTAAAAACCTAAAATATTTTTTTTTGCCGAAATTATAGGGTTAAGCAAAAAAATACAAAGAATGAATAGTGTAAGGAATGATAATATCAAAACGTTGGCGTCAAAAAAAATTGGAAAATCCGAAAAAAAATCCTATGTCACAAAAATAGCCGTTTCGACCCACTGTGCGTTGGTTTGTTTTGTAGTTTGAACATTTATGCAATCAAAACTTAATTCTTATTCGGTTCTTAGATGAGTCCCTTGTGTATTCCACAGAGGATTATTTGATTACTAACTAAAAGAGGATTTTTATTTCGAATTTGAATAAATTGGTGACTAAATTACATCGTGTCGTGGAGATGTAATACTAACTATAAGCATCGTGTAGAATAGGTTTTATGTAAGTGTCAAATTCATCAGCTGTCACATCAGTCATTTCAGTCGCATTTCATAGCAGTCGATATAGAAAAATAGCATTCATAAGATCTTGTCTTTCATAACTCAGTGTGCTAGAAAGAGCGAGGAAGACTCTAAATGCCAACCTACGTAATTGTTTATGGAGTAAGACATTCTGTGATTGGATTTGATTGAGATTCCAATTCTTCTTTTTCACTTTTGTGTATTGTGTTCAACTGTGATAACATAGTGTTTATTGCGTTCGGTGGCCAATAACATTGTAATCAATGCATTTGTGTAACTCGGTGCAATGGCTATGTTCGATAAAACGGGTTTTGCGAAGTGTAGTGTAGACGACACTGAAAAATTGGTGTGTACTGTGGAAAATGCACAAAATATCAATAAACACACTGTAAGTATTATAATGTGCCGCAATAATACGCTCTGTTGAATACCGCTCACTATTTCTTAGTTAATATTACTGTATGACGTATTTTTGTGTATTGCAGCCTGCAGGCAGTAAATGATATTGTATGACTAGATTTAGCATTATAAGTAAGTTATTCCGATTGCTAGAAATTTAATCCTATTTGTTGTGCAATTTTTTTTATAGATAATCCTAATGTTGAAACCCATTGCTAAAGTATTTTTTACCTAATAAAAATGAATAGTAAACAGAAATATCAGATTTGTGTTATATTTTAGTTTAAATTAAAGTACAACGCCGATTTACTAATTTGTCAAATGAATACTGGTGTGTCGATGAGGTAATCTAAAACACCAATAAGAAAGTGGGAGTACACTTATTTCACCCCCAACTAGACAAAAGGTCACTTATCTAAAAAGTTACATTGTTTCAAATATATATGAAGCTATATTTTTTCAATAATATTTATTATCCCATTTAATTTATTATTGTGAAATTATTTATACTATAATGTACTTACTAATACTACTAAAAATTTTGACAAACCATCTCCATGCTTTATATTAAAATTAAATATAATCCTAGAAAACAAAAAGCACATACTTAAAAAATATATTTAATAGTAACAATTTTTAAAGAAGTTTACAAGAGAAGCATTGCCCACTATAGCTTTCCATACTACAATATTCACTTAATATTATAACGAAACAAGTTTGTTTCTGAAAAAACTGTCCACAAATATCTTAATTAATATCTGAAGTATATAATTTGCATATATGTTAGCATGTTTAGTAGAAAACTGGTTCAACTAATAAATGGTTCAGTAACATTACATATTCAAGACACAAGCGATAATGTTTTTAGAGCACTATTCTGGTTTCGCTAATTTTACAGTTCAGGGTCATTGCTACAAGTTAACTTATCTGGTTTTATTAGCATTATCATAAGGAAATGCCTAGTTAATATAAAATATTGTGACATGGGTTTGCTTGGCAAAGTTATTCCAAATTTCCCCATAGGAACATACACATTACATGGAAGTCGGAAACTCTGTTTAAGTGTATATCTGGTTTCAAGAAGGCTATCTTATGTAAACATAGTTATTTATTATAATTTACCACACTGTATCTTGTAGTCACTTTGTTCTCTCAGTTTAAAAAACTGACATAAATAACTCCTTTCTGCAGTGTTCATGATAAAGATTTATTGAACTGGAGTAAAAGACATTGTATTAATATAATTGATCATTAGGAACAAATAAATATGACCTTGAGTCACTTTCTTACTAGGTTAAATAAATAAATTGAAGTGTGCTAAATAACATCTTATTTATTTATTGCATTATCAGATGGGCTTGCGGCTCAGATGGTTGCACTTTTGGTTGTATTTTGTGACATGGGTTTGACGTCGTAAAAAGGGTTATTTTCATTGCTGGACATATTGTGGGGGTGTTGTGCCCTTACTAACTGCAATGCTGAGATCGACAGCAGAGCATTCGTTTTGTATCAGTCTCAGCTGCAAAAGGCCAACAGTATTTGTGCGGTAAAGGGAAGTAAATCTGGGTGTGGCTTTCTCTCTCACATTCCGTATATCTGATATGCACGTGATGGTGACCAGTCCGACCGCAGCATCCGCAAACATGATGAACTGAACTTGTAAGGAAAATAAGCCGGCAAAAACTTGTTTTGACCTCCTTCATGATATTGGGAGAGAAGCCTTAACATTTCCTCTAATAAAAAACCCTTTACGCATTAGTATGGACAAGACCAGTGCCCGGCAGTAGGGCTTGGATGGATTGATGTATAACAATCTTGATACTTATGGTCCATTAAAATTTGGACAAGCGTTATATTATTTGCCAAAAATAAATCAAATATCAATAAAACTAATATCACGCATCTGAAGTGTGAAGGTCGCTAGTACGTTGCGATGGTTGCTTAACTTTGAATAAAACTGCTGATTTACATTTTTACCTCATGCTGACTCAAATTAAATTTAGGTATCAAATTGTATTGCTACTGACTGAAAATAATAAACAACTAAAATAGAATTCGTCATTATGATCAACCACCGAAAAGTTCCAAATATTGGCCGTCCAGCTGCATAGGAGCATAGGAGACTAGTTGAAAGCGGCTCGCGTCTAACGCTTAACATTTTCATGTATTATTTTCTCTAGGAGTATATACTACGGGTCCAAAGAGGCCCGTACAAGGAAAACAAATGGAATGTGTCTCGTCGCTACAGAGATTTCGCAGCTCTGCACTCGGTATTACAACAGGCGAACATTGATCTGCCGCTGCCACCAAAGAAGCTCATTGGAAATATGCAACCCTCGTTTATCGCGGAGAGGCAGATAGCTTTACAGGTATATGTTTATGAATATATTATGTACATAAGATTATCGTCCTAAGTCGTAATTTAGAATAGAAAGCCCAAAAATGTAGAGGGTGTGTTTATTTAGTAAATTAATTTGTATAATATTAAAACCTTAATAGGCGGCTTAATACATGGGAGAAAATTGTTGATTGGCAATTTTAAAACTTTAAATTGTTATTGTGAAAAGATAAGTACCGTTTATTAAATATGCAACAGAAAAACTAAATGAATCCATAAATAATTTTATCCAATTAGTTTGTATAGATGCGTTGGTCATTGACAGGAGAAAACAATTTGCGATTACAATTTTTTTTATTGAGAATATCATCTGCGTCAATAAGGGAAAGTACCTAATGTATCGCTCAATATTTTGTTTATACAGCGTGATATTGACATATTTGACATAATTTTGTCCACATGTTCGTGACCACCCCAAGAAACATTGTACCAAGTTACATAAAAATCCACCTGGTAGTTTTGTCAAAAATCACGATTTTGTATTTCGCAATTTTCGATCACTCTGTACATGCACGAGTAGTTTTGCCGCTCAGCTGACAAAGAACTTTGACCCCGCAAACATAAAACTTGGCGAAATACAGATCACTCAATATGTTCTACACTAAAATAATAATTATTAATGTAGTCTAGAACATAATGAGTGATCGTTTTTTTATAAGTAAGTACTTATGATTAACTGGGGTTTAACAGTTCACCTTTTAGTAAGGATTTAATTAAATACAAACACTAATTACTAGGTAGTCTCAAATTCCAATACTATCAAAATGGCATTACATTAAAAGGTTTCTTGAATATCGGACATACATACAAAGCATTTTAATTGCACAATACAAATACTTAAATTGTAATCATAATCATCAAAAAAACTATTCTTCGGCACGTGACAATCGGTCCAAATAAAATCATGCATCAAGAATAAAATTTATTTCAGCTTTATTTTTAAACAATATGCATTCAATTTCAAGTAATGTTTGAATCCAACACGCAATATTTCAATTTAACATTTTCAAAACAATTTTACGTAAACGTATCATAACGCGCTATGTTCCTTCTGTACTTTGAATTTACTATAATCACTTGTTGCCAGATCATACATCTTTTTATATCATAATATGCTGTCCCTTTTTCGCCCTTGGAGTAAGTATAATTATAAGAAAGTGACAGCATACGAAACATTTTTGAAGTAGTGTTGTGAAATTATTCGAGGACACTTAATCGACATTTTTTATCTCAATATTATTTAATTTGAGTTGATCTAGTCAATAGTATTTCAGTAGTAACTTAATAGTAATACAGAAATATCATGGTAATTCGTTTTTATTGCTTACGGTTGGTTTTAATAATTTGGAACATCTTCAATAATTAAAACCCAACCGGTCATCAAGGGGTTTTTAGCATACTGATATGTTGGCGTAGGTATTGCTAGGGACCCAGCTCGGCCACAATATCCGGAATGATATACCTCTCTCGGCTTCCCCGGGGTATCAAAAGGGGAGCTTAAAGCTTTTCATCTTGAACAAAAATAAAATTTACAGAGATATCTGACTACATTTCCTGAAAATGACAATAACTTGACAATATTTAATTTTTCCAAAGTAAACCACTTTGAGAAATCGTAATTTTATACAAAATACACGTATGCATTCGCTGCTGTAGATTGTTTAATTAATGAACTACTTACGGGTAAAATTGCTTAGAAAAGTAAAGTTGACACATTTGACTAAACTACAAGTAATCGATATCGATTTCAAGATATTGTAATCACGGCTCTTATTTTAAACTACCAATCACATAAAGTATTTTTACGCCAATCAGAGTATCTCATTTTAAATACTATTGTCCAATCCAGTTACGTAATTACTGCATCAACCAATCCATCCAATCAATCCTTAGGGATCTTCAACTTTTTAGCAAATCCTAATGTATAGCGGCGCGCGGCGGCACGCTCAGTGTTCGGTTTATTGCGTTCAATTAATAATGTAAACAAAAACACGCGCGCGCGCAGAAATCGCCATTTTGTTAGTATTTTAAATTCTGTTATTTGTATTTTGTGTTAAGTAAGTGAATAGTTAAGAGTGTTTAAGTGATAGAAACACATATTGCAATTAAGTACTTTATTATTAGGTGTTAGTTTTTGTGTTTTAACTGTTCTTTTTAATAATTAGGTGTTCGTATTAGTGTTTATAAGTACATTTTAGTTTTTGTAGATTTAAGTTGTTCAGTATTATTGTATTGCGCGTATTCTTAATACAATAAGTACTGTGGAATACACAGATATGGTGTTGTTGTATGGTGAGTGTAATCAAAACGGCGTCATGGCCATGAACATATTGTGAGAGATTTGGTGCATAAAACACAACAATTTGAATTAGTTAATTTTATGTATTTATGTGTTGTGTGAACTGTGATTACTATGAAAAATATGTGACTTGGGAAGATTATTCCCGCGATCGCAGCGCCGCCCGTGCTAGCGGGTCGGCTGTTTTCATAAACGCGGGAATATTGCGATGTTGCCGCTCCGCTCCGTGCGGACGCTGTATACCAGGTAAATGTAAATATAGGCTGTTTAAATTTAATGTCATTATTTTGACTTATAATTTGTTTGAAAAATCAAGTTTTTAGTTTTTCCTTCTACGACAATGCCTATGCGTGCAAATAATATCCCTTTCTATGCGATGCTCATGGTTTAATTTAATGTAGGGGGTGTCAATATCACGCTGTATATTCTGGGCAGTAGTATAGTATCGTATAATATTACTATTTATTATTATTATTGTTTCAGAATTATTTAAATGAAGTACTCAAGCATCAAGTACTAGCATTATCATTGCCACTGAGAAGCTTTTTGGATCCGAATAACTATTCGCTGTCTATAGCAGGTAATTATAATTAGCGTAATCATAAGGAAGCAAAAAACCATATTCCGGTTTTAATAACTCGTATGTTAGGTT
Organism: Deilephila elpenor; assembly: GCA_949752805.1. Classification (NCBI taxonomy): domain Eukaryota; kingdom Metazoa; phylum Arthropoda; class Insecta; order Lepidoptera; family Sphingidae; genus Deilephila; species Deilephila elpenor. Next base: position 9,397,716 of record OX457112.1, read on the forward strand.
ACTTAGGTACCGGCTTTTTTCCTACACATGGTTAAAGCCTTTGTGGTTGAGAGTCGGCTGTTAAACGAGAGGCCGTGGGTTCGATTACCGTTCCGACATCAATGTTTGTATGGCCCATAGATATTGTTTCTCGGTCTGCATGTTGCAAAACCAAAAAGACTCGTAGTTTTTGATGCCTACGACACAAGACTCAGTATCTTAATGAGGTCGGGACTGTTAGATATAATTTATTTATATGAAAAATACTACAAAATATGTATATCATCCAAACCGCATGTAACATTACACTAATATCTCCAATGTATTCTGATGTATAGTGAAGGCCGCCACACAATAACGGTGTGCGCAATTAGATATGTAGCGCATTTGACCACTATGTGTTCAATTACTTTATTTTTTCTTAGTTGTATATTTTTGGATATTGATGTATGTATCTGTATCAGCCCATATACATGCCACTGCAAGGCACGGGCCTTCTTTACAACCGAGTGCGATTGACAGGAGTTAGGCCATATAATTTGTTATAATTATTAACTCAAATGCTGTGTTTCACCCCAGGAAGGCTAGTAAGTAAACTCGTGGGATAGCTTTAGTTAATATTTTCTTTACTGTAATTCATCATGACGCATGACCTCTAGTTTTCATATACATGTCTACTTCTTACTGTTGGGTAAATATAATAAATTGATTTTCAGAGCAGGCTCTCCAGACAGTCTCCATCGCACTCCGAGGCGATGGTAGATTCGAACTGAAAGGACCCCTGCCCGATATAGGATGGCGGATACGGAAACATTATTTTTTGGTGAGTTTATTTTAAAGAATTTCGACGGTATGTAAGTCCGCTAACCCGCACTAGGCCAGCCTGGTGGACTACATGGCCTAACCACTCTCAATCGATTCTCTCGATTGTAGAGTAGGTCCGTGCCCTGCAGTGGGACGTATATGGGCTGACACAGAGTTTATTTCACATACCATGGCTTTATCACTTCAAAATATAAAAAATGTACATGGCGATTGAACGAACCTACATTAGAAGATTATTGACAGCCGGTCTGAGCACTAAAGGCGCCCCAAGCACCAAGATTACTTCATAAAAACCTAATGTAATTACATTAGTTATTTAAATTTTAATGATTCATATAGACGAAACAAATCAGTAGAGAGATATGTTCTAACTGCAACAGGAAAAATAAAATTAATGACGGATATTTATATTATTATTTTTGACCTTAAAAACAGTGTACGTAAGTTCTAATTGTTAACATAGCACTTATTCCTTATTGCCAGCGACAGCCAGTGACAGCCTTCATCGCCATGGTTGGTTAGAAGCTGGCTGTAAAACGAGAGGCCGCGGGTTCGATCCCCGCACCGATACAGATATTAGTGTGATCCACAGTTCACAAGTCTCTCGTAGTTTCTGATACCCACGACACAAGATTTAATCTTAGTGTGGGGTCATGACTGTGTATGCGACTGTTGGGTGTATTTGTGTATTTTTACGGTATTACTAAATAAATAAATTACCAAAGGAATAATTAATATTCTAAATTCATACAACTAAAAGTTCTATGGAAAACGGTACGACGGTAACTAACTTTTTCGTTCATCATTAAAACGAATGATAAAAAATAATTACATACATAACATGCAAAAGTCAAATATGTATTAGACTTGAACCGGTAACCCTCTCTTGTTTTTCGGATAGGTTATCGCTTACACATATAAAAACATACAATAAATTATATTATTATCTATTAAACATCGTGAGGAAACATGCAGGCCATAGAGATTGTAGCAAGGTATTCTATGGTATGTCAAGTCCGCCAACCCGCTTTAGGCCAGCGTAGTAGGTTATGGCCTAAGCCTTCTACATCAAACTTTCTGTTGTAGAAGAGATCGCTCAATTGTGGGGTATTAGGGACTGAAACAGTACAGTAGAACTTCTATTGCTTTTAATGTAGTTGAAGATTATTTTCATGTCGAAATTTTTTATCGTCTTTTGCAAAGGATGAATATGCCAAAAATAAACAAGAAGCAGATAAAACACTGAAATATAAATGTATGAGTCACGATGGAACGAGTTTAATGGCATATCAGGTCAGGAGCGATAAAAATACATTGTTATGTTGTTGTGATTTCGCCCTAAAGGTTTTTAAAACACTGTCTTGATTATAATTAAGGCCGAGTATTATTCACTGTGTCGCGTCGTGCTGTTGATTATTTTGATAAAAGCAGAAATACATGGCCACTGCTGGAGTTAGCAATAATGGCGCCTTAGAAAATGATGGGAATAGTATGGTACCCATTATTTGTCAATTGCCATTTAATCTCATGCAAACGGCAAAACAAGCCTAGGTCTGCGGCGTTCTTTCAGTTTTTTGGAATACGGTTCATTTCATACGCGTCGTTTTAGCCAATAATACTATGAGGATGTCAATGGTTTGACGTTTTTGTTCTAAGTTTACAAGCCTTCTTTCCAAACTGTTTATTACAAATGTGTATGATGTTTTCGTTTTATGTTGTAGGTGACTGATACGAATACTAAGACTAATTGTATGCTCTCGTGGCAAAATTACGGACCTGACAGATGCTTATGCGACAAAGATTTACAGACTGCGTTTAAGAGCTTTCAAAATTTATCTGTAAGTATCCATTTTATATAAATTACGTAGAAAGTACCTGGATGCAGGCCGCTTTTAATAGCTTGCTTTGGGAATTGCTAGAGCAGGCCTATGTTCAATTATAGCTCGCCCTTCAATGGCTCTAGTAGTGATGATGAAACGTTTTTAATAACGTGATATAGGTCTATTTCAAAGTGATTGTTGTTTTTGTTACTTTTACATAACGGAAGAAGAACTCTAGGCTCTGGACTGGACAACGTCAGTCTTTTTAGTTTAGTTTATGGTATGCTCGGGAAACAATTTTTCTTCCTTATATTTCGAAATATAAGGAATATATCTTGACGTGTTATAGGTGAGCCGTGAGGCCTGTGTCCAGCAGTGGACGCAGGAGGGTTGATGATGGTGATGATATTTCGACATCGAATCTGTTAACTAAGTTAACATAGCCTAGTCTTTTTACGTATTACTCTATAAATTATTCATTATTTTGTGTAGCAATATATTGTTCGCAGCATCCTTACATAGACCAAATACTAGCAATACACAATTTGGAAACAGGCGCGTACGTAGTGAGAAGGATACACGAGAACGGAAGCCTCCGAGATATTCTGTACGGCACGGACTATAGCAAGAATTATTTGTCCAAATATGGCAACCCTAAAGTGCGGAAACCTTTCACCACGGGACAAATCGCGCACTACGGGTATCAGATATTGCAGGCGTTGAAGTTTTTACACGAAAAAGGCATACCTCATGGTGAGCTTATACGATGCTATATAAATATTAAGTACAATATTGTAATGTGATGTTATGCCGAGCTGCTTCAAGTTTGATTTTACTCGTTGCCAATAAATAGCGTCAAATTGGCCCATGTATTTTATCTCATTCTCTGGCTAATTAAATCCTACAGCTGTATTTGTGTCTCTTTTTAGTGTCGCTTTTTCGTTACATCCAGTTTTAAATCACAACTATGGTACAAAAGCTTTCATTTTATCACGTTTCCCAGGCCACATCCACCCCGGCAACATAGCGATACAGAACCAGCAAGCCCTACTTCTAGACGTGGAGAACTTCCTGCTGGGCGCTGCGAGTATGCACCGGCCGCAACTGCTGGAGTTGAGGCGAGCGGCGAGTATGGAGGCTGTCGACGTGTACTGCTTCGGACGCACGCTGTACGAGATGGCCTTCGCAACGCCTATGGAACAGTATTACTGCGATTACTACCATGATGGGATTAATCAGGACTTAGGTACGTTTGTTATTGATATTTTTAAGGATAGTGTGTGGTGGCCTGTTATCCGACCAAAAGGGGCTGCCGAGACGATGGTCGCGGTTTTGAATTTCAGAGCACACCTCTGAGTTATCGGGGTCATATGTGTATCACATACATTTCGGTAAAGGAAATCATCATAAGGCAATTTGCATACTGCCTAAAGATTGATAAATTTCAACGATATGTGAAGTCCAACCCGCACCAGGCCAGCGTGATGGGACTATGTAGGGTTCCCGTGCTACCTACAGATATATTTAATAAATATACATTATTTTAATTTCAGAGGCCGTCCTCCAACTGTGTGTATCAAGTCGGTCCTGCAAGCAGGGCGGCGCCACCCTCGACCAAGTATTACAGCAGGCGCTGTTCTGCGCGCCCACCTACAACGGCTTGTCTCTCGCCACGCGGGACGCGCCGCGCTCACATCTCAAGTTCCCGCTGCCGCTGAAGGAGGAGATCAAGGCTGCTGTGGCGGCGACGGAGGGGAGGTTGAAGAGCGAACATAAACTGGTAAGGGAGTTTTCAAAATAGTATACCTGCATACATACCCTCAAGCTTGTAGCGCCCAATGATTGGCTGCCTCTCGGTGCTTTTTCGCAAATACAACGTAATACGAAGCACTATTATAATAACTTTGTTGAATTGTAGGATTTATGTAAACAAAATCGGACCAACAAACAATAAAACAAGACTTTACGGAATAAAAATAAGTCTCAATTAATTTTTATTTGCAGGTCCGAAACGCGAAAAGGGAAGTGCGGATACAAGAAATATTGGGCTCTGAAGAAGAGTTAAAGAAACAAAAACGAAAAGCGGTACTTACCCACTTTGTTACAGACAAAAAATATATACTATACATCATTGTATTTTGAATCTATCGTATATTTAAATAATATGTATGTGTATTTCGTAGAAAAAACGCGAGAGTGTATGGAAATCGACGTCTTCGCTCGCAGAGACGGTGCGGTCGCAGAGCGCCAGCACAGCGTCGTCGCCCACGCCGCCTGCACTACGTATGTTTTCATTTATTTTATTAAATATACATTATGAAGCATTAGTACAGACTTTAGATTTTGTGATAAAAACTCACCCATAGGCTCTTGTAGAGATACATTCATATAAAGATATATAATAGTAAATTAATACTTTTATTTTATGTCCAATTTTCTCACGTAAGAATCTTAAGTGTCTTATATTTGATCATCGACTCTCGTAAAACGCTTAGCACATTGACCGCAGCGGACATACATATTGTTGTGGTCGTACTTGCATGTAGTTGTGTTTACATACGGTTAAACTTCACTGTGGAAATCATTGGGAGAGGCCTATGTTCAGCAGTGGACGTCCTTTGGCTGATGGATGGATGATGATGGATGAAACTTCACTAATTAAAAGTTCATTGTTTTGACTTACCAGTCAATATTTTAACCTGGCTGAATGAAGTGTAATACCATCTACTTTTTTTACACTTATCTCATATATTGTATTTTAAATCTATTTATTATTTGTGGTACAGCACCAGACGTCCCCGACACGGGCGCATCCTCACCCGTGGCGAGCAGCCCGTGCGCCGCGCGCTCCGCCCTGCTCGACGCCATCTGCGCCTTCGACAAGAACAAGCTCGCACGGGCTACCACGCAGTGAGGAACACAACATCAGTATATTACCATCATCGTATGTAACGTTATTACTCAGTCCATCAAACATTGAGGTATTGTTATAGAGTGCACGTCGTGAATATAATCTGTACGCACTACGCTCGTACGTTATTAGGCACATACGCGTTAAATTAGTAGGGCGAGAGGGAAGATAGAAGTGTGACAGAGATAAACATTTTCTTCGCATTGCCGCCTCTTGTATAATATCTCAATGCCGTCAAATATTTTTTTTAAATTTAAAAACTACCCACATAGATAAATAGTAGCAAACTCTGTCGAGTTCGATACTATCGTTAGTGTCGATATCGATAACCCATAAGTTCATATCGAAGTAGATGTATCGCTAAAGACATAAATTATAGAGTGTCCATAGCGTTGGTTTTGTCATCGAGTGTGATGCCCAACATATTATACGAAACCGAAATGTATCGATAAAATGTTTAATACATGAACAACAAATAGTATTTTACACATATTGTGCTGATCGGTGCCCCTAATGCATTTAAATATTTTATTATAAAAGTATATTTTGTTAATATAATAAAGATTCTGAGTAAATATTGATATTTTTGCGAAAAAGTTATTAAATAATGGTGCATTTCTATATAGAACAAACACATCAACTGATATGATTAGGCCGAACTTATTGTATATCCTTAGACATGATATTTTGTACAGAATTAAAAAAATAAAAAGATATTTCATATTTGATTATAGAAATAATCAATGGACTGCCGGCTGATTTATAATTTACACCTAATATAAGCCCAGTGAACAAATTAAATTATAGATCTCTAAAATGATTGTATAATGATATATGCACCTAGGATTAGTAAATTTTATTATTGATCTGTTTCTGAATGTATTATTTTAGTATACCATTGTACGTTTATACTAAACTCTTTTATACAACATTCGATGAATTTTGTATCAAATCGTTACATTAATTTATTGTTATGAAATATTATTTTTGAAACTTCTTGGAAATAGTACAATCCCCTGGTTTTAATAATGTTCTTATTAAATTGATGTATGTAATAGATTACTACGATATAATTAGTAAAACACAAATTACCGTATTATATTATTTTAGTATTTAAGTTATTATAAAATAGAATTAGCGAACGGCGAATAAAATTTTGGACGAACCGTGTAGTTACATATTGAATTATTTAATTTAAATTAAATTATGTTATATCAAATTAATATTATAATTTTCAACTAAAATTGATCATATATTTTTAAAGTAAAATTCCCGTTATGCATACCTGAAGTAAATTCGAAACATATTTAGGTCAATAACTTCTTTGAAATAATGTCTCCTACAATAATACAAATATAATTTTGTTGACGTCGAAAAGTATCAGCACAATATTCTTTATGTAATTCTAAGGTCTTATAAAACATATTGATTAGTTATGATTTTTTTTTAAATTAATGGTTTATAGTATGAAAGTTACATAATATTGTATTATAAAATTTGGAAATGAGACTTAAATGTATTTTGAAGTTGAAAGTTGATGTAAGTTTTAAATGAATTTATACACGGTGCGTCTCGAAACAAAAAAGATCTTACGAATTCTGTTGAATTTGTAGCAAACGTTGCGTTTAAGCGTTAAAGTGATACAAACTGGTCAAGCATTGGTTTATTGAAATTATTTCATATTATGTATGTAGCAGCTTTAATGTTAGTGCTAAGTTACATAAAATAAATGTTTAATATATTTCGTTGTAAGAATAAGAGAATATAGAGTTGGAATTATATCTGTTGTTTTTTTTATCTTTTATAATTTATGAATTATATTGTATCGGTTTATTCGATTTATATTAAACAAGTCAGAAAGTACGAATAAAAGGCCACAGTAATTTAATCATTTATTTGTATCCTCTAATAAACCATATTCGTATTTTTGCAGCACTTAACATTAAAATAATCACATTAAAGAACCTCTGGACACTACAGTGATGTGACGACTATATACTGTTCGCCGGACCACGCCTGACACACACTTATTGAGATTAATTTTCAATACGATTGTTGTAGAACACTCGCGATGTCACGATTTGGGGTACACAGGGCAATTAAAATAAAGATTTTTACGGGAAAAAGGTATATATATCTATAATTTAAAACAATGCTACCGCATTAATCACGAAGATATTCTTATTCTAAGTTTGGTACCCCAATCTCGAAGACGTTTGTGTATTGAAAATAAACTGCTGCAAAGAACCTCTTCATACTATATAATATACATTGATTAATGTTAAGTTTTACAGAACATTAAAAGCTTTTATCCTCTTAAGGAATAATCGGAAATCAAACGTTTAAAAGTCGATAGACGATCGACTAAACACCTAAAAAAATCCACGATAGTTGGCGAGGATATCAAAATACAAAAAGCTTTGGTCCGTGGCTTGTATCATCTTTGGAAATGATCATGACAAAACTTAAACATTATTAAACGAATACAACAAAAAATAATTTAGAAATAATCATGGTTATTCTTTTAATAAAAAGTCAACGAAAATCGCCTTTTTCGATTATTTCTTCAGAGGAACATGTTTATAGTAGAATCTTAAACTTATCATAATGTCTACAATTAGTTAATATATAGACGTAATATTCACAAAATTAAAAAGGAAAGTTTCATCATTCCGTTATCACAATACACAACACGAAAATAAGACAATAATTATTTAGTGTACTAAAATGTTCTTGTACAGAGCTAATTACCTATTCATTGAATGAACCAAGGTCATACAACTGATTAGCACAATGAACTCAAAGGATTATGAGTCAAATTCTTAAAATCCTAAGACTATATTTCAGCGTGCCATTATCAACTTATTTGGAAGAATCATGTTGAATTCCAGTAAAAAAAATCTGATACAAGTTTCGATACAATACGTAAAGATACTCATCGCGACATCCAGTTAGGATGTTCTTGGCAAACTATATCCAATATATTGATACTATAATTAAAGACAACTTTAAAAAACTATGACCATGTAAATGGAAATCTGGTTAAAATAAATGCTGCCATTTCGAATGTATAAGTAAAGTTGTCATTAACTATAGATCCATTTTTCTGTGGCTGTTAAGTTATTCCAACTCAATAATATCGTCCAAGTCGTCAATGTCGAAGTCTTGAAGGGTCAGTTCTGGAAAAGAAAACTTTTTATGACATATTTGGTCGTTTAGATTTTTTTTAAACTTTTTTTGCTGCGAAAAGATTCCTTTTCATATGCACTAGATGATATCAAACTAATAGATTACAAATAGTGGTTGTGATAAGACCTTATCTAGAATATAAAGAGGTAATCCCTCCTTTCCTGGAAAATACTTTAAACGCTTAAAGTGTAAATAAAGAAATAAACGTATCACTTACCGTCAAATCTCTTTTTCTTGGTTGTTTCCGGTTCAACGGACGTGGAAGTGCTCGACCTCTTCCTCTCGTTAAATGACGAACTGGAAGATTGTCGCGAGTCGGAAGCTTTTGGTTTGGTACTCGTTTTGCTCTTCGCAGTCTTAGCTTCCCTTTTGGTAAAACAAATTGAAACATTAAGAAAGTTTGCTATGAATTTGAAGAGTAAGAAGTACGTTTTTTTTGGGAACTGATGTTTTATAATGACTTGTCTCAAGAACAGTTGTTAAGGAGTGATCAGATTTTATAGTTTTAAATTAGAATGCGCCAATTTGATGAGTTTCTCTTGAATTTAGATTTATAAGTGATGATTTATCAACGATCTTATTGAACACAAGGGGTAATTGTAAAGGTAATTTTTTCTACATATGTAATTCTCTAGAGAAAAACTATTTTTAGATTCTAGATATGATCTCAGATTAAAGCAGAGCCAATCGAAATTACAAATTTAACTTAATATAATCTTATTTTACTTACTTTATTTCTCTTACTTTCTTTGTCTGTGCAGCAGGCGCCGGTGGGTTCTCAACTATTATACAGTTTTCTGGAGATTCACGATAATAACGTTTAGCTGTATCACGCTTCGGTCTACTCGGTGAGTTACAGCTCGTGAGGTCAATCATTAGCGTACTATTGCCTTTATCAAAGAAACTACTGCGGGACGATTTCACTTCCTTCGTCTTTTGACTGTCGACTTTAAGTCTAGCCGCTTCGTGGACTGCAATTTTATCTGTATTGCTAGTGGAAGTAGAAGCTCCCTCGAGCAGGGCTTTCTTCTTTGCCAATATGCTTGACAGAGGAATTGACTGCGTGCTAGTGCTGGCATGAGGCTCGATAAAACCTAATATTCCTGTGGTTTTATTGAATCCATACGATGCTTTCACTTCTTGAGGAGTTTTGGTTATCTTTCTAGAAGAATTTACATGACTTAATTTGTTTTCAATATCAACATTTGTGAAAGAACCAGGAGATTTAGCAGATTTTAGTTGCACTTGTGTGATCCGTCGAGCCGCCGAAGTAGCGTCATGTTTGACAGTTTCCGTCTTTGTGGTGATGTGCGGTTTGAGCAAACTCTCACTAGTATTCGGTGGATCCTGTTTAGCCTTCACACTGGGATACAACAGTGTTATTTTTTTATTATCTAGAGTTAGCGTGTCTGATTTACTCGTGCCTTCAGTTCCTACCGACGGAGGTTGATATTTACTCCTTATTCTTAGTATAAGGGGTTTCCGTTGCTGCAGTTGGAGAGTGTTGTCGTCAGCTTTAGTGGTGACATTATAGAGCGCTTGGAGTTTTGGGGACTGAGAGGTGCTGGCGTGGGAGCCAGCAGAGACGCTAGTAATGGGCAATGCTTGTGCGGCGACCGAGGTCAATGCGACAGGGACTGGGTCGATAGACGCTGCGGTGGCTGGTGGCGGCGGCGAGTCCTCGTCGTCACTGTCCAAGCATATGGTCATATCACTTTTGGCCGGGTCTATGTTGCTAGCGGTCGTTGATATATTCTGTGTATCAGTCGGAGTCTTGGCAACAATTGGAGGTAACGATTTAACGGAGAGCAATCTCTGTACTAACATAGGGTTGGTCTTCTGGTTCTGTAGTAATTTTGCGGAAGCCTTAGCTGAAACAGGGTCCACAGACTCATCCTGATTACGAGTTCCTTGTGAATCGTCGTCTGGAAGTATGCTTTCTTCAGGTTCCTGCTGAGAATACCGACTACTTCCGGGCAGACTTGGTCCCTTGAATCTGTTTGCAAAAACAAATTATAAAATGGAAAAGTGATTTCATCGCTATGGTAATTTATTTTCAACAAAGAACGGATCTAAATTACTTAAGAACGGACGATAAAAAATGATACATATTGTGTGATACACCGCCTCATTTCATTTTGACAGCTAGAACTATACCATTACTAAAACTCAATGTTTATACAATTCTCTGTTTTCACCACTGGGATATAATGGAGCGGCCATCGCGAAATAATTCACACTGTGGTCTGTTAGTTACAGACTGCGGTATAGTGTGGTTAACAAGAGACGTGACGAGTGACAGAGAGAGCAATAGCAGTACTTGAACCTTTTAGTTATCTTTAGTTATTTATAACAATATCTCAATATTTCATTTTTTGTAGGCTGCAGCCAACCCTTCACTCATAATTGGGTTCTCGGTTAGAAGTGTCATGCTCAACCGTGGACGGTTATATTGGCTGATATGGTACAATAGCTAAAACTTACAGTTCCACTGGCACCACATTAGTCCCGGCTGCAGGGGCGACAGTCACACTCTTCTTTTCCACTTTCGCAGGACTTGTTTTTTTCGACTTTGAAGTCACCGTAGAGGGCGCTGGTGGAGCTTTTGAAGCAACATCTTTTTGTTTAGCTTCAATACCTCTCCCCAAGTCGTAGACAGATTCTTCTAAGCGTAACGCCGCTTCGACCTCGACTATTGTTTTAAACGATGACACTTTGTTATTTACGTGGTAAAGTTTCTTCAGTGTTTGTATGCCTAGAACCTGTGAAGAAAGTTTTAAGCAATTTTCACTATTCTTATTTAGTCTATTGCTAAATATAGGCAACTTACAAGAGGTTTTCACAGCAACTTGTTGCAAGCGGCCTATATACAACGATTTTGCACGGCTTACACTAAGGCGATCGTTCTATATATGTAATTTTTTTTCCAGTTACAGGTAAAAGGAAACTAACAAGAATTCAACATTTAATCAAGAACAATACTAAATTATTATCAAATAAAAAAAAAATCGATACGTGTATTACTGTATTTGTATATTTAAACAAGTTTAATTACAGTAATTTTTTATACATGAATTTGGATTACTTTCTTCAAAAGAATGAAAGGTGAAGAAGAAAGATGTTACCTATGGTAACCTCCATGGGCTACGATAAATTTTTCCATCAAATCAGTCTACATAATATATCATATCAAAAATACTCACCTTCACAGCAATATCATACAGAGGTCCGCTGGTGATAGATTTCCCAGTGTATTGTATTTCCCTCCCAGCTTTAAGCGTGCTGTACCGCGCCGCTAGAGTAGCCGCGTGTTCGTCCAACATCGGATTGTCGTCCAAATATCGGTAAGCTACAATCTTGATGAAATTCTTGTTAGAGAGAAGCGAGGGGTGTAGCGGCACTGGGTCGGGGACCACTGGCTGAACAGTTTCCGTCGGAGGTGTTATTTTACTTCTCTTTCCGCGACCACGCTTTTTAGGACCGCTTTGTGATTGGCTTGCTGCGGGCTCGCTTGACTGAACAACGCATACTTCGTCATCATCGCTCAACAATATACTATTGTCAGTTACGACTGGCTGTTCTGCTTTGCGTTCAGGCTTTTTTGTTTTCGTCTCAACATTTTTGATTTTTTTCTGAGGCTCGGATGTTTCACGAGGAGTTTCTTCAACAAGCTCTATTTCAACTTCGTTGGAAGTGACAATTTCATAACTTTCCTCGTCAGGTATTACTTGAACCACCGAAGTTGTTTCCTTACGCGCTGTTTCAGTTTTCCTCGATTGAATATTGCTTTCTAAATCCTGGTTTACTCTTGGTGTTTCTGTTGTGCGACCTGTATATGTTTTCTTTTGTTCATTGCTAGAATCATCCAAGACCAAATTCACTGTTGGAATTGCTTTTTTGTAAACTTTATAAGTTTTCGTTTGTCTGGGGCTAGTGTTTTCTAAGTCGAGGTTTAGTACAGGAATTTCTTTTTCATTAGATATATTTGTTTTCCTTTCTTTACTATTGGTGGTTCGTACGTCCATGTTGACTATTGGGACTTCAAACTCTTGAGAGTCAGGTATTTTTAGTTTACTTTTTGCGTTTTCCAACTTTAGATTCGCCGCTGGAATTTCTTTCTCGCTAACCGGAATTTCCTCTACTTCGACTATGTCATTTTGTTCCTCATTTTCAGTTTCTCTAGATAGTTTTCCACTACTAAGTTGCATTTGTTTTTCTTTAAGTCTTTTGCTCTGTTTCTGTGGAAGCAAAATAGGTTTCTGCCGTTTCTCTGTAGTGTTCGCAGCTGCAGCTTCGTTTTCATTGCTATTTTTATGTAGTGAGTTTTGCATATTTGGACTCGACACTTTGATATGTTTCAATAGATTTTCCGTGATAACCAAGGAGACGCGGTCTTTATTCTCCTCGTTGGCAGGTACGTTGGACACTATGTGTCGCACAATCTTCACGATATCTGACGTGTCTTTCATATTTTGCATATTTGGGAGACCACGTTGAATCAGATTGTTTACGACACGGTCTACAATGTAATTCTTGAAGGCACTTTCTGCTGAAAACGTCGCGTTGAGAGGTTTCGAAGGATTAGCCTCTTCTTTGACAGGTTTACTCGGTCCTGGCTCTGGCGACGGGGCTTCAGCTTCAGTATTTGGTTTCTCTTTCGGTATACGTATACTTTTCGTTGTTATCTTCGCTTTCTTTGCTGATGGTTCATTATCGTTTTCTACAAAGAAAGGTTCGCGTTAATACTTAAACATGAATGTGTAAAATGGGGGCAATATCTCATAACGGCTGAAGCGTCAGTATATTTCGAATGTGGTCGCTATCCCAGCGGATGGGAATGGCCTATCAGGAGCTATTTAGAGCTTGTTCACGTTAACTCGCGGGCGCGGTCGCGAAATATTAAACATATGGATGTCAACCAAGTGTTCACGTAGGAAACGCACGTGCGATGTATGTAGCAGACAAGCAACGTCAAACGCGCCCGCGCCCGCGACCGCGTGTTAACGTGAACAAGCACTTAGTGTCGCAGTAGGAGGTGATGTATATGTATACGGCTTTATTCATCGACAGTTTATAAACCTACCTTCGACTGCCTCGGTGGCGTAGTTCTACTACAGTACGACTACACATCTGAGGTCTCGGGTTCGATCCCGGGTCGGGCAAAGTGATATTGGGTTTTTCTATTCATTATATATCAGCCCGGAGTCAGGAATTTGTGCCCGTTATGGCGATATGCTCGCCCCCTATCACATCATGTAACGGAACATATGAGGCGAAATGTGGGTGCCCTAGTGGCGCCTCTGCGTACCCCTTCTGGGATAAAGGCGTAAGTTTATTTATCTATGTATGTATGTTTTATAATTAATAAACCTATTTTAGTTATAGAATGGTTTGTCCCTTTCGGACGACTTTCAAATTCAGTTTGAACGAAGATCGATAACTAAAATAAGTTAATAAAGTGTGTATGAATAAGGGCGTATATGTAGTTACGATTGTAGAGTAGGCCCGTGCCCAGCAGTGGGACGTATATGGGCTGATATAGATAGATAGATAGATATAGAGATGTAGTTACGTTCAGCGGCGCGCTCGAGCTGGAACTGGTGCCAGGCGGCGGCGCGCTCGTGCTCGGGCAGCGCGGGCTCGGAGGCGCGCAGCAGCGAGTCGTGCTCGTGCACCGCGTGCACCGGCCCGTCGCGCGCCACGCGCAGCAGCGCCACGTCGCGCACGCCCGCCGCCACGCCGCCCGCCACCGACCCGCCCGCCTCGTCCAGTCTGAACAATGCCGAATAGTTATGTCAATATCAACTTTAATTCAACCCTTAAACGAGGGGCCGCTGAGGGTAGGATTATTGCTCCTGGGGGCTCCGCTTCTTCTTCTCCGCGTGCCTGCAGTAGGGCCTCTTCCCGGCACTTTGGAAGTCCGGGAAGTTGGTCCTGTTCAGGAAAAATGGACGACCCACAAAATCCCTGTCAGCTCAATATCATGCCAGTTTCCTTCCACAATCGAGAGTCAGAGGTCATGGCAGCTCATTTTGATGATTGAAACGAATATGTACATACCTGTATAGTTCAGCGAGATCGGCGCTGTTGTAGTGACGGTCGATCTGCTGTTCGTCAACAACTCGACACGCCACCGCTTGCTTTGTCACAGACCTCTCGTATATCTTCTGCTCCATGGTACCCTAAAACGAGATCGCATATTATATAAACGTTATTTGTGTTTTGTATAATGATAATTTGTGTATAAAAGTTTACATACCATAGCAACGAGTCGGTAAATGAAGCAGTCCTTCTTCTGTCCGAAGCGGTAGACCCTGAATATGCTCTGTATGTCGTGCGCCGGGTTCCACGACGTATCCAGGATGATCACTCTGTTGGCAGCCGTCATATTCAACCCCAGGCATCCAGCTCGAGTCGATATCAGGAACAATCTGAGGGCAAAAGTATGTAACATTGACAGCCTCCGTTTCGCAGTTGGTTAGCCGCCGGCTGTGAAACGAGAGGCCGCGGGTTTGATCCTCGCACCGAAACAAATGTTTGTGTGGTCCACAGGCATTTGTCTCGGGTCTGAGTGTTTGTGAGGCAGAGAAGTGTTTCGTAGTTTCTAATACCCACGACACAAAACTCGACCTTAGTGTGGGGTCAGGACTATGTATGTGACTGTTGGGTGTATTTATTTATTAAGTTTGATAGATAAAATTTATACAAATATTTATTTATTTATTGTATACTATTTTATGAAATACCTCCATGATGTAATAATAAAATAAATAAGATAGAGTCTTGTGTTGTGGGTATCATAAACTGCGAGAACCTTTTCGGTCTTACAAACTTTAAGAACAATATCATATGGGCGAAGTGTCAATAATACTTATTACAGACTCAGGAGGTCGGGGAAACAAATATAGACCAGTAGGTATTGTTCAACCTATATAAAAGCACGACACCTCGTTTCATTTTTGTCAATAGTGTGCAGGGAAAAGAAAAATTTGGTAGTTAAGGGGGCAAATTATAGAGTCTACTTTAAAATCAAGGAGAACTGACCTAGTCTTCACGTTGTTCTCTGCGTTGAACTCCCTGCACCACTTGTGGCGCACCTCGGCGGGCACGGAGCCGTCCAGCCGGTAGTACTCCTGGCCCAGGCTCCACTTGTTGATCTGCTTCAGGAAGAACTCCAGCGAGTCCAGGCAGAACAGCGACGTCGAGAATATCAGACTGTGGACAAGAGTAAAATATACTTTGGTTTCAGACCAATATGTCGATTGTTGCGTATTCGATATGCCTCTCTTTGTTATTATTTATCGAAAAAGAAACAATGATAATTAAAAGGATTTTAAAGCCTGAGAAAACAATTAGATAAATTGTTATCTCAGGTACAATTTCCACTACATTTAAGCGACATTAAATTCTACTCCAATAACATTACGAAACAATATCGCTCACACTTTGTCCCCCAGGTCGACGCACTCCTTTAGTATTCTGAACACAGCGACGAACTTGTTGGAGCTCTCCAAGGTGTCGAGCATGGCGCCGCCGTCCAGGTGCTGCAGCCACCACACCTCCGTGTCGCTCGGCTTTATGTCGTCTGCTGCTAGGTCCTCTTGGGCTAAGTCGTCTTCTAATTTTTCCTCTAAAAAAGAAAAAGTCGTTCGGAGTGTTTTTAAGTTTTGTTATTGTGTTATGACCTAGTAGTTCACGTGACCCATGTTAAGGTCGCAAAACAATAAATCATCGACCCTGTGCGGCTCGGGTGTATTATGTAGTAACAATACGTTTGGTGTGTAACTACACAAACACCACAAATAGCATTAACTCTATAGCTACATTTTAACAACGATAAGTCGATACTTTATAATAGATCCAGTAACACTAATATAATGGAAACTTTATAATTACGGAAAATTAGACGATTTCAATGTAAATGAGCCAGAAAACCATACCTTTCGCCTTCTTATAGTGGCTCAGTTGAGTCTGGAAGTTATGCAACACTTGCGGATGAGTCCAGATCTTCTGCAGGATATGGAAGTCTTTCAATATTCCCTGCTTGATTTTCTTACAGTACGTGTATAGGTAGTGCTTGTACAAGTCCCATTGACACTTGGTCAGGGGTATGAACACCGTATACTCGTGTTTCTTCGGCAAGTATGGGTACAGAACAGACGCCTCTTGTCTTTGAAGACACCCTTCTAGTACTTTGTGAAGGATGTGTGTTCTAGTCTTCATTAATCTGATATCCTCTTCGCTTGAGTCTCTGTGCTGTCCGTTCATTATGGGGTTTGCGAATCTGTATACAAATAGAATAAATATAACATTCATAAAATTACAGTAAAGGGTGCCTATCAAAAAGTTAGGGTAATATTACTTCATAAATATACATTAATTGTAATTATTCAAATATATAGAGTAAGATCCCAGGGCCCCCAGACGTTACTTATTTTCTCATACAAAATATAAATGGGATAAAGTAGTGTTAGTACGTACTTTGAGTGTGTGCATACCTGCTAGCTTGGGTCGTCGGCCAATTCATAGGTACGAGGTGCTAAAGGTAGATAAATACAGTACTGATTTTTCTTAAATTCTCAGTGCTGATTTTTACATATGTTTTAGATAATTTTGTTAAAAATTAATAATCATTATTGCCAGACACTTTCCATCGGCGCTTACGCTTACCAGACGCTTTAAAATTAAAAAAAAAATAACATATTTTTACTTATAATCTCACTCTTGATTTTTATATATGATACTTAGGGAACTATTTGAACACCCCTGGTCAGCAGCCAGACCAATTGGAGGGGCCAAACATCCCCCCAGACACACATAAAGTGTCGCTATGTGTATGAGCGCGAGGTCATTATTTGTACGCTTGAGTGTGAGAGAGATATCTATTTATCGATATCTTTCTTATACTTATTGTCGTCTCTAGGCTACTCTATTCAGTGCTACTCGATTCAGTGCATCTGTGATTTTATTTACAACGTGTTGAAATAAAAGAAAAAATATTTATAGTATTCTAAAAAATATAATGGCAGAATTATTAAAGTGTGTGTTTTGTGAGAATTCCGATGTGAATTTAATATTGTTTACGGAAGAAACGTTGAAAAAGTATTTGTTTGCCGAGCTTTGTCAGTGAATCGCTTTAAGAAGAATCAGGTATTATATTTTAACTTTGAATAATTGATATAACCGGTTAATTCTTTGATTCCTAATTATGTTATTTTTGTTACAGAAAATGAAAGTAATAAGGATGATAATGAAGATAGTCAATGCCAACATTGGGTTGATGATGACTTATCAAACTTAGACGATGATGACAGTAAAGATCACGCTGAATTGTAAAACGTTCAAACTACAAATAATCCGAAAGAAGAAAGACATGTATAGGTTTGTGTAATTTCAAGATTTAATAAACATGATTTTTTTTAATAGTAGTATTCAATTTTACTCGATGATAAGATATAAAACATAAGTTAAAGAAACTTATATTTATTATTTATAAAATTTTCTCAACTCAGATCACTTTAAAATACCTTGTAATCTTCAGGTTCGATTCTATTTTGTATGTAACGATTCTTTAATCTCTCTTGATTATATCGAACAGAGCAGAATTTTAGAAGGTATTGTTGTTCCATTGTGTTTACAATATTGATTCTGATAATAGTGCATTACACACCACTGATAATTTTTTTCTTAAATCTCAATCATTTTTATTACTTCTCTAACGGCACATAGATATCTCTCTCACACTCAAGCGTACAATTAATAACCTCGCGCTTATACACATAGCGACACTTTATGTGTGTCTGGGGGGATGTTTGGCCCGTCCAATTGGTCTGGCTGCTGACCAGGGATGTTCAAATAGTTCCCTAAGTATCATATATAAAAATCAAGAGTGAGATTATAAGTAAAAATATGTTTTTTTTTTTTAAGCTTTAAAGCGTCTGGTAAGGGTAAGCGCCGATGGAAAGTGTCTGGCAATAATGATTATTAATTTTTAACAAAATTATCTAAAACATATGTAAAAATTAGCACTGAGAATTTAAGAAAAATCAGTACTGTATTTATCTACCTTTAGCACCTCGTACCTATGAATTGGCCGACGACCCAAGCTAGCAGGTATGCACACACTCAAAGTACGTACTAACACTACTTTATCCCATTTATATTTTTTATGAGAAAATAAGTAACGTCTGGGGGCCCTGGGATCTTGGACTAATAGCAAAGATCCAACGTATGGAAGAACATTTCCAAAAAGGGCGTATTGTTATACAGACCAAAAAATGCCAGCTGAATAAAATAAAACTACTCACCTATTAGAGTACTCAGCGTAGGACCCCAGCAAGTTAGGCTTGATGAAATTCACCATACAGTAGTACTCCCTTAGATTATTCTGCATGGGTGTGCCAGTGAGCACTATCCTTCTTCGGGTAGCCACTCTGCTCATAGCAACAGCCAACACTGAGCAATCGTTCTTCAGCAAATGTCCTTCATCACACACCACGATATCTGGTCCAGGGTCCAACAGCGCCGTGCGTATTTTGTTGACTATAGTTGGACGCACATCGTCCAAGGTTGGGTCCAATGTCGTCAGACTTCGGAACAATTCGTATCCGATAATGAATATGCCGCCGCCGTTGTACCAGTCTTCTAACTGGTACGCACGTTCGTACGTCTTTTTTAGTTTGGACAGTTCGAATACCTGGTAAAAATTAATAGTAAGATTAGATTCTTTTATTAAACATTTCCTTGCTCTTCGCATATAGCTTTTTAAATATAGAAAATAATGACTTTTATGTAAGTTTGTGAAGTATGAGTAGTAATACAAAGTACCTTCAGTTTCCTTTTCATTTGGCGAGACTTGAAACAACATAATACTTCAAATAATGCATATAGTTAAAAATACTTCTAAGTTGATATACTAGTAAAAAATGCTTTTATATATTTGTAAGAAACAGAATTTATCATAAAAATATAGCAGAAAAAATAAAGGTAAAAAATTCCCGGACTCTTAGTAACAGTAATAGAGAAAAATATTAGCTCTCTGTGTGATGATCTAATTAAAAAAAAATTAAAATAAAATTTATTTAGGAACCAAAGAAATAGTGTAACAATAACAATTTTGCCATAATAACTGCATTAGTTATTACTGTGTCGCAGTTTTACTGTCCACTCACTCCCACGTGACAGATATTATAATGATCGAAGCATACAACTTGCTTTAGCAGTTTTTGAGGTATTTAATGTTCAGTGGTCTTCCTACGGGTGATCAAGGTGATGTACTTTATTTAAAGTTACCCTCAGCTGATCGGTGACGGGTCCAATCCATTTGTGTATCTCGTCGACCCAGTTGAGAACTGTGGACAGCGGGCAGCACACCAGCACGCGTTTCATGTTTACCCCGGGGTGTGTTAGTACCTGAAACAATATTTTTAAACCATAGGTATTTGTATATTTTGGTAACCAATAACTCATAAAATACATGAAAGATAAAAAAAAACAGGAAGAGGAAAGAGATATTGCACAATGGACTTCTATCGACCTGTGTCACGGAACAAAATAAAAAAGTATAGTCGTCGGTTTTTTGCGAGATATAATAATCCTAAGTGACTACAATGTAGCTACGAGTATATCACTTTCAAGAGTTTATAACAAAACAAGTAGGCAGTTAGTGTTAGGTTAGATTGCATCAAGTAAAAGGTAAGTATTACTTTAACGATGTCAACGCTATAGATTTTACATTTAAGATGTATTTTTCGCAGCCGAGTCTTATTGTAGGCACTAGATAGGAATCAGTAAGTTTTTATTTATTTATTTAACATGCTTAGGCAAGTTACAAGATAACATCAAGAAACCACTAATGTATTTATGCTATCAGAGTTAACAATGAGGTTATAAATAGACATTTCAGTGATATTAGGAGTTTGAGGTTAATGCAAAAGTTAAGTTTATGTTTGGTGTTCATTGACGTTTAACTATTACGTAAATCTGGGGGTAGTCTGTTAATGAAACGCAGCACGAGGTAGGAGGCGGTTGGCTCGTCGTATGCATGCGAGTGAGTACGTACGGTGTGCAGCAGCGCCAGCACCTGCAGCGTCTTGCCGAGCCCCATGCAGTGCGCCAGGATGCAGCCCGCGCCGCCCTGCCCCGCCGCCACGCGCGACACCGACTCGAAGCACGCGTCCCACATGAACTTCACGCCCTCGTACTGCCCACACACATACACATTACACACAAACACATGACTCATAGGACTAAAATATATGGGTACCTGGTCTTTCATATGTACAAAGTTAATGTTCCAACCACTCAACAGTATTGGCCCGGTGATTGGTGAATAAGTTAACGATTCCTTGATATTTTTGTACAAGCCAAGAAACCAATGCCAAGCCTTTATATTTTCTAATCGTAACTTTTTGCACACACTTACACATACACATAGTTTATGTAGTTTGAGTATGTTTATGTATGTGTATAAACATACATAAATTATGTGTTTATGTATGTTTATATAGTTTCTCCAAGGCTGTCAGTCATTTAAACTCATCTCCAAGACTTTAAAAGAATGTGAGATGTTATATGTTGTCAAAGACGTTTTTAATTTTTGCTTTGAATCACTGAGTCCCAACTAGATGACTCTGAAACTACATTCTACCATGGCCTACAAACTACACATATTTATAAACGTCACCTGATGAGCCTTCATAACTTTGGTGAAGAACTGGTGCACTGTAACAATAGGCCGGTCCTCCTCGAAGTCGTACTCGAGACACACCTCGTCGTTTATCACCAGCACGTTCACGTTTTCTTCGCAGCCGAGGTGCTCCCTCTGATGAAAAAATCAAACTTTATCCCCGAAGGGGTAGGCAGAGGCGCCACCAGGACACCCACATTTCGCCTTGTATGTTACGTTCCATGATGTGATAGGGGGCGAGCCTATCGCCATATCGGGCACAAATTCCTGACTCCGGGCTGATAATGAATAGGAAAATCCAATACCACTTTGCCCTGCCCGGGACTCGAACCCGAGACCTCAGCTTTGTAGCCGTACCGTAATACAACTACGCCACCGAGGCAGTCACAAAGGCACAAATACAAATATATGAAATAATATATCTTTTTTACTATTCTGGCACTGCATTGTGAATGCACTGCACCTGATAGTAACCGCAATGTCGTCCATACAGGTAAATAATCTAAAAAGGCTGTGACTGAGATCAACAGTATTTTGGTCTGGATTTATGATATGAACTCAAGTTATAAGGGTACTGGGTATGGGTGTCGCGTAAAGTTTTTAAAAGAATATTTTCTTACCAGTCTGTTTTGTCTGTCATTCAATCTGCGTTTCCTTTCAAACTCTTCCATTATCGCTTTAACAGTACTCTGTTTTAAAGATTTCTTGTCTATGACCTGAAAAAAAAAATAGTCTTCATTTTAGTGTTTAATTGGTGCAATCAATCAATAAATATATTTAATTTGTGTTTTTTTACTCTATATTGAATGATGGTGGTCCTAATTATAATTCCTTAGCCTAAATATTTTTAAGTGCAATATACCTTTCTGATATTTCGACGTCCGTTGTAGTTGGAGCTGAAGTAGCTCTTGCGCGGGTGCGCCGCGTCCGAGGAAGACTCGCCATACAGTTCTTGAGACAACACTCTGTAGACAAAGTCACAAAATTATATGGTCTAACAGATATTGCTACCTACCTCTTTTGATGTATAATGTAGATTTAATTTTGCTAGGATATAATCATTGGATGTATTGCGACCTCTAAAAACGGCGTAAAACGCGATCCGAGCTAGTTCCTTGGTTAGTGAACCAAGCAGGTTCCAAAGATCTTACCTAGATGTTACCTTTGCGAAGTCATTATTGCTAACTACCATCCACGTTAATTGAGGTCTGCTGTGGTTTCTTACATTCAATTCAATGATCAGCTCATATCTTTTAAAATAAAAATTGTCCGGAATTCAATTTAAGGTAAGGATACCTACTTCAATTGTTTCTCGCGTTCCAGAAATTTCTTCCTTGAGCCACGACCTTTGACGCGCGTCACCTTCCTCGACTCCGAGCCAACGCCGCGTTTCTCGATGAATTCGCTCACCATCTTCGCACGCTTTGCGTCACTTAAACTGGAAATAGTAACATATTCATATACAAATAGTACTTATACAAATTTAAGATATTTTATTTATAGTGGCAGAATCTAGATAATATGTCATTTGGCAAGGAGGCGTTAAAATACAAGACATAGCATCCCCAGACTGCCTTAAGGCGATTAGATCAAAACGGTAGGCTGGGCGGGTCAACCTTACCGAGAGTGACGCTGACAGAAGTTGCAATAGACGTGGCCTATGTACGTTGCAGAAATCCACAACTTAACGATTGCCCAAAATAAGCTTTAGGATCACCTAAAGTGATAAAAAATCATCATAATCCCTATCACAAATCATTATCTGCAATAAGTGTACCTTGCATCTTCTTTATTTTTCATTTTCTTCAGTAATTTTTCCTTTGTGGTAACCCATTGCTTCTCTTCTTCTGAAGACGAATCTTCCTCGGATTTAACATGTTGTTTCACTTTTCTAGGGATTGCCTGGAATGTATGTGTGATATTATAGGAAAAAAGATTCTTAAATTCACATGGAGTTCCTTTAATAGTACATCAGGTTACGATTAACAAGATCAAAAAGTTCTAAGATTAAAATCGAGCAAATCCGAGTTCATGATTAATTACATAGATGATGCTACTCACCTTTCTAATTTTGCTACTATCTTCTTTAGCCGCAAACTCAGTCTTAACAACAGGATCCTCCAAAATCACGGGAGCATGTAGCAACGTCAGCTCTTCTTTCATCATTTTATCAGCAGTCAGTATCAACTCACTATCCGGTATCTTCGATCCTTCTACTTTCGTCTTAGACTTGGGTCCAGGACGTCTTTTCACTGGTGCTTCTTCTTCAGTATCTTGTTTAACATCATCTTCGTGTTCACTTTCATCATTCATTAGAGAATTTTTTGCAATATTATTCTCTCCATGTCTCATCGGAATCTGATCAAAAAATAGTAATTGAGTCGTAAAGAATTCTCAAAGGATCTCCTGATCTGGCGTCCGGACAGTAAAATGAATAAAGCTCCTAATGAGTCTGTAAACTCTGGTTAGGCATAATAGTCATTACAAAGGTACATTGACAGCCTCCGTGGCGCAGTTGGTTAGACGCCACCTGTGAAACAAGAGGACGCGGGTTCGATCCCCGCACCGAAACAAATATTTGTGTGATCCACAAGTATTTATTTCGGGTCTGGGTGTTTGTGAGACCGAAAAGTCTCTCGTAGCTTCTGATACCCACGACACAAGACTCGATCTTAGTGTGGGATCAGGACTATGTATGTGACTGTTGGGTGTATTTATTATTTAACTGTAATTTTAGATTGAAGTGACATGTAAAAATATTGCCTATACTTACGACAGCTGGTACCTCGTCTTCTACGTTAGCTTCTTCATCGTCAGAAGGAGCCAGCTCATGAAATAGTTCAGACGCATTAGAGTCGTCACACTGGTCACACTCTGGACTTGATGGCGCGTGAGTCTCCGTTTGAATGGGCTTCTTGTTTTCAACTTGTAAAGCAACTTTACGTGGTTTATTAATCATTTTTTCTTTTGAAATTCTATTTAAAGAATTTACGTTTGTCAACCTACAAAAAACATACAATGCATTTGGTTAGTTCTTATAATGTCAAGTTTATTTAATGTTATTTGTAGTGTCAGATTACTATCTTCTTACCTATCTATTTCTCTGTCGATTTGGTTTTTTCCACCAATCTCTTGATATTGGAAATAAGTTTGGACAAACGATTCAGGCAATTTTTCCAACACAACAGACGTATCTTGATATAATTTAGCGTCTTTTGTGTCAATAGCGTAACATGACCATCCGTAACGGTCATGAAAACCTACATCTGCAGTGTCTTCTTTTGATGCATCATCATTAACTATCTCACCTTCAGGAACGAGCTCATGATTTGGTTCTTTTGCAGAATCGTTTTTATCGGCATCATATTCCTGTATTATTGGTTCACATTCGAGAAGTTCCATAGGGCCATTAAATTCAACTATGGTATCTGATCTCTTTTTCCTTTTACTTTTCTTGTCTACACGGCTTTTTGATAATTCATTTTGAACGACGGAGTTTGAAGAAGAACTATTAGTTGTCTCATCGTTGGATATGACATGTTCTTGTACATTATTTAATTGCTCTGTCGAATCCACATCATTGCACTGAATGGCTTCATTATTCGGTTTAGGGTCTAATTGTTTACTGTCCTCTTTTGTACCTATCTTTTTTCTTCTTACGCTTAAAGGCAATTCTTCATATTCTGAATCAGAGGATGGTTTATCCAATTCTTCTTGTCGTATTCTGTCTTTCATCTTTTTAGTTAGTTCATCGACTTCACTAGTTTTGTGTGAAGACTTTTCCTGGGCTGGTATCGGAGTATCTTTATTGGGTGTGTCTTTACTAGTCGCGTTTATAGTAGAGTTGGTTATTTTTTTTTGTTTTGCTTTACGTTTGCTGGTCTTTTTCTTTGCAACAGTTTTGCTAGAATTACCTTCATCAGAACTACTGGCCATGAGACAATCTTTAACTGAATATATATTAGTATAAGCATGTGGTATAAGTAATCCATCATGAGCGTCATTCTGCACATCGTAGTCTGGTTCATATTGCTGGCGAATCCTAAAACTACTTTGAGTATAGACTTCATTATATGAGTCTTCGTTTAGGGCTTGAATTAATTTATTTCTACGAACAAATTCTTCAAAAGTGTCAACAGAGTAAGTACGGATAGCAGTATCAGCGCAGTTAGGAAAGTTCTCACTAGCTAGCGCGTCAACTGGTCTTTCGGTTTTTGTAACGACTATTTCTGGAATCATAGTCATTTCATCCAATCCATGAATAGGTTCAATTTTTACAGATATTGGTGATTCTTGCTCATTTTCATGCACATAATCTACTGGCTCAGTCTTTATTTTAATATTAAAATTTTCAAGTTCCTCACTATTTATGTTAGCACATGATTTAAGCTCTTTCATTCGAACTTGCGCCGCCCAGTCATTTTCTTCCGTGTGATTTTGTTGTTCAGTATCTTCATAAGTGGATACGAAATCGTCGTTGTTAAAATAGGTGTCCCTATTATCGTAATCATCGTATTCATCATCTACAGTATTTTGAAGATTGTGAAATGCCTCCTCAGACAATGTATTTACACTGTTAATAGTGAAAGATTCAGCTAATTCATTATTAATAAATAATTTTTCATGTGTCACAGGATTGTTGCTCATGGCAAATCCGTGAATATCATTATTGTATAGTAGTTTATGAATAATATTAAAACAAATATGCTTTAAGCTGTTTGGCTTACGTTGTAAAGATGCAGTATCAGATGTTTGAATTCTTTGTATATATTCGACACATAAAGAAAGCAACGACTTAATAGTTTTTATTCGTCGTTTGACCTTAGAATGCGGAATGTGGTTGGTTATGCCGTATTTTCCAACATTTATAGACTCAACACATAGAGATAGTAATGATTTAGGATTTTTCTTATGACTTCTTATTGCAGGATTCTCGATAGATTTATCGGAATTTACAATTCCTTGGCGAACACAATCAAATGCAAGAGAAAATAATGATTTGATTTCTTTGCGATGTTGTTCTAACTCAGGGCACATAGTATATTTATTTGTGCTGCTAATTTTATGACTGATAAATTCAAGACAAAGAGAAAATAGCGACTTAATCGCCCCCTCAGGTGCAACATTTGGTATCTGTTCATTGATGTTGTCTATCAATTCAGACTCGGCACAAAGAGAAACAGTAGAATTATCCCTTTCACTGGGACTCATGATCCTGGTGTTCACAATATATTTATCAAGATTGTGAATTCCTTGGCGAGTAGGTTCTAAGCAAAGAGCCACTAATCCCTTCATATCTCTGCCATTTTGTTTTATCGATAGACATATAATACTATTATTGTTACTGATACTATTACTACTAAAAAACTCGACACAAAGTGAAAACAATGACTTAATTTTCCTCTCATTTTTTTTTATCACAGGATGAGTAATACACTTATTAGGGGTTTGTTTTGCAGTGTGAATACAATCCAGACAAAGTGTAAACAAAGTCTTCATTTTTTGCTCATGTTGTCCATGATAGATGTTATATTCATCAACTATGTTACTTTCTGGATTATTATATTGAATGTTTTGCACCATTTGATTTGGTTGTGCAGAACTGAAAAGTAATTCTGATACTTTTAGGTAACAAAGTGTCTTCAAACTCAACACTGCATGTATATCATTTTTGCAGCCGGTATCATTTTGGTAAGCCCTCATTACTTGACTAAAAATGTTAATGCAAAGGTCAATTAAACTTGTTGGCTTCTTACTAGTTTTGTTAACTGCAGCATTAGGAGGTATTGAATTACAATAAGTATTTAATTGTGACGTTGTAATAGCCAAATTTTTCTGCAATATTTCTGTGCACAAAGTTAACAATGTTTCTGGACTAGGTCTTTCACACCTATTGAATTTGTTTATAACAGAATCCAAATTTTGACTGCCATTAGGAGTACTTGTACTACTACTTGCATTATTCATGTGGTAATCCTCTGTTTCAATATTGTTGTTGATAGGAAAATCATTAGTGACCACAAAGTAGTGACAAACATAATTTTTATTCAGATTTAGCCAGTTTGGCGATGTAAACAAAGCACATGTGGCCAATGATTTTTTTCGATAATAATCATCAAAAAAATCACTTACCATTTTTGTAGTAATGTAATTTTGATCAGGAGGTTTTTTATTTCGGCTGTCCTGGGATAAAAAAGACTGAGTAGGCTTAACTTTTTTTACCATCACTGAATCATTAATCCACACTGTATGTTTTTTTATGTTAATATTTTTATCATCTGTTTTTTTTGCAATTTTTATTGAGAGTTCTTTGTTCAGAAAAACAGTTTTAGGATTAAATTTAGGGGCTGTTTTTCCTGGTTGTTTTTCTGGGACTGGTTCTTCAACAATTTCACAATCACTATCACTATCTTTGACCTTAGGTGAAATTGTTATTGGTTCTTCTCTGTACTTCAATAAGTCATGTTTACTTAGAAATTGTTCATACTGTGTGGCCAAATCTTTTTCCATTTGTTCTAAATTGTTTTTAGCCAATTTAAATAATAAAAATGATTTTTTTACACAATAATCCATCTTCACAGAATTTGTGACATTTTCAGTATTTATTTTCTTTTTGATAAAATCTTCAGATTTTTGTGTCATAAGTTTTCCTAGATCGGCTGTTGTTGCAACTATGCTATTTAGGAACTCACAGGCCTTTTTGGACTGTTCTTTGGTCAAAGCAACATTGTCCTTCATAGGAAAATGATAAGGACAGCCTGTTTGTGTATCAACATTATTTGTAGTTATTATATTTGTCTGAGAACTTTGCTCTACAATTTTTTTTGGTTCATTAGGATCAATAGTAGGTATTTCCAGTGGGGGAATTTTATCTGCATTTTCTGTAGATGATACTTTTTTGATCTTCAAGTTGGTACCTTGTATTTTTTTTGCTAAAATGCTTGCTAAGTCTGTTTCATCATTTGTAGGCTTTGCTGTGTCATCATTTTCATTAATGCCTGTTTCTATGCAATCATCATCATCATCATTTACTAATTCACTATCCTTTAACATGTTAAACCTTTTATCTGTAGGTTTTTCCATTTCTGCAGCCTTCTCAAAATTTGATTTTCTTCCTCTTTTTCTTGGGGACTGGCTATCTGACTTCTTGGAATATTTTCTTTTCCTGGACTTTTTATCACAATCCAAATCAGGATTAGATTCACTGTCCGATGAACATGGTTTCATTGAGTCTTTCTTTTCTATAGGGATATACTCATCATCTGAATTGTATCTTCTGCCTTTTCTTCTCATTATTGGCTCATCATCAGAAAGTTCTATATTTGCGAATGGATCTTCATCTGATTCATCATGATATTGAATGGTTTGCCTACCCTTTTTCCGTGTTGGTCTCTTGGACACATCTTCAACTAAAAGAGAATTAGTGTCCATTTTCAGTGAATCAATTTTTTCACTTTGAATATTTTCATTAACAATGCTGTCTATATTGTATTCAAAGTCTGACATAATTGGCACTTTAGGATTTCTTTTGGGAGGACTTTGCAATTGTTCATTTTTGTCATCATTACTAGTTTTATTATCAGGTAACACATCAATGATTTCTGTGTTTGGACTGTCATTTTTCTTTTTGGGTGTTACTTTTTTGGTGTCAAAAGTATTATTAAAAGTACTTTGAGATTCATCTTGTTTTTTATTCTCTTCATGGATTGCATTACCACAGCTATTTTGTTCAGCTTGCTGTTTACTCAGAGGTGAAGACCCCGAATGGTGCTGCCTCAGTAAATCTTTCTCTTCAATAGCATCTGAACATTTTGTCTCATTATATTCATTGTTTTCTAAATTACTATTTACTTCATGTTCATGTTGCTCATTTACCGGAGGCGTATCAACATCCTGGTTTTTATGAACCAATTTGCTTAAATTGCTTAATGATAGATCATCATCATCACTGTTACTAGAAACCTTAAGAGGAGACACAATAGGTACCTCATTTTTCTCCTTTTTTGTTTGTTCTATCTCAGAATTCCGGGGTTTTCTTGGCCTACCCCGTTTACAAGCTCTTTTAGTATGCAACAAGCCCTTAGATACATCTGGCAAAGATTTTAAACCATCAAATAGTTCATCTGTTGTGTCAACAATTTCTACATTGATTTGTTGTTCTTGAATAGATGTTTGCCTTGGCCGACCCCTCTTTTTCAATATTTGTATAGGTTTGTCACTTGTGTTATTTGACAGATCTTGTTCAGTTGAGTCTATTGAAGGAGCCTCGTTGGCATGTGAAGATGATACATTATTAACAGCTGAATTCTCCACTTCAGACCAAGACGGTCTCAATTTTCTAGGCCGACCCCTTCCTCTAGGCAGTGCATTTTCTGGATTACATAATTCTGTCAATGACTCTGTAATACTTTCTTTAGACAATCGTCTTTTTGATGGGGACAAGTCGTCAGAAGAAGTGTTAGTACTTTTCGGTCTTCTACCTCTCCTGTTTGGTGTATATGTTGGACTTGTATTTTGAATGAAATTTTGGATATCTTCAATGCTTTCGGAAGGTCCATTACTATAGTCTAACATAGAAACGCCTTCATTATCATTTTCACTTACCGGATCGCTACCACCAGGAACCGTTTTCTTTTTCCTGCCTCTTTTTTTCCGATTTATAAGTGTCTGGTTTGTGGAATTAACATCGTCCGACGGTAAGGAGTTGATTACGTCGTCGTCAAAAGTCTTAGCAGACTTAACTTTAGTCGGGTTTTCTGACTCGCGTTCGCGCTCAGTGTTTACCTCCTCATTTACCCCATCCAAAACCAAAGCCACTACAACATCGTCACTGCACGTCACTTTATTATCCTCGCCGCCGTTGCTTTCAGCTGATTGTGTCGGCCCACTACTGGGCAAAGTAATACACTCTCTTTCTTCATACATTGAGCTAGCTTGGAACTTTTCAAAAGCATCCTCAGTTATACAGAGGATGGTTCCTTCCAACTCTAATTGCTCGGACATAATGTCGCTGTAATGAAATTCAAAATGTTTTTCTACAAAAGCACAAAACTTAAATGGTGACTATTAGATTACATTTTTGAAACAACATTGTTTCAAGCAAGTGGAATCAATTTTGTTGATTGGCAAAGCGTCAACTCAAGTCTAAAATTCTAAAACACAGTGCATAGATTCGTAACGAAATGCAAGCATTACAGCAAGTATGTTATCATCTGTGATTGTCATGAAAAAACAATGCACGCAGCACAAGACAAAGTTAAATTAAAATTAATTAAATCTATTGTTATGACACAAAATGAACTAGCATAATTTATCTTATAGCAATTTATAAATATATTACACATTTTAAAACATTTATGGCTGATTTATTTTATTATATTTAAAATTAGTATGTTTATTTCCATTTCTAAACGAATGACACAGCATAATATGCGTTCCACTTGATGATCACAACGCCCTCGCTCCCGATCGCGATTTTTGCCGTTCCACTTATTCGTGAGCGTTACGAACGTAGATCCGGATATGAATTTTTAAGCGTTGATGTAATAAAGATTTATATTTTTCGGTGGCGTAGTTGTATTACGGTACGGTTACAAAGCTGAGGTCTCGGGTTCGAGTCCCAGGTCGGGCAAAGTGATATTGGATTTTTCTATTAATTATCAGTCCGGAGTCAGGAATTTGTGCCCGATATGGCGATAGGCTCGCCACCTATCACATCGTGGGACGGAACATACAAGGTGAAATGTGGGTGTCCTGGTGGCGCCTCTGCCTACCCCTTCGGGGATAAAGGCGTGAGTTTATGTATGTATATATATATATATATATAACTAAATACACCCAACCGTCATATACATAGTCCTGATCCGACACTAAGAAGACTTGTGTCGTGGGTGTCAGAAACTACGACAGACTGCACGGTCTCACAAACACCCAGACCCGAAACAAGTACCTGTGGATCACACAAACATTTGTTTCAGTGCGGGGATCGAACCCGCGGCCTCTCGTTTCACAGGTGGCGTCTAACCAAATGCGCCATGGAGGCTGAAAAATTAAAAAAAAAAAAAACAAAGGCTTAAAAGAGATTAGGTTTTAGAATAAACCTAATAAAGTATGAAAAAATACTATTATTGGTAAAATTAATTCATATTAAAAAAAAATCTAATTATTTTTTTATATTCCATTTCAGTGGATTATTTAATTAATTTACGTTCAAACGTAGACTAAATTTGATAGTGTGTCGCATTCATGCTCGAGAAAGTAGTGATTTATCCAGATCATATGAAAAATGGATGCACGTTGAGCATCCGCATTGAGCATTCATATCTGCCTATATGTTTCTACATAATAATATATACATTTACAAAAGTGCGTGGTGGCCTGTTGATAAACGGACCAGACGCGGCTGCCTACATGTTCACGGTGGTCGCGGGTTCAAATCCCAGGGCACACCTCTGACTTTTCGGAGTTATGTGTGTATTGTAGTCAATCACCACGCACTTTAACGGTGAAGGAAAACATCGTGAGGAAACCTGCATACCGTAGCGATTTTAAAGAATTTATACGGTATGTAAGTCCGCCAACCCGCACTAGGCCAGCGTGGTGGACTATATGGCCTAACCACTCTCAATCGATTCTCTCGATTGTAGAGTAGGCCCGAGCCCTGCAGTGGGACGTATATGGGCTGATATAGAATAGAATATACATTTCGCCGCTATTTTCTTGCTATTTTTCTTAATGCTCACCACGACCCACCTCTTGACAGGGGTCGTTGTGAGAGTATGTCATGACGTCATTCACATAACGATCGCGAGCGCCAAGTGGAATGGCCAAAGGAGTGTTTTGACTTATGAGCGTCGTGATCGTTTAATGGAACGCGGCCAGCATGTTGATCCTGAAGCAAAGAGTACAGTACTAAATAGAGTGCTGACTTCGCGGTTTATTTGAATCCATGCAGCAACAGCGCCCCAAGTAGACATTAATGGAAACTCAATACTCGATATATATACATATAGGTTTAAGTAGCATGTTTATGTTTTGTACTTCTTTTTAGATTTTTAAGATTTCTGGCGGGAAAAATAAAACGCATTGGTGTATTTTTGAATACTTGTAAACAATTTATTCCACAAACTTAAATAATTATAAATAGTGAATATTTTTAGTAACCAACCCTATCGCAGTAAACATACATTTGTTATTCGTCGTTGGAATAATTTTATTTATTTAAATAAAAATTACTACTGGTTCAATATCTATTTATTCCTTGGTTTATTTTATTCATTATTTGAAAAACTAATAAGGAATTATTCGTTATTCGAATATTTTTTGTATAACTCGTCGGAAATATCAGTGAACCTAGCTGGAATGCAGTTCACATTTCATATTTTTGTGTTCCCTATCTACTATGTTTTGAGATGGATGCGAATTCAATTTTTTATTCGTTTTTCTGTTTTAATTCAATTTGTTTAACCTATATTTTAAATTTGCTGAACTTATGTTCCAGTGACGTTAATTATTCAGGTCCACAGATATTTCCGACGAGTAATATATAATATAACAGTAAGTATTCAAATAACGAATAAAGATTAAATAAATTTTTAATTCGTAATTCAAATAATTGCCCAGAGTTTGCAATCACATGTTACTGAAATCGAAAACCTGGCCCTTTTAAAATTTCCGAAACACAAAATATTATGTATTTTGGATTTCTCTATTGCAATGACTACTACTAAGATGAGTACCTAAGTGTATCTCTGTTCAAATTTATGTAAGGTATTTAATTTATATTAATGGTTATAGCTTAAAACCGGAATACAATCATTCTAACCGACTATTGCATATTTCATCTCAAATGTAATACATAATGACGCAAATTTTCGCTATATTTGCATTATTTTTCGACAAATTATAAAAAGAAACATAAGTTATATTTTTATATTCGTTAAAAAAAATAAATGCATTTTTGATAGAAAAAGTATCTACTTTTGCCATCAAAAATAGATATAGTATAAATTGAAGTATTACTAATGCATGAGAAATGATTCGTTAGGTCATATTGAATCTATCAAAATAATTTTAATTATAATATAACAAGCTAAAACCGTCTAGTTATTTGTATTTAAACATTCCATTTATTATTGTGTTTAAGATATTGCATGGATTTATTTCGAAAAATAATAGAAAAAAATAATTATAATACTTTAACCATAATATTTCACAATACTAGGAGAAATTGCACATTATAATGCGATAAAATAATTCAAATATACGATAGTTTGCATGAATGCAGCAAATTAAAAACTGAGGATGTATTAGGCTATAACAATTATCAAGAAATAAATTAATGTTTGTAAAAAGACACCTTTACTGAAACAGATTCCCTTGTGTATAGATGTGTAATATAACCCAATCTTCACAATTAGGCTAAAACCCGATAATTTGTGTTTTTAACCATAGGCTCCCATTTTAGTATTTACAGGGTATATCAAGACTGCGACCGAAAACGAAGCCAGGTGGTAGTATTAAAGACTTCAGACACAACGCAATTAAAAATTCCGCAAAAAAAATTGACAATTTTTTTGGAATTTTTTACTCGTCGTTGTATTTGGGTGATAAATACATATTTTTTCGAAAATAATAATGTATACGTTATTATTTTTAAAGACGCAATAGTACGTGTGGGTTTAAACGACTATTTTCCCAAAAACTATATATTTACCGCCCAACACGATGATAGTTAACAAATTGCAAAAAAAATCTGCCGCTTTTTTTGCGATATTTTTCATTGCATTGTGCCTGTAACCACTAATACTATCACCTGACTTCGTTTTCGGTCGCAGTCTTGATATACCCGGTATAATTACTACACATCTATACCCGTGTAGCCCTTTTTTTCTTTTTTAATTTATTCTTATTATAGTAGTTTTGGGCCACTATTTTTATTGGATCACTTTCATCACAGTTTGTGCTTTTTCCAGACATTATATTGTTTATTTCCTTACACCAATTATTAACACAGAAATACACATTCTTTTTAATCAGGTACTCAATTAGTTTCATTCTATGATCATTGCAAGTGAGAAATCCAAAATTTACAATTGTAGTTATTATTAATTTGATATATTCTATAACATTTTGTTTATGGCTCTGATGTTTCATTATTTCCATAGCTATGACTTCCATATGAGCAAAAGCGTCAAAAATATTTCTTCATGGGTAACATAACCAATCTTTATTACTGTATTCCGATATTTTTATTAAATTATGGAATGATTGTTTTTCTGTAGTCTCCAACTGGCTAGAGCAAACAGTACAACTTTTGTATACATACTTTTTTGCATTTTTACTAGCCAACCACTACAGTATCCAATAGCTGCACACCTCTCTATGTTTTGGGGCAAATTGCTGTTCAATAATTCGATATTATTATGCATGATATTCAAATGATCTTCAAACATTGTGTATTCGGACTGATTATTGTCTGCAGAACTATCTATTTCCAAATAATATCTAAGGTTCTGCAGACATTTGCTTTTGTCTTTTTCGCAATTTGCCTCTACAGAGTGTGATGAAACCATATTATTAATTAACAACGTTTTGTATGCAGCTTGGAATCCTAATGCAGTTGGCATGATGTTACTATGTCCATGTGCTCTGATTGCTCCAAAAAAAAATTCGATGGGATATTGGTTAAAATTCCTTGGTAATATTGATTTCATACCTAATTTATGTAAGTGTGAACATAACATTTTAAACCCCTCGATAGTTTTAATCCAGCTAGAGATTGTGGGAACCACAGAATTTTTGCCGTTTTTGTCCACATAAGTCATTGTCCTTAGAACCGGTAGACTTTTTCGCCATAATTGATGATGGGGCGACGTGGGTGTTACAGCAGTCCTATAAATTTTTCCTGATTTAACCTTACTGTAACTTCTATTTAATGTATCAAACAAATTGTCAAACAATAACAATATTTCCGCTGTTTGTTTCGCTTCTTCTGGAAGTTTGCCTGCTTCTGAAATTCAGAGAAATGAACATAAATATACAAATTATAAGCCTGATATAAGAAATTAAGATGACGAAATTACGAAATTCGGGTGCCACATTAATTTTAAAATAGTTAAAACATGAATCATAATATTGATTGATTATAAAAAAATAAATCATATCAAGAAACAGTTAAAATTTTGTTGTGGCACTAAATATTTGATACATACATACATACATAAACTCACGCCTTTATCCCCGAAGGGGTAGGCAGAGGCGCCACCAGGACACCCACATTTCGCCTTGTATGTTTCGTCCCATGATGTGATAGGGGGCGAGCCTATCGCCATATACTTGATGATATTAAAAAATATACAAACCTGCCATGAAACCTAGAGCCGCATACACAGTTCGACTGAACACCTGCAGTGCTTCACTCTCATCTTCGGTATTAAATGTGGCATTACATGTTTTTCTGTAAGTTTTGGTACTAGTCTTATCCCCCTATACCCTGGACTTTTCCTCACCAATTCTATTAGATGCTGCCACTTGGCTAGACCTATCTTATTGTCTTTTTTAAATTAAAAAAACTATACTCACTTGTAGACTGATTCTGTTGTGTACGTGTTCTTGGAGCCATAGAATTGGTTGATGGAGTTTGTTCAGTTAACAGTGATTCCATGGATACACTGGCATTCTCTACTATCCTACTTGATGTTGAAGAGTTTAGCTCTTCTAAATGTTGGAAAGTTGGATGTCCTGATAAAAAAATTAACAAATTATTACAACATAATTCAATCTTCAATCATAATTTATGTAATACTATAGTGAGTGATAGCTCTATTTATTGATGATCAGACTGCCAAACCGGTGGTCACTGGTTCATTCTCTTAATATTAGTGAAAAAATATGTTGTGACAACCTCATGTAAGTCTGGATAAAGGTAGGCAGAAGAAGAATATTATTTAATATGCACAATAAATTATATAAATATTATAATAAAATAATCAACTGACCTGATAGATGCAGAACTGGTATAGCCAGAGGACATAAACGATTCTTCATGTAAAACCATTTTGCATGAAAATGTTTATGACAAACTCTTCTATTTTTAAAAATATAATTGTCATCAAAAGTGTAAATTTCACCTCCAACATTTGCCACCCATGCACGAAAACGTTCCATATTGTTAACTGGATTAGGGAAACGATGCAACGGTATACCTGAAATAAATTATTTTTTTATAAATTATAGTATAAATATTCAATTATCAATAATAAATTTTAAGTTAATTAAATATAATTAGTTGATATTTTATAACAAATTACATTATGTTGCATATATTTTAATTATCATTCAAAATCGTTTTGCTTTGTAAGCGATTGGATAAGTCATGCTCGCTTAAAAGTCTGTGCTTGCGGTGGCGTCGTGTGCCGGGTCGGTCACTTCCCTGTAGCATGGTTGAGGAGGCCGATGGCTGGCACATGCGTCATACTCGTGAACGGGTGCTGCTTGTGTGGACTGGTCTGTCCGATTTGCTTACTTTGTAATTGATAAATAGATTACTTAACGCTTTTATAATTATTTATTGCGTTGGCAAAACAGAGCATACTGATTCTTCGTTATGGGTTACTTCGTTTCGTTTCTCTCAGCCATATTAAATATAAAGTAAACTTATTCGTATTCAACTATATCCTACTTGCAAATCATAACAAGTTATTAATGAACTGCTCTGATTTAAACCAACTTGTAATTTTTGTAATAATCATACATTGTAAACTGGTTTTGAAAAGAGCAACACTAGAGTTTCTTGCCCGTTCTTCTCTAGTGAAAACCGCTTTCCGAACCGGGTGGTAGTTCAAAAAATGACTGAATCTAAACAATGTTGAACATTTTAATGGATTCAATAAATTATTTTCATTTCATTTTCATTTTCATTTCATTTCATTTCAAAAGATTTTAATAGTTTGATTTGACACTGGTTTTTCAATAATGTTTTAATATTCTTGCACTGTAGCAGTGTCAATAATGTTTTAAATAAATACCACATGAAGTATTTGAATATGCTTACACTGTAGGAGTGTCAATAATGTTTTAAATAAATACCACATGTAGTAGTTGAATATTCTTACACTGTAGGAGTTTCAATAATGTTTTAAATAAATACCACATGTAGTATTTGAATATTCTTACACTGTAGGAGTGTCAATAATGTTTTAAATAAATACCACATGTAGTATTTGAATATTATTACTCTGTAGGAGTGTCAATAATGTTTTAAATAAATACCACATGAAGTATTTGAATATTCTTACACTGTAGGAGTGTCAATAATGTTTTAAATAAATACCACATGTAGTATTTGAATATTCTTACACTGTAGGAGTGTCAATAATATTTTAAATAAATACCACATGTGGTATTTGAATATTCTTACACTGTAGGAGTGTTAACCATACTTTTATTAAATAGAAACATTGAAGTTGAACATAATAATTATGTAATTCAACTTTAAACGCAATTATTTTCATTACAATTTAAAATGGCTATTTTATAAAATACCATGGTTGCAATACTAAGTACAATAAAATGAAAAATATTACTTACCGTCAGTGACTTTCGTTGAACAACCAGGTACACAACAATTTAAAAACGACATGTTTTTGGAAAATGCAAAACACTTTCACAAAATAATAGAGTCCTGTCTCAAAATATATAAACACCACTGAAGTTTTCACACTAGCACGGAGGAGAAATTTAATTCTCAATTCGACGTGACTAGGGGAATGCACTACGAGTAATATTTTATTGAAAAATGGTCACATAAAATGTGGGCAAAATTCACGTGCGTGTACGCAACGAATAGCAAACATGAATTGATTTGACTATTAAATTAATAAATTAATAGTATTAATAGACTCGCGGCCATTATGTGTTTGATGTTTAGTAGAAAAATTGCCATCCGAAAAAAACTTGTTCCGTTTTATTTTTCGTGTCTGACAATTAAACAAGTAACTCAATGAACGTCTGTCGGGAGGCGCTAGTTTCCATACATTAGAATATTAATATAAGAATTGTTCTAAGTCGACACAGCATGTCCTGAAGTGACAGTTGTGGTGACAGTGACAATGTGGAGTTGTGTGTGTTGACGATTCTGCAGCTTGTGAATAGTAAATTATTGTCGTAGCTAAATAAATGTTCCTAATTAGTTACAAAATATCGCAAATATTAGAAGTGTGTGAATGAGAGGAGGGAAAATACATATTGTATAAATAAAGAGCAAATGTTTGTGAATCAAAATGTACTTTCCAATAGGATGGCCAAAAGTTTTGCAGAATGTAGGTGCTGATAATCAAATTATTAAACAGATCGTGTCGAATAGAGACAAAATATTGTTTGCAGCGCTCACAGATGATTGTCTCACTGTTTGGTTTTGCAAGGTATGTTTACTTTCAACATAGACTTTAAATATGGTATGTGACTAATGGTATACAAATCAATTATAACAGTAATGTTTAGATCGTGGGAACGAGGGCAAGCGTCGTTACAAGTTCTTATATCATTGTCTGTGGATGACCAGTGGTAGTGAATGTTAGCCTGACATGATTTAAATTAAAAGCAAATTATAACCATTTCTCATTTATGTTTTCTTTTGTCTATCAAGTTTCATGCATAACTCTATATTTATAGATTAATAGACTATGATCAGAAGAATCTCATAACATTTTTATATTATATTGCTATTAATTTGTGCCTAGTTTGGTTGCTGACACTTATGGCACAGGCGACTTTTTTGTGGATTTTGGTGGATACATGTGTGAGCTAATTATTGACACTTATAAATATGCCAATGTTGCAATGAAACAATTATCGATAATGTGATAAATATGACATGGGTTTCACAATATGAACAAGTTCAAAGCAATATATAATTCTAATGAAAGAGCCACATTTTGTATCACTTATATCATAATAGTACATATCTATATGCAATACACTTATGGATAAATGCAAAAATAACATAGATGTCCATGAATTATTACAATCAGGCTTAAATTTGCAACAATATGAAGCATACTGTAAAATAACTTTAAAAAAACTGAATTAAGCGTAAATCCTTTAAAACTACTATATGGCCTAACCACTCTCAATCGATTCTCTTGATTGTAGAGTAGGCCCGTGCCCTGCAGTGGTACGTATATGGGCTGATATAGATATAGAAACCTAAATTACATTCTATTAGGATTCAAAACTCATAAAATATACATTTTCAGAATGATGTGTGAATCATTTCCTGCAGAATGTTCAGTTATCTCCACATGTTTTAGTGACACAAATATAGAGGTCGTTGCTCTCTTTGTTTCAGCCGACAGTACCGATTGTGTATCACAAAAGGACCACAGAATCTCTACAAAGGCTTGGTACTAATGTGGGAGTAGAATGGAAACCAGATTCTTCCATGATATGCATTTCAGTATGTATAATTTATTAATAAATGTGCTTAACGGGTATGTGAAGTCCATCAACCCTTGCTAGGTTGTTGTGGTGGACAAAGACCTGAACTATACTTTACTGTGCTGTATAGAAGGACCTATATTATTGTGGTCTAATATTGATATTTATAGACCATAATATGTTATGAAGTGGCAATGGGCTGGCCACATATGTCGTAGAACAGATAACCGCTGGAGTAAGCGTGTTCTGGAGTGGAGACCGCGTCTTGGAAAACGTAGCGTGGGACGTCCTCTGGCCAGATGGCGGGACGACTTGCACAAGAGGGCCGGCAGCGACTGGATGCTTAAAGCAGCAGACCGGGCTCGGTGGCGTACCTTGGGAGAGGCCTATGTCCAGCAGTGGACTGCAACGGGCTGATGATGATGATGATGAATATGTTTGCATTCCCTGTATCAAAATATAGAAGACAAGAAAAAATTATATTTGAAATAATTACTAATTTCATTTTAAGCTCTCTTTTGTTGTATAAACACTTGTGTTAACAAATTATAGAAAATGATTCAGATGGCCTAAAAATGACGAAATTATAGTTGTTTCACTATGATACAAACTTTAACAACTGTTACAATATTTTGATATGGACAATGGCATGTGGTCACCTCTTATCATTCTTGGCAATTACTTGGTGCTGATATGATCTTTTTGGGCACTTCTTGGTATTAAGGTTGAGTGTGTCACTGAATAGTGTATGGTAAAGAGGTGTGACTATCGGTTTAACAGTACATGAGACTTCTATTTGATATGGTTTCTTGTGTGATATACTGTATTTAATATTTATCATTAAATATAAATATGATAAGTATTTTAATCCTGTGTATGTGTTAACAGACGTCAGAAGGACATTTAATTCTCTACAATGTAGAGGCAATGAGCGAGCAGACTGCTTATCAGCAGTACGACCCGCCCACGGCTAGCCTCCGGCGGGACTCCGCCGAGTTGTTCGTCAAGGAAGTCATACCATCACTCAAAATTACTCTGGTAATATTTTGTTAATTATATTTATTTAGATTTTCTTAATAATATATATTTTTTTTATTTGTCTGGAGTATAAAACAGTTTTTGATATAAAAAAAAAATCTATTATTAATAATTTCTGAAATAAAATAAAATTACGGAATAAACCCTTTTTCGTATTAATTTACTTTTACTTCTATAACTATGCGAATGATGATGTGTTTTCAGTTAAAAGAGGTGCTGGTGTGGGACGGGCACATCACTCGAATGTGTTGCATATCCGGCACGGAGATCCTGGTGTGTACAACGCGCGCGCACCTGCTGCGCTACCGGTGGGACGGTACGCAGAACAGGGACTACTGCCTCGACCTGGGACGCATACCTTTCTCCATCAACCAACAGGTTTCTAAAGGTGAACTCCCTTTATTAGGGGTCATAATTATTTTTTTAATCGAATTAAAATCAAGCCCTAACATCCTTTGATAAGGTATTGTGTAAGTATAAAATTGTCTTAATATCAACTATCTGCAGGAAAAAGTATATTATCAAGACTTATGTTTTTGCTATCGACTGTTTGAGTTGACATCGATCCATCGATTTTAGCTATCAGCAAAACATTACAACCCGTGTACAATATTATATAAGTAGAAAGTTGAATAATGTGGCCATTGCAATTTACAGCGGAACCCATATTGGAGGACAACACGCACGTGAACGATATAGAATATTCGCCACTGGTGTGCGGGTTCGGCATCACACTCAACGACGGCCGCGCGGCCTACCTCACCGCGCCCAATCTCAAGTTCGACCCCAATGTAAGACATTTTAAACCCCATTATTATTTCAAAAGTCTTGGGTAGGTAAATTTCGATCAATATACATAGATTTCGCACTTACAGAAACCCGCATCTACAGACTTTATTAGTCGAATTAATGATGATAAAAATATCCAAACTATCTCTTAATCCGAAAATATTATTGGACAAAATATACCTAATAAATCTATTTAGATATTAGGTTTAATAACAGAATATAACAGCAATTGCAGACTACAATATCGATAAATTTTAATCTCTGTTTGTCCCTAAAATAAAAAGTCCTATATTTAAAACTAGCACTTTGTAAATATTTACTTACTTACTCCGCTGCCTTCGGCTTAGCGACCCAAAGTGGGTCTTGGCCTCCAAAACGAGAGTTCTTTAAATAAATTTGTCCTGCGCCAACTTCCGCCAATTACTGGCTTGAAGTTGGCGCAGGTCACTTTCCGCCTTATCACTACAGCGATATCTGGGCCGATTGGCCACCCATACTTTGTAAATAGCGCATAATTAATTATAAGATTCATAAGCATATATTGAGTAATGATTTTTACCATCCCAGATATATTTGGAAACAGATTTGAGGGTAAGACAACAGGCAGATATATTTACCCTGTCTTAACCCCGTTAATACACTATAACATTTCTGTAATATCCGAACTATTGGTCAATTGGCTGAAATTACTACAGAGCTAAAAGAACTAGAATTGACACTTCAATTTTCGCTTGTGTAGTTCTCCTAACTTTAAGCTAGTGTGTAATGTGTACGATCTGTACTTTCCTAATGCTAGATATGAATAGGGTAGTTAACTCTAATTTATAATTCAAATTTTAATTAAATTTCAAAGAATTCGAACCCGCCAGTGTGGATAATTGTTGATTGAAAAAAAATGCGCAACACAAATGATAATAGCTTAGACCACAAATACAGTGATGGCCGCACTGTTGGGACCTTCCCAGTGCGCTCACACTTTTATAGATAGTTATCTATAAAATACCAATAGCTGGTTCATTTTATGAGCGATTTTGAAATATTTGTTCAATTTTAATAGTTTTATTCATTGGGTAAAAAATAATACATTAAGTCTCAAATGCAAATGTATCCGAACGTATATTTGTATGAATTCCTTCCGACTCTCCCAAGTTCCATTCTCGTCGTCAGTTGAGAAGTAGATAAATAGGGCGAATAAAATAGCCAGTCAAGTGAAGCCTTATTATTACGGATTCACCAGCGATTGACAAAACCTGATAGTACGTGTGGATACTTTTGTGCGTTCGGATACATGCATATTGCAAAAATAAACATAGTAAACTACCCTATTCTAGCAATAAATACTTAGTTGTGATAATTTTCCACTATGCTAATGGTGTGGTCATTGTGTTGTGAATTTTATAAGGTATAAGAATGTACTGTTTCGTTAATTCGCAGGCCGTGCAAGGTATATGGGCGCAGGGTATTGACGACGCTACGTGCGCCAGAGTCAACCACAAGTTTAGACTTATAGCTATTGGCAGGAGGAAGTAAGTATATAGAGAGACATACATGTAGAGTGAATATATAATTGCCTATTTCTTAAATACTGGCAATGCGAAGAGACTACACTACATAAGGTGGAAAGTGCACTTTAATGGGAGAGATGAATATCTTAGTTTATAGTTGATACAATTAAGTCTGCTTGACAAATAAACCGGTCGAACCGGGAGCCAATTGTTTCTTAACCAGTTCCTCAGCGACTGCGATTG
This sequence comes from Deilephila elpenor, assembly GCA_949752805.1. Classification (NCBI taxonomy): domain Eukaryota; kingdom Metazoa; phylum Arthropoda; class Insecta; order Lepidoptera; family Sphingidae; genus Deilephila; species Deilephila elpenor. The sequence continues at coordinate 9,441,141 of OX457112.1, forward strand.
AAGTATGTGTAGTTCTGTCAATCAAGCAGCACTTTCTTCAGGTTTTCTTTAATGTGTGTTATTTGTTGTCAGTTCGCAAGTAGATGTATTCACAATAGACGAAGCAACGGGAGGGCTGGAGTTGTCGCACACAATGGTACTTAGTTCCAAAGACTTTCCTGGCGACCCGGGACCTGTCAAATGTATGAGGTAAAAATATCATCTAAATTCTTTTAAACGATATACTTTAAATTATAATGAACTTTTGGGTTCTTTAATTGCTTTTCTTTATCACAATTTTTATCATAGATATACAAAATTAAATCATGAAAAAAAAAATTTTTATTCACTTGTTACTTGAGCACAGTTTTATTTTTGACTAGTTGCGCCATCTAGTTAATATACCTCCAGTTGATACAATGAGTGTGCACACAGATGGACGGCGGACGGTCGCGCCGTGGCGGTGAGCTGGGAGCGCGGCGGGCTGTCCGTGTGGAGCACGTTCGGCGCGCTGCTCACGTGCTCGCTGGCCTGGGACTACGGACTCAGCCAGGACCGCGCCACGCACAACCCGCTCGTCGTGTCCAGCCTCGTACGTACATATTCTATTCACGCTGCTTTTATTACATTTCCCACTTGTATTGTACTAATAATTATTATTATTTATTTATTTATCAAAAGAAAATAACAAAATTATTTTTCCTTAACACTTGAGGACATTTATAATTATTAACAGTAGTCACTATCAAACTGTCCGGCACTTAACTAAGCTTGTCTTGCAGTGTCTTATTACAAACGGTAAAAACTATAGTTCACAGTGTGAACTTTACACAATAATCATGATAAGAAATGACTAAAGAGCAACAGGAAGTCCTCTGCTGAATATAGGCCTCCTCCAATGATTTTCACTGTATTTCATTTAGAGTCTGTTTCACAATTCATAGTTTTTTTTATTATTGCAGTGAATGGCGAGACGAGCATGCCATTCGCCTGATGGTAAGCGATACGACCGCTCATGGACAGTAGCAAAACCAAAAAACACCATGAATTACAAGGCAATGTTTGGAATTCCACTGCGCTCGCCATCCTGTGACATAAGATGTTAAATCTCAATATGTCCAGTAGTTACTCTGGCTACAATGTCCTTCAAACCGGAACACAACAGCGCATTTACACTGCTGTTTGGCGGGAGAAATAGACATTGCGGTGGTACCTACCCAGGCGGCCTCTCACATATGAGAGACCTACCACCAGTGACAACATAATGAGAGTTCTTAAAATTAAAACTAGGATTATACCGTGCGTCGTATAGCTGTTTAATGCATTTGTTTGTTTTACAGGAGTGGGCAACAGAGGGCTATCAATTGTGGATGGTGAAAGTCGAAGGGGATTCCAGTACTAATTTGATCCAGTTGGATTTTGTCAAAAGTCCACTCAGTGTTAACCCATGCATGGTAAGTATTGCTTTCGATTTTAATTACAATAATTATAAAATTATTTTTTGTGTCAATCTACATATTTCTACCCACATATTGTATCTTTAAATTGCGAAACGCTAGTATAGTGTGTTGTCTATGCAGTCTGTGTATATCCGAGCCGGCCGGCATAATTATGTCGACGAATTGATACTAGACTGTAATGTAAAATTACAATAATTGTAGTCACTTTGTCGTGCTAATGTCTGAAAGAATACAAACTTAAAAATATTTTTCTCTGCAGAGTAATCAAAGACACCTATACCTACAAGCTGACGACAAACTATACGTAAACCTGGAAGACAACTTGACCAAACGGACCAAGATCTCCATAATAGACTCGACAGCCGACTCCGACCAAGGAGAGAACGGGATGCCAGACCAGACCAACTTGGAGTACGAGAATAGTACTAACTACAGGGAGTTTGTGGATGACAATGAGTGCAGGAAGCAGTGGATTGTACTGCCTCTGCCTGCTACTTATATTGCTACCAATTGGCCTTTGAGGGTAAGTGAAATAAAAGCTACATACATAATATTTGACAATTTATTACCACGGAACTTACGTCTTTTACTCGTGTGTGCCTGTGATATCGATGTGTTAAGAGCTGTGACAAAGCAGGGTAAATTTTGGTGCATGACGTTTTTGTTTAAAGATTGACAGTGTCCAATATTAAGCAGTAGGTTTTGTAACGAAAGGGTGCGAGTTCAATCCCCGGAGACAAATCTATATTTTGCGTAGGATTTTTGTTAGACTGAAAATTTGCTCTTAACTTTTGATACCTCCAACACAAAACCTGTGTCTAAATGTGGTGCTATGTGTGTCTGTTGAGTTTTCACCATTCAATAATGTTGCTAATAAGGATCGAATTCTGTGAAATAAGACATACCACAAACTAAAAGAAAAAGGTAATTTTGGGTAAAATATTGTTATATCTGTATCAGCCCATATACGTCCCACTGCACAGCACGGACCCACTCTACAATCGAAAATAAGATTGAGGGGGGTTAGGCAATATAGACCACCACGCTGGCCTAGTGCGGGTTGACGGATTTTACATTCTATAGAAATTCATACAAATTTATTTATTTTATTTAACTTCACATACAAACATTGTACATAGGCGGACTTAATGCCAAAGGCACAAATCGCCATGGTCAGCAGGTTTCGTCACATGTTGAATGGTTATTAATACGCACATGACTCCGAAAAGTCAGATGTGTGTCCTGGGATTTGAAAACAATGTAATATACAAGGGGTAAGTGAGTAGTGTTGATATTGCAGTACAGCGCGATCGACGAGTGCGGCGTGAACATGTGCGTGGCGGGGCGCACGGGGCTGGCGCACTACAGCAGCGCGTCGCGGCGCTGGAAGCTGTTCGGCAACGAGGCGCAGGAGAAGGACTTCGTCGTCACCGGCGGCATGCTGTGGTGGCGGGACTACATCGTCATAGGTACCACTGCCACTACCTGTGCTATCTCTACCTAAAATATACTGAGTGTTTTCTGCTAAGCTTGTGCGTTTTATGATACAGGTGATAAATTCCGCCTCGCATGGACTTTTCCGCCCAATTATGAAGAAATATTTTTTAGACAATATTTTATTACAACGCGTATACAGGGTGCTTCAGCACACAGCTACATTATTTACACATCCTCTATATACAGGGTACTACAGCACGTAGTTACATATAGTGATACAATGTATACAGGGTGCTACAGCATCCTGGACGGGCACGACGAGGTGCGGTTCTACGCGCGCGAGTCTCGGCTGGACAACAAGTTCGCCAAGATGGTGCGCGTACAGTCGCAGGTGTTCGTGCTGGACATGCTGCACGACCAGCTCGTCGTGTTCGGAGCGGACGCGCTCGTCACTATATACGAGCTCACGTGTGTTGACAATAGTAAGTACTTCTCTCTCTCTCTCACTCTCTCTCCCTCTCTGCTGAACATAGGCCTGCCCCATAGTACAGTACAGTAAGTACTTAGAGTTCTATAATTGGGTATTTGACTGTTGTGGCAATAAATTATAAAATGTGTTGCATATGATAGCTTTTTGGTAAACAATAATTATAGGTATTTTTATTTATATTTATCTAAATTATAAATATTTAAATTGTCTAAAATAAGTTTGCCATTTTTTATCTGTTGATTAAATGTAACAAAACACGACAAGCTGTCATTGTGCAGCGTGTAATGTCACAATTTACAATTTTCATTCATCTCTGCCACTAAGATCATTCAGCATTTATAAAGCGTGACGTAACTTTTTCAAAGTCACGTGACCTACCGTTTTGGTGACATATATGATGATAAAACTGAAAAATATGTTTATTCGTTATAAACAACTCTTTAAAAATAAATTAATAGTTTGAAGAGGTTGACGCCCAAATACTGGAACGCATCTTAAATATAACTTGCGCTTAACTACGTTAATCCCGATTAAATGTACTGGCTAAGTGAGCCGTGCGCTGTTAAGAGCAACTTCGTTCCAGTATTCGGGCGATAGAGTGATTATATCTAGACTTTAAAACACTTTTCAGAAATTAGTCAAATAGCCAATTATTTTTAACCCTCGACGCAAAGAGAGGCTAGTTACAAGTTGGACGTGTCTGTGTGTCTGTATATGGCTCCTACACGAATGGACCAATTTTGTCGCCGTGTTACTTTGGCTTGTAAGCTGTCGTGGTCGACATTGTTATAATTTATGAAGATTTAAATAACAATCTGTACTAATTCTAAAATGTTTTGTGGTGTTATTCAAATTCTGTGATCTTCGATGTTAATTTCTCATTATTCCAATATTCCAATTCAGTTATTCACCTTTACGGGTGAATAAATAAACTCAACTGTTATAGTCAATACTATACAATTGTGAGTGATTACACTGTCTTTATTGTGTTCTATAATGTATGACATGAGTTGTTTCAATTGTGCAATGTATGATGTGACTAGTATGACGTGTAATGTGACGTGTATGGGTGTGCGTGCGTGTGCAGCGGGCAACATCACGCTGCGCTGCGTGCAGGCGGTGGACGTGTCGGCGCTGTCGCACCCCGCGTGCGTGGTGTCGGCCGCGCTGTGCCGCCTGCAGGACCCCTCGCGCCCGCGCGCCTCCACCACCACCATACACATGCACCGCCACCCGGACTCGCTGGTAACTGACCATACGCTCTACTTCTTCAGCTATAGGGAGCACACTGCTGAACATAAGCGCTCAAAGGATTTCCACATCGAATTCTCTTGGAAGCGGCCTGCAGCAAAGCATTATAACTTTTATGACGTCAAATGTCCACCATGTGGAGCTTGCCGGACACTATGCATTCAATATCCGTCTGTATCTGTGTCAGCACATATAGTCGTCACTTGCCACTGCAGAGCACGAGCCCCATCTAGAATTAAGAATATAATTACGAGGAATTACTCCACGTATTACTTTTACAGTTTTACAGCCTCAAATGAGAAAGTGGTTTAAGCATAAAACATTGACCATCCTCATTCATTCATTGTAATTCAATTACGTGCCTTTGAGGCTATGGGATGAAAGAGGGAGAAGTTTGTTATTGGATCTTATTTTCGCACTAGCAAGACTACAAGCCACCTGATGGAAATCCAAATAAGAGTCCATCTGTCGTCACTTATAACCGGCTATATACAGGGTGATCCCTGAACGCGACACTTTTATCGTTCACTATGGCAGACATACAATGTGTATGGTAATCGCTACCCGTAGGTTTTCCTAACACCAGCAATATTGTGTGATCTATATCAAAAATGTATACCGCATTTTTGCAACATTGTAGGTAATAAACGCGAGCGGGAAGCTGATGATGGTGCAAAGAGAGGAATACGATATCGACGAGGACAACAATCCGGTAAGTCACCTGTCAGACATTAATAATCCCGCTTGGTAAACGCCGGAAGTTTTGAATTTTTTTAACGGTGGAAATCTAGGGCTGGCATATTGAGAACAAATCATATACAATTTTTATGATCTTAAAAAATAAGTCAAGGTCCCACATAAATTGGAAGGGAAGATATTTTCGTATATTTGCAAACATTAAAAACAATTACACCTGTCATGAAATAAAGCCACGAATTTACACATTTGATTCTGATGAACAACTTATTACTCTTTCTTTAATATTGCCTGGCTGTAAGATCTTTCATCTATTTTGGATATATTAAAAAACAAAAAAAAACTAACAAGACCAAAAAAGCAACAAGTATTTGTGAGCCTTAAAAACATACTTGCGTGACAGTACCAAAAGTACTTAAAAAATACAATCATTTAGCCACATTCAGGGTGATTTTCTATTCCTATAAAAAGTCACGTAATAATAAAATACCCGAACTTATTCAATTATTCCTAGTGGCAACCCTAACATGGTCAATCATAATTAGAATTCAGTAATTGTATTTTGTGCTAATTGTCAGTGATTGGTTTGTTATGCGTGTCTGATTGCGAAAATTACAATGCATCACTTAACACTATAATTATCAACAAAAAATATTATGCATTTTATCTACAAGTGTAATTTTTACTAGACGTTAAATGCGTGTATGGTTGGATATATTATTATTTATTTATGATATTATTATGATATAAGTGGGGTAAATGACTGGCTCACGTGATCAATTATGATCATCACAGCCTTGGATATGTATATCTTGAAAATTGCAGTTAAGTTGGTTATAGTTTGAACACTAAATTATCCATAATTTTCACCACTTTTTGTATGGTTGTTATTTGTCTTCTGCCTGCCTATATCCAACACTCACGCGTTGTCTCGCCTTTTAGTGAGGTTTTTTTACCTCCTTAGTTTAATAGGCTTGTTGGATTTCTCATACGTCCAAAGGTAAAAAACAATCTCTTTACTTAAATTTTTGAGGCTGGGTCGGTAACAAAAAAATCTAAAAACTATTTCGAAAATATTATTTTATTTACAATACATATTTCGTTCAGGTACACTTCGTTGCTTTGGATATACCGTATAGCTTAAATTAAAACATGACCTATGTGTATTCTTGCACGTGTAAAGCGTGCAAGAACACACTAGCGCCGCGAGTAACTAACAGGTTACCTATACACGGAGAGGTTATGTCATAGAATTTACAAAGCTTATACTACTCAGTGGTGTTTGGTTCTAATCGTGAGTGTCTTGCCGTCCAACGAGATGGGACCGGCGGCCCAGCGGCGCACGATATTTCCTTTACCCCCGTACGAGGAGCCGGAGAGCGTCACCCACGGAGAGGGTCCGTGGTAGGGGATGAACGGCAGGATGTCAAAGGTAGGAACTGGCGCAATGACTGGCGCAGTCTCGATGACCGGGGTGATCACTGGTCCGGGGACTACTGGAGTTATAACAGGTCCGGGAACATGTATCGGTGAAGCATCGACAACGGGAGCAGCTACGTCAACCACAGGTGCCGTCGGTCCATATCCTATGGGGCCGTAGCCTAGTCCGAATGGTCCGTGGCCTAGATCAATCGGTCCGTGGCCTAGTCCAGTGGGCCCGTGACCTATATCTACATTAGCAATAGGCGCAATCGGGGCAATAGGAGCATTTTTCACCAACACAGGTGCAACAGGTGCATAAGAGTGCACATTAGCACCGCTTCGTTTCACAACAGCGTTGAATCCCCGGAGCGGGTCGGCGGTGTACTCGACGAGGCGCACGTTGCCGTCGGGCTCCACGAGCGAGTAGGCGCCGTGCACCACGTCGCCGTCGCGCGCCTCCCACTGCGCCTTGTTGTCGCCCGTCGACGGGTCGTTCACCGCGTAGTTGAACCGGTAGCTCGGGTTCGACTAAAGAACAAAGAAAAAAACGATTGTCTTTTATTAGGTAGAGTAATCGGGAAACATCTAGTCCGGTGTGAAGTTGAAACGCAAGGTTAGGGAAGCCCCGCAGATAAATTCACAGCGCAGCAATACGCCTCGACTTCACATCGGACATCTTGTGCGTTGGGTATATAAAATGTTTGAGAAAACTTTGGAAGGTTAAGTAGATGGAAAGTTTGAAAGATTTAATTCAATACATTTAACTTCAGTACTCACAACTCGATCGACGGTGGCAATAGGAATGTATGAGAGCGATGCGGGCGGGTTCGCCACAGCTACTGCTGCAAATGCCAGAAGGCAAGTTATCTGCAAGGAAAGATTTTTATCAAATTCTCTATACCAATCAATGATAAGATATGGTGCTATTCAAATTTGGTTGTCACCAAAGAAAGTATTTCGTATTCGAAATTGGATTTAAAACCTATTTTAGTTATCGAATGTTTTGTCCCTTTCGAACGATTTTAGAATTCAGTTTGAGCGAAGACGTTAAAACATTCGATAACTATTATAGGTTTCAAATCTGTCTATGAATAAGGCCGTTAGGATGTTCTCTTGTTTCCAATATGAGATTTTCTTTTAGTTTTAGCTGAGAAGTTGAGGAAGCGAAGTAGCCGTTTACCGCAAGGTATGTGTTCATATTGCCAACAAGGTATTCCAGTGAGCTAACGAAGTGCACTGATGTTTTGTCACTTGGCACGCGAGTATTTATACTGCACTAATTATTCGACCCGGCATCGCTCCGGTTTGTGTCATCTCGTTTCCACGGCTCAATTGTGTTTAGAGCTCTTTTTTGCCCGAAAATTTAGCATACCCGTGTTTCTTATTCGTAAATAACTCGTTTATGTTATACAAATGGATGTTACGCATGTCGGCACGTTGTTGAATAATGTTCTAATTGTCCCCAATTATGCTCTATCAAACGTGTTACCGAACTCCTGACAATTCAATTGGCTTGTTATTAATTTGTTAGCAAACACAGCTAGTAAACTAAACGTAGTGTCGCTTCATCAATATTATAATAGATAAAGGCTCAGGGTTTAACCCTAAAAATTACTTTAAAAACCTTGTTATACAATATAATGTAAGTATGTAAATTAAATAACTAAACGTCACAACAAAGTACCGACCCATCACTGAAATATGTATGCTTGTATAGGATATTTGCATCTGCCTGTATAGCAAGCACCTACACGATGGTAGAAACCCGTCATAGGGACTCATACTAGTGTGTAGCTTCTGGATCTGGATCAGGTCATAAAACGTCTCACTGCTGGGCATGAACCTCCTCTACAATCGAGAGTACGAATGATAAACCTTCTGTATACCCGGGTAAAACGAGGCTGGACCATAATTGTGTCGAGTGATAATCTACTACTACAATTGGATTGCATTGTTTTCACGAATGTAAACATCAAGTACAGTAGGAGTTGTTGTCTTTGACTTCCAAGTAAATATAATAAAAATCTCGGTGTGAGGATAAGTGCTACTACCTGTGTCGACTAAACTTACTGCTTCATCAAACCAACAAAAAACTTCGACTTAACTTTTAAACGATCTATTTGTGAAAATCAGTGACCATCCTAGGCAATAATCTGTATTACCAGCTAATGGTTATAAAAATGTGTCATTTGAAAATAACACCACCAATATTACGAGTATATAACCACTTAAAAAATAGTATTATGGTTTAACTATTAAATACAATAATCAGCCTCTATATAATCATCTGTAAGACTTGGGTCTCCTATCCGATTGAGGAAGCATAGGTCATCGTCCTGTAGACTGTAAGGGTCTGTAAATTGACAAGATCTTAAAGTTTTCTTCGGTAATCTCTATTAATTACCTCGGTGAGTACCCTCCATGATATGATTCGTGTTTGGTGGTTGAAAGGACGAAATGCCCCCTATAATATCTGATACCCACAAAATAGCAGACGTCTCTCGCTTGGTACTACAGGTACTACTTGGTGTATGTTGTATGACCGTTCGGTGTATGTGTTTATCGTAACTGACATCATAGAAATATGTTACCAGATTCGCATGCATTCTATTGCATACAAATTGACTTCAAAATCATCAGACTTTTAACTTGATCAAACTAGTTTATAACTTGTACAGCCAGATGATGCCCAAACCTGACCTGAGGACGGGGCCAGGTCGTCAGGGTGGATAACACGGTACCTGATACCAAATAATACCTAATTGAAGTTGTAATTTGCTCAAAATATATGGGTATATTGTGTATGTTGATGTAATTGTCTCTTGTCTTAAAAACATATTTCTTACTTTAGTTTTCTCAATACCACACGTAGCATAATATTTAATTTCATTCTCTTTAGTAAACTTTAAATACATAATAACAGAAGTGATAGTTTTAACTTTATTCATCGAAATGAATCGTTGAAATTACCGGAAGCCCAATAAAATCTTCTTCACGCCCTAAAAGTGTCCACCTAAATCGCCACACTTATTGATTTCCATTCAGATGAGGAATCTGCTTCCTTCTAGACTTCTGTTATTCCATTAACCACCTCAAGAAATTCATAAACACCTTTACAACGTCACTGAGATAATTAATCGTCATATCGTTGTACAATGTTAACAGAAATGGACATCGCATGTCCATTATTATTGATTGTATCATAAAAACTGATTCCCAAGATAATAATTTAATGATGTCGACACACGGGTTTGTTATGCGTACGTACGTTGCGTATACATGCAAATTTTCATTAGCCATACATGACTGCATATACCGCTTTTTACTTGATTCTGTAGCAAAACATGTGTATATCTTCATCGTTTTGCATGTTTTCAAGTAATTATTAATATGATATATCGTAATCAGTTTACGCTGTGGATTGATTAGACAGGTTTAAGCATATATTTAGAGTTTTAACATATCACACCTCAAATTTTTATTTAGAAAGTTCAAAAGTGTCGATTTTCCAAAGTATTTGCTGCTGTCCTCAGATTCAACCATCTCAGCTAAATATACCTAAAAATTCACAATTATAACAACTCGCAGAAGGAAATAAGAACATATTGCGTAACAAATAAATATTTATTTTAACGTCATGATCTTAGAATACATTAGCAGTAAGCACCAAAATCAAGATGCCTCGCATCTAGTACAAACTCTTGGTGATAATTAAAATTCCTATCACCTTGCATGCTGGCAAATGTTATACTTATAAAGTAGAATTTAGCTTATCTATATCTCATAGAGACTAATTCAATGTTTCTTCTTAATGATCAACGTCTGCCCGTTCAGCGATATGGGTCCAGTGATCATTTTTATCATTTTTCTATCCATGATTTTCTTGCTGAAAATCGTCGCGTACGGCCCTTTTGACAGAGGCAATAAGGGCGCATGTATTGGTGTCCATCCGCCGAAAGAGTGCGTAATCGGATCCCAAGGATGACTCCATTCTCCCATCGCAGGGACTGTTATTTTAGGAAGTGGAGCTATTACTACAGGTGCTGGTGCTACAACTGGAGCCGCTCCGAAACCGTAATTAACTGCTCCTGCGATAGGAACTAAAGCTGTAGGAGCCTTTGCGACTATCGGCACTGGATGAGCATTAGGACCAATTCTCTTTACGACAGCGTTGAACCCAGTGAGGTCATCGGCTGTGTAGTCCACTACACGCAAGCTGCCGTCTGGTTCTACCAGTGAGTAGGATCCTTTGACGGCCCCACCATCTCGCAGCTCCCATTGCGCTTTGTTGTCTTTGGTCAGAGGATCGTAGACGTTGTAATTAAACGCGTAGCGTGGGTAATCCTGAAAAATAATTAATTAGGTTATTTAGAATTTGATAAGAAACTTTCAAGTAATCTATGTTACGGATGACTTTAACTGATAGATGGCCTACTTGACCCTTTACTTGAGGGTGGTGAACGAGGCCCCTAGACTTTTTTACGCAACCTAACCAAAACTAAACAAATGCGATTGGGTAATTTTCATATTAATGTGACTTCCAACTTTCTTATTATATTTTTAATGCGTAATATTCTTTTTACATGCTCCTATAATTCTTGAACCTTACGGCAACACTATCTATCTCTAGGAATTTGTAATCGGGTTAAGAACCTATACATAATTAAACGATTTTGTTCCAAAATAATACGTTCTGGGGTTCTAAGAACTTGACCTATACTTACGGCTGTATCAGCAACTACGATAGGTGCCGACGGTGAAATGACTTTCACAGGCGCACCCACTGCTGATCCTATGATGCTCGTGATCTGAAATATTACATCAGTTATAGATATTGCAAATTCATTATGTCAGTCAATACTGTTTCATGTGAATTTGTAAAGTGAAGCTATTTAATGGATATTTTTATACTTATCATTAGTGTCTTGTTAATCTCCTAAATGCGTCAGTTAATCTTTTGGTTCGAGTTTTCCTAATAGTCATATAGTAAACTCCTCTGTTTTTTTTTTAAATTGTTTTACCACAATCAGTTTTAATAATGCGTTTTTGATTATTGATATTTTTTCCAATAATTATCATGCAAAATCTTTTGCCGATTTTGCAAGTCATATACGAAGTGAAATAAGTGCCCTGTATTGTGGGTTTGAAAAACCGCAAGAGACATTTTGATTCTATAACAATTCTCTTTTTGCACAGGCGGCCTGTGCGACTGATGCCGTCTTTATCTTTAGAAATATACAATCTTTGAGTTTCAAATTCTTATGTTGTATACTAATTATTCATTTGACAATACTCTTTGTCTTTTTAAAATTGTAATTGCCTCTATTATACGTAACAGTAATTCCATTAATGAATTGATTGTAATGTGAAATTATTGGACACCAATAGTAAAAAATAATTATAAGTAAGTGTTGATTGAAATTAATGAGCCAGTAAATGCATTGTAAAAGTGTCAGTGTATTTTATTATAATTACCACTAGAAGCCGATTCATTTTGATAGCGACACAATATCAAGTGATTTGTGTCAGCTCGAACAGCCATTTATATGGAGGTGCCTGATAATATAATTCATTGATACTTGTGCAACCCGTTCCTCGCTTATTACATACACGTCTTATCCAATCGAGCGAAATGCTAACTTTGAAATTTATTTACACGATAAAACTGAATTATTCATATAATTCATTAGTTCTACACCTGTCTTTCTACATTCTACACCTAATAGTGTACATGAGTTTATTTTCACCCTAAATATTAATATATATATATTGAAGCACTGCGTAAACTTTTTCTGTACTTCACTCAATTTTCACCATTTCCATAAATAATATTCACACTGCATCCATTGTATCTATCCGGTTCATAAAAGTGGTTTTATATATCTCTCACCAGGATGAATGAAACACCGACTTAACCAAATGTTGGTATATGCTTTATTAGTGCTTGTTTAACTTAACAATTATTTACATTAATTAAAATAATTTATACGTTAGTCTTTGAAACACTCAGTTTTAAGATTTATCGGCTTTGGATGGGCATGGCAGTATCGTAGTAATGGGCGGCGGCAATATTTTTAATAACAATATCAGGTATCAGTGTTTCAGTCCTAGACCGTAGCTCAAAGGACCCAACGATGGCATATTTGATCCTTTGTTTAGAAGACCGTACCCTAAATCATCCAAATACGCCGGGCTTGCTATGGGCCCTTTAAGCAATCCGTTACCCCATGGGGCAAGTGGCGCGGCGTTAGAATAGCCTATGGGTCCTTTCAAAATAGGCAGAGGCGAAGGAAGAATGGGTATTGGCAGATGTCCTCCATAGTAATCCGATGCAATAGGAGCAGGCTTGTAAATTGGCGGAGGAAGGAAAGGAGTTGGTATGATCGGAGCCGGCGCAATTGGCGCTATCGGTGCCTTGATAATGGGTGGGGGGAGTATGGGGGCTGGCAAGATAGGCGCAGGCACCGATATCGGAGCACCCTTGTACACCGATGCAGACGATAAAGCTCCGCCATACAGTGGTCCGCCAAGAAGAGGAGCGCTGGCTAAACCACCCAGTTTCGCCACAGGACCAATAGATATCGGAGCAATTGGTGCAGCGCTGAGCGCCGGTATTGGTGCCTTGTAGATGGGCGCCGTTGGTATCACTGATGGGTGCACATTTGGACCGATGCGCTTCACGACAGCGTTAAAACCGGACTTATCGTCAGCCCAGTATTCCACGATCCGAATGCTGCCGCCTGGTTCCACCAGCGAATAAGCTCCTGAAACATATCTGTGTTAATAATCTATAACAAAAGATTGTTAGATATTTCTGCTGTCACTAAATACCTTTAACGACGTCTCCATCACGTTTTTCCCATTGTGCTTTGTTGTCTCCGGTGTGGGGGTCTTTTACGGAGTATTCAAAGGCATATCTAGGATACGCCTGAAACAACATACATGAATAAGAATATTCTCTTTAAATACAAACAATCCGCCTAATATCTTGTGAACTCACGTAATAATCAACTGATGCGTGCCCAGGTGCATACACGAGACCACCCAGCGAACCGTCGGCCTTGACGGACGCGGCTATAGCTAGAAGACACCAAATCTGCAAAATTTAAAATGTCACTTCACATGCTCATAAATTATACATTGATTCGTAATATTAAGATGATCTCACGCACCGCAACGTAGGAGTTCATAATGTCGGAGACGCACTGACCACCTGATGTCAAAAACGTACTGATTGGCAAGGAGCTGTTTAAGTTAATTTATAGACCGATTTAGACCTTCATGATGTGACGTCCAGCGGATGTTGAATGTTTCGCGCGTGCTCGATCGTAGTTGGCTGTAAAACAGCTCGAGGGTTGCATCAGGCTTCCTCATTTTCATAGAACAGCCTTCGGCCAGTGAAAACACGTGTTAATATGGAATGAGGACTTTACATTCAGGACGTCTGCGTCTACGCTTGTCGGCGTGTGCAAAAGTTTTCACGTCCTAAGGAATAATGCGTTTTATATTTTATAATTGATCATCGGTTTAAGATTTATTATGCACATTGAATCATTGAAAGTATTCCGAAGTAATGACTCCATTTAAGGACGTAAGTAACATAATAGTGAAGTTTGTTGGAGTGTGACCGCCTTGTCGCAATGTAACCGATTTGGTGCGACGTCTTGCTCCAGTTGTTCGGTCCGTAAGCATGCGTGTGGCGTGCTCGCACTGAACGCTCGAGCGGCACGCACCAACCGGATATCGGTCAATGGGATCATTGTATAATCTTATATCCACTATTTAATAACTTAATTCTTGCAATTTATTGCGTGAACTTTATTATTGTAACGTTAAGATATCATGTTTTAAGATAAATTAAAATAAATGATCTAGTTAATTTTATATTGCGTTACATTAATTGGTATACTCTGAAAAACTGAAGAACAACAGTGTCTGTTACGTGTTCTAAAAAAAATATGTATTTTCGTTATTTCCTTTCAGACAATTCGTATGACTTGATAACGAAATTATTCTGAAATATTATTGTGCATTATCCTTGTTGCTCAATTTTAATGATACTAGAAAATACAATTTATTATTTAAGGATGTGAAGCTACTAAATGCTAATAACCTGTTTCGTACACAATGTTACCTAATGATACATTTTTAATTTGTATCAAAGCGAACATCTAGGATTTTAATTACCCACTTTTTTAATCAATTTTTCTTAAACCGGCGTTCAGCTTTTATTTTTTTATGATTTATTTCAGGTAATATATTTTCAGTTTAGTTTATCTGGCTGATCAACAGGATATAAAATAAAATCACTGATATTTTATGACATAAAACACCTTTCAATATTTGATATTAATTTGCCGTATCTTAGAATTTTGTGGTGAAGATTAATTGAACGGACTTGAGATATTTGTTTGTATTCAAAGCACACTACTACAGCATTCTTTTTTAATTTTCGCGTCGATTTAGCTATGACAAAGAAACAAATGCTTTATTTTCTATTCTAGGCATACAGCTGTCTCCCAGCAACAGTCCTTGCATCCTGCGTCGAGAGCGTCTGGTCGTGCGGCAGCAGCTCTGCTTCCGCCACACAATTGTCCCGCGCGTTATGGCTATGGTGCGGCTCGCTAGGCGCGCGAGTGTGGCTCCCGCTCCTACCTCGCGACGCGTCCAGACACCCAGACTCCAGCCGCCACACCTTCATGGCTAAAAGGATCATGTTGCCGTTCCATCTCAATATTTATCCCCTTAGTAAGTGAAAATTTATAATGTTTAGACAATAGAGTATTGATAATATAATAATTTTTAATTCGTTTAAAGTTTTTGTTAAGATTATGCTATTTTAGTGGAAACAGCTTAGTGTTCAGCATTGTTGCAAAAATGCTCAGTTGATTAAGTCGTTGATACAATATTGAATATATATTATAACTATTTAGTGAATGTGTGTATATTATCGTATTTTATTTTGTTAACAGCCATATTATTTGACGATGCCATCCTTCTGGGTGCTGAAAACGACACCACGCTTTACGCCTCAGATTCCAGCTCGGTGTTCTCGTTGCCATTCTGCGTGGTCAATAGAACGGTAAGTAAATTTTTATAAAGGTATGAAATTATTCATCACTTCATCATAACAATACTGGAACATCTTCCAGGTAATGACATAAATCCTACAGGTAGGTACGTCTACCTACTTAGATTGTACTATAAAATCTGAAATGTCTCTCAATTGAACGGGTATTAAACCCTGGTAGTCCTGGCTTTTTTTAAAGATAATAATTTTGAAATCAACCCTCAATATTAGCCTACGCCCACATCGACCTTGATGTGTCAATTTGACTAATCTCATGAGCGTGTTAACACTACAACACATTCCAAAGCGAAAGATTCAGAACACAAATCAATAATTGAATTGTTTTTTAGAGTCAAGTATACCTCCACCAAATCCTGCGGCAGCTCCTCCGGCGGAACCTGGGCTACCACGCGTGGGAGATCGCGCGCTCGTGCTCGCAGCTGGCGTACTTCCCGCACTCGTTGGAGCTGCTGCTGCACGAGGTGCTGGAGGAGGAGGCCACCAGCAAGGAGCCCATCCCTGACGCGCAGCTGCCCAGCATTATTGAGTTCGTTCACGAGTTCCCGGTTTATTTACAGGTATGGTTGAAAATTTGATGATATTAGTTTATTATACGTTTCAATAAAACAGCGTGAGATTCCTTTTACTTTTTACGTTGTGTACCAAATATTGACACGATATGTTCGTTCGTAAGAAAGAAAATAAACCCACAAACGGCTAAAATCTAAAATAGAAAATACAACTAAACGATGTAACCGTTACTATCGTACTAATACTTATTTATGAAGTAAACTCGTTGGCGACATCATAAATAGCGTTCTTATAGCAGCGGTGATTATTCTTGCAGGATTAAATAAGATTAAAAAATAAACTTTATTGTAAAATATTTCTATCTCTCCCAGACAGTGGTACAATGCGCAAGAAAAACAGAGATAGCGCTATGGGCTTATCTCTTCTCAGCCGCTGGGAAACCGAAGGAATTGTTCCAAGAATGCCTACAAAGGAAGATGTTAGACACCGCCGCATCATACCTTATCATACTGCAGGTAATTAAAAAGGAGTACAATAAGCATTAATTTATTAATGACATGAATATAAAAATATCTCTCTTATGAAATTTTTACCATCCAGAATGCTTTTATATTCGTAATATTTTTAGCGACTGTTGTAAACGCGATGTTCTAATAGTTTTCAGCTTCTGTTGAACTCTATTTGTATATTTTATTTTATTGCAGCGTCAAAAGGTACAATGGAAACATTTTGGGTTTCTTAAAAACTTTTTATATTTTATATTATAGTAGAAAATAGAATGATAACTCAATGTATCTTTATTTCACCGATATCTATGTATTTTGAATCACAGCAAGTGTTTAGTTCGAGGTCCAATTATTTCACCAGTGTGATATAAGTAATGGTTTAATATAGAATCTAGAGAGTTCGACGGTGAGTCGGCAACTAGCGACACAATTACTGGATACAGCGCTGCAGCAGGAGCGGTGGGACCTCGCCAGGGACCTGGTGCGCTTCCTCAGAGCTATAGGTACATTTTTTATCAATAAAGTAGATTTTGTTTGAAAATAATGGAGGGTTTATTTTTATCTGTCTACGTACAACTCTTTGGGATAAATGATTTTTATTAAGTAACAGTTTTCTTGCAGTAATACAATACTAAATTGCTCTTGGACCACAACTGTTCAATTCAATTTAGTCTAGCTTGTATTAGGTACGAGGATCAGTAAAAACATTAGATGGAAGATTAGCTTCGATAATGTATGTAGAAAACAAACATTCATATAATTTATATAAGAAAATGTTATTCCATTAATATACAATAAATTTCATTAGCAATACATATAATATAAAAAACATAATTATATTAATTATTTCAGGGCGCGCATAATGTATTATGTTTATGCAATTATTGATTAGGTAAAGGCACAGGTAAAGGTTCTTAAGACTTAGTGACTGACCTTCGAGTTGCGTCTACTCGATTTATTAGGCACGAGACAATCGTTTTCTAAGTAAGTTCATAATAAATCTTCTATCTGGGTCACTCCCTTCTCTGTGTCAATTTTTTTTTATTGTACCTATACCCACACCTTGTAAAAAAACTAATTCATATTATAAAATGATTTGGCTCATGATTTTAATATTGCGTGCCTTACTTTGACGCTTTCGAAAAATATTCTGTGCAATGTCAATTGTGTCTTTCGAATCTGAAACATCACACATCAGATATTTCTTTATGGAGATTGTTCGAACTCCAAATCAAAGTCCGTTCCTAAGGTACAATCTATTTATTTAAGTGAATTATATTTTTTCTTTGCTTTTTCAGACCCGAACGATGTGGACTCACCGAGGAACTCCGTCAACGTTCAAGCGAAGTACGGTCAAGTGGTACAGTCGCAAACAGTCAGTCCAAACGCAGAAGATCTGTCCGTTATCCTTGGAAATATGCAGGCAAGTATCAAAATTGTACTGTGATTTGTTTAGGACAAGGCGGGCGGAAGAACAAATGAAGAAAGCTGGGTGTTGTCCGTTTTCTACAACCTATTATTGTAATTCTTGAAAGAGGCCTATGCTCAGCAATCAACTTCTTGTAGCTGAGGAAGATGGTGACAATGAAAAATAGTACTTTTCAAATCCATATTTACAATAAATGCATTAATTTTCAGCTATCAGGCGGTCGCGGTCGTAGTTTCAGTACAACAGTGTCGCCGCGTGAGCCCTCTCCCCCCGCGCAGCCCGCGCCCGCGCCGCCCCCCGCCGCGCCCCCCGCCAGGGCCACTGCTGCTGTTAAGAGAAAGAAATCAGTACCCGCGAGAGCTGACAGGTCAGAAATAGTACAATATTACTAAAACTCTATTTTATTTATAAATTCTTTATTGTACACCACATACATACAAAAAATAAAATAAAAAAGAATTAGAACTAATTTAAATGAAGGTGACAATCGGCGGCCTTATCGCTTACAGCGATTTCTTCCAGACAACCATCAATCTATCTTAAACAAGTGGTGTAATTGAACCAGTAGTTAACAGAGTATAAAATTAAAACGCGATAGTTAAGATACTTATGTACTCGCCAATATTTTTAGGGAAGTTATTATTCATTTTCTCAATAAATGTTTTCAAAAAGCCGCTTTGTTCGACCTCTATATTTTATGTAATGGTTATACCAAAAGCAGAAATTCTTGCTATTCATTAGTGCGTCTTAAACGTATTCTGTATGTAACACATCAGGTGTGACAGACACACACTCATTTCCTCTTTTAAACACAGCGCATGTGTGTGCCGCAGTTAACACTTGATCATTATTCACACAGGGATTCCTACAGCGGCACAGCAGAAGAGTTCTTCATCGACATGATGATCCAGCGTCACGCTCGTCTATTACTATCTACCGCGCGACTCCACGCCCTAGGCAGTTTAGCAGCGGCTTTAGATCTCCACCTGGTAGCCTGGTTGGCTGGGGAGAGAGAGAGAGCTGCTCGTATAGATAATGCGGTGTTGTGTGTGAAGAGGCTGCATGAAGACTTCGCCTGGCCCTACCCGCCTGTGCAGCATGACGCGGACCAGTATCTGCAGAGGAAGGGCAGTACTGTTACAAGTAAGTCTCCTGCGACAAAAGTTTAAATTTTTTAATCGGTTTTACAGGTGGTTTGTTGGTCCTTTTAGCACTGTTATTGGAAAAAATATTCCAATTAGCATAAATTCTGGTATTTTTGTGTTAAGTACTTCCAAATTAGATTGTTGCGTGGGAGCCTTGCAGCATGTATTTTTATAAATTTTGCTGGAAGAATTGGCCTATTATTTTCCGAGCGGTCACTTCTTAGAGGCTTGATAGTATTTTGATTCAGGTGTAATTTTTTCGTGTTAATATATATGGATGATGTTTTCAGTATGAATATATAAATACAAATACTTTAACCAGTATAATGATAAACATACGTATGATTATAGGTTCGTATACGCCTTCTGCGGATTCGGACAGTTTATGCGGCGACAGCGGGTATATGAGTTTGTCTCTGCGCGCCGCTCTGCCGCTAATGCCAGGCGCGAGTCCAATGTCGCCCAGACCAGTCAGGTAAGATTATTGTTATTTTCGTATAAGTTACATTTTAGATTATGAAAATGACTTCTAATAAGTTATAGAATTAAATAATAATATAGATTGTACTAAAGGAGCTTTGATATAAATATTGTGACAAATACCTAATCTTCAGTTAATAATTTATGTTAGGTTGTTATGAAATGAAATGAAATGAAAATAATTTATTGAATCCATTAAAATGTTCAACATTGTTTAGATTCAGTCATTTTTTGAACTACCACCCGGTTCGGAAAGCGGTTTTCACTAGAGAAGAACGGGCAAGAAACTCTAGTGTTGCTCTTTTCAAAACCAGTTTACAATGTATGATTATTACAAAAATTACAAGTTGGTTTAAATCAGAGCAGTTCATTAATAACTTGTTATGATTTGCAAGTAGGATATAGTTGAATACGAATAAGTTTACTTTATATTTAATATGGCTGAGAGAAACGAAACGAAGTAACCCATAACGAAGAATCAGTATGCTCTGTTTTGCCAACGCAATAAATAATTATAAAAGCGTTAAGTAATCTATTTATCAATTACAAAGTAAGCAAATCGGACAGACCAGTCCACACAAGCAGCACCCGTTCACGAGTATGACGCATGTGCCAGCCATCGGCCTCCTCAACCATGCTACAGGGAAGTGACCGACCCGGCACACGACGCCACCGCAAGCACAGACTTTTAAGCGAGCATGACTTATCCAATCGCTTACAAAGCAAAACAAAATAGTTTAAGTTACTTAATATAAATGAAATTATACAGAGCACACTAATACCTCCGCTCCAAGATACTATATATTTAATTAATTTTATACTATACTATTCCCAAGCCTTATTATCATCTAGATATTCTGAAATTTTATAATAAGCTTTATTGCATAATTTTTGCTTGATAGTAGCTTTGAATTTTTCAATACTTAAGGCTTTAATATGAGTGGGAACTTTGTTATAAAAGTGTATACAGTAACCCTTAAAAGACTTGCTGATCCTGTGGAGTCTGGTCTTATGAGTAGCTAAATTGTTCTTATTTCTAGTATTTTTATTGTGAATATCGCTAATCTTTCGAAAGTTTTCTTTATTTTTATGGACATACATTAAATTTTCAAAAATATATTGTGATGCCACTGTCATTATATTTATTTCTTTAAATTTTTCTCTAAGAGAATATCTGGACCCTAGCGAATAAATTGATCTTATAGCTCGCTTTTGGAGAACAAAGATGGTATTAATGTCAGCAGCACCACCCCACAGTAAAATTCCATAACTCATCAGACTATGAAAGTAGGCAAAATATACCAATCGAGCTGTATCAATATCAGTCAATTGACGTATCTTACCCACCGCGTAGACTGCGGCGCTCAGCTTTTTAGCTAAAGCGACTATATGAGGACCCCATTGAAGTTTGGGATCTAATGTGATTCCCAAGAACTTAGTTGTATCCACAAGGCTCAACTCATCCCCATTCAAAAGAATGTTAGCGTTAACTTTTTTGACATTAGGAGTCACAAACCGTACACATTTAGTTTTCTGACTATTTAGTAACAAGTTGTTAACGCTAAACCAATGTACGATTTTTGTGAGGGTGTGGTTTACATCGTCAATAATGGGTTGATGTCGATTCAGTTTAAATAATAAAGAAGTATCATCTGCAAACAACACGACCTCACAGTTGTCCCTTATAAAAAAAGGTAAGTCATTAATGTAGATTAAAAAGAGGAAGGGTCCAAGAATCGAGCCCTGCGGAACTCCCATAGTAACAACAGACCCAGGAGATCTTTTTCCGTTGACATCTACACTTTGGACCCTATTACTTAAATACGACTTGCATAAATCAAGCGCAACGCCATTTACACCGTAGTGGCTTAATTTCCTGATAAGAATTTCATGGTGAACACAATCAAATGCTTTGGATAAATCACAGAATACACCTAAAGCGTCCTGTGAATTCTCCCAAGCATCAAATATGTTATGTATAAGCTCCACACCAGCATCAGTAGTGGAGCGACCCCGAGTGAAACCAAATTGTTTACCATGAAGTATTTTATTTTTTGAAAAATAAATTTGAATTTGATGAAGCATCAGTTTTTCAAAAATTTTGCTTAATGAAGGTAGTACTGAGATAGGTCTATAGTTGGAGGGGTCATCTGTACTACCAGATTTAAAAAGAGGTATAATTTTACTTAACTTCATTTTATCAGGAAATATACCACTGTTTATACAAGCATTAAAAATTACAGCTAACTGGGGAGCTAAGACTGGTATTGCAGCATTTAATATTTTTGTTGAGATTCCCCAAAGGTCACATGTATTTTTAATATTAATTAACTTAAATGTTTTTATAATATCCACACTGTCAACGCAATGGAACGCAAATGAATCTCTACCACCAGGTACACTTTCTTCCAGTAATTTTTCTGCTATGCAAGGAGATGAATTTAAACTTTTTGTTATGGAAACTGGTATGTAGGTACAGCAGTCACGTTTGATTAAGTATAATAGAAAACTAGTTTTTGTTCCATTATTTATGTTAAGTTTAGCAATTTATTTAAGTATTATTTATTAAATATAAATGTGGTATGGCCGTTATCTCGTCAGCCTCCCTAATAATTTTTAGCACCACAGCTTACACTATAGTATAATGTTGCGTACAGTTCTGCGGGCGAGGGCAGCGTGGCGGAGGGCGGCGGCGTGGCGTGGTGCGCGGAGGGCGACGCGGCCGACGAGCGCCGCTACGCCGCGCTCATGGAGCGCCTGCACCACCACCAGGCCGCGCGCGGCACGCACAAGGCGCACGTGCAGCTGCGGTATGTACCACCACCACCATCACGTACCATGCTTCTGTCGTACATTAGTGTCACTTTATCGACACTTAATAGAAATATAATAATGCTTGTGTGCAGGTACTTCCAGCAGCTGATGACGGAGGCGAGCTGCGTGGAGTGGGCGCTGGTGGTGGCGGTGGTGCTGCGCGACGCGCTGGCCGTGCTGCGCACCACCAACGCCGCGCGCGCGCCCGACGTCAGCCTCGACGCCGTGCGCCGCCAGCGCCGCGCGCTGCGGGACCTGTGCGCATGGACTGACGACGAGTGGTAACGCATCCTATACTATTCTCACGCTATCCCAATCGGTGCTCAGTTCCGGTTTCCAGCTGAATCATCGCTATTTCGTCTAGCTGTAGTGTTTTCAGTTTAAAATCATTGGATCTCATTTTATACTTGACGAAAGCTAATGTAATTTTAAATGATCTGGAACTAGCCAGAGGCGTTGCGGTTGTAGCATGTGTTGCCCACGTATCCTTATGATTTTCGTGACAACTATACTAAAATATTTCCTTTAACTGATTATTTTTTTGCAAAACTAATATAATGCATATATCTACAACAAGTTTAGGTCATAGACGATAAATTCACCAAATATTTTCTTTATTTCAATAATCATAATTTTGTATAAGTATCAAAAAATATTTAAAAATATATTACCTAATCTTCTAATTTAAATATTAATGGTCATCCACAGCCTCGGCTACAAACCATTCATGATGGCGATCAGCAATCAAATCCCGTTCCTGACCTCAATTATCAACACTCGAGAGCGTCGCATGTCCATGGTAAAATCCAGGGTTCGTACTCCAAGCACTGGGTCTTTAAACCAAGACTCGAAGCCGAAGATCCAGGCGCCGCTGGAGGCGAAGCTCCCCCCGCCGCAGAAGGCGCAGGAAATGTCCAAGCAGTCGGTGCGGAAGGATTCGCCCAACGTGCCAACAGAGGGCGTGGCTACGACGGTCACGCACGCGCCGCGGACGAACGTGCCCACGCGAGACGACGTCTCATCCGGTTGTGCCATAATATAACCACTCATGACTGAAGCGATCGTATTGATATTAATTGCTTTTTCATTTAAATCCCATTTCTTTCAATTCTTCAGAACGTTAGAGTTATACTGTAATCAAATCATTAGATGTATAAATGGGACTAACGTAACTATAAAACCGTCTAATGAAAATTTGGGTGAGACTAATAAATGGTTGTTTAATGAACTCAAAATAGGTGTATCGTTTTTGGGTGCTGAATATTGAAATGTCATTTAATCATTTAGTTTTAAATTTTAATTTTGTTCGTTTCATCTAGTCTTCAACACAGCTTATTTATTTTTCATATTTTACTGTAACCACTTATTATTGTTAATATCTATGTTTAGGTAAATTGAATATAATTTTATTGAATTAAACCACAATAATGGCATTCAATATGACATTAGGAAATTTGTAAAATATACAAAATTATAGCCAAAGTAAAAGTTATCATTGGATTAGCAAAGTATCGAAATGGTTTATTGATGTTTGTTGCATATTTAGTTAAATTGCCTGTACTACTATTATAAATTGAATTAATTGCATTATTTGGTTTATTTTATGTGATGGTAAAGTTATTCAATAGAGTTATAAATATTTCAGATCCAGTTTTTAATATTCTTTACTTTATGTCTACATATTTTCATAAATCATATTTTTCTTATGAAAGTCATTTAGGCCACAATCAATTAAACTATTTGAACACATTTCAAACTCATTTTAGTGACATCTAACTGCAAGTTCCTGAACTACTTTTCACTATTTCAAAGTAATATTAAAAACTGGACTGCCTATAACTATTTTAATAATGAATTGTTATTGTTAGATTTTCGTAAATATTAAATTAATATAAAAAATCATATCAGGCATAGTAATAATTTTGGAAGGTTAATGATAGGTTTTTGTAAAATTCCTAGCCTTTGCTAGGTGTTGCGTTGCTATAGCAAACAAATTGAAGTATGGTTGAAATCACTGAATAGGTTATTGACATCTTATACAAATTAAATTATAAATAGATTTTGGAGCATCGACATTATTAAGTCGGTAGTACCAATTATGATTGTTGATTTTCCTTTTAATTGCTTTAATTCTTGCGAACTTGAATGCTCTGTATCTACTTGTGTATGGGTTATTGATTTCAACTGTACTTCATGGTAGGCATCAGGTGATAATTTATAATTGTGCCATTTAAATAAGTTACATTGCCAATTTCACACTCGCAGAAACGAGTACCGTTCCAATTAATTATGATCGTAAAGTCCATTAAAATACTGCAAACAATAGATTCATACTATTTCGATAGTATGTAATAATTACACTATTATTTGACGACTAGCGGTAGACGCCATAGCTTCGCTTACGAAATACCCGAAAGCCGATGAAGAAGTTCACCCGCAAATGGCGCTCGTGGTGATTCATATTGGATAAAATATATTCCTGTGTATCAAAAGAAATAACACACATTTGTAACTTACTTAGGTGGTACTAAAATAACAGCTGGTTAATAGGTTAATATAGGGGTTCTATAGACATTATTGTGTCGAATTGGACTTTTGTCTTCCTGGACGATATTAGTGTGACGAATTTTTTCAAGTATTTCTTACGGATAGTAGTTTAAGTGGTTATGTGTAGATATTATGTGATGTGGAAAAAATAATTTAGAAGCATTTTCGACTGTGGAATTGATAATTAATTACCTATAAAGTAAAAAAGATCTTTGCGTCAGTAATTGTGAAAAAAAGATATTTGGCAAGGTTTTTTTTTATTAATATTTAATCGGAAGTTCAATATGATATCAGTACTTAACTGATTAGTCAAACCATTCAAAACATCATATATTTAATTTTCTATCCACGAATAAGACTACATCCCAAAAGCGATGCCTACAAAAACATGCAATAATTAATAGGATAAATTATCTTTTCTAGGTCACAACGCGGTTGTATATAAGCTAAGTTAATGTAATAAGTAACGTTTACTTAATACGTGTAGATATTCAATTACTAACAGTACAAGTGGATAGTTTAGTCACATTTTAATTAACGTAATATTTTAGAATTAAGTATATAATATGTCAACACTTATTTAACATGATTCACGTAAATGAATATATTTTTTTAATCACTTAACTGCTATTTATATCAGTTGTATGTTTGGAGATCGGATTATAATATCTAATTATGTACTAATGTTTAATATTTCATATTTTTTGCATACTATATCCATTTTTGATTTATATAAAGATATTATAGTATACAAGTTGAAACATATTCTTCTATAGACAGACTGTAGACAGTTGTATCACCGATTACGTGATAATTGATATCTATTGCAATTGTTATAATCTGTACATCGAAAATAGATTAAAAGCAGATGTCAGTCACATGATAGTGGAGGCTCTATGGAGATTGCCAAACAACTCTACGATTTTCCTGCCTTAAGATTTTCCATAGTGTCATGTTGCAAGTGGTTGGTTTCTACTGATTATTCCGGACATTTATCTGAAATGAAATGAAAAATGTTTATTGAATCCATTAAAATGTTCAACATTGTTTAGATTCAGTTATTTCTTGAACTACCACCCGGTTCGTCATCTAGATATTACATATAAATCATACAAGCTGCCTTATAACTTTACCATCCGATCTCTAAAACATTAGTTACAATAATAAAATATGTCGCAATCTCTACAGTTCATTGTTAAGAAAGCAATAATATGATTTTGTAATGTAAGTACTTATTGTTAGTGATTAATGTTGCTCAGAATGTGGATTTTTTTTTTTTGCTCAATTAATAATCTCATAATTTATTTTGTGTTCAAAGTAACTGACATACGGAGATGAATGCTTACTAGAATTGGGAAAAAGTTGTTCTTGTTCTTCTATCGTCGAAGATAATAACTACCACTTAAGCTGATAAGTCTCAAAACAGTAGATGACTCACTCGGCATTTACTTAAATCGATATTATCGATAAGTTATGTAAATACAGTACAACGTATTTTGGGTCTAAAAATAACACATCAAAATATTATTTTTATACCTCGATAAAAACATTGTTGGAAACCTAACTCCGTATGAATTATAGCCGTGGGGTATTCTTCAAGTATAAATTGTTTTTGACAGTCAAGCCTGCCAAACTTTCTGGTAAACATTCATCTCAAAATCTCCCACCATCTTGGTGCCAATATTCATTATTTATTTACACCGTTTAGTACAAAATATTGGATTTATTTGTGACCATATGTAAAATTGAATTTGCACGATTAATTAAAAAAATATCACTATTATTTATAATTATTATAATTGTATTAATTAATAACATGTAAAATAACAATATACTTTTTATTAGACATTCCATATTTGTGAATTAAACAGCAATAATATTGTAGCATTCCTTGTAAATATGAGGTGTGTACACTTTACGTGTTGTCAACATTATGATAACTCAGTGCGATTTACAGCCCGGGTCCTCATATATTTGACATACTGAGTGTGGAACTTAAGGTCAATTAAAATTATTTAGATTTAACTGAAATTGGACGATTTTTATCAAGTCATCTTTTTATTCTCTTTATGATACATTCAGGTGCTAATAAAAGTAATACTATTGAAAATTGCAATTGTCATGGATGAGTGCAAATACATGGTTTTTAATAAGGAATTTTCTGTAAGTCATACTTATCTTTGGAGAAAGGAATAACAAAATATGATTGTTGAATGTATATTTTACATAAATTGTTTTCTAAATTAATTAATATAAGAAGTAACAAAGAGATCATTTAGGTACTATGTTTACACCTTTTTCTTCTTTATGGTTCTGTTTATGAATTAAGGTGTGAACAAATATTTATTATTGTAAATGTACTTATAAGAATGTTTCAATAAGAGTTATCAAAATGATAGGTACATGTAAAGTGAAAAGAGATTTGTATACTGTTGGTTAATTTTTAACTCTAATACTTAAGCAAAACGATTATTGGGTTTACATTTTCTTTAAATATTATTTTAACTAGCGCGCGTATACTCATCCAAGACGGCAAATGACGATGATTTCATTTAATTTGTAACATTAACGTAATATCACTGTCGTTTTTGTAATATTTGTATATTGTAGTCAATTGGTGTTTGATTAAAAAATATAAAGTCGATCATCTTATTATGTGTTTTATTTCTACTCGTTTATGCCTCAATGCATATTTAATGTAATTCTAGTTACTTTAGTGGGTTCGGTTGAGCTACTTTTTGTGTTCAATTTCATTTGAAATTTAGGATTAGGATCAAAACTTGTCATTTTGATACTACTAAATGCTTTAGTATTCCATTTTGCTCTACTTTATATGAAGGTGATAATTATTAGAAATAAATTTATAACAAAATAATACGTAGGCCAATAAGTCTCATTTTAATTCGTCTGACACAGTTTCGATTTTTATACACAATGCGACTTAGGTCCTAATAGAACTGACTTCTACACACCTGTGTTTAAAAGTAAATAAAAAATTGTAATCATATTACACAACACGATAAAATGGTTATCAAAAAATATAAGGTACAAGGTAGACAAAAATTTATTAAAACATGTAAACTTTAATAAAATTCCATAAATCTTTCAAATGTAATATATATTTTAAAGATACAAATTCACAATAGTTCCATTCTTCTTAAATATTACTTCTATATAGTAACGCATGTAAAACTATTCTGAATTAAATAACATTATTGTAACATAAATCATGGGCACCCCACATATTTAATATTTCCTGCGTTCGTCCACCTGTCTACTCACCTAAGATTTTCTTGCCAGCCTAAATATTCATTTCCACCTTGGAGTAAAACTGTGACTTGGCGAAAGTAATAAACAATTTTTTATTAAGTTACGTTAATAAAAGTTTAATTTTACAGCACGTTTCAATTTTAGTAAATAATAAATGTGTGTAACTTCAAACATATATTATTTACATGGTAACTTAGAAACAGGTGCAATATTTTTTACGTCAAAAATACAAAATCAAGCTCGGCACCCGGTAACCCTAAAATGAGCTGTCAAGACGTTTTACCTTTGGAGAATGTAGAAACAATTGATTTTACACGTTTTATATAGTTGTTTTTCTGAGATTATTTACTTTGTTTATGAAGTTGAAGTATCACGCCGTCTAACTGTCACACGATGGCAGCCACGGCTCACAGCGAGTTATCGGTCGCGGAGCTGAAGGCCGAGATCGAGAGGCTTGGCCGCGAGCTCGACCAAGCCAGCAGCGAGAAGATCCAGTCGGCGCAGCTGGGCCTGGTGCTGCTCGAGGAGAAGAGCGCCCTGCAGCAGCGATGCGACGAGCTAGAGACCCTCTACGAGAACACCAAACACGAACTCGACATCACACAAGAGGTTAGTGGCCTACATTCTCTCTCATTATTTTCACTCTTCATGCATTAATGGGTACATAAGAACGTTCCGAAACGGAAATTTTAAATTAACTTTTATACCATTTCGCATTCAAGTTGTGAACTACTTTCAAAAAGAACAAGTGGAAAACATTGTTTATTAGTATAACCTACATTGTTTCTGAATGAATTAATTGAATGATGCACCACAGCAATAGGTTTATATTACTCTAGGGCACATTTGGAATAATTAACACCACGGATTATACTTATCACAGTCTGCCAAGCATTGTTTATGTGATAGTACACAATCAAACATTGATATTTATTGCTGTAAGAAATATAACACAAAGCCATGCAATAAAAATCTCTACTCCAAGTCATAATTATTCATTAGTTATTCAAATGATATTATAACAATGGAGCCATCAGAAACTGTCACTATTCTTTACTTTCTCTTTTTGTTCACATATCAGCCATAATGTACTTTATAGTTTTCTCTTTATCAATTACTATACTTTTCACATTATTATTTATTCTATGTCCTGTTATACTGAATTGTTCTTGTGTGTTGTTATCCCTTTTTGGAAAACCCTCTATCTGCTCCCTTTATACTTTATCACAAACTAGTCATCTCCAGTTAGAGGCAGCTCTAACTTTTAATTCAACTTTTCGTCTTATTTACTATTTGTCGCTACCAACA
Organism: Deilephila elpenor; assembly: GCA_949752805.1. Classification (NCBI taxonomy): domain Eukaryota; kingdom Metazoa; phylum Arthropoda; class Insecta; order Lepidoptera; family Sphingidae; genus Deilephila; species Deilephila elpenor. The sequence continues at coordinate 9,470,976 of OX457112.1, forward strand.
GAGGAAATCTTTTTTCATAAATTCTTACCAAGTTTACTTGTTGATATTATTTCAAATATTACTATAAACTCTTAAGAAGTATTTTCAAGTAAATAAAGTCTACAAGTTCTAAGCTAGACACTATTTAGGAACTACAAAGATCAGGTCATTGTCATGGGAGGCCACTTTTTATGTCACTCAGACACTAATGTTCACTTTTTACAGTGACAAAAAACCTTTCATCAGCCTGCATAAGTAAATGATTAGTCATGTTCCTTTAATATTAACATTTCTTGGCTAAATTTTAATTGTTTTTGTGAGTAAAATAATTATCTTTTAATGTTATTAAGCTATATATTCTGTAACATGAGTATAAATTGTAATCAATTGAATACATGTAATTAATATTTTCTTATCTTTATAAAGATTTTTTGTGTCCTTAAACTTTAGTGCAAGGAAATACAACATCTGTGATCAACATTTATGTGAATATTTTTTTCTTAGTAACTCCAGCAAAAGCATTTTTTTAAACCTGTATGTTGTATTGAACCTTATGATTGCAACTCTGTTTTGCTTACCTTGTATTATTAGATTCTTATTGTTACGGATTATAAAAGCAATCTTGTCTATAAAAGAAATCTTTATGCTTCCATCCAGTATAAAATTCATAATACTATGTGAAAAATAATTCACTACAAATATTTAGAATTGTTCTTATGAACCATTGAAAATGCATATGTAAGCATTTAAATATGCATGCTTTATCAGTTCTTTTAAATCACAAATATGGTGGTTTACATTTAAAGTATTCTTATTAATTTTTTCATGTTGTCAGGCACTTATGAAATTGGACACAACACAAAAAGTAACGACAAGAAGTGGTATAGAACAAGAAAATGCATTACTCAACGAATCAGCTGCTATGGAGAGTTCGCTCACACTCCAGATCCTGGAGCTGGAGAGTGAGACCAAACAGGTCAGTATTCTAATCCATGACACATTTCATTATTCCATTACCAGATAACTATGAATGAATACACAATAAATTCCAAACTATTTAAGGAATATGTTAGATAAATCGAAATTCTTCAAAACTCATACCAGCAATAAATTTAAAATACTTTCATTGCTTAATCATATTACACATACCTAAAATTCGTTCCAAACAAAACCCCATATTTTACGACTTGCGTATGAATATATTTATCGATATCTACAATGAAATTGAACTTATAAAGCAGGTATTCTAAAGGTTAAACCTTGAGGGAGTTAATTGCAGTGAAAACGATTGCTATGATATCGATATTCCTTTCACGGCACTCACAGCTGACGTAGACTTTGATTAATGGGCGCTATTGGAAGTGCCAAATTTTTAACTTTTCGCTTTTTAAAACCTGAACCACGTCTACCAACATTGATTCACTTTATCTATTGAAAATTATTATTTTGTATGAGTATGTATTATTATTATTATTTAAATCTTTATTGTACACAGTTAACAACAAAAATACACAATATAGAAACAATAAAAAAAAAGTACAAATGGCGGTCTTATCGCTCTATAGCAATATCTTACAGACAACCATGGGATGGATTTAAAAGAAGGAGAGAGAGAGGGCAGTGTAAAAAATAAAGAATGTATCTTCCTAAAAATAACTGTTTTCTATAAATACAATGTGAATCGATGCTGATTCAGATTTAAAGCAACAAAAATGTCCATAACTAATTGTAAAAGTTTAATACTACATAAAATACATCGCTTTCGCACTGAGTTCGACATAGTTTCGCGTTTTGCGTGTCGATGTGGAAATGAAATATGTTTAATTATTAACGTTAAATGAAAACGGCGTGTTTATACAGGCTATTTAGTTTTCATTACAAGCAAAAATGCTGTAAGCATATTTTTAATTAGGTCACTCTGCTTGCGGTTTTTAAGTGGTTTGCAACGATGGCTATTAAAGCCGCCGTTTCACTATGGTTTTATTTTTTATTCATTTATTTGCGTAATCTGATTTTCCGTAACCAAAAGAGATTATGAATAAAATATTTTATTACTCATTTAAACGAATTTAATGTTCTCTGCTTGTTGGCAGCGTACAATTAATTCCGCTGGGTTGTAATTTCTAAATTGATTCAATTATGAAGATGATTCATTATTTGTTATGGAGCAGCTGGCCATATTATTATTTTCGATCATCCGGAGAGCCACCAGTGTCTAAGGACACAATATTGTGTACCCAATGGGGTTGACGTCAATTAATGCAGATGATCGTAAAACAAGGAAGAAGTTTTTAAATAACTTGACTCAAGTCGCTATTCCACTACATAAGGAAAATCGCCTGTAAATCGTATCATGTATTGAATGAACTAAAAATACTCTTAATATTCAGCAGTAAACTTGCTTTCAACATAAAACATTTCCAATATAAATTATAAGCCAACAAATCATATTTTTAAAAGCGTCATAACAGATTTACTAGCCACAGCAGCGCATATTTATTTTTAGTGAAATATTTCGCTTAAAAACACGGAAGCTAGGGAAGTGCATAACAAAAAAAACATCAATTTGCATATTAAAATATGCGACCGCGCGCCAAAATCGCGGGGAACTGTTGTACAACGACATTATGCACACCGCACACTTATTTACTGTGAAAGTACCTCTTACACGGCTCTGATGAGATTATGAATAATTTATGCAATGCTTACAATCTCTGAGATGCAAGATATACAAGCTCAAGTGGTGCACATTCGGAATATGAATATAAAACGTAACCACTTATTTACATATTTGTGGAATATATTAGACTATGCGATATAGCATAGACCTTTACGGAGTAGTTTGCTCGCTTCTCCTGTGGGAATTCTTTCAGATTTCCTCTCAGATCATTGGTATCCAAAAGTCAGCTACTCACCAATCGACAGAATATCGTGGTAAAAAACCTGCTTAATTTATTGGTAGTTTCCCGAGCACGCAAATTAATTGTATAAAATAGTATTATTTAACGGCTACATAAGGATTCTATGTGTTCTTATTGGCAAGCGATTAAATACAATTACAGCACTTGTGGAGATAACGTGCATGTACAATATTGGAGCATGACGTAGTCCCACGTGTAACGTGTAAGGCGACTCATGCGCTCCTCGGCGCAGCTACTACAGCCTTGCTTAAAGCCCGGTAAAGCCGTGAGGGGCATTATTCGGTGCGCTCATTATCTTATTAAACAGTCCAGTTTCCCCAGACGCATCTGTGACGGTTAATGCCTACGCTCCGTTTAATGAAATGGGAGCAATTGATGTGAATCATCGGCGGTCCCTCGGAACAGTGCGCGCGAGACGCCCCTCTTCAACACACACTGAAACATCATTATTCTCACACGAAAAGTACATATTAGTGATAAAATAAATCGCATGTACCGTTAACAGTGATTAATAGCAAGTAATCAACTCCACAGCGTGTCGTGCAGGCAGCAGGAACAGACCAAAAACGCGTCTATATTCCGTGATGTAATGCCGCGAATGGCGTAAGCGCACGTCGGGAATCCATAACACTGATCCAGAAATACTTTTTTATATGCCCGGCCTTGATTCACATATTCACGCATTAGTCAATGGTGTGTAGTTTTGAAGAAATGCACGGAGCGGCGTGCATTAGTGTCTCTCGCATGATGTGGGAAATATAGTGCGTGTGCCAAGTGGAAGTGTGAATTATGTTTTAGTGCGGCACCACGTGGATACACAAAAATGAATGAACCGCCTAAGGTAATATCTTTAATACATATTTTTTGCAAACAATTTATTCCGCTGTACATAGAGGGGTCCGACGAGGCCCGCCCGTATTTCATGTCACAGAGTGTTTACACAAATAATGGAGCATTGTTGACACTTGTTCTGCCGCTGGAAACTCGCCAGCCAAACGAATATGGTATTTAAGTGTCATTTATAGATTTATCGTGGTTTTTATAGCAACTTTTTACCAAGTTTGTGAATAGGTGGGTGAGTCAAGTGATTCTTATTGTTCGGTTATCATTCTATTGTGATTCAATTGCCGTCTTAGCTCCACAAGCGCTGCTGAAGCCGATGATAAAAATAGCATTGTTCTCATGCCTTGAACCTTTTGTGAACCCATACAGATACCGACAACCTACTACATGATGAGGTGATACCCTTTTACCGGCGTAGTTTTAACTCACACATGCCTGTTACATAGCCCCTGTTATCTTTTAATTTGACCATTAATCCACGCTGTTTACTCACCAGAATACATACAACACTTATTCTAGTTTTAATCACTCACACGCATGGGCACTCCTATGTAGCGACATGTAATTACTAAACTTATATTGCTAGTGTCCTCACGAACTCCAGTCTCGTCACGTCTCGTTAAACAATGCTTGTACTTCCTCCGCGACAGTATTATTCACGGGATGTGAGTGTATGACTGGTGTTTAAGTAATGATAATAACGTTTCTTAGTCAGAAACTCGACATGTTCCTCTCCTTGTGATGTAGGGTTGCCTCTTTGCTTAATTAACGATAACACGCAGTAATCATGCATACATTAAAAAAAACCTTCCTGCTGCACTTTATGTATCTGCTGTGCACCCTTCTAATAAACAGAGGATGCTGTGGCGATCCAGCTGTGGCGGGATAGTCATAGTAGAGATGACGTAATTAATTGACAGATTATAATGGGCAGCAGTATCATCGGCGTGAGAATCTACGGCTTTCATTCGCCAACCCGACTGCCAATTGCAGCGAGTATTAGTAAAAAAATATCCTTGGTCCACTATCGAACACATGTCTCCCGTGTTCGATAGTGGACTTTATGTTTCCGAAGCTGCTAGGTTTTTTGGTTCTCCAGTACTCAAAACACTCTTTTTTCCTCAGAAATGGAATCATTGTATCAACCCATGCGTGTTGCAAAGTTACGTTTTACACTATATTTAATTCCATATTGTAAAAAAACAATAGCTTGTGTGACATACGGGCATTTCCCATGACAAATAACTATCCGTGAAATTTAACATTCAAAAATGACCGTGAATACTGAATATTTTTTTCAAAAGAAAATTAATTACGACCAGCAAATTCCTTGCTACATGTAACAATTCATAATTCCGCCTGCATCAACCCTAGTAGTGCGAAGGTTGCAAGATATTGAGGTCAAATCGGTTATCAGCATCGTTATGGATTATTTACACTGGCTGCCCCGACGCAGCGTTGAATAATTAGCTTCGATTTGAGGTGCGTTAATTTTTTATTGGATGCACCGCCGCGCCGCACACTGCGGTCACAACCAACCAATCATTTTCATACACCGTGAGCGACCTGGAATCGATGGTTTATCAATATAAACGTATATTACATTTACACTGAATGATTATTATAATTTTATGAGGATGGTTAACATAATTTGTCACATTCACACTTTGTCTTTGTAGTTTACTATTAAAATATGTTTCCATTGATATACAGGGTATATCAAGACCGCGACCGAAAACAAAGCCAGGTGGTAGTATTAGTGACTTCAGAAACAATGCAACGAAAAATTTCGCAAAAAAAAAAATCGGCAACTTTTTTTTGCTAATTTTTTACTTATCATCGTACCTATATTGGTGATAAATACATAGTTTTCCTAAAATAATGATGTACACCTTTTTATTATTTAAGACGTAATGGGACGATAGGGTTTAAATTACTATTTTCGCAATAACTAGGTATTTACTACTCAAACACAAGGATTTTTAAAAAATTGCAAAAAAAATCTGTAGCTTATTTTGCGATATTTTTATTTGCATTGTGTCTGAAACCACTAAAACTACCACCCGGCTTCGTTTTCGGTCGCAGTCTTGATATACCCGGTATATTTATTTGGCCAGTAAAAAAACACAAAAGGGGTAGGTACCAAAAAGGGAACTTAACATCTTTCCTGCTATTAAAAAATAAATTCGTTTGTTTATATTAAAAAACTAATTAAAAAAAGGCCTACACGCGAAAGCGAAGATAAAAAATAAATGTAAACAAACAGAGCCCTCGCTTCAAAAAGCTCCATTGCTCGGGGCGGACAATTACACAAAATACATTAGTGATAATGGAAAACGGGGTGTCTGTACACGTTCCATTATTCCCTTTCAAGTTACACAAACAAATATGTATTCAAAATTTTACTATAAAACTAACATTAGAAACTTGCTTTGTCGTAATACCCTGCGTTATAATAATTATTTTCGTCCGTTAACATATAAATAAAAATCGTCCAGTCAATGTGTATACAATTTAATTTTATATTGATATCGCTGAACTGCGAGTAACCTCAACCGAACTTATTTAGAAACAAAATAACAGAGGGTACATTGACAAACTAACATTTTGTAATTCAGTTGCAAGCCGTAGATCAAGATGGAGTCTGAATAATTTAACAAACGTGTTACAACCTTTTAATTGAGTGGCATTTGACGTCATAACTAACTGTACAGAATCGTGAATAAGTAATGGATTTGCAGCAGGTAAACTAAGTTGAAAGTTGACGTGACGGCTCGCGCCCACATTTTCGTGTTTATTGCGGCGTGGCAGACAGGTTCGCTGAATTTATGAGTGGCCGCCGCTCCCACAGGTTAATTTACGAATAGGGCTAATCAACGGAGTGGTTTTTATTCGCTCGCCAAATGAAATAGGGTGAATTCGGCCGTCGCGAGCTAGTTTCAACAACTCTCGTGATAGTAACGCTATGATATGCGAGGGTTTTTAACTTTATTCAAGTTTTATGTACCCTATCTGTTATGGCAGGTAGGAAACTAAATTGTTGATTTGTCGGCTTTTTTTTACTCATTTTAAGTTAAATTATTAGTACATATAATAAAGTATCGCAAAAACCTTTTACAGGGTTGTCTGGATACGGAGTCACTCTTAATAGTTTTATAATATAAGCAATCTGTACAAACCAATGTGTTTAGACTATGTATGAATGTATGAATAGCAGAATGTTTAAATAAGGTCGTTTGCACCTTATGGTAGTAAAAGTCTTCATGAATAGCCTTAGGAAGCCTTAGGAGGAGCTGAACAAGGCCTTCCAAAGATTTTGTATTTGGTCTGCGTACATCATGCGACCTTTATTAGGTTTTAATGTTGTTTAGTGTAAACATTACATGAAATTAATCCAAATGCGATATACTTATATTTAATGTATAGAAGGATAATATTAAAAAGCGAAATAACTACATATTAATACAGCTAGGTAATACACTTGTCCCGCGTCTGTGATTTTGTCAGACTACAATGGAATATTTGATAGAGCTGAGATCGCGTTAATTAATGGAACGGCGCGACACGGGACCACGCCAACTTTATCCATGAATACTAACCCACACGGTTTTATAATTAACTATCAAGCCTCAACTACGGCGTAGAATCATATTCTAGGTCTATCCCAAAGGATTTGTGCCTTTTCTAATTACAAAGTAGTATATAAAACTCATCATTGTGAGGTTTTTGCCAATACTCGCCACGCTTGGCAGGCGGGTTGGCGAGCGCAGGAGAGGACTCTCGTTGATGACGCTGCTGCCTATCATCAACCGGGGAAGGGGAATAGGGTTTGTGGGATGTGGATGTTATAGGAAAGACAAAACGAAGATCATGTCGAATGTCCATGTTGTGCCCACCCCCATTGGAGTTGGGGGCTCGGCTCTTGAAGTTGTAGACGAATATGTCTATTTAGGACAAGTGGTCTGGTTAGGCAGGTCCAACTCCGAGAGAGAGAGGTCAATCGTCGAATCCAACTCGGTTGGGCAGAGCGTTCGGGAAACTACGCGACATCTTCTCGTCCAAAATACCTCAGTGCCTTAAATCGAAAGTCTTCGATAGTTGTGTGTTGCCAGTGATGACATACGGCACCGAGACGTGGCCTCTCACTATGGGCCTCATAAGGAAGCTCAAAGTCACTCAACGAGCTATGGAAAGGGCTATGCTCGGGGTTTCCCTACGAGGTCGAATCAGAAATGAGGAGATCCGTAGGAGAACTAAAGTAACCGACATAGCCCAGCGGATCAGTAAGTTGAAGTGGCAATGGGCGGGGCACATAGCGCGGAGAACTAATAGCCGATGGGGCCAAAAAGTTCTCGAATGGAGGCCACGTAGCGGAAAACGCAGCGTAGGACGTCCACACCCAAGGTGGTCAGACGACCTAGTACCTTTACTAGGTCGCGGGACGTCGCTGGATGCAGGCTGCCTCCATCAGGTCACTGTGGAAATCATTGGGAGAGGCCTATGTTCAGCAGTGGACTTCCTTTGGCTGATGGATGGATGAATGGATATAAAACTCTTGGAAATACAAGTTATCTTGACAAACACATTATCGATTCGTTGCTTCAGCTCTACGCTATCAAAAGGCAAACCAATAAACACCTATAATGAGGGAAAACATTGTAAAAGACATATCACTTGACAAACACTCAATCACACACATATACCGGGTATATCAAGACTGCGACCGAAAACGAAGCCGGGTGGTAATTTTAGTAGTTACACACAATGCAAATAAAAATTTTGCAAAATAAGCGACAGATTTTTTTTGCAATTTTTAAAAAATCATTGTCTTTTGGTAGTAAATACCTAGTTATTGCGAAAATAGTAATTTCAACCATATCTTACCATTGAGTCTAAAAAAACAAAAAGGTGTACATCATTATTTTTGGAAAACTATGTATATACCACAAAAATACGACGAGAAGTAAAAAATTACCAAAAAAATTAGCGAAATTTTGGTTGCATTGTGTCTGAAGTCACTAATACTATCACCTGGCTTCGTTTTCGGTCGCAGTCTTGATATACCCTGTATATTTACTTACACGGTAAATAACTAAAACTTTATGCTGCACATCACCGGGAAGTAGCAGACTATCATATTAAATAGCGAAGTTACGTCTTTTTGCTGGAACCCACATCTTTATACCATACATACTAAAAAGCATATTAGAAAACACTGCCGTCGAGAATTGTCGAAAATACTATCTCAATGTTAACTCCGTGACTCGAAGATTTGCCTATAATTTTGATTAATACATTATTGTGTTGTGTAGTTACGTCACGAGCTGGAGCGCGTGGTGAGCGAGCGCGACCGCCTGCTGGCGGAGAGCTCGGAACTGGGCGCGGACAAGGCGACGCGCGAGTCGGAGCGGGCGGCACTACGCGCGGAGCTGCGGGAGGCGCGCCAGCGAGAGCAGCGCCTGCTCGTCGACATCGGAGACCTCGAGGACGAGAACATCTCGCTACAGAAACAGGTCTCCGCGCTACGGTCTTCACAGGTCAGTATCAGATCATTGTATTTTCAATCTTAATGTATAGGAATAAAGTCCATATTAGCGTGTAAAATTGCCAATGTAACCTAATGGCATATCTATATATTTATCTTCTGCTGCACATAAGTCTGAAATTTCATGTCTCTGAATAATTATTACTATTCCCAATATTTTTCATGTTTCTAAGTAAACCTATGAAACACATTTTGTTTCTGAAATACCTTTCGATTTATTAAGTCTGATTTCAAACAAAAACGAGTATAAGTAAACAATAAACATGTTGAAGCATAGCTAATAGTCATAAGATTGTATACAGTGCCAGACTAAGAACAAACTAGTATTTCAGTGCTGTTCAGGTAGCAACAACACTGTTCAAGTGCGTGGCTAAAAATAAAAATCGTGGCAGTCAGTTCCATGTCTATAACATAGACTCATTCTCCGACGACGTCTGTGACGTAGTCGTAGTGTAATTATTTTCTTTAACGTGCATCGTGTTTGAACACTAAGCTTTATTTCGTTCAGTAATATACATATTCTTATGTATTTTCTTATGATAACCCTTGGATATGGCTAAGAATTTGTTACAAAAGTTCATTAAATTAAACTAGAGCGGCAAACGTCCCTAAAACTAAATTCCTGCAAGCTTCCATTTGGTAATTAATGTTTTTTAAAAATTGGATCATCATCGTATGGTCCTTTTTGAAAATCTTTACACTACTCTGTGACTTACATTCTAAAACACCTCTTTCCAGGTTGAATTTGAAGGCCTCAAGCATGAGGTGCGTCAACTCCGCGAAGAGGCGGAGAACGCCCGTTCAGCAGCTGAGGAGATGGCAGCGCTGCGCCGCATCGCTGAACGACAGCTGGCCGAAGCGCTGGAAGCGCTGCAGGCCGAGAGAGAAGCCAAGTTCGCCGCGAAGAAGGAACTCGACGCGCATCTTAGCAGAGAAGCCGCTTATAATATTACCAATTTGGCGTATAGTATACGAGGCATGTATATATTGTATTTTATCGATTGGAGGTATTTTTAGCAGTGCAAAATTGGAGCTATTTTGAGCAGACAATTATTTTTGTGGGATATTATCTGCAAAGAGGTAATTGTATATTACCAGATATAGCATATCTTGAGCTCACTGTCCTGTGATGAGGAAAATGAGGCAGTTATGAATAAGGTTTTGTATGTCGTGGTGGGCCAATGTAATATGTTATAAAGATTAACCATCATTACTTTATGTTACTGTTGTTACTTGACGTCCCTCTAATAAATTTGCCATTAGTTAAAAAAGCGATACAGTCAATTTTTTTTATTTATCAATGTAAAATTTTTCATGGTAATTCCACCTTGTGCAGGTATGCCAGAAGATGGTACAGAGGATGAGGGTGAACCTGGCGGTTCCTCATCAGCAGACCTCGCCACTGCCATGGGAGACCACCACGCCGACCTCTTCTCGGAGGTGCACCTGCACGAGATATCCCGTCTAGAGAAACAACTCGAACAGGCACACAACGAAATTGTGAGTTTCAATATTATTTCTTATTTATTTAACTTTAAAGTAAATAAATATTTTGAATTGACAATAATAGATTTAATTTGTAATTCGTCTTTTTTTAATTTGTCTGTTTAATTGGATATTTGTTTTGTTAATATGGGGCCGTTCAAGTATTACGTAAGCACTATGGGGGGGTGGGGGGGTCTTTGTTTTGCTTATTTTGGATGACATGGGGGGTAGGGGAGTCTAGATGATGATTACGTCATCGGTAGTTATTTACTTTTTTACACGAATGGCAACCCTCACATTGTCTATGCTTGAAAACGAAACGCATTTTCGGGGATTCCCGCAAATATACACGCAACGTTTAGGCACTCGCTTTAGAATCGATCATGGATTCGGGTTTCATGGACTGAAGACTGTTAATTTGAATTTAATATGTGTACCAAAAATTTAAAATAAGTTTGTTATGTTCGTAAGATTATAATATTTTTGTCCCTTACTCTATGTTGAATACTGCATCAGTAAAATCTTATCTCTATTCTAAATCTGTTTTCTTATTTTTAAAATTATAATTATAACATTAAAATTATAATATAAAAAAATACATTTTTAATTGAAAAATGTTTACGTAAGCATGGGAGGAGGGGGTAAAAGCTTTGCTTACTTTTGCTGACAAGGGGGATGGGGGGGTAAGTAATTGTAATAAATCTGCTTACGTAATATTTGAACGGCCCCTATATTGAAAATACTGCTTTTTTTCTCTGGGCACTGTTATGTATGGGCACATTTGATATGTACAGAGTTGGATAATAGTCCCTTTGCCATGGCTGGTTTCGTCTTTTTTTATTGAATCTAAAGTCACTTCAAGGTCGTTTTTAAACCTACCATGGTATTTCTAACGCGTCTTAACGTCTACTGCAAGTCTGCAATCAATGAATATTAGATTGAAGGAATTGAATTTAAAATAATATGTGTATAACCCTATGTATGTGTTGCACAGAGTCAGCTGTCAGCGTCGATGCGCAACGCGCAGAGCACGGCGGAGAGCGAGGCGGCGGCGGCCACCATGCTGCGCACGGGCGTCACGCGCGCGCTCTCGCGCATCGCCGCGCTGCACAACCTGCACGCGGACTGCGGACCACTCGTGAGCATTACACTTATTTTGTTATTAATCTAAAAAGCTTTGAATTTATAGCAAATTTTTATTTATAATTTTCCTGATTAGCTGTTTTTTGCTATGTTTCAATATGAACTATGATAATGGGTATAATATGAGTAACCGTGTTGTAAAGTGACAAAGGATAAGTTTTTTGGTTTGAAAAAATCCTATATGATATATCTTTGATTAGGATTTATGCTCGGCATAGTGACAAGCACGGCCTTGTCACGTCTCCAGCTGGGCTAAATTAACGTGGGAACTCTGAGCGACACTACCGTTACCACCATAATCGGTGCCCGCCATCGGAGATATACATGTATGTATGTATGTTGATAGCAATATACGTATAGAAGTTTAATGAAGATACGTGTGCGTTGCAGGAGGACGAGAAGAACGAGAGCGGCGTATCAGCGCGCGCGAGCAAGTGGCTGACGTGGTGGCGCGTGTCGGGCGGCGAGCTGGGCGCGCTGCTGGCGCAGCTGGGCGAGCTGCAGGCGGGCGCCGCGCCGCACGACGCCGCCGCGCTGCAGCGCCAGGCGCTCGTGGACCTGGCCGACCGCGTGGCCGACGCCGAGGTGCGCTGCGCCGAGCTGCACGCCGAGGCCGACCTGCTGCGCACGCTCGCGTCCGGTAACTACTGTTTCATACTACTCACTCGCTATAATCCCGTGGCGATTTCTGTGTTAGAATCGATTACGATAATAGACAAATTGGATTGAGAATTCATCGACACGCCCACATTTAACTCATCTTGATGTTTTAATCGATACTCAAAGATTACGATCGATTATTAATTTCAGCAGTGAGGTATATCGTCTGGCTTTTACGTACGTGTAATGTAAGATTATGACCAAAAAAAAAATACGGAATGTGTAATGTAAGGATGTGGCCAAAAAGTACAGAAAATATTACGAAAATTGTTGTTTTAATTATCCCCTTATTATATTGAAATGTTGTGTTCCAGGAGCGGGTCGCGCGCTCTCGACGGCGGCGCCGGCGCTGCTGTCGGCGGCGGAGACGCTGGCGCAGATCTACCACCACGTGTGCGCCGTCAACGGCACGCAACCCGAGAGACTGCTGCTCGAACACGCCGGACAGTCGGACGGTACGTGCGATACTGTGAAGAGTGATAACTTAGCAGACATGGATTAGACTGTCAATTATTGTAATGCAAACTTTATTATTCTTTTCTAAATGTTCTTAAATGATTATATTCGTCATTCGGTATTTTAAATCTTGCCAGCCTTGGCGGGTTGGATTAGAATATTATGAAAAACTATATCATCTATTAAAAATGGCATGTTTCTTAAATGAAAAAAGTGAGCAACGGTGAACATGTGAGTGAAGGTGATGATGTTTGGATAGTGTGTATAGAGATGTGTTGCTGCAGGTGGCGAGGCGGGGTCTGCGGAGGCGGCGGCGCTGGCGCTGGCGGCGGGCGAGCTGGAGGGGCTGCGCGGCGCGCGGCAGGTGGCGCGCTCGGCCGACGCGCTGCTGGACCAGCTCACGCACCTGCGCGCCGCGCTCGACACCGCGCTCGACTCGCGCCACCGCCACCAGCCCGGTACCTACCACGCAGCCTGCACACTGTCTCCCACCACCCATCTGTACCATAACACTATCACTACAATAAAACCACAGTATACTTGTGATACACTCGAGTCTAGTGTGCTCACTACCCTCTTTTCACTGCCTCACAACTCCCCAATGCCTCCTTGTACTCATCTGCCTTCCCATATCTCGACAAAAAATCCACCATAACAACCCAATTATTGCAGTGGAAATGCAGTATCCTTATGATAATTTTCATATATTGTATCGATAACATTTGTCATAGAAACCGTAAAACATTTTCAATCCCATCGAAAAGTTATTCAATAGTTATGCTAACAACATATCAAATATTTCATTCTAATATGAAATATATTTGTACACAAACTATTACTATTCTCAGGACAGGATCCTTGCAAGTCCAGAAACACGAATATCGGTTCAATAAAGAAAATTAAAGAACAAACTAATGCAAAGTTAAAAATGGCTGAGTCTAGAAGAAAGTTAAATACTTTGATAGCTCATTTGAACTGTAATCGCGGTGAGACAAATGATATAGAAACAAAAATAGTGTGTACTGGACGAACCGTGAAAGAGATCACGAATTATTTCGAAACCATGTCGACTATACCAAGTATTTCAAGCATCGATATCGACAATGACTTCAGTGTAAAAAGCGATATTCTAGTCGATTCCCTGAGAGTTTGTAGTTATAAGAGAAGTAGAAAAGATTCTCCGCCTTTCCTCAAAACCAATCCTTATCTATCCGCTCCAAGAAAATCGATTTTATCGACAGATAAACACGTGACGGACGCTCCCAATCTTCGTTTAGTGTGGAGAGATGCGATATTGCAAAGAAATACTAATACACAATATGGCGAATCGTCTATGAAAAGGGAAAGGAAATTCGCTTTGCCCAATCTGAGGGACATGTTGAAGTCGAGTTTGATGACGTGCGTGCTGATGTTGCAGTACATCATTTGACATTATCGATATCAAAGACATGTAAGAGACAAACATAATAGTATCAACTGCTCAGTATAGTTAGTTGTGAATGCCAATGTATTTCGAGCTTATTCGTATCGATTACTTTTAGACGCCGTACATATCGATATAGCGGTAGATTATTGTCGCTGTCTGTATTGCCCTAAAACTAGAATCTTGCGTCACGCTAATAGATACCTCGTCTATCGATATAATTTGTGAACTACCCAAAATATTTATCGTAATTTCTTCTTACTTCCTTCTCCTTCCCTCATCCATAAAAACTTTATTTGTAAGATTACAGTAATTGTAAGCATCTATCTACCCTATGTGTATTGAAAATTCGTACTGCCAGTTTTATTCCAGCATTATTATTCATCGACTATAACAAATACATTGTCAACAGTAATGGAGACGGAAGAGCGTGGCGCGGAATTGGCAGAACTACAAGAACAAGTGATAAAACTAAAGTCGCTATTATCAACCAAGCGCGAGCAAATCGCCACGCTACGCACCGTGCTCAAGTCCAACAAGAACACCGCCGAGGTGGCGCTCGCCAACCTCAAGTCCAAGTACGAGACCGAGAAGACCATCGTCACCGAGACCATGCTCAAGCTCAGAAACGAGCTACGGCTGCTCAAGGAGGACGCCGCTACCTTCTCGAGTCAGTATAAATCTATTGCATCGGCATATTTCTTTACGCTGTGCAGTTGAAAAATCATCACACAAAATGAAAAGAATAGTCGATTAAAATGTGTTTGTCTTGTGTAGGTTTGCGTGCGATGTTCGCGGCGCGCTGCGAGGAGTACGTGACGCAGGTGGACGAGCTCACGCAGTCGCTCACCAGCGCCGAAGAAGAGAAGAAGACTCTCAACCAGCTGCTGCGCCTCGCCGTGCAGCAGAAACTCGCGCTCACGCAGCGCCTCGAGGAGTTAGAGGTCAATATAGTATTCACGCCTGATGAGATACACTAAGATAGTCCCGTGGACTTGAAAAATTATGAAATTATGGTGTAATGTATGACTGTTAACATTGTTGTGTGCGTGTATGTGCAGGTGGACCGCGAGATGCGCACGCGGCGCGTGCCGAAGCCGAGCGGGGGTGCGCGGGCGCGGGGGCGGGATTTCTAGCGGCTCGTGTCGGCGCTCAAGGCCGCCGCCGCCGCGCTGCGAGCGCTGCTGGCGCGCCCCGCGCCCCGCCCGCGCGCCGCGCACCCCCTGCAGCCCCTGCACCCCGCGCGCTACTAGCGCCGCACACGAATTTATAGCTGTAAACACTACGCGCGGCCGGCGCCGCACCAGCCCGCACCTGCTCCGCGCCGGCCGGACGTCGCCCTTGAATTTTTATAGTTGTCGGGTCCCGCGGACCCCGTTATTTGTACGTTTTATAAAATTAAAATTGAATTAGTGGTATCGGTGTCCGGGCCGGGGGCGGCGGCGCGGTGGGGGGCGCGCCCGGGGGCCGCGAGTGAACCGTCAAACTGTGCAGCGGCGCGCGCCCCCCGCCCCGGCCCCGCCCGCCGCCCGGTGGTGGTATTCATGTTGACTGATGTGTGGGAGGAGGGGGCTGGTGTTGGGGACTAGTGTGGTGGTCGATGACTCCGTGGTCGCGTCCGCCGTTTCCCGCTCCCCCGGTATCCGCGCCTCGCGCCGCGCGGACGGCTCGACATCGGATCGCTCGCTGGCAGTCTGTGCACGTCGTCAGATCGATGTGTCGAGTATTTTTGTAATAGCATCAGTGTATTTTGTTACGCAAATGAATTTATCGCCGTTGTTATGGTGTGGCAGAAGCCGCGCGAGGGCGTGCCTCCGCGTCGCGGCAGACTTATTGTTATATTACTGGTGAGTGTTGAGCCGGAGACGCGATGAAACCGTGCAACGTTATTTTTTATGATATACATATAATTATATATGACGTTCGAGTCGATTTGCACGTATAGAATTCTCCGATCGATACGAATGTACAGTACGTCCAAATGAAAAAATCTAAAAAAAAAATATATTCGTCGACGTCCATCCATTGTGTGCGCAAAAAGACTATGTAATCTGTTCTATAGTGATACGTTCGTTGTGTTGTTGTGGCCCTCCGCCGATACTTTCGTCCATCTTGTTCTAGTTGTACTGGTACTTGTAGTGTTTCGAGTTTGGTTGAGACTTCTGCCGTCCTGTGGCGTCGCCACGCGCGTCCATTTCTTGTCCAGCAGCCGGTCGATTCCGCCCCGTGTCACGCGCACTACCGCTTCTCTTTGTTTTGCACTCTTGTCCGTAACGGCGTCCCTCGTCATGAACAGTAAACGTTAATAAAGCGCTCGCGTGTTGCTCAAGACGTTGCTCACGGGAGTCGACCGGTGGATCTATTTATAAGAGACAAAATTTACAAGAGATTTTATTGAGAATGTTACGATTTATTATTATTTACGTTGATTGGATGTGATATTGGCAGCTTCCCGTGATGAGATCGCTTCGACCGCTCGATGACGTAGTCGTTTGTATTCCGTAGCGACTCAGTGACGTAGGCTAGTTGGACCGTTCCACGTAGCGGGGCCCTCGGCCCCGGCGCGAGTATTTTTACTGGTTTAGGCGTAGAATAGTTGATACATTATCCTTGAATAACTTAGTAGGTTAACTAACTGTACGGATATTCCGTTGGTAGTGAAATTGATTTGCAATATGAACGTTAGAGTGATGAGTTGGTTCGCGGCGCGCGCGACCGCGCCTCTGAGAGGGACGCGCTCGCGCCCGCCGACCGCGGCCTTGCATTTATTGTTTCTTAGATTGTAATCGTATAACGTCTAGCTTTTATCGTAGCCACTCTTCGTGTACTTAAACGATGGACTTACCGATTGTTAGCTGTAGTGTTCAACTCTTACTAAGTATTATTTTGTTTAGCTTAGCAGCAGACATCGTTTATGTATTGTTACGTCTAGTCACTCGCGGCCGCTGCTCCGAGGCGGGCAGCGCACTTTACACTCGACTGTTAATGTTTCCTCGATAAACTCACTGTTTGTACATGGATTCTTTATAATTTGACATGTTGCATTGCCCTGTTTATCCGGCCTTGTTTTTGACGTGATTATTTATTACAGATATATGATTGTTAATGTATAACGTGACAGACCAAGTAGTGTTGGTAAAAGTGTTGTATATTTTTTAATGATTAGTTATTACGTAGAAGGTGTTTCCGATAACTTTACTATGTTTAGTGCAATGGGTTGGGTGTGGTACTGAGTGATGTGATCGGTGTCGCTCGGTGTCTGCTGCCGCTGCAGGTGCAGTGTCACTGGTTTGAGCGATTAACCAAATATTTTCCTTATAACATTTTAGATCACTTATTATTGCGTAGGCATAGATATTATTTTATATTTAATAGAGAAGTATTGAGTTTTGTTATTTATATGTGGAAAGTATATGAATTGCCAGCTACTTGACGATTATATTGCGACATGATTTGTGTTGGACAACTCGATGCATGAATGTTCCCTCGCTGTCGCGACTGTAGCGGAGTGGTGATGTGATGTGGTCAATTAGTAGCATGGAGTCTGCACAGTTTGATGGTTCACTACGGCTCGATGACACTCGTAGCGACGTAGCTCCGCACGTACTGCAAGATGGCCGTCGTTTTGTTTCCTAACATCAGATTACAAGTCTTTGCGAAGTACTGACGAGCTTGACAGAGTAGAACTACGCTAGTGTTCACTATTCACCCACAGATCGAATGAACCAGCCTCGGGAACATATCATGACAGAGCGGATTTATTTTCAAACTGTAAGGCACACCGTGTTGTCACAATGACTGATATGAATCATGTATGAAGAATAATAAATTATTATATTTAAAATTTTATGGTCGTTTTATTTGCCCGCAAATGTAACCATACATTTCGTAGTGCATAACGTCGATAATTTTATAATCTCCATAATGAAGGCGAGAATGTGTTTAGAAAACGAAAGACCACAAATTTTCAAATTATTGAGACTACGCAGGGTAGTCTCAATAATTTTATTTGCACGAACCGGATTGGAGGTAAAATTGGGGGAATTGTTTTTTTTTTTAAATTATAACATTTATGATACCTTATTCAAGTGTGAGATATTGTTTTATAATCTTTTAGTATTTTTTATTGTTGGTAGACTTTTAATTATTTTATTCTCTCCTACCCGCTTCTACAGGCACAAAACGCGCGCAAGTGATTTATGTACGCTAACTTACAAAACGGGTGTTTCAAAATTGTAAAATGTAACAGAGAGAAGCAAGAAGTGCACTGCCTGATTACAGGTTCACAATCTTCACCTAATGTAATTCAATTTTCATAAAATCTATCAAGCAAGTTCGGAGTGTAGAAGTGAAGTTCTGATGTCCAGCAGATCAGCTCTACACTAGAGGAGAATAGGTGAGTATGCATGTTATTTATCAAATCGAGAGATGTAATTGGCCCAGAGACTACCTAATGACGCCACGGAATTCTCGCTCGCTACGCAAATCGTATTTACATTGTGTTGGATTTTTTACGAGAAATGTTTTTGTTATATCAAGTTGGGTGTTTTAATTTGAAAACTAGGTTAAATATTATATATTTATTTAGATATCTTCATACTCCATTTTTGGTACAAATTATTATAAATTTCAATTAGCATTTAAGATAGCAGTATTTTAGTTTATTCTTTTTTGTAGTGTAATTAAATGGCCAGCTACGGGAAAGAGCAGTATTTCTATCTTCAGTACACCACATTGTTTCGATGTTATCTTGTAATGCCTCAGTATATTTGCGAGAATACTCTTCATCGCCAGCATACCAAAATGCCGCCCTGAAAAATTCAATTCGCTTTAATATCCGGAAAAATATGTATCTACAAAATATTCTTTGTAGAAGTTGGAAGTCAGAAAAGGGAAATTCATTTAAACACTTGACACAAAGACACTTGACTGTTGAGTCATACACAATCTCCGTGACCCATTAACATAAGTATAACCTGTCGGAAATATCTGTGAACCTAGCTGGAATGCGGTTCACATTTTATTTTTTTGTGTTCCCCTATCTACTATGTTATTTTACTTCAAAAACGTTTTGAGATCTTCTTGTCTTTTTTCCATTTTAATTCAATTTGTTTAACCTATATTTTGAATTTACTGAACTTATGTTCCAATGACGCCAATTATTCAGGTCCACAGATATTTCCGACGGGTAATACTATACTTGTGTTGTGTTGTAGGCATCAGACACTTCGACTGGCTCTTCGATCTAACAACGAGAAACAGCAAATGTTTGTGTAACACGAGTTTTACTGCGAAATTCGAATCCGCGTTCTTTGGTTTAATAGCCTGCTACCGTATTTTTTTACAAAATGTAGGTATTAAGAACTTCTTTACAAACACCGTAGTCATTAGTCACAAGACACCCATAATCCATTGCTTAAAATACTGGTGGAATATTACCAGTATAACCTGTTGGCAGCCTTCTTTGTCCAATCATAATTTCTCCAGTGGACCATATTTGGACGTCTACCCAAAAGGTACAAATTAGCAATGGTACTTACGTCTTATTTATTTCATTTTAGCCATATATGATGGAGACATAACTACATACATCATATTGAATCATCAGTTCGTAGGAACACAAAATAAATATATTCAACAAAAAATAATATAGCCACCGGTTATATGCGTATATTTCGTCATTTTCTTTCTTTGGTTTATCGAAATAATTGTAAAGCCTGATGAGAGATCGGTCATTTTTTCACCATTAGTGTTAATTGACAAATACTTATATTGATTGACTCGTTGTATGTCTAAGTGCTGGGCAAAAATCTCCCTCATTTCTTTCCATTAGCTCTGAAATCCCGTCAGTTTCTAAGAATGAATGCTAAATCATTTAAAATATTTACCTATACAATTTCTTGGGCCGTGACTAAACGGAATATATGAACATGAATGTCTCTTGGCGCAATTTTTCGGAAGAAACCTATCGGGGTTAAAGGAATTGGCATCTGAACCCCAGATCTTCTTTGAACGATGCAATGCGTATGGAACCAGAGCCACACCAACACCTTTAGGCACTGTGCAAGTTGCTGAAAATAAAAGAAACAAGTAAGCAAATAGTTTTCGCAACGTTTTACAACTGCAATTTTAAATAAACAAATACACCCAACAGCCCACGGAGGGTGTCAAAATAAAATTCGATAAAGTATAATGAAACAAGCCTATCTATATTTGTGCAAACCAACTTGGTTATAGGGCCACGAAGGACAACACGCAGATTACCATAACAAATATTTATCTTGTTATCGTCATGGTCTTCATAAACAGTGATTAAAGAACAATAACAAATTATTAAATAAAACCGTTTTAAAACGTGTGTGCTCGCATGTTTTTTTTATTAGGTACCTGAATATTGATTGCCTCTCTTTATTTAGTATAGATTTGGGTCATATTGAAAATGTATATTGTCATTAAAATAGATCTAATTTAGGTACTGCGGATTTTTTATTTTTTAAGCGGACTAACTGTCCGCCCCGTGACCACGAAAGCAGTAAAGTAATCGGAACATCGGAAAGTTAAAAAAATTAAAAATTAAACCGAATCCGCGATAAAACCAGTAAAAATTAGTTTTGTTTCAATGTGTAACATTCGCGTAAATCTAAGAAACTGATATATTTTGAATTAAAAAAACGTCAAACCCAAGACCAACTCGCGGTCTGTGGTAAAAGTGTATACTTACAAAGCTTCACTTCTTTTTGGGTTTTCCTTCCTATTATAGGCACAACATTATAAAGCCTCAATGTCTCTTTGATTACTCTTTCCATGTATTCCATTTTATTCAAATCATCTTTTGTTGGTGGACGTAGTGAACCGTTAAAAATTGTGTTCAACCTGCAAGGAAAAATGCATCTTAGTTAATCACTACGCAGTACGCACGCCATTTACGCACGAACCTCTTTTTAATATGCTTTTTGTTGTTTTCAAAAGAAAATAATAATATATAAAGTAGGTATAGTTTTACACAAAAGCACTTACTCCTCATAAACATTTTCTTGTTCTTGCTGATGGCAGCCCAGCATCACCAGAGTATAAGAAATGACTAGCGCAGTCGTGTCGTTACCAGCAATAGTAATTGAGTCAATATGTTCGCGTAGTTGCTCATCGCTTAGATTAGGTTTGGATCGCAATAATATTTCAAGAAGGTCTTTGCGGGCTAAAACAGACAGATATTTATAAATTAGGAAAATATAAGGCAACGTTCTAACAGGTCTATAGGGTTGCAGGAAAATATTTTTTAAAAAAGGAGCTTAACATTAGGGTAACAATCGGCGGCAATATCGCTACCGGCGATTTCTTCCAGGCAATATCGAACACGTAACATTCATTTGCGCTTACCATGTACATTGGTAGTTCTCAATCACAGACTAAGGAGTAATTCTCAATGCTGTACTACAACCGAGTAATCGGTCAATGAAATTGTGTCATTCGGTCATTAGTTATAAGAACAATTCATGTAAATAATTTCTTACCTCGATTGCCTAAACAGTCTATATTAGAGCCGTTTTGTTTATTGATCATCATTCGTTTCTTTACAACTACCTGAAATATACAGTAGAATGAACACAATATATATATATCTTGTGATCTTTTTTTGTTAAAATTTAATTTTAACGTAACTGTGATTATATTTTACTTTCGATTTTGTT
Organism: Deilephila elpenor; assembly: GCA_949752805.1. Taxonomy (NCBI): domain Eukaryota; kingdom Metazoa; phylum Arthropoda; class Insecta; order Lepidoptera; family Sphingidae; genus Deilephila; species Deilephila elpenor. The sequence goes on from OX457112.1 coordinate 9,493,119, forward strand.
TATTCCCATTTATACTTGGGGCTAATTTGGTCAGAAATCATATTAATTTGTTTTACCTGAATGTTTATTTCAAATTCTACGCTCATACTTACCTCATCAGTAAACTTATGCGTCGTGTCTATGTCTTTTCTCTGCTGTTTGGAATAAGACGTCATGTTAAAGAGCACATCTGGTTGCATCCAGGGCTTGAAAAGGCGCATGCTTATAACCGACATCACTGACTTGCGAGCACACGTGTACGGCGTATCTGGCTTACACTGTACATCCATTTTCTCTCCCATAGCCGCTTCTACAAAGTATTGCCAAGACAATAATCAAATTACAGTATGACGATCTAGTTAGATATTAGGTACTGGGTGGACCTATGTATTGCGCCTTCTCTGCTATCCAAGCCCCCTACCCTACAAAAACAGCAAAAACCGAAATAAATCTAGGACACTTCCGGCGCCGCAGGCAGCTGTCCGGTTGCGTCCTACCTTATTGCAACTACAGATGTCAGACATCAGGTTTAATCGGTAATTATGGTGGCATCTGTTTATTATACATCTTTACATTCTTTAAAGTGTTTTCGAGAATCGTTGGATGAGAAAGTTAATTTTTTTACACAAACGAGCGTTCATAACATAAGGTTTTTGGATTGCACAGTACTTTCTACCAGGCGCATTTTAATCGCTTAGTCGTATCAGTAAAAGTTCTCCCAACGTCGCGGTGTTAATGTGTTGCGGTAATAACTTTCTATTGAGACTTTTTGGTCAATTGTCATTCCCATGTTATAATAATACTTAAAAATCTATGCGTATTACCGAATACGATGTCCAACATGCACGACGTAACATAACTGTGGACGTCAAATTCCGGTCCTCCAACATGGTGTTTTAAACGCTCCACCAATATTGACCCTTGTTCTGCAAACACGTCTGTGTAATCCTCGACAATGCGGTTGTGAAATATTGGTAGCAGGAATCGTCGGTGAACTTTCCATAAATCCACTGCAAATAAAGAAGAAGTATAATATGAATAAAGGCGCTTTTTTGGGTTACAAACAGCATATGTGGACTATGACATGCTAGAAAAAATAATCCCACGCGTTGTAACTCAATAGTAAAAGATATAATTACAACGTTTGGGATTAATAAAAAACAATAAAATAAGATTTCAGTATTGTCAATTTTAAGCTTATTTCCAATTTTATTATATTTGCAAGGGAAAAGTACGAAGCGGGTCGTTTTTGGTGCACGCAATAGTGTTGATGTTTCCATAAAACGCAACCTGTCTTACTACGACAGTACGATATTTATTCAGTAATTACAACACAAGGCGAGTCGTATAATTTAATGCCCTTTTCAACGACAAACAACTATTGAACTCTCTTTAGTGTTACTGACATAAATTACCTACTGGGTTTAACGATCTTCTCCAAAAATAGATACGTAATAATAGTGAATCAATGAACAACAATACAAATAATCCAGTATTTACTTGTTATTGGCGGCCTCCGGGGCGCAGTTGCTTAGACGCCGGCTATGAAGCGAGAAATCGTGGGTGCGATCCCCGCAACGAAACAAATAATTATTTCGGGTGTTTTTGAGACCGAATAGTCTCTCGTAGTTTTTGATATCCACGACACAATCTTAGTGTGGGATCAGGACTATGTATATGACTGTAAGGTGTATATACTATTTATTTATTTATTCAAACTTCAAAAGCTAGTTTGATAAAACATACGAAAATAAAATGTGTTTTGTGTGGTTTACATTAAAAATAGAATTTTAATGAGAGTCCGAGCTTCGTAAATAACCCGGATGGGAATTGGAAGCGGCGGGTTCAGCCCCGGCGTGGCACCGAAACAAATGTTTATGTAAGGCCGAAAATTATTTCCTACTTATGGATGTAAGTTGTATGTCGTGCCATGGTGTAATGTCGTGGATACAAGAAGAGGCTTAGCATCCTTCTGTAGGGCCTGCACAATTTTTGATGGGTTTTGGTATTTAATTATATATTTTGGTGCAGTAGGTATATGTTAAGAAAATAAAAATTAAATTACTCACCCGGTGCCACAAATAATCCATTGCCTAACCACGTTCGAAGAAACTTGTATGAATAATCTTTTTCCAGACAGTTTTCTAGAATAATCTGGATATCTTCTGGGTTAAATGTTGCTGCAAATGTTTTAACACGGGCATATACACAATTGTTTAAAAAGGGATAAAAGTAGGTAGGTACCTATTATCTTTTTGGTTATCAATTTGTCTCTTGTACAAAACAGGTTGGTACTTGTGTATATGAAATTTTTAGAGCTATAGTCATGCCAATTTTATGTAATTTAAATAGGTGCATAAATAGATTTTTATTGCTATCTTTCCCGTAGTACGTTATTAAGAATAAACAAAAGAAAAACTTACTTATGTAAAGGGACGGGCCAATCCAAACTTTGTTCACTCCACCCGTATCTTCAAACTTTTCACACAGCTTCATTATATTATTTAGTAATCCTACAGTGAACATTTTTAAAATATTTATTTCATTTAAAAAAAAAAAAATTTTATGTGTTATAACTTACTTTCTGGCTCACCAATAAACCAATGCGAATGTCCTATAATTGGTAAACAGCCTGCAGTTGGCAAGGAATCGGCAAAATCGTATAATTCTTTCCGTACCCGGCGAAAATGAATGTAATAAATTAAAATACATATTATTAATATCAAGATTATTATCATAATGAAAAAAGACTCGTAATTTTTTTAACGAGCTTGCTATTGTTGAGTTGTTGAATGAAGTGTAACTTGATAAGAATCTTTCCAATATCTGAATTATACTGCGTGCAGGAATGAACGAAAACATGTTTTAAAGCGCAGATTCGTAAAGATGTGTCCATATAGAGTCCGTAAATATACATACATATGTACCTACATGTTCCATTGCATCATAAGTATTCGGGCACGTTGCATCTCACTAACAATAAAATTGAAAACCATTGTGTTCCTCCTGTGTAACGCTCATTGTCTGCTTCATAGTTGATACATCTTCGACAGCCTCCATGGCGCAGTTGGTTGAACGCCGGCTGTGTAATGTGAGGCCGCGGGTTAGATCCCCGCACCGAGACAAATATTTTTGTGATCCAAAGGCAATTTTTTCGGGTCTTTGTGTCTGTGAGGTCTCGTAGTTCCTGATAGGTACCCACGACACAAGACTCGATCTTAGTGTGGGGTCAGTAGGCTAATTCACGTAATTTATTGACGCGCCGATCAAGTTTCGATGCAGTTTCGATTAGGTTTACGTCTTAATTGTACGTACGTCAAAATGGTATTCTTGTAATTATTTAGCTGCGCGTAAGATATGCATAAACTGCGCATGTGCTGCACGTTGGTCGGACTAATCTGTCATTGGAGACGTCAAATGAATAGGTAAATACCAATCAAGTTGCGATCTGAATCACGCATGTATAAAACGGGCAGCGTATTCTACATACGCTAAAGCGCTCGCGTGACGCGAACTTGACGCGAGCGTATCTGACAGAGGTTGTCTAAATTACGAGAATACGAAAAGGGCTGTTTTGATCGAAACTTAACTGCAACTGCACTGCAACTGAACTTATTTAATGACGTGAATTGGCCTACAGGTCTATGTATGTGACTGTTAGGTGTATTTATTTATTTATATAAATTTGCGATTTTAATGAAAAGGCCGGCAACACGTATCTATGGTGTTGCAGATGTTCATAGGCAGCGGTGATCATTTACCATCAGGTGAACCGTAAGTTCGTTTGCCCCCTATAATATAAAAAATAGTAATATTAAACTGGGAAGGTATTCACTTAATCGAGCATTAGAAAAACGTAAAAGCACTCGTCAAATAAAATCCAAATTGCGATAAATAGTTTTTATTACGTATGTACATTTACATTGGCAATGGATACGTTAATACACACAAAAAAAAAAAAAACAAATAATTTACTCTTATACAATACAAATGCATATTTACATTAAACCAACGAATAGGTCAGGACAATTTGCGATACACGAGTCTTAATTTATTTACAAACGAGTATTGAGCTTTCATACGCTAATGATGGGTATATTGTAAAGGTAACAACACCACGCAAATTAAAAAAAAAATGGGTCAATGTTGCCCACAAACACCCACAATGCTTAAAGACATCCGTAGGTGATTTGCAGGTTTTAAAAAATTGATATGGAAAAGAGAGGATAGTTGTAGATGTACACGTTGACTGCGGCGCACACACAAGTTGTTTTTGTACGCAACGCGTGATATAGCACATGCCAGGCTTACTATTTGCCTCCATAAAACTCCTCGCACTAGTAGATAGGTTTCAGCGCCGCAGCAAACGTAAAAAGGATAAAAATTGACAACTGTGATAGCAAAAGTTATTAGTGTTATTTCAGACCATATCTCAAACCTTACAATAAAACTTAAACACAAAAATGTTCACAGGAAAAACTATAATCTGTTTTAAAAACCCATAAGTATTTAAATGACAATCAAATATTTTATTATACACAAGAGCACACTTATACACTTTTTCTGTATGTTCATTTAAATATAAGGAAATGACTAATGTGCACGTCATTTAATATACAAAAGAGAGATTATTGCTTTTCCTATATGTTTTATTTGCGTGGTATTGCTAACTAAGCGATATTTTATTATCCGTTCAGATGGAAATACCTACTTTGATCAATTTGTAATCAACTAGCTATCGATGCCTTGCACCGTCCCTAGTCTGATTTCACATCGTAAGAAAACTTATATTTATATTTTAGGAAAATATAATACACAATGTTTTTGGTGTAGATTTGGATATAAAATGTCTGGAAGTGATAATTTCAAGCAGAATGTTTTTATGGTATTATCGATAATAATAGATATTTCCTACTTTTGAGCTTAAACGTTCCTTACTCCGTTTGAGGATTTTTCGTCCACTCTAGACCATACTACAATTGTACAGTTAACCTTAAATAAATCACATTATCCTGATTTTTCTTAGCCTCTTCCCGAACATAATGAGGTAACAAACTTCAAATTCGTGATTCAAGATTACAGAAAATTTATTGATTCTTTATGGATCTTCTTTCTTTGTGGATCCCCGAGATCGACAACATACAAAGGGTCTTTAGTAAACAATATGATCCATGATTGTACATCTAATTTCCCAATTTAAACAGGCCATGGCTCTGCTTCTTAAATCGTTCAAAGTAGCATTATACTTGATGTAAAAATCACATTTAAAATTAACGCATTTACAAAGATTAAATATTAAGAAAGCTAATAAGGTGGTCATTCCAAAACTTAATACGGCAAGGGATTGCGTGTTTGCAACAAACAAGACTATTATATGTTTGCAACAAACAAGAGATTCCGAACGAATCGAACATTAAATCTATCGAATATGGCTCTCATATCACAGTCTGTAAATAAATACGCATTGTGATGATTTGCTCAGTATTTTTATACATGTGCCACTAAAATTAGGTTTTTTAAAAAATATTTTTTCAGCACACCGGTATTTACAAATCCGTTTTTCCGAGTCCTATACCTTTTTATAACTATAAATGACTAATTGTTCGACATATAAACACATTAAATAATAAAGAAAATTAAAATCAACATCCTCATAAATTAACGCATAAAACAAAAATAAGAAGCTCGGTACGTTAATCAAATTTCACAACGACAACTTACATTACATTTTTGTTGCATCGTGAGTACTTACCTACAGAATTATTTATATTGACTTTATAGTAAGGATTGTTTAAATAGATTAATAGTAGACGACACAGCGACAAAACTTAAATAAAATCTAATTTCAAAGTAAATACTGTTTGTACTTTGAAAACTTAGACATAATATCATACTAAACTCAATTGCAGAGAATAATTAATAATAGGTATTCTAATAATTCTAAAGGTGATATTTCACTATGTCATTAGAATTGTCTCTCATATTTCTTTACATTTGAAAAATAACGAGTGCTTTGGAAAGTGGAACCAGTTATGCGAAAGTGTACCAACTACGTTAGATTTAAAGAAAATTGTGTGTAAAGTTTAGTATTTTAAATATGTTACAAGTGTGTCCATACATACTTTTTGTGTTAAATATAATAATAAAAATCTTTGGCTCTGTTTTATAAGTAGTAATGAACCACATTCTAATCAATATTTTATTTGTGGGTAGATATTTGGCATAACTGTTTCCAAATTATTCCTGGTACCTTAATCTTACGTATAATTCAAAAAGAATATTCAATTAGTAAAAAACGTCAATTACATTAGTGTCGGTGTGAGAATGTCAATATCAATGGCAGTGAATTACGTGTACATGGGAATTAAGTCTACATTTGCGTGAAAAGAGCATTCTCAGGAATCGCGAGATTTCAACACAAACACCCAGTCGTCAGTCCCTAAGTATTATGTGTGTAAAACATCGATAAAAATTATAAAAAAATTGCGATTTCATCGAGACGGGCGGTCGAAATATTGGCTTGGTTTTGTATGATACAGGGAAGATGTTTATATCATACGGTAGAGGGGGGTGTTGGGTGTCTTACAGCACGACAAGGTCCATGATATCGGCGCGGGGCGGGACAGTGGTGGGGCGGAAGTAGGTGCAGAGTTTGTCGAAGAGGTTGACGCGGGCCTGGCGCGCGTCCCAGTCGGCGTCGAGCGCGGCGTCGTCGTCGTCATCACCCACGTCCCAAGTGTCTGGCACCGGCTCGGGGGTGTCTTCATAAGGTTGGATGGGTTCGAAGCTATTGTCGTCCGCGCCTAGTACCTGAGGAATTAGCCGCTTTTTACAATGTTACTTTTGAAATACGAATAAATGCATCAACTACCAATGTCTGTATCAGCCCACAATTGCTCACTGCTGGAACTTCTCCAAAACCGAGAACTCGACGTTGACTTAGTGCGGTTTTATTTTCAATGTCATGTGAGGTCCGTCAACTTGCACTAGGTCAGCATGGCGGACTACGGCCTAAGTCCTCTCTTTCAAATATTTGATTATAGAAGAATCCCGTGCTTAGCAGTTGGCGAGTAAGAACTAATAATCATAAATGCAAGTGAGTGTGCAGGTACCTGCGCGAGTGCGCGCGCGGGGTCGGCGGGCGCGGGCGGGCGCGCGCGGCGGCGGGCGAGCGCGCGGGTGCGGCGCGCCGTGAGCGCGGGCACGTTGTACTCCGTGCTGCGCCCCGCGAACAGCGCCGTCGCTAGCTTCTGGAAACGACTCGCCTGCGCACACACACACAACGACTTATCCAATAGTATATTCTATATATTCAAATATTTAGCTTTTATATTGCTACCGCTAGTGGCGTTAAGGTAGGGAAAAGGATAGACAAACATTAAGAGACGCCGCGGATTTGGTCTTTTGCATTGGGAAGATAAACAAAGAACCTGTAATCTCAGTTTAAAGCGTCTGTGGTGCAAAAACAAGCACTATCTAGTTAGTTCTAGTTCTTCAAAGTTATTCAATTGGATATGAGAGTAAGAAAGAAAATCGTGTAGATTAAATGTCGATAAACTCCCTCTCTATAATACAAAATATGTATTCAAATATGTCGTAGTTCCGTCTACTATTTGTTCTAATTACTCAATTCTAAATCACCGAACTCCACAGAAATTTACAAAATAAAAGCTGTAATATTTTTAATCACAAATATTAAACGACATACCTGCACAGGGTCGGAATGGTCGAGCACAGCGGCGAGCTCGTTCCTCAGGTAATGCAAGGCGGCGGTGGCAGTAGCGGGTACCCTGGGAGTGGAGGCCAGCTCCCTGTAGCAAGCCTCTCGCAGGGCGACGCGCGCCTCCTGCACGACGCGCGCGGTGGGCGTGCGCGTGAGGCGCAGCGACCACAGGTCGTCCAGCCGCAGCCGGGGCTGCGCCGACATGCCCGGGTTGCCGCCGAATAAATAGTGCACCTGGACATACATATTCGACGTTATATTTATATTTATTTATTTTATCGACTACTTTAACACTAGAGATATCGATAATTTAAAAAAGAATAAAAGTATTTCTCGATGCTTTCCAGTGACCTTATATCAATTGTTTGCTGAATTCTTTGGTTTATAATTCTATGATTAGGTCACCATGGTGAACTAAACGGACTAGCCCCTGTCAATCGTACTCTCCATTGTAGAGGAGGCCCGTGCGCGAGAGTTTATTCAACTTAAAATATAAATATTTTGAATCAAATGTCTAAATTATTGCAGTTTTCTGGGCATATGTATAATATTTTTTACACATTTTTATGCATCTCAAGTTTTATAAAATAATCTAAAATCTATACTACAATCCTTTTAGTATCGAAAAGACCACTTAATAAAATGACCGGCATACCTTTCTAACAGGATCGTAGACCAGTTGGTGCGCGAACCTGGGCCGCGGGTCGGTGGGCGCGACGGCGTCGTTGCGGTACACGCACGTCCACGACATGCGCCGCAGCGAGAACGCCCACAACGTGTTGTACACGCGCTTGTCCTTCTCCTTGCTCATGCCCTGGGACACAACATAAATTACTTGTTATTTAAATACATATGTCTGTATCGGTTCCCCTCTACAGTACAAATTTATATTTTATTCCTTCATTTGAATTTAACGTGTTTAATAAAAATTAAAGAAAAAACGCCAATGAAAATTTAAGATTAAATAATAAAACATATTTATCTATATAAGAAATAATAATTCGGCAAATCATTATTTATCAAAAAGCAAGAGAGGACTGTTTCTGATTAATTATGAATGTTGAGTATCATTTAAATACTGGATTACATTGCACTTACAATTAGAAGCAATGTATTTATTTTTTCATTCCAAATTGGGATAAACAAATCTTAATATGTCAAGTAAGTATTAAGTAACGGTATAGTTACTCAACAACATTGTACACTACTCCCGACACGACACACATCAAGTAACATAACAAAGTATACTTACCGAGAGCACGAACATCTCATCGGTGTCCGGGTCGAGCGTGGCGCGCTGCGTGAATCCGTCGCCAGGGGGCGGCACGGCGGAGGAGGCGGCGCACAGCGCGTGCGCCTCGCCCGTGCCCACGTCCCACCACCACAGGTCCAGCAGGTGCTCGCGGTTGCGCTGCCCCGCGAATATGTACAGGCGCCGCTGGATCTGTACACAAGTTTATGTCATCACCACCATCACCATCATCGTCATCACCATGGGCAACGCGGTGGAATATGTCTTATACCCCCTCAATCAAACAATAGGTTGTAGAGGAATTCTATGCTCAGCATTGGGCAAATATCGGTCGATACAGTAAAGAATCTCAATGAGGGATTAAATCAGCGCAAGGGTCGTAGCATATACTAGTTCCCACATGGCTAATATGAGACACACGATGATATGCCAAGTGGATCGCTTTTATTAGGGGGCTAAGCAATAATAGGTACATGTCTGAGACTGAGCGTCGCGAGGATCTAAACAAAAAATAGGACTTCTCCGAGGATTTTCACAGCGACTTGTTATTGGGCCTTCATCCAGTGACTTTTAGGGACCCATAAACCCAGAATTTTATAATAATATAATACAAGGGATTACTCACGGGGTGGAAGAGCATGGAGTGCGACACTCTGGGCTGCGGCGCGGGCAGCGAGTGCTTGTCGGGGAGCAGCTGCTGCCACGTGTTGGTGGTGATGTAGTATGCGTACAAACCAGAGTACTGCACGCTCGCCACTTCGTCACTGCAATACATTATTATCTTTGTCAAAAGCATCACGATAAACAGGACGTTCGTACACGCTTACACGTTGATTACAGCGTACATATACGTTGTTATTTTGTACGCAATGAGTTTGCGGGTATATACACTAGGCATATTATTTAACTAGTAACTACATAATACACCTCAACTGTACTATCGGATATTGCATAGCTTTGACGCCGCGATCAACACATCCTTATTTTCAGTGCTATTACAGCTTTCGTGAAACAATTAGTGAAGATTCCAGATATAAAACGACAGCCCGCTCGCAATGAGATAAATACCCATATAGACGACTTGCACAAAAGGGCTGGCAGCGACTGGATGCATAAAACATCAGACCGGGCTCTGTGACGTACCTTGGGAGAAGCCTATGTCCAGCAGTGGACTGCAACGGGGCAATGATGATGATGAAGTATTTAGTAATATACTCACGAGTTGGCCGGCATGACCCTGCCGCCGAACACGTAGAGCGTGCGCGTGTCGGGGTCGATGCACATCTGGTGGTCGAACACGAGGCGCGGGCCGCCCGCCGCGCCCGTGTCCGCGCACTCCAGCGCCCAGCGCCCGCTGCGCACGCAGTACGAGTGCAGCTCGCACTGCAATATTCCACTTTGTTACAATGGTGTTAGGGTTTATATTGGCACTCCAGCGCCCAGCGCCCAGCGCCCGCTGCGCACGCAGTACGAGTGCAGCTCGCACTGTGCGATAATCGACTTCGTTACAAGAGTGTTATAACAATAAGTGATAACTATGCTGTATATTAAAAATACTGTAAAATATGAGAAATTATAATGCCTCCCCAATTTGGAATTAACACAACATAGAACACTACCCTATTGTTTTACTTTGTATTGTTCTAACTCGATCAAATTATTTATTTGGGCGCGAAGATCTAGCCGACCTAAAACCTTACAAAAGTGTACAGAGATAACTATTAAATAAATCATAAAAACAATTTAGACAATTCTCAATACTAACGTTCATTCTCCCGGGTATGCGCTGCGCATTGTCCAGGTACCTGCCCAGCGTGTATAATCGTCGCTGCACGGGGTCGAACACCATCTTGTGGCAGGAGCGCGGCGTGGGCCCGCCCACGAGGCTGCTGTGCCCACACAGCAGGCGCCAGCGCTCCGTCGCCGTGCAGTACGACCACAAGTCATCCAGGTCTTCCGTACCGTTCCAGCCACCGAATAGGTAGAGGGTACCTGTGGGGTCATGTTTATAGTCATAAAGGTGTTTAGCAATTTGTATGGATTTATTTAATTAATTCTAATTACTTTGCAAGTTTTGATGTTTTTCATTGTTTTTGTCTCCTATTTTTATGTCTTTTTCCTTTTGCATGTCTCATGCGAAAAACATTTTAAAGGTTTTGGCCCATGGTTTCTGTGATGTTTACGGCCAAGCAAAGTGGCCCGTGCATTCTGAAATTTGGATTAGTATGGTGGGTAAAGACTTGTTAGTAGTTGGTTAAGTAGTGCGTATTGCGTGCGTACATCTGTACGTGCGTGCAAACGTGCACGTAACTAAAATGAGTGTTCTTTACTTTATGTTCTTTTGTAGTTAAAAATGTAAGTTTGTATAGTTTGAATGTAGTGTTACCGGTGGTGGAGTCGCAGACGAGCTGGTGTCCGCCGCGCGGGCCGGGCTTGTTGCAGCACGCCGTGGTGCCGCACCACGCGCCGCACATCTCCACGCACTCCGCGCTGCCCGCGCCCGCCACGCCGCCCGTGGAGCCCACGCCGCCCTCCAACTACGTACACAATATTCACCACATTACACGCTCCTCAAAATATTCCTCCCACTTGTGTATCATGAGTTCACAGACATCAAAAATGGGGCAGAAAATTGGCAAAATACAGAATCGAAAATATACAGACGTTAATGTATTTCTAAAATAACACATACAATTAAACCTAGTGTTTACTCGATTTTACCCTCCTTTGATATAGTATAACCATGTTAAAAAAATCAACACTGAAAATTTCACAAATCTTATAGTGACTTAGTCCTACAATTTTAACTATTCATAGAACTAAATTCCCTAGATAAGGCCCCTCTTGAAATCCCTGATTATTTTACGCCGGTTGACCTTAAACTTCACAATATAGTAGTTAGTTGGGGCCTATGTTCAATGGTTGATTTCCTGTGGCTGAAGAGAGTGACTGAGTGAGTGATGATATACGCACAGCAGGCTCCCGGTCGTTGCACAGCACGTCGTTGTTGGCAGGGCGCGCGCGCGGCGCTGTGTCGGAGCCGGACAGACGCTCCTCCACCTGCGACGAGCACGCCGACATCTGCCGCCACTCCGGACGGTACGGTTGCCACGACATGTACCAGTCCAGCTCACCGTCTGGACGATAGACAAACATATTATAGAATTCTCTTGCGACCTATTTACCGGCCGATATAATAGTTGAAGGACAAGGAACAGTATACAGTACGTTTCTCCCGACATTTTTTTCCACGTACTATGAATCTTTGGAACCAATTGCCAACAGCAGCATTTCCGGACAGATAGGACCTGGTGACCTTTAAAACAAGGTGGCAACACCTTGAAGGCTGGCAACGCATCTCTGTGACCCATGGTGTTACAGATGTTTATGGGGACGGTGATATGTTTTCGGGATCGATAATTAATTAGCAACAAAGATCGGGAATTAACTACATTCGGTAATCAATAAATATATGAGTCAAGTGTAAATAAATTAAAAGCAGTTCAATAAATAAACACATCCATCAGCCCGCATTGTTTACGTATTTTACAATTATTTTGTCAATGTCACTTAGCAATGTGTCCAACCATAATTTATGAATAAGACCAAATCAGAAATGGACAAAACTTTAAACACAACTATCATGGAATCACATCCGCGACCCTCGTGTCCGTAATAAATTCACCCACGCGTCATCAAATGTCCAAATCTTTGACCCACACTAAGTTCCGAACTCGCTGCATATAACCTTGACCTACTTGCCTGCATTTGAATGATTATAGCTATAAAACCTTGTGCAGCCCACGCGTGTGACTGGTGACATTTTAATATTGAAATTTTAAGAATAATGTATTCTAAATATGAATTGCCTTTTGTTATACAATTGATTGATAACTCAGGCGAGATAGGAAGAGATTGTTAAGACGGAAGTCGCCGGTTCAAGCGACACATGTGACCCTTTGAAGATATGTTTTCAGTTATGCGTAATTGATTTCAGATTTTTAAGCCATCTGGTCGGTACTGTTCTTATATTACCTGCAATGTAAGCAATTTGTGCGGACATTAAAATAAAAATATTTGCATCAAAACATACTTATCAATTTGGCTTACAATGAGGTATTTTCCGTTACCAAATAAGAATAGCTATATAAAACATAATATAGTAGTATTATTTACAAAAGTACTTAATTTTTTTGCCATCATCGATAACATTTTAACGAGTTGCTCTGCCGTCAACGCGCATAATTGAAAACAACATATTCACAGATGGCTGCTTGAGAACAATGGATAATCAGCATTTGTGAAGAGACTTGAAAAATATTACTTATTGTTATATTTTTTTTTGAGTCTTATTAAAATAGTATTCACGTCATGTTCTGAAAAACGCGTCATTGATAATCCATTAACAATTTTATTTATAGTTAATACTGCAAGGAGACCTATACTCAGCATTTTGACATATATTAAACTGTGTAGATATTTCAAGTACGTATGGCCTTATTCATAGACAGCTTTAAAACCCATTTTAGTTATCAAATGTTTTGTCTTCTTCCCTCAAACTGAGTTCAAAAGTCGTTTGAAAGGGACAAAACATTCGATTACTAAAATAGGTTTCAAAATTCTCTATGAATAAAGCCGCTAATGTTTAAATTCGTATCAAATACATGTAGAAAATGATTTAGCTTTCATTATAAAAATATTTATCAAAGCGAAACGCCGAGTGCATTATACTCTATTGATAATAATATTTCTTATACCTGCTGTTATCTTTTTTATTTATAGAAGCTTTACAAAATCACAAAACTCAACCAGACGCAATAGTCGATGCAATTAATAAACATATCGAACATTTCGGGATAGAACCCGCGGCCTCTCATTTCACAGTTGGCGTCTAACCAACTGCGCCACGGAGGCTGTCGGACGCAAATGTTTGTTTGATCCACAAACATGTTCTAATGTTGTGTTTTTAGGAACGAAAATCTATGATACTATACAGGTGAATTTGGCGCTGACAAATAATAAACAGAATTACATAATTTTGTCGGATAACTGCAATTAATCCTCTTAGCCATCTGGATGGTACTGCATTTAACACGAGTTATAGTTAGTAACTTTGCAGTGCCAAAAACAAAAATGTTACACTCACTGTCAACAGCCTGTTCAAATATCTCCTCGGCTAGTTTGTAGTTGGCTTGCTCCACTAGCGCGTTCCACAGCTGGCCCTGCGTGGCGCCCTCGAGTCGCACGCCGCTCTCTCGCGAGAGGGCTTCGAACGCGTCCCGGTAGCGCCGCCGCCGCAAGTGCTTTAGAAGTATACGCACTGCTTCTTCTTCTTTGCGCTAAACATGTGTCATTAGAAGTGTGTCTTAAAAGACTATTTTATAAGTATGTATGTTAGTGAGAGGAGGAAAGATGATAGGTGATAAAAAAAAGAATGTGGGAATCAAAACAACTTGAAATAAATGTGGGAGAATTTTGTGCCTAGACAACTCGTTTTAGTAAGTAATCTATTATCTACTGAGTACTACTTTAAGGTAATAAATTCGCTTCTTACACTGTTGTGAATGAAAAATGTTTCAATAAATAACTGTTCTTAGAATGTCTAGATTGAGTATATGAGTATGTTATTTAACTTACCAAATTTATTGTTTCCATAGCTTTTGCGATGAATTCTGTCTGATTTTTCCCATGTAGTTCCACATACCAGATGGTATAGTTGTATGCGGGGCCCCATGACTGTAGTGGCACTATTTTGATATATGTGACGGGCAAGAACAGACCCTCCTGTGTTTTGTGTCTCAATCTAAATGTCTCTGGAGCACTGTCTTTGTTTAGGCCCCTGTAATGTTACACAATAATAAGACAGTCTGATTGCTAAACAGTAATAGCTTTTTTATATATGAGTTTCATTATGTATATTTTTTAACTCTTAAGCCCTCTCATTCCAACTTTAGATTATAGAGTTGCATTCCCAGCGGCAGGCAATTACAACAATATGGCTAAAGTATATGATGGTAAGTGCAATTCAATCCATTTAAAAATTCGACACGCAAAAGATAATTATGTAATGGTTGTTATCTCACCATATACAAATAATCTAATACCAATTAAATATTTATAGCCACACTAATATTATAAATGATAAAATAAACTGTGTATGATTGTTTCATTGCAACAGACATGAGTCAACAGACGAGAGTAGCAGGAATTAAAAAAGTTATTTCACGGATTAACACATACAAGCTAGCCAGTGAGATGGTCTATGGTCAGACATATCTCAATCAAACTCTTGTAGGGGAATCCCATGTTCACAAATGGGTGTATATGGGCTGCTATTTAAAGTAGGCATAAACAATGACTAATTTATTTTGTTTCAAGTTAAAACATCATTAAGTAATGTTTAAACTAATTTTATGTAAACAGATTATGGCCTGATGGCCTCTTATAATGGAAAAGCCATCACAATATTGTTTTTTTCCCTGTTAGATTTTTTATTATTGCTTTGTTAGCAGGTTCAGTTCAGTTCAGTTCTTATTTTTATGGCTTTTGCGATAATACCACCCCGCAATTCTGCCAGTGTCAAGTGTAACAACCGAAAAATTAAAAGGAATATTGTGGAAGCTATTAACCAAGATGACTTATGCAACACAAAGAGACAAACGCATTTTCGACATAAATAACAATATGATTGATAGAAACATAGAAGTTTAAGAATTATACGAGGATAGAATTATTATCAAAAAGAAAAGGATGCAAAATATAATTATATTATTATTATTGTTAATTTAAATTTTGATACCATTAATCTTGATACATTTATCCAAAATATTTATAAATGAAAAAGAAGTGAGGGTAATGAGCGTTTTCATGCAGGTGGGACGAGGAATTTCTGGAGGTAGAATTTCATATAAAGAAAGTCGCAAATTAGGGCAGTTAAAAAATATATGATCTAGATCCCCTTCATCAAATCCACATTCGCAGAGGGAGTGATCACGAATTCTAATTTTGGCTAAGTGAACTGGAGTGCAGGAGTGATTTAATCGCATCCGGCATATTATTGAGGAGGAGATTTTGTCCAGACGCTGAAACTTAAAAAACCAAGGCTTTGATGGGATTTCTGGTTGAATGGCGCCATAGAATTTTCCCTTTATATTTTTGGAAATTTCCCACTCCTTACTCCATGCTTCCATCATCCGATCCTTCACATTTGAACATAAATCATGAGGAATTATTTGGAAATGTTCAAGAGTGCCAATATTAATGGCTTGTTTTTGCACAAGAGTCGGCTGTGTCATTGCCTAAGATACCAGAGTGACCAGGTATCCAGGCTAAAACTACATTAAGACCAATTTGGTGGCAGTTAAAAAGACACTCTTTGATTTTGAGGATTACTGGAAATCTAGATTTTGCTTTAAAAGAGTTCGAAGCAATAGACTGAAGACAGCTTTTAGAGTCTGACAAGATGATGACTTTATTTAATTTATGTGATATAACAAAATGAATGGCTTCCAAGATTGCGATAGCTTCACCCGCAAAGACAGTAGTTACGGAAGGACATTTATAGCTCAAAATAATCCTGGAGGCTGGAACCCACACTGCAACCCCGACTAAACTGCCTTTTGATAGCTTGGAGGCGTCAGTATAAATTAATAACCAATTTGGGAATTCTGAAGATATTTTTTGTTTAAGAATTTTATCAGCACCTACAGTGTCCTTATGAATTCCAAATTCTAAAAATACTCTAGGTTGGAAGGCCAGAGCATTGTAAGGTAAAGAAAAAAAAAGGCTGAAGGGAAATTGGAGAATAGGGTCTGTTAGGCGGGAGAGTTTTATGTAGCTACGAAGTAAACAGGGTAAATCAAATATTGAATTGTAGCCTTTTCTTTCTACAATATGAAGCAGAGAATTGAGTTTTGCAAGGAGAGGGTGTTGAGAATTTTGAGACAATTTAAACATGAATTTGTCTGAAATCAATTGTCTGCGCAAATAAAGAGGCGGTTCCACACATTCTACCTGCATTCTAGGAGAGGATTTCATTGCTCCCAATATTAAGCGTAGGCAACTAGATTGTATTTTTGAAAGCTTATCCAAAGCTCCCTTGTTACCAGGGTCCAAAAGAAAAGAGCCATAATCTAAATTACTACGGATGATAGCATTATACAGAATTTTTTGGGTGAAAGGATGGGAACCCCACCAAACACCAGACAAAGATCTAAGTATATTGATATTTTTACTGCATTTAGAAAATAAATATTCACAGTGTGATGCACCTGTCATTCTAGATTCCAACCAGACGCCTAGAAATTTTACTTTACATTCTTGGGGAATTAATTCTCTTTTCACAAAAATGTTAACTAAAGGAGTTATTCTACGCCTAGTAAACACTACTGTACAAGATTTTGAGGGAGAAAGTGAAAGACCATGATTACTCATCCAAGAGTCAAGGGAAGACAAAGCGCCATTAAGGAGAATAGATGCATGATTTGGATCCACTGAAGAGATGTAGAGCGCAAGATCATCTGCGTATTGAAGGATAGAGCAATACTGTTTAACGACTTGATCAAGATCTCGGGTATAAACATTATATAAAATGGGACTAAGGACAGATCCTTGAGGTAAGCCCTTCCACACAATCCTAGGATCCGATAACGAATCTTGGGTTTTTATGACGATACTACGTTCCATTAGAAGATTGCAAATGAAATATGCCAGCTTGGCAGGAATCCTCAGCTGAATAAGCTTATTCCTGAGGACTGGAAGCAAAACATTATCATAAGCAGACGCAATATCCAGGAAAACCCCAACTAGGTATTCATTTTTGAGATGAGCAGTGTAAATTTCGGTGGTAAGAATTCCAAGACTGTCCATAGTGCTCATATCCTTTCGAAAGCCGAACTGAGAATCCGATATAAAATTATGGTTTTCAAGATACCACTCCAAGCGGTGTTTAATCATGTGTTCTACAATTTTTAACAAGACGGAAGATAATGCGATTGGTCTTCGACTATTGGGATCAGATGGATTTTTCCCTGGTTTCAGAATAGGAATAATTAATTGAGTTTTCCATGATTTCGGAAGTTCCTGGGAATTATATATTAGATTTATTAGATTTAAGAAATATTGTTTGTTCTTTTCTGAAGATCTAACAAGGAAGGAATAAGGAATATTATCTAAACCAGGAGAAGAGTCAGAGAGTCCCTCCAGAGCCAAATTAAGCTCATTAAGGGTAAAAGAATTATCTAAGAAAGAGGAAGGAGAAAAAGGAATTAGCAAAGTAGGCAAGGAGTCTAAACAAGGAACTGTAGGAGGCGCTAATTTACTAGCAAATGCATTAAGCCAAGATGATGGATCATTGGATTGGATATTTTCGATGTTAAAAGAACCTCTATAACGCCTAATTTGCTGCCACACCAAAGTAGACGGCGTCCTAGGTGATAATGCTTCACAAAATCCGCGCCATCCAAGTTTCTTTTTAGACATTAATATTTTTTTTGCTTTGGCAGCTTTATGTCGATAGTAAATAAAATTACTGATGGTCATAGCTGAATTATACATATGTTCGGCCTCTTTTCTCTCTCGAATGGCCGAAGAGCATTCGGAATCCCACCAAGGAGTAGATATCTTAAAATGATGATTGCTTTTTTTAGGAATATGCTTGTTAGCGCTAGAAATAATAGCATTTAAATAATTCGAATATGATGAAAGGACATTGTCATAATTAGGCATTGGAAGATTATCTAAAGAATCATCAAGACAGGCCGAGTAGGATTCCCAATCTGCACTGGAAACCCTATATTTTAGAGTGGGACAAAAAGTAGTACAAGGGATTACTCTATTTGAGATATTAAGGACAATAGGGAAGTGATCGCTGCCATGGGTAGAGGAAAGAATAGACCAAGATACGAGTGAAGAAATGTTAGCGGAGCAGACAGTAAGATCTACAGCGCTTTTAGAATTTTGGGAGGGAAGTACTCTACGTGTAGGTGAACCATTATTTAAAATGCAAAGGTTCATTTCATCACACATGTCAAAAAGCGAACAACCAAAACCATCATTATGACTGCTACCCCAAGACATGTGATGAGCGTTAAAATCACCCATAAGGATGAACGGAGGAGGAACAGAGGAAATAATATTACGGATATCTCGAATTAATGATACGTTAGGACGAGGGATATAAATTGCGATGACGGAAATATTTTCTACTTTAGCTGCTATTATGTTCATGTTAGCGCTAAAAGGAGGAAGAGAAATTTTAGAGAAGGATACAGAGCGTTTTATAAGCATTGCACATCCTGCATAACCATCCGATCTGTCGTCACGAAGACAGGTATAACCAGAGACTCTAAATCTCGATCCTGGTACCAACCAAGTCTCTGAAATGGCCAAGACTAAAGGCCTAAATTTGGAGATAAAATGTATGATTTCATGTTTTTTGGGAAGTAGACTTTGGCTATTCCACTGAATTATTGTTGTTACTGGGTCCATAATGACTGAAGATAGGGAAGAAAGTGTAGTGGCAACGTTGGACGGTATAGAAGAGTTGTATTGTGTAACAAAATTTATGATTAACTGTACTACTAGATTAAGAAGACTCTCAAGTTGATTTGCCTGTGGTGAAGAGGAGGAAGAGTTTGACAAAGCACACCCATTTGATTGGGTGGAGGGCACATCAGAAATGATGGATTGATGTAAAGATTTATCATAGGATTTACTCAAAGAGGCTTTGGGACGGGGATTAGAGAATGTAGTTTTCTTGTAGGATTGGGAGGTGGATATTTGTGATGGGATCATTGGGCTTGAGTTGGGCGGTTGGGAATTAATATTTTTGGAAGAGGAAGATAATACTTCTGAGAATTGTTTTTTGGAGTTTCTAGGGTACAGTTGCTGAGCTTCCTCGTATGAGATACCTTTCTCAGCCATAGTTTTTTTTATAGATACTTGCCTGATATGTTCAGGGCAAGATCTATTGTTAGCAAAATGATGACCCAAGCAAAGCAAACATGTGGCTTCATTTTCCGGAAAATCGCATGAGTTACCATCATGGGGTTGGGAGCATTTGAAGCATCTGGGAGAGGATCTACATTGATTTTTGACATGTCCAAAGCGGCAGCAATTCATGCACTGAATTGTTGGATACTGGTAGATTTCAACAGGGAGAGAAGTATGAAATGAGAAAATTCTTTCTGGTAGGATTTGCCCCTGAAATGTAAGAACTACAGTTTGAGTAGGCGACCAAGAAATTTCACCATTATTAAAATTTTTTTTGCTGAGGCGACGAGCCTTTAGTACAATGCCACAACCATAAGGTAAATTAAGACTCTCCACAAATTCATCCATGGAGAAGTCTACAGGAATATTTCTAACAATTCCCATACGGGAAATGTTATATGATGGAATGAGAGCTGAATATTTACTCCTGGAGAGGATTTCGTTGCCTAAGAAATTATTTGCATCTGAAGCCGAGCTAAACTCTTCTGATATTTTGTTTCTACCAATGCGTTTGACTCCATCAGGTTTAATATTTTCAATTTTATGCTTAAAAAGAAATTGACCGAATTTAATGGGACGGATGGATAGTCCTGACGCGAGGTCAGGTTCGGTTCTGGATACTTGGACGACGAAAGGTCCTTTGTCTGTATCAGAATATGTATTAATACCAATTACTAGCTTAGGATGGACAAATATGCGTTGTATGGAGGCAGAGGCTAAATCCATATCAGTAATTGTTTTTTTTGGATTCACGGAGTCATCTGACTCTAAACGGCGCTTAGAAGAAGCCACTACATGAGGGACAGCAGGGACATGCGTATCCGGAGGATCCGGAGGATCAGGAGGAACTACCTCCATATTGGTAGGCAAAAGAAAAAGTAATTAAAACAACCCAAATGGATAATAACAAATCTTACCCCATTCAACAGAAGAACAAACAACACAAAAATGTACAAACCGCTAACAAATCAATCAGATTTACCACGAAATACGAAAAAATATTTGAAGAACGACACTGGCAGTTACCCCCCTATCGTCCAAAAAAAAACTGTTAGCAGGTTATTTAAACACATACAATGCAATAAACACCAAACAGGAAATTTAAAATAAATTAAAAGCAAAAATTAAAAAAAAAGAGGGTTTTATCATATGAACCAATTACTACCTACCAAGAAATGGGCAATACCAGGAATAATACGGGATTATAATATAGTTTTATAATATAGGATAAAGTATTTATTGAGATAATGTTGTAATATAGGATAAAGTATTTATTGAGATAATGTTATTACTAAGTTAACAGTAACTACTAATGTAAATTATTTTATCATAATCCAAGGTATTTTGTTTATCTATAAGGGAGTATTTGTGAGCTGGTTAGAAATTAATTGATGACTCATTAGTTATATTTATATCTCTGTAAAATGATAAAATAAATAATGAATCATGTATTCCTAATGATGTTCAAGATTAATGTGGTTATTAGATAGTTTAATATTTTTAAGTATGACTACAAGTTTGAAAATATATTTAAGTGAATATACATATTGTTATTTTTATTGAAGCTACTATTATGAAAATTACATTACAAGAGGTAGTAGATACATGACAACACAGACCAAGAGCCTATGGCTACCAGACTTTTGTCATTTTATAAAATCTAGAAGTTTATCTATGCATCCCTATCACATAGGCATCACACAATCAGCAATTATGAATTTTGATCATGGTGGCTATGAAAACTATCAGCTTCAATGTGTCTGACAAGTTGATAACTTCCAAAGCCACCACAATCTGAACTTCATAATTGCTGATAGTGTGATGCCTATGTTAGATGCATGCGCAGACAAAGTTTCAGCTTTTATAAAATGGTGAAAGTCTGGGGGCCACGGCTCTTGGTCTGTGTTGTCATGTACAATATCCATCAGTCATTTGTATTGCAGTTATATACAATGCTATAGCCACTGGATTTAAAAAAGATTATGAATTTTAATACAACACCTCATTTCAAACCTCTAATTAGTATTGACTAAGTTGAAGTATTTATAGTGCAATTTTATATTGGCAAGGAATTATTATTCTGAAAGAAAATGTTATTAACTACATAATAAGATTAACCATAAAATTAAGCATTTTATAAACAGCATGGTATTTATTTTAAATACAATTAATACTGAGATTGGGAGATAAATAAATTAAACAAACACTTTGAAATGTTGTTTACTACTGATTAAATATATTTCTGGACCATGTTTACGAGTAAAATGTATACTCACGAAGATAACAACAGAGACAAGTTGTTTTCGTCGGTGCCGCCAAGAATTTGAAATTTCTTAAGATCACTGACATGTGGCTTGGTATATTTGCCGAATTTTATTGTTTCAACGATCGAAGGCCCCTGCAGCTTCAGTACTATAAACTGCGACGATGTAGAACTGTCTGTGAACCATCTTGAAAGCTGGTCCGAAGGTTTATTCACCATTATGTTCCTGAAAATAACCACAAATCACGTCACAACAACAAATAACACATCCTTTTCTATAATTTCACGCCCTGCACTATATTCCCACACATTATTATATGCACAACACACAAAAATATAACACGGGCCGGGTAAATTTTCTAATTATTTATACGAATTAAAACAACATACTCCGGTACATAGCTGGCGGAATAGCTCGAGTACTTATGTATGGTGTACGGAAGTTTCATAGTTTCGTATTTTTCATCCATTTTGATGTACTATTGTAAGAAATTTTATGCGACGAAATTTTGTTATTATTTCTGTAACACGGCTGATTGACTTTGACGACTCAGAACGATGTTGCCATGTGAAACTAATAAAATACTTTTGACGCTTCAGTATCTCGTATTTATATTTTCTACATTATGTATTGTACTGTGTACATAGCACCTAATTACCTAATGATGTTGTTTAATTATTTTAACAAAATTAAAACTCATATTTGTTTTAATAAGTTCAACATGTTGATAAACTTCATCTTTGACCTTCGATGTGACTTCGCCAGTCGCCTTGAGACTTGTTTTGCGATTACTTAATCTTAGTTTTGTATTGGTCATTCTACGTAGCTTACAAGCTTGTATACTAAATAGAAGTTCACAGAACGTGGTTTTTAAAGTAAACTCGAGAAAGTTGTTTATTTCGTAAAGAATGAAACTTATATTAAGGTGTTTTTTAATCTTAATTGAACTGTTTATTCTAAGTAATGATGTACTATGCCAAAGAATAAATGAGTGTAGCAGTAATTATGATGTTTTTAAAGAAAGAATTAAATACTTGGTTAAGGAAATTGTGCCTCCATTAGAAGGTACAAAAAAAGGAGATTCAGGCAGAATCGGTGTTATTGGCGGTTCTATTGAATACTGTGGCGCACCATATTTTTCAGCTATATCTGCACTCAGGGTATGATTGAAGTTCTTTCTTTAATTTCAATGTAGTTTCAATTACAGTTAACGTATGTGAACATGATGAACAAAGATAAATATTACTTATGTAACTTACCGAATACCTACTCTGATCTGAAATATTTGATTTCAGGTTGGAGCTGACCTCGTTTACGTTATTACTACTGAAGATGCTGCACCAATAATAAAAACGTATAGCCCTGATCTTATTGTTTATCCCTACCTCAATAGAAAACATGCTTCTAAAATAAGCGCACTATTACCGAAAATGGACGCCATAGTTATTGGTCCTGGACTAGGAAGAGAAGACGAAACTATGAGATTGACTTACGATGTAATAGAGAGTTGTAAAACTTTAAAGAAGCCTTTGGTCATCGACGCCGATGGGTTGTATGCTGTATCAAAAAACGTATCAATTATATATGGTTATCCTAGTCCTGGTGTAATATTAACCCCTAATGGAAGAGAAGCTACTAAATTAAAGGAGTCTATCGCCAGAAATGACACCACTTGGTATAAGTACTGGGGAAACTATGTATCAGTATTGGTCAAAGGGGCAATTGACCAATATTATTCTACAAGTATTTTGTACAGTTGGGAGTTTTCTGGAGGTGGATCGGGACGCCGCGCAGGGGGCCAAGGAGATGTTTTATCTGGTGTATTAGGCACATTTTATAATTGGGCTTTAAAGAGTAAAATTTGTGATAATGATCATCATGTGCAACTAGCTCAAAGTGTGGCAGCATATGCAGCTGCCAATTTCACTAGGGAATGTAATGCCCTAGCTTACCAATCGCTCGGGCGCAGCATGTTGGCATCTAATATGATTAACGAAATTCATGTCGCATTCAGTAAAATTTTTGAATGGTATTAAAATGTCGAAAGTATAATTGCTTTTTAATTTTATGGTTCAAATATTGTCAAATATACCTTGTTATCAGTAAAATAACGTTTATATTTAACGCTGTAATGTTTAAGACATGCTAGCCTTAATAATTTGTGTAATAAATAACTAAAATAAAACTTTACCTGTACCTGTATTTTGAGAGTCTTTTGGTGGTGCAATAGCTGACGATACTGATCGTGAAAAGAGAGGCCGCGTGTTCAATTCCCCTAATCGCAACAATTGTATGTGGAGTAAAATATCTAGAAGTTTCTGATACTTACAACACAAAACTTGTTATATAAAGCCCGCTGCCCACGACGCTTGTTTCGCTGCAGGATAGCTTGCTAGAATTTGCTGCTGGGTTCAAAGTTGGCTGTGGCGCTGGGTGCAATGATGGCTCTCTTGATATGTTGGCTTCACACGGTGCTTGCCACTACTCGCCGCTTGGCGTTCATGGGAAGCGACGTCGCCATTAAAGACACGAGTATTCCTAACCTCTACAGTACCATGGACGCTCGAGTACAACAAACTATTGCAGCTGAGATAATTCGACGTAGAAAAGCTATTATTGTGGCAGCTGCAGTTATTGCTTTTAAACAGAAACGAGACCTTGAACAACGAAAACGTCGATTATGGAGTCGCGAGTGGCTGTTACGGCGTAATACAGGACAGAATGTTCTAAACATGGTATTTAGTGAGCTCGGCTATGTAAAAAAACCCCAAACACGCAAGCAAGCTATCACGAAAAATAGCACGCGTTCGATCACCGAAATCCAGCACGCGACTACGTTTCAGAGACAGCAGTGACGTCACTTTCTCGCAGCGCTGCCAGCAGAGCAGCCATCGGCGAACCCCGCAAGCAATCTAGCAGCAAAACAAGCGTCGTGGGCAGCGGGCTTAATATGATATTATAATTGACAGCTTCCGTGATGCAGTTGGTTAGACGCCGCCTGTGAAGCGAGAGGCCGCGAGTTCAATCCTCGCACCAAGTCAAATGTTTTTGAGGCCCACAAGTATTTATTTCGAGTCTGGGTGTTTGTGAAATGAAATGAAAAATTATTTATTAAAAAATAAAGACTTATAGAGACGTAATACTATTTAAAATAATGTGATACAAAAATATGAGATCCTAGTATCGTCAGGGGTACCCAAACTAGGCCTGTATCTTGGGCTACCAATTGAGGAGTTGTGAGACCGAAAAGTCTGTTGTAGTTCCTGATACCCACGATACAAGCCTCGATCTAAGTGTGGAGTCCGTACAGGATATGTTGGTGACTCTAGGCTGTATTTATTTAATATTAATATGAGGCAAGGGCCAAACATGCGGTTTACTCCTTGGTTTTAATTGAACTGCCTTAGAATTGGCTCTTCAAGAAATCTAGAGCGAACTATTGTAAGGCTGTCTACTTGTGTCTACTTATGTAAAGGTTTTCGATCGTGAATCTAGGAGAAAACTGTCTTCAATTATGCGTACCAGTAGCTGATTATGATATTTATTTTGAAATAAAGTATAACTAAACCTTCCAGCTATTTCAGTTTCAGAGAGATTGGCAAAATCTTTAAAAACTATGGCGTGATTTACTTACGGGTACGCGAATTGGGTATTTGACTGTTGTGGCAATAAATTATAAAATGTGTTGCATATGATAGCTTTTTGGTAAACAATAATTATAGGTATTTTTATTTACATTTATCTAAATTATAAATATTTAAATTGTCTAAAATAAGTTTGCCATTTTTTATCTGTTGATTAAATGTAACAAACACGACAAGCTGTCATTGTGCAGCGTGTGATGTCACGATTTACAATTTTCATTCATCTCTGCCACTAAGATCATTCACCATTTATAAAGCGTGACGTAACTTTTTCAAAGTCACGTGACCTACCGTTTTGGTGACATACATGATGATAAAACTGAAAAATATGTTTATTCGCTATAAACAACTCTTTAAAAATAAATTAATAGTTTGAAGAGGTATAGAGTGATTATATCTAGACTTTAAAACACTTTTCAGAAATTAGTCAAATAGCCAATTATAATATAAGTCCAAATAAAAACCTCAGCTTGCAAAACAAATGCAGAGATTTTATGCAACAAAATAAACAACATGATAACTAAACTAATTAAAATATTATTAATTCATATAAATTATTGGCCATTAATGTACAAGAAACCTTGGTTTGGGCCAGTTGATCATTGATTATAATTTAAATATGGCAATCATTTATTGCGCGAATGACATAACGCAGGCCACGACTGTTCGGAAGCAAATTTTTAAGATGGATTAAAGGCATATTATTAAAGTACATTTTTGAAATCCGATCTTTAAATAATAAAAGCGTTATATTAAAAAAGCAACGATAAAAAACAGAACAAAGTCCTAAAAAGTTTTTTAAATCAAATTCATTTCTTAAGTATATATGCACATTAAGTGCATGTTAAATAAATATTGTTTTTATTTCTATGGTATTCGAACTAGCTTCCATATGTATGGATAATTTCTCTCGTTGTCTTATCAAAAATATTTCTCTTTTTTATCCAATTAATCGAAGACCGATAAATAATCTTCTTTCAATGTAGTGTTTACTGAATTATTTGTGCTACACCATGGAGGACGAAATCGAAGAATGCATTAGAAAAAAGATACAATGGCCACAGTTACCTCCAAATGTAAAAAAGGTATATTATGGATTGTATTTATTTTTCTACGTATAATCTTGATTGTGGTATACATACGTGTTTAAGGTAACTATTTTTCGACATTTCATTGTAAGCAATAATGCAATTGGCAGTAGTTTAATGGATTAGATCAATACTATAATCAAAAACAAATTATCAGACAGAAACAGATATCAAATTATTTTTAAAAACAAATACTTTAGACGAGAAATACTTTTGTTTGATGTCTTATCCTCATCTTAAAATTTAAAAATATTGATGTACGTGACATATTAATCATAGATAATACACTATATAGGAAA
Source organism: Deilephila elpenor (assembly GCA_949752805.1). NCBI lineage: Eukaryota > Metazoa > Arthropoda > Insecta > Lepidoptera > Sphingidae > Deilephila > Deilephila elpenor. The sequence goes on from OX457112.1 coordinate 9,520,360, forward strand.
ATTTTAATAAAACATTTGTTTTCAACACATCTACCATTTGTTTTTAAAATCCATCACAGCTTAAAAAGTAAAGTTTGGATTCTTATCTCTTCTGTTTACATAATGATTAAACCCTATGATTTACAAATTTTAGCTGCTGGGTGACTCGGCAAAGGAGTACGAGAGATATGTATTTGAGTTCAGTATTAAAAACCAGTTAAGATATAGAGGAAGTCTAGGTAAGTGTTAAATTGTTTGTAAATAATTATTATAATAATTTAGGCAACACGTAAGCTGTTGATTGCACATTCATCAGTTGAAAATTTCAGCAGCTTTCATGTAAATCCAATTGGATTAAACACATATTTTAAACTAGCTTCTGCCTGCAAACTTTGTCTGTGTGATACTTTATTTGAAATTAACTTTATTTGGAAATTCCCATCCCGTCATTTTATCTCGTCTATCCCGTCTCATTCCCACTCAAGGCATGTAATACAGTCCCATCCCATCACTTTGACTATAAAAGTGTAACAAATATATCGGAATTCCTTCCTCATCTCATGGGAACACTACATTTTCAGGGTGTCAGCTACCTCCATACCAAATTTCATCGAAATCCTTTTAGCCGTGTCCGAGTTCATCATGCACAACCCCACAGACAAAAAGACAAAAATTATAATAATCATTATTTTGAGTTCTATTATGTTAATTCAGACCCCCCATATTAGTTTTTCTCATTTATCTTCCATGTACAGACATCAATTGGTAATAAATTAATTATATGTATAGATGAGTGGATACTTACATATAAGTAATGATTTTTTCAGAACTTAACTTCTTGCCTAAAATATGTATCAGAAAAATTGTAACAGGCAATTTAGTATTTCACACCAAATGTGCTAAGTTGGCTTTGACACATATTAGAACCTATTTATGGAATAACTATTGTAAATAGGCATATTATATTGCTTTGACCCTGGGGCCCAAAATGGCTAAGCACACAAATTAAGTACTCTTTAATAAAAAGGAAATTGATTTGATTTATATTGCAGACTGCATAATACATATATACAATTACATACATAAACTCACGCCTTTTTCCCAGAAGGGATAGGCAGAGGTGCAACGATGACACCCACTATGTGAAAGGGGGCGAGCCTATTACCATATCGGGCACAAATTGCTGATTCCGGGCTGATAATGAATAGAAAAACCCAATATCACTTTGCCTGACCCAAAACTCGAATCTGATTGCTCAGCTTGCAATCATACTGTAGTACAAATGCACCGCCGAGGCAGTCTGACACCATAATAATAAAACAAAATGATGTCAGGTAGACAATTGTGATAAGTTTGCACACATAATATAAAGTGTGAACTTTGTTTTCAGTAAGGACAGTTCGGAGGGATGAAAGGAAGTACTATGAAACCTTGGTGCAGAGCAGTATTCAGAGGCTTATGCTGTATCCATATCACTTAGCTGACATGATTGTAAAAGGTGAATATAATATGTTTCAAGTAATATAATAATAATTCATTATGTGATTGTACAAATTTAAAATGAAAGTATTCTGTGTTTAGGTCAAGTCTTTGCTTTTCTTTAGAACAATTAATGTAGCACATAAAATTGTGTTTCTATGCTAAAATATTACAGGGTTAATAATTATTCCCTTTTTTTTTTTGTGTCCAAGAGGAAAAGCTATTAAGCTCTCCTTTCGGTACCCCGGGGGAGGCCGAAAGGGGTATGTCAGTGTCTCTGGCCTTCCAACCCGTCACATTGCGGATTGTGGTCGGGCTGGGACCCTAACAAAACCTATGCCAGCATACTGACTAAAAACCCCTCGGTGACCTTCACACGCATTATGGGCGGCACCGGACATCCCAGGGCAACAATCGCCCCGATATACGTCCGCGTAACCGCCCAGCGCAAAACTGTTGCTGGTCCTTCCGTAGTGGGGGCCTGAATGCCCCACATTTGCTACTAGTTTGGACGCCCGTTTAGGATGTTGTGGGCGTCCACGACAGAGTCTGACCCATGCACTCTATCACACATCTCGAGGTCGTTATGAGTGAGGGCGCACCGCCCCCGCAGTTTGCCCAACGACCCCGATGGCCCCTTTAAGTCGCCTCTTACGACAGGCAGGAGGTACCGTGGCGGAATTCTTGCACCCCCGAACCACTGGGCGATAATAATTATTCCCTGCATTTATTATATTTATGGAAATTGGAGCTAGGTCTAGGTGTTTATACTAATTATATTACATACATACATACATACATACATAAACTCACGCCTTTATCCCCGAAGGGGTAGGCAGAGGCGCCACCAGGACACCCACATTTCGCCTTGTATGTTCCGTCCCACGATGTGATAGGGGGCGAGCCTATCGCCATATCGGGCACAAATTCCTGACTCCGGGCTGATAATGAATAGAAAAATCCAATATCACTTTGCCCGACCCAGGATTCGAACCCGAGACCTCAGCTTTGTAACCGTACCGTAATACAACTACGCCACCGAGGCAGTCATAATTATATTACGTATTTGTGATTTCAATTAGGCACTCTAAACAAGGATGCTAATGTGGAGGATTTATTTTAATGAAATAAATATGTTTTTAGCTGCGATAACTATATAACTGCCAAAATCATGCCAACAGTAGTAGACTACTACTTGGTAGTACTGTATGAGGTTCTAATCCTGAGTTATGTTTCAGGTTTAAGGATAACTCCATTCATATACTATGTGGAGGTGGTGGCTTTGCTCATCGAGATGGAGAAGAGTTACGATACTATGCCTAACTTCACCGCAGCTGACTGTAAGTCTGGATTTGATTCAACCGGCTTAGTATATTGTCTCCACCTTTTTGACCCATTTAGATTTTTATAATAAGGCTTAATAATTATATTCTTGTTACTTAATACTAAGTACGAATTTTTTATACTTAAATTTAATATTACTACTCTGTAGTCCCATATATTTTTTTAAGTTTTCTTTATTGGTTGGCTACAGTCAAGAATTAGCATTTCTCGTCCACAACATTTCCTTGAGGGTAATTTTCTCATCATGACATGTTTATTGTAATTTCTACTACTATATTTACTTCCTAAAATATTATTACAATTCCTAGGCCTCAGACTACTAGGTATAGGCAGGAACGAGTACTTAGAGCTGGTAGCTAAGGCTCGCTCGTTGGGTCGTCGCGGTCGTTCCAAAGCGATCCGTGCGTTGCTCCCGCGCGTCCCTTTGTACATACCGATGCAGCCGTGGTGGCGCGTCGAGCTGGGATATGTCCTTGAAGAGGATGTCAAGGTAAAAGGATTTTAATATTGATGTAATAGAGTTCAGTTTTCTTTAACGTTTACGATGAGACTTATGATATTTTGAATAAAGTTCTCAATTGGCCTGTTTAAGAAAGTCCATTGTTAAGAAGATTGTGTGATGATCTTATAATAACAAAAATTTGTTTAATCTATTTCAAATACTAGAAACTGTTTGTTTTCTTAGATAACTGAGTAATAGAATGTAAATATTATGTATTTTTGTAATACCATACATAAATGGTTGGTTTATTATATTAAACAGTTTTATTGCACATTATTACTTAACAAAGCATACTTTTCCTTCCTGTAAATATTCCTGTTATTATGTAAATATGCGGAAACAATTAGAACATACATACATCCATTAACTCACGCCTTTATCCCAGAAGGGGTTAGCAGAGGCGCCACCAGGACACCCACATTTCGCCTTATATGTTCCGTCCCATGATGTGATAGGGGGCGAGCCAATCGTCATATCAGACAAAAATTCCTGACTTCGGGCTGATAATGAATAGAAAAACCCAATATCACTTTGCCCGACCCGGGATTCGAACCCGGGACCTCGGCTTTGTAATCGTACCGTAGTACAACTACGCCACCGAGGCAGGCAACAATTAGGACATGTTTAATTAATTTATTTATTTATTTTGCAAATCTGTTACTATTTTACACACTTTAGCTTCAAAAATCATGACGGGTAATTTCTTTCATTGAAGAAGTTATTTTCAAATCAAATGCCTTCTTTGCAATTTATGGAAAACATATCCAAGAATTCTGTTCAAAAAATTCAATGATACATATATGAGGTCTACTAAATCATGCTCAACCATAAAGATGGCTTATCCTTAGCAGTGTGGTATAGTCTGATATTATTATGTCACTTGAATAAGAGTGACCCTTAATAATAGATGTGTGATATTAATGCTTGCCTGGAGTGCGCTATTAATACTTATGTTGAACGCTAGCCCCTGTCGGAGAGCGAGAAGGCTCTGATCGATTTGCTAATCGACCGCGGCTCGCAGACTGCTGGCACTCTCGATTACAACGTCGTCAGGATTTTGTACAGGTGTGTTGCTGCTTTACACTATTAGATAGGCTTTTGTCTCTGTCAGGCTTATGGAATTTAATGTAAGATAGAGAGAGATAAGATATACAAAAATGAGGTGTACCGTTTAGGTGACTTACAATAGCAATGATCGTGTGCGCAGTAAAGAGTAAGTTTCAGCTGAATGAAAACGATCGAAAGTACAGGAACAATACACTTTTGATACTTGGAATGTAATCTGCACAGATAAATCGTTTATACTTAATTAAATGTTTTTATGTTTTATATAATGTATGTTATTTATACTTTTTTATACACGCATTTGTTAAGCTCTGTTGGACCCAGTTTCTTGATACAAAAATGGGTTTAAAAGCTGATTCGATTGTAAATTTAATAAGAGGAACTTATTTCAAAACATGGATTTTGATCTCTCTTAATTTAGAAAACCGTTGTGGCCGTAATGTTTTTTCCTTACCTTCATTTTTGCTTTTACCCCAGCTTGCACGAATATGCTTGAACTTTACTTCACCCATATCACCCAAGTTTAGCCACTTCGATTGACTGCGTTACCTCAATTCCAGGCGGGGTTTGATATACCTGGACGTGCCGATAACAACAGCTGATAAGGTGTCAGTGCCGCCCCTCAAAGGGTTCGTGATGAACAGGATAGCAGGGGATTATTTCGAAACGCTGCTGTACAAAGTTTTCGTGTCTATAGATGAACACACCAGTGTTGCGGAGCTTGCCACTGTGCTACAGGTTGGTGGGTATAGACTAGCATCACCTTCATCACCCATTTGAATTATATGTAGCGGCTTCAATATTAGATTAGGATCAAGATGTGTTAATTTGCTTTATATATGTGTTGCAAGAAGAGGAGGTTTATGCGTTTAAATCATAATAATGGATGGACGGATGGACCGATTTTAATCCATTTCTTATTTGCTGGTTTAATTTATGGAAAGAGTTTTAAAATTTGTCTCATGATATGTATCATGTTAAGTAGTTTGAATATCATCAACATTTAGTTGCATTAGGGGTTCCGATAGTGTATGAATAGTAATACACTAGCGTATTGTTTTTACTAATTGTAAATGAAAAGAGAAGAAAAAAAATCGCTTATCCTGATTATCCTAGTAAGGATAACGGGTCAAATTGTTTAAAATATTGAATTGTCATCGGTCCTTAATAAGAATGCCAAATTTCGAGTTAATCCGACGTTTTGAAGGGGGTCAAAATCATGTTCAAAGATTCCTTTACATACTAACATACATACGTCTGAAGCTAATAAAAGCGTATTGATAATTACAGGTGGAATGTGAGTTAGTAAAACAGGCAGTATCGCTATATTGCCGCCTGGGTTTCGCGAACAACCTGCAGCCGCCGCCCGTCACACCGCAGCACCCCTCATGGAACGACGCAGTCACCACGCATAATCATCCACCGTGAGTAATGTTACGGTGTAAATAGATCCACTATGTCAATCAAACATTGTATTTCTAACAAAAATAAACCTGTTTAGTAATAAAATGATTAAGTTTTTGTTTGTGGCCTCCTTTTAAGCAAAATTTTGGAACTTTTACTCATGTTATTTTTTGGACGACAATACATTTATTGTCCATGTTTTTATTTAGTTTAATAAATTTGAACCTTTTGAATATCAGGTACAGACAAATTGCGCCTCTTACTTTTGACTCTGGCGTGGATGACGACGCTATACAAATGGAGCCGGTCCTCATAAAGCAAGCTCCTTCCACTTCAAAACAGGTTAGATTTATATTAACTAGCCTATAACCTCAGTTCTACTCATAATATTTTTTAATTTTACTAAATTAGTTTTCAAAGTAACCAAAAACTTTTGTAAGTATAATCCTTCGAGCCGGATTAAAAACGAAAGCATTCGTTTTTTTACAGAATAATTGCCCGGAAGTAAGCGAATGTCTAAACAGTGGCCGCAGAGTGGCTGTGCTTTTCGACTCGACGCTAGCGGCTTACCTCATGATGGGCAATTTGTCACCGGTAAGAATAAAAATAATCATTTTCTGTGTCACTCTTTTATGCATGCCATATTATCATAAAATCGATACTTTTTTCGTCAAAATTATTTTTTGCTATTAATGTATGATTTTTGATGAACAAATGTGGTTTGGTTTTAGGATCTAAAAAGTCACGCGGTGACGCTGTTCGAAGTCGGCAAGCTCAGTGACGAGAGCCTGGATAGTTTGCTAATGGAGTTGGATAAGGTGAGATATTATATCGAGTAAATTATGTCTGCCTCTGCATTGATTAAAAATTACATGTGATTTCTAGATGGTTTGATTTTGTTTTGTTCTTGGAATAATATTTAATTTTGTTAGAATATCGATTTGCCTCTTGATCATGTAGAGTTTTAAATCAGACAACATATCACACGTATTAAATAATTGAGAGATCGTTTTGATTATATTATAATACTTAGTGGCAATTGTAGTGTTCGGGAATTACATTTCATATCATACATAATAAAAAAAAGTTTGTGTTCAATAGTCGACAGTCGACAGCTCACGGTTGAGAATAATGATGACTATAATAATGAATATGATAACGGTGATGATCATAGTGATGAAGGTGATGATGATGATGTGGCCAGGTGGTAGCGGACCCGGAGATCGAGGGCGAGGCGCGGCGGTACCTGGCGGCGGCGGCCAGCCTGCGCGTGGCGCTGCGGCGCCTGCGCGCGGCGCTTCGCCCCCTCGACCTGCTGCGGTGCGAGGCGCTGCACGCATTGGGCGCTCCGGCGAGGCACAGGCTGCTCGCTACCAAGTATAGGTATGGACACCACGAGCAGAATATTTGTGGCAGAAGGCTACAGTATCGTGCTGGTATTTCTGTTTCTGTGACTGTTACTCTTACGCAGCTACATTATTGTTTTACTCGTAATGGTGCTACGTTTGTGTAGGATATGTATTAAAAATGACAATTATTTTTGTGTCGATTTAAAGCGCCCCCTTGAGTGAATGAGAACTAAAATTGACGTTTACTCCAAATGAATTTGAGATAGTTAAACCAGTTTTTAGTTCCATAGGCTTTACCGACCTCACTACTACTAACATCACCAATATATCGATAATGAAATAGTTACACTACAATGATTTTAATATTCAGTCTAAACCCAGCTTTACTATATAAAGCTACTACAATCCTCTATGGTGTATTTTCCAGGTTAACATTCACTAATAGGGCCAATATACCGATAATTCAATAATCACACTACAACGATGTTCACCTCCGGTCCATTGATACTTGGATGCAAATATTAGTGATACTAGTCCATACCCGCAGGCTGGCGATCTCCACGGCGCCGCTGTGTCGCGAGGCGCGCGCGGGCGCGGCGGCGGGCGCGCTGCCGCACGTGGGGCCCGCGCCCCCCGAGGCCTCCACGCCCTGGATGCGCCTCTATCTGTACCACGTCGCCGGGTACGGACCGCCAACACTGCTGCTTAAGAAGGGTACGGGGATTTTATTGTGTATAAAATATTATGGGTGGTGATGGTTTTTTGATTGCGACCACTGTCGTTATTGTGTCAACTCGTGCGAATTAAACATCTCGTGTGATATATTTATAACGTATTTTATAGTCAGGTCATTTCGATTATATTGATTGCCTGTCATGACATATGTATCTAACAGATTTAGGGCAGATTCTTTTATCGTCACTTAATTTCAGAATTTTTGAAACATGTATTTATTCAAAGTAGTTCTCCCAATACCATTTACCTGACACTTAAAAAATGTGTCTTATGTATTATGTTACGTACAGGCACGCAACTCCGCGCCGTCCCGCGCTTGCTCCTAGGCTACGCTCGCATCGCAGTGTGGTGGTGGGGGGCGGAAGCGGCGCTGGAGGCGGGCGGAGGCGGGGGGAGTGCGGGGGGCGCGCTGCCCGCCCCCGCAGCCCTCGCCGCCGCCAACTCTGCGCTCCGCCGCGGACCTGTGATGCTGCAGGCGCTGGGGGTGCGCAACCCCGCGGGGTTGACGCACGTCGTGTTCCCGCCTGAAGCCGATTCTAGCCCGGGTAAGGTGAAGCGGATACGAGCACAGCGAAACATAGACGTGTAGGAATCGATCCACGTGATTGGTCGATTTCTAGACATTTCTAGTCTGCTCCGCCCGTCTCCGCCTTAGTGGAAAACCAGTTTAATTATTTATTTTTAGTCCGTGCTAAGTGTTCGATTTTTGATTAAAAGGGTTTTGTAATAAATTTATGTTTCTATGTTACAATTAGTGTTATATTGTAAACTGGAATATTTCTAAAAAGTCGATAAGATTCCTCGAAAATTGATAATATTTGTATTTTTGGGAGTAGTCGTTATCTGTTAAAAATTTTCGGTTTTCTGTGTGGTTACATATTTACGTTAAACCTGTCAAACATATAATAAATATTAATTTTATAGCGTCTCTAATAATCCAACATAGGAACTGACCTGACTTCAAATTATATCGATATTTCATAACAGAGATACAAGTATTGTGGTCGAGACACGCCGGATTGAAGCGACTGCTGAAGAGGCTACGGCTGTACCGTACCGCTGGCTACGTCACTCTGGCTGACATAGGGGTACCTGATCTGGGCTGCGCAAGACCACCAGCTACTGTTCAATTAGGTAAATAAATTATAACAAGCTTAGGAAAACATGTATACGTCATGAGGAGAGCAAAATTGAACTTTAGACATCCTATGCCTAAAGTTATTTTTAAAGTACTTTCGAAGGCAAATCGATCATTAACTAGAAACTAGCTTGGACTATGTGCGAAATGATTGGGTGTATTTATATTTAATTTCTATTTACCTTTCAGTGCAAACAAGAAAGAAAAAAGATATATGCGGAATGGCCCAACCTGTCAGCGAAGTATCCCTCTCATCCGCCGATTCAACTGAAAAATCCACCGAAGAAAATTCTCACATCAAGAGTAGGTTACAATCGCCAATAGAGTCGCACTTCGCAGTCACCCCCACTACAGACAGCAAGAACAGTTCCCCTGCAAACGGCTTCACAAGCGTCGAATGCGGCCAGTTACTATGCGAGGAACTCGACAGCCTCGCGATTAACGATAAATCGAAGAGCAAAGAATCGATTACCTACAGCGATGAATTAGTCCCCATACATTCCTCATCGACCAGCATAGAAGACTTGAAGGACATTAAGAAACATTCCAAAGAAAAATCGAATAGTAAAGAATCGATTGCGCTGTCCGACGATATGGTTCCGGTGCACTCGCCTGTCGATAAAAGTGATGTAAAGTCGGCCAACCAGTTGCCCGATTTGTTGAGTCCGGCGGAGGAGTCGATATCGATGTTTACCCAGCTGACGGACAAGTTGGCTGAGATGTCGACGGGTGAAGGCGACAGCGGGGTCGAGACAGCGCATAACATATCTGATGATGAAACTTGTAGGCCAGAGGTAAGTAATGCAATTCTTTACGACCCAAATTAATAAACGATCGTGATCTCTAAAAATCGATCTCGAAAATAGACCAATCGAGTCAAAGATTTATCGACACGCCCACATTAAACTTGTTTTGATTGGATTATTTTTGAGACCGATCTGTAGATAGCGGTTAGGATCTTATTACTTTATTTTCGATATGATTATTAGTAATTTATTTCAAAGCATTATATTTATTGATTTTGATGATAATGTTTTTAATTGCAGAAATGGACAATATTAGATCTACAATTCGGCATACCGCTGTTCGATGAAACGCTCTGCGAGAAAGTATGCCATTGCATAGTAGAGAAAATAGCAAAACCTGAATTGTAAGTTAATATCAGAACTGATGAAAATCCTAGTCAATGTACGAATTTTATTAATTATTTAATTGATATCTATTTCAGATTAGAAAAAGTGAAGGATGACAATGATTTCATTCGATCTGATGTACTTAAGTTCGTCTCACAATGCCAGGTGAATATTTTGAAAGTATTTTTGTATTGATTTTTATATTTTGAGTATATATGCGTATTGTAGACAAGTTATTCGGATATAGCGTGCATTTATTTACATATTTGTATATTTTTTTATACAATAGGTCCGGCAAACGAACTAACAGGTCGCCTGATGGTATGTGAGCACTGCCAACCATGAACATCCACCACGCTTGGATCATGATAAGTTGCCGTCCTGTCAAATCGGCAAATCATCGCCGTCATTAAGTGTCAGAACACAGCAATATTACCAATTATAACTCCATTATTACACAAATCCATATATTTTTAATTTCCAGTACTACCCAGGCGAAGATATGGGCATAGTAAAAAGAGGGACGCTAGTTCCTTTACCGCGAAAAAACCTAGCATTTGAGAACGGCCGGATCAGCGAATGGGGTGGAAAGTGATGCAGTCTCGCTCGTACGCACCGCGTCACGCGTAAGAATGAAAGGGACAGTATGTTAGATTTGAGCTATATGTTACTTTTTAGATAGTGGAATAGGTGTTGTTTGGAAATGCGTACATTGCTGTAGTTAGAGTTTATACAATATTGTAGCAATTTTAATTTGTTAATTATAAAATCAGCCTATATGCATCCCACTTCTGGGCAAGGCGCAGGGACTTACTATACAGGATATCTCAAGACCGCGACCGAAAATGAAGCCAGGTGGTAGTTTTAGTGGTTACAGACTCGATGCAAATAAAAATTTCACCAAAACAGCGATAGATATTTTTTAGGATTTTTTTAAAAATCATCTTTTTTGGGTGGTAAATACCTAGTTATTGCGAAAATAATAATTTAAACGCTTACGTACCATTGAGTATTTAGAAATAAAGAGGTCTACATCATTATTTTAGGAAAGCTATGTATTTATCACCCAAATACGATGATAAGTAAAAAATTACAAAAAAAAAGTTGCCGTTTTTTTTTGGGAAATTTTTACTTGCATTGTGTCTGAAGTCACTAATACTATCACTTGGCTTCGTTTTCGGTCGCGGTCTTGATATACCCTGTATAATTGACAGAGATTTTGGTTTTAGTCAACAACACTAGTCTTATCCATCACATACTTGTACTGTATCAAGACTTAAGCAATAGCTATAATGTTTCTCAGTTCTAAATCAATTTAATAAAATGTGGTTCGATAAATGGCCACAAACTCTGCCGCCTTATTTATACTGCCACCGATGTGAAATTATTATCTCATAATCTTTGTGAAGTTTATAGGAGCTTGCTCGAAATCGGATACACACAGGCTGTGTAAAAATATGCTACAATTGGGTGCGTCAATCCTACAATAACCAGTAAGTCTGATATCTCAACTCATACAAGACTCATATTGACAGCCCCGTGACGCAGTTGGTTAGACGCCGCTTGTGAAACGAGAAGCCACGGGTTCGATCCCCGCACCCAAAACAAATATTTGTGTGATCCACAGGTATTTGTTTCGGGTCTGGGTGTTTGTGAGACCGAAAAGTCTCTCGTAGTTTCTGATACCCACGACACAAGATTCGATCTTAGTGTGGGGTCAGGACTATGTATGTGACTGTTCGGTGTATTTATTATTTATTTACAATAATACTTAAAAATGTATAACTGTTGACCTAAATATGAACTAACCAACCGACTAGTGAACTTTAGCTACAGCACTTAGCGTTCTTCGATCGACATTAGTTACCATGGTAATATATTTGTCTTCTTTACTCCACTTATAAGAAAGAAATAGTCAGTAAATAGGCAAATTACATATTAGGATGTATGTAACATTAGCAAGCATTGCGGGAATTGATTGATATCTTATTAACATGGTTCTAGTATATATGTGGTATGTATTGTAAAGTAACTTGACTGTTCAACAATAATCATTACTGCTTCGAGATTATTAACAATGAAAATCATACAGTATTTGTGACTACTCCAAATGTAACTTCATGTTTTAAGACATTTTTCTTTGGTTTCTTCTGGATAAATATTTAAACACTTGCGGCCTTATTCATAGACATTTTTAAACGCCTTTTAGTTATTGAATGTTTTGTCCCTTTCTGACAACTTTTAAATGCAGTTCGAGCGAAGAAGACAAAACATTCCACAACTAAAATAGGTTTTAAAACTGTCAATGAATAAGGCCGTTGGAATCAAATTCAGTAAAATATGTGTTACAATAGTAACACTTGTGACTTAAAGTATTCATTAAATTATTTGTGTTAAAATTTTGATTCTACTTGGCTCTTTCAAGGATAATGAACCGCAAAGAAAATTATTTATATTGTCATATTTTTTGGATTAGTAGTGATGTGTCCAATACAAAAAGTTTATGACATTGAATTATCAATCTAAAAGCTATGTAGCTAAGTGCCATTTTTTGTTTAAAGGAGTCCACCCCTAATAATTGTTTTGTTATTTATTAAAAATTTATTTAGACGTTATTCACAAATTATTTCAAAATTGTTTATGTTGTTTTATTATTATATAATTTAATGTGACCTGTCTTTATATAGATAAATTACAGTGGAATATATTTTTTACTTTTCGATCAAGTAACTGGCGTATCGTGCCACCTATAAACTGACAAATTGGTTCGTGACCTTTCTGCAGACTGAAGTACTTTTTTGTACCTTTGGGAACAAAATGGAAGTAAGGCGCTAGTTTGACCTATAACAGTGACAAATAATTCGCAATTACACCCAATTTCTCTCTACATTATCCACCAGAGGTATTTGTACAGACAATTATAAAAACAGTAAACGATACAGTTTGTCGAAAATTCTTACATTAACATTAGGAATTGTTTAATTAATGTCTTATGAATCGCTTTAAGCACTCTTAAATTAATGGATAATAATTATTCTGCAGAATGGTCGCGCACCAAGTTGGCAATTAATGTACAATGCTTGTTCATTGTATCACAATATTTTGTATATTTTAACATATCATATGAGTAGTTTCTATATGTTTTTGGATAGTATATAAATTAATCTAAGATAATTTTTTTTGGTTTTGTTCAATGTTATTTGTTTTTTTTTACTAATAATTGTTTGGAATTTTTGGAAAATCCGTAATCTTGTTTTACTCTTGTACATTTGTAACAGTCAAATATATCAAGATCTACTTAAAATACTGTCCTACTTATATTTAATAAATTTCAGTTCATGATGTAATGTAATGACATGATGTTCTAGACAATTTTAAGTACACTTTAATTTCTTAAATTCTCTTACTTAAATGTGTTTCTTCTGTCTTCCATCATATGGTTGCTATTTAAAAAAATCGTTTTGTGTTTATTATAACGAAAAAATACAGGGTATATCAAGACCGCGACCGAAAACGAAGCCAGGTGATAGTATTAGTGACTTCAGACACAACGCAAGTAAAAATTTCTCAAAAAAAATCGGCAACTTTTTTTTTGTAATTTTCTACTTATCGTCGTATTTGGGTGATAAATACATAGCTTTCCTAAAATAATGATGCAGACCTCTTTATTTCTAAACACTCAATGGTACGTAAGCGTTTAAATTATTATTTTCGCAATAACTAGGTATTTACCACACAAAAAAGATGATTTTTAAAAAATTCTAAAAAAAAATCTGTCGCTGTTTTGGTGAAATTTTTAATTGCATCGAGTCTGTAACCACTAAAACTACCACCTGGCTTCGTTTTCGGTCGCGGTCTTGAGATACCCTGTATATAAAAACCGACAAAGCACGAGTTCATATTTTGTCCGTTTTGACCACAATATTAAGTTTGACAGCTAAGGTAAAAAGAGATGTTATTGTAGTGATGGCAATATTCAGTTTTTATTAGACATTCGATTTAAATAAGTTAACTACACATTCATTGCGGCGTACACACACGACGTGTTTGCATCGCGTGTGCGTAATGCGTATATCACACGCCAAGTGTGTTATTTCTCTACAAATTACTATTATTCTATCCAGTTTTGTTATATTATTGTGGTGGCTCATACCAATTTCATTAAAAAGAGTGAAAGTAATTAGTGATTCAATCCATAATCTACCGCTATTAAATGAAACTTAGTATTGATATTTCTCAAACATTCCTTTATTGTGAGATTATCACTAGTACGTTACTTGACTTAGTTTCCTATTCCAAATTAAGAATAATTTATGCGTTTTTTAAATGTCTCAGTATTTTTTTTTAAGTGTTATTGTCAATCATGGATACAGGATATATCTAGACTGCGACCAAAAACGAAGTCAGGTGGTAGTACTAGTGACTTAGACACAAAGGAAATAAAAATTTCGCAAAAAAGAAATTCAATTTCTTTTTGTAATTTTTTACTGATCGTCGTATTTGGATGATAAAGATATAGATTTCCTAAATTAAAAATGTACACTTTCTTACTATTTTCGCAAAAAGTAGGTATTTACCACCAAAACACGATGATGTTTCAAAAATTACGAAAAGGAATCTGTCGCTTTTTCTGCGAACTTTTTGTTGCATTGTGTCTGTAACCACTAAAACTTCCACCTGGCTTCGTTTTCGGTCGCAGTCTTGATATACCCTACCCGGTATGTGCATAATGCAAGTCTTACATACTATTGAACAACTACAACTGGATGCTTACTTTCACAAATATTAAAAGATGAACTCTAATCCTCAGACATAAAGTTTATATTGCATTATCAGTAGTTGTGAACAAAAAACGGCCTCGAAAAAGATTTACCAAACAGTGGTGACTCTTTCAAACGTATGTCTAATTTAACTTGTCTATTTCCACTATGTACTCATAATAAGATAAGGACAATGCTATGTCCTCTTTCGAGGCAGTTTTTCGTATACTATTTATGCGATAGTAAGTAATAATTGCATAATGTATGTTTAGAGCCTCGCCTGGGACCAAAGAGGGCATGCATAGTAACTCTACTACACTTTGTAGCAAATTTTTGTGTCTCCTTAATGACTTAAATGTTATCATAATATCAATTCTCCTATTTAACAGATTTTGGGAATGAAAATTGTGAAGAACCGTTGGGAATTAATTTCTCTAGTCGCCATGTTAACATTATTGTTGATTGACCAACATAATATGTCATGTAGAGGAGAGGAGGCACAAAAATATTGTACAAGTGTGAAAATGTTTAAAGAGTGCTTTTAATATTATTTATGAAAACATTAATGAACTTTGTCATTTTGTGAATGCATGAAAATCTCTAAGTTTAAAAAAACTTTAATAATATATTATACACTGTTTATTTCTATAATCAGAAAACATGCTAAACACAGTTTAATTAATTAGCTAGATTATTAACAACATATTATATCAATGGCGTTAATAAAGGGTTCGGTGATCTAGTATTATCAAAACGTGTGCATTAAATAAGCAAGCAATAAATATTATATATCTTGCAAGGAGTATAGGAATCAAGGTACGTCCATGAATATAAGGTAGGCTTGGATATAAGGATTTGAAACTTCACGAGTATGGATAGGCACCAGTACCCAGATTACGTCACTGATTAGTCAATAATCAGCATGGGAATATAATATCTTGTCCACAGAAGGCGAATTACACGCGAGTGATTGAAATTCGCGCGATGCATTGGAATTACCAACGCGATTTATTGGTCGATGTACCGACAAGCGCGTATGAATTCACGCGAATCTTTTCGCATGTAATTCGTACTTTCTGGACAAAACCTTATGTCTATTATTGATTTACGACGTCATGACGTCCGTCCTAATAAAGAGTAATGTATTCAGATTCACATATTTTCAGATGATCAGAATAAAAATATCATCGGTTATTAGAAAAGAGAATATATGTTTTGTTTACAAATGCTTACTTTTATTGTTTAGATGTAATGTAAGATATAAATAAAATATTTGTAAAAAAAACTGCTTTATTTTTATTGGAGTTAAATGAGATCACTGCGAGAGTCGAGATAGTTTAGCATTCTTTCCAATGTAGAATTCCAGTCGGAGTTGATACTTTTTAAGTAATACGAAGAATCCCAGGGTTGATTGCAAATCTCCAGCATTGAAACATATATTTTACTAGCTTCTGTCCGCAAACTTCGTCAGCGTGAATAACTTTATTTGGAATTTACCATCCCGTCCCGTTATATCCCGCCCGTCGAATTAAAAAAAAAAACATTATTTGGGATCTATTACGTTGATACATACCCCCATATTAGTTTTTCTCATGTATCTTCCATGTGTCGCATTGATCGGTTACAAAATTATGTGTAGGTATAGATTGGATGCGTAAAGCAGCAGACCGGGCTCTGTGGCGTACCTTGGGAGAGGCCTATGTCCAGCAGTGGACTGCAACGGGCTGATGATGATGATGATGATGATGATAGATTTAGGGCTTTTATTTGATAAACATTTATGTTTGTTTCATTTTAATGGATGTAGGTAGAAAAATCATTTACTGAGATTTCTTTAAGCTTTTATTAACAGTTCGACTTAAATTATAATGCGATACCTCTGATAAAACTAGTGGGTGTAATCTCTATAAAAACAAATCAACATATTCCTGATTCTATTTTTAATTATTTATTATCATTGTCAGACTTCTTTCGTCAATAGGTTTTTATGGTCAATGAACGGTTTTTTGTTGTTAAAACTTCATGTACGTATTCCATAAACATTATCAACACGATAATAAATCCGTTGTTAGATCAAAGGCGATAATTAAATTGGTTCCTTAACGGATTCATAAGTAGCCATCAACAATGTAGTATGTTAAGAAAAAAACAACTATTGTCTATAACTCACATTCACGGAGATCCATGCTATTTAATAATAGGCTCTATTTTGAAGAACATTGGGTCAATTGTAAACTACACTTTTCTAACGAATGACAGTTCTACAATTCGGAACATTGGACAAACGTCAATCAATTTTGTTTTGGTTAGTTTGATCTTTGACGTCTCCAAGAAAATTATGCTTTGTTTCTAATAAGGTGAAGTTGTGCAAATAGCTTGTTTTTTTGTAATTCAACGTTAGTTCTTGGTGCATAAACGATTTTTTACAATGGAAGTGGATCAGTTTGCTCTGGAGTTGGCGTATCCCGCCGAAGTATCGCGACTGCCGCTTATTGACGAGTCCTCGGCGCTGGGGCAACAAGCGCCGAAAGATAGGTAACTATGCTTTGTTTTTACTTTCCTTTTAAAAAGGTAGAAAGTAGGTGTGACGCGCCGCGGGTGAGCCGGAGTTCCAAAATTGGTCACTGAATAATCGTTCCACATATAAAAAGTCGAACTCTGTCGCCCACGCCGCAGTTCGAGTCCATGTCTAAAAATTCATGTTTTTTATTAAGATTATCACGATAGTATTGGATTAGTCACGAGGCGAATGTCCGTACATGGTATGCTACACTATAGCTATGTAGGTAATTATCGCTATTAATTTAATTGGCATTGAGTGGCGATTGTAATATCATTGCTGAGTGTATATTTCGTAGATCGTTCTTATTGATATGTGTGTACACAAGTATTTGATGCACTTAATAGTATGCTTATTGTAAAACTACACGATTATGTCAAAATAATGTATCATATAATGTATGTGTATGGGTGCATGCCATTTGAAATTAGTGCTAATATTTACATTAGTTGTTTTTATCGGCCACTAGATGAAACATGGTTAATCTTTAAATATTTATGGGAGGCCTTTTGCACATAGAAGTCCTGTTGCTTATGATGATGATGATGATAATGATGCATAACATTGCAGTTTATCAGTCTAAACTAAAATTTATAATGGCTCAATCTAAAATAAGTGCACTCACAATTAAAGAAAATATTTTAATGTTTTAATACATTCTACCCACATTTAGGACGCACTTAAACTATACATCTAAGGTTTGAAAGTCATGATGAATGATACAGATCTTACGGTGACAGTAAATTGTTATGGTATAGATCAAAGATGTCACTTCTACTCATATTAGGATTAATCTATTCATATGTTAAAATAAAATATAATGTAATAATGAATCATACAGCTTATATGTGTATGATTTAAAAGTAGATTGCAAGTAAAGCTTTTCACATTAAATCCACTTTGCTTACTTACAACACACAGGACTCTTTATAAATAAATAACAATATAATTAAAATACAAAAACATATATTGAAGCCTTTAAATGTAGGCCAATTCCACTATTTTGTTTTGGAAATCCTTGAGACAAGTCATGTTCAGCAACCTGTTTCCTCTAGCTAAGTAATATGTGATTAATCTTGTCATTGCTAATATACCTTCTATTTAACTCAAATAATTCAATTTCTGCCTATCAAAGTTATAGATTGACAGTCTATCTATCTATCTATATCAGCCCATATACGTCCCACTGCAGGGCACGGGCCTACTCTACAATCGAGAGAATCGATTGAGAGTGGTTAGGCCATATAGTCCACCACACTGGCCTAGTGCGGGTTGGCGGACTTACATACCGTAGAAATTCGTTAAAATCGCTACGGTATGCAGGTTTCCTCACAATGTTTTCCTTCACCGACAGTATCCTTAGCAAACCCCCATGAATAGCAGTGGCAAATAATACCATTAGACCAGGCTGCTAGCTTGCCTGCTTACACATGTACAGTGTGTGCCCCAATAACATTGCAAAAGTAGTGGTGGTTCAGGCACAGAAAGTCCTCTTAGCAATAACCTTCACCATAATAAAACACAAAATTCAATACTTTTTTAATCAGGTTAATAGCAGTACTAGACCAGGTGGAGATGCGAGTGGAGAGGCTCCGACGAGACACGGTCCGGATTGAGGAGGAGAAGGACTCCCTCCTTTCAACGTTAGATAGTATCAAGCACTCAGAGCTGCTGAATGACATATCAGAATGTAAGTGTTAACTGTATTTTTGTTTTTGTCTTAATATTATTTTGTAGATGTGGTAGTAGGAGTATTAAAACATTTCACATTTTGATTAATGAAATGACCATTTTACCATGGTATGGTAATACTGGTAAAATGTAGCTGACCTTAAGCTATTGCATGTTCTATTTTAAGATGGATATACATAAAATATTTTTTTTTTGTAAAATACATGTTTGTATGGTGAACTAGGAAATAATAAATAGCAATTTTATTAAAAGAACCATTGGTCGTATTTTCGGAACTTTGTCTAGTATTAAATCAGTGAGGAATTCACTCATGTCTAAGTTCATGTGGAGGTGACCTTACAGTGTGTGATTTTAATTATAGGTCTTATAATATAACCAGATCAAGAGACAAGGAATATCTCAAAGCATATTTAGTATAGTTATTGTCACGCCATGCCATCAGATTTTTTTTCCTGTGTAAGCCTTTCATGCACCATTGAACCTCAATTACGAGTTAATCGATAATCGTGTTTATTTGTAGCGACGCGTCGCGTCATACGAAAAATATGCGTTGCAAACTGCGTGTAATAAGGGATAGTTGTTTGCATAGAAGCCATAATTCAAAAAGATGTTTGGATATGACGCATATAATGTGAGTGTCAGTATTTGGGCGTTTTGAATGAAATATGACTACTTTATAATTTAGTCTGACCTGGATGTGATAGATAGACTATTATTTAAAAAAACCTACAGGTATTGCAAAATCGTTCTAACTTATTTTACAAAAACAAAGATGCGGATAAAACTAATCCGAATGAAATGATTAACTACACTCGGTTGGCTCAATGTTATGTTAATTTATTTATATCGTGTCGCTCGATGCATAATGTTGATTTACGTTTTTGATGTGGCGGGGAGCCTTGATCCTGCTCCATTCGCCCTTGTGCCTCGTCCCTTGATCTTGAAGACCTGGCGACCTTTTGGAACAATAGGTTCATCAGCATTAAGTCCATGGCTTGCAGATATCGATTGTATCGCATTTGTATATAGACGCAGTTTTTTACACAAAGTCTGGTAATGTAATTGTGCCGTCTGTAATGATAATATCCTAATTCTTGCGAAATGTTCAAGAATAATCCCCGTCCTTCGTGTTTTCAACTAGCGATATGCGTTTTATATTTTGTCTTGAATGTCAATTCTGTATAATTTCAACCTTGGTTAAAAAAAATTAAAGAAATTCTTGGCATCGCATTGTAACGTTGGTTTTATGGTCAACAAACTTGAATTTAATTCCAAGGTCAAGTTAATGCATGACTTTCGTTTTATAAAACACTATACGCACGCCCATTTTTTGCCACCTCAGATCGATATATGTTGAAGTCTAGACTAATATAACAGAGCTGATAAGTCTAATACATATAACGCGCTAATCTCTGAGAAATTGAAAAAAAATGCATTTGATAGTAGAATTCTTTAGGCAGGTTTAATATGCTATTTTACGTTAAGAGTACCCTTCAGTGCTCACCAAAAATTCTTCTAATAAAACCTATTCCGACGTAGCTTACATGCGTGTAGTCTTTAGATATAGTATTCTACGAATGTCGAATAGTATTTAGTATTATCAGAAATTATAATATTTTGAATGTTTATGAAATACTGGCACACAAGATCTTTTAGGTCAAATATGTTTCAACCAAAGAACAGGGTTAGACTATGTCAAGGTTGAGAAGGGTTCTTCGCTGGCCCATAACACAAATGCACAAATACACCCAACAGTCACATACATGATCCCACACTAAGATTAAATCTTGTGTCGTGGGTATCAGAAACTACAAGGGACTTTTCGGTCTCACAGACACCCAGATCCGAAACAAGGATTACTAGGATTACTCGCATTTGTTTTCCTTTTGGCATAAATAAACAGATAATTAATAAAAAGTTAGTCGTATACATATTCGTCTCACTTTGGAGGTTTCTTGCTCTGTTTCTTCACGTCTCTCTAGCGCTAAGCTATGCTAGCTAGTTTATCGCTACTCTTTGATAATTCTTTCTTTTGGCATAATGGGGTAACTTGCACGGTAATATTTAAAAAAATAGGTTTTAAGTTGTATTGCGTGCGTGGTGGCCTGTTGGTAACGGACCAGACGCGGCTGCCTACATGTTCACGGTTGTCGCGGGTTCAAATCCCAGGGCACACCTCTGACTTTTCGGAGTTATGTGTG
Organism: Deilephila elpenor; assembly: GCA_949752805.1. Lineage (NCBI taxonomy): Eukaryota > Metazoa > Arthropoda > Insecta > Lepidoptera > Sphingidae > Deilephila > Deilephila elpenor. Next base: position 9,541,701 of record OX457112.1, read on the forward strand.
TATTGATAGTCAATCACCACGCACTTTAACGGTGAAGAAAAACATCGTGAGGAAACCTGCATACCGTAGCGATTTTAAAGAATTTCTATGGTATGTAAAGTCCGCCAACCCGCACTAGGCCAGCGTGGTGGACTATATGGCTTAACCACTCTCAATCGATTCTCTCGATTGTAGAGTAGGCCCGTGCCCTGCAGTGGGACGTATATGGGCTGATATAGATATAGAAGTTGTATTGGACGCTTTTAAAGGCAAAACTACCGCAACGGCTAAAAGTACATAATATGTAAAATGTTACATAAATTTTCTAAGACGCGAATCTATACATATAATTGTCTTTATAACAGCAACAGAATCCAAAACAATTTTTTTTTGAATTTTTGTCTGTCTGTCTGTCTGTCTGTCTGTATGTTTGCTTGCGCATCACGCAAAAACTACTGCACCAAATGAGATGCGGTTTTCACAGTTGTATTGCTGCAGGTTCAACTTAAAAACTGGTATATGTTGCATTTGCATACAGGGTGTTTCTTTTTGTTTACTTGCACATTACTCATAAACCACCGCACCAAATGAGATGCGGTTTTCACAGTTATATTGCTGCAGGTTCAACTTAAAAACTGGTATAATTCATTTACATACAGGATGTTTCTTTTTGTTTGCTTGCACATTACTCAAAAACTACCATACGAAATGAGATGCAGTAATAATCGTGCACGTCCAATTTGTAAACTGGTATATATTTTATTTATAGACAGGGTGTTTCTTTGTATTATGGAAGATAAATGAGAAAACTAATATTCCCCATATTAACACTGGAATAACATTCAGGCTACATTTTATCCAGGTAAATTAAGTGTTCCCGTGGGATGAGGACGGAAATCCGATATATTTGTTATTTTTTATACTCAAAGGGATGCGATGGGCGTGGATTACATGCCTTGAGTGAGAATGAGATAGGACGGGCGGGATATAACGGGACGGGACGGGACGGGATGAGAAATACCAAATAATCTATACATGTATATTTTTTTAAACAAAGTTAATCACGCAGACGAAGTTAGCGGGCAGAAGCTAGTGTTACATAATTTTTTAATAAGCGGTGGTTAATTAATGATACAAAAGAGCGATATTTAACGATACAAAAGAGCCTGTACAACAACTTGAATACGAATAAAGCTATTTTAACTTCATTTGTCCTATACACTTACACATCGTATGTTCATACACGTCCAACTAAACCACACAGCCTTCCGTTTCATCGAACCATGAAATTCCCAACTAAGCAGTACTCAGATTGTGATGTTACTATTGCAGGTGATAAGGACGACATATCGCGGTACGCCGACCGCATCCTGGCGCGCGCCATGACAGTCGAGGTGGCAGTTCGCACGGACCGCGACCCGCAACAAGAGGAGGCGCTGCATCAGGTATTTATCTATACATTTAATTTTGACAAGAACATGGCGATAACCTTCAAAATTTTATTACCACGTACGACAGTGATACAAGTTATTTTTCTGTTAGCTGGGAAAGTTGTACATCTAGGGAACCAAACAAAGTTGCAGGCGTAAGATACTACAGAATATAATTAATAGAAAGAAAATCGTGACGAGGTTCGTTGTAGGTAGATTGCATGTCCTGTACGCATAAATTCCTGGCGATCTGTTTTAAAATTACAATTCAAAATTAAAAAAAAACACTAGATTATAACATATGGGTCACTGGGTGCATGTTACTCAAGTACCCAAGTATTTTTTTCGGTTCTGGGTTCTGACGCTAACGTCTCTTGCAGTCTCTGACACTCATTACACCACAAGACTAGTATTTAATGAGAGTCGGGTTTATGTTTTCGTGTAATTATTTATATTCAAAGAGATTAAAATTGTATTTTTATTAATACGAATTTGCCACATCACCGTGAGGTACTGGTGGTAGGTCTCATATGTGGGAGGTCGCCTGGGTAGGTACCACCGCAATGTCTGTTTCTCACGCCAAACAGCAGTGTAAATGCACTGTTGTGTTCCGGCTTGTAGCCAGAGTAACTACTGGACATAATGAGACTTAACATCTTATGTCTCAGGATGACGAGCGCGGTAGAATGCCAAGCATTGCTTTGTAATTCATGGTGTTGCTTGGTTTTGCTATCGTCCATGAGCGGTCGTGTCCGCTTTCCAACAGGCGAATGGCAAGCTCGTCTCGCCATTCATTGCAATAAAATCATCATCATCAACTTAGCTCTTTTTAGATATTATTTGCAACGTCACTTAATCATTGAAACTATTCAAATTTCAAGATTATTCTATTGTTCTACTATGCTTCATTGGAGAGTTGTAATTGTTCTGATCTCGATTTAAATTTATTCTATAAATAGTATTGCAAAACGCTGTACCGTAGCGAATTAATTACTAACTTGACTATCCATTACCATTTACCTATTTCCGCATTCTAGAGCAGATAAAGGAACTACTGGATTTATTTTGCTCAACTGTATTGTAGTTATTTATTTTTTATGTATAAATAAAAGTGTTTAAAATATAAATAAAACAGGATTATAATTTTACTCAGGGCTAAAGACGACATGACACTACATTTTTAAAGTCCTGAACAAAATAACGATATCACAATTTCGTATCATAGTTATCGGTGAGATTTTTCCCATATTCTTTTTTCAATGTCTAGGTCTGTCAAACGAGCATCGCGCGCTGGAGGCACTTTGGTGTGTTCGTATTGAGGTCCCAAAGTGCCTCCAAAGTGCAGATGGAGACATGGGGTTTTTAGCCGGTAAGAGTCAGGCATGCCCGGTCTATCCAGATAGTCGGGTATCCAATGAGGATTTTCCCCACAAGAAAAAAAAAAAAAGGTCTGTCAAACGAGCATAGTCAACAGGTCACCTGATGGTCAGTGATCACTGCCGTTCATGATCATCCACAAAGCTGGATCATTGATCTGTTGCCGGCCTATCAAGTTGTGGGGGGAGTGGGAAGGAAAAAAGATGGGAAGAGGAAAGACGTAGTGCAATCTCAATCTCCGAACAAAACACACGACGTCCCTTCACGTCGATCTCCTGTGAGAGTGAGGCAGTGGTACCGCCCCAGACTAGCCTTCACATTCATGCTCAGCCATGACTGCCTACAGCGTGGCTCTACTTGCACTTCATTAAATGTTTAAATATCAAATATAACATTCAATAGGAATCCAGAAAAGGATAATAAAAAACAGAGAATTCATAATTCGTTGTTGAATTCGATCAGTCTATTTTTACCTACCAAAAAATTCATATTCATAACATTCTCCTGTTTCCAGGTGAACATGTACATAGACCAGCTAGTAATGTCGGTCCATGGCGACGCGGTAGTGGCGCACTCCCGCTGCCAGACCTACATGAACGCCTGCACCTCGCAGCCCGACCCCTCCTCCGGCACCGACAAGAACTTCGAGACCGCCATCCTGGGCTGCACCCTCGACGACCAGAAGCGAGTCAAGAAACGCCTGCAAGGACTCCTCGACTACTTCGCCAAGCTAAATGTGACCACTTTCTCGTGATCCACACACGCTCTCAATCTACTGCCAGCTTCTATAGACCTGTGACTGCGTTCCGTTCCACGCGTTTGTTTCATGCATGACATTTAGTGCGGCTGTTTGTTTTTCTGTGGAAAAGTGATTTTTTTGTGTCCAAAGATTACGGATCTGATACTTTTGTACCATTAGGCTTAGTAAAGAATTTCCACTTGTATCATAAGTAAACAATTTTTGGTACCTAAATAAATTATTAAAGAAAGATTGGACAGTTATTTTTTGTTTCCTTTTTGCATGAAATTAACGCGTGTGGTAGTTAGCTTATCCAATTTTTTATCTATATTATAAAAGCGTATTGTAAGGTCAGAAATAGTCTTTGGGTCCACCATGGTGGTTAAGAAGTTGGCAAATGTGATCATTTTTCATCTCAATTCATTATTTATGTTTAGTCATTATTTTCAAAATATTGTATTATAATAATTCAGCGATACATTTCTTTGTATTTCATACAGTTGAACTGGTTTCTTATTAATATAGTAGCATATATATAGACAAAGATTCTACGGGAGTATATTGATTATTCTCATTGGTACACACATATATCTAAATATTTGCGTAATATATAGGAATTATTCCCCTGTATTGGAGCAATTGCGTGTGCTAAAATTATCCACCGTATTGATCTAATAATTTTTTTGTCAAATTCATTTATGATTTAACAAACCTGCATTTAATGTTTGTGATATTTCATCCATAATATGCAGTATTTAACAAAACCCTGTTATTCCCTTCAGTGACAGTCCCTTCAATTGTTAAAATCGATCTCCAATGATACAGCTGAGTGATGTGGGGGTGAATGACCTGCTTGTACTGAATGATGCGTGTATCGCCTTTGATGAATACTGAGTGTAATATGTATGAAAATAATTGTAGAATTTACTATATCTGGCTTTATGTATGAATATCAATTCTGATATAACTACCGGCACGGATCTTGAGCGCTGGCCGTTACTTGCGCAGATGTCGATTTTTGGGTCTCTTTAGAGGTATGATGAAGTAAGCGGGCGGGGTATTATCGCATCGGCCAGTGATTGGTTCACTACGCAACGCCATATTGTTGTTATGCCTAATTCATTCATTGCGTTTGTTCAATTCATTCATTTATTTTGTCCTTAAGCTTATGATGCGCAAAGCAATCCCCACTCTGTCGCCGAGCGCTCAAGATCCGTGCCGGCGGTTATACAAAGTTAACCCGAATAACATAGTTTTGTTAATTACTGTATGTAGATCAGTGTTAGTAAACATGACAAAACTCAGTTCAGATAATGGTTAAAGACTGACAAGTTCGTGCACTATAGTCAGGGCTGCTATAAAGAGTTCAATAAAAAAATATTGAACACCGCTTTTTTCTCTATCGCGTAAATGTTCACGTCACGCTGCTTTCGCGCGCTAAATGACGTTCTTCATTCCCTTGGAGGGTCGCGGACGAATTTGTCAGTCTATAATTATGATTTATAAAAAGATATAACCCTTTTATAAAGTCAATTCACACTACTTGTTAATCGGCTTTTCAATTAGTTTGCTAGATTTTTCATAGTTACTGTTTAGTGTTACTCTCCACCGACACAGTGATTGCTTTTTTGCAAAATAAACCGAAAAGAAAAAAAAAAGAAAAATAATGCGTTTTAAAACATAAGTTGTGTATTACTTTAATTAAAGTTGTTTTGTATTAATATTTAGCGAGTTTAGTTTTTATTTTATGCTCTTATTGTGGTACTATAAAGTAAAGGAATGTGATATTAAAAAGACTTTTATTGACTTAGCAAAAAATTACCCATAATAGGAGAGATAAAAGATATGCTGTCTTTTATTATGAATATATTTGAAGTGTAAGTTCAGTAGGGTAAGGATCTGACTGCCAGTCAGGGGTGGCGGGTTCAAACCACGTCTTCAAAATTGCCTGTCGTTCTTTGTGTATTGTTGCAATATTTAACGGTTACGAAACATTGCAAGGAGAATTAGAAAGAATAGGATATTAAAAGGAGTTGGCCACAGTCCACCACCCAGGCCTACAGCGGGTTGACGAACTTAACTACCATTAAAATTCTAAATCTGTGCTATGTAGGTGACTTCATAATGTTTTTAGTTTTACTTCAGTACTTGATAATGAATAGAAAAATTCAATATCACTTCTGTTCACAAAGTTCTGATCCCATATTCAGATATGAGTCTTGTCTGTAAGTCTTGATTACTATGAAAGTCGTCACAAAACCTGTATCTATTTTTCATATTTTTCTGTATTTTTCATACCTTTCATACTTTTTAGTTTAAGTCTTAACGAGTTTACAGTCCAAGACACACCAGAAACTAGCCACTTTAATTACACATTGAAACCAAGCGGATTACCCAACACCTATTAGTGATCTACTTTTGAAGTTCAACTGGCATTTACTTAATATTACGAGTATATGTTTACAGTAACCTGAATACCACTAGATTATCTTTCCCGTTCTTCTCTAGTGAAAACCGCTTTCCGAACCCGGTGGTAGTTCAAAAAAATGACTGAATCTATATAATGTTGAACATTTTAATGGAATCAATAATCATTTTCATTTTCATTTTCATTTTCAGTAACCACTGCACCGACTACAATAGTTTCTATCAAAAATATTACCTACTTTAAGTTCAGAATTCGGAATTTCTTTTTAAAAATATAAACAGAAACAAGATTGTTCGCCGCATACTAGATGATTTTATAGCTTTAGTTTGCAAACAAAACCAATAGTTACAATTAATGTTTTACCGACTATGCACTAAGCTTTTGCGTAAGTAAATCCGGACAGACAGCCACATTTGCTCCAGTTCAGTTGATCGAGGGCGACACAGGTTCCCACTGCTAATGGCAGCCAGCACTTGGTTTGCCTGCGTACATTAAAAAAAAATTGCCGAGATTATAATAAACAAAAAAGTTGAGACTAGAGACTCTCCCCACCAAAAACAAGGATATTTTAAAGAAAGTCAAGGGTCTAATAAAAAATATACGAACAACCTGAGCTAAAATAAGATAAACCTGAGCTGAAATAGAGCTTACATGTACCGATTAATTCGATATTCAAGTGGGGCATAATAATACTCCGTAGTCAGAATTGTGCAAGTGTAGTACCTATACTATAAATAAAGAATAATTACTCACAAGGCTTCTGTGACCCTGACGCCTTCAATATATGCATATTTGCAACGTTCGAGTGACTTATTCCCGGCACTACAGCGACCAGCACATTCATCAGCGAATAACACCATCGAGAGAACACTGAAAACTATAATTACTAATTAGATACTAGACTATAATATAGCCTTATATCAATATTTCTGAACTTATGGGTGAGTTGTCGTATCAAATAGCGAACCCCCTCACCCTTTGTCGGTTAGGTCACCCCACACATACAAACACTCCTCCAGACAACGACACAAAACCTTTCCCCTACACAAAAAAAAACAGGCCGAAACAAAAAAAAGTTGCTTATTTCAGGACTACGACCGTAAGTTCGATTGAGAGAAGTTTTAACTTAGTCCACCACGCTGGCTTACCCTGGATTGGCGGACTTTACATACCATTGTAAACTTTAAGATCTTAGTTATGATTTTATCTATGATAAGCAGGTTTCCTCATGATGTTTTATTTCATCGTAAAAGTGTGTATTAATTGATAATTATCAATACACACATGAATCCGAAAAGTTAGAGAGTTAGTGCCTCGGGATTCGAACCTACAACTATCATGTATCTATCTGTTATCCACAGGCCATCACAGAAAGAATATACGTTTTTTGCGTATTAAAATTGTTTTAATTTTTATTAATGTAATATTTTTATTGCTGTATATTTGCGCATTTCCTTATACTTAATTTTAACAACGAAAAGAAAATATTTAGCTGTTTCTTGATTCTTCTAATAAGTTGCTTTGCCCGTCAGGTTTCGTTATTATTGCTACTAGTTAAAGAAATTCTTTGTCCAAATTTTTGGCAAAGGCAAGATGCAGTGGTATTTGCGACGCGTAATTTGCTAAGATACAATACAAAGATCTCCACTTTACTTTTTAATTAATATCGAAACTTTACTTTATTTTATTTTATTTATTTATTATTTACTCACCGATGAACAAGCGCATGTTTGACGTTGTAGTTTAAAATAACAATAAAACTGTAAACCAATCTACAGATCTAGAGCTTAATATACATTTTTTTTGAATAATTAAACACTAATTTGCATCGAGTAAATATTGTTTGAAACTGAATTGCTAATTATTTTAGTTATTAGGTATTTATTGACAGCACACTCGATATCTACTGAGCTTTCATAAAAAATACAAGCGAACAGGCCCGGCTTCGCCCGAGTGTAAGTTTTTGATTTATACCACACCAGAAACATGTTGTTTCCCGTAAAAGTTTTTTTCCCTCAAATTCAATCTACCCAACCTATCCTATACTTTAAGTAGAAATCTTTAAATTTAATCTCATACATAACTATGTAGCTCGAGGCGATGAAAATAACGATTTATTAATAAATATGGTCAGAAAAGTTTTTTAATGGTAGCCACTTGCAGGTGGACGGGCGACTTCGTTAAGGTTGCACGAAGCCCCTGGATGCAGGCCGCATCCAACAGGTCGCTGTGGAGGAGATGGGAGGCCTATGTTCAGCAGTGGACTTCTGGTGGCTGAAGAGGGGGTGAGAGACAATTATGATGATTTTAACTTTTATTAAGAGTACAATAACATTTAAACAATTAGGTTATTGTTTTCGGCGACATTCACACAACGTAAACATTTGCCAACTCTAATGTTTAATATTTATTCAACTGTTGCCCGATTAATTTATATGTTTGTCAAGTGCTATTTTTTTATAATTATTTTTTAGAAATATTTGTTTATACTTGAATGAAATTACAAGGACGATTCATATGTCTATTGATATTGATGTTAACGTAACGGTAGGTACGTTGAGGTAGGTTATTTAAAAAATATAAAAAATATCACAAAAATATTTTGAATTCCTTTGAGTTTGCTTTAAAAATCAACGAAAGCTTGTTTTTTTAATTATTTTATTTATTTCTTGGGACAAAAAAAGAGGCAAATTACAATGTCAATTGTCAATAGCTTAAAAATACATTCGTAGAACATTAAAATTAAAAAAAGGTTTATTTACAGTAGGGCACACTGGAAATACCAACGCATTTACATATTAAATGGAATTTACTAGAGGCTAAGTATTAGGTACTGTAATACTTGGATGAAAATAATATCGGACTGTTATACTTTGAAATTGTACTTAAGTACCTACAATATAAAATAGACGAAGCGAACATAAATAATTATGTATAAACTTATCTGAGAAAAAACGTAAGCTACTAAAAATTAGAAATAATTTCTCACGCAGAAAGCTGATTATGATTGGACGTTTCCTAACCAGTCCGGGTTCAAAACGCTTATACATCTGCTGTTTGAGGCATCTTTAAAATATCGCTACGGCATTTATAATTAATTATTTAGGGATTATGAGCTATAATAAAACAATTGGAAGCACCAAAAAACAAAATATTGTTTATTTATGTCAAAGTTTTAATAGTATTACTTCACGATACAATCTCGAGTCTTGATGAATATTGTATTGTGTGGAGTAGAAGGCGGTAAATAGATCAGCTGAGTTTCTTCCCACATAATCACTGAAGGTACGTTAGGTACCTCAACTACACACAAAATACTTATTTGATTGGTCTTTTTGAGGTCTATCTTTGTGGAATATGTAGGTACATATTGAACTAAAACAATTTTTTACGGATTTTATTTCAATGTGTAACATTCGCATAAATCTAAGACACCTAATAAAACCTAACCTAATAAATTAAATATGTGCATAACAACATATGAAATAACTTTTGCTAAAAGCCAACAAACGTGCCAGAAAAATGTAATACAAGTCTAAATTGAAGATAAAATTAACGGTGGGAATAGGTATAACTAGGTTAATTTAGTGAAAAGCCTTTAACTTGTGTGACTGCAATACAAGTGGTGAGTGTAAATGAGGTGTACGCCAGCAGAGCTCTCATGTTGAGCGGCACCGCGCGACACAACGTGTAGTTGAACGGGCGACTCCGCACGTACTCGAACAGCTTCTGGATCTCTGCGTAGTCCCGCTCGTCTGAAACATAATATTATATCTTTGCTACTGTATAAAACTTTTTAAATGACAGAGCCATCCTTAACTAGGACTGTAAGAATATACCAGTTCCAACGGGGTGGTACCAGTGTTTGAAAGATAACTAACGTGAAGTGTTTTGTTTGGTGTGAGAGATTGCTGGAGAACCAATACCGCTTTCCCCTCTCATCTTTTTTCAATTCAGTCACCATTCAATTGTCCTAGATGTTCAAGGGCAGCAGGTTATATTTCACATCAGGTGATTCGTTTGTTTGTTAGATACTAAATAAGTGTCCCGTTAGGCAGCAGGCAAGCTTCCGAAATAATGTCAAAGGGAAATATTTAGGTATATTGAGGGTTAACTGATTCATTGCAACGGACGATCACGTCGTTTGTACGGCGCCTTGGGTGCAGTTGCGTGGAAGTCCTAGGCGAGATTGCTATGGCAATATATGCAAAGGACTACACAATTAAAAAAGAAAAAGCAAAAAATAAAATTGTAAGTTGGCTGGGAAATCTTGACTACGAGGAAACTGAGCGATTGGTAACACACACTGTTAGAATATTATAATTTTTATTTTTATGTTATTATTCTGCAAAATTTTATTTTTATGTTATTATTCTGTACAGGCTAAATGGCCTTAACAAAAAAAAATGTTAATTACTTTTTAACTTTTTAATTTTTTTTTTATGTTATTTTAGATTTAGATTTAGTCCTTTAAATGGGCCCACTAATTTTATAATTCCAATTGTTAATTGTATTTGGTATCCCAAGATACAGGCGTTGCCTAGTTTGGGTACCTTTGGTAATGCGATTTGTTTCGTCATGGTATTTAAATAAAGATTTTTATTATTATTATTATTATTAATTATTAAAGCCAAGATCTCTTCATTTCTGGCGGCCCAGGTCCCGCGAATTCCTTTATCCCTGTTATTGAATGATGAGACAATACAACTTTCATGTCTTGTTATCTTTATCTACGTTCATTTGCAATAGGAATAACAGTTTATCACAAATTAAATAACGGTAAAATAACTCACTTTTAGTCATAACACGTTTCTGCACAATAATAGCAAGAATCTTCTGCACTTCCTCGGTGATGAGATCCGACAAGATGGCGGATACAATAAGTGGCATGTGACCAAGTACAGTGTCTAACGCAACCCACATAACAAACTTTGAATAACTAGAATCCTGCAACAGTTCAAATTAAGTAATAACTCATGAACGAAGGTACCTATCACAGAAATATTTTAACTCACATAATGTTTTGTTATTTCCAGTAGTGATAAATTAATATAGGTCGCATAAGGTATTGATAGCACGATGTACCCGAATAGCTAAAAATCAAACAAGATACATTTACAAATATTACAGAAAGTACATCAACAACAGCAACTTCAGACGAGCTTAACTCGATAAATATCATGTATTTCATTAAAAAATATACTTGATTATTTACTCCACGGGGAAAATGTTATCTGAGCACAGACATGAAACTAAATAGACTACAAAAGTAGTTTTAAATTTAAAATCAAAGGCCCATTTACACGAAGAGTTTCTCGCCTCAAAGATACGATTATCGAATGGATATAACAAAATTGCATCGTGTAAACAATGTCAGAACACGATAATCTATACCGGTTATGTCATGCGATAATCACATACGACTATCGCCGCGAGAAACTATCCGTGTAAATGGCGCTTAAGCGTCTAAATTTTTTGCTACTTAGTGGTGTCACAATAAAATTCTCGTACGCTTTACCACTTTTAAATTTCAACAATAGTTTGAAGATCCCGATAATCACATCGCAATTGCATAATATTGTTGAAGTAGGTCAAGCTCCCTTCGGACACATGAAGCAACTTGCAACTGATGGTAAATGATCACCACCGCCCATGAACATCCATATCCATAGTTCTTAGATGTGTTGCCGGCCTATCAAATCGGGGAGAGGGAAGGAAGAAGGATGCGAAGAGGAGAGGGGAATTGGGCATCGACTATTTCACCCTCCGAGAAACAAAACAACAACGCTGTCACTTCAAATCGTTCTTCTGTGAGACAGTGGTACCTCTCCAGATAATTGCTCATTCATGCTAAATCATGACTGATAACAGCGTGGCTCTACCAAATGGACAATAGCATGGCTGAACCAAATGATAGACCCACGTATGCGAGTGTTTTGACTTGATAATTATACCTGTAACTTCACTGGGTTGTCGGTTGCTTCAAACGTGTCCATTATTGTTTCGTACATCTGTATGTATTGCCGCGGATGGTTCTTGCTAAGAGACTTGCAGTCGAAGTTATTGCTTTCCATCCTAGTTCTAACACTTTTCACGCGACAATAGAGAAGAGCGAAAAGGTACACCGGAGTCAGTCTCCCGAACAACGCATAAATCATCGAAGCTATATCTATTGCGGCGCCTATTATGCCGATCGAGACTTCTTCGTGAAATATATAAAAATATATAGCACGAATTACGATGTTATAAATCATTAGTGTAGTCACAATGACAATCAAAGAGACACGCAACATCTTGTATGATCCCGCGTTCGTCATGTCGTCAACATGCGCTATCTTATTGTAGAACTGCAGCAGGTACTCACTCTTCGTGTATATAGACACTATGATGTACATCACGTTTTCGACAACCATAAGTGCGTCAAACAGTCCGTACCCAAGATCTTTTGAATCGGAAAACTCGAATTCAATATATAAAGTAACTGTAAGATGTAAAATACAGTATAATATTGACAAATAACGAGATTTTCGCGAAACGCCAAATTCATGGTAGTATCCAGCAATAAACCTCAAGTATATGAAGTACTCAATATTGCAGACATGCTGGTCGGCCATGTTGGACGGAACTCACGAATAGAAGCGTGCATTTGAAATGTCACTTGCAGTGAACTATTTTTGATGAAGATTGAAGTGTGTTTCATCAATAAATGCTATATGCAATTAAGGTTCAGTATTTCACATTATATAAGCCGTTATATCTATAATTTAAGCCGAATCTGTGATATATATCAAATTGATCGAGAATATTCTGTGAGCTTTTCGTGGTATCCGCCTATTATACAACAAAATGACAAAAATAAAATATTTTACCATGTAATTGCTAATTACAAGCCTTAACTTACGTAATTTGCTTTAAAAGCGTGTGTTTTAATAATATTGAGTCCTCTAACTAAAGTACACTTTGTAATTTATTCTATTTTTGGACGTTTTAATAAAACGTTATCTCGGATTTTTATAATCTTTTAAAATTTAAATATGCATTCTAGTTCGAATAAAACGTGTAAAAAGGCGAATATTTTCTTATGTATGCACTCAAGATAACTTAAACTCCTTCTTTTTTCTTTTAAACATTATTTTGCAGAAATAGCACAATTTCAAAAAATAAATTTCTTAGTATTTAAATAATTATAATTTAAAATACGGAACCCCAATTCCTCATAAGTAATATGTTGATAATTAATTGTTGTTATATTGTAACACACTTCATTAATTATAATAGTACAATACCTACAAGTAAAAAAGTAACTGCACTTATGTATTCGTGTGTTCAACATGGCCGACCAGCATGTCTGCGATATTCAGTTCTTCAATTACTTGAGATATATTGCTGGACATTACCATGAATTTGGCGCTTTTCGAAAATCCCATTGGTTGTACACATTGTACAGCGTATTGTATTATACAGTTATTTTGTATGTAATATACGAGTTTTACGACCCAAAGGATTACGAGGACGTAGTATTATTAGCAACACTGGTTGTCGAAAATTTGATGTACATCATAGTGTCAATATACACGAAGAATGAGTACCTGCTGCAGTTCTACAAGAAGATAGCGCACGTAGACGACATGAACGCGGGATCATACAAGAACTTGCGTGTCTTTTTGATTGTGTTTGTTACTACAATGTCGACATATAATATATTTTTACGGTTTTCATATTATTATATATTTTCCGAAATATTCTCGGTATATACCATAAACCTTATAATAGACATTACTCTATACATTCTTGCGTTTTATGGGAGGGTGATTCCGGTGTTCATTTTCTCTCTTCTCTACTGTCGCATGAGAAGCTTGAGAACGAGCATTGAGAACAACAGTTTTGACTGCAAGTCTCTTAGCAAGCACCATCCGCGGCAATACATACAGATGTACGAAACTATAATGGACTCTTTTAAAGCAAACGACGACCCGCTGAAGTTTCAGGTAATTACAGTTATAAACCAAATCATCTGTGTGCTTTTTTAGTTAAGCTCCCTGGAGTTGCTGTTGCGGATCTTCTTTCTATACAGGGTATATTAAGACTGCGACTGGACGAAGCCAGGTGGTAGTATTAGTGACTTTAGATACAATGCAACTAAAAATTTCGCAAACAAAAATCGACATTTTATTTATTTTTTTACTTATCGTCATATTTGGGTGATAAATACATAGTTTTCCTAAGATAATGATGTACACTTTTTGTTATGAAAGATGCAATGGTACGTAAGGGTTTAAATAACTATTTCGCAAAAACTAGGTATTTAGCTCACAAATACAATGATGTTTAAAAAAATGCAAATAAACTGGCGCATTTTTTTTTGCGAAATTTTTAGTTGCATTGTGTCTGTAACCACTAAAACAACCACCTCGCTTCGTTTTCTGTCGGAGTCTTAATATACCCGGTATATTTAATCTTCGATCAGTATTATTGATCGAAGTACTAGACGCCCGGCTTCGCGGGTGCAGATAGTTCTTGCGTCCAGTCCACATCAGCAACACATTATTTCGCGTGTTTTAGATTTAAACTCCCATGACGGAAAGCATGCAATCCTGATCTCTTCTGTCCCATGCCATCCATTCGAGTTTTAAAGAGTAGCAAATATGTATATTTGAACTCCTTGAACATCCCACGGATACCTTAATTTTTTTTAGGATAAAAAGTAGCTTAGCTATGAGTTAATCCAGGGTGTCAGCTACCCCTATACAAAATTTTATCAAAATCAGTCCAGCCGTTTTTGTGTGAAAGAGTAAGAAATATCCATAAATACAAACTTTCGCAATTATAATATTAGTAAGGATTTGTCAATAAATCTTGTTTGATTTTCAGCTCTTTGTGTTCCTCATTCTGACAGTGCCCTATTTCACCTACACTACTTTAATATTACTGGAAATTACAAAAGAATATGTAAGTTGAAATATTTCTGTGATATCTGTGTTACTATAATATTACTTATTTTTAAGTGTCTTTGCAGGATCCTCATCATTCAAAGTTTATTATTATCTGGATATCCTTCGATACGTTTGTTGTTTACCTGCCATTTGTTATATCTACTATCTTGTTGGATCTCATTACTGAAGAGGTGCAGACAATTCTAGCTATAGTTGTGCAGAAACGGGTTATAACCAAAAGTAAGCCATTTATATATTGCTTTTTGTATCCCTGCTGTAAATGATCGTTGAACATAGAGAGAGTTGAACACAACACCTGAAAGTTCTACAGACACAAATACACATTTACAACATCTTCAAACCTTTAGAGCGTGAAGAATTACACCTCGTGACCTCGGAGATGAATAATATCAGTACTTTATAATAAACTCTTCAAACCTTTACAGCGTGAAGAATTATATCTTGGAGATTAACAATACCATTCCAACGTTCAGGGTAAGCGCGGGCAGTTATCGGGAACGCCAGTAATAGACAGAACGCCCATTTAGCTTTTTAGTTTTAAGCCCCATTTACAAGGACAGAGAGTCTCATCTCAAAGATACGATTATCATAAGAATATAAAAAGTTGCACCGTGGTACCATTTTTCAGGAAAAAGTAATCTTTTGGAAAGTAATATTGGGCTTCCGGCATTCTCATTCACCCAACGAAACTGGGCAGCAGCGCCGTCGCTTTCCTTTGATTTTCAGTAACTTTTTTCAATAAGTGTCTTGTAAATGTATAGCATTTTCTTTTCAGACGAGCGGGACTACGCAGAGATCCAGAAGCTGTTCGAGTACGTGCGGAGTCGCCCGTTCAACTACACGTTGTGTCGCGCGGTGCCGCTCAACATGAGAGCTCTGCTGGCGTACACCTCATTTACACTCACCACTTGTATTGCAGTCACACAAATTAAAGGCTTTTCTTTGGGTTAAATTATAACTGTCCCCACAGTTTACTACTTATATTTTCTATATAAGTAGTAAACTGACACCTTTGTAGCTTGTAGTTAAAAAATAAAATCACGTTATTTATGTAATGTTACGTACATGTTAAATACATATCTAATATTTAGAAAAAAATCATTTTGTAATTTAATATAAGGCTTCTTACGGTCTGTAAGTCACGACAATGGATTTGAATTCCTATTATAATATATAGATAATCTTATGCGAGCAATGTAACTTCATTGATTTTGTCCGATATGTATAATTAAATAAATTAACCGGCAGTTTTTAAACTTCTAGTAAATTTCATTTCATAGGTATTGCGGTGTTTTTACCAAGTGGTGTATCCTACATTAATTAAGTACAATACAATAAATATAATAAAAAGCTTCAATTTCAAGGATTCTTAGTACAAAACAATGTTTGAAGTTGCATCCGTTGCACCTATATTGAATAGCGTCATTATTACATATTAATTATGTAGGTACGTGTTTCTACAATTAAACCGATCGTGTGCTATCATTGTTTTATTTATTGGCGACTTTGTTGTTTAGAAGAATACAAGTTATTGATGATTCCTGAGTCTTGAGCACAAGCATTGCGCGTTAATAACACCGAAATCACAAAAAGTATATTCAGCTGTTCTTATCTAACAGCGATGGCATCACATAATGCATCCTTTCCAATTGACAAAAACTTACCTTTACTACAAGATTAATAAAAGTATTTTTAAATATTTTGGATATATGTTATCTCTACAAAGCATAAACTTGTGAAAAGGTCGAGTACGCTGTCAGAATGGTCGGAGATTGACGGTTTCACTATCAAAATAGTTGAAATCTGAAATGGTACGAAGTTTACTAGAACAATTGAAAGCTATTGAAAACTTTAATTTGAAAACGTCAATTGTGTGTCCAATAAAATTCAGTTTCTTTTATAAATGTTAAATGAATTTTATTTGTGTTATCTTAAAAATCCCCGCTTTAGAACTCTTACACGGGTTGAAGGTACTGCTTATATAGGTAATAGATACATTTATAATACATTAAAACAGCATAACATACTAACTAGTGACGACGTGTGAAGAATCTATAAATAAATACACCCAATAGTCACATACATAGTCCCGATCCCTCACTAAGACCGAGTCTGGTGCCGTGAGTGTCGGAAACTACGGGAGACTTTTCGGTTTCACAAACACCCAGACTCGAAACAAATACCCGTGGAGCACACAAATATTTGCCTCGAAGCGGGGATCGAACCCGAGGCCTCATGTTTCATAGCTGTTGTCTACCCAAATGCGCCAAGGAAGCTGTCAACTCAACATATTGATTAAAATTTGATTAAAAACTATAAATTTATTATTAAACAATGAGAACAATGTGGGATAGTTAATAATAATCTAAAATAACCACTCATAAGTTTAGGTATTCCATTTTATTACATTGTAATGTTTTGGATTTAGACATGCCTCAAAATAATAACATCACATTTCAGAATAAATTAATGTCTTGTTTTTCGGTTATAGTCTTCGATCAAATATATACTAGATACAGGGTCAGGAACAAAATCACATGCCATAAGTGGCCGAGATTTAAACATTTGTATTTCGAACTATGAGATGTAGAAAAAAGTATTTTAATATGTACAACTTTATGTAACAATAAACTTTAATAATTTGCTATAAGATTTCTTATGACTTACAATATGGCCCTGCGCAGACGGCACACTTTTTGTGCGATCGAGTCTGCGGCGCACAAAAAGTCTGCATGGCGCGCAAAAAGTCGGTCGCGGATTTTTCACAGACTCAACGCACATGACGCACATCTTCGATCATTTTGTCGGCAGAGCTGTAGGGACGTAGACGCTATGGAAATCGTGCAGAGATCGCGAAGTATTATTTTGTACATGAAGTACAGAAAAAGAAGTTAATTAATTAATTATTTTGTTCAAAATACCAAGGTATAGGTGTTATACTTAATAATCAAAGCGATTTTGATATATTGAATCTTGTATCGATTCATTAATCGATAACTGTCATTCGTTCATTATCATTCAATATCGATACCCATCCCTAATTTTTGCATAAGAAAAAATAAACAAATAACCTCTATGTTTTTCATCTAATCGTTTTTTTTATAGTTTTGCAAGTTTTATCTCCAATTACTACTAAAAAGTCTAATAAAAACACAAACTTATCGTATTTTGTTTTTTCTTTAGACGTCATGTCCAAACAGGAGCGGAATAAACATTACAGCACACTTCTTCCCACATTTTTCTTTTTAAATGTCTATCATGATATTCTGCCTTAGAAGTATCATAAATTGCTGGTCTGTTTTGTATTTCTTGAATTAACGTAACATATTACGTCCACCCACCCCTAGCAAATGCAGATTGCCGACTAATGTAAGCCATACACACTACGGTCTACCGGAGAGGTCATCTGTGCAGGTATGCCTGCGCAGGTGGACCGAACATCGGTACCGTGTATGGGAATGTTACGGTGTACCGGAGCGGTCTTCAGTTCTTTTTGCGATGGCATCGAATGAGGTCGATGACACACTGGCATTGCTAGGCCTTGCTCTCATTTTAAAGATAAAAGATGCAAAAACAATGAAAAGGAATCGAAAAAAGTGGTGTAAGCATTGGTTATTGAAAAGAAAAACATATAGGCATGTTAATTTATTGAATGAATTAAAATTTGAACCAGAAGATTTTAAAAACTATCTCCGAATGGACGAGAAAACATACCTATCTCAAATTACTGGAAATTGTTACTCCTATGATAAAAAAAGAAGACACAGTTATATGAGAAATAGTATTATATATGGTGCGGTCTGCCCGAATTACACGGATTTTTTGTGCGCCGGACTTTTTGCGCGTCGTGTGCGTTACTGCATATAATTGCATAGGTTCTATTTTCACAGACTAATAAGTGCGTCACGGATAGTCTGTCGTCTGCGCAGGGCCTATACATGCATTTATGATTTTTTTGACAATTTTGAAAGGCGCATTGCGGCATGTTTACGCGTTGCCGTTGGTGATGATTGAAGCATACTAAATTGAAATAGAGCCACACTTGACTTTGTGGCTCTATTTTTTGGGCCGTTTTTGAAGTGCTCACCCGACATCTAGTATATATTTGATCGAAGGTTATAGTACAAAACTTTTATAACGGGTGAAATGAAATGTTTCAAAATGATCAGAAATCTTTGCGAATTATACCTAAAATGTAAGTACTTTTTCGGACTTTACGCGTGTGTCCTTACGGCAATGCCTATCTTCAGCAATGGACTTCTTATGGACACAAAGTAATAAATATTATGATGGAAAATAACTAAAACTAAAAGTTTAAGTAGGTACCTAGAAATAATTTGTTCGTTCGGTTCGTGAATTCTAGCATGCTAGACCCCAAAAGGTACAGCAATTACTGACGCAACACAATTATTAATTACTCACTATTACTAATGAAGAATAATTCATTGTTAGTAAAAGACACACCTAGTGCGCCCTCGCGATCAACATGGCGGACCAGCTCGTCTGCAATATTAAGTTTTTCATCCTCTTGAGAGTCATTACCGGATATTACCACGAGTTCGGCTCTTCGCTATGGCAGCGTTGCTTGTCCATACTTTACTGCACCTTCTCATGCACAATGATATCATGCTTCTTATATGGGTTTGTGATATGGGAACCACCCGCTGTCTTAATGTATATGATCTTTCTGTGCGCTGAATTTCTGGTATATGCCATAGTGTCAGCATACACAAAGAGTGAGTATCTGCTGCAGTACTACAAGAAGATAGCACACGTTGACGACATGACGAACGCGGGATCATACAAGATGTTGCGTGACTCTTTGATTGCCTTCATAATAATACTTTCCATATACACCGTCATCATGCGTTTTATATGTTACAAAGTATTTGTCGCACATACTGCGCTGAATAACATGTGCGTTATATTCGATTTGATCATGTGCTTTGTTATATTCTTTGGGAGATTACCCCCGGTGTTCATTTTCGGACTTTTGTACTGCCGTGTGCGGAGCTTGAGGACGAAGATGGAAAGCAACAACTTCGACTGCAAGTCTCTTAGTAAGCACCATCCGCGGCAATACATACAGATATACGAAACTATAATGGACAGTTTTGAAGCAAGCGATGGACCACAGAAGTTGCAGGTAGTGTCATGTAAACATGCATCTATTACTGTTCCAATTTATTAACTAATTCAAATATAATGGTGGTAGGTCTCTCATATGTGAGAGGCCGCCTGGGTAGGTACTACTGCAATGTCTCTTTCTCCCGCCAAGTAGAAGTGTAAATGTACTATTGTGTTCCAGTTTGAAGGACATTGTAGCCGGAGTAACTACTGGACCTGGACTGGCGAGCATAGTGGAATGCCAAGCATTGTTTTATAATTCATGGTGTTGATTGGTTTTGCTACTGTCCATCAGCGGTCATATCGTTTACTATGAGCCGAATGGCATGCTCGTCTCGCCATTCAGCGCAATAAAAATTATAATGAAATAATAAAGCTTTACATTGAAAACTGTATGCAATGGAGTATATTGTTTACATTGTATATGTTTTGCATCAATCTAAACTTTTTTCAATTAAAACTTTCCTGTTTAATCTTTATAAAATCTGTTAATGAATAGACGTTTTTCAGTTCTTCACGTGTCTCGTTCTGGCGATACCTTATTTCACCTATAATACATTATGGGTCATCATATATATAAAAGAATCTGTAAGTAAAGACATTAAAGAGACATACCTGATACATGATTTAGACATACTTTAAGGCTTAACTTGAAATATTATTGCAGAGTCCATCGGCAATGTTTTCTGTATGGCTATTTATAGACTGTACATTGTCATATGTGCCGTTACTTACATCCATTGTTTTGTTGGATTTAATCACTGAAGAGGTGCGAAATATTACTGCTGTCATCGTGGAGAAACGTGTTAAGACCAAAAGTGAGTGTAAAAATCTATTGATATTATTTTAGTATACACTTGTTCTACCTACATCTAGGTATGGCTCAATTTCGTCTTCTGAGATGATACATCACACATTTTTGCGGTTCCGAACCGAACGGTTTACAACCGCGCGGTTCACGCGTGTCTGGACCAGCCCTAATTCTATCTTAGATGCGTTTCCTCGAAATATAAAAAGTGTTTGTAAGAATTAACAATATACACAATTTGATGGGGAAAGATAGCTTATTTAAAATGCACGACATATTAATTCAGGGCTTTGGAGGAAATCTTACCTGATAAGACAGACTGAGAAGATATCGGACGTGAGGGGGAGCGTAGTTATCAAAGGTTAATCTTCCGATCCGAACCGAAATCCCCGCAGCATTACTCTCGCCGTAAAGAGTAAACAACAGTTGCACATCGGAGCTGATTTTTTGTTTCAGACGAACGAGAATATGAAGAGATACAAATGTTGTTCGAGTACGTAAAAAGTCGTCCCTTCAACTACACAGTGTTGCGCGCGGTGCCACTTACCGTAAGAAGCTTGCTGGCCTACACGTCTTTTACTTTCACAACTTCCATTGCAGTTATACAAATCAAAGAATTTATATTCTAATCTAATAAATAGCAAACACAATCGTTTTAAAAATCTTCAAATAGGCTATTGATACTGAAGAGCATCATATTTTAAAAGAGTTCTTTTGATGTTTGTATTTATGTATAAGACAAAATAAATTAGCTAGATAAGTTGCAATGTAATGTAAATTCACTGATTACGTGGTTCAGGCTCAGTTGCTCTATTACACTAGCTTCTCCCTACACTACACAATACATACTTCTTCACATCATGTGATTGTAACTTTTGAGAATAAATAAATCCTTTATTGTATGTCCTTTTTTATTTTCAGTATATATTTATTTATAAAGTGGTAGAACTACATGAATAATGGTTAATGGTTATCTTGGAGGACTTTATGAATGAGCCAAGTAAACTACAGTAGTACCATTGTCTGACAGAAAACTGAGAGCTTCACTGTGGTCTTTCGTTCGTTGAGAAGACCGAATACTCCTTTTCTTCTCTCATCCTTTTTCATTCAATTTCCCTTCCGTTACTGAGGCTGGCTATGAACCTACAATCCTTTGGACGGTATAATTACCACAAGGCAATTTTACTGTCGCTTCTTGTCCGGTTCTGCAAATTCTTAACGGCTAATAACTAATAATTTGTTCTCTCCCACAATCATAAACCGACACTTACACATTTTTTTGACCCATTAAGAAATGCTTCTAAATCAGTCCAAGTTTCCATTGAAGCCATCAGTACTTAATGATTCCGAAAAGCAAAGCACTGAAACACGAAAAGATAAGGCATTCGCATTATCATGTACAGATCAATCGAGGTTTAATCTTACTTCAGTACTGCCAGCTGAATATCTGAGCCGTCGACCACTCTTCACGTATCTTCCACATGCACAGTTCAATATTCATCTAGCAATTATATCGATATGGGCTTCCCTCGAATGCAATTACATTGTGTATCTTTAGGTACATATGAAAACAGTTAATTATTATTTTTAACCATAAATTGATGTAATACCGAGTTTCCAGTATATTCTATTTCATTTGTAAATGTGTTGTTAATTCCAGAATTTCTAAATGCAGCTTCAATTTCAAGGATTCTGGGTACATCGAAATGTCTGAATTAGAAAACACACTACCTCCCTGTGAATTGTATATTACATATTTAACTATGTATTGAAATATCGACTACTAATTTCGATTAATTATTCGACCGTGAAGTCGTGTTTTTACAATACGAGTCCAATCCCTCACGATGTTCTGAGTAGTGGTTTTCATTCTTTGTCCGCCATCCTTAGACGAAGTTTCTTGTAGCTATAATACGTTTATATCATTATTTTCAGAAATAACCCCTAGTTAAGTTAATAAAACACTCTTGGTGAAATGTATGTTGTTGAACGCTGAAATATTAAACATTGCATTTGCTGACGTAACAATATTCGTTAAAAATAGTTTACTGGCGTAGTATTTCCAACAGACATTGTTCTACTCGTGCGCCTTCGCTATCAGCATGGCTGACCAGCTGGTCTGCGACATCAAGTTCTTCATCTACCTGAGGCTCATCGCGGGATACTACCACGAGATCGGCAAATCACGTTGGTTGCGTTTCTCGTTCATACTCTACTGCATCTTGCATTGTATAGTTGTTTGTCATTTATTGTATTTATACATCACAATAGAGGATGAATTCGATGATGTAATTTTTATCATACTTCTGGTCGCCGAATATTTTATATATGTCATAGTGTCAGCATACACAAAGAATGAGTACCTGCTGCAGTACTACAAGAAGATAGCACACGTGGACGACATGACGGATGCGGGGTTATACAAGATGTTGCGTGTATCTTTGATATCTATAGTATCTACAGCTACAATATACGTTTGTGTGCGTTATGTATGCTATTCGATATCTTCGAACCATTTGGATAACAAAATTTCCCTGTTTTATGAATTGGTCATGTATATAATTTTGTTATTCGGGAGATGGCCTACGATGTTCATTTTTGCGCTTTTGTATTGTCGTGTGAAGAGTTTCAGAACAAGGATTGAGAACAATAACTTCGACTGCAAGTCTCTTAGCAAGAACCATCCGCGGCAATACATACAGATGTACGAAACCATAATGGATACTTTTGAAGCAACCGACGACGCGCTGAAGTTTCAGGTAAACTGATCCATGAAAATAATGATGAATTTCTCTCTAAAAATCATAAATGATTCAAGCATAACTGCATAAAATACATTTTTAGATATAACACTGATTATTAGTTTACTTTGAATAGCCGCTTATGATAGGCGTCCACATATTCGTATCGTACGTAAAGGACGGGTCGCAACAAACGGATTGTAGTACTCATGGTACTATTTTAAGACCCTTTGTAAGCAGCCAGACCAATCCGATGGGCGAATCGTTCTCCCAGATGCCTTAAAGTTCCCCCTGTGAAAGGGCCCCACTTTCGAGCTAGTAAGTACGCATCCTGTCTTAACTACATAGTAGACTAGAAGTCCTCAAAAGTTCAGCTTTGCTAAAATGATGTAGGTCTGGGGGCTCTGGGATCTTGGTCTACTACGAGTATATGTAATCTGCTGCTTTGTAAACGAGAACATTTTGTTTGATTTTCAGCTGTTTATGTTCTTCGTGCTATCTGTACCGTATTTTACCTATTCTATTTTATTCATCATCTCGGAAACAAAACAACACGTGAGTTAAGATATTTGCGAGATATGTGTTCTACTGGCAGATAAACTATATTCCTATATGTCGTTGCAGACTCAATCAACAGCGTATTGGGTATGGCTGATTTTGGACTGCATAGTATCGTATATTCCGTTCACTGTAACCGCTATATTGTCAGATCTAATCACTGAAGAGGTCCAGAACACTCTTGCTACAATCGTGGAGAAACGCGTTCAGACTGATAGTAAGTTTGAACAGCAATTTTATTTAAAAGACTATCGGGAGTATGACTGTGTGTTCGCGTATTTTGATAAAAAAAATTAAGGTTTACAATACATGTTTCATAAGTGCTGATCGTGTAATGATTGCCTTAGATGCATGCGCGGACTAACGTTCAGTTTTTATAAAGTGATATTAATTGGGGTTTGCAGGCTCTTGTTCTATCTAAAGACCCAGGATTGCTCGTGTGAATATTTTCAGAACATGATTATCTATTGCGTCTATGTCATGCGGTAATCGCATACGATTCTCGCCGCGAGAAACTCTCTTCGTGTTAATGGGGCTTAATTATAACCCTATATTTATAACCCATATAATATGTTATTGATCAAGCATATTTTGTGTGTTCAGACGAGCGCGACTACGCGGAGATCCAGAAGTTGTTCGAGTACGTGCGGAATCGTCCGTTCGACTACTCGGTGTGGCGCGCGGTGCCGGTCAACCTAAGAGCCTTGCTTACATTCGCGTCTTTTACTATTACAACTTCTATTGCAATTATACAAATTAAAGGTTTTGACATGTTATCTTAAAATTATAGCAAGTGCATACATAGCTTAGAAAGTTTATATAAATAATGTAACTTTGCTGGTTTTGCTGCTTAAATAATATCAATAGGTACCTACATACATACCCGCTTCTACCTACACTACACGATAACTCTTCACGTGTTTATTAAATATTGTAATGCGCACGAAAAATCATACTTTCTACAACTTAGATCGAAGCTTCTTGTGTGTAACTTTTGGGAATAAATAAAGCGTTTTTGTTGTTTGATTAAGTTCTTTTATTTTTACCAATTGTATGAGAATATTATTTATAAGTACAGAGCGACGTTTCAGGGAGTTTAAAGTATAAGATGAATATTGAATGACTGGCTGGAATGGCAGTTGTGCTGCTTTGTTTCGTTCGACCCAAGAGATTGCTGTATAGGCTAGGGATGTAACGGAGGTACTTTTATCGGAACCGAAATCGGAATCGGAGTTTTCAAATTTGACTTATCGGAATCGGAATCGAAATCGGAAGCAGGGTCAGTTTGTCTAAGGACAAATAAAATATGATTTATAGTCTTTTTTTTTTTCATTTCCATTTTATATAAAATAAAAAACAACAGTAAAAAAATTTGGCATAATTGGCTATTTGACTAATTTCTGAAAAGTGTTTTAAAGTCTAGATTTAGGTTTCATTATCCCACACAAAAACTTTTAGTGATAATAAGCCGCAAAATTTAAAACAATTATCTATAACCTAAATGTCGTGAGCGTAACAAATAATAACAAGTGAAAAAATAATTGATCATAGAGTGCACGTAGCGGAGGTCGGGGGATTCCCCGCGCGACATGTATGAACCTGTTCGGCACAGGCCGTCGCGCGCCGCTCACTTCGTTTCGTCCAACCCCCGATTAACCTCCGATATAAAAGTATCAGAACCGAAGTCGGAACCGAAAGTGTAATAATAATCGGAAGTTCCGACTTAACGGAACCGGAATCGAAGCTCCGTTACATCTCTAGTATAGGCCTTGTACGATTATTATTACCTTTTTTTAACAATATCCAATATCAATGCTCATCGACTCCTACAATTTTCCTACGATACAAAAGGATCAGTTCCATTTATAACTAGTTATTTGACTCGCTATTGATTTGATATTTTTATTTTAGTAACATAGGTACGTGTACCTATCCTATAGTGATATTTTAACCTACAATTATATTGAGTTACTTTTACTAATATTATAGTATAGTAGTAAATAGGAACAAGTAATTATTTTCAACCTTGCACTGCATTCATAATGCGTTTCTAGAAACTTCTATTTTATTGGTTAGCGATGTGGATTATAACGTATTTTAGTCTAAAGTCTAAACAAAGCTTCAATGTCAAGGACTCTCAGTACATTCGTTAGTTAGAATTGAAAACCTTGTACCCGCCCCGAGGCTATTATACCTATGGGTATATCTAATATTAATTACTAGCGTTATCAATGTAATGTCCATGAATTCTTGAAAATATATATATATATATATATATATATTTTTTAAGTCGATCTAAATGTATTAATATTCTTTTTTACACGAGGTTTATTTACGTTTATAGTTAGTCTTGTGTGTGTGTTGTTTTGTATCCTGAATTGCTACGGAGGGAATGGGACAAAAATATTTTCAACTACTCCTAAATTAGTTTTATCTTGCTACACTTTTCAGGCCGGTTGGCCAGCGCAGGAAGTTTCGCTATTGAAAATGATACATATTCTTAACCTGTTATTTAGCTACATTAACTCTGAGATCGTTATCATTTTTACATAAAGAAATGATTTTACCTTTTAATTTTGTTACCATTTTTAATACTATTAATGTTTATAAAAGGCAAGTTGCTGAGCCCTACACATTTATTGTATTTGTTGTTGTAACACTATTTATTAAAGGTTCTCAGTTTCATTTCATACGAACACTATCCTAAACGTGGTTCTCGCGACCAACATGGCAGACCGGTACGTCTGCAATATTAAGTTCACTGTGTACTTTAGATTAATTGCTGGACATTACCACAAGTTCGGCACTTCACGATGGCTGCGTTTCTTGTCCTTACTTTACTGCCTCCTATATAGTATGGGTGCCTTGACTATGTTGTGCATTTATGGCCTAAACCTGGCACTTGACAACACAATATTCATATCACTTCTGGTTGTCGAATATCTTATAAACATTATAGTATCAATATACACGAAGCATGACTACCTGCTGCAGTTCTACAAGAAGATAGCACACGTTGACGACATGACAAACACCAGGTCATACAAGAGGTTGCGTGTCTTCTTGATGTCATTCGTAACTACACTTGTCCTATACCTTATTCTGATACGTACGTCGGTGTGGCTTGCAGTGTTCATGACAGGACATTTCTTTTGGATTTTTTACCTGTCATTTGAATTAATTTTATGTTCTGGTTTGTTGTTTGGGAGACTTTCAGCGGTGTTTATTTTCGCACTTTTATATTGTCGGTTGAGAAATTTGAGATCGACGATAATGAATAATAACTTCGACTGCAAGTCTCTTAGCAAGCACCATCCACGCCAATACATACAGATGTATGAGACAATAATGGACTCGTTTGAAGCAATCGCCGACCCGCTAAAAGTCCAGGTATAGTGATAAACGGAAAAGTAACGTAGTTCTTTGCTCATTATTAATTCTGTCATTTTCTTGCTTGCTTGCCTGATTGGGATCCCCATGACTGTCCATAATCTAGAACAAAGCTACTCAAACCTTGTTGAACGTACTAAGCATTGTATGGCACTACACTTTGACTTTGATTATCATATTTAGACTTCAAGTGGTAAATATCTTAACGCTCAGTAGATTCACTAGCTTCAATATCTTTTAAGCCGGCTGCTTGGTAGTAGTTTTTCTGGTCTTAAGTTACATAGTTGGCAAGTAAATTGAAATGGCAAGTTGGCAATACAAGTGAAAAACTATTAAACTTATACCTAATTTATTTGTTTTAGATCTTGGCGTTCATCGTGCTTATCACACCTTATTTTTTCTACGCTAATCTAGTAGCGCTGGGAATATTGAAAGAAAAAGTGAGTTCACCGCTGAGCTAACATTAGCTAGCCATACACATAGGAATTTACCCGGCTGTTCCTTCTGACAGGCATGCCAGGCGGGCGAAACTCCAACGCCCTTATCCATAGAAAGTTTTAAATCCGTTTTAGTTATCCAATGTTTTGTCCCTTTCAAACGACTTTAGAATTCTCTATGAGCGAAGAAGACAACACATTCCATAACTAAAATCGGTTGTTAAATTGTTTATGAATAAGGCCACTAATGAATAACCAGAGTACCTATAGACATTAGACACACCTTCTGTTTGGATTTTGTCTTCTTAAAAACCAACGGATAATAATAAAATTACCATCATAGCTGATGTCCAAGATAATCAGATCTTAGACAAGCCCTACGGGCAAATCAGTGCATTTATGTGATACATACGTGCAATAACTATCTACCTAATGGATCAATTGAATAAATGACCCATAAAGTTCGACTCCGGAAATAAGCCAATGGGGCCGAAGACAGCACACCCTCATTTGAAGATTATAGTGGTTTATTTTCAGGAACTATCCGTAGATAACGATTTTCGACTGTTACCATCTTAAGTACCTACTTCTTACTTGCCTAATATGTTTGCAGAATGGAAGTGTTTCAGTTCTCTTCTGGATAGCAGCAGAAAATATTTTTGAATTTTCACCGTTATTTCTGTGCACTATATTGTTGGATTTGATTTCTGAAGAGGTGAGGAAGATTCTTATCGTCGTGGTGGAGAAACGCATGAAAACTGAAAGTGAGTTTCAACTTTCAATGACATATTTTAAGTGACTTCTGGCCGCCACACACGTAACGATATAAGTGTGCAAGTCTGAGTTTGCACTAGTACACTGGAACTTGTGGCAAATAACTGCGCAAACTTCATACAATTTTTGATTTGAGACTGGTAAAAGCTCGCGTTTGGGCAAACGCACTTGAACGTGTGTTAGACCATAATACTACTACAATTCATCTAAATTAACATGTCCAATAAAATAAGATTATAAGAGAGAAAAACTCTCTGTTATACAGGGTATATCAAGACCGCGACCGAAAACGAAGCCAGGTGGTAGTATTAGTGATATTAAACACAATGCAAGTAAAAATTTCGCAAAAAAAATCGTCACAATTTTTTTTGTTATTTTTTACTTATCATCGTATTTGAGTAATAAATACATATTTTTTCCAAAATTATGACGTACACCGCTTTATTTTTAAACATGCAATGGTATGTAAGGGTTTAAATTACTATTTTTGCAAAAACTAGGTATTTAGCTCCCAAATACGATGATAATTAAAATATTGTAAAATAAAACCGTCGCTGTGTTTACAAAAATTTTTGTTGCATTTTGTCTGTAACCGCTAAAACTACCACCTGGCTTCGTTTTCGGTCGCAGTCTTGATATACCCGGTATAGGTATGTTGACGACAGCGCTTTTGAGGCCAGAACATCATAGACGACTTATACGAACGGGACGCCATTATTGCGTCGAACGATGGAAGATAATGCTTTGCCATTGTAAATGAATATACTCGAGCTTTGTACAAATATGTAAATAAAAAGCTAATTAAGTTGTTTTTGCTACAGATAATATAGGTGAAGTAGCTGGTTGCCCAAGCAACGTCTTTATTCATTTTTCTTGCCTTTTTTCTAGAACTGCTGAATCGATTTAAATCAAATTAAAAAGCTACATTTGCCATTGGACGAATATGGGCTGATATATATATATATATATATCAGCCCATATTCGTCCCACTGCAGGGCACGGGCCTACTCTACAATCGAGAGAATTGATTGAGAGTGGTTAGGCCATATAGTCCACCACGCTGGCCTAGTGCGGGTTGCCATTGGATAGTCTCCTTATATTCCACTGTAATAAAAGATGCAGTGTACTTCTACCATCAGCAATGCATCTTTATGTTTGAATTTCTTGTAGATAAATTTATTGTTTTTATATTTCAGACGAGCGAGACTACGCGGAGATTCAGAACTTGTTCGAGTACATAAAGCGACGTCCATTTAACTACACGGTGTGGCGCACGGTGCCACTAAACTTGAGAGCACTACTTACTTACATGTCTTTTATTTTCACAACAGCTATCGCAGTGACACAAATCAAAGGATTTGATATATTCACATAGATACACGCCAGATAAGATTTGTTTTGAGATTAATTCGACTGAGAAGAGTTCCAACTTGAACAACTTCCAACGTCAACACTAATTCGCACCCGCAAACGCTAGTTGTTGAATTTCCATAAATCTTTAATCTAGTCACTTACTTTGGTAGTTTATTATTACATTTTATGAGCACATTTCTATTTTATCATGAGGCTGTGTGTTTAAGTTTGGCAAATATATTTCTGAAGTGAGTTCGTGGTATTATGTTATTTAAGTTCCTACACGCATCGGATTCTTATCCTAAACATAATTTTCTTCTTTATTTTTATAATGGTTTCTTAGATTTCCGCGAATGTTACACATTGAAATAAAACTATTTTTACGGATTTTATCACGATGGGTATAATTTTTAAATTTTTTAACTTCCTGACGTTTCCATTGCTTTACAGCTTTCGTGGTCACGGGGCGGAGTGAGGTATTAATCATCCGCTCAGTGACTGTTATAATTTACCTACCCTTAATTTACAATTATTAAATTAAAAAGTTAAAACACAATTACAGTTTGCGAATTGTAAGTTGCTGAACCTTCAATGCATTTGCTGACGTAATACT
This sequence comes from Deilephila elpenor, assembly GCA_949752805.1. Taxonomy (NCBI): domain Eukaryota; kingdom Metazoa; phylum Arthropoda; class Insecta; order Lepidoptera; family Sphingidae; genus Deilephila; species Deilephila elpenor. The sequence continues at coordinate 9,572,409 of OX457112.1, forward strand.
ATTACCTACCTAATTACAATTAGTTCACTTCATTTCAATGTAACTTGTGGTTGTGAGTCTTTGCGATCAACATGGCCGAGCAGCTCGTCTGCAACATTAAGTGGTTCATCTACGTGAGATTCTTTACTGGCTATTACCACGACTTCGGCACCGCGCGATGGCTGCGTTGCTTGTCCATATTATACTGCTTCTTATGGTGTATATTTATGTAAATTTTTATGTACTTGTATATCAAAACATCTACTCCCGCGCCTATATTTTATATGGCAATGCTGGTCGCCGAATATCTAATGAACGTCGTAGTATTGGTATATAAGAAGAATAATTACCTACTGCAGTACTACAAGAAGATAGCACACGTTGACGACATGACCAACCCAAGAGTGTACATGACGTTGCGTGTCTGTTTAATCGTCATTATAATTATACTTTCTACATACAACGTTATCCTGCGTCCAGTATGTTACATCATATTCAACGATGAGACTACTTTGAACAGAACATGCATTGTAATTGATGTGATCACCTGCTTTGTTCTGTCACTCGGAAGACTGCCTTGGGTGTTTGTTTTCGCTCTTCTATATTGTCGCCTGATTTTTTTCTAAACAAGCATGGAGAGCAACAGCTTCGACTGCAAGTCTCTTAGCAAGCACCATCCGCGGCAATACATACAGATGTATGAATCAATATTGGACACTTTAGAACCATCGACGAATCACTGAAGATCCAGGTATAGCGATAAATTAAAACATTACATTAGTATAATCATAAACCTTCTCTAAAAAATCCATACCGTTTTTTAATAAGGAACTAGGGATTTTTATTTTGATTATGTACTGTTTTGTGCAATGTAAGTATAAAAAATATTTTCACATTATTTGTTTCAGTTTGCCTCTGCTTCTACTAAGCTATTTACTGAAATGTATAATCTGTTTTATTTTCAGCTGTTAATTTTCATCGTACATATTATACCTACTTTTGCTTACATTGTTTTATGAATCGTCTCGGAAACAAAAGAATCTGTAAGTTAAACGCCATTTACAAGGGGAGTTTCTCGCGGCGAGAATCGTATGCGGTTATCGCACGACATAACCGGCATAGATTATCGTGTTCCTAAAAATGTTTACACGATGCAACTTTTTGAAGTGAAACTTCTTTATCGGGGCTGGAAAAAATTTTTCGTTACGCGTCACATTCTTCCGTTACGCGCCATCTTTTTTTATTTAGTAAATTAGTACCCACTTCAGTAAGCCACACCCCCAACCGTTTCCAAGCCCCACCCAAAATTTTAAGTCCCACCCACTTTTTTGTAATTTGATCCTTACCCCCCCTCTGGCCTTCCCCCACCCTAAATCCAAAACAGTGCCCAATAGCCTCCCCACGAAACCCCCCCCCCCCCGCTTACCCCCACCCTAAAAATTTTACCTCACCCCCCTACTCATATCTCCGGCATTATCCATCGTAGACCCACCGACCTTGGGTTCATTGGAACCGGCTCGGTGAGGGCTACAATCCTGCCCCAACAGAATTCCCGAATTCCCCCTCCACAACTTTCCCCACCCAAAAATATTTTAAGGTGCCCAATAGCCTCGCCACGAAACCTAACCACCCCCGCCCCTACCCCCACCTAAAATTTTTACCTCACCCCCCCTATTCCTATCTCCGCCAATATCCATCGTAGACCCATCGACCCTGGGTTCATTAGAACCGGCTCGGTGAGGCCTACAATCCTGCCCCAACAGAATTCCCGAATTCCCCCTCCACAACTTTCCCCACCCAAAAATATTTTAAGGTGCCCAATAGCCCGCCCACGAAACCTAACACCCCCCCCCCCCCGCCCCTACCCCCACCTAAATTTTTTACCTCACCCCCCCTAAACCTATCTCGGCCAATAAAGGTCGGGGACCCACCAAGCTTGGTATCCTCGGAACCGTCTCGGTGAGGGCTACAAATTGGCCCCGATAGAAATCCCAAATTCCCTCAAAAATTTCCCCCCTCCTAAACTTAAACTTTATTTAATTTAGCTTTATTTTACCAATTCTGTAAATTTGTAAATAGTAGATCATTTTTCGAAAAATTATGTCATAAAGATGTTTCACTTCTTACGTGTGTACACTAATACACACACACATTTTTTATAGCCTTACGATAATCGTATCTTCGAGGCGAGAAACTCTCCCCGTGTAAATGTGCTTTAGGATATTTGCCCATATGGTATTACTTATGTACATTTTATGATGTACAACATTTAAAGCAATGTCGTTACAGGATCAATCGGTAGCGTTTACGACGTGGCTATTTGTAGAATGCATGGCAGCATACACACCGTTCCTTGTAACAGTTATCTTCTCGGATCTGATAACTGAAGAGGTGCAGGATTTTCTTGCTATCATCGTGGGGAACGCGTCAAAACTGAAAGTGAGTTTCAATGACAACTCGAGACACAAGTTAATAACGCTACATTTGATTGATTTTCTCTGTTATGCCTCAGCATCCACTCGCCATTCAAGTTCGCTCTTTTCATTAAGGCATCCAAATCTAATTGATTTAACTGTGTTTTTTTCCATTCGCTTGTATTATTTCTCCTTAAAATATTATTTTGTTGTGTCTAGCCCACATAATTTTATCTTTTAGAGGAACGAGATTACGCAGAAATACAAAAGCTGTTGGAATATGTAAAAAGTCGTCCAATAAACTACACGGTGTGTCGCGCAGTGCCGCTAAACTTGAGATGTTTACTCAGCTACGTGTTTTTTACTATAACAACAGCTATTGCAGTGATACAGTTTCAAACTTATAATCTTGAGAGAGAATCATAATTAGCCTTGGTTGTAGTTAATTTGATGGAAAAGTAATATTGAAATGCCGTCATTACGTGAATTAGTCCATCAAATGATAAATTGTACAATATGGTAATAACATAATATTATATTAAGCTGTATTCTACCTGTGTTACACAATATTTTTTGCATCTTGAAATTGTTGTGTGCACGTAAATTATTTCTATGTTAACTTAGGTCTAGTTTTCTTGCGTCTAAAAATGAATATTTTTTTATTGTTGCATTAACTTGTTTTATTTTTTCCTAGTTTGTGTAAACTACAATTTATTTACTTATTTTGAATCCTCGGTCAGTATATTGATAAGACAGGGTGATATAATGGAATCACAGGAAAACTTTGTATGGGATTTGGGACCATATCCCTTTTCCTCCGTCTTTTTCACTGTTTTTAAAGACCAGCAAAAAGGCAATATTTCGTGAAATATAATTAAATAAAGTAACAGCTTGTGAAATGTAAGTTGCTGAACCCTAACCTTTATTAGATGTGGTGACGTAACAATTCATAATAGAATTATTTCATTTGACTTTATAACAAACGCTGTTCCGTTCATTAGTCCTAGCAACCAACATGTCCGAGCAGCTCGTCTGCAACATTAAGTGGTTCATCTACTTGAGATTCTTTACTGGCTATTACCACGACTTCGGCACCGCGCGATGGCTGCGTTGCTTGTCCATATTATACTGCTTCTTATGGTGTATAGTTATGTTAGTTTTTATGTACGTCTATATTAAAACGGCGTTTATCGCGAACATACTTTATATGGTAATGCTGGTTACGGAATATATAACATACGTTATGGTATCGTTGAACAAGAAGAATGAGTACCTATTACAGTACTGCAAGAAGATAGCACACGTTGACGACTTCACGAACGTGGGATCATGTAATACGTGGCGAGTCACTTTAGCCATTGTAACTATTCTTTGTGTATACAACGTCATCCTGCGTCCTATATGTTACAAAATATTTAGTGATGAGACTACATTAAACACGATATGTATCGTATTAGATTTGATCACCTGGTTTGTTATGTCGCTTGGAAGACTGCCTTCGGTGTTCATTTTCGCTCTTCTGTATTGTCGTGTGAGTAATTTAAGAACAAGGATTGAGAGCAACAGCTTCGACTGCAAGTCATACAATAAGCGCCATCCCCGACACTACATACAAATGTACGAAACGATAATGGACACTTTCGAAGCATCCGACAAAACACTGAAGATCCAGGTAGATTGATAAATCAAAACATAACTGTTATTCACATTAGAATTCACATAATATATAATATATTACATATTATGTAATTAATATTCCTCCCCCCAAAAATAAACCTCAGAAATTGATTCAAGTACCGCTGTGTGCAATATTAATAGTGATAGTAAAATTATTACACATTATTTATATATAAATAAATATTTATTTGAGTTTGCCTCTATATGCTACTGCTGTTACTGATATGCTTGCTCATATGTTGCTCATATTAGTGTAATAGTGTGATACAACTAGTTTTATTTTCAGCTGTTCACTTTTATCGTTCTGACGGTACCCAATATTACGTACCTTACTTTTTGGCTGATCTCGGAAATAAAAGAATCTGTGAGTTCAGATGTTTTCTAATTCTAGGTTTGATGTAATTATTATGAGATACATGTCTAACTTTTAATTAATGGCATTACAGGATCAATCGGCAGCATTTAACGCGTGGCTCTTGGTAGAACTCGCGGCAATATACACGCCGTTCCTTGTAACAGTTATCTTCTCGGATCTCATCACTGAAGAGGTGCAGGATATTCTTGCTATCATCGTGGAGAAACGTGTCAAAACTGAAAGTGAGTCTCAATGACAACTCGAGACACAATTTATTAATGCTACATTTGATTAATTTCCTCTGATATTTTAATTTTATCATCCACTCGCCATTCAAGTTCGCTCTTTTCATTAAGGCATCCAAATCTAATTGATTTAACTGTGTTTTTCCATTCGCTTGTATTATTTCTCCTTAAAATATTATTTTGTTGTGTCTAGCCCACATAATTTTATCTTTTAGAGGAACGAGATTACGCAAAAATACAAAAGCTGTTGGAATATGTAAAAAGTCGTCCAATAAACTACAAGGTGTGTTGCGCAGTGCCGCTCAACTTGAGATGTTTGCTCAGCTACGTGTCTTTTACTATAACAACAGCTATTGCAGTGATACAAATCAAAGGTTTCAAACTTATAATCTTGAGGGAGAATCAAAATTAGCCTTGGTTGTCATCGATCAAATATACATCGATGTTGGTTGTACTTAATTTGATGGAAAAGTAATATTGAAATGCCGTCATTACGTGAATTAGTCCATCAAAACATCAAATGATAAATTGTACAATATGGTAATAACATAATATTATATTAAGCTGTATTCTACCTGTGTTACACAATATTTTTTACATCTTGAAATTGTAGTGTGCACGTCAATTATTTTTATGATAACTTAGGTCTAGTTTTCTTGCGTCTAAAAATGAATAATTTTTTATTGTTGCATTAACTTGTTTTATTTTTTCCTAGTTTGTGTAAACTACAATTTATTTACTTATTTTGAATCCTCGGTCAGTATATTGATAAGACAGGTTGATATTAGTGATGTAACGAATGTTCGCATTCACATTCGCGAATCGCGAATATTCGCATATTTTTTTGCATTCGCATTCGCATTCGTATTCGCAAGAAACGAAGCGAATGTTAAGCGAATGTTTTTGACAAATAAAAAGGAAAATTATACAAATTTTGATGGTTCTGGAAAAATAATACAACTATAATATAATTATAATTAGCGTATTTTTTAATTATTTATATTATTGATAATATCTACGTCTCGTAAGTCTTTTGACTGTACTTATTAAGTTATAGCTTCTATTTTTTTAACAAAACCAAATGCTATTTACAGTTATAAAAAATAATCAACCAAAATTAAACATTTAATATCCAAAATGTTATATTTTTAAAACCTTCATTTTCAATTATTTTTCAATCCAATTAATAAACATACTCAAGAAAACAAAATAATAAATACCTACCTACTTGTAAATAAAATTACAATTTCTTCCTTACAATTAAGAAAACAATATTTATTTGGTTTTAAACATACAAAGTTTTAATGTCTACATTGATAATAATTAACCTTTGGTCTTATTTTAAATATTTTTTCTACTATACTTATATTTATTTTATGTTTCTATGATTTAAACTTTAAAGATAATTAAATGGCAATATGTTATTAACACAGTTGACTATTTCTGGCTTCCTAAATTTAAACTCTCCTAACTCTAATTCTTAGTAAGTAAATCTAAGTAAAAGAATGTAAAATTTTAAAAATAATAATTTTGATAGACAACATTCGCATTCGCATTCGTATTCGCGAATGTTAGATATGAATATTCGCATCCGCATTCGCATTCGCGAATGTGAGAAAACTAACATTCGTTACATCACTAGTTGATATAATGGAATCACAGGAAAACTTTGTATGGGATTTGGGACCATATCCTTTTTCCTCCGTCTTTTTCACTGTTTTTAAAGACCAGCAAAAAGGCAATATTTTGTGAAATATAATTAAATAAAGTAACAGCTTGTGAAATGTAAGTTGCTGAACCCTAACCTTTATTAGATGTGGTGACGTAACAATTCATAATAGAATTATTTCATTTGACTATATAACAAACGCTGTTCCGTTCATTAGTCCTAGCAACCAACATGTCCGAGCAGCTCGTCTGCAACATTAAGTGGTTCATCTACTTGAGATTCTTTACTGGCTATTACCACGACTTCGGCACCGCGCGATGGCTGCGTTGTTTGTCCATATTATACTGCGTCTTATGTTGTATAGTTATGTTAGTTTTTATGTACGTCTATATTAAAACGGCGTTTATCGCGAACATACTTTATATGGTAATGCTGGTTACGGAATATATAACATACGTTATGGTATCGTTGAACAAGAAGAATGAGTATCTATTACAGTACTGCAAGAAGATAGCACACGTTGACGACTTCACGAACGTGGGATCATGTAATACGTGGCGAGTCACTTTAGCCATTGTAACTATTCTTTGTGTATACAACGTCATCCTGCGTCCTATATGTTACAAAATATTTAGTGATGAGACTACATTCAACACGATATGTATCGTATTAGATTTGATCACCTGCTTTGTTATGTCGCTTGGAAGACTGCCTTCGATGTTCATTTTCGCTCTTCTGTATTGTCGTGTGAGTAATTTAAGAACAAGGATTGAGAGCAACAGCTTCGACTGCAAGTCATACAATAAGCGCCATCCCCGACACTACATACAAATGTACGAAACGATAATGGACACTTTCGAAGCATCCGACAAAACACTGAAGATCCAGGTAGATTGATAAATCAAAACATAACTGTTATTCACATTAGAATTCACATATGTAATTAATATTCCTCCCCCCAAAAAAAAAAAAACCTCAGATATTGATTCAAGTACCGCTGTGTGCAATAAATTAGTGATAGTAAAATTATTCCACATTATTTATTTGAGTTTGCCTCTATATGCTACTGCTGTTACTGATATGCTTGCTCATATGTTGCTCATATTAGTGTAATAGTGTGATACAGCTAGTTTTATTTTCAGCTGGTCACTTTTATCGTTCTGACGGTACCCAATATTACGTACCTTACTTTTTGGCTGCTCTCGGAAATAAAAGAATCTGTGAGTTTAGATGTTTTCCAGGTGTGATGTAATTATTATGAGATACATGTCTAACTTTTAATTAATGGCATTACAGGATCAATCGGCAGCATTTAACGCGTGGCTCTTGGTAGAACTCGCGGCAATATACACGCCGTTCCTTGTAACAGTTATCTTCTCGGATATAATCACTGAAGAGGTGCAGGATATTCTTGCTGTCATCATGGAGAAACGTGTCAAGACTGAAAGTAAGTTTCAATGTCAACACGACTATACAAGAAACCATTACGACTACATAATTCTTTAATTTGCTTCCTCCTTAATGTCATCTCATAATTTACTCTCTTTTCATTCAGGTATCTAAATCTTATTGATTTACTTTTTGTCCATCGGCTTGCATCGTAACTGCCGTTGTAGTCTCCTTCCATAGGTACTTAGTGGGTACTCTTTTGTCTCCTTGGCCTAAATATGCATTACGGTTTTGGTTTCATTTTTGAACTAACCGAAGCGGCGTTTTGAATACTTTACAGCTTTTTTGGTTACGGGGCAGACTGAGGTATTAGCCATCCGCTCAGTGACTATTACATGTCCCTTGATTTACTATTATTGAATTAACAATTCCTGTGGCTAAATAGATAGATAGAAATAAAAAAAAAATAAAAAAAATTAACCATTCTACATTATGTTTTTCAGACGAACGAGATTGCTCGGAAATAGATAAGCTGGTCGAGTATGTAAAAAATCGGCCATTTAACTACAAGGTGAGCTGTGCAGTGCCGCTGAATCTGCGATGCTTGCTTAGCTTCATATCTTTTACTATTACAACAGCTATCGCAGTGATACAAATCCAGGGTTTTAAACTTGTAGTAGCGAGGGGGAATGAAAAATAGCGTAACTTGTTGTAAATGTGGGAGTGAGATTTATTGGTCACGTATGTAATACCTTGTATTTATGGACTAGTTCATTACACCATTAATTTTTATCAATTGTACTTGATCTAATCACCTTTGACTTATTAATATAATATTATGTATTTTACCTATACTAGGGTTTAAGGTACAGTCAGACTTTTATTATATTGTATTTTGTATATTAAATATTATGAATAAAAACAGTTAGTATTTTTCCAAAGATTGTTTATTCAATTTAATGCGGAAATGAACAGCATATTTATGTTTCTAAAATGAATTTTATTCATCAATATTACAGTAATACTTACATGTTAGATGTTATTCTGATCCTCCACAACACGGTTATAAGACGGTTTTTAGCGTATTACAAAGTGCTGTGTGCCGTGTGGGCTGGCTCAATTATTTCTTCTACCTTTTTAAGTGCTTGCAGGGCGGAGATGTGAAGAATTAAAACAATCAGCGTAACCTGGAATTTAACGACTAAGATTAGTTTTCTTATTCTTCAAGAGTCATTGCCTTCGGTAACTGTCGAGGTACAGTCGTCCGGGGTTCGATTTCCAAGTCAGATTTACCAGATTATTTGATTTTTCGGTTTGAAATAATATGACATAACTCCTAACACATTAGGGATGTAAATAATCTCGGCAAACTGTAACTGGCGCCTCTGTCAACCGCTTTTGAGATACGAGCATGAGCTTAAGTTAAATTAACATTACCAAAATCCAGCCCATAAGCCCCAGCCCATTGTATGGCACAGGCATCTTCGGCAATTGAGAGGGATTAGCCTATAGTCCACAATGCTGGTCTAGAGTGGGTTGACAAACTTCACATACACATATAAACTCACGCCTTACTTTACAAAAACTTCACAGACCAAGTTATTCTTATTAATATCTATAGTAACTATACAGATGTTTTGAATTTTATTTCTAAACACGTTTTTCATTACCGTTAACTTCATCTTAGAGCAACAACCGAAATAAAAACAATGGACTACTTTGTATTTGAAAAATGTTCTTTCTACAGTAATATAATAAGCGACAATCAAATTATTTTTTTTCAAGGCTATTGTGATGCAGAAGCATTCGAACAAAATTAAACTTTATGGCAATACATTACGCGAATAATCATAATTGGCCACGAGAATACGTATTATTAATTTTAGCTTCCAAAGAAATACCAATTATTTTGTCACAAATATTGTAACAGATGTTTCCTTGGCTGACCAATCATTATTTAATGTAACAGCTGAGAAAACAATTAATGGACGTTTCGAAAATATGAGTAGCTGAGAACCAATTCTAATTTTCTACAGATAACTTGATGAAAAATGTATCTAATATTACTTAACGCTATAAAATATTGTATCATTTAAGATACTAAGCCGTCCATTAACCCATCATTCACCACTGAAACTCCTGTCAGTCATGATAAACAATGGCACCCAAGGAATTGACACCGAGCACTGAAGCTCGGCGAGATTCTTAACGACATTAGCTTGTCTTTAATCGACGTTTAATAATCAGAAAGATAACAAACATATAGGAGATAGAGACTGCCTCGGTGGCGTAGTTGTATTACGGTACGGTTACAATGCTGAGGTCTCGGGTTCGAATCCCGAGTCGGGCAAAGTGATATTGGATTTTTCTATTCAATATCAGCCCGGGGTCAGGAATTTGTGCCCGATATGGCGATAGGCTCGCCCCCTATCACATCGTGGGACGGAACATGCAAGGCGAAATGTGGGTGTCCTAGTGGCGCCTCTGCCTACCCCTTCGGGGATAAAGGCGTGAGTTTATGTATGTATGTATGTATGTACATTATTATCGTCTTCCTAAAGTTTATCAACAGTAATCTGTTGTTTACCCAACAAACATTAAGGGCCAATTGCAAAAACTAACATTGCCCATAACTTTGACTTTCAAAACGTCATATTATACATTATTAATATCAAATACGACACAAATATATGGCGATGACAATGTCAGGGTTAAAATTAACGTCAAAGTTAGTTTATGCAACTGAGCCAAAGACGGAAAGATAAAACTTACCTTTTCTAGTTATATTGTACAGGAGTAAGATTGCTCTCTACTAGGTGTGCATCTATTAATAATTCTCCTGTTACCTCTACAGCGGCGGAGGGTCCAATTTTTATAACTACATCCGCACCAAATACTTCTACCATAAACACGAACAGCAATATCTGCAAAGAAAAAATCAAAAGATGTATCATGATTTATGAAATGAAAATGAAATACGGAAAAAGGAATATCTAAAATAGTTTTTTTATGATAATTATTAAATGAAAATACGTAGGTTTATTCTTAAGTATAGTCAACACTATTGGTTAAACAAAATTTGGATAATAGCGAGGAAAAAATCTAAACTGATTCTGAAAATCCCAATTGTTTTTCTTTTAACGTCTTCGGAAATTTGAAGTTTATTTCCCTTATAGGGACGTAATCAAATAGTTTAATTTATAACCACGTAGCGATTCAAAACGATATCTCAATAAAATGAATGAATGAATACCTATACAAATAACCCAAATATGATTTCAAAAAAATAACTACTTTTTTGAAATATTCGAACCCCAATTTGCCAGTTCACAAATTAAAAAATTCAATTACTTACCAATAAAATGGCTTTCATTTTTGCGTTTTCGATGAACAGGCGAGCCAGTAGAATTTTACAAAGTGATAAACGAAATACCTAATTTATATGCCTGCTAAGTCCATTTACATATGTATATGTCGGAGAAGGGGCGTCCACGCAGCGGCCACAAGAACCATCGCCGCCACTTCCTTCATCACCTTGCATCCTGAGTAGGTACAGCGCAGCGAGTTCCGCGCACGATTCCGCCGAGCGTCCTCACAAGAACAATGCCCGCCCACCCGTATATTCTTTTTGACGTATCAAAAATCCAAATTCTTCTTAAAACATTTTTGACTACCGGAACCGCACACGGACCTCACTCAAACACCACCTCCTTTTTCAAGAGACAGCATTTGACGCTTTGTAATAGCAAATAACGACATCTATGATCGCTTTAATGCAGCCTCGCCGACACGGCCATCCTGCCGCATCACACGTCCTCGTGTGCGCCTGAAAAGAAAATCCACAGGCCAGTCACCATTCCTCGGACTCGGTCATTCTGACCAAACAAAACGTGATGCTTGCAATAAAGACAGTTTCATTTATTCTCAATAGCATTAACAAATATCATTAGAAATGTTAATAACACAAAACATCAATTACTAATCACGTCACGTTAAGTCTACATTTATTACTACAAGTTCTTTACATATTATAACAACTGATAAAAATAAACGAAGTCAAAAATGCTGAAGGTCTTCTCTTGCTTGCCATTACCACGATCTTAAACGAATCAGCAAAATCAACGTAATCAACACTTTGCTTAATTTCAACACACATTGGCGTCACCAAACGCCATGGCATTATGCCTCCATCGAGCATACGCCACCTCATCGGGGCACGCCTCCCTCGAGCGTCCCCACAGGAATGCCTCCATCGAGCAGTCCACCGGTGCCTCCATCGAGCACCATTAAGCATTGTATTGACTACCACCAGGCTCAACAGCCTCAACATCTACTTCGTTATCATCACAATCATCTATTACAATTTGACCTTCAGGCATTTTTCGCAAACGATCATGAGCGTACTTGTACGTCCGCTTAGTGTCTAGTGCTTTAATAAGATAGCGATCACCGTCTAATACTTCAGCTACTTTGTACGGTCCTTTGTATTTGGGGTCAAGCTTTGTCTGATTACGCTCTTCGTTTTTTAAAAGCACAAAGTCACCTACCGAGAAGTTCCTAACTCTAGTCTTAGTCGAGTCAAAACGTCTTTTGTCATAAAGAGAAGTGGTTGCAATATTTTCAACAGCTTGAGCTCTAACTTGGTTTATATCAACTTCCGCTTCCCCAGCGGCCAACATAAGGTCGAGGGGTCTCGCAACTCTACCTATAAGCAACTCAAGGGGAGATGATCGTGTCACGCGATTATGGGTGCAGTTGATAGCTAATTGGACATCAGAGAGAGCCTCCTGCCAGGAACGATTTTCGGTCTCTGCGGCGGTGAGCATATTTTTTAATGTACTCATGATCCGTTCGACTTGTCCATTCGCTCTACTGCTACCAGTAGCTATCAAGTATAGTTGAATATTACTGGAATCACAGAATTCACGGAATTCACGACTGGCGAAACAGCGGCCTTGGTCAGCGATAATTCGCGTGGGGGCGCCAAACAACGATGTGACGTACCTAAGAGCGCGAATACTACTTGCCGTGTCAATGTTGAGGGTATGATGAAGTATTACATACTTAGTGAAACCATCCACAAGAACAAAAACATATTCTTTCTTATGGTTTTTACCACTCAATTTACCGGTCGCATCAATGTGCACTGTATGCCATGGAACTGCGACTTTGGGGATGGGGTGAAGTTCGGCTTGTAGCTTGCCAGAATTGGTTTTTGAAACCTTACAGGTAACGCAACTCTCAACAAATTTCCGAACAAATCGGGACATATTTTCGAACCAGTAGTGACAGTACATATTATCTTAAGTCTTCTCCCATCCCAAGTGAATCAAAGCCTCATGAGTGCTATTGACAACAGACCACCTAAGGGAACGTGGTAAAATCGGTAACCATCGAGACCTACCATTGCGCTGAATTTTACGATGCAGAATATTTAATCGCATCTCGTAAGTTTTCATAACGTCACCAGGCAATTTGTTTTCGGCGAGATCGGATACGAGCTTAGAAATCTCAGCGTCTCGTTCCTGTTCGGCCTGCAGCCAATTGCCTGTTAGTTCGGCAAAATCAACCCGTTTTTGATCTACTTTCTTAAAAACCTTAGGGGTCGGTACCGGTAAAGGGTTGCGCGAGAAAAAGTCTACATGTATAAACAGTCTTTACTTTTTCAATTCGTATTCGATCAAAAGTCATGTTGACTGTCAGTCCTTGCGATAATATTTCACGACCTATCATTATGTCATGTCGCAGGTAACGGTCAGGTAACACATGAAATAAAATTTCAAAGCAAATATCATCAATCTCAACCACAACAAGAATCTGCACGGTGCTATTTACCCTAGCTTGTCCTATACCAGTCATAGTCACGGTCTCATGTGATCGCTTGCCCTTAAATTTACAAGAAATCGTTTCTTTCATCAACGAACATTCCGAACCCGAGTCGTAGCAAAACAAAAACTGCTCACCTGAGTGACTCAACCTCTCTCGCGGTTCTGCAACTTCGCACAGGTCGACCCTCTTCACAGCAGGTGCACCAGCATGGCCGGCGCTTGAAGACGCGTTACTCAGCTTTGGACAATTTTTCGCATAGTGTCCAACATCTCGGCAGTTGAAGCAAGTCACGGTATGTGAGGACGAGGTTGCCGGATGTCGCACTTCCCTTGATGTACTTGGAATGCGTTTCAACTTGCACTGCATAGACTTGTGTCCCGTCTTACCACAATTGAAGCACTTGATAGCAGTTGAAGTGCCAACCATGAAGCTCTTAAATCGTTTCGTGTCGGGTTCTTCAACAACGTTAGGTTTTCTCTTCAAAAATGACATCGCCTGCAGCTCTTGTATCATCTCGCCCCGTGACGCAATTTCAGTTGTAAACGCCAAACGTTGAACACGCGTTTCGAATTGTGAGAGATGCGCGAGAACATTTGAAACGGCTATTTCCTCCGTCGTCATATTTCTCCATCTTGCCATTATTGATGTCAACATTGTGGCCGCGTACGATGCCAGTGATTCACCATCTTTTGGTTTTGTGTTATTTAAATTTATTAGAAACGCGGCGGGGGTATCATGACAGTCATACCTTGCGACAAATAGCGCTTTAAATTCGGCCCATGTCATTCCAGGAAAAGCCACTCAGCAAGCCTCCATACACATGCTCGCTGTAGTAATCCATGCACGTGCATCGCCGTGCGTATCCGGATCGAAATCAGGTAAATGCATCGCTTCGTTACGTTGAGGGGTTTTCATAGCCTCCAATAACACCATAAAATTGCGATTCTGCGCCTCCAACAAACGCTGCCATTTTTCGTTGCTTTCACCGTCACCATGTGGGTCGTGTTGGTTACATCCCACTTCTGATGTCGGAGAAGGGGCGTCCACGCAGCGGCCACAAGAACCATCGCCGCCACTTCCTTCATCACCTTGCATCCTGAGTAGGTACAGCGCAGCGAGTTCCGCGCACGATTCCGCCGAGCGTCCTCACAAGAACAATGCCCGCCCACCCGTATATTCTTTTTGACGTATCAAAAATCCAAATTCTTCTTAAAACATTTTTGACTACCGGAACCGCACACGGACCTCACTCAAACACCACCTCCTTTTTCAAGAGACAGCATTTGACGCTTTGTAATAGCAAATAACAACATCTATGATCGCTTTAATGCAGCCTCGCCGACATATATAATATTAATGTATCGCCAAACAGAAAGAGGAAGAATAGGCTACGTGGACCGAATTAAATAATAAACATTTGGGTAATGAAACTGTTTTAGTCTATAAAACTGGCCATAGTTTCATTACACAAATGTTTATTATTAAAAAGACTGACGATAACTTTAAGTTTTTTTTTATTGCGGTGGTTGACTTATTTATGAGTAATAGTTATTTTGTCTTTTAGAATTTATGTTTTATTTGTTTACCTTACTTAGTTTAGGTACAGACTGAGTGTAATTTTCTTTTATAATCTTTAGACAAATTTTTACTTGTTTTTAAGCATTTTCAGCTACTTTTGTAACTTTATAACTCTTTTGTAGGTACCCCAAGATACAGGCATGAAGTGTGAAGTTTGGGGAACCCTGACGAAATTGTAAAGTTCAACACAAATATGCCAATTATTGTCATCTTTATAATTTTCACAACTATGTTTCTTTTGTGCAATAAATAAATAAAGTTAACAATAAATGACGAGACGGGCATGCTATTCGCCTGATAATAAGCGATAACACTGCTCATGGACAGGAGAAAAACAAAAAAACACCACGAATGAAAGCATTGCTCGCCATCCTGAGACATAAGATGTTATGTCTCATGATGTTGCTGAAGATTATGGCAATACAGGTAAAAGGTTAACTCAATATATTGTCTCCTAAGTTGTGACGGAGGGTAGAGGCGCTTTGCAATGGTATGAAGTGGATAAAGATATGGTTCCAACTCCTATTTGTTTCCTTTTTTATTATTAAATGTCCATTACAATACAAGCTAGTGCTATAAGCTAATGTCGCTAAGAGACTCGTCGAGCTTCAGTGCTCGGTGTCAGTTCTTTGGGTTCTATTGTTTATCATGACTGACAAAAGTTGCAGTTGGCTTAGTATCTAAAAAAGATAAAATATTTTAAAACGTTATAGTCACAGATTAAGGAGTGTTATAGTTAAGTTTAATATTAGATTCATAATTATCTGTAGTAAATATTAATGTATATTTCAGCGACTCATATTTTCGTCCAAACGTTCATTAATTGTTTTCTCAGCTGTTAAATAAAGATTGGTCGGCCAAGGAAACATCTGTTACAATATTTGCGACAAAATAATTGTTTTTTTTTTAAGTTATTTATTTTCGTACTTAAAATTAATACTACGTATTCTCGTGGCCAATTATGACGGTCATTATTCGGTACTGCATTGACACAAAGTTTATTTTTGTGTGAATTCTCCTGCACCATAAAAGCCTTGAAAAAATGAAATTTATTGCCACTAATTATATTAATCTAGAAAGAATATTTTATTAATTACAAAGTCGTCTATTTTTTTCATTTGGTTTTTGCTCTAACACGATGTTAACAAAGTTAACATCGTAAGAAATTCGTAAATACAGATCTAAACAAGAATTATATGGTCTGTGAAGTTTTTGTAAAGTAAGGCGTGAGTTTATGTATGTATGTGAAGTTCGTCAACCCACTCTAGACATTACTCCTTAGTCTGTGCTCTAGACCAGCATTGTGGACAAAGGCCTAATCCCTCTCAATTGTCGAAGACGCCTGTGCCACAGAATACTAACCTGTGCCATACAACGGGCTATGGCTTATGTACTGGACTATGGATTATTACATTAGGTGTTGGCTTACAAAATAGCAGGTGCATGGTTTAAAAAGTATTTAATATTATAGGTCTATGTGAGATCTAAAACCTCAGAGTGTGAATCCAACTCGCACTTGGCCGATTTTTGTAATTGTATTTTATGTAACAAGCTCATGCCTGTATCTCTGAAGCGGTAGGCATCTAAATCGAGCAGTTAATAAAAATAAAACTAATTTTAATAAAAAATAATTTATTACCATACAATTACATATGTATATGAGAATATAATATATTTACATAAGTTTACGTTTGCTAAATAAAATTAAAAATGATATAACGCTTCTATGAAAAAAAAGCGAATTATGCAAATTCACCAGGCGCCTAGTATCGCTTTTTAGATTATTTTTTGTTCGATTTTCGAAAAGAAAGTTACATTTCACCAAAACCTGTTTTTATGTTTTTGGTGATATATAAAACTGAATATAAAACTGACAAATATAAAACTTACAAACTTATGACTTAATATACCACAATGTAATTATTTTACAATACAAATTATGTACAAAATAAGGGCATTGCAATTAAGCTGAGAGGCTTTTTATACGTAGTGAATAAATCAATATCTGTCAAAAAGGATTTCTGGTAATAAATTAAAAATATAAAAGCAGGTAATTGCAAACCAAAAGAGACTTCCCAGTATAATTTACAAAGACGACAAAACAATAAAGTAAACGCAGAATACTTCACATAATAACTGAACAAAGAACTGCTTTTTAATTAGAGGGCAAGGCAAGCGTATTCTTTTATATTGTTGTTGTATTATAAAACTACATTTTTGAAGCAATAAACTGTAGATCAAAATTTATAGAATCTAGAACATTTAGTTCATCATGATTCATACTAGATCCGCCCTTGTCGGACTTAGGAAAGAGGGTGCAAAGTTTTTAAAGTAAATACTTATAAGTCATGGAACCGGCATCTTTCAGTAAGAGACGATGTTTAATCAATACAAACCTCCCCAGTTCAATTGCAACAATAACATACAATCTTACGTGTATATATTTAGTACATGTCATGGATCACAGTATCCTGCAGGCGTTCTTCAGAACGTTTTTCTTTTTGCCGGCCGAGCGGTGCTTCGTCGGCCGCAGCAAAATTGTGCCGTTGCTGTTATGGTTTGTAAATGTTCCTGCGATTTAAATAATAAATAATCTTATTAATATATCTGATCAATGGGATTTCTTATGGGCAAAATTTCAATGACCTTTCCATATTTCTCACTTTTGAAAAAAAGGAATCTTAATTATTTTGTCAATTTTATGTTTTTTTACGAGGTTTGATGCCATTACGAGTATTATTATTTATTATTCTTTGTATATCTTCCTTGGCCACCTCGTGCATAAGAGATCTTTTGAATATATTGTATGTCAATTCTCTCAGTAATCTTTAAAATCCGTTTCTTCTTATCGGTCTTTTAAGATAGCGTACTAAAATAAAGCATGGAGTAGTTTATGTGGATTTAGCTTTAACTATACTCGCTGAAACTCAACTCTACGGAATTATTGAAATTAATTATGCAATCTCGGCACAAGGAATACCAGTAGATAGAACTTCTATCACATAAACTAATTGTAGTCCAGATCACCTATAACAGGAGTGATGCAGGGCATCATTCCGTTCTCGGCGGAGTCCTCCCGCCTCATGTCAGCGAGGCATCGCGTCGCCAGCGCCCTGAACACCGCGCTCACGTTCACGTCTTCCTTCACTGAGGCTCGCATCAACCGGCAACCCAGAGCCCGAGCCACCAGCTCCGCTTCGTCTCTGGAATAATAGCCTTTATTAGGGAGGTATTTAAGTTGATTAAGGTTTATTCCTTAAAAAAGTGTTTTTAGAAATTATTATTTATTATTTAAATCTAACAACGGTATCAGATCAGTGCGGCAGACATTTAGCCAGCAGCAGGGTTTAGTGCAGAAACTTGTACAACTAAAAATTTACTACATCAATTTCGAGGGTGTTTGAAGTGTAACAGCATATGCCCAGCATGGTAAACTAATAAGAAATATTAATGAATGGGTGAATGTCCAGTTAGTAGCCGGCCGGTAAAATGTAAGCCAAATCAATCTGCAATATAGCTGAGAATTGTATCGTAAGTTCTAGAATTGTCGGCAATTATGATGCTGATTTGCGGTAATTGACTCTAGTGCCATACGTATGATGTCATTTCTAATATCGTGTTACTTGTGGTTTCGATAAAAGTAATTCTATTCCAAGCATGTTTATGTAAATTAAAACGCACAGGGTAAATGTCGAAGATAAAATATTTTTTTTATTAGGAGACCGTTTTTAGGCAATAAAGTTTAAGAATTTGAATTAAAGAAGTCTGGAAATAATGAAACAAGGATTTGTAATACCATAGTATGTTTGGGCTAGATATATGATAAAGTGTAATTATAGAAAACAATTACGTAAGAATGAAGTGATTGGATGAATGTTTAAGACAAGTAAAATTATGAGAAATAAAAAATATACTCACGGTCCAACGACGCACTGATCCATCAGATCAATTTTATTTTGAACTATTATCGTCGGTATTTCACCGCACTCATTCTCCACCTGAAATATTCAAAAGTCTTCATAAAAGAACTTGTTCACTAAAATAAAAACATTTTAATTTATAACCCACCTTAATCCCTCAGATGTAACCACGCGCAATAAAATAACAATATTTAATTTCATATTATATTGGTTAAACACAAATTACAAAATATAAAAAATCTTATTAATACGTCACAAGGTATACGTCACAAATATCAGCCGCTTAGTGGACAATCAGGGCTTCCTTCTCTCCCCGTCATGATCTCGATGCTGTTGGCGACAGAGTACGCCTCACTCAGGGTTGGCAGGCTTCTGCTCATCAGCACTCCACGGCCGCCAGAGGAACAATTAATACCCAGGACATAGTTATCATTAACTCTAGTGAATATGTACACGTGGATGACCCTATCACACGAGCGATACAAAGACTTCACTTCTCTATTCCCGTAGTACAGAACATTGACCAGTTTCCCAGTGCTGTTGGTGTAAGTAGCACTCATAACCGTCTCATTGTCCAAATTCAGGTAGTTGCATTCATTTCTAGCACGGTAGACTTCGTTGGGGCTCAAACTCCTGAAGTCGATCACTTCGCAGCTGTCTCGTTGTCTGGGTTTCGGTGGCCAGAAGTACACAGCATACATCGTCCCACTAAGTTCGTTAAGATCGAAAACTTGTCCATTTGTGTAGTAAGCGACGCATTGCTCTTCATCGGCCCTCGATCTATGGCAACTTATCCCGGCGAATAAGTGAACAGCGATGAACAGAAGCACGCACTCCTTCCGACACATGTTTGCGAATGATGTAAGTTTGACGGATGAGTCCATTCCAAATATAGGATACATGTAAACATCGTGAACGATGTGCGTTGTAAGCGTTTAGATACGTTGTGTGTGTGATACGTTGTGACTGCAGGGGCGGATGCGACAGGAAGTGGTCGATGTACCCATGCATCGAATTTATTGAGTTGTTAAACTGAGTATTTTAATGTGTAATTTACCTACGCCTATTACGCTAAATATTGAAGATTTTGTGTTTTTTTTAATTTTCGAACGTAGATTGCGGGTGCAATTCTTCTCTTGACTTTTGGCTTTAGTGTTTAACTACAATTTATAGCATTACACTTGGTTTTGTATGCGGCAAGTTATGGAGAAAAGGAAGAGAGTTATATAATTACGGTTCATACATTAATTGGCCGACGCCCATTTTTATGTATGGCAGTGAACCCAACTACATTACTGTCCAATTACGCTCCAAATTGTGATGTGGGCAGTCACGGAACTATTCCGTGGCGCGAAAGTCGTGACCTCTGTTATCAGTGCGATTTATGTTGAAATTTTACACTCATCAATGAAATTGAGGTTCTTATAATAAATTGTGCTATTTAAATAATTACGATGGAAGTTTGTTTGCGGTAATAGTCTCTTACACTGCCTTGATAAGATCAAAGTCCGGATAGGTAATAAAATATATCGAGAGTCTAGACGTTCCTTACAAGTATCTGTAGCAAAATTATCATTAAAAATATTTTAAACGTTACTCGGTTATTAAAATAAGCGAAAATAATTATAATTATGAAAGAGTCACCTCGAATCCATGTCTGTAGGACTAACAGGATGAACATGTGTTTCAGAAATCATATCATTAAATAACTCTACGATTTGTACGATGCTCCCTATTACAGCAAATACGAAAAGCCTGCTACAAGCAAAAGCAGCTTTACCTAAAGAAACAGTTCAGTAAGCCAGTGAAAGTCAGGAGATAGAATATCAATTGGTAGCAGACAGTTACCAATAATACTCGACCTAACTATATGACCTAACCACTCTCAATCGATTCCCTCGATTGTTGAGTAGGCCCATGCCCTGCAGTGGGAGGTATATGGGCTGATATAGATATAGATTATGACGACGCAGAATGTAAGTATAAAAGCGTTTTATTTACAATTTTCCCTTTATTTTTCATTCTCAAAAATCTTTTTTACATTTTTTTGTCAAAGTTGTTTACGAGCATAACAAGTTTTAACAAGGGTGCATGACCTTCGAGCCGAGAATTGTGGCAGATTCCCAGAACAATAATCGCAACAAGAAATCTCGGTTGTCTACCGACGCTATCCGCCCGAATTATAACCGGAGTGAATAAACATTACTATATGCTTTTTTGTTGTGCTCAGAGATTCGTTAAAATATAGGTAGGTCAACAAAACATTCATTTCGTTCCTCGGACCTGTCAAACACACTGGCCAGTTTATTCCTACCATATAACTGCAAAACGAGACTTCATTATTTTGTGCCGTAACGACTTGCATCTGACTGCCTAGGTGGGTTCGAATCCCGGGTCGGGCAGATATTGGATTTCTCTATTCATTATCAGCCCGGAGTCGGGAATTTGTGCCCGATATGGCGATAGGTTTGCCCCCTATCACATCATAGGACGGAACATACAAGGCGAAATGTGGGTGTTCTGATAGCACCTCTGCCTACCTCTTCTTGGATAAAGGTGTGAGTTTATAAATGTATATACTATTTACAAGTATCATTACCATCGTGATAATACGCATGCGTTGAAACTCTAAACATGGAATATATACTAAGAACATGTAAAATACAATTACCTTTAACTTCCATGAATGTAGAGCCAGGAACGAATCTCTATCTGTAGTAGAGAAGGCGAGGACGCAGGCGTGCGCGCCGCGGTAGTACGCCTTGGTGATGGCGTCGAACTCCTCCTGCCCCGCCGTGTCCCACAGCATCAGCCGTACCTCCTCACCTTCGATCCTGGAGATAACAAGCAGTGGTGCGTCAGGAAGATAGGCTTTTTAGGTGGTAGAGCAATGGAACACAAAGTTTCAAAGTCGAATAAAAAAACTTTATTGCACAGTGAAGGCTGACGGCAGATGCTGTAATAGACACACACAGGCCCCATGCACAGGCCGAACCCAATACGTAATACAATTTGCATGGGGCTCTATGAGCTCTTCCATTATCATAAACGGCGATCGCTTTCCAGACGGTTACGAATATTCCACCAGTAAATACTTCATAATTATTTATTCACCTACTTGATTGTTACAAAAAAAACAAGAACTGCCTAGTTTGTCTGCGGGATCAATTTATATTCACTTAGGTGTATATTTATACGTATCGTTAGTAACTATGTCTCGTTTACTTGGCGGCCTCATCGATCGATCACGATCATATCAAAAACTCACTCAATCTGCCTCTCGAGGAAGTCGACTCCGATGGTCTTCTTGTAGTCGCGCGTGAAGGTGCCGCGGCAGTACCGCTGGATCATGCTGGACTTGCCCACGCCGCCGTCGCCCACGATCACCACCTTCAGCGCCACCTCCAGCTCCTCCTCACGCATCCTACCATCAGTCCGACATCAGCACCCGCTGCACCCTGGAAAAGACAGGTAATTTCATCAGTTCGTGTCTCAATTTGTGAATTCTTCAAGCTAGAGAATCGTCACTCGCTGGTCGTGTCTGGTGTTGTCTGACCGAGCACTTGTCATTAGTTGCATTGTAGTCAAGTTGTCGTAAAAAATCTACAAACTTTTGTAGTCATCACTGAGTACTGGGATACAATAATAATTTTGCCATAGTCTTTGTTTGGCAGGTTAAATAAAAACATTTAACAACTCTCGATATCTAGTTAAAGGTAAGTGGTATTGCATCCAAGATCCTATTGGTGTAGTAATAATTTTACTAAATCTTAAAACTATAATTGAGGATATAAGAAACAAAGACCAGAAAGAAAGGAGTTCTTAAACTGCGTACTTTCAAATAAATAAGCATGATCTCAATATATTACGACATACGCAACCTCCAAAAGGAAAGCATCGGATGCCTAAATTAACTATTTCATACAAACAACGTAAAAATATCAGCGTATTTGCTAGCAATAATGTTAAAATGTAAGTAGGCCAGTTGGTCCCAATTAAAATTCACTTCGACTGTATAAATATTTTTGCACAAGATAAAACGAGGAGATAAATTGAATTTTATCACGAATATTTTAATAACAAAATTTCAATCTTAATTCATTAACCTTTAGACTCGTTCCGATTGTATGACCTTCGCAAACCTAGAATTTAGGTGAACTATCATGACGTATAAAAAGAATAAAGCGTAAAAGTGATGAAATAATATATTTTGAAAAAAATAAAAAGCTTTATAGTTCTGACTACAAGCGCCCGTCTGAGATATACAGGTTTTTACATAATAATGAATATTATAGGTGGTGATGGTAAATTTTGATACAACATACACTTCGGAAAGATGTAAATATATTTTAAAAGACCTGAATATTTTATATCACTATAAGTATCTACCCAATTTTTGTTGTATTATAGATTTGTTTTTTTATCTATACATTGGAATGCCCAATATACTACAGGTGTCCAAGAGCTCATTTCGGGCTCACTGTCAAAAATTTGATGACTTTGCACATTGTTCTCCAATTGTTCTCCGCTGTCAGAAGTTATCTGTCAACACTTAGACACCTGAAGGGTTTATAAATGTGTTGCCAGACTTTCGAATCGGGAGCGGGGAGCAGGAAGGAAAAAGTAGGGGAAGAAGAAAGGGTTGTTGGGCATCCGCAATCTCACTCACCGAACGAAATGCAACAGCAAAGCTGTCGCTTCACAACGATCTCCTGAGAGACAGTGGTACCGCCCCGGACGAGCCTGCACATTCATGCTGAGTCATAACAGCGTGGCTCTACGACTCTTGAAACTTTGTAAGTGAGCGATTTGTATAATTGCTATAACAATATAAATAGGCTCTTTGAGACGTTTTGTAATATTATAATGTCGATATATTAGTCAATCATGTAAAAACATTAATGGAAGAGAATGTAGCAAGGATTTTCGATGAAAAGTATAGCCGGAGATGTTATTTTCAAAAAATTACATACGCCGCAAAAACATTCCAAATTAGTTGAAAGATATCAATTAATGATTACTAAACCAGAATGAAATTTCAATCAAAGAAACCTATTCTAAAATACGCACGTATCAACGTTACAGTCTTAGCTTCATTTCACACAGAAAAGTCGAATTCGACATATTTCCGCTTACATCCGTAATAAAACACACGATTACACAAAACATACGTAACTATCTCTTTTGAATAGATATTATCTGAGCTACAATAACTATAGTTTCGTTATGAAAGCGATAAAAGTACCATAATCCATTGTATGTTGGCGAACGCACCGTTTCAACTGATTTCCTCTTTCGATAAATCATTATGATTTTACTTTTGAAGCCGCGTTTCTCTCGATATTGCTAAGTCATGCCATCAGATCAATAGTATTGTCAACAAACTTATTATATGAAGTTTGTACATCCTGTTTTCAATTGGTATATTTATTAAACGTTTCTATGTCGACAGTGCGTTGTAAAAGAATGTAAAAGTTGGTCGAGAA
Organism: Deilephila elpenor; assembly: GCA_949752805.1. Taxonomy (NCBI): domain Eukaryota; kingdom Metazoa; phylum Arthropoda; class Insecta; order Lepidoptera; family Sphingidae; genus Deilephila; species Deilephila elpenor. The sequence goes on from OX457112.1 coordinate 9,596,950, forward strand.
TGTGATAGACGATACGAAAAACCTTGAATCTTCTTTTCCCGTGGCACAGACGGACACTGACGCGCAGCCACAAATGGAAAACCAAGTATTATTATTAAGGGACAAACTACATCTTTATATCTTGTAACATCCTAAATTAATCTTATTTACGACATCCAAATAATAAAATAAAAATGACAAAGAAAATAATTTAAATCCGATCCGTAGATCAATTCTTAGAACTCCGCACACGAAGAGCGTGCAAGCGACTTTAATTAAACACATTTTGTAATAGTGAATACGGTACATAATGCAATATTATATATAGCTATAAATGTCGACGTGTCTTTATAATTAGCATATCGTGATTCTCATTAGGAAGTGTTCGAGTCATGTGTGTCCCACTGCAGGTTTTTATCTCTCATCCTACTTAGCTTTCTTTGGCAGGATTGCGTTAGGATTGCTAAGTAATTTGCATTACTTACTTTTCTTATATAACGTATTTCTATGGCATTTTTTACATTTTGCCTCCGTGGCGCAATTGGTAAGACGCCGGCTGTGAAACGAGAGGCCCCGGGTTCGATCCCCGCGCCGAAACAAATGTTTGTGAGGCCCTCAAATATTTGTCTCGGGTGTGGGTGTTTGGGAGACCGAACATTCTCTCGTAAATACTGATATCCACGACACAAGCTTCGATCTTAGTGTGGGGTCAGGGCTGTTTATGTTACTATTGGGTGTATTTTTTTTATTAGCGCGGCAAATGAATATACGGCTTATGTAAATAAATAAAGACACCCAACAGTCTAATACATACTCCTGTGTTCACACTAAGATACATTTGTGTCATGGGTAACAGAAACTACGAGATAATTTTCATTCTTACACACAGACCAGAGACAAATAATTGCAGATATGTAAAATAAACCTACGTATTTTACTATATGAAGGCCTACGTCCGGCAGTAGATGGCGACAGACTGAGTATAGATATATTAAAATACAGTTTCGGTTAACAATATTTCAACGAAGCTAAGAAATATTAAGTACCCACTGTTCGTGTCTGGATGCTTATTTATTATGCTATCCAGGAATATAATTTTAATGATAATAAACGGATGTACAATTATCACATCCATTAGTAATTGCGCAACAGGCAACAGGAAATGCGTCTTGTTCCTGTATGACGTTAACATTATAGTCTGCAATTTGTTGGGCTTAAATTATCTTTTTACACATACACAAGCTCAAGCCTGTATTCGCAAAGAGATGGACAGAGGTCTTACCACTAGTTCGTTTTCCTTATTTCCGTCCCAAGCATATCGCTCTACCGGATCGAAATTCATGCCTCGGACATTATTAGAACATTTTCAAACCGAAAAAATCATATCCTTGTAATGGTCTATATAGCCTAGAAATTGAACCCAGCACTATACGGTTGAACCAGAATAACCAGAATAATTATTATCCCAATAGAAATACTTGGAAGCACCTGAAAGTATGTATGCAATACAAAAACAATCGCATTTAAATTATGTTGATGACATAATGACGACAGGACGTCGGGATGAGCAAATGATGTATAGAACTTATTTACTCCAGCAGTTACCGGTTATTCAGCAGATGCACCAATCCACTGCCAGTTTAGAACGCTAATTATCTTAATTACATAATACCACGCGTACAATGTAAAGCAAATTGCATATTAAACGATCTTACGCTCGAAATGTATTGGAAATTGTACGTTCCCGGTCACATTATACAGTTTAGAGGATAAATGAAGTGCTTGAGTACGTGAAAGTATTCGTACAGTGTTGCATGAGTACTTACCGCGATATTTATTGCCCATAACCACATAAAATACCGAAAATCTGTGGAGAGGAGCGGTGAGAAAGTTTGACCTAGTTGTCAGTGCATCAGTAGTTGCTTCAATTTCTCGTCAATATCGAGTTACTAAGGGTTCTTTTGTGCCGTTTACTTACTTTATGGTAATAATAAACTTTTCAACAGGTTTTAAATTTTAAAATATTTATTGAACACCTGTAGTAGTTTAACAATAAATAGTTACTTTAAATCATTGTTCATTGGTGTTAATTACCTATATATAGTAGAAGTAAATGTAAAAATTAATTGCTTTTTGTGTATCATTTAAAAATAAGTTATTTTTGTAGTTTTATGCTTTTATATATATTTCTCACCGAACTCCTAGATTAACATAATCAAACTGTATATTAATTTTATTAGCATGTATGCATTTGTTATTTAAAGAATAAAAATATCTAGTTACAAATTAAAACATTTGCATCGTCATAAAAATTAGTCAAAGCAAAGGAACTATATAACCACTTACGTTTATATTAGTTTTATTGGTGTTGTTTAGAAGCTGATCATAAATACACTTCCTGAATCAGCTATTAAATATAAGCAGCTATTTTATGGTAATTTGGTTCGCTTAAAATGTATAGTTTATTTTTCGAGGAACGGCCATCATTTTAACATAGAATCAATGTTGTAAAGCGTTTGACTGACAACTAACGTGGTCTCCGCTCGAGAAATTTATTTATCAACCCCCAAGGACGAAGGAGAACCTAAAACCTAAGTAGGTAATATAAATTGCGGGAAGTGAGAAGTCGTTCAGTAGTGCACGTCCTATTGCTGAAGATTATGATAACAATCATGTCCAACAAACGAGTATGTGTAAATAATCGTTCAAAATATACCCACATAATGACACAACACTAAATATAATAGAGTACGTGGCCCTCAACAAAAAAAATATAAGTATTAAATAATGAGTGGCTCTACAACTAATTTATTCAATATAACCTATAATATTTAGTTTCTTTAGTGATCAATTATTTAAAAATATATATTTTGATTTTAAACATCATAATAATACAAGTTGCTCTTCATCCATACCTTCCTCGACCTTCCTAGATTGCATACGAGAGTCGCCCATCAGTGAAAGTTATACTGAAATACGCCTAGTCATGGTCGGAGATCGCGTGCACTAACAAACAAATAAATCAGCTGCTTTCATATGGCCCTGGGTTACGGAAATTTTATTCAACGTTTCTTTTAATTTGAGACTACCAATCTGACCCAAAGACTAACATCTGCAACTCATGTAAGAAAAGACTAAGAGTGACTTGGAAATAATTGAAACGGAGATCTGAAGGTCCGCGAGTGTCTGAGATATTAGTTCTTTAATCCGCACAAAACTAGCATTTGAACTTATGCGAGGATCGTACTCATGGGCTCTCGTTTCATACCCGGCTATCAAACAAATTCTGCCACCAAAGCTGTCCATAATTGCAATGATAATGATTTCGAGCCTTTTATCTAATGTTATTGTAAATTTCGTGGAGAAATTCTCTTGGAAGCTGATCGCCTTGAGCAATAGTTACATTTCTCTCGTCAAACCCCGTATTTGCCCGATAACTTGACTAGAAAGTTAGCCAATAGTTTGTCGAAATTTCAATTGAAAATACTGTATTTACTATTTACATTAGAATTTGCGAGTACTTTTGCTAAGTTTAAGATCAGTCATTTTGTTTATTTATGGTGACTGTTCCAGAATTGACGTTCATTTTTCTCCACAATAATTCATTACTAACCGCTTTTAAAAAACGATAGAGAACTTTATAAGAATTTCTATGATATAGTATAAAGTCTTTTAATTCGTAATGGATTTATTGAACAACTGTCTGAGTCCTCTCGTTTTTAAGGATGCTTCTGCCTTGCCATAGGACGTATATGCTCTAATTTATAAGTTGAATTTCATATTTTTTTTTAATTCACTCCTCTATTAGACAAATTCAAAGCGGTTGCAACATCCCCACAATTCTACACCACCACAAAATCCATCAACTGATTGCAACAACCGTACAGAAAGATAAGACATGCATGGTCAGTGGTCACACGCATCGGGATATGACGAGATTCTCCAAGCCATGAGGGATCGGTTGTCATGTACCAGTTACCGCTGCGGTCGGCTTACCGGCCGCATGGGCGCATTCGGAATGCGGCAACGCGACTTTCATGTCCTCACTTAAGACATTTCTTACATTTCATGACTTGGATGGCTACTTAGCGGATGTCTACTCTGTGACAGACAAGAATAACGTGAGAGGTAAATGCACAATTATTTGTTTCAGATCTGGGTGTTGTTAATCGGAAAAATGTTATATCTGATATCCGCGACAAAGACTTTTATCTTGTTATGACTGTTGGGTGTAATTAACTAAAGTTTAGGAATTATAAAACTTACTTAACATGCTATAGAAACACCTTAATTCCCTGTTATAAAATGAGAGAGTTCTAACAACCAATTATGTACGTAACAGCTGGAATGAAATTTGCACTCTCCTGAAGTTACAAACAAGGACATTGTACTTTTAAAATTTTACTAATAATTCCCACGGTAACTCCCATCGAAAATATGCAAAATGCCGTATTAAAAGTTAAATGTTCATGGCAGACATTACAGAAAATGACATCGTATATTTATGATGTTTTAAATGGAATTGGGTCCACACGATGGAGATTCAGGCGTCATCAACACATATTATTTTGCAATGACTCCTCAAAGAACAAGGACATCGGTGCCATTTGCGACGACAAAAAAATGTCCCATGCTGTCATCAGTGCTCAAAAACTCGTTTTTCTTCGCTGTTTATCGACGTAATGTCTCTTTAACGACTAAGCGGTAAGCAGAAAAATGTCTTAGTTTCACATTCTGACGAACTGACGTCACTCGGAGACATGTATTTTAAACATGTAACCATTATGAACGTAAGTTGAGATGCTTTTTTGGTCCAAAAGCTGTAGGTGCGGTTAAGTGCTCTTTATTTTTGTAGACATCGTTTTTTTTTAATATATGAGGTTACTTATAGGAGTCCTTGTTGCTTATTTAGCCGGTTGAGTAGTTTAGGCCATTTCGTCTTAAACTGGCAAAAGTAAATCTTAGGTAGATAGAAGCGACGGAAGGGAAGAGAAAGACACTAAGACATAATATCACTGGACGCTTTTCAAATAATTAGAGACTTATTTAAAAGATTTAATAGGATGCCCAGAGACGTCCATAAAAAGCAATCGAATAACCTGGTATTGCTGAGGAAGTAATGTGAAGGATCAGTAGTCAAGGTTTTCCACTTACACCAGAGCCTAATTAAACTTGGACCAGATCCGATGCAATATCAGCACACGCGTAGCAGAGCTCAAAAATAACAATCATGACTTGTTTCTTCCTTTGCAATTTCGTTACCTCTATTCAAATGTTCTAATAATTTATTTTTTACTTGAGCTTTGATATTTCTCGAGTTGTAAGTGAACGTTCTACAATCATTAGTAACTGAATAGTTTTCTGTGGAGTCACTACTTTCTCTGGGTGACACGGGGCGGGTATGCATCATTATTGATGTTGGTCGCTTTCTTATCCACTTGCATCTGTTATTGAAGTGCATTTGTGTTTCTCTGTGTCATGATCAGTTTTTGTGTTAATTATTTCTGCTTAGTTTCTAAAACAAAATAGAATTGATTTTTTTTGTTAAGTAAGTTTTCAAAAATATTATTCTAATTAAGTCTCCAGACATAGGTAAGTTCTGTTTTCTCCAAAATATAGGATTAAAATATTGTGCCTATTTCTCTCTGTTGTTAACATTTTGTGTGTAACTTTTGGGTGAATTTATTTAAATGAATTTCGACAAGGCCTGCATTGTTCTATGGACTCGCAAAAAGGCTCTACATTTTCTATGAATTCATATCTACTACCCCGCAGTTTACAGCCGTTATACAATTCCACTAGACTATTAAGGTGTTTCTTCAGTTACAAAGACACAAAATTCCCTCACTTCCCGTGTAAACAGAAACGATTGTAATGCGCATCGACTATCGGTCGGAGTCGATCCCCGTTGCAGCGCGCCGTCACGGATGATTCGTATTATGACAGCGACAAATATGCGTGTTGTAGCCAAATTGAAAAATATTGACAGTTAAAAAAAGTTACTAAATTGTTAAACATCAATTTGGTACCCAAAGATATGAAAAATATGACAATTAATTACAAATACATCTTCCTTCGTCGTGAAGAAAGATTTGTATCAGTTACGTGACTATTTAGAACGTCGAAAATTATTAAGAGAAACAACATCAAGAGTAAGAAATATAAGCAGAGAAGGATAACTTGGTACCTGGACATAGGAAATAAATAAATGTATACCATAGCTTTATGCCAAGATGACCACATAGTTTCTCGATGTAGTAAAACAGCAACCCTTTTGATTAAACACTTGTTTTACGTACATTACATAAGCTCACGCTTTATGACTGAAGGTAGGCAAAAATATCACCAGGGCTTTATCACCATACCTTTGTTGTATAAAGTGCTTGTTCTACTAAACGTAAACGTTTCTTTCTGCGTAACTAGACTTTTTCACAAGCTAACGCATTACGTATATGGTCAGCGGCATAAACACGAGACGATTCCATTGTGTGTTACTCGGAAACGCATCCGTGAGAGTATTACGTTTCATTATTCCACATTCATATGCACACCACACGATCCTTCTACACCCGATAGTTTCGATAAAAACATAATTGCTTTCCTTTGTGCGTTCACGTCTTAATTAAAGCGGTGTTTTCTGTCTTTGTAGCGAACGACTAGTTTGAACGATCATCTAGCTTGCACCAAATAAAATGATCACTGCCATTCACATCTATCATTAATAATAATGAGATACAATACTTATTTCAGGTGTATGACTGCCAAACAAATATTTGAAGAAAAAGAAATAGCAAAAGAGGGACTATATAGGCTGATATAAATACAGACACTAGTAACTATACCATATTTAGCCCCGAAAAGCTCTCTACGATACACTATCTAGCCCATAAACTATCAATTAAAAATACTTGAATTTACAATACTTCTAAATAGTGTTATTCACATCAAAATCTACGAGACATTTTTAATTAGGTATTATTTTTTATTCTTTAACCTACAATATTTATCTTGTCTGAATTCGCACATAACTAGTATAATGGTTTAGGTTAAAACCCGTTAGAGGTCGCAGGAGGTATCTCGCAAGATACAATGCTAATGGATTAATAAATTACAGGCTCAATTTATATTCGACATTTGGCCAGCTTTACGAGTACGAGCGATAAAACTTGGGTACTAATGTTGATTTATTCGACGGTTTTTACACGCTGCATAGTAATAAAATCGTGATTGCAGGTAATACTAGGATGTGTGACGTTTATTACAGGTACCACGCCACAGGAGGTCTGAAATATTACCTAAATGAGTGCGTAAATACTTTTAACTAAAATAAGGTCCGAAAGACATATTCCTGGTAGACGTGAAATACAAAATCAACGTCGCGACAAGTAGCAATTTTGCAGTCTTTTCGTCTTTGTTAAGATATTTGTATGCATTACCACCTTCCACCGTTCAAACCTTCGACACGCCATTCAAAATATCTCTATGGTAAAAATACCTTCTGTAGTCGTTTTCCTGGACCGTAATAGGTTCTGTCCTGTTCAATGTCTTCTACTTTGCCTGAGCTTAGCTCGTTTTCCACGTCATAAAGTATTATATCAAAAGTGTTAATTCACGTACTTGTACTCTGTATCCCCGAAATTATAGGCTGGAGTCCTACAAAGTTGTTTGCTTCAGCACGGTCTTTGCGAAGGTTACACAATTTCCTACCCGTTACCACGAAGATTTCACTTGCGCAAACACTTCTTCTCCCCATCCTTGATTATGCAGATGTCAGCTATCTCGATCTTACCGAGAACCAGCTTAATAAACTTGAGCGTCTCCAAAATTTTTGCATACGCTTCATATTTGGCCTTCGCAAATATGATCATGTTTCCGAGTTTCGTGTTAAGCTCAAGTGGTTACCCATACGACTTCGTCGGAATACTCATATCCTTTTTCTTCTTTACAATATCTTGTTTAATCCGTTAACTCCTTCATATCTCAAAGATCGTTTCATATTCCTGCATGATTCACACCAAAAGTCCCTGAGATCGTCAGAGAACCTGAGGTTGAGAATGCCCGTGCACTCTACGACGTTTATGGACAAGTCTTTCACTGTGCAAGCTGTCCGATTATGGAACGCACTTCCTGATGCAGTAAGACGGGCACGAACACTGTTGTCCTTTAAAAAAATGGTTAAAGAGCATTACTTGTCCCTTTAACAGCCCAATTCATCGAGTGAGTGATTGTTCATATTTTTATTATATAATATGCTATAATTGTGTGCACTTATGTGTATATATAAACGTATGTATTTATTTATGTATATATTATGTAATATATATGTTTATTTATTTATTATATTAGTATGTTGCATATTTTATATGTCTGATACTGTGTCACTTGTTTATTCGTATATATATGTGTATACGGAGCATCTATTAAATATTATTTTTATTTTATAGTTATTATTAATATGTTTTTAATAAGCTATTGGTGCACTATTGACTGCCCTCTCTTTTATCCTTCTCTTATTTCCATCCCAAGGTAGTCGGTAAGAGATTGCCTCGAGCGATACGACCGCCTTTTGTACTATTATCGAATGTAATGTTTTATTTGTTAAGCTTAAATATAGTGTACAATAAAGGATATAAATAAATGTCATCCATATTTCGACGAACATATCTCCGGTACAAGATATGATAGGTGACGAATCTACCGTCATGTCGGGCACACTTTCCAGTCCAGACGAATTAATATTTTACACTTAAAATGCAATACAATTCAAATGACTAGGTGCCCAGGTGTGTTAATAAAATTAGCAAACAACAACATTTAATATCGTTTTTATTGCTTCGACTACCAATGCGTATTGTCGCTCGTCAAATATAATTCATTAAGTAGTCAACACAAAGGCTCTTTGACCTTGGCAGACGAATAACTTGGCCCATTATTTCTTTGTTCGTATTGTCTTGGATTAACAATAAAAATACCTTCGTATGTATCATGTTAAATGACAATACAGGGTACTGGAGTGTGTCTATTACAAATACTATATCTGAAGAGAGGACTGCACTAAGGTACCTTCAAATAGATAGTAATCATTTTTCCATGTCAGTAATTAATCTATTAATCACAGATACAAATAAAGGACTGTCATGACGCTGTTCGATCGCGAAATACTTGAAACGAAACGACAAATTGTTGGTCCCACAAAGATTGGTCATAACATACATAAACTAACGCCTTTTTTTCAGATGGGGCAAGCAGAGGTGCTACTAGGACACCGATGTTTCACCTTGTCAGTTCCGTTCCACGATGCGATAGGGGGCAAGCCTATCACGGTATCGGGCACAAATTCCTGACTCCAGACTGATAATAAAAAAATATCACTTAGCCCGGCCCGGGATTCGAACCCGAGACCTCAACTTCGTAGTCGTGTAGTACAACTAAGCCTCAGAGGCAGTCAATAATATACTTAATTAGATTGGTTTTAATTCTTGATCTACGAGTAATCAGCAGTGTCTTGTTTCTCGACAGATTATTCATATAGGCTTTACACTATGGAAGAATGAAAGCTACTTTGTCCAAGAGATGAGGAAATGTTCAAGATTACCAGATAGTACATATAAATTACTAATTAGCTGCAAAATTACAAAGATGCTGCAATGTTAATGATACTAAAATAGCTATAAAAGAGCTTGAAAGCAACATTATTATTATTTATACTATGTTCATACTTGGTATTTACTTACAAATTCTTTTTTTAAGCACCATAAAAGTGACAAACGGGTGAGCCTTGCACCTGGTTGGAACTTATCACTGTCTATAATCACTTGCAATATTGTGATAGTAAAATTTATTGCTGTTCTGAGTATATTTATGGAGAGCGGAAAAGATATAGAGGGGGACGGAGATTAAAAAAAATACTAAGCCTTTGGCAAGTTCGTGGTGGCCGGATGGCAACAAAACGATGTGTGAAACGGTGTTTATTTCAACATTATACAAATGAATACTTTCTCTCTTTTTTCTTTCTATGTTATCAACCAGACTACCAAAAACCTAACTCCATCCATGTGTATCAAGTCTTGTAAGTATGTTAATAATAGGTTTAGTAGGTGACGTCACTACATAAGCCGTCACGCACTCTGCACACGAGATTACATCTATAGAAGGCTAAAGCTGTACATTAAAAGCTTTTTTGACAGAACTATATATAACTAAATTGTAGGCAGTACAAAGTCTACATACATATATAAACTCACGCCTTTTCCCCAGAAGGGGTAAGCAGAGGTGCTACCAGGACACCTACATTTCGCCTTGTATGTTCCGTCACACGATGTGATAGGGGGCGAGCCTATTGCCATATCGGGCACAAATTCCTGACTCCGGGCTGATGATAAATAGAGTAAGACCACGAAAAATCCAATATCAAGTACAAAGTCTAGAATAAATATAATCCAGCCCATATACATTCTACTGCAGGGCATAGGCGTACTGGACAATCGGAAGTACGGTAAGAGGGGCTAGGATTTAGGCTATATTCCCCTATGCTGACCTAGTGCGGGTTGGCAGACTACACGTTCAATAGAAATTCTTACAAATTGCTATGGTAGGCAGGTTAATGTGTGTTATAATTTACAAAAACACATACATGTCTCCGAAAATTTAGAGGTATGCCCCGGGATTTGAACCAACGACCACCCTTTCAGTAGCCACATCCGCTCTTACCAACGACCACCACACAATTACTATGAATTAACTGCAAACAAATTTCAGTATCATACTTTAAAAACGAAGCACGTAGAATAAATAGTTACCGACTTATAATAAAATAACTATTTATAGAATTCTTAAAATAACCGCTTATAAATAAATCCCACACGAAACCCACAGAGCGGGATAGTTCCGTAGGATAAATAGCATCCGCATAGGTGGGATGTGAACAATTATCTCATCCCGCGACCGCAAGCGGTGGTATAAGGATGTCATTAGTGGTGAGTGGCGATGGTCGGATGGTCGTTCAACTTGCTAACGGAATGCGACGGACGGTATGAGAATATGTGAGGCGCTGCACATATTTCGCACACAGTGTCCAACGCGTGTAAGACTAATTTTATGATTTATATGCAACTTAATTTTTGTATTTGATTGTTTTTCATTTTTCTATTAATATTTCCAACAGTAGCACACTAAAAAGTATTGAACCTTTCAAATTAATACCATTATCGCCAACTTCAGCCACAGGATATTAGCTGCTCTATACAGATCTTGCCTAAAAAATTCCCTGAAACCTGTGGATTGCTGTCTGTGCCAGCAATAAATTATTACTTACCCATTTAAAAAATCACAACAGCTAAATATGAAAGCATTCAATTTAGATAGAGATTTGATTGTTTAACCTACATCAGAAGGAGCTGGCTTAACTGCGGTCTTACCACTGAGCCACTGAACCAAAAGAAATTGATGGGAAGTAACGGCTTAACTGTTTCAAAATGACTAAACTGTATTTTATTATTTTAAAAGCTTGGTCCTGAAAACTCATTACACACGTGTACGATAAACAATTCCCAAGTTTTTTTTTTATTGCATTGAATGGCGAGACGAGCACGCCATTCGCCTGATGGTAAGCGATACGACCGCTCATGGACAGTAGGAGAGCCAAACATCACCATGAATTACAAAGCAATGCTTGGCATTCCACTGCGCTCGCCATCTTGAGATATAAGGTGTTAAGTCTCTCTATAACGCCACGAATTTGCTTGTTTCCTATTCGGTACAAAATACGAGCAATATAATACCAAAAATCTGCAATACTGGACTTACAACACATGTAACTTCGCGCCTGTTGTCTAGTAGCGCAATTTGTCGTAACTTCATTAGACATTGTGTTGTAATACTTTCACAACGATGTTCCAATCTCGCGGCAAATGTCAAGTGATGCAACCCAAGATTAATGCTTTTTGTGGGAATTATTTTTTAATGGCTCTTGTTTCGTTTAATTGCTGGGTGATGGATAAATGAATGCAGATTCTAGTAGATAGCTTTTGTTTCCGTAAGGTCAAGACATAATACAGTGAAGAATTGAATACTCCATTGGCCTAGTATGGATAAAGAACGGTGTGGTCCTAGTTTCGATTTCCAAGTGAAGTCAGACTGCAAAAATGTTACAAATAGCCTCAGATAAGAATTTCTGCTGAAAATGGGGTTAGGCTCACCCTCTGTATATTGCAATATGCAATTCTATGCCATTATAGTAGTGGACAAAAGACAACAAACAAATGTAATTTTTATTTTCTTTCATAAATTCATTACAAAATTGCTGAAAACAAATTCCCACAAAATTGTCAATCCTACGATCCATTTCACGCAAATCTCGATATTTTCGGCATCGTGCCGTCTGGCTAGCGGTTCAGTCGATCCACTATGAAACGGTACATGCTGTGCGGTCTCCAAATATGATGGTAGCGACTAGCGTGCAGTGGAGCAGACCTCTTGACATTCATAGTAGTGAATTACGTTATTATTCATTTACGGGTCTTGAAGCGCCGTTGACATTGTTTAGAATCTATTTGTTCATTTCACAGACCCACAAACATACTTTTTTCTTTTAAATTTTAGATTTCTTCACATTATTTTATCACGCTTATTCAACCGTTATATTATTGTAAGAAACCTAATGAAAGCTATTGTTACAGAGGGCCTAATAACTGCGACACTGTTTAACTAATGCAGTTTTTATGGCAAAATTATTTGTTTGGTTTCGAAATAAATTTTATTCAATTTTATTTATTTATAGTATTTATTTCCAATGGTTTAATAGCAGGGTTTTCTAAAATAGTGACAATTGGTCGTAATTTTAGGTATTTTTTTTACCCTAAGAGGGGAATGAACAAAGGGAAGAATAGGTCATTTTTTTATTTAAAAGCTCTCTTACACAAAAAAAAAAACATAAGCATACGGTTTTATTTTCTGCATCATTTTACTTTGTGATTTAAAGTTTATTGTGGGAATATGTAAGATTTCAATACCAATAGCAAATACACATCAACGTTAGATATTAACGGTGAAGGAAAACATAGTGAGGAAACCTGCATACCGTAGCGATTTCAAAGAATTTCTACGGTATGTAAGTCCGCCAACCCGCACTAGGCCAGCGTGGTGGACTACATGGCCTAACCACTCTCAATCGATTCTCTCGATTGTAGAGTAGGCCCGTGCCCTGCAGTGGGACGTATATGGGCTGATATATAGTTAGATATTAACCTGAAATTCCTGAAATTTCCTAGTTTAATTATGTTTTAAAAAACGACACAGTAAATTGCAGACACCACCGTACAACTAACTATAAGAAATTAAATAACATGATCATAACTGTACGCAAGGCACAAATCAATCTAAAAATGACACGTAATACGCCCAGTAATTACTTTAACTTCAAAAGCATAAAAACCCTATTAAGTTAGTTTGTATTAGCAACGGCTAGAACTCACGCGATCCCGACATACCTGACTCCAGCTGCTGATTGAGAAGCATTGTGCTTAGGAATAAACATTTTTATTAAAACAACAAGCGGGAAATCGAATCATATTGTAGGTGAATTTGGGTCTTTCTCCGCGCTTCGATTTCACATTCGGTACGAAGTCAATCGCCATTCATACCCGAAAAACAATTTAAAATCAAAACAGATAATATCTATATCATTTTATGATATTTTATTTCTTTTTTTTTAATAAAATCAAAAATAAAATTCTATATTGGTATATTAAATAGCTATATTGAATTAAAGTAATATTTTAATGGTGAAGATGAAGCCACTCAACGGGCACCGGCCTATATACGTATGTAGAAAGATACAAAAGGTACAGGACTTTTTTTAGACAAGCTGTAAAGCATTGGGGGCTAAACTCCCGCTACAAGCCTCCGATTACTGGTTGCAAACAAGCTGGTTTATGAATGGGCCGGCCTTGCCACGCCCGGCGTACCCGGCGTCGGTGACTGCCCTTTCCCTTGTAAACATCTGAATTACAAGCTTTTTGCCGGCACCACCAGTATCGGGTAATAACATCCAAAGATTAGTCGTATGGGAGGAATGCAATTTGATGAAATAGAAGCATGTACAACATAATGTACAAATTAATATTTTATGCGAAAGATAAAGTGACATCACCTCAATATTAACTGCCTTATTCATGGACAGTTTTGAAACCAATTTGAATTATCGAATGTTTGGTCTCCTTCGCTCAAATTGAATTCAAAAGTTGTTCGAAAGGGACACACAAGAACTACGCTACAATCGAATGTTTTTAAAAATATTTATTTATAGAGTAGAAATAGAGTGAATGAGTTGGAGAATAAGATATGCTCCTCAATCTCCTTGAAAATACACTACTATGACAATATATTTCTTAGAACCACGATAGGAGAGCTGAGGAGGAAAATAATGTAATAATGTTGAGTGTAATCTACTTTTACAAAAATTATTAACTCTATCGGTAAAAGGAAAGTGCCCATTTCATCGATATAATATAAAATTTAAGGCAAGCTATGCCCCCACTACCACTCTTATAGTATATTATGAATATTGTACCAAACTACATTATACTAGTTTTAATTACTGTTTTTTATTGCAGTAATGGTGGGACAAGCATGCCATTCGCCTGATGGTAAGCGATACGACCGCTCATGGACAGTAGCAAAACCATACAACACCATGAATTACAAAGCAATCCTTGTCATTGCACTGCTCAAACCATCCTAAGACATGAGATGTTAAGTCTCATTATGTGCAGTAGTTACTCTGGCTACAATGTCCTTCAAACCGGAACACAACAGCGCATTTACACTTTACGACGAGAGTAACAGTATGAAATAAATCTTGACGCATACAGTTTAAAGTACCGTTGTCTTGTAATTTCCTTCAGCACTACATTAGCAAATATATTGCACGTAAAATATACACGAACAACTCGTCTTAATTTAACTAAGAGTGTATTTTATTTATTTATTTTATCTACGTCTATTGTCATTGACTCGTTGTCGTCTCTGTCCTCACTTTTCCAAGCCTCCATAACTGACAAGGGTTTTGGTACTAACTACTAAGTAATAAAATTAACTGATCCATTAATAATGTATGTGAGACCGAAAACTCTCTTAGTTTCTGATACCCACGAAACAAGACTCGATCTTAGTGTGGGGTCAGGACTATGTATGTGACTGTTGGGTGTATTTATTTATTTAATCCTGCATTCAAAATATTTTATACTTTTCATTTTATGTATTTTTTTACGACTCTACCAAAAGTTGAAAAGAGACTTATCTAATAGTTTTATACAAAGAATGTTTAATAAATTCTTAAAATTGTCCCTGTTGGGTGTATTAATTTATTTAATCCTGCATTCAAAATATTTTATGCTTTTCATATTATGTAATTTTTTACGACTCTCCCAAAAGTTGAAAAGAGACTTATCTAATAGTTTTATACAAAGAATGTTTAATGAATTCTTAAAATTCTCCTCTATTGAGGCATTTTAACCATTTATATATAAGCCTACGCCAATCTGACTAAAGACCTCCTTATTTACACGCCACATGTTCTCCGCGTATAAATCCACTGACTTCTTACGACACTCACAGTTTACTAAATCGTGTAATAACAAAACCCAAAAATACATAAATACATTCCCATTATTTATTTCATATCAATTACACTCCTAAAACAAACCAACAGCGCGTATTCAATGCCTACGGTCAGGAAACAAGCCTTGCAAGGAGCCACGTGACTTAAAATTAAAAGTAAAAAATCCTGGCCAAGGTGGTTGAAGGCCTTCGTAACGGCAGGTGCAAAACATCTGCCATGACCGGGACCGGGGGTTTTGTTCTTATTCAGGTAGACGATCGTGTACTGTTTAAACGGTTTTTGTATTTGCATAGTTTTAAACTTTTGACACGTGGTTTGTTGGACGAATTGTGTTGAGATCATGCATTGTTGAGTTAAATCAGCATTTTGAAGAAACAACGTCAAAAAAAAATCCTAGATAAATAAATATCTATTAGTAGAGTTATTTCTACATTGGTTTACAAATAATATGTCTATTGCATTTATTTTAATAACCTTAGTCCCAGAAAATGTATTAATGAATATAGCCTTATCTCAACCTTTTTTCCGAGTTGTGTGTGAGAGAGAGAGAGTTCGATTTAGAAAACTAAGCTTCAATTAAAAGTATATTCAAGATCTTTCAACCCGTGACAATACTTTATGATATTGTCTGAATAAATTACACTGGCCCCAAAATGCAACTCGTGTGACGGGTTCTACGTGCGACCTACAAAATAATTCTGCGGGCTGCACCTGTCGGACCTTATACATCTACCACGCCTGCTCTATATCATATCGAAGGGATGTAGCATTAGTTATATAGACCCATTGGCTTATAAAATCACAATGTAATTTAAATCTTGCAATTAGCTTAGAATGTTAATAAATCGATTTAAACCTAACTGTTGGTACTACAAAATTTTTAACAACCGAAATCGACGTATCGGAATCGTTAAAACAAAGAAAGTTTATGTTTTTTTTTATACGGTCATGTGCTACATGCACATGACTTCTGAACAGTGTCCCAAAAAAAATTACTATCTAGAATTACAAATCAATACTTTGTAAAAACTAAAATAAAATACTACATAATATACAAAGCTAGAACTTAGATTATATACAAAAAGCTTTGGTATACAAAAATGGTTCATGAAAGGTAAGACGATCTTGTTTAAACAATTCTCCGTGCATATTTAATACTGTAGGCATTTTGATTGATTCCATAGTTTCAAATGGTAATTACTGCACAAAAATCAATGCAATTGAAACCATTCTACAGTTTTTTTCGGAATATTTCCAAGAAGGTGGTGAAACGTGGGAGAAATTTATATACGTCTGCAACGCGTGCTCCGGCGACGCGCGTCAATACATTTTCATAAGGCAAAAACAAAAACAAGCAATTACTGTCGTTTTGGAACACGAGGCGGTTAAATTTATCTCTTGCGGTTTATAAATCGTAGATAGAACATTATAAATTCATCCGTTAGTGGACCAATTTGAAATTAGTAATTCGGTTGAAATTGAATCTTATTTGACCTGTGGCTTAATTTTTTATGTACTTATAAGGAGTCAGCACAGTGTTTTTGGTTAAATTTACAAAAGTACTTTGGATCGGGTTGTCATACCAATCGCTTTAGACAATTACTTACATTCAAAATGATCCTGATAACGATCTCAAAAATCAAATGATTTGCCGAATTATGATAGACTATAGATATCCCTCCGGATCGTAACTATCGTGCCCAATGCAACACGCAGTATACCTACGTAAATGATTATAATTAGCCAATGCACATCGAATTTCTAACAGTAGATTGTGGTACAAATCTTCGTCTATTTCCAAGGCAAATGTTATCACTGAACCCAATCGCTCCACTAAGCTCATAATAGCTCAATAGCACAATAGGTGATACAAATTCCTACGGTGATACTTCCGTTATTAACTTGTTACTTTTTATCTAACATACAATGTGACAAATTTTAGTCTCAAAGACACAAAGTGTAAAATCAATTTGGACTAGAATCAGATGGCTAAATCCAGCGCTCATACTACTGATTTCGAAATTACGTGTAAATTTTTAGTATAAGATTTGAACTCTAATAAAACACCGCATACATAATACGTACACCTCTCAAAATATTATTTATTGTAATATGGGTACCACCCTGACCTAACACGATTGGTAGACTATTTAGTATGATAATACTTTCGAAATTCTTGTGTAGAACCATCACCGATAAAGCAAGCGATAATTAACTAAGAATATACACGTAACATTAAATATACCTCGAGCCTGTATCGTATGCCCTAACTTGAAACTTGCTACCTGGTTTCATAATCCAATCTTCTACTATCTCGCCAATATCTTAGTAACTATAAAATAAATTAAACAAAAAACGTATTCAAGTACGTACAGATATGATTTTGTTTTGTCGGTTCTCAATATGCATTCACCGTTAATCTGTCTCGGCATGTAAGTATTTGATTAATGACTGCCACAAGTAGCAAACGAGTTCGCCATCCATAACTTATTTACAAATCTGCAGTAAATTGATAAAATTACAATTAAATTCAACATTCAATCTTCGTGGTATTAGTAAGGGAGAAACGGTGTACGGAAAATGATTTCCCATTGGCAGAATGTTTGAGCTTAACATCAATGATTATATTTCTAGCTTCAATAATAATGTAGATGAAATTTTAAAAAGTGATATCTCAACTTTCAGTTGAATTACTTTTATTTGGCCACAACTTTACTATCTATTACGAGTATATAGTATAAATTAGGTGTCATATGTATGTCCGTCTATTACACTGGTTATGAAACAAACATATTATTTGTCGACAAGTTTAAATAAATTAAATACCAAATAATGTTTACCAATATCAAAAAAGTACATAGATTTCTTAAAATAAAATTGTTAATTTCATGTACAATTAAAGTCTTTTTGTAATTAAACAATTACATGGTTGGAACACTGAGTTGCGTGACCTTTACGATAGTCATTTGCATACGTTAATGGGCTTACCGACTACCGTGTCTGGTAACGGTTGGGCCAAAAAGACCATTAAAAATTTTGCCAACCCTTCTACATACTAGGCTATGTATATCTTTAGATACGACATTCCAGAGATGCTATTTTTTTGGACGATTTGGGAATACATCCACTAGATTCATTCATCCTCTTTGGCTTAACTCATTGCTAGGTTATATCAATGTGGTTTGAAGGATATTCCGAATCGCCGAAATTAATTCATGAAATAAGCTTTCAGTCAACATTCCTGACTACTGCCTAGTGTCGTGGTAGGTGGAAAGCCCAGACCCGAAACAAGTCAAATATTTGTCTCGCTGCAAGAGAAAAAAAGAGGCAAACTTCCTTAGATCTGTATCCTCTCTTGTATGGTATAATTGATATGATTTTGTACAAAAAATATCCGAGACAAAGACCATTTGCGGTTTTAAGGATCAAGCAACATCATACAAAAGATCGTGTGTTACTTCTTATTAATGAAACAGTGAGCACACAAAAAGTACAATTGATTCAAAATAAGAAATGCAACGGTATCGGCACTTAGAAGACGTTGGACATAATTTATAATGGCCCGTGAAAACCAACCAGTTGCGAGATTGCAAACAAAATAATACTCGAGGCACTCAAATATTTGCTGAGCATTTAGTTTTATTTCAATGACGATAGCGTTTTATTATCAATATTTGTTTTATTTTACATACAGAACGTTCAATAGATTGTATATTGATATTTTATATTAGATACTATCTATATCTATATCAGCCCATATACGTCCCACTGCAGGGCACGGGCCTACTCTACAATCGAGAGAATCGATTGATAGTGGTTAGGCCATATAGTCCACCACGCTGGCCTAGTGCGGGTTGGCGGACTTACATATCGTAGAAATTCTTTAAAATCGCTACGGTATGCAGGTTTCCTCACGATGTTTTCCTTCACCGTTAGTTACACATGAGAGAAATTGAGTAACGTGCTTATTAACGGGCGATTAGGAAAACCTATAGTTAGGTAACAGAATGGTGAAGAATGAAGATAACGATGTTCCAATACCAATTATAATATTTTTCTAGAAAGTTATCGTAGCTGCTTGTACAAAATTTTGTAATATTGTTTACTGTTTAGTTAGAAATCAGCAGATCGAAACTAATCAACGATATAAATAGATTTGTACATAGAATGAAAGATCTAGCCCAATTAGAATAAAACGTGTATTTTTTATCATTTTTGCTTTTATGCAACAATAACCTTGTTGGGGACTCAAACTCGTTTTTTGATCATAAATTAAATAATATTGTCTCCAAATTTAAATTACGACTTGCCTTGCCAGAGTCATAAAAATAAAAAATATATGTATATAATACTTTTACTATGTAGGCACCTAATTGTAAGTGTTACTTTACTAAAAATAAACAGTTTTGTCCAAGAATACCTCAATAACACGCAAGCATCCGTGAAAGTTTAATACTTTGGCAGGTTTCTATGAAATCGTTAACTTTCATTACCACTTTACAAACTAATAAAGTACTAAAAAGTTGTACAGCTGCAATGAACGGAAACCGTTCTTATAAATTGAAAGTTGGTTAAGTATTCAGAAATTTGGAAGATGATTTAATTTTAAATTATCTTCGGAAGCGGGCCAATCAATCTATTTGAAATTGGAATATTGATACAACTTAATTTACCTAAAATACACATTGATTTTAACGTAATTATTCGATTAAAGCTGAGGGAAAGTTCACTATTAAAAACGAACGGTTCGATAGAACACTAACGAAAATCTTTTATCTCAGCACATATTACTACCAAACAGAAATTATTTGTTTCATTTTTAATAAAACTACATTTCACTATCCCATAATCGTTACTAATAACGATGTAAGCAGACATTCAAAGAATCTATCGGTCATCTTTAATTAAGTCTTCAAAACAAATAAGCTTAGGTATTTTAATTAAGCTGCATCATAAAAGACGGTTTCAAATGATTTACCGTAGAATAAAGCGCGTTTTTTATCGCTTGTTTCCTTCACCACACCATCAACACTTTTTACGTTATTATTGAATTATAACTTAATTTTTTTCGTAGGTAATATTTTTTTTCTTTGTGTCTGAGTTGGGTAGAATATTATGCTCCGTAGAGCGTAAACCGTGACGCGTCTGGCCGTCGACCAGTGGGAGGTCGCCTAATTTGAAATCAACTGTACCAAAATCACGTATCAAAAATCATTGGAATAAGTTTTTTCCTAGGCCAGCGAGGTGGACTGTATGGCGTAACCTCTTCTACTCGTACCTTCGATAGTAGAAGAGGCGCGGGCCATGCAGTGGGACGTATATGCGCTGATTCAGATACAGAAGTTTTTTCTTTACCTAGCCTAGATTTTACCTCGTGGCATTTGCTCCTTACGTAATTTACTGTATTAAATTTTCTTTCATTCTTTCAGACAATTTTGTAAAAACCTCTATGTTATCGTTTCCTCACGATGTTTTCGTTCAATGTTAAAGTGTACTCTGCATACTTACATTGAGGTGACACGGAGTGTTTATGTGTGAACAATTGGAGACACCCGTGTTGACACATAGAAACTCAATGCATACACTGAGTACGGTGAAATAGAACAGCGCTTTAGTGGATGTTAAAGAGTCAAAAACTGCTAGGCATAGAGAAAGCATTTGGCGAGTTTTGTACGAGTATTTTGTGAGTGTTGTAGCTTATCTAATAATAATGATCCATAATAATTGATTATTATTAGTATTTTTGTGCAACATTTACCAAATTTATGCAAGCCATGTTCCCAAGGCGTATTAGTTTCCGGGGCCATATAATGAACAGTAATTGAATTGATTTCCGCTCTGGCAAAAATTTAACACTAAATCACTGGTTTAATTACCAAGTAATTAAGAAAGTTAAGATCTCCGATATACCTATAAAATACCTTTTGAAGTATATAAATACAGAATTATAACTAGTGAAGTTTTGTTTTTAATACCAATATAAGTTAAAAGTGTTCTTTCTAGCATATCTAGTGCCACTATAATGTGTTATCCAATAACACTAAATCAATACATTTCAAAGCTAAAAATAATAATTTAATGGTTGTTAAAAACTAATCTATATTGTGCGATATAAAATTCGTAATAGGCAATTAACAAAACGAGTTTGTATCAGCCTCGTCCAGTACATAAAAGTTGAAAGTATGTTTTTATTGTCTTTGGATATTGACACTATGATGTGATTGTGCCAGATGTTTGTCCTCGTTGTTACTTAACCTCTAAACTATTGCAGGTGTTACGTCATTAGCAATCAGGGTTGCCACTTGTTCAATTATGATTCGTTACAATGTTTTTTTTAAGGTTTAGTTAAGTACGTCACGGTAAACAAAAATGCGTTTACGTAAGAGAGAAGAATCATAAACATAGACAAATGTCTCTTAAAAGACCATTATTTAGGTCAAGAAAGAGTTAGAACGTTGGTACCAATAATAATTTAGTATCTGCACATTGGCTTTGTGTCTTTTCCAATAGGTTCAGGATTGTATTAACTTGAGAACTGCATTACTGACGAGGTATGCTCAGATGCTCTTTGCCAGGCAAAACCAACGAGTAGTCTAGTAGAAACAAAATAAAATAAAAATACCAGTGGCGAAGGGTTCTTACAAGCCGATTCCTAGCAGCACGCCTTATAATTTAAAGGAAATTATTAATTATTTACATTTTTTTAAACAAGTTATATGAAGAAAATAATCAAATAATAAACAATATTAAAATAAATATAAACTATAAACAAATGTTATTCGATATTAATAAACAAAATATTATCGATCAATTAATAACACAACGACAAACGCATTGCGCGATGTTCAACGTAAGTACATGCATACGAAACACGCGGCCGCCTAGATCCCGATGACGTCACGTCAGGCTACAAGGACACAGCACGAGTTCCCGTTGCTCTCGCGCTCATTTCCAACGCATTATTTGCCATCTCTGTTACACGTTTGTTGCTCAGAACTGCATGCAAAATTGCACCTTAAAACCCTATGATTTTAAGGTCTAAATTTATTTGTAGAAATACGACGATATTTGCTTGTGAATATGCCGGTGGGCCTACGGCTTATAAAGTAATTTGCCAGTTCGCGCCTCTTTTATTTCGTGTTTATAATTAGAAAATATTATTTACTACTGTGTTGTTTCAGTATATATGTATAATGCGGTACTATTTTTAGGTTTGTATATAATTAGTGGGTAATTTATGAAATTTTACTGGTTTCGAAGTGCAAACAGATTTATCTATTTAGCAAAACTTTAATGATGAATAAAACTTGATAATGTCGTATGTATCGTTTTATCTCATGAATTGCATTATTATGAGGTAATTTTAAAAATGCTGCATTTACGTAATTAAAAAAGGGACTGGAAATTATATTAAATTTGATAATACATTTAAGTACCAGAGAAAGAACGGCAACTGACAAGTTTTAATTATTTAATAAATATTGTAATGCCGTATTTTTTAACAAAAATAATTGTCATTTTGAATCAACGCTAACGCGTTGATTCAAAATAGGACATACAAACATAACCCACGCCTGCATCCCATGAGGGTTGCCAGATTCGATAGATCTCCAGTTAGCTCTATACTGGCATCGTTTTACTTTCGTCCACTTACATCAATCTCTTCATCTTTTTTTATATATAAGGAACGTTTGAAATTTTTTTTGTCGATCAATTTCAAAACAGGCTAATGTTGTCTTTTGCATTGAATCGAAATTTACTTTAAAAACGTTAAAAAAAGCACCTAACGGGCACAGTGCTATTCCGTGCAAGTGTTGTATGAAAATATAGTAAGTATTACTAAGCAAATATGTCGCTCAATATCTTACGTACATAACGGAGTAAAAATATAAGTATGAGTACCTACTTGTTAATTTAATAAAACTAGTCACCAGAAGTATCGGCTTCCCTTTTGAAAAAAGTCACCCTTCGCCACTGAAAAATACCATTACTTCCTCTGTGAAATCCGTATTCGAATTGCGGACTTTGGTATATCGAATTTATGGTACAGCGCGGATACAAACTGCCAAAGAAAACATTTCTTATTTTTAGGACAGCTCTTCTGTGTTCTAGTAGGTATACCTATTGCCTACACATGGACCTACTTAATTCCTAATAGAATTGAAGCTATGATTCAAGACCTTGCGAGAAAATCTTAAAATGGATGCTCATTATAGTTTTTTATCAATGAAAATGGAATTATTTTCATGCTCGTGACTAGCTTCGAGACCAACCGCTGTGTGATTCTGAACTGTTCATTCACCAGTACTTGACTGTAGCTCTATAATCGAACTAACTTAAAATATATTACTTATATTCCAGTATCCAGTAATTTTGTTGTTTTTTTAAATTATGAAACTCTACAATCCCTGCAAATATCACTTCTTTGACGGTGAATAAAAGCATCGTGAGGTAATATGCACACTATAGAAATGCTTGTAATAAAATCTATGGAACACAAAGCACGTCAGCTTGGCGGACTAGGGCCTAGGCCAAACTAATGCTCAATTAGTGGAGTCTAGTATTTAGCAGTGAGAGATTAAGAGCTGAAGTAAATTTTACCTCTACATCCACCTCAGGAATCCGATATTAAAATCATATAGTAATGCGATAGTGTACCCTCACCGCATTTAGTTTCATCGACTCGGAATGGCATGACGCGAAGTAAAAACCACAAGCCGAGCCGGATTAGATAGCCGAGCGTAAGAAAGTATCCGCTGCATCGTTACCGTTTAGTTTAAAAACTAGTTAATTACCAAGTTAGATGGAAAGGAAACAATTGATTGGACTGCGCAGATCGTTTGTATTGTAACCAGTTTAATAGTAAATCACTTTGTGAGTTTCATGTCTGTGATTGCGAGAGTAGAGTCGATATTAACAAAACATTATTGCAAATATAATGGAACATAAAATTTATTAAAACCGAATCTCTCTTCCCCCCCCCCCCCCCCACTTCAGCCACTGGAAGTCCACTGCTGAACATAGGCGTCCCCCGTGTATCTCCACATAGACCTGTAGGAAGCAGCCTGCATCCAGCGATTTCCTGCGATCTTAACCAGGTCGTCCGTCCACCTTGTGGATGTGCGTCCGACACTTCGCTTGCTTGTACGTGGCCTTTACTCTAGAACTGAATCAAATAAAGGTTTTAGGAATAAAATACACTGAGGTATTTATACTAGCTATTTATGCAGTTTTGTGCTGGTTGGTACTATTGTGTCGTCTCGAGATTATTAGAATTATTAGAAACTGATTCTTATCGCCCACAAAACGAGTTATTATTCCTAACAATTTCCAGAAATCAAACAAGTTCTCTCTTTAGATAGAAATGGCTATGCTTTAAGCCCGTTATACAAAAATTATGTTTTTATAGTACTTGTCCTTACCCAACACTTACGTCGGCGCCGTAGAGTATAGAAATATATTGCGAAATCCAATAGTTTGTCTATTTGCAATGAACACTTTCACATTGAATGGGGCGCCAATCATGTTCAAAATGCCATCTTTAGCCAAAGGATATGCACAGCTGAACACAAACCTCCCAAGGATTGCTACAGTGACCTGTTGGAAAGGGTCCACCTTATCTTTGACAAAATGAAAAACTATAATTTAAGTTCGACCTGAGAACCATATTATACAAGATCGTACATAAACAGCTTCTATATTTACTTCTAAACTATTGAGTCAAGTATAATTTCCACATTTTACAAGTTAACACCTAAGTCGCAAGTAACTGTTAAACTCTCCTGGTCATATTCTCAAGTGTTGAATGTAAATTAACCTACTTTAGCGAGGAAAATTACTTGCCAACCGCTACGTGATTATAGAGGCTATTTAACTCAAGTTGATTTCAAATAACATCACAATTTAATGACGTCACTTATTGTCTAAGCTTTTTTTTCAATAATCGTAGATGATTAGTTTAAATCCTCCAGTTTATCTCTTTTTCTCATGATCGACGGGTTAGGTAAAATATAATAAAGTAGAAAACAAACCGATTGTCAAAAAGAGTCTGGAATATGAGGACACAGCGGCACTATTACGTAAATAATTTGCTTTTATGTCAATTCTCTTTCTTTACATGAATAGCGTTCATATTTGAGTTACTAATTCATTTTCGCAGTATTATAAACTGTGTGGATTTGTTTGTTTGTTTAGTTTTCATTTTACTTTCACACATGATTGGGTAAAATTTTATGTGCATATATGTTTTGTGCATAACTTTTATCTAAGTAGCTTAATTAATAGCATCACTTACATCCTATGTAATTTTCTATTCTGCAATGTATAATCATTTGATTTTCTCTAAAACGTTTTACCACTCAAACACTCTCACTGATTCCTGCCTCGAGGCGAAGTAGATAACGTTTCATTGTAACAAAATAGAAGTGATTTGGCCGTGGATGGCCGTGTAATCCGAAGGCCCACTAAAAGCGAAAGAGAGAAAGTGTTATGTAAAATGCAATCAAGCATTTAACGCCTATAGTTTTATGGATAGTTCACTGTGGCGCTGGTTCTAGGACAATTGAGGAAAACGAAAACTTATATTTATAGCCGTTAGAAAAGGTACTTATTCACAAAAATACCGATACCTGTTGATGTTATTTCATAATTCATAAAATGGGTGTATTTATTATTATAAAAGCAGAATATTGACCATAAAAACTTGGCATTTAAATAACACATTTCCAATTGAAATTCCGAAATATTTGAAGCCGCTTCAACACTAACGGTCCAGCCGTAATTCGTAAGTAAATCCCGTTTCACTTAAGAATCTGTAGCATTCGCAAATGTTTTATTGCCGCTATATTTCTTAAGAGATCCCAAATAATACTTTAAATATTTAAGATAAATTATTTTGTGTTCTCACCAATGTGTATTTAATAATTGCCTATGACATTTATTTAAATGAGCTTTATTAATTACAGGGGTAAAATAATTTGTGAATGGAGCGATCCTAAAGAATCCTGTAGCCAAAAACGTATGTGTATCTAATATTTTTATTTCAAAATGTTTTTACGAACAGTAAGTATATTATTTGAGTCAATAGACCTACGTTTATGAAAATGTTATTCAAACTGTTTCTTATAAACATATAAATGTCTCTTTTATTGTGTTGACCGGACAAAACCGTTATGAAGATATAACGTAATAACATTTGTACAGAATTTACATAAAATTATGATACCAATCAATTTAAAACTAATTTATTTATGGTAGTAAAATGTAATCAGATATTCGAACTCAACTACTCATACAAAAAGTTCTTATGGGGAAAACCTTTGATAGTAAGGTAAACAACTAAAACAATTTTAATAAAACTCCTCAGTATAGGAGTACGAAATAAAGATGGCACTGATAGCACAAAAGGAACAACATCGAATTCGAAATTGTGCTTCTGGTGGACTCGCAAGCCGCTATGCGACCAATTACGTTTAAAAATAGGCATCATTTGTTGGAAGTAATTTTCCCATGATTATTTTCATCATTATAAACAACTTAATAATTGTGTTCTACATTAAAATTGTACAATACCACAAAGCAAGTAATAACACTGTAAAATAAATAAAAGTAACATCAACGAGTAAATTCGCGAAAATAAAACAAAAAGTGAAGTAAAATGTAATCATTAGAGGATTCTACGCGAATGCGGACGGCTATTAGCGTCAGGTAGATGAGACATAAAGTCCTTCGTGCGGGCACGTAGCCAGTGCCGGCCTTGGGAACGAAATGGAATTTATTTGGACTTTGGTACTTGCGATATGCTTCGGCTAACTTTAGACATCCTTGGGAAAATTATTGTTCTTGGACTTAAATACACCATACTTCAGTATGGTGTAAGGAGAAAGAGGAGTTATTTCATTTCCATTCTATACGAGCATTAGCTATGCTATAATACGTATATTAGCTAATCTACAGAGTTATATTTGAATGATTATTTGTGAGTGATAGGCTCGTACTGAACCGTTTGTAGATGATTTCCAAACATTAACAGTATTGACTTGGAATCAGTATTTTGAGCTTTCATAATATCAATGATCAATAGTACGTTTTAGACAAAACACAAAAGCCTCTAAAGAACAGACTACAATACATTTTTATATTGTTCTATCATGAATCTCTACATCAAAGTAAAAAGGTTACACCAATCACGTAATTCATAAATTGACAGACAAAGAAGTGAATTAACGCTTAATAAGTAATTAAAAATAGATATAAAGCTCGATTGCTGTGTCATTAGTTACCCCATTACAAATTCCTCACACCCGTTGCCCGAGGCAAAAACATGTTCAGAGGCTCGACGCTACCGTTGGCAAACATTGCCCAAACACTTAATATTCTAAACATGACCTGTCGACTTTAAAGTGTATTTAAAACTTGAATTCATCGAAGCCCAGTTGCCTTATTTAGAAGTGCGTCAGTAAACCAAACTCCCGGCTAAGCTTTTTATGACGGGTATAATGTGTTTAGTACTTATTGTGAGTTACGCCTACAATAAGTTCATATGCGTTATGTATATTTTTTGGGTATTTGGGTGATACGGTAACGTATTATAAATATAGTAATACGGAAAAGAAATGTCACACCTAACATAATATCTTTCTCATTTTTCCAACTGCGAAGATAATCACAGATTTACAGTTAAATCAAATAAAACATTTACATTTTACACGCGTGTCTATAATATATAAATCTAATTGAAATGTAGACTACATTAGACCTTTAATTTTATTAATTTTGCATGGTATTCGATTAAACAGGTATGTTATAACAAAAACTAGTAGCGCGTAATTGAAAAAAGTATCAATTAAGTATCATTACCGCTTTTTATGCTGCCAGTACCTACATTAGCGTATTCGGTTCACACATAATTTTAACACAATCAATGTTATTTAATCAATATAGCCTGCGAAAATAAATATTATAAACAACTTATAAGACCTATAAATCGTTTTCCCACACATATCTTAATATGTAAGCTTAGTAGCTTAAAAAAAGGTCGAAACCAACTTTAATTACAACTTATAATTTAAATCCATACCACAGAAGCTCGTAAACTTACAAGAAGCTCCGGCACCCCTCTTGTTTGTTTTCAATCACCTTTCCATTAATAGAAGATTTTTGAACAATTCCAACCAATAATTTCCACTAATCAACACATAAAATTCACATAACACACACTAAAAATATATCATTCATCGATTTCGTGTAAAAACCTCGTTTTGTAAAAACGAGAGCAACGTGGTGCAAAGCTTAAGGCTGTATGGAGACTGGCTCGGTTTAGTTGCGCCCGCGTCTTCCAGCCTTCGCAGTGGAAAGTTCATCGAACGAGAGCCGCGCCGCGTGGGCGCGCAAATCACATGAGAAAAGCCGTTGATGCCTACGGGAAAATTTCACATGTCTGAGCTACATTACAATTATTGATATCTTTGCGGGTCAATTAACAACTTATTATCCTAATGATTGTTTGCTTGTATTACCGATTTATATTCAATGATAATTATTTGGTACCATAAAAGTATTCAATTAGAAATAATTGAGTTAGATTATTATTGGATTTAATTATTATACAAAATAAATAACTTTTCTAGACAACCGTACACGCCTATGCTAGTCTTCATAGTATTAAAAAGACCTACATACTTCAATGGTACCCAAGAACTGTTTTTACTTGCTTTTACTGTTTTTACTTTACTTTAATCGGGTCAATTCAATATTAATCAAAATCAATTAAAATAGGTAATTTAAATTGCTCATGACCGAAACGAATTACAAAATACAAATTAAACAATCATAAATAGTGACGAAAGTGCCGCTTGATGTCGCTTAATTGTATCATTTTAATTTAACTCCATAAAGAAAACTGTTATCCGAAAATTATCAAAATATGATTGCAAGTTGTTTTGATACATTAAAGTTAAGAGTTTTAGGTAAATATTTTAACACACACAATAACGGCTGGTCCTACCCTTATGACCAGAACTAATAAGAAATCACTAATTCGTCATATTGTTTATTAATGAAAGATTAGTTTTTTTTTAATATTTAAGGGGTATTAAAACCTGATGCTGCCCAATCTTTCATTCTTTTCTTTTTCCATCCCATGGTTGTCTGCCAGAAATTCCTTTGTGCGATAAGACCGCCAATTGTACTTTTACATTGTATATTGTCCCCTTTTTATGTCGTATATCCGGTTTACAATAAAGCTTTAAATAAATAAATAAAACCGAAAAAATAAACATATCACAAAGTTGATCTGCCTAGATCAACTTTCGAGATTTGAGAATAACATTATACATTGACTTCAGTAACTGGGTTAATGTTATCTTGTTCGACCGTAACTTCTATAACAGATGTCGCTACGCAGACAGTGTAGTTTACAAAAAATAAAGTTTTTTAACCTAGGTACAAATGTCAACTACTGTCGTTAGACGGTTGCGTATCGTGACTTTCAATTTGTGAAAATAAGTAGATTTTATTTGTTAGTGATCGTTTACTCGTCTAAACATAAGCAAATATGCCGAAAGTTTCAGGTGAATCAAACTATTCTTTCATATTATTCAATTGCAAAACTGCCAGTTCATTCTAGAAATTTTAAGGTTAAGTGTTTCGCAAAAAAAGTAAATTATAGTGTTAAATTATTTGCCCTTGATCGAATGTGGTTCATGGATGGACCAATTGAGTATAACACGAGACATGATCATCTTATTAAATTAGGGCTACTACAAAACATCGCTGTCATTTATCGTTTATCGAGCCCATTGTTTGTGTCCCGGCATTTTGCTATTTCTTTGTAACGTCTTGGTATTCATCCTTTTTTATGATGCATAATTAAGTTTCCATTAAATCTTAAATGGGTGCTGTTAAAAGACCTTGTCTTGAAAGCATAAATGATACCCATCCATTAATATGCTTTAATTAAGGCCATAATTTTTTTGTGTAGATTACAGCAAGCATTGAAGCGTAATAATCCATTCAACATTAGTATAAAGCTTCCAATTTGCATATTATCTATTGTTATTAATTTAACCTGTAATATAAAATAAACTACTTTGAACTTCATAAGTATTGACTATCTCATAAATACAATGCTGTTTCCAAGCAAAATTGACAGAATGATAGGTGTTCTTGCACAGGATTTGATTGGACATTGACCTTTCCCCAAAGGGCACCACAGTAAAATGACCAAGAACTCTCCAGCCAATAACTTTATGCAAGTCACTCTGTTTATATTTATATGACACTAAAGTTTTGATATTGATAACTAGGTCTCATTCAGTATAATACAAGAATACTTTATTTATAAGGTGAAAATGACATTGTTTTTAAAAAATGATAATAATAAAAATGAATCAATGCTCAGCCCATATTATGGGTAACTAATAAAATTATATTTTATATTAACTTAAATATTGATTGAAATATTATTATAGAGCAAAATTTTTAGTTAAAAGTTAATTCAAAACTTACTTACTGTAGTGTGTCTTTGGCAATCAATACTTATAAAAAATAATTATAGTTAATATTATAATTGCAAGTTGTGAAAGCTATGATTTAAATGGCTTGCACTAAAAGAACATTGAGCACCGAATCTAACTGAGTTTGAGTTATAACATTATGATTATTTTATATTCTCCTTCAGTAATTGTTTGTAAATATAAATTCTCAAAATATTTATGAAGCTACCTAAGTTTCAGTTCTTTACTATGCACAATAAATGTTTCATTTGCAGTAAAAGTAAAATGGGGCAAGGAGATGTATCCAGATGTGGAGGTGAATACGGAAGATGAGCCGGTACTGTTCAAAGCACAAATATTTGCACTCACCGGAGTACAACCGGAGAGGCAGAAGGTTGTCTGCAAGGGAGTTACGTTGAGAGATGATACGTGGGGAAACTTCAAACTTACTAATGTAAGTGTTTACATTGATTCTCTTAATATTTTCTTATTTATCAAAATTAAAAAATGATGTTTGGATGTAACTTCTTAACATACATTTGTTTGAACAATGCTATACATTTGTAACAACAATTTATATTTGAAATATAATGATAAATATTTAATTTAAATGTTTATTTACTCAACTTCAACTCATAAAACCATTGAAAAATAAATAGTATTAAGAATATTATAATATAAAATACCTTTTAATATGTATGTTGTAACATATGAAATGGTATTTATTGCAGAATGCATTGGTGCTAGTAATGGGCAGCAAGGAGGAGGATGTGCCAGCAGCCCCAATGGAACAGACAAGATTTGTTGAGGACATGAATGAATCGGAACTGGCCACAGCTGTATGTATATTTAATTAATTGTCATGCTCACACTTAGTAAACAAAATACAATATGCAATAGGAATCTAACTTTTTACTACACAGCATACAATCAAAACATAAAATTAATTAGTAAGATTAACCTTCAGAATTATTGTATGGGTTTGTTGTGTGAAATCCAGACTCAAGTTAAGTGTATGATAAATTTAATTGTTCTTTTCAGCTGGAGTTGCCTGAAGGTTTAATAAACTTGGGTAACACATGTTACATGAATGCCACGGTGCAATGTTTGAAGACTGTGCCTGAGTTAAAGAATGCCTTGTTGACCTACGACAAATGTGAGTTTAAGGTTTTTTTTTAATTAATAATTTTTTTTAATAAACTTAATTAAATATTTTGAAGCAAAGGTTAAGTTTGCTTGTGCTAATATGAACAATAAATATTTGTATAAAATTTGTAGTTTAACTGCATTCATTTTAGTAGTCTTTGTCTATTGAATTCGTAAACAGTTGGTGATATAGGCATAGACATTTCTAATTACATCTATAAAGTATATTTAATTGATTGGACTATTATTTGTCACATCCTGGCTGTGTAAAAAAAATTGCTTTGATTTCTATAAAGCAAAATATTCATAACATGCTCTGCAGGATGCATTTTGACCAAACAATTCGTCTTGTATTGCGTGCATAGCGTCTGGCGGCGGTGCAGCCGGAGAGCTGACCGCGGCGCTAAGCGAGACAGTGGGCGCGCTGGAGCGGGGCGGCGCGGGCGCGTGCGCGGGCGCGGCGGCGCGGCTGCTGGGCGCGCTGCACGCGGCGGCGCCGCGGCTGGCGGAGCGCGGGCCGGGCGGCGCGCTGGCGCAGCAGGACGCGTCCGAGTGCTGGGCTGAGATTGTGCGAGCTCTGCAGCAGAGGTTGCCGGCGCCACCGGGGTTAGCTGAGCAGGGGTACCTATCTCTTTGTATATTTATGGCTTCGATATAATAAGCGATTTACCGCACATTTAAGGAAAAACTGTAGTATTCTTTATGTTTAAAATGTGCAAAGTTGGGAGCTCATATAAAACTTTAAAATTCAATTAGGTTGTTACTGATAATCCATTATGAATATAAATTATTTCTATATCTTACTTTTTGATTTATTTATTACCGTATATTGTTCATAGAACAAATTAACGTAATTCAATTTTTACCATTTATGTTTTTATTGACACAGATCATCAATAATCGAGCAGTACTTCGGCGGCACTTTTGACGTGGAGTTAGTGTGTTCGGAAGCAGACGAGCCCCCAACCCGCTCAAAAGAATCGTTCCTGCAATTATCATGCTTTATTTCTCAAGATGTGAAATATCTTCAGTCTGGACTTAGATCTGTAAGTGCCTATTGACCTAAAATATTAATTCCCTAATTTTTTGTTTTCATTTTCTTATCATTTAGACTTTAGTATAATAAATTACTTTCGATTTCAGAAAATGTCAGAGCAAATTACAAAAATGTCAGAGACATTGGGCAGAGATGCAGTTTACACAAAAACAGTAAGTTTGTCTACTTGGTACCCAAAATTTTAATTATCAGGAAAGCCCCTCATGTTCACCATAGTAATGAGTATCTTACCACCAAGGTAATTAGAATATTTATAACAATAACAGTCACTCAACCTATTATTTAAAATTTATTTATTTATTTAAAATCTTATAGTACACAAGTGAACAAAAAAAAAACAAATATGAATAAAAATTCAAAAAGTATACAATGGCGGCTTTATCGCTCGAGGCGATCTCTTCCAGGCAACCTACCATAGGATGGATAAGACAGAACGACAAATTGGGGGAATCATGAGGTGTACGAAAAAAAAGTAATAAATAAATTGTCACATTCTATTATTAATAGTTCTATTTTATGTCTTTTTCAGTGTAAAATCAGCCGTCTGCCAGCCTACTTAACGGTGCAGTTCGTTCGTTTCTATTACAAAGAGAAGGAGTCTATCAACGCGAAGATCCTGAAGGACGTGAAATTCCCGCTGGATCTCGATGTATACGAGTTATGTTCACCTGAACTGCAGGAGAGACTCACGCCAATGAGAAATAAGTTTAAGGTAATAACCGAAATTATAAGCTATTTATTGATGGGCCTTCCCTGTCAACAATATCTTAGGAGTCCATTAAGAATGTGTCAAATAGGTGATCTTTGTAAATGCGAAAATCGTGAATTTCTTTGAACAATAAGGTCACCTAATTGGAGACGGCACTCTACAGGGTATCTCAAGACCGCGACCGAAAACGAAGCCAGGTGGGAGTTTTAGTGGTTACAGACACGACGCAAATAAAAATTTCACCAAAACAGAGACATATATTTTTTTTAGAACTTTTTAAAAATCATCTTGTTTGGGTGGTAAAATCCTAGTTTATGCGAAAATAATAATTTAAACCCTTACGTACCATTGAGTGTTGAAAAATAAAAAGGTCTGCATCATTATTTTAGGAAAACTATGTATTTATCACCCAAATACGACGATAAGTAAAAAATTACATAAAAAAGTTGTCGATTTTTTTTGCGAAATTTTTACTTGCATTGTGTCTGAAGTCGCTAATACTACCACCTGGCTTCGTTTTCGGTCGCGGTCTTGATATACCCTGTATATCTTTGCCCACCTTATTGGCGATCCAGTAACGTGTTTATACATAATACATACATACATAAACTCACGCCTTTTTCCCAGAAGGGGTAGGGAGAGGTGCAACCAAGACACCCACATTTCGCCTTGCATTTTCCGTCCCACGATGTGATAGGGTGCGAGCCTATCGCCATATCGGACATGATTCCTGACTTCAGGCTGATAATCAATAGAATTATCCAATATCACTTTGCCCGACCCAGAATTGTAACCCTAGACCTCAGCTTTGTAAACATACCATAGTACAACTGCGCCACCGAGGCAGTCATGTGTGTTATGTATGTCATACATACGGCTATATCCTTTTTAAATCAGAGAGTGACTAGCAATACAATACATATAAATAATTTTTATATTTATTTCAGGAAGCAGAAGAAGCCACAGTAGAATCTGCGTTGAGTTCAACAAATAAGAACAGTGGTGACAGCAAAAAAGAGGGAAAGAAAAAAGCCTTACCATACTGGTTTGAAAATGGTATGTTTTATATTGTTCCTTAATTATTTTTTGAGAGAATTGAGGATCGACGGGGGCTAAAAATTACTCACGCAAATGCATGTTAGGATAACTTTAAACTTTAACACACAACATAGCAAACTACCTAATAAAGAAGACCGCTGATTGCAGGTTGTGTTTGACAGATATTTGTGTAAATTAAATCATAATAATTACACAGTCATATGATGATATTGAAGCTCGCTGGAGTACGGCGTACCGGTCGCGCCAGCGAGGCACCCCAAACGAGTATTATGTTATCTTACATACATACATACATAAACTCACGCCTTTATCCCCGTAGGGACAGACAGAGGCGCCACCAGGACACCCACATTTCGCCTTGTATGTTCCGTCCCACGATGTGATAGGGGGCGAGCCTATCGCCATATCGGGCACAAATTCTTGACTCCGGGCTGATAATGAATAGAAAAATCCAATATCACTTTGCCCGACTCGGGACTCGAACCCGAGACTTCAGCTTTGTAACCGTACCGTAATATAACTACGCCACCGAGGCAGTCTGTTAGTCAGTTAAGTTATCTTAATTGCCACTAAACCCCTCCGCTCGCCGCGGTTGCGCCAACACTGAAGTTTCAAATCAATTTTGTTTTTTTATTGCGATTAATGGCGAGACGAGCATGCCATTCGTCTGATAGTAAGCGATACGACCGCTCATGGACAGTATCAAAACCAAATAACACCACGAATCAAAGCAATGCTTGGCATTCCATTGCACTCGCCATCCTGAGACATAAAATGTTCAGTGTCATTATGTCCAGTACTCTGACTACCTAACTATTTTGACAATTTTTTTTATACCGGAACACAACAGTGCATTTACACTGCTGTTTGGTGGCAAGAATAGACATTAAGTAGGTATCACCACCTACCCAGGCGGCCTCTCACATATGAGACCTACTACCAGGACTAGCTACGATTGTGGTTTGCAGGCGCGTTCCCGGACGTGGGCAGCAACAACAGCGGTCTGTACCGGCTGCAGGCCGTGCTGACGCACCGCGGGCGCTCGTCGTCGTCGGGGCACTACGTGGCGTGGGTGCGGCGCGGCAGCTCCTGGCTGCGCTGCGACGACGACGCCGTCACGCCAGTCTCGCAGGACGACGTGCTCAAGCTCAGCGGCGGAGGTACTAACACGCACGCACGCACACCAAACGTACACACGCAGACACGTACGCGCATACACAAGCAAACACAACTGTAACTACGGTGTATGGATTACGACCGGAAAGGAAGCCAAACACTATGAAACTAAAAATTTCACTAAAATTACGACCTGGCTTCGTTTTCGGTCGCAGTCTAGATAAATCCTTTTTTATTAATGATAAAATCGAATTAGTAACTATGACATTTTAACCAAATTACATTTTCGGCTTGTCTCGGTGCTAGATTGAAAATATGATTTATAATTACAGGTGACTGGCATTGCGCATACTTACTACTGTACGGGCCCAAGATCCTTGAAGTTCCCGAGGAAGAAGAGTCCTCGGTCAGCCAGGCCGCGAGCCAAGCATAACCTCCGCGGAGACAACCTCAAACAAGGCTGATTAGCGCTTCTTACGTATGTTCCGGACCCCGCTCCAATTGATACTCTTGTATGACGCATCCATGTCCCAACAATCTATAGATAATTTAATGATTTGCGTATATTGATTTGTAATTAAATAATTAGGAAATGAGTTATTTATATTGAAGTTTGATTGTGCATATTCACTCCATTTTATTTAATAAAAAGCAGATAATTTGCGCAATAATCTGTTTATCACAGGCTATGTTGGTACTTGCTTAAGTGCATATATCATTTACGCTTCAAAAAATAAATTGTTGAATAAAGTTCTTCTAAGCAAAGCATGTTTTTCAAAGTGAAAAACATATAATATTGCCTATCCAAGGGGGTTACTATGTAACACGATTTTCGATATGTGCGATTTTTTGTATCGAAATTTACTCCTAGTGACTTTGTTTTTAAATAAAATAAATAAATACACCCAACAGTCACATACATACTCCTGACCGCACACTAAGATCGAGTCTTGTGTCGTGGGTATCAGGTACTACGAGAGACTTTTCGGTCTCACAAACACCCAGACCCGAAACAAATATCTGTGGATCACACAAATATTTGTTTCGGTGCGGGGACCGAACCCGCGGCCTCTCGTTTCACAGCCGGCGTCTAACCAATTGCACCACGGAGGCTGCTGTTAATATAATACATACATACATAAACTCACGCCTTTATCCCCGAAGGGGTAGGCAGAGGCGCCACCAGGACACCCACATTTCGCCTTGTATGTTCCGTCCCACGATGTGATAGGGGGCGAGCCTATCGCCATATCGGGCACAAATTCCTGACTCCGGGCTGATAATGAATAGAAAAATCCAATATCACTTTGCCCGACCCGGGACTCGAACCCGAGACCTCAGCTTTGTAACCGTACCGTAATACAACTACGCCACCGAGGCAGTGTTAATATAATGTCGATGAATATTCTCTGTGCAACACTTGTCAAGACTGTGAATCGTTCAACAGTCGATATGAGTTAAAACGAAGTCCGTAGGAATAGATTTCAACAGGAAGAATCGCACGATATATCGAATCTCGAACTGAGTAGTAACCTACATCATGTTGGTGCACAATCTATGAATATGAACCCTGGCATTTAGCTATTGAAGCAATAAAGTATATAATTCAATTTTATCTATAAGACTTTAATTTATAATTTTTAAAACAAATAGTTGCGTAAAACTATATTTGGGGGTGAATATGCGCACATCTAAAAGTTTACAAAATTTAAAACAATGGAAAAAATCTCAGACGATGAATGTACATCCAGTATATTACATGTCAGTATAATTCAAAGTATATTCCGCACGCAATTACTCGTCAAATAGTCGGGGGCGAAGGAGAGAATTATACTTCCAACAGTCACATACATAG
This sequence comes from Deilephila elpenor, assembly GCA_949752805.1. NCBI lineage: Eukaryota > Metazoa > Arthropoda > Insecta > Lepidoptera > Sphingidae > Deilephila > Deilephila elpenor. Next base: position 9,634,984 of record OX457112.1, read on the forward strand.
TCCTGACCGCACACAAATATCGAATCTTGTGTCGTGGGTATCAGGAGCTACGAGAGACTTTTTGGTCTCACAAACACCGATACTCGAAACAAATAGCTGTGGTTCACACTAATATTTGTATCGGTGCGGGGATCGGACCCACGGCCTCTCGTTTCACTATCGGCATCAAACCAACAGCGCCACGGAGGCTTTAAAACATTATTTTTTATTCAATGTGGTGATATAGATAGGAATCTATAGGATAAAGGTGTGGTAGATCGCTAGGAATTATTGACTAACGGCGGTGCAAAAACAATGATCTCTTTAAGGGTCCTCTCGCGCGTACGTACTACGTAGCTAATGCGTATTGTACGTGAGTTCCGCATTTAACGTTGTAGCTTCTATCATGCCGTATACTACACGATTCGTACTCAAAAATTGGACCATACGAAAATAATGTCTTAATCGACTCGCCCCTTGCCTCTAGAATAATACTAATGGTTGCGTGCGGATTATACAGAAATCCATTTTACTGCCTAGTAAAGTTGTTATACAATGTCCAGTTATTTTTTGGCAGCTGGTACAAATATAAATGAATTTTGTAAGCCGCAATGAATATTGAAATAAACGCAATGAATATGTTTATATTCATGTCATCTCACGAAGTCTCATTGAATATGATTTTTTCAGGCGCATATATGTTAGTTATCGCGTGCGCTGTGCAGCAACAACGCTAAATGAACTAAATATCCATGTGAAAAATACTATTAAAACGCTGAATTATTTATATTATTTGTTTTATTTCTATTTATTCCAATATATCGTTTAAATACAACAACACGTTCAAGTTTTTTTTTTCCTTATGTTGACCCCCATAGACCCGCATATCTATATTCGAAACTGCAACATCTGTAGCCAAACAGACTTCGTGAGATGATTGAGCTGTATTTTGCGAAAATTGTTAATTGTTACCGCCAAAAAAAACTGTATGGTCGTCTTAACGCCTTGATAGAGTTGCTAGTTAATGGAAAAAAAGTACTATTTAAAACTAAGCAACGAGATAAGCAATATTAAAGTAAAGCTGTTATAAACTTACTTTACCATGTTAAAAATAAAATAATTTTCTAATGGAATATGAGTATATCGAATTATCTTGACGATTAACTTTTATTTTTTAATTTAGTTACTGGCAAGACAAGATTACTTGTGTCAAAAAACTTAATAAAATTGAAAAACCTCCCTTGAGCAATAAATTGATAGTACAAAATTATTTTTAAGACACCTTTGGTTGGCATTTAAAATGAACACAATTGTGTTGAATTATAATTTGTACGTAAAGGCGGGACATAGAAATTGTATATCAGCATTTAAAATGCTACTGTTTTTCGCTTGATGCGCATTTGTTTAACGTTACAATAGAATACCATATAAGTTGTCTGCACAAGATGTATTGAATTTTATAAGACTAATTATACTAAACTGCGATCGATAATTTGTTTTATTTCTGTGAATACATACTCACGCCTTTTTCCCAGAAGGGATAGGCAGAGGTCCTACGGACACCCACGTTTCGCCTAGTGTGTTCCGTCCTACGATTTCTGCTAATATTTACGGCTAGTAACTTGTTAGAAGGAGATTAATACCATTATGGTGAAGAAACGCTCGGGTCTGAACAGAATGTTAAAAATGGGTTGGTCCAGGTTTTTGACCAGGCAATTTGACGACAACAACACAACTTTAATTTATAGGTACTAAGAATGGGAGACTTGATTACCTCAAATACCCTCAAGAGAATATCTAGTTGTATTGACAGCACACAGACTAAGGAGTAAATGACAGCACGACACTCGGGCAAAGTGTTGACCACCAACCGTAGACAGAGAATACTGAACTGGTTCCTTCATTCTTCAACTTGACTGCAATTTTCATTTTCAACTTGTCAATTTTTGTCTGTATTGTCATTGACATTTACTATGGCGTATAATTTGTTGCTATTCTAAATCACATTTTAAATATGGGTTTATTTTGTAAACCACTCTTACACCCTAACAGTGGGTTTATAAGAACCCTCAAGATATTGTTTAGTTTCATTGGAGGTGTTGCTATTGGGCAAATATATTGCATTTATTTGCTGAAGAAAATTCCGTTTCCTGGGACTGCGGGAATTGTTCTCTCAATAGGCATAAGTGCGCTGTTAGGTAAAGAAAATAATTTACACAGTAGTCAGTAGTGTTTTTACTCTAAAATAAAATAAATACATACACCCAACAGTCACATACATAGTATTAAGATCGAGTCTTGTGTGGTGGATATGAGGAACTACGAGAGACTTTTCGGTCTCACAAACACCCAATAAACAATTGTTTATGCAAATTGTTTTTGCGATTTGGATATAACTCAAATCAACGAGTAGTCAGGTACTAAAAGTTTTAAAGAGTCGCTGTATTTTGTGAGCAAAAATCTGTGACAAAATGTTATTGCACGTATTAAGAAACGAATCCAACGGCATAGAATTTCAAATTCTGTGTATACAATTGATAGTAGTTAGGCCATATAGTCCACAAAGCTAGCCTAGTGCGGGTTGGCGGAATTTTATATGCCATAGATTTTTTTTCTAAATCACTATGGTATGCAGGTTTCCTCACGATGTTTTCCATCACCGTTATAGCGCGTGGTAATTGACTATCTATACACACATGGCTCCGAAACGTCAGAGATGTGCCCTGGGATTTGAATCCGCGACTACCATGAACCGCGTCTGGTCCGCTAACAACAGGCCAACACGCACTTGGTATATGGGCTGATACAGTAGGTAAAATACACAAACATCAGCTTATCACATTTTAATCCAATTCGTACCAATTGAAATCGTTTTTCATCTAGGCAGTCCTTTATTCTAGTCATGTGATTCTTAATCATCAATTAATACGTTCTAGATACTATAGAACGATAACACTAGATACTATAACTCTTTGCATTTCTAGGTCTTGGCAATGTTTTGTTAAAACAGATGAGATGTGTGTCTCTACTCTTAATCCCGATGTACTGTGGAAAAACGGGCCGTGGTGTTTTAAAAGCAGTGGTTCTAACTTATGTTGTAGCAGGTATTTATCAGTTCAATAATTTTATCCCTTACTTAATATATTAATATTTCTAATGATAATCAGACTAAAATTTTAAAAAGAAACGGTTCTACAAACGCCCGTTGCGCCAGAAATAAAGGGACTTTCCTGGTCTAGTTTTTTCTTCATTTGTTAAAATAACAGATTGGGTGCATCATGACAATCTCTCTGGGGGCGCCCTAATGGCCGCCACACATGCAACAATATAACTGTACCAGTCGGAGTTTGCACCAGTATATTGAAACGTGGGCAAATAATTGCAAACTTCGTTTCAATTTTTGATTCGAGACTGGTGCAAACTCGCGTTTGCGCAAACGCACTTGAATATGTGTGGCAGGCATAACGAACTCGCCCAGTAAATCTACCCGCGGTGCTTAAATCGCGCAATGTAGGTATATGTCCAATATAATATGTTTATATCAGTTTATAGCGATAGGAATAAAAATAATGTCAAATAATTTACAACAGGGCCGATAACAAATATGTGTTTAAACGCAAAAGAAGTAGTGCGGGAATTCGCTTGCAGCAATGAATTGGCTTATCATATTTCAAAAGCAAAATATGCATTTCTAGAGAGACCCGTCCGGAAGACCGCAAACGAGTTAGAAAACGAAGTGGAACTAGTCAAGGAAACTCTCAGGTTGCAATCAGATTCTTCTTTTTAACAGAGATAGTAATCGAGCAAAGGTTTAACAGAATGACAAAGACATGAATACAAGTTATACGATTCATTAATGCTTTGCTAAACTTAAAAGGGCTACTTAACTTTTTGAGATTCAAGGCTTTGCTGCAGGACGATTAACCTAGAATCTAGATAATGGAAAATCTGTCATCTATAAAAAGTCCTCCGTTTGAAAGTTATTTTAATAGTACCTAAATACCCGTTGGCGGTATAAATAGTGCAGAAAGTAAAAATCCTAATTAAGCTTTTAAAGTATTACATTTTCAGTAAAGTACTAGAAGGTTCTTCTCTGTGTGTAATCATTGGGTTTAATGTCTTAAACGTGTGCACTTCTTTTAAACATCTACAAGACTGAAGAAATAAACAGATTGTTGGGACATTGCCAAGGTGAATGAAATTAGCAAATGCACATTGCTTTGCGAAAAAACTGCATTGCTTTATATTTCGTGCCAGAAAATATCAACAGCGGCGAGCAGATACCTATTAAAAGTCAAGATCTTAAATTCCATCCTCTCCTTTCCTTGACCGAACTACGCGTGCCAGCTTACAAAGCCACATTTTTTAAGACAATTCACAATACCATCTCGACGAAAACCAAAAGGTTCGTCAACTTATTTCTTTGTGGCACCTTTGAAACTGTTCCACAGTTTGCCGGCTAACGTGTTGCCTCCTTTCTATAATCGTGGGTGCTTTAAACAGAGCGTAAAGAAGCAATTAGCTCGCCATATTTGATTCGAATGTCTAAATATATAAAATTATAATTTTATATTGTGTAGGTCAATCGATAAAGTGATAAGACCGCTGGAGAACGAGTTAGAAGGCACAGAAGAAGAACAAGTGAGCCGCTCGGAAATTCAGTATATTGACGGTATATTCAGCACATCCAGGAATCCAGAAACGTTTAGTAAACAGGCCTTGTTAGTATATTCAAGTAATTTTTATTATTTTGCACTCTATATAAGTGTAGCATATCATTTGCATACTGATATTATTAGCTACCTACAGTGAAACTACACCTAATGGAAATAACCGCTTTGTCGTGGTATAAAAATACAGAATCAGTTTGCCTCTGAAATATTCTGGCTTTTTGTCAATAACTTGAACTTATATATACTTTTAGATTCCTTTGTGTCCTTGAAATAATTCGGAAACGATAGATATATTATAATAGTTAAACATCACTGGTTTGATACGAATCAATTAAACATTTAGACTAACAAGCAGGGACTAGACTTAATTTGAAATCCTTTGAATTTCTGCCATTGGAGTGATATATTTTACGGGTTTGGGTTCATATATTTCTATTATTTTACAACTGTTGAGCTTCGAGTATTTATACCATAGTCGAAAAGAGACTATAGATATTAACAGGCCCCTATTTGTAGACCTAAGAAACCAAGTCAAGCAGATGAATACTTGAAGAACTACATGAACAAACTAAACTATCGCTGTGAAGACCAATTATCCCGAGCAGTTATAGTGTGTTTGAAGGCATTGTCTGAGGCATACGGTCGATGTTGTCACGTGGCTCCGGACCATACTAGCTGGCTGCTCTGTGCGCCGCTGAAGACTCCTTACTCTTGTAGCATCATGAGAAGCATTAGACGAAATGATACTTGCTTGAGCAGGAAAGAGGTGAGTTGTGGATTGAATATTAAAACGAAATAACCAATCTTTTGATTGATTCGCCGTCTACAGTGATTTATATCTAGATCTAGCATACTGATACTTTCTGTTCGTTACAGGACCCAACTTAATATCCGATTTAATCATAAAAAACTTTTATCAAAAACATCAAAATCTCTTTAGAATCATAATGCAATCTTCACCTGACCTCGGTAGCTAGCCTACATAAACCTGGCCCAGCGCAAAATAATTTTCCTATTCAACTGTTTTTGCAGATCGATCCAGGATTGGGAGAAGCTTATCGAGCTGTAAAATACATTAAATTTCAATTTTTAAATATTTCAGAACATGCCATAGCAGAATATAAAGATAGATATAATTCCCAAGTTTATGATATCCAGGTATGCTTATTTATTTACAGGAGATTATAAGTTTTTCTATAATAATAGTTTCCGAAAGGTTATCTCTACCTTGAGCAATATCTATCTCTACCAGCTTTTGCATAAAAATATCTGTGTAATTGGGTACTTTACCCCTTCATTTCACTCCTGAAAGTGAAACAGCTTTAATGTTTATTGAATCAACGTTTCATGTCGAAGTAAAATGAGGCGAGAGGTTTCTTGTCGCTGCTTGTCCACGGGATTCCGTAGAAGTTCCCCCGAACAACAACTTTGTTGCCTCAGTGGAAGGATTGCCGTGCGTGTAAAATTCGTTGAAGGTCAAATTTTGTTAGGTTTCTTGACTTTCCCAACTTCAACTTCATTACAATTGAAAACTCTGAAAGGTTTCTTTTGTGTTTTTTTTGTTGTTGTTTGGGAAGGTAATAACGCTCTGTTGTAACGGGGTGGTTAAGAGTACAAGAGGCCGTTTTTGTAAACTTTTCCAGTTCTGTCACCAAACACAGTATGTATTTACATACTACATACTGCTGTGTTCACATTTATTGAACATTGTGGCCATGATTATTTAGATTGTGAGATATAAAAGGTAAAATCTCAAGGAACAACCGTGTACCTTATTTTTTTTAAGTGGAATGTGTAAAGCTATATGAATAGATAATATAGTCCTGTAAATAGATTATGTTTAGGATGCAAAAGAAACAGGAGCCCGTGTGATACACGCATTCGAAGAGAAGATCTCTATAATGCGATCAGCCATCACGGTGATGAACATTTGCATGGCGCTGCTCTTTCTTCGGATATTCTCCGCCGCTGTGATGTATCACGATGCATATTTAACCACCATCGACTACGATAATATTTACGTCACCAGCTATTTCAAACAGTTGGACAAGAGACGAAAAATTAACAATAAGATTACCCTGTTGCCTTTGAAAAAGGTAATTTTCATTTCTGTTATTCCAATTATCCTATACACAAGTTACGGACACCTTATTCAAAAGGATTCCACAATCACCTGCTGTGCCTAGAGAAATCATAGTCTTGAATATCCAGTCGCCATGGCGCTGTTGGTTAGACGCCGACAATGAAACGTGGGGCCTCCGATTCGATCCCCGCACCGAGAAAAATATTCGTGTGGTTCACAGGTATTTGTCTCGGGTCTGAGTGTTTGTGAGACCGAAAGTCTCTCGTAGTTTCTGACACCCACGGCACACGACTCGATCTTAGTGTGGGGTCGGAACTATGTTTGTCTGTTGAGTGTATTTATTAATTATTATTTATTTATTTAGTACCTAAAACTAATAACTATTAGATTTTTATGCATCTTAAATAACATTCACGCTACACTAAATATATATCTACGTAGTTATTAACATAAGTCCAAAAAGATACATTCATACATATATAAACTCACGCCTTTATCCGAGAAGGGGTAGGCAGAGGCGCCACCAGGACACCCACATTTCGCCTTGTATGGTATGTTCCGTTCCATGTTGTGATAGGGGAGGAGCCTATCGCCATATCGGGCACAAATTCCTGACTCCGGGCTAATAATGAATAGAAAAACCCAATATCACTTTGCCCTACCGGGATTCGAACCCGAGACCTCAGCTTTGTAGTCGTACCGTAGTACAACTACGCCACCGAGGCAGTCCAAAAAGATAGTTATTAGCAAATAAAAACATATTTCAGATGGAAACAATCAAGTACATAGAAGTGAACTCTGTGGCATACATACAAGAACGAAGTAAGCTGTTCACGCAGATTCTGAAAGTAATGCTGGAAATGATCACAGCGACCACATTTGTAATGCTTGACAGATTGTTTTACGAAGCCCTGGATGTGGTCAGGCAACACGCCGAAAAGGACTACACGCAGCAGGGAACCCGAGACTTGAATATTGAGGTGACAACACGAAAAAGTATCTATTATATTATAAAAAAAATATTGAATAACTACTTCACACTAAGTATTTAAACAGCCTTCGCAACGCAGTTTTTTTGAAGCTGGTTGTGGACCAAGGGGTTTCAACAAAGTGAATGCTTATATTACGCACATATTTTTTGGGGGTTGAAACTGCATAAAGTTTTTTCTGATAACTTATATCTACAATAACGACTGAGTAGGTATGTGGCCAGAAATAGTACCTACGTAACTATGTGCAAGTAATTGTTGAGTTTCATACATACATACATAAAGTCATGCCTTTTTCCCAGAAGGGGTAGGGAGAGTCGTACAAGGACACCCACATTTCGCCTTGTATTTTCCTTCCCCTGATGTGATAATTAATAGAAAAATCCAATAACACTTTTGCCCGACCCGGGATTCGAACCCGAGACCTCAGCTTTATAATCGTACCGTAGTACAACTACACCACCCAGGCAGTTGTTAAGTTTAATTTTTCCACAAATAGTTTTTGATACTAAGCACCTGGACCCTAGGCCCTAGGGACCCATTTTAAAAAAGCACAAAATATTTCTAAAGAATAGAAAATAGAAATAGAGATAATGTATGTAACCAATTGTAAATCTAAAATCATATGCATCAGGGAAATACTGGGAAATCGTAGGCGTGTGTAAGCTTTTAGAATAGGGATAGAGAGGATATCTATTTTTATACTTGTGAAATCTCATTTCTGTCAGTAATTCGCACCTAATCAGAGGATGTTTAAAAAAAGTACCTATTTACAACATAAACATATTAAGATATTTATAGCAAAGTTAAAACGCAGCTAACCTCGTAAAGTAGAATAAAAGATTCTAGAAATAACGTTACTGCCCACGGGTCGGTTTCACTCATTTCCTTTGATAACTTGGTTAGAAGCTATACCTATATAGAATCTACAGGGGTTGCGTTAGGCAATAAAGGTTGACCCACTTATATAACTTTCACTTTTCGCCAACAATTCGGAACTTTCTAAGGGGTTGTACATTTGTAGTTTTTAAAATTGCTGCCTATTGTTTTTTGTAGAATCAATTTTCTGAAGCAAAATTAATGTACAATATAAATTGAAATATTATTGCTCCCTATAGCCTATTTAGGCTTCCATTCGGTCTATGAGATGATATGGAATTTGCCTACCAAAAGAACAAAAACAATTTAAATAAAAAATACACCATACCGACCATTACGAAGAAAAGCATTGCATGGAAACTTGCACAGGTACCTTAACCTACCTGAGTGTGATCCACGAGTATTTTAAAACTAAGTGTGGGATAAGAGAATTCAGTAGACCATATTTGAACCCATCATGTTTCTATTATTGTACAATAATCCTTCTCATGTCCAAAGAATGGCCAATTTGATAAATTGCTAAGAACCCTTGCGGGTTGCGGGTACTAACCACTCACTGTGATCTCTGGGCCATCTATTGTTATCTAATTTAACCACTTGATGCGCATTTGCAACTAATTTAAGGTCATTTCTCTAATTAGAAAGTAAACGTAGTACCTATTCGGTATTATGTTCCTCTTGCAACATTTTATCTGGCGTAATAAGGATCGAAAATGTCAACACGAGAATGTTTCATGGTCAAAACTCTTAAATTCTAAGTTATAACTAAATAAACCTTTATCATGTTCTGTGCTATGAATATATAGGCAAACTGTAACCATTTTTTACTAAGATTATCGCATCTCTAACGTTGTGAGTAATAAAAGCACGGATTAGAAACGAATAGTTTAAAATGGCTGTCGTGCAATCTCATAAAACCTAGGCAAACTTTCTTTTAATTACTAATTTATTGGGATACCTCAACTCAATAATACAATTTAACATGTTTCGCCACCTACCTATTCTTCCTCTACCAAGGCCAGGAAAGAACTCTCGATTCCTGAACTATCGAGGTGTCAATGGGCTGACATTATCATTTCCATCAAATCACTCGCTTGATCATTTGCTTTTTTTCTATTAAAAGACTTCTACACTTTGCAGGTGGAGGGTATAAGTGTACTAGCAATACTTCTGCGCAAATTCTTCAACAACCTCAGCAGTCAAAAGTTCCAAAACACTATCAACAATACTGAATGTATACCCAGACCACGTCTTATGCCGCCTATATATTTTGTTAAGATTTACGGAGGATATCTGTGGATCTTATTGCTTTTGTATATAAATCCGTATACATTAAGATTAAGAAGGTAAATTGATAAAATATGCCCTTCGTAAGAACATATCTTTGCGTTAAACATTCAGGTATAAGTTACGACGTCCATTTAATTTTAGATTGATCTGCAGTTACTTTTATCCCTGTCGAGAAAAACAGCGAATTCTACACCTCTACAATGATATACTGAAAAAGCGCATGAAAATGAACAAAACTTTGCGTCGGTAAGTAATACTACCTAATCTCTCTCTCTGGTCGATCCCTCATGTCTGAGGATCGTGGTCTGCATCTGGAGCAGATGATCTGCCTCCACCGGTTTCTGTCCAGCGCGTCTCTCACGGATGTGAGAGATACTACTAGTAATAAATGATTAGTGATTACCTAATATTTTTAGCTTAATATTTTTTGTACTTTAGAACAGGACATAAATATTTATTGAATTTCGTATATAACAGCAAAGCTGTTCAGGCCGTTCGAGCGCATTATCTCTCCGGGGAAAACATGCTCAGTTTACGAATGAAGTTTCCAGAGCTACTCGGATGGCTAACAATATTCTCAGCAGCCAGAATGTCCTGTCTTATCTGTGGAGAAACTAAACCTCGTAAAGGTACCTTTACCACCTCATATATAGGCATATGCTTGAAAATTATACTTCCAAAAATATATACTGTTTCGACAAAAACTAATTTAACTTTAAGACGGCATTGATTTCTGCAAACGAATTTTTCATAATTTCAGAGAAACTAATGGAACAGCAGTGGCATTCGTGTCAAGTAACAAAATGTCCGTTTGTGTATTGTACGGAGTGTTGGAGCGAGATAGGGGAGAAGTGTCTTGCTTGTGATCCTAGCTTAGTTGAACTTAGCGATATTGACTCCCTGAGTGAAGATGATCATCCTAGATATTAAATATTTTTATCAAAACAGCTTTTCTCTTTCTTCTTTAAAAATAATTGACTCTACTAGACTCCAGATAGGTAATTACTTGAGGATTGGAAGTTTGGGAGCAGGCGAGAGTAACCTCATGTAATAAATACCTTCTTCCAATTCCTTGATTTGATTGATTCAACCTGATAATGAAAACTAAGCAGTAAAAAATGTTTAAATGTAAACAAAACAACTTTGTTTCCATATTTTTTTATTAAAATTAGAACAATCCGTATTCTAGCTGCTCGCCAACTGTCAAATTGCTGACGAACTGAATATTGTCAGCAACTTCATTGCAAAGTAGCGCTAACCCTGTCAACTCGTTGTCGCCTTCACGCCGATTGAAATTGTAAACTAACTGTAATAAAGTAAATTTATTTTTAGAAAATCGATAAAAAATTACCCGCCTCATTGATGTAGGTTAGTAAACTGCAAATCATAAACTCGAGCGTACGAAACAAAAACTTGTACGGAAGTTTTGCGCTCTATGCAAGATAATATTTCTAGGAGTTCTATTTGATATGACAATAGGTGTGTCTTGAGGGATAGAATGAAAGGAGAACGTTGCTAAACGCTACCTATATCTTTATTTTCCGGTAATCCAAAGAAATATCTCTTTTTATAGAAATAAGCTTAAAAGACATTTTAAGCTCAATAAAACATCCGATTGTTTCAACTCCACCACGTGGTTGCTAATTGCAGTAAACATTACCCCAGTGCAGATTCAACGACCTTTAGTCGCACAGGCGCATACGGTTCACAAATCACCGATAACGACTGTAATAAAAAGCGATTTAGTCTGCACTTGTGACATTGAACTGTTGCCTTGACCCTGCCAGCTCGCCGCTGATAATGCGGTCACGCCCCAGATATAAAACTTCGATGGAAAAATTCTATTGAAAGTCAATTTGGTTGAGATGTTTCTTGGAAGATAGTGCTCTTCGAAGAAAGCAAAAAATATCAGATTTAAAATCTCTTATGCTTTTTGTAGGATAATAGCCGTTTTATAAATGCACAGCGACAAAGTTCAGTACTATGTGAAGTTTACATTTGTAGATCTTATTTTATTTCAATTGATTCGATCAATCAACCAAGAGATAGTTCTTTACATATCGGTCGCTACAATAATGCTCGCTTAGTAGAAACTGGCAAAGCATGCTATAATTTAGCTTATAAGTCTTTATCGTTACCACTTACTACTGACTAAAATGAAAGCGAAGTAGGTACAGTCACCAACAAAAGTAGCTGAACACATTTAAAACGCCAAAAATCATACACACATTAAGCAACAGAAGTCGGTGACGAGTGTCGGCCACAGAATTTCATGAACACCTTAAAGGTTATAAAAGTTGATGAACAGCAAAAGCAACAAAAGTTATTGAACAGCAAAAGCAACAAAAGTTGATGAACAGCAAAAGCAACAAAAGTTGATGAACAGCAAAAGCAACAAAATTGCTGAACACTTATAAAAAGTAAGATTGCCGTAGATGTGTTCACCTACTTTTGTCGCGTTGTTATGTATTTATTTTTAAATTTTATTTCACATTTTCTTTTTTGGTTTTTCTCTGCACTGACATATTGTATTCTATTTTGAGAAATTATTATGTTTGCAGAGTTTGTCGTGTTCGTCTGTTATTGGCAAGTGTACTTTTATTGAACAATAAATTGTTAAACATCTAATAATACGCACCTAATGTTATTGATATCGTGCTGTTGGTGTTCCAAATATAGTAAATACATGAAATAAAACACATAAATATTTATTTGGGGTCTTGTTCCGTGTATAATAAATAATAATGTATAACAATATTGGCAAAAAATTGTGTATGTATTTAGTATTATTTCAATTTTGTTTGTACCGACTTCATGTGTACGGCTTGGGTAATAATTTAAAAAAGTAAATTTATAAATATAAAAATAAAATTTATTAAATAAAATAAAATTCAACAATATAAATAAATATTGTGAAAATATTATAATTTTTAAATTCTTGTGTGGCCTCCATTTGCTTCGATGACGGCCTGTAGTCGGCTTTGCATAGAATTTGCCATATTTGCACATACATCACCTCCTCTGAAGGGATCCCGCATACGTTCCACGTGCCTTATAATGCCTTCCTTTGTGCGTGGCGTGTCGGGCTCTCAGGCTTAGACAATGAGACCCCATAGATTTTCTATGGGATTCAAGTCTGGACTCTTCGGTGGGAACGGTATCCCAATAATCGCATTTTCATTATTGCAGAACCATGTTTGACATCTTCTAGCTTTATGCACGGGGCTGTTGTTGTGGACGAAGTGTATCGGCTCCGACATATGCATTTTGACCGTAGGAAGTAATGTGTTCTCCATTAAATCTAAATAACCGATGAAAAATTTATCCAAAATTTATCTTCTTGATAACGCAGATAAATACAACATTGAACTCTTTAACTATTTTTCTCATCTAGAAAAGGAAGTTTCCGATACCGTTGAGAAACAATATGGAAATATAGTATGTACGGAATATTTAAAACTAACAATAAGATAAAAGATAAAAAAAATCAATAAACTTACATTAAAACCCAAAACAGTTCAGCTTTTACAGAAAAGATTAGATACAAAAATAAATACCGTTGAATATCGCGAAATCAATAAACAAGTTAAACGTAGCATAAGGGATGATTTATGCAAGCATAATTATTATCTAATAGAAATGGCCTTAAAGAAACATACACCGCTTAGGGTAGCTAAACAGGGGATATCTACAGGAAGGTGTTGGATAAATATGTAGTTAAAAGATGAAGAAGGAATTAAACATAGTAACCGCACTAAGCTTATTGAAATATGCACGAAATTTTACCAAAAACTTTATTCTGACGCTACCAAAGAACTTCAATCAGATTATTCCAACCCGAATCCGGATACTATTCCCTACATAACTGGCTGCGAGGCTTATAAAGCTCTCCGCAGTATGAAATTCAATAGGAGTCCTGGAGAAGATGGCGTGACAACTGAGGCTTTTCGAATCGGATCACCTACGCTGCTTCCTTACATAGCAAATCTATCCTTGCAACTGGGAAACTTCCATGAAATGTGCCAGTCCAACATCATTCTTTTGGATAAAAAGGGAGACAAGCTGATATCGCTAATTACAGACCCATAAGCCTAACATCACACTTGTATAAAGCGTTCATACAAACAATACAGAATCGAATAGAGAACACACTTGATTTACTCCAACCCCCAGAACAAGCCGGTTTTCGCCCAAACTTTTCCACCGCGGACCACCTTCACACTCTGAATCAAATAATAGAAAAAACACCTGGAATATGAAAAACTATTATACCTTGCCTTTGTAGACTATACAAAGGCCTTCGACAGCGTATATCACTCAGCCATATTCCAAGCACTACATAGACAGGGAATAAATAAAATCTACATAGATTTACTCCAGCATATTTATGATCACAGCACAGCCACCATTAAACTTAAAGGTACTGGTCCATCATACCATATACAAAGAGGAGTAAGGGTATCGATATCGGCAGTAAGAAACTTACCAACTTGCGCTTCGCCGATGACACTATGTACTATTGATACCGATGATAAACTATTTGCATCATCGGCGCAAGACCTCCAATGCATGCTTGAAACGTTAAATATGGCAAGCCTCGGGGTGGGTCTAATGATGAATCGGTCAAAGACTAAAGTCATGACAAACAAAACAAAAGTCCACATCCAAGTGGATGGAGAGGACACACTATGTCGATGAGTACATCTATCTGGGCCAGTTAGTTTCCTTCCAAGGCCGGCAAGATCTAGAAATTCATCGCCGGATGGAAAATGCCTAGAAGAGCTACTGGAACCTTCCAATATCCTTAAAAAGGAAACTCATCGACATTTATAACTTGCCTATTCTACCCTACGGAGCTCGGACTTGGTCTTTGACCGAATCACAAAAGTCCCAGCCAAGGTTTGTCAGAGAGCTATGGAGCGCAGCATCCTGGGAATAAGGCGGACTGACAGAGTGCGAAACAGCGAAATTCGCTTAAAAACCGGCGTGGCAGACGTGGGAAGCAAAACAGCACTCCTTAAATAGAACTAGGCAGGCCATGTGACTCGAATGCATCCAGAGCGTTGGGCAAATATCGTTACCCAATGGATACCTGATGGTCGACAACGCCGCGGTAGACCTAAAAACGCTGGCGAGAGGACCTGGATGCTTTCGAGCCCATGTGGCCCGAAATCTCGTTAGAATGCGAATTGTGGAGGAACAGGGGGGAGATCTTCGCCCAGTAGTGGGATGAAGTAGGTCAATTAAATTTTTTTTAATAAATTTACTTTTTTAAATTAGTACCCAAACCGTACACACGAAGTCGGTACAAACAAAATTGAAATAACACTTATACATACACAATTTTTTGCCAATATTGTTATACATTATTATTTATTATACACGGAACAAGACCCCAAATAAATATTTATGTGTTTTATTTCATGTATTTACTATATTTGGAACACCAACAGCACGATATCAATAACATTAGGTGCGTATTATTAGATGTTTAACAATTTATTGTTCAATAAAAGTACACTTGCCAATAACAGACGAACACGACAAACTCTGCAAACATAATAATTTCTCAAAATAGAATACAATAATATGTCAGTGCAGAGAAAAACCAAAAAAGAAAATGTGAAATAAAATTTAAAAATAAATACATAACAACGCGACAAAAGTAGGTGAACACATCTACGGCAATCTTACTTTTTATAAGTGTTCAGCAATTTTGTTGCTTTTGCTGTTCATCAACTTTTGCTGCTTTTGCTGTTCATCAACTTTTGTTGCTTTTGCTGTTCAATAACTTTTGTTGCTTTTGCTGTTCATCATCTTTTATAACCTTTAAGGTGTTCATGAAATTTTGTGGCCGCCACTCGTCACCGACTTCTGTTGCTTAATGTGTGTATGACTTTTGGCGTTTTAATTGTGTTCAGCTACTTTTGTTGGTGACTGTACTACCTACGTCCTATCAGTATAAGACGTAGCTTCTTCGCTAGCATTTTAGTAGATTCTCCAAATATAATTGTAAGTATGTATTGGAAGTATTTTCTACTCATATTTACTGATAGAAATTCGTCATAGGTAATCCAGCCGTCTCCATCAGTGTCGGCATCGTGGAATTTGTCTTTGCGAACCTCTATGGTGGTCTCGTCTCCTAAACTTTCCAACACTGCACTGCTGTAAACATTATTAACTTTTTCAGTTTGTTAAGTTCCTTCTTTGCCTTCACTAGGATTACATTATAGAAATATTTTCTAAATGCGTATATCCTGACTATATTTGAAAAATTAACAAATTTTAAAAATAAATATAGCAAGGATTGAACTCAAAACATTTGACGCAGCAATCTAGCTTTTAAGCGCTGTACCAACGGGGCACCAACTTAGTCGTCTCGCATGTTCATTACAGCTTATCCAGTTAGTATTTTTGTCTTAAAATCGAAGCCTTATATAAAGACCTCCATCCTCTGTAGTCAGTTTGAGCTGGGATATAAGCTTCTTTGTATTGGTTTACAATAAAGAATATTGTATTGCATTGTATTGTATAAACGTTTTTACAAAATCCTTTTAGTACTACAGTACGATGTTGCGATTGTCGATATTTGATTAAATAAGAAAGCTCCTATTGAAAACATAATGATAGATCAAACAACTTATTTTTAAGCATAAAAATCATTGTGGTAAAAGTGGTGTATCCTAGTAAATACACATAAAACCACTAATCATATTTCGTAATAGAGATGTAACTAACAAGTCATCGAAAGCAAGCATCCCGTTGGACTGGTTGTCGAACAACAGGAACAGGCTGTGCAGGTTGGCGATGGTCACCTCGTTCCAACCCGGGAAACGATTCACCACCTTCTGTATGCTCCATCTGCGGTCTTTCTCCTTCATCTCCTGCGTGATTAGAAAATTTCAAACAAATATGTACCTAACTGGTGTGACTTTCTATTTCTGAGCTTCCGAATGAAAAGTTATTGAGATAAGTATTTTGTTTTTGTAATATGTGTTCCTGTTCGATGCAGTTGGGAGAAAAATAATATCGCGTACCGTATCGCCCCAATTGTCACAGCACAATTCTTAAATGATTGCTTTTCTTTTACTAGATTGACTAAAAACTGATCAACGTGTTATTTAAAACCACGCCGCAAACTGAAGATACGACTGCTTTGCTGAGTATTACCAAGTACTTACTTGTATGTCACATACCTACACCAAGGCATGCACACGAGTAGCGCAGATGCAGCTGACTCCATGGTCCATGCAGTCAATACACTTGCAGCATTGCATTGCGATTTGCTGTTCGGAATAGTCTATCTTCTAATATCAGTATTATTACATACTATCATTGCTAGTCTAGCTATCCTTCATTTCACTTATAGTAAAAAGGTTCCACGGCCGTTGGTGATATGGAATTTTAAGGTTGAAAGATATTAGCAGTAGGTATTAAATATTATATTTTAATATTGATGATGTTAGATGATCAGGGCTTACTTGATTGTACTGCCGCTGCTCCGCCAACCTCTTGTAAAATAAGTCAACCAACTTGTCGTAATCTGTCATTGGCATTTTCTGGGAGTCGGAAGGTTTCTTGTGTGGTTCGCCTATCGTGCAATTCAAGAAGAGTTTACAATGCAAGAATTTTGTTTGAATTATAGACCATAGACAAATAAAGTATTTTTGAGGGCCAGTTGATTAAAACGAGATGCCGCAAGTTTGGTCGCCGCACCGAAACCGAGAACCGACATTTGTGAGATCTAGGTATAAATGTTTCGAGATTAGATCGCTTCCAACAGGTTGGTCTGGAAATCTCCTGGGGGACATATTTTTAATAGAAGACTGGAGATATCAAATCATTGTCATAGTTCAACTTCAGGTACCCTACAATACAGTCTTAACAATTTAAACTACCTACTCCTTAGATACGTATTAATCATTAAGGTATTATAAATGTGATTATTGATAGATTCTTGGTTAATTTTATTTATTTGGATCGTGGTGCAAACGCTAAGTAACAGATATGAGCATGTTAAACAATCATAATATAAGTACCAGTAGCGGTAAAGTCCTCCTGTCTATAGAAGCAAATCGGTTTCCTCTTCACTGGATATTCAAAGAACCTGCCCAAGCCAGAGAGCAACGTACTAATCTGATGCCCCATTGTGTACACTCCGTATACAACGATATTGTTATCGAGATAACACAATTGAAAACAGTTGTCAGACAGACATATTTAAGTAATATATTTTTTATCTATCGACAAAGGCCAGTAGAAACATCATAATAAAAATATTGTCTCTGGTAGCAGGTCTGGATGTTGTGTTTTTATTCAGAGTATGTAGAGTCTACGAACAGCATTAGGCCAGCGACTGAAAGGCATACTCTTAAAGTAGTTGTGTCAGGCAAGTCATAAAGTTATAAGTCAAGTCATTCTGCAACGTATCTGGAAACTCATGTTGCTTCCATAAATGCAGCTAGAAGATGTTGCTCAAAAATTGGAAAGTTTAGATACCTATGTAAAATTTTGGAACTTGCACTAGGTTAACGCGGTCTCTACGGCTTAAGACCAATCACCCGTAGATTGTGGTCAGCAGTGGATCATTGACAAGGCATTTTTATCTATAAGATATAGAGCTGTTTATGATCATTTTTATGTTATAAATAGTAGAAAGTGTAATAACATATTGGTTTATTTTAATTGTGTAACGGTTGTGAAACAAACGTGTCAATCCAAAGCCACAACTCATTCATCAAAATTAAACAAAGCTAAATAGGATGAAATTATAATTGTGTCAAACTCGCTGTGCTAAGCCAGAAGCGAGTGTACATAATGCCGAATGCGATTAATTATATTAGGTGCATAGACTGACAATGTAGCTCGTACTTTCATTAATAACTTGATATCAAATTAACCAGTATAATACTACTTATTAAACTGATCAAACTAGTTATTCAGCAACTGCGTAGCAAGCAAAAAATGCAGAAAGTTTTCTATCCCGCGTCTACCTGCAGAAGGATGTAGGGTGAGGGTAGGAGGTTCGAAATAAAAACACCAATTTCCTATCAATCACTTGATTAATTTCTCATACAAAATTCCATTAAAAATTTCAAAAATCTGACATTATATAGCGTCATACACAAATTGATAAGATTAGAAATAATAAGAATCAAAGTAATCTTTTACCGAAAGGGTAAAATAAATGTAAAATGAAACATGGTAGGCAGTAAATTATTCTAAATTAAAATATAGGAACATTTATAAAATTTCAGTCTTCTTTAACATTATTACAGAAGAGTAACATAAGATATAGATATAAAAGAAAAAGACTGTTGTCTACTTTCCATTATATGCATAAGCATACTAGGTATATTAATACGAGAGAGATAAATGTGCTTTATAATACTATGTGTAATGTGTATGTAATTAGTTGAAACCGACGCGCGACTCTGTAGTCTGTGTGTGGGTGCTAACACTACACGAAGTTCACTTAGAGTAGACAACAGGCTTCTAAAGCGGTGATTACACCACCGTTACAATATACCCAATCAGTCTTCATTACTTTACAATACGGAGGTAGCGTGGTTGTAACATTAACTTAAATCATCCCGAACGGGCAGACGCCGGCGGAAACGACGGACCATCGTCCTGCGCGGAATGATGTACAAAAATACTACTTATCAATCACTCGAGATATAAACCGTCGCATTCGCCCGCCCTTAGCTATTGTGATGTTGTTAAAACGTTACAATAACGCACCACTGTGACTGACCGTGACTGACCGCCGACTGACTACACAATGGACGCGGTAAAGGGTAGACGAACACATTAAAGCTAATACTAACACAACACAAGCTCCTAGTTAACCATACAAAAATAGCACAAAAATGGCTCAATACAAGTAGCTTAAAATCTCATTATCGTTATGCAGTTTTGGTGTTGCGTCTTACATTGGCGTACGCACGGCTGCTAGTCCGTCCACTGATAACTGATTCACAATCGACGTTTAGCACTAAAAAAACTTGTACAAAATTATCATCACGCTTCGATTATTATTTAGTTGCCAATTTTATTGTATTTATCACAAAACCACAATTATACTGCTAGCAGCTAGCAGCTCTCACAATGTACGCGTCTCGCATTCACGCGTCCAATACATATCATAACCTCGCGACCATGTCACTAGTGTGCTGACTCGCGCCTCGCCTTCCACCTTTATAAAGCAGATTGTTGTCCCATCTTCAGTACGACCTCAACACACTTTTGACATAATCACAAAGTTATTTTTAAATTAACAAAAATAATTCAAATAAAACAAATTAAATGCTGATTTTAAAATTAAGTAATGCTTCAGCAGCTTTCAGCTAATCTACTTACAAAACGACGACCTCTGGCCGGTTTTCTTTGAAAATTTGACTTTTGTATATGATAGTGTTAGAATTCAGTACGTTTGTTTGATTTAATTGAATAATACTTAGTTTAGTTTGGGTGCAATACTATAAATATTTAATTAATTACTGTAGTGAATGCTAATGGAAGTGAATATTTGTCTGCTCGTTAAGACATTTGCAAGTTGCATCAGATCGGTGACGTTCTTAGAAGCCGCCTTTCCGTGCAAGAGCACTAGATGTTGGGAACTTGCTTTGCAAAATCCAATCAAAATGTTGACTACGTGAAACAAATGTTCGTGTTAAAACTATGAGATTCGTTGTCAGCAATGCAAATATTTTAGCTTTGTACAGACAATAGAGTACCAAATTCCAAAGAGTTAAAGGTAAAACTGCATTATATGCAACATATTTTAAAAATAACTTAAATCTTTAATAATGGCACTGAACAAAAAGTTAATATACTGGAAAAAAGAAAACGTGTTATTCGGAATTCGTCGATCCACCGTCAAGACGCAAGACACTGCACACACACTATTAAGGGCGACCACACACCAAACGTTTTGCTCGTGCTCACTCGGTGTCGAGCTTATCATGTTGGCTCCAATATCGTCTACAATCCCTCATTATAATAGAACGGTATGACTATAGTTCATTATGAGATTGAAGTTTTATTATGTTTGAAAATTTCATTGAAGAGACACGTTTTATAGTAACTACAGATAGATTGACTATAAGAGATACATAACGCAAGACATTATTGTATACGCTACACTCTAATCTTCAAATTAGATTTGGAGCAACATGGAAAGCCCACACTACCTAACATCTTAACTGACGATGTTTGTGGCACTCATTGACATCCATCCCACGTCATACTCGTGAGCCCAAGCTAAAACCGCTAATATACCAAACATACACATCTTATCGAACGTTTATCTATTCCCTTCATTCTCTAGAAAAGCTTCAAACAATGATTTTCGCCTTACAATAATTTCAGACTCACAAACCAGTCGATGCAAACTACATTAATTTCAAATTTATTCTAACCAATACACGCCAATATGAAAATTTTTGTTTGAAGCCGCATTACTAATACCACCCACATGAACGAAACATACGTAATTTATCCTAGTGTAACTCTAAGTACAAAGGTGAAAAAATTGTTAATCTAAACGTATCGTAACTTACAGTAACATTATGCTTTATAAGGGAGAACTTTGAACATTGCTTGTACGCAACATCACGAGCTAAGACTTTGCTACGTGCTTGAAAGGTGTTCATCATTTCTCTTTTAGGTTCGGATAAGCGCGTCGTACAATGCGTGTTTATGAGTACAAGATGAAAAGCACTGCAGCTCTACTTTATGCAATATCGAACGCAGCAATAGCAAGCCCACGAACTTCAAATGCTGTACCTACCCTCCCGCGAGGGACCTCACAACACGACGACACCCAAACCCGATGCAAGCCGAAACAACATCGCGCACTGCACATCTTTTTACATGGGAATGACATCGATAAATGAAAAGGGATCACAATGGCAGGTACTCTAGTCAACAAGAATTGTAGCCAAGTTCCCGAGTGACCAAGCATTACAAAATACAGTGTGACATGTGACTCCACTACTCGAACAATTAAACTAATAAACAGGAGGGTACATGCAGGTGACTCAAGACCGAGGTCGGGGAGAACTAATACATTGTCTAGCTAAACATGTTACGCGGCAACAAGCGTTTTTGTGCAAACGCAACATACGACACGTCTATCTAAAACCAGCCTTATATTTAATTATCTATATAACTAATGACATCTAAAGAAGCAGTAACAATATTATGATATTAAAAATACACATCGAGACTCAAGCAGACCATTCACACGATTCCCATACGATTACCGAACGCTTATACATGCAATGTCAAACACTAATTTTGATAGCAATTTAGAAGTAGTGCAATCTGCTCCGCCATCGAAGTGTTGGCACTGCTGCGTCCCTGCTGTGCCGCCGCTGTGTAACGCATTCAATATTAGATTTTGAATGTGCGGAATTAAGTCTAATTTGTAATGATAGTATACAGCTGGCCAAACAGCAGGGGCGAAGCGTGCGCGTATCTAGGCGGCCACGACGCGTACATACATGAAAATCAAAACGAGCCCGATGGTGTTTCGATTGGCATGCAACTAAACTTACTCATAAACTCTATTATTAAGTGAACACATAGAGACTTGAACACATAGTAGGTTATATTAATGCTACTTATTCATACGTTTGAAAAATAGAACATTTCATAAATTTAATTTTTCTTTTTCAAAAAAGAATTTCACTATAATATTTGAACTAATACAAAAATTTAGATTGTATAAAAACACACGGATAATATAATCAATTAAAATTATCATGAATGTAATATATAATATCTATAAATTAGCTAGTTTGATAGATAAGTCCGCATAACTCAGTGCAGCTAAAATTCACAACTAAAATAAACCAAAATAACTAGGGTTTACAACTAAACGAGTTAAAATAAAATATAACAGTACAGTTAAAATTTCTCAACAAAAGCCTACTCAGTCAAGTTATTCCTTTAGATCGTCAGTCGAAAGATTTAAAGTAGATAAAAAAAATATCACGTCTAATATTTTTAACTAATCCCCAAAGAAATGAGGCGAGTGACCGCCATCTTGTGAACTATCTGCCGATACATTACAAAAATAATACCTACAAATTTTGGTAATTAAGAACGCAGTTGGTTCGCGGCGCCGCACAGCCACTGCGCCACGCGCTACGCCATCACCTACCACCGCCCACCGCCTCGCCCACGCCCACAGACCCCCGAGCCCACCGAGCCTACCGCCCAACCATCATCTCTTTAAGACAGTCTTCTGAAGTCAGTCTCAAAGTTTTATTGCATTGATTTTGTTGCTCAATACAGTTCCGATAATACAACATTCACTCCCCATCCAAACAAATTCGATCGAAGGAACACGGAAGCAATCAAACCAAACTAAATTATTTTAAGCCAAAACGGCGTTCGCTGCGCCAATAAAAATACTAAGATAAAAATATTATATGCACCTAAATCATTATGCGAAATAATTTATCATAAAAAAAATACATATTAACGTCCGTTAATTAATTTAACCAAGTTAAAAAAAACGTAAAAAAATGTAACATTTTGGAAAAATACTTTTCAAGTTATCTCTTTAATTTATCTCACATAAAAAATCTTTTACATCACATCGTGATAAGTATTCCATAATAGTAATTAGTATATTCTTTATGATTTTTGCTAATGCAGTTTTACAATGAAATACCAACCGGATAAGTATGAAATTAAATGATATTAATATTATATAAGTCAATAATACGGTTTACCTAAGTTTTATTGATTATTTTGGTGTTATCTACAGTTACGATTATAGCAGCTATTTTTAATTATTTTAAATTTATTATTGCAGCTCCTAAATGATACTGTACTGTAATTTACGTTGCAATCAATGTTTGGTCCTTACAGACTAGTCTAATACGGAAACAGAAGTCGAATCATACATTGGTAACGAAAAAATTATATGGACTTAGAGAGAATTCTATTCGTCGCGAGTGTGATGGACCGCGGCGCGCGGCCCAGCACACTGCGCGCAAGCCATGCTCGATATGAACCTTTCCAAACGTTAATAATAAAATTGGCACATTGTCAAAGAAATCACAACTTAAACGAAACAAAATAATATACGAGGACCTTAGGTCCGAGAACTCAGTTTACCTTATGATAAAATATATTTAATACACTTTGATGTATTGCTTGCCGTGGGAAGTGATGTCTCTCGCGGTGTCCGGTAGCGTCTCAAACAACACCACTAGGTAACCCTCGGGGGTCAACGCAACGTCACTGGGCCGATCCTTGTCGTCCAAGCCTGGGCTCTTCAGGTCCACGGCCCATAATATACGAAGTTCTGACGTAAACACTAACACACGATGATTCTTAGAGTCCGCTACAATAATCCGACCGTCATCGTCTGTCACTATTCCCGATGGACGATTTAGTTCACCGATACCCGAACCCTCACGCCCTACACAATGTAGAACTTTCGTCAACGTCGGGTCCACCATCAGGAGGCGATGGTTTTCAAAGTCTGACACAATAATGTTGCCTGTTGTCGTAAAACACACGCCTCTTGGAGTCGTCGGTCCTTTCAACATCTTGGCAGGGTTGGCTCCTTCGAACACAAACTTGGTAATGTACGTTCCGTCACTGGTGAACAGCTGAATGCGATGATTCCGAGTGTCCGTCACTACAATGTTGCCGAGCGTGTTCACTGCCACGTCCCACGGGTATTGGAATTGGCCACACTCTTTTCCGAAGGAGCCAAATTTCAGTATGAAGTTCCCTGATGACGTGAATATTTGGACTCTGTGATTATCTTTATCTATAACTATAATTCTACCATAAGTATCAGTAGTGATGCCCGCCGGAAGGTCGAACTCTCCCGGTCCCGTACCTTTCGAGCCGAACATCGTTTTAAATTCTCCTCTACTATTAAATATCTGTATTCTGTTATTTCTACGATCAGCTATAATTATATTGCCTTCTCTATCTACACATAATCCCCACGGCCTCGACACTTGTCCTTCCTCTTGTCCTTCTCGGCCGAAGGAAAACATCGGGACGCCGGGAACCGGACTCCTCGTTGGTCTCACAGTAACCGACATCCAATATCCTGGAATCGCTTGTCCAATACCACGAGAAGGATTCGATTCCAACGTTATGCTCGTTGTGATGCTGTGGTCGTAATAGTTAGTAGATCTTGTATGCGAATTTGAGTAATCAGGAAGCGAACGCAAACTGCTAGCGGCTATATTGTAACTAAGGTGCGAAAAACTGGGAGCCGATTGCATAGACCCAAGCGACAATAAAGACTGGCGCGACGACAGCGTCGACGACGAGTTGTGGGAATGAAGTGAGCTCGCCGTCGCAGACTGGACGTCGCACTGTCTTTTTAACTGATCCACTAAGTCATAATTCGGCGGTATAAACATAATTCTTTCCTCTGTTATATACATATTCTTAAACATACACGAAAAGTAGTCAACTTGAGCTCTGCCCTTTTCTTTAGCCATAAACAAATCTATTCCTTCGGAGTCCATACTACGTACTAGTGTCTCATTTGTATGAGCTAATCCAGCCAATATACCCCTAAGGGTATTCATATGATCAGTGAGTTCGTTCATCTTCGCCTGCCGCATCTTTTCAACTTTATCTAATAAAAACTTTTCACGATCTTCAATGGCCTGCGCGTAGCACCGCATCGCCTTTCTTATTTTCATATTAGCCTCAGCTGTTTCTTTTTCGTACGCTTTGGACATTGCGACTGCTCTATCTATTGCTGTTTTTATAGCCTTAGTTCCCGTTTTAGTGTCTTCTATGGCTCTAAAAACTCCTATACGACACATATCGAGAGCTCCTTTGATTGGTGAGAAACAATGGTCTTTGTGAACCCACAGCGTACATTCTTGACATATGAATATGACGCACGGTTCACAATAAAACCTGACCGGATCTCCGTGCAGCTCGCAGAACATGATTTCTTTCTCATTGTTGACTGAGTTTGGTCTCGCACCAATCGGTGATATTTGGTGTATGGGTAGTAACGTGTGCTCTCTCAACTGACAATCAGAAGTGACTTTATGGCAGCATTCGTGGCAGAACAGGTCGTTGCATTCGAGACAGCGTGTGGTGGGCGAGCGCTCTTCGCATCGGAAGCAGGTGATAGAGACTGATGACGAGGTGCCCGGGGATCCGCTGGAGTTGTCCTCTTTGGTTTGCAGTTGGTTGTTATTATTGGAAGTGATGTTGTACTCACGACTCGTGCCGACGGGGTTCTGCAGCGAGCTGCTCGACGGGAGCGCCCATATGTCGTAGGGGATGGCCGAGGGCGTCGATGTCGACGCTCCGGAGGGGATGCTTGAGGGTTTGTTCATGTTCTCGAGGAGGTTGCAGATGATGTGTGTCATTGCGAGCGGGTCCTCTGGATCGGCGGAGGACGGGCCGCCGCCGTTAGCCGTCGATGTAGACGGCAAGGTGGACGCAAGCGACTGCGTCAGGTTCGCAAATGACGTCATTGCGCGACCAACACGCTACGTCATTAGAACTGTAACAACACAAAATATTCAAATTAATTTCTTTATTAATACTTCTAAAAAATATTTTATTTCAAAGGGAGTGTTCAAATAAAAGTAAGTATCAAATATTAGAAAGTTGGAATTAAAAATATCTGAATTGTTTTTTTAAATAATTTAGAACATCTTAAATTAAAGTATTTCAGACTTTTCATTTTTAATTTATATTAGAAATACTGTTTAAAAAACCAACAAAATGTAAATTCATATAAAATTCAAGTTAACAAAAAATACACAAAAAATACTTTTGTAGACGACATATTGGAAAACAATACACGTTTAGAATCGCAAACATAATTAGTAAATATTTATCGTAATTACACATCTCAACAACCACTAATCATAATCAATATTTACACGAACACATCTACACGGATCGAAACACGAAACTATTGACCAGCGTTACTCACAAATCACAACCAAAACAATCACATCAAAACATAAAATCAACGAAAACTTTCAAAACAATTTACTTACACACAAAACAAAAACAAATTGCTTGCTACACTACCTTGGCATTTGTCACTTAACACCTAAACATTGCTCGGGAAATTAAAAAAAAAGCTAAACGGAAGCGCGTCACGATGCGTGTTGTAGACTGGTTGCACTGAATCATTTCATATGGTGCAGTTTGCAAAAAAAAATCCGTCCCAAAATCTTTTGTACGATCCCTACCACTACCCTTAGAATGGTGT
This sequence comes from Deilephila elpenor, assembly GCA_949752805.1. Lineage (NCBI taxonomy): Eukaryota > Metazoa > Arthropoda > Insecta > Lepidoptera > Sphingidae > Deilephila > Deilephila elpenor. The sequence goes on from OX457112.1 coordinate 9,662,122, forward strand.
AGGTAGCCACGGCGAGGGGAACAACCGAATAGGGGATCGCGAGGGCGGGAAAGAGAGGGATAATATGTGGCATTCCAAAATTTTCCATAATTTAGATAAGGAAGTTTGCTATGATTAGGGTTGGTGAGTTGCGCCTAGTAGTGTCGATTTTGCGATGAATTGAGTTTTGTTTATCGGTACTGTGCGTTGTATCAAAGAGCAAATATTGTTTGTAATTTATAGCGCAGAGAAATAAGAAATAATATTATATTTGAGTTGTTTTAGAACGTAAAAGGTCTTTGGCCGTCTATTGCGCGTAATAAGTTATAATAAATTCAACATTAAAAGTTTCATACATATTAGATTTGATAAGGTTGTCAACCCTAAAACTAGAGAGAACAAATCCGGCGTTTGTAGCGGACGTACGAGGGAGATGCAAGATAGCTATATCGGCTGCACAGAGAGGGATGCATGCCAAACATTTATCGAGATTTTATATTTCGGGAGCCGCAGCGTTGGTACCACATGCAGTGTTCGTGACCTTGGAAGACGAATGCGCGTGAGGAAGGTCCGGGACCGGCCGCGATCTTGGCTCCCTCCCCCCTAACGCCGTGTCCCCGGGCACGCAGTACGCACCCCCGCCGCCCCTCTATGTAAGTTTGAAGGGTGCCGAAAATCGATGTTTTCCCTCGTTACCCCCTATATAAAACGAAGGGCGCAGCCCGGGCACTGCACTATACATGTTCTGTAATTTATTCTTGGAGATTCCAAATCCAATTATCAAACTGCCGTCAGTACTCGGCTTATGAAAACTGAAGCAAGCTTTTAAATATCAAATTTCAATTTGATAAATACACGGGTTACCGAAATTTATTTTTGTACGCGTTACGCGATCCGTCTAAAAATAAAACGAACTTGTGGAATTTATAACAAAAGTTCCATAGTCGTAAAAATGGAAATATTTAAAAGATAAGACTTGACGTAAATATTACATTACATCTGCGTATTCTCTAATATATTTGTACAATGACGAACCATTCATAGCTAATGACTTGGTTTCTTGTATTTCAAATTCGGAATTCGAAACATTTATTTAATGTAATAACTGTAATGTAATAATACGGGATAATTATGCCCTAAATATCACACCCTTATGTAAATAATAATTCAAGTAACAAAAGCAAATCTTCGAATAAATATAAATATTATTGTAACTTCTAATTCCGAACTCCATGTGACATGAAACAAGTTGCCAAGCAATACCATATATCGTAAACAATCAGGTATCTATCTACAACAAAGGCATTTCATTTGAAAAAAGAACATGCAAGATAACCAGAGTAATGTACAAATACATTCGAGCAGGTAATACTACTCTTTCATAGAAAAAATATCTTTGTATTTTTTTTTCTACGTCACAAAACAATAGACTTGTGCAGGTCGGACGCATATCGACATTGCTCGCACCCTGCACTCTAGCCCTTCACAACAAAGGAGCCAGGGGTTATCAACATTTGCAGCTGCTTTCAAGTCTAGTAATGCTGACTGTAAACAAAATTTCTTAAACCCTCTGAGCGTTAGCGAGTTTAATGACTGCATTGTTAAAGGAATTTCTTTTTTGTTTAACGTGTTAGGGTAATCCTTTAGCTAGGGATTCCAAACACTTTTACGTTTAACTTTAAATATTTTATTTATATTTCATTAAATTTATTTGTTAGTAATCTATTACGAAAACGACGTGAAGAAATTAACGGCATTTTAAGTTTAATATGATATAGTAATAAATCTCTTGCTTAATTTAATAATTACCAAAAAATGTTGGCGATCTATGACGCAGATCTAAAAAATTACCTGAATGAACAATTGGCCTAAGCTCACACCGCTACTTACGACGGCTCATTGAAAATTTACTATTATTGTCTTTGCTTTTCATTGTTTTGTAGATAGAAGGTCCTTCTGAGAAATGTCTAGAACTTTATGACAAAGCATAGCGGAATTCTTTTGGTAAAATGTTAAATTATTATTACCAAACGTATTAAGCAACAGTCTATTCTATGCTCCCAATTTAAATTAGAGGAAAACTTCAAGTACAAACAATTATCAAATAGTATGGTATTTGTTATACTATTTTAAGTTTTAATTAATATATTTTTATGGGAAGAGATTGGAAACTGAAAGGATAATCTTGAAATAGAGACGTATTTAAATCTTTGTAGTAATTTAATATCATAAAGTTAAGAATCACTATCTCTTACATACAATAAAACTAAATAAATATCGACTAAATTAAAAAAAAACATATTCTTCAAAAATATACCCTCTATGCTTCTAAACATCCTAGCTTTCACAAGATCAATACTTGTAACAAAGCCCCACCTAATCGATACGCGCCATGGTCCCTCACATTGCCGGTTTCACGATCCCCCGTCGAAAACCACGGCCCGGTCCAACCCTGGCCCGGACGAATGTTTGCGCATCACGCTGTCCCTGTTCAAGAATCGAACCTACGACCTTTCGGTTTTGGGACGCCGCGCCCGCTCCACAGAGGTCGACGACATTATTAGTGGGCCGGGAATGCCGGTCACAGAATAGGGAGGTTTCTACACATTCATAAATCCTAAATGCATTTTCAAAACGTTGGATTCGTTATGGCAATAAGATTTCCAGATTTTTTATAAAGTAGATATACTTTAATAGAAAAATCGTAATATATCAAGTTTTATGTACGAAATATAATAATACTTCTAACAGGTCTAAGTGTTCAAATTATGAAATCTCAACAAAAATATATTATTAAATTGAACGAAAAGACATAACTTCGTCAAAAATCAATACCAATCAAAATAGCCTCATAATTATATTCCAACAAAGCGTTGAAAGAATTGATTCGAACGCCAACCCATCCGCAATCATTACGGGACATTTACTGGGCGCACGGCGCATGCGAATCAAGCAAAGAGGGTAGCTCTAGACGCACATTAAGTCGAGATCTTGCGAAATTAAACTCGAGGGGAGTTCACTTGCGATACACAGTATTATAATCGTTTTATGAATTGAATTTTTCTGTTACTGTTCGCTTTCGATTTCATTACATTGGCCCGTACTTCGGTTTCGATCGTATGAAACCGTGTACTTTAATTCGAGATGTTATTGGCTTATTTTTTAACACCATGACGTCAGCCAGGTTAGGCATGAAGTCATATGCCACTTTCAGACTACAGTATTTATGTCAACACCAACACTGAACATTGTATAGTATAGAATTGTTTTTAATAAACAGACCTCCTGCTTACTTACATTCGCAACGTTTTCACTGACAATTACGTTCTAAATTGAACATACATTTTGCGATAAAAACCAGCCTGCGCCACTCTCAAGACTATAATTGTAGGTTCTATCAGAATATCATTTCATCAGTAGCTCCATTACTGTGTGAAAAAAGGACCAATAATACTAAAAAGTATGAATATAATATTAAGTATGATTGCCATGGGTAATGTAATTTTAATAATTCATTTATTTCCTGTAAATGTATTTTTACTTACTGCTAGAATGAGCTTGCATTGGTTACTGTGCCTAGAAAACTTCTAAGGCATTTTTTTACAAGGGGGTGTATAAAATGTATGAAACACCTCCACAAGTCAACTCTTAAATTATTCCTCAACTATTCAAAAATTTGGCAGTTATTCCATATTATTAATTTATAGCAATTACTATATGAATATGATAAGCCAACACCAACAGGTTATAATTGGCATAATATTTATGATTTTATAAGGAAAATGGATTGTACAAATCAGTTGTGACAAAGTTCTTTAATATATCTTGCTGTAGTAATAAATGTTATTATTAATCAAAGTTGTTTTAAACTTACTAATAAAACACAACTTTTGGTGTCTGCAGTTATAAGTTAACTAAGTAAAAATCTCATTAGAAATGTTTTATTAAACACATGACATAATATTTATGTATTACATATGAGATAAAAAAAATAGACAAAAATAAAATTGGTTAATCTAAAAATATCAATGTCTAGATCAATAATAATAATCATAATTGCCTGTTATCAATGAAATTATCAGTATCTTTTTCTTTAAAAAATAACAGGGAGCAGTCATATGAGTGGCAATGAATTTACAACTCAAACAAGGAAATCAAAAGATATTTTATATACAGTTCTAGCTAACATATTATCTATAAAGTATGCTCATTATTAATGTAATAATTACATTTTATATAACAAGATATATTGTTTTTTCTTTTTTTTTCTTTTTACAATAACGTGATACATTTCTATTCTATCTATCTGTCTATTTTTTTTATTTAAATGATTGCCCTCAGTGATTACATTATTATGATGTATCCTTGTTTTATCCACATTTTTTGTTTTATGCTTATAATTGATTAATTTAAAAAAATAATGTACAAAAAATCAACCTTGCAAGAAATAAATATATGTATATTTGCCACATGTAAATTCATTATTTATAGAAACAAAATCACGAAAAATAATAGAGCATCTAGAAAATTCTCCCCTTCCTTACTTACAAGAGAGAGGTTCTAGAATGTATTGTTATTCTTTAACGCTGTGTTTGAGAAGCCACATAAATTATTATCCTGGCAAGAAAACATTATGGCCTAACCACTCTCAATCGATTCCCTCGATTGTAGAGTAGGCCCGTGCCCTGCAGTGGGACGTATATGGGCTGATATAGATAGATAGATAGAAGAAATCATTTCTTTTGTCAACTACTTGTTTAAATAAAAGAATTGCTGACACCTTTTATTTAAACCTTAATTTAAAATCAAGACCTTTGTGTGATGTTCAGTAAAAATAATTCACATCACAGAATTTATTTAAGAGATTTAGTTTTTTAATGAGTACATTCTTTAGTAATTTTATTAGTCTTGGTCACATAGATATAGATGGTTTTGGATGGCTCTGCACCAATACTTAGCTGAACAATGGATCATCTGCACAACACAATGCAATAACTAATTTACAATTGCTGACAAATGTTAAAAACAAATTAGTTAAGCATATGCAAAAAATCTTTACTTTTACATGCTATGTTCAGTTGCAGTGTTATGCAAGAGTTTTTTGGATGCAGAGTTGTTTTGCCCTTATTTTTTAATATTAATGATTATTTAATAATTATCTTTTTCAAAGGATATGATTATAGTGTCCAAAATGTTGTGCATCCACATTTTAAAAAATATCTTATATGTAACTTTTATATACTACTATTATTACTTTGTGAATAAATTAGGCTTGAATGAATTGGGAGTTTATTAACATTTCTAAGTTTCTTTTTTATGTTCTGTAATTTTTTATTGTTTATTTGTGCACATGCCTGTGCATTATGGTTAATTCCAAAGTGTTTAATTCATTCAAAACCCGAAATTTGTTTTATAACAAATGTGATATGTACAAATATGTAGAAGATAGTAAGCAGATAAGTTAAATCAGTGTTTACGTGACTAAACCGACTCTCGCAATACGCGTCTGTTGTTGTTCGTAACAAACTTACCTTCATGCATAAAGTTCATTGACAAAGAATATTTTTAAAGCTTTATTTACTCCGCGCAACAATACTAAAAATAACAGTTTAATGTACAAAGGGACGCAATAATGATCGTGTTTTTGTTCAAGACCTTTTAATGTACGTGCAAAGCTTCTGTGAATCATCATTATCTACTCGCGTACCCGCACTCACCGAAATATATAAAGTCTCCACGGAATTGCTGAATCACCAGCAAACATACGTACTACGCCTCAAAGCGTTTGCACTTTCTACTTGTCCATTTAATTATAAATCATACACGTTCAGTCAACGATAATTAATCGCGAATATATTTTCTACAATGCAGGTAGCTTTCTGATGCCTTTCAAACATTAATTAAAATTTTCGTATATACATACATGTCCAGTAATATTATTGCACTAATTTTAAATACTGCTCTTCCAGCACAGTTGCATATATTTCGCAATTATCGTTTATATTTATTTATTATCACAAAATAACACCATAAAAACATCAGCGGTGAATGAACGATCAATTGATTTAAAAAGTATTCCCGGCTTGTCTTTGGTAAATTGACAAAACTAGAGTTGTGCGTTATGAATAAATCATGCTAATTATTTGATTGGAAGCGCATATTACGATGTTTACATCACGCCTTATAATATAAATCAATCAGGACAAATATAAAACACTGCATCTAAATGAAAACATAATGAATGTTATTATTAAAATCGACTAATTCAATGGCTATTTGACTAATTTCTGAAAAGTGTTTTAAAGTCTAGATATAATCACTCTATACCTCTTCAAACTATTAATTTATTTTTAAAGAGTTGTTTATAACGAATAAACATATTTTTCAGTTTTATCATCATATATGTCACCAAAACGGTAGGTCACGTGACTTTGAAAAAGTTACGTCACGCTTTATAAATGGTGAATGATCTTAGTGGCAGAGATGAATGAAAATTGTAAATCGTGACATCACACGCTGCACAATGACAGCTTGTCGTGTTTTGTTACATTTAATCAACAGATAAAAAATGGCAAACTTATTTTAGACATTTTAAATATTTATAATTTAGATAAATGTAAATAAAAATACCTATAATTATTGTTTACCAAAAAGCTATCATATGCAACACATTTTATAATTTATTGCCACAACAGTCAAATACCCAATTAAATGAAAATGAAAGTGAACGACCATGAACAATCTTTGACAGTTGTTGTCACAAACTTGCGGTAGTTTCGCGCCAAAACAAACATTGTGCTAACGTAATTTTTCGTATGTAAATGATTTAAATACTTTGTGGTTTTGTGAGTTGAATTAACAAATACATAACAATGTCTACTCCGTCTAAACGGCCATCATCACGCGCGTCGTCGGATGCAGCTACTCCTTCCCGTAGAACGCGGTCATCACAACAACTTGTTGTACCAGAAACTCCACAAAGATCTACCGGCACCCCATCAAAAGGTAAACAGGAAAGTTATCTTAAAAAGTACTTTCTATGATACATTTTGCATATTGTTAAAGTAGTTTCTCCTGGATGATACATACTCAAGAAGTTGAATTTGATACACTTCATAACCTTTCAATGTATGTATTTGTAGTGTTAAGCGTTATAAAATTGTTTTAAAGTAAATATTAAATTTCAAAATGAATTGGAATCACGAATTCTGTTTCCACTGCATTATTTAATCTGTAAAGGGGTCCACCATTAACTTAAATGAACACCCTGCTTAAAGATTAACTGCCTTATTCATAGCCAGTTTATAAACTTTTTTAATTATCAAATGTCTTGTCCTTTTCGAACGACTTTTGAATTCAGTTTGAGCGAAGAAGACAAAACATTCATGACTAAGGATTATAATAAAAGGATTATAAACTGACATTGAATAAGCTAATTATCCTATATCAACATAATATAAGTTATATAACACTTTTATGGTGGTAGTCTGCACCATACAAAGATATTATTCTTTGTATAAATTTAACTGTAATGACATATATATTCAGATGGCACTCCTGGAACTCCCCGAGGCACACCAGGGACCTCTCGAGGCCCACCACTCACACCAGCAGAAGCCCCAGGAACATCACCAGCTAGGGCATTTGCTTCAAGTCCCTTAGGTATGTGAATTTTACATGACAATTTTCAAATTAAATGTGTAATGATTGTTGAACTGATTTGAATTCCCTAAACTAAACCAAATTTATTAAATACAATATCTAAGAGTTTATTTTAATTCTTGTCTTTAATGCTGAGTAAATAATTAAAATGCGTATTTCTCTATTCACTATCCCTATCTTTCTCTCCTATTTACTTCATAAGGATAATATTTTGCAATAACAAAATATTTGTGTTGGTAATGTCACCAAAAATGTATCTATTTGTCTTGATTCTAGGTACAGACATAGATATGAGTTCACCGCTTAACTACGGCACACCAAGTTCCTTAAGTACTCCTCGCTCAATCATGAGAGGGGCTATGACTCCCGCGAGGCAGAGGGCTGATCTCAGAGGACACCATATTGGACCTGCCGTACCTGCTCCTACACCGACTAGGAGGGTGAGATATATTAGCATATATTTTTTTTATTGTGATGAATGGTGAGATGGTGTGTCATTTGCCTGATGGTAAGCAATATGAACGATCATGAAAATAAAATGAAAATAATTTATTGAATCCATTCAAATGTTCAACATTGTTTAGATTCAGTCATTTTTTGAACTACCACCCGGTTTGGTATTTCAGTCTATCTCATAAAATATTTGGTAAAAATAAAACCCAATTAATTAAAGCAATTTTATTGTTGCATTTACCTGAAAGAAATACCAACAAGCAATGACTGTAACTACTACTATTACAATTTATATTCCATTTTTACAAGCATATGCCACACCCACATGAACAGTTCTATTGGTAAATGAATCCAATTGAGTGTGCAGTAAAATATTGGTATCAGTAAGCTGAGTTTGAAGCAGAAATTCTTCAAATTGCTCTTGTCTACCGGTGCTTCGGTTAACTTCGCCATTGGGTTGAAAGTCCTTCTGAAGTCAGCTGTTGTTGATGTTGCTTCTTTCTGAAAATGATAAATATATTTTATAGTTTAAATAATATACTTAGCAAATAGTAGTAGCAAGGGAAATAGGTAGTAATTAAACCAATGAAACAGAATAGTTTTCCAATGACGAACATACCAACAAACGCGTCGTCGCGTCGACTCACAAGGTAAATGAACAAAAAAAGACAGGAGTCTAGCAGGTTATTGTCAAAATTCTTAGGACATGTCTTAATCTCTCGAAGCGAGGAAAGCTGTTGAGCTCTTCCTTCCGTGCCGGGCAGGCCGTAAGGTTATACCGTTCTCACTAGTATTCCAACCCGGTACGCTGTGAATATTGCGGCTTACATCTGCGTGACTGCCTGGCGCAAAACGCATCATTTTTTTTTTTTATTTTTTTTTTATTTTATTTATTATTAACAAAAGAATAAACTTATAATCTACACAAGCGTCTTTATAACAGTCTTACCTTAGCAAAGTCAACCTTAAAAGCATTAGCGCGGCACAGCGGGCAGACTATAAACTCCGGCTTGTCCCGCTCATCCCAGTACTGGAACAGGCATTTCTCGCAGAACTTGTGTCCACATGTCAGCACCGCGGGGTCCAGTATATGAGACAAGCATATCCTACAACTGCTGTACGACTTGCAACTCACAAAGCTGGTCTGGGATTGAAATTCCCGTATTTGTACAGCGTTCTGTAGGACATCGCTGGATGCCGACATTTTATTAATATTATTTTTGCATACTTTTTGCGGTGAAGGTAATTGTAATGAGTAATGACAGTTATTGTCTCATTTGATTATGTTAGATGACGGTGGTTTGAGTAAAGAGTACTTAATATGTTCTTACTAATGATAATAATTATAATATACTAAAATTAAGTCCAAATACTAAACATACAATGACACGAAATAATTCAAAAGAGCTAAGTCGAAATTAAATTAATGAAACAAACATACCAAAACCGTTGCTAAGTTTCACATTATGAAGCTGGTGGCAGGATAAGCTAACCGCCTTGATAGCACCTGGATGATGGAAAACCTAAGTGCTAAGTGCCAAAAGTTTCGAATCTCCAATACACCCAAACATAGAACCTTACCAAGCACTAAATATATTCATTTAGTCTACCAATATTTATTTTTAGGCGGAAGAAGCCACAGCAGACGTGCAATCAAGCGAGCCACAGCTAGTAGTGTGGGGAACAGACGTCGCCATCGCAGAGTGCAGGGAGAAGTTCATCAAGTTCATACAGAGATACGTCGAGCCCACTGCTGTGTCTAACGAACCGCTGTATGAGCAGAAGCTGGAAGAGGTAACTTTTTTATATAATATGAAATTAGGTAATTTCGTGGAGGTAAACTTTATTATAGGTGAATAGATAAATATACCCATAAGTCACTTACATAGTCCCACATTGAGAAATGAGTCTTGTGCCTATAAAAATTTCGAGACTTGTCACAACACTAAGGCCCATAATAAATATTCGTGGACGCAAACATTTGTCTCGCTGCGGGAATTGAACCCGTAGTCTCTCGTTCCACAGCCGGTTCTCAACTAACTGTAACTCGGGGGCTTTAAAATAAAGTAATGTTTTCAGATCCACATGCTTGAAGAGCCGTTCCTGGACGTGGACTGTGAACACGTGAAGGCTTTCGACGCGAAGTTACATCGGCAACTCATCTCATATCCACAAGAGGTATGCACATATTTTCATATCGTATGCTATTATGTAGCTTTGTGAACCGACGGACTCAACTGATCCGCATATTCCATAAAGGATAAGGTTTCTGCACTAAATTAATAAAGTTTGAAAAGTTGCATGGACAAAGTAATGAACAGCGAGTGAGTGAGCGAGTTTGGAATTGATCTCATTGATTACACTCCGCTCGCATCTTAAAATAATAGTTGAATGATAGACTAATTTAATATACAGGTGGTCCCAGCATTCGACGCGGCAGTAAACGAGTTGTTCTTCGAGAAGTATCCGGCGGCGGTGCTCGAACACCAGATACAAGTGCGGCCCTACAATGCACCGCAGCGACACATGCGGGACCTCAACCCTGAAGGTAAGCATCTTTACATCTTTAGCTTTGGAGATCAGGTCGAATTCTAAAACTATTTAAAGCATCACACCATGAAATAATACAATCAAAACAAAGCAGGTGTGACCTATTTCATATTTTATTTCATTTGGAATTCTTTGTAGATTGGAGGAAGGCTAGAAAAATAAACATTTCCCTAACAAAAAGTTCCTGTTGGTCTTCTTGAATTACATTTTAATTAACAATTCCTATACTGTGAAAAACTATTTAAAAAAGTAATAAACATTTTGTCCGCAGACATCGACCAGCTGGTAACGATATCGGGCATGGTGATCCGCACGTCCAGCATCGTGCCGGAGATGCGCGAGGCGTACTTCCGCTGCGCAGTGTGTGGCGCCGCCGCCGTGGCTGAGCTGGAGCGCGGCCGCGTGCCCGAGCCCGCGCACTGCGGCCACTGCAACACCGCGCACTGCTTCCAGCTCGTCCACAACAGGTCGCATTTTAGTGACAAACAGCTTGTTAAGCTGCAGGAGTCGCCGGGTAAGGATTTTGAGTTCGATTACTGATAGTTGTTCACTTTAAATGTTGATGCATTCAGGGGTAGTGGTGGCGAGCGGCCATCACTAGAAGGATTAGTCGGTTTTAATACATATATTGCGCGATAATAACAACAATTTGAAAAGTCACATTAATTTGCACGTATTACGCACGATCATGCTTGCCAGTCGCGATAGTTTGGGTCACTCTTCACTCGGCTCATGTTATAGTATTTTTCGCTGACCCCTTACGTTCACCACAGTCACGTCAGCTTGTCCAGCGAGTCTTGTGGCTTGTGATATGTATCATGGGCTATGGTAACTGCTCACCATCAGGCGATGCATAAGATTATTTGCCACTTTAGTGCTTTTAAAAAAATGCAAAGTGAGTTACGTATGAAGTATATTCCGGTACATCCTGGCTTGTCTGTGCTCTTGGCATTGCAGCGGTAGCCGCTTATCATCAGACGGGAGGCAGCTCAAACGGCTAATATGTATGACATATGTCAGCGACAGTAAATGCACCATTACCGTCTATGGATGCACCATAATAACAAGTACGTGTGTGTGCAGACGACATGCCGGCGGGCCGCACGCCCGCCACGGTGAGCGTGATGAGCCACGGCGCGCTGGTGGAGGCGGTGGGCGCGGGCGAGCGCGTGTGCGTGACGGGCGTGTTCCGCGCCGCGCCCGCGCCCGCCGCGCCGCGCCGCGCCACGCTGCGCGCGCTGCACCGCACGCACCTCGACGCGCTGCACTACCGCAAGGCGCACGCCGACAGGCTGCTCGAGACCGAGGAAGGGTACGCCTTTATAGCTTCTACTGATATTCATTTCTCTTTTAATATGGGATCGGGGATAGTGAACCGTGAGAGCTCTTGGTAATGATGCGATCTCAACTGCATGTATCCTTGCCCAATAATACGCAACGCACAAGGCACGCTTATGATGCTGACTTCGACGACTTATTTGACCTGCCTTATTACGCGTGTGAATGACCTTTACATGCGGACACACTTTAGCACATACCGCAGTCGACGACTAGCGCTTGTAAAACAAAGGGGCAGGCTTTGTAAAGCCGTAGTCATCGTCTTATTCCTCAACCTACTTGAATAATATAGTTTAATAGATGATTTTGTGAAAAATTTAAGTCCTTAACGTGTAATAAATCACAAATAAATATAATATGTGTTTGTTTCACAGGAAAGAGCATCGGTTCCCACCAGAACGCGTGGAGATGTTCAAAGTTCTGGCCTCGCAGCCCGATTGCTATGAACGTCTGGCGCGGGCCATCGCTCCCTCTGTGTATGAGAACTTGGACATCAAGAAAGGCATTTTGCTCCAACTCCTCGGAGGCACCAAGAAGAATTTTAATGCTGCTGGCAGAACACATTTCAGGTATGATATTGCTTTGTCTACAGGTTTTTAAAGTGCAATGCAGATAGAGTATTGATTTATGAATCATGGATATTCGTTACCAATCTGTATAATTATGCAGGCTTAGATGACACAAGATGAACATGGAACCACCTGTGTGCGTCACTATACCTGATTTTCCACCAATGTGTATAGTAGCTGCCATGCAAGCAGATATGAATATCCTAGAATTCATTGTTATATTTAGGTATTTTTATTTCTCTGACTTTCATGCTGATGTGCAATATCTTAACTATTAATTTCTATAAAAGGCTGTGGGTTGATAAAATAATAAATAAATTACTTAATTATTTCTTTATTTCCAAACAAGCATCATGAAATTTTTTACACTTTGTCAGAGCTATAGAATGTGATTATGAGGGGTTAGACATAAATAATCTTAATATTATTATTTTTAAAATATAATACTGCTTTACGCAACTTATAATAACAGTATTTTTATACGACATTTGATAGAGAGGGCCTCGGCCACGGTTCATCGCGTTGGTTTATTCCTAAATTTGACTTCAAATCATCTAATTCCAATTTTGCCTTTTCATAAATTAGTTTTTTGGTCGCCTCCTCCAAATCGGCAATCATTATCATTTTTTCCTGAGCCTCCAACTGTAAAAAGAACAAACAAATGTATTAGCTTGAACCTTTCAATTTGCTTCATGGTGTTTAAGACATATTAAATAATTATCACCAAACAAAGAAGAAAATTATATTAATTCATGTAATTTCGAGTTCAATGTATTTTGATGACAAAACTTAATATTCATCCAAGCTGCCGATATGATTAAAGGGACTCCTTAATTTGTATAATTCCATAAAATTGATTGATTGGTTTTCCATAAAATCATATAACATGGAAGTAACTACGAATTGAAATAAAACTATTTTATACGGATTTTATCGCGATTTGGTTTAATTTTTACATTTTTTTTTATTACGCATAAAAAATAAATAGATCGGATCGCAACAACTAGTTAACTTTTTAAATTAACTTTTTAATTTAATAATTGAAAATTAAGGGTAGTTTAATTGTGACAGTCACAGAGCGGATGACTAATACCTCAGTCCGCCCCGTGACCACGAAAGCTGTAAAGTAATCGAAACATCGGGAAGTTAAAAAAAAATTATGTAAAAATTAAACCAAATCGCGATAAAATCCGTATAAAATAGTTTTATTTCAATGTGTAACATTCGCGTAAATCTAAGAAACCATTAAGTAACTACGAAGTTTACTTTAAAACAAAATATAAGTTATGTACCTTGAGTTTCATTATTTCCATTTCTAACTTATTCTTTTCCACTGTATGTTTTACTCTCAACATAGCCTCTTGTCTGATGTAATATGAAGGCTTCCTCCCATTACGTTGTTGCTCTGGGTCAGTCAACGGAAATGCATTCTGTGATGTTTCTTCTGCAGTTTGTAAAATTAACAGAAATTGTATAGATTTTACCAAAGAGGGGATAAAAGACCTTATAGTATTATAAAGTTACTATATTTACCAACCTATATCACTGTTCAGAGGAATTTGTGACTCAGATGTAGAATCAATTTGCACGGAACTGTCTCCGACTTCATTTACAATGATTGGATCTGAAAATAAATTCAATATTTAGAATACCACTATGTTTAAATACACCAATTCATTATTTTGGAAATTATATATTCTTTATTTTTTATTGCGTTGAATTGTGAGACGAGCATGCTATTCGCCTAATGGTAAGCGATACGACGGTTCATGGACAGTAAAAAACTAAACAACAGCATCAATTACAAAGCATTGCTTGGCATTCCACTGCGCTCGCCATCCTGAGACATAAGATGTTAAGTCTCATTATGTCCGGTAGTTACTCAGGCTACAATGTCCTTCAAACCGGAACACTTGTGCATTTACACTGCTGTTTAGCGGGAGTAATAGACATTGCGGTGGTACCTACCCAGGCGGCCTCTCACATATGAGAGACCTACCAGTAAAATATAAATATAAATGGATATACCTGCGAGAAACAGCTCCTGGTATTCATCATCACCAGAATCCTCCTTCAGGTCTTCAGGCATATTATTAGTAGTTCTAAAAATGGAGTCACTATCAAAAGTATTTTGTATACTGCGTTCTATGTCAGCAACCCCCTAAAATTGTACATGAATAATTGAAAATAGTAAGCAAAATAATAATGACGCAGTTGTGCTACGGTATGATTGCAAAGATGAGGTCTCGGCTTCGAGTTTCGGGTCGAGCAGTGATATTGAATTTTTCTATTAATTATCAGCCTCAGTCAGGAATTTGTGCTCGATATGGCGATAGGCTCGCCCTCTATCACATCGTGGGACGGAAAATACTAGGCGAAACGTGGGTATCGTGGTGGCACCTCTGCCTACTCCTTCTGGGGAAAAGGCGTCAGTTAATGTATGGCTATGTATGTATGTATTAATTATGTTATGGTGAATTGATGGCCTTCATGGCGTAGTTGGTTAAACGCCGGCTGTGAAACGAGAGGCCGCGGGTTCGATACCCGCACCTAGAGAAACGTTTGTGCGGTCCACAAGAATTTGTTTCAGGACTGGATGTTGGTGAAACTGAAACATCTCTCGTAGATTCTGATACCGACGATACAAAACTTGATCTTAGTGTGGAGTCAGAAGTCAGAACAATATATGTATTTGGCTGCTGGGTACATTTATTTATTAAATTAAAAATAAACATACCTTTTCTATCGTGAGAGTACCAGATTCTTGTGGTTCTTCTCGCAGCAATGGTTCACATATTGTTTTCATAGAACTACCTCGTTTTTTCTGCTGAATTTTAAGAGCTTTGAAATGATTCCATGCGTTTTTTAAATTAGTTTTGTCACGCTGCAACACGCAATATAAATATGTATGGATATAATTTTTGGCCAGCTTTGTATATACGCAGATCAAATTGTATTATATTTTTATATTAATAAATGATAAAATAATTATTACAAAATCATATTAGGACAGATATTAAAATTAATACCTAATATAATTTATTTATGTGAAAACTCAATAAGAAGAAAATGATAATAAGTAAACTACAACAAAAACGCTTCCAGAGGTACAAAAAAATAAAGAACTACCACTGATAAAAGAAAAAAAACCAAAATATTTTATTTCGTAGTCTGCACTCTGCAACAATATTATAATACCATATTCTTACCTTATGTACGTGAGAGTGTGTATTAAACTCTTTGGTAATGGAATTCCAAGCGATCTTTTTCTTCTGCGTCGTCGTTCCGTCAGGTAAATTTGTTTTCACCGTCTTAGATTTCACTTTTATCAGTTGTTCGAGTAAAGCTTTTTCGTACGACGAGAAATTAGCAATCCTTCTGCGTCGCTTTTTCTGCAATTCCGCCTGTAATTTAACAGATATATTCAAAATACTCACGTGTTTTCGTGATATTTATGAATAATATCAATTTTCACTCACCATTTTCGAATTAAAGTGATAATATACAAAAACTTGTGTACAAGCAAAGCGCAAATGCCGGCAACATCAAGCTCCAATATCGATTTGTTGAATGACAGTTGAGTGTTGACACCCCATGCTCGCGGGCTAGACGCGGGTTAAATGCTGCTTGGAATTGCCAGATTAAAAACATGTCGCTATGAATGTTTTTTTAAACATTTCTTAATTTTCTGGCATAATTATTACGTGAAAAATGAAATTAGTTTTTAAAATACTATCGTTAGATTTTAATAAAAACACGAGAGAATATATAAAACTTGTATTAAATGTAAGGAAGATACGGGTGCATCATGACAGTAATAAATCAGACGCGACTTCCGGAGTCGCTCGCGGGTTCGAGCCCCAGTATACAACTTTGACCTCTCGTACTTTAAAGATGAAAAAAGTGTCGTGGAGGAAACTGGCATACCATAGAAATAATTAAAGGATTTTATGTGTTATTATTATTGGTTTAATTGGGCGGAATGGAAGATAGCTTGACTGCGTAAGAGTTAAAGAGATAGCAATACTGATACCTATCTTTTTAATAGATAGCCCCGGTGGCGTTGTTGCACTACGGTACGATTACAAAGCTGAGATCTCGGGTTCGAATCCCGGGTCGGGCAAAGTGATATTGGATTTTTCTATTCATTATCAGCCCGGAGTCAGGAATTTGTGTTGGCGAAAGGCTCGCCCCTTGTAACATCGTGGGACGAAACATACAAGGCGAAATGTGGGTGTCCTGGTGGCGACTCCGCCTACCCCTACTGGGTAAAAGGCATGAGTTTACGTTGTATATTTTTGTATATTATATCAATGCTTGTATGTCTCCACTCCCCAGGTCGGAGATCAACATACTGCTCTGCGGCGACCCCGGCACGAGTAAGTCCCAGCTGCTGCGCTGGGTGTTCGGGCTGGTGCCGCGCGCGCAGTACACGTCCGGCCGCGGCTCCTCCGCCGTGGGACTCACCGCTTACGTCACCAAGGACCCGGATACCAGGCAACTCGTGCTGCAGACGTTAGTATATATTTGCTTATGTTAATGTCAGGGACAAGATAATTCGGGCTAACGACAATCTATAGACAATTACTTATATTGCTGTCCAAGACATTACACTCAACAACTTAATTCATTTCAATAATTATGAAATAACTCACTGAAATTTATTAGCTGCATTATGAGAATTGATATCTGTATATTCTTAAACTGAGTGCTAAAGCTAGTAGCTTTAGCAAATTGGATCATATGACATAAACACAGCTTACATTATATTATTATGGCGGTGTATACTCAAGGATCTGACTAATACAAGTCGATGTGCTGAGGTCATTGACCCATCGCATCATTCAGCTGTTTATCACTTTGGCGATCATTATTAAAATCGAAGTCCTATTACAGTGGTGCCTTGGTGCTTGCCGACAACGGTATATGCTGCATAGATGAGTTTGACAAAATGAACGACTCCACGCGCAGTGTTCTTCATGAAGTAAGCATAATACTTAATAGCACTTTTCTCATATAAACCAATAAGATTTCTAGATAAAATATTCTCAAAGCAAACTTACATTTTAAAACAAGTATTTATTATGAGAATTAAATGTATATTTTCTTTTAGTTATTTATGACGTCATCATCATCAGCCTATACTGCTGTCGTCACTCCACCTAGCTGGAGGGCGTCCTACACTACGCTTGTCTTGTTACGCAGCGGTTGTCGGTTCTTCGACAGATGTGGCCAGCCCACTGCCACTTCAGCTTGCTGTTCTTATGTGCTATGTCTATGACTTTGGTTCTCTTTCGGATAAGATCGTTACGGATCCTATTCTTCAGAGAGCCCCCGAGCATTTATGACGCATTTTATACCAAATTATCTTTCAATCTACTATATTTTCTAGGTAATGGAGCAACAAACCCTGTCCATCGCAAAAGCAGGAATAATCTGTCAGCTGAACGCTCGCACGTCCATACTGGCGGCGGCGAATCCGGCTGAGTCTCAGTGGAACAAGAACAAAACTATAGTGGAAAATGTACAGCTACCACACACGCTTATGTCGAGGTGAGGAAAAAGACTATAAAAATTAAACCATGATTTTTCTAGTACAATAAGTATCACAATTTTATAAAATCATACCATATCATTGCTGTATCCCTGCTTGGAGGATGAATAAACTTATTTTTCATTTGTATCATAAATAATGTAATAAATACACACAACAGTAGTGTACAACAGTAGTAATACAAACTTTGTGTCGTGGGAATCAGAAACTTCCAGACTTTTTAGTTTTGCAATCACCTAGACCCGGAACAAACATTGCCTTGGTGCAGGGCTCTCTCTCGGGACTTCTTGTTAACAGGCATGTAAGCCATGTATTCTCTATCAGCCCATACACGTCCCACTGCAGGGCACGAGCCTTCTCTACAATTTAGAGTGCGATTGAGAGGGATTAGGCCATATAGTATACTAAGGCCAGCCATTACATAATTATATTAATAATTGATTATGTATGTATTTATAGATTTGATTTAATATTCCTGGTGCTGGACCCGCAAGACGAGGTGTTTGACCGGCGGCTGGCGTCGCATCTCGTGTCTCTCTACTACAAGGACCCCGCTGAATCGCAGGACGATCAGGATATTGTGGTAATTATCGATCATTTTTATAAAACAGCCGGCCGATGCTATTATACCTACATACATAGATTTAACTTGAAACGCGACAAGCGCAGCTTACGATGACGGCTTTTGCGTACAAGAAAAATTGATCCGCGATATAACATAGTATAAAAGTATATTTTATTTTAATATATGTCCGAAAGAAGTTAATTACATAATTACACCTCAGATGTGTGTGTTACATGCAAGAGTGTATGTTAGGCGCTATCTAAGCGGTTACAAATAACTATGGTCAGGAATATGTATAATATTTTAAAGTAATTATCTGATTATTTCCAGGATATGAGTTTGATGCGAGACTACATTGCGTTTGCTAAAGAACATGTGCAGCCCACACTCAGCGAGACTGCCCAACAGAGGCTCATCGACGCATACGTAGACATGAGGTACACGCTTATTAAGAACTATAGTACTACAAAAATCGTAAAATATATAATTATTATTGACATAAAACTAACTTTTATGGATTTTATTGCGAACTTGGTTTAATTTTTACATTTTTTTTTTGCTTGTAAATTAATAGTAGGTAAGATTAAAGAAATCCTTGTTAAATAAATAATAAATATAAATAAATACACCCAACAGTCACATACATAGTCCTGACCCCACACTAAGATCGAGTCTTGTGTCGTGGGTATCAGAAGCTACGAGAGACTTCTCGGTCTCACAAACACCCATACTTGCATATGTTAAACTTGCATGCATTGCATGCATTGCAACTTGCATGTGTTAAAGATACTTGCATATGCTTTGAAATGTTTTATGTCACAATACACAATACAGTAAAAATACAGTTCACAATACAGTAAAAAATCTGTATATTTCAGGCGTGTAGGCAGCGGTCGAGGCCAGATATCGGCGTACCCGCGGCAACTGGAGTCGCTCATCCGACTAGCCGAAGCGCACGCTCGAGTCCGCCTCTCTCCTTCAGTGGAAGTTATCGACGTCGATGAAGCTGCTAGGTACGATCATTTTAATTACTATGTAAACTGCAGATAAGTATGCTGCCTGCTATTAAGAAATTATTAATCTAAGTTCAACAGAGAACTTATTGGTGGTTTGACTTATTACATTAGTAATAATAATAATAATAATCATTTATTTCAATCAACATGGATCATACAATTATTTAACTAAAACTAAAATTAACACATTTTAAATATAAAATAAACAACTACAACAATGCTTTCTTAATTAAAACAAAACTTTGACATCATTCCGTACATGAATCATACTGCAATGGTTCAAATACTGACAGTCAAAACGATTACCAAATGTGTTCAGGATAGAGTTACAGCTGGCCCGCACCCTGCGCACCAGAGATGTGCACCGACCGCGCATAGTCGCAAAAAAGCAATCTACGCGCGCTTCCGCGAACATTACCGAAGCGCTACAGAAGCGAGGCAACCCCAACAACACCCTAAACGCATTATTGTATTGGACACGTAGAGCGCTATAATGTTTCTGCGTATAATTCGTCCACAGACTGCAAGTGTAGAAGGACGTACAAAATGCCCTAAATAGGGATATTTTGACGTCTCTTGAACATCGAACAAATCAGCGGGCTATCATAATAATGCATAGAGTATATGCAAGAGTATATAAAGTTGATAATTATCAACAACTTCACGTGCTAGCCGACAGCAGAAGCCCTGGGGTCTATTCGATGGTGAATTGAACATAGCAGCGATGGTGTAGACAATATTGATATGTTGACGATTATCAGCGTCATCGGCGCGAGAATATGTATCCTGCGCGATTATTTAGCAACAAATATTCCTTGAGGGAAGCCTAGTTCAATAGTGAAGTTCCTGTTAGTAATAATCATAATTTGATATATTTCCAGGCTACACCGCGAAGCTCTGAAGCAGTCAGCAACAGACCCGGCGTCAGGGCGCATCGACGTGGCCATCCTCACCACCGGCCTCGGCGCGGCCGCGCGTCGCCGCCGCGCAGAACTAGTCACCGCGTTACGCACGCTCATACAACCTTATAACAAGCCGCATACTATCACACACGCCAAGCTGCTGCAGGAAATCAACGCCGGCTCACAAGTCGTTAGTATTCTTTTATTTAAAAATGGGGTGTATAGAAACATAGGTTAATATATTTATTGTGGTGAATATAACGAACTATACATTAATAAGGCCGCACATCGCCGCCACGCTGAACTATATACTCATACAACTATATAAGGAGCCGCATATGATAACATGAAAAGCTGCTGCAGGAACCGATTGCTGGGTCCCAATTAGTCAGAATTTGTTCTAATACACATGCTGTAATACAAAATCTGTGCTATGGATCATTCTAGTCAATCCTTTTCCTCTTGACTAGATCGTAAAAATGGGAACTACCCATTAGTGCATGTCTTTATTATTATATTATTATGTAGAAATAACACCCCAACCCTGAAATAATCATATAAAAACAACACATGCCTTCGAAAAACAATGTATGTGTTAAAAATTTTCATGTTCAGGATTTAACAGATACAGAATCTTTCTTACAATAAATGAGATTATTTCCTAATTTCATACAGCAAAAACTACGAAAATCAGGCTCCCATAAGTATTGAAAACATCAAAACCTAAATATTTTATAATAAAAATTACATACATTTTATTTGCAGAATGTATCCAGAGACCAGTTAGACGAAGCCCTCAGAGATTTGCAAGACGAAGGAAAAGTAGTTATCGTCAGCCATACCCACCTTCGCCTCTGTTAACTTAGTTGTAAGAATTAAATCATTATTTTTCCAATAAACTCATTTTTCTAAATACTGTTTTCATTTATCAACCTCTAATTTATCATGTTTGTAGACCTCATACCTTATTTTAAAATGTGGATTAACAATAAAAATCCATTAAAATAATAAATTATGTTTATTTACAATAATAATTCACTCTGTGTATCAAAAAGCCCATGGCTAAACAACAATACTTCAACGAAATCACTTTATAGTCCGTATTACTATATTATACTGCTCGACGTGTCTTTATTATAACTAAGCTTTACAAAGGTTAAGTATATGGAAAACAAATCGTGACGGAAATTCGACTAGTTGTCGACAAAAACATTTATCTCGACGAATAGATATATTTGTTTGTGCTCTTCATAAATTTTTTGGTTTAATATTCTGCCTTATATTGCTTTGCCCATAATATTTATATTAGATATCCATAACATGAAATAAGGGGCATTCAACATATCTAGACGTCCAGATGTAACAGAAGAAAAGAAACCAGAGGACATTTTTATTCTAAGTTAAGAACGCCCTGGTTCGGACACCTCACGAGCCTTGTTTCATGGAGTACCCAAGATGGGTATTATTGTTATATTAAATACTGTTTGTAATTACTAGATACTACACTTGGTATGAGGAAAATCATATAGCACACCCCATGGAAGCTGTCTTGTGGAAATAAACAAATTATCATTCGTGTGCATACGTTCTTATGGTTACGTAATTAAATGTAGAAAATAGTTACCCAAGTGACATTTATGACTACCACCTGGATAGTAGTTCATTGTACTAAACGGTGGGGGATACTTTATGATCCGAAACGAAGTTACTATTTTCGATGACACTTATTCACTCCGAACTTAATCTAAGGTTACGACGTACGATAGAGGATTCGAATAATTTGTGGAGTACACACATTCGTACAGTTTTACGTACGCCGTTCGAACATTCGAACTTCGTTTCGGGTCATAGAGCAATTTCCCAGAAGCGACATCGATCGCTAGCACTTCTCAAGCGCTGATGAAGCAGCAACACTCAACGCACTTCACTCGACAATTGTACAATCGCAAGCAGGGTTGAAAACCGATAGTCACGTTAAATCGATAACATCCTTATCGATTTTTCAATCGATTTACTTATCGATTCTGAACAATCGATAATCGCACTGAATCATAATTCGTAACTCGACCAGTTTCCAATCCCCGGTCGCAAGTAAAACTTGTAAAAATAACCCGTAACAGTAAGTCTAGTGAGTAGGTGTATGTATCAAGAAGTGGTGGCTTCGGTGGCAGTTTGAGGTTGCGGTGCTGGTGACACCTCGGTCTCCTTGGCCTTTTTGTTGGCGACGATGACGGGCAGCGGGTCGTACTCGTCGGCGCGCGCGCATGCTTCTAATACGAACTTGTTGAATAGATCCGGCTTGTCTAGGTACACGTGGTGACCGGCGCCGTTGATGGCCTGAAATAAATATTTATTAGATACCATGTCTGTGAGGACTGCTTAAGAACTAGAGGTCATAATGGTATATTGCCTAAGACTTCTGAGTCGAATTCACGGTAGAGTAGTCCCGGGGTCAGTATTGTGCGATTTTGTATTAAATTGAATGCTTTATTATCATAAAAAATAACAGATTACATTAAATATTAAATCCATCAAAATTGATTTTTCAATGCTTGTTCAAAAATCGATTCATATAACATCAAAATAGTTTTTTTTTTCATCCGAAAACAATAACCAAATTTGATTTTAAAACGAGTTCCTGCGAGGGCTCACCTGCACGTAAGTTTTAGAATGCGGTCGTCCTTCAGCGAGCATCTGTCCCGTGGTGTTGTCGACCCAGGAGCGCGAGCCGTACAGCACGGTGATGGGCAGCGCGGGCTCCATCTGGTCGATGCGCTTGGCCATGGGGTGCTTCGCCCACCCGAAGCCCGTCATTAGACTGTGGAACGCGCTCTCACCGCTGGAACCAACATTTTTATTGTAGTACATCTTTTAAGGTAACTAATAAATTTTCGGGATTTTTTTCGTAAAGCTAAAGGCTTAATAATGGCTACGCTGTATTTATAAAAAGCCTACACGCATACTGTGTTAAAATCTCAACAAGAATCTTGGAATGACATGGCCGAAAGACTCTACTTAGATGATTAGAATTGGAATTATTGTTTACTAGAAATATGTACCATCGTAACATAGATTAACATAGTCATGTTTCCACCATTCTGTTGATATAAAACAATCTAATAACGCTAATTTTGCAGCTGCCATATCAAATTTTATGTCCAAATAAACAGTGCTTAAAAAATTTCAACTCATTATATTATCTTTAATTTTGGCTTATTTTATAAGTATAAATTTAATCCTAAACATTTGCTCGATAAGGATAACAAGTCAGTCAATTTCCTCGTAGAAACATAAACACAATTCTGAAACCTATCTGCATTCTCCATAGCGGTCTCTGGGGAATACACAATCTGTGTATTAGGTCGCAGATAGTGGTAATCGTATAGATATTGTGTGCATAATTAAGGACCCGCCAGAGTGACCCACGAGTGTGTATTGCGTTTCGGATTTGCATTATATAAATCCGGAAAAAAAATTGTCGAACATAAATCGACCGGTTAGAGATATCCATCTCTCATCGCTATACTATATTCTGTAATGAAATGAAATGAAATGAAAATAATGAAATGAAAATAATGAAATGAAAATAATTTATTGAATCCATTAAAATGTTCAACATTGTTTAGATTCAGTCATTTTTTGAACTACCACCCGATTCGGAAAGCGGTTTTCACTAGAGAAGAACGGGCAAGAAACTCTAGTGTTGCTCTTTTCAAAACCAGTTTACAATGTATGATTATTACAAAAATTACAAGTTGGTTTAAATCAGAGCAGTTCATTAATAACTTGTTATGATTTGCAAGTAGGATTGTATGTATTGCGCTGCACTTACCATTAGCTGTAAAACACTGCCAGTATAAAGAAAATGCTCAACACTGGACGTCTTGTCACTAAAGAGAGAAAGAGAGACACAACAACACATAACATGTATAGAAACAACAACTCACCTAGGCGTCTGCGAGTTGCACTGATAGATGTACTCTGGTATAACAATCTCGGCGTCTTGCACATAACTCACGAATTTCCTGGAGATGTCTGGCCGGGTTTTGGAGACGAGCCACTTGCCGGCCGGGCCCGCCGCGCGCACCGCCCACAACGGATTGAGGGGCTGGAGCATCGTGCCTATCGTCCTCACCCAAAGTGGGAGTTTTTGGGACTCCGCGTTGGTTGGTTTTATTGCGTACCCCCATGGGTCGGCTAGGATTAGGTGGCGGACTCTGGAATAATAATAAAAAGTCAAATTAAGTATCGGAACTTCGAGACTCAGGCTTTTCGAATTTTGTAGGAATTTGTACGTATTTATTTTGACGGATATCCAATTGATTCTATTGTTTAAAACACAAACTTTGTTGGAAAACTTAATTACACGTAAAATTGTATTCAATGTTGTAACATTAAACGTCATTAATATTGTCGACGACAATGCACGATGAAATAATGATATCGTTGTAAGGTTGTCTAGAAGACATCTCGATAGCAATAAGCCTACCATGAGTACTAATGCCCGTGCTAGTAATAATGATTTAAGTGGCAATGAAAATGACTATACCAAAATCACCTAGCTATCAAACAAAATGCCGTTAAGTGGAAACCATACCGAGGAAAATATTTATGAGATATAAAAGGCCCATATTTGTTTCTGATACCGGCAAGAAAACACGAATTCGTTCATACTTAGATCGACATTCTGTTGGGAACTATCTCGTTATCTAAACTACGTTATCTCGGTCTATGGAGGCGCCCTGTTGGTGCGGCAAGTAGGGTACCTTATATTAATCTTAAGTTAGGAAGCTGATGGTATTAAAATTGGCATCAGTAATATCATTTTTTTTTAACACAGCTCACCTTTCAGGATACTTGATAGAGTACGCAGAGGCGATGTATCCTCCGAGGCTATGACCTAGCAGTATGAACTGGTCGAGGTTGACCTCGCGCCGCCACTCCTCGATGGACTCCACCCACTGCGCTTCCGCCTTGAGACCGTCTGACGCGAACTTCGGACGGGAACTGCGCCCAAATCCTGACAACAAAATATTGAATCGTTACAAAATATACATCCACCCTTTGCGTTTAGAAGGGCGCTAACAGCATTTTATATCGACTTTTTGTTGCAGTTCTGTTTTACGGTCTTTCGATCTGTATACACTAAGGTGAGAAAAAAATGATTTTTATTAACCATTGCCACCACCCATGACAATTAGGCGGTTTGCACACTGCCCCGCATCACGCATCGTAGTGCGGGAATGCGTGTGTCTACGTTGCTTGTAAGTATCATCTTTTAAAAAAGAAAAACACACTGAAAACGCATTCACGCGCAGTGTTGCAGATCACGCGCCCACCTGAAGAAAGACACGCGCTCTCGCAAGACGCAAGGCATGGCACACCGAGTTGTTATGGTGTACATTGAGTAGACTTGATAAGGGCGTTACCAATTTCCCATAAAGAACCGATATGAAGAACAGTAACACCATCGCGTTTAAGTTGAGATTGGTACAGGTTCATAATTCCGTATAGCCACCTCTTTGCTGTATATTCCACCTGCTTATAACATTCCTATACGGTATCCAACTTACCTAATAGATCAATAGCGTACACAGGTCTCGTGGCTGCGAAGGAGTCGAGGTTGGGACACCACAGCGCCAGCCCCGCGCCCATGCCGTGCAGCATCACTAAGGGAGTGTTGGGAGACTCCTCGTTCAGGGATATAGTCCATATCTTGTCGCTCTGTCCCACTACAGACCCTATGTCTACGTAAAAACGCTTGTATGCTGTTTTAAGACCTGAAACGATGGTTAATTCATTTAACGTCTTAGTCATAGTCAGTTTATAAATCTAATTTAATCGCGATAAAATCCGTATAAATTAGTTTTATTTCAATGTCTAATTTAGTTATTGAATGTTGTCTTCTTCGCTCAAACTGAATTCAAAAGCCGTTGGAAAGGGACAAAACATTCGATAGCTAAAATAGGTTTATAAACTGGCTATGAATAAAACGTTTAGTGTCTTTTATGCATAATATTACTAAGGCTATTTGTGGAATTGTTGTTTATGGCTGAAAAGACGTTCTTTTTCGAAGGAAACTTAAAGAACATACACAAAGAAGAGTTAACTTCTTAGAAAGATTGGACTTTCCTATAGGTACTAACATAAATAAAGACGCTATTCAAATTGTAAAAAAAATATTGCAGAAAAATGAGTGCGCTCACGTGACTGTCCAATTTAAAACGACATAGGAACAAAAAGCTTCCACGACAAAGGAATAATGCTAGAGTGGGTTAATGTATATTAATGGTTTCTTAGATTTACGCGAATGTTACACATTGAAATAAAACTATTTTATACGGATTTTATCGCGATTTGGTTTAATTTTTACATTTTTTAACTTCCCGACGTTTCGATTACTTTACAGCTTTCGTGGTCACGGGGCGGACTATCAATCACCACGCACTATAACGGTGAAGGAAAACATCGTGAGGAAACCTGCATAAGATAGCAATTCAGAATAATATCTATGGTATTTAAAAGTCCGCCAACTCGCACTAGGCCAGCGTGGTGGATTATGCGGCCTGACCCCTCTCAATCGAACTCTCGATTGTAGAGGAGTCCCGTGCCCTGCAGTGGTTCGTATATGGGCTGATACAATACAATACAATTTCAACTAATATTTTCGACTACCATTGTAACGATAAATCAAATTGGTGACAATATACCCGTGATAATTAGATAACACATTTGCAACTGTGGTAAAATATATGCATTTGGATATTAATAGATCACAATTCACTTATCGCCAATATGCTATTGTTGAAGGTTGATCCATACATACGTTACGTAGTATGAGAATTCGTGATCTAAAAACATTCGGTTTACAAGAATATAGATGGTAACAATATTGCATTCCGTATATTTACAAACGAATTATTACACGCGTGCGTGACATTTGACTTGTGCTGAATTCTTCAAGATAATAAGCAAAATACGGATGTATATGGGCATACGACGGCACTGCGTGAATTTTGTTGGGAGATTTAGAATTTAGATATTCGTCATAAAAGGACTTCCCGTGACAAAGTTCGACGATTATAAATATCAAGTAATTATTCTAACAGTCTTATAATTGAGAATAACAAAGATTGCATAAAATATATTACACAGAAAGTAGAAATTAAGATCGTTCAATACTGATGTGCCTTTCGAAACATGTTTCTAATATTCCAGATACATTTATTATTCAGAACCTTTCGTAGATTTACATAGAGGTAATATGAATAATTTCAAACAGTTTTGAATTCGACTTTTGATAACATCTTCGACGGCCATGACTTAACTGCGTCATTGTAAATATCGATATCATTGTTTGTATATCACATTTGCACGCAAATATAATTTAACAAAAACATTGTTCGTGGAATCGGTGCGACAGAAATCATTGCACAACAATAAATATATAAATTACATTGAATATAAAATGTTATCATTGTTACAATGGTTGTTTTATGTGCTCACTTAAAAGACTACATCAACAAGCTTTGGACGGCAAGAACAGTATTGCGTTTTGCTAATTGGCAAGACAAGACTTTCTCTTACCAACACAGCACAATCCTGAAATTGTCGACCATATTTCAACTTTATCCAATAATACAATGTCATAAACTATTGCTTTACGATATTTTTACGACATAAATAATACCCAAAACTATTTTCTAGTTCAATGAGTAGATCGACTATTCTGTGAGATGATAACTACTCAAACTATTAAATATGAAAATAAAACTGTGTAGAATAAATACAAAGAATTTTATTGCACTTTTCATCACCAACGACAGCCCCATAGTCTAATAAAATTTAGTAATACAATAACAATTCTAGAACCATCTTACAGGCCTTCAATATACCTAATTCAGTGTCATAAGATAGCTTTAATGACGAATATTTTATATGCGATATAAGATACGCCGAATTCGAAGCATTTTCGCACACTACGTAACAATGTTATCGTTCAAATACATCCCGGAAAAACGCGTTATCAAACTGATAAAACCAGCAATAACATTGAGATGACGCGTGGTACTTGAAACAATCACATTATATGATAATCAATTTTCGTAGTTATAATAAAATTGACAAAGGGACGTCACTCGGACATTTGGCTCGGGATGAGACTTACAGGATTATACTTTTAAACTCCGGGATAAGCTTTAATGTGACCCACGCAAGTGCCTTTTATTTTGAGTTTAGCTTATGTATATTCAATTACGACAAATCTGACCCATGACATCATCATCAGCCCTTTTTCGTCCAGTCCTAGACATAGGCGTCTCCTATTGCACGCCACTGAGCCCGATAAGTTAAGATACACTACTTACAGCAAATTGCATTACCTTTTTTGAGTCAGTATTACAAAAAAAATCTAGCACCGTTCAACAACAGCCTTTGACAATGTTTTTCATCTTTGGTTTTAATCACAAGAAAAGTATAAAAATATCAATAAAGCACTTACATGAAAATATTTTCTTAGCCATTACATTTTTTTTGGACGTGTTCCAAAAAAAAAGGAAAATAATAAACACACTTACATGACAATATTTTTTTCTCAACATTACGTAACATCGCATCTGACTGCCGCGTCCAGCTGAACCACCCACCAGTCCAACTAAAAAAAAGAAAAAACAAATAACTATGTACAAACATGCATAAAATATAATATGTATAAACAAATATACACACGGATCTAGCTTCAAAAAAGCATAGCAAATAAACAATAAACAATGACCACACAAATGAAAAAAAAAACTTGCTCAATCATCATGTTTTATGGTATACTTCGTAACTTCAAACTTATCAACTTTCTGTGCAATGTCTACAAAGTTTCACCCCTATTGAAGATTCTTAGGTTTATTTTTCAAAAATCACTTTTAACTTTACCTAGATTACAGAGGAGACATGCATAAATTATGTTTCTACATCTACTGCCTCGGTGGCGTAGTTGTATTACTGTACGGTTACAAAGCTGAGGTCTCAGGTTCGAGTCCCGGGTCGGGCAAAGTGATATTGGATTTTTCTATTCATTATCAGCCCGGAGTCAGGAATTTGTGCCCGATATGGCAATAGGCTCGCCCCCTATCACATTGTGGGACGGAACATACCTACAAGGCGAAATGACAGAACTAAACAAAAAAAGGAAGGATAACTTTGAATGATGTTCTAAAGGTCCAAGTGTAAGCATTTAAATTGGAATTAACAATTTACCCAACGAACGTAGAGTTTAAAAATAGTTTCTTTTATTGGATTTAATGGTCGCGTAATCATTTGAACAATTCGTGTCGTAGGCCGCAGCCTTTAGCATTTTAATTTGAATGAAACGATATCAGAAAACCTAGTATCCATTCTTTTCATTGTAATCTCCGGATTATACATTAGCTACAATTAGAACTTATACGAAACACAATTTACGAAATATAAAATAAAGGATCACATCATTTGAAATAAAAAATATTTTGAAATATTTTAATGTTTTTTTTTATACCTCGAATATAGTATGGAAGTAACATTTACACTAGTAACATTATAAATGCAAAAGTGTGTTGGTTTGTTCTTTTTTACAGAAGCGAACATGGATAAAGAAAGTGTCTTTCTTTCCTTGGAAAAACTCAATTCTAGTGGATTTCTTTACACCACAAAACCATAACGCGGGTAAAATTAGTCATATTATTGTGTATGCAATATTTTGAGTATTGGACCGGTTTTTACAACCTTGGACTTACTACGTAATCTTATTTATTGGCTATTCATAATCGTCATATACGTACCATGTTATCTCATTTAAAACAAAATGTGCGACTATTATTACTTTACATGATTATAAAATATGCTTTCAACACTGATCTAAAACTAACATCCGTGTTTTATAATAGTCTTATTAGGGTTGCCAATATGTTGCAAGTTTCTTAGTAAAGTATGGCTAGGAGTTTGGACCAGAGTTGTTCTAATTTAAAAGTAGATTATTTATGTGATGAAAAAAATGCTTAATAAGTGATATTATTAATTAAGTTTAATATATATTGTTATAATTTAAATATGGTTATTATAAAATATTGTTGTGGTTATTATATTATTAATATAAATCAATGCGTCTTTATAATTAAAAAATAAATAAAAAACTAAAAGTAGTTAACATGTACAGAACGTATTCGTAAATTATATGATTTTGCTTCTTTTTTTTTAAATATTTCAATGTCGTTTGACAGCCCTACAAGTAATTGACCATAGTCCGACCTTGTACTGAGTTTTATAAGTTGAAGTACAAGCCAGACTACGCTAGGAGAATCATTAGCGAGTGATTCATCGTCGTGGGCCAAATTGACCAGTCATCATGGTACGGCGCATTTTGACCGTCGCGTTGATACGTTAAATATAGGTACGAACAATGTTTTTGTTGGAACACGCTATTTTGGCGTTTACAAATGAGAGGCCTTGGCTTTGAAGTTTCAAGGTTGGGACCGTTAGCTAACAAGAATAAAGTATAGCAACTCTTAGAAAATTTACTCTCCTATGTTTTCGCTGTGAAGCATTTAATTGCACTTCGTTAAGAGACTTGTAAAGTTTATTTTGCCTGCCCGCTGGGTTCCGTACCTACTCGCTGGCATTTAACGAGATGAGAACGATTTTGGTTCTCTTTTTGAGGGTTGTCATGACCGGTAGGTGAGCTAGATAAGAATAAATATAAGATGTTTGGTTTTATAGCCGTAAACATTACTAACTGCAAACAGAGAAAAGCATTTCTATTATATTATCAAGAACTACATCCTTGTAGTTCTCATAGTATCCTACATATTAAAACTGACAACCTTATCGACTTTAATTGATAACTGCTAAAGGGATAAGATCAACTATCGAAGCGCATATGTACCTACTTGTGAATAGGTACAATATTTTAACCACAAAACCAAAACCGACCGCCTGTTGAAGGACCCCAATATATTAGCACAATATGATCAATTTAAACCGGAATCTAAAACTTAACAAAATAGATTCACAACGTATGCACATATTTATAACAAGATAATTGTAAATAATGCTCGTCGTTCGGAGACGCGCGAATTCCGATGATTTCTCACAAGTATTGAAGTGTGCGAATCTTTTATTTCGATAGAAATAATTATATGCTTTACTTTGTAGATTTAAAAACGTATATTTGTTGTGATAATTTATGTATGAGAGGTGACTATAACAGAATTTGGTCTATGATTCAAAGAAATGAAAATGCAGATATGGACTATAATTGATACTAAAAAAAACGCACCCAAATAGTTTGTTTTAAAACATTTACGGCGCGGCAATCATTGCGTTGATACGTTAAAACAATATTGAATAGGGAAGTTCCAATCACACCTAGTTTATCACCTCACCCCACTCAAATAGATAGCTGCACAAGGATATTACACTAGTTACAATCGCAAATCTTTTAAAATTAAATTTATGCCATTACTGACAAAGATAGGCTTTAATGAACTTAATGAAAATGAAATTACGGAATAATTTTAAAGATAAAATAGAAAATACAAATATTTCGATTTAATTATGCAGAATATAATGCGAGAACAGAAAATACCAATGTTTTATTGGACAAGAAATCAAAACAAATAAAAATTCAAAAGCATTAGTCAAAATACTTGTCACCCAAAATAAATGCTCATCATAAAATATGTAAAGTACAATCAAAGCAATGAGTTGATAAATATGTACGTAATTTTAATTGTGTCTTTCATTATCATACTCATTTTAATGCCATTAAAAAAATACTAAATCTGAGCATGCCTTTGTTTAATTTGCCATGAATCATACCAATTGTTTGGTCACAGACACAATACTCTTGTCTTCTGTGGACATTGACCCTTTATACTGATGTAGCAATACTTTATCATCCCATAAAATTTTAATTGCACTTTACCAGTAAAAAGCTTGAACCGAAACAAGCAATTCTATGACATTAACTGGAAATAGTGAACCTTACTTCCACAATATCGACAAAACATTCCCAATCCATGTCCTGCTAACAGTACTGAAATATCAAATAAACAACACACATTTAGAACAAACCGAACATTAGTTAAACAAGCTGGCTACTACGCTTTTATGATGCAGTCTTATGGCATATGAAATGCGGGAATACACTGGATAGGTTGTGATGTGTATTTATAAAAATACTAATTAGAAAAGTATAAAAAAAAATTACTAATTTATTCATTTAAATAAATTGTTAATCGTAACATATAAGTAGTTACATGTTTAAGAATTCTGTAATTGCAGATATCAATGACTGCTCAAGTGTGTTGGAAGACCAATCATTTATCACATTATGAAATATTACATCATGAATATTCGAATTAATATTATTTGCGTTCTTATGACATTTTGAAGCAATGTATTGTGGAGAAAAACTTGAGAATCAAAATAATTTGTTTGATATATGAAGTTTTCTAGAAACATAACAGTTAAACACATGTGACACATCTCTTTAAATGCAATATATTAATTTATCAGAACTAATTAGATATTGACAAGCGGGCATAAGGACTGTGAACAAGCAATATAACAGAAACATATGGCTAAATTGATTCAAACTGCATGCTTTTAACCAAATAAAACCAGCAAGCAAAGAAACAAAAGACAACAAAGCACAGTCACTTGCTTGTTGTAAACCATTGGAGACTGGAGAATTAATTATTTATCTGAAAACAGCAAACATTTCTTTACTCTATTGCTATGAATAAGTTATTTAAAAGAATGAATACAATATTACTGAGTTTTATTAAAATATTAATGTGTTAATTACACACAACATTACAGTTATAGTAGTTTTTTAAATTAAAAATAACTTAATATACCATTGATTGTAGTATTAGATGCAGAAAAAATAGTATTTCAAAAACCTTTTTTTAAATCTGTTTACCGATAACACCTTTTAAGGTGAAAAGCTTGTGAAAACCTGAATATCTATGAAGTATTTATGCAAGGAGTAGCTTATATACAAATTCTAGCATGCCTAATTGAATGAATCAAAGGAGCATTAAGACCTAGAGTATGTTTTAAGGAGTTTTTAATAATACAAATATAAATGTATTATTATTACACAACATAATATATTTTGATGTGAATAGTAAGTAAGAAAATAATAACACTTGTAATTCACTGACTAATGATCACCAAAGCATACTTGTTTCTAGAAATAACGACTTGTCTACTACATTAGATTGTATAAATATTCAAAGCTGTGCTCATACCATGCATAAGATAATAAAATATATGAATGAAATAATGGAATTACCTTAGAAAACCAGCAATGATATGATATATGAATGGCAAAAGAAATCGTGTCCAAATTCGATAACGCGGTATGTGAAATCCTGGCATTACAGACATTGGTAAGTGATGATGTTAGACCTACAAAATGACACGGAAATCAACACATGGTATTAAACAATTATGAAGCTAATGTAAATCGCGCGTGATACAACAATAATACAGCAATTGCGCAATATTAACAATAATAATAATAATAATAATAAATACACCCAACGAGTCCATCAGGCATGTTATCTCCGGTTGTTCGTATCTTGCTAACGGCGAGTATTTGCATAGACACAATCTAGTAGCCAAGATCATACATCAGCAAATTGCTCTTCGATATGGACTTGTGACTTTTGAAGTGCCATATTACCAGTATGTTCCCCAACCAGTTCTTGAAAATGGTCATGCTACGCTGTATTGGGATCGGTCTGTTATCACAGACAGGACTATTGTTGCCAATAAGCCTGATATTGTGATAATAGATCGATTGGCGCGCCGGGCAATACTTGTTGACGTCACCATTCCGCATGATGATAACCTCGTTAAAGCAGAAAAAGATAAATTGACAAAATATTTAGATTTGGCACACGAGGTTACTGAATTGTGGAATGTCGACTCAACAATTATTGTCCCGATTGTTGTTTCTGCACATGGATTGATACCAAAGAGCCTCGACCAACATCTCCAGAGGCTCTCAATGGGCCGTTGGGTCATGAGCCAGATTCAGAAGGCAGTATTGCTTGACACGGCACGTATAGTGAGGAGGTTCCTCACTTTGGGGTCCTAACCACCGGTGGCTTGGGTCTCGAGCCTCGCCATCGTTGGGTTAATCTCTTTTTTTTATATTTTTATATGTATTTTGTTTTTTTTATTATATATGTAAAAATGTAAAAAAATAGTAAAATAAATAAAGAGAAATAATACACCCAACAGTCACATACATAGTCCTGACCCCACACTAAGATCGAGTCTTGTGTCGTGGGTATCAGAAGCTACGAGAGACTTTTCGGTCTCACAAACACCCAGACCCGAAACAAATACCTGTGGATCACACAAATATTTGTTTCGGTGCGGGGATCGAACCCGCGGCCTCTCGTTTCACAGGCGGCGTCAAACCAACTGCGCCACGGAGGCTGATGATGAAACAATGATCTAATAACAATTTTTTTATACTCTACCTGGATTCAGTACTGTCTAGGTTTATTTCACTACCCATTTGTCCACTCACATAAACAGAATTAACACATATCACAGTCACGTGTAGGGTAATAAAATAATGTTCACTTGTAATATAGAATAAAAATTGAATGCTAAAAAATTCTATTTCTACTGACAATTCCTATTCGAATCTTGACATTGACATTAGATGTGGTTTTTTCAATAGCCTATCGGAAAGCAAGGCTCTAAGCCATACAGCCTACCACTTAGAACGCTCCAATAATCATTTGGTCAAGGAACATTGACTGCACAGTCTAGTTTATATTGTGGCAAAAATCGACTATACTTTCCAATTTTACAGTGTAAATAAGTATAAATTTGTTAAAAAGTAACATACGTAATTCCCGATTATCACCTTTATTCAATCAATTAGACTTATTATTATTGAAAAATTCGACCGAGGCGTAAAAAATCTACTATATTTATTTAAACTAAACTTGGAGATTAAAGTAATCAATGATTACTCTGTTTACTGATTATAATGTTACAAATCAAGTTATGTATAATATTAAAATTATTTATGATGAGATACGGTACGCTCGCAATATCTATGTAACCGTGGCAACAAGCTATAAACACATTATATTGATGTTAATAAAAACAAAACACTTCTGTTATTTAACAAAATGCAAATGTCAACAGTTCAGCCGGTGTTCAAATTAGAGTTAAATCATAAAGTTACGGCTGGTATTGTGGTTATAGCTAAATATGACGGAACTCACCCATGTCTGACTGCATCTGCTGGATATGATAAAGTACGAATTGCTGTGACTGTTACACAGAGAACAATTAAAGCGACATTCTTTTAAATGCAAACTGAATACCTCATTTCCTTTCAATATGAAAATATTCTAAGCACATTTTGAGATTAAATTTACAATCGGACTGCAGTCGTGTAATGTAAATCAAAAATAGCAAACTGGAAGATCAAATTAAAATTAATAGAATAAACGAAATATTACAATATCCAATAATATTGCCTCCAGATAATCATTCATCATCCCCATGGAGGTGTACCAAGCGGGAGAGCGCAACGATCGCAAGCCCATGGAGAAGTTTCCGAGTTGAACCTCAGTCAGGCCGTGGTAGCACTCGCAGCTGGAGCACTAAGGCCTGACTCTGGCAGGGATATGCTGCTCATTGGATCTCCTACACAAATATTAGGTAGAATTATAATTTTTCTTGTACCATGAAACGAGAAAGTATATGCTGGTTGACCAATCAATTACTGAAATTGTATATAGGTAAGAGAGAAAACTTGAGGCTCACGACTATATGACAAACGGCTGAAGGGGTAGCCAGGCGATTCTAGCGCCGCGCCGTCTTTAATTTGCCGACTTTAATTCCTTGCCAAGATGTTTGATAGAGGGCAAGTCTCCAGGGCACAAATTCCAGTCCCGGTTTACTCATACGATAATTTTCAACTCGAAATACTCACACAAATTGGAGTGCCCGAATTGGAGGAATCGAACCGAGGAATTCACCGACTCACAAGTAATACGCGCATTTCTAATTACATAGGTATAAACTGTACATCGAGACAAACAAGACTATAAGAAGACACAAAATATGAGACTATTTAAGCTTAGAAGTTGTTTATTTACATTACCTTTATATAACGATTGTTAATGTTTGTGTAGTGACTACTACATTAATTGTGTTACTTATCACCAAAACACAATTCGTGACTCTAAACGCCAGTTCAAAATAAGTAGGTACCTACTTGTAGAAGGAACATGATCCCATTTTTACACAAGGAAAAATAAATAAAACTAGACATACCACATTTTTTCTGAAGAACGTTAGAGTTAGAATTTCAAATAGCACTTTTATTCATTTTTTATTATACAATTAAACTAATACATAGATAAATATTCTTTAGAGAACAATCATGAAAGAAATGACAATATCTTGCATCATCTAAAACATACGTATTGCTCAATGTTTCATCGTTGTTACGTGAGTGTGCTAATCTCCTGTTACTTGCGCTTTCATACATTATCTAAAATATTATCATTTATCAATTTTTATCGGTCTGGTCTTTCTCTAGGCGTTAAATTTAAACATAAACCTTACCTACATTAATGATTATTAATCTTATAACTGTAACACATATGTATAAATAAAATGGTTTTTAAAAATTGGACCTAAATAAAACAATGGATCTAAGGAAACTATGAATTTGAAATATAATAAATATTATTTTCGATGGTATTAGAAAACAAAAATATATAAAGAAGATAGGCACTTTATGAGCCCCTATAATCTATATACTTCATTACAAATGCCACAATAAAGCATTGAGATCTGAAATTGTGGGAACCCCGAGCGCAATTGACATAGTTTTTATTTGCTTACAGCATACGACGTCCACGAGAACACTGATCTGTTCTTCAGAGAAGCTCCAGATGGAGTTAATATTATAATTGCTGAAAGTTTCGGCAAATACACCGATACGTTGGCTATAGTTGGTGGAAACAGCTCTGTACATGGACTTACCTGGGAGGGAAATGAAGTGTTTTGGAATGTTGTCGGCGGAAAAGTCTGCGCTATGATCACTTTTGATTTCGACAAGGACGGGGAAACTGAGGTAAAGTAATGTAAAGTTATTGTAACAAGTCATAAAAAAATAATGGTGCATATAGTATTAAATCAGCTTCGTTAGCCTATCTTGTCGGAAGTGCGTGGTGGCCTGTTGGCAACGGACCAGACGCGGCTGCCTACATGTGCACGGTGGTCGCGGGTTCAAATCCCAGGGCACACCTTTGACTTTTCGGACTTATGTGGGTATTGATAGTCAATCACCACGCACTTTAACGGTGAAGGAAAACATCGTAAGGAAAACTGCATGCCATAACGATTTAAAAAAAAAAAACTACGGTATGTAAGTCCGCCAACCCGCACTGGGCCAGCGTGGTGGACTATATGGCATTACCACTCTCAATCCATTCTCTCGATTGTAGAGTAGGCCCGTGCCCACGTGCGTGGGACGTATATGGGCCGATACAGATAGCCTATCTTGTATACAGTATTAATCCAAAAAAGCAATATTGCCCCTGATTAGGTAAATTGTAAAACCTTTATAAAAGATAGGCCATATTAACCGGAAAGTTATTAAGTGTTAAAAAATACTAAGTAGGTAGTCGATATTGTATAAATAATATGCCTTTTTTTAGCTTATCATTGGCAGTGATGATTCATACATCAGAGTACTGAAGAATAATCAATTTGTTGCTGAATTGCCAGAAACTGGCCCTGTGATTTGCCTCACCCCAATAAATGAAGTAAGGTTCGCTTATGGATTAGCAAATGGTACCATAGGCATATATGAGGAGGGAATCAGACTGTGGCGTGTGAAGGTAAGTAAGCAAATATTATGTTTTTCTAACTATACAGGGTATATCAAGACCGCGACCGAAAACGAAGCCAGGTAGTTTTAGCGGCTACAGACACAATGCAACTAAAAATTTTGCAAAATAAGCGAACGATTTTTTTTTTACAATTTTTTAAAAATCATCGTTTTTGAGGGGTAAATACCTAGTTTTTGCAAAAATAGTTATTTAAACCCTTACGTACCATTGCGTGTTTAAAAATAAAGCGATGTACTTCATTATTTTAGAAAAACTATGTATTTATCGCTCAAATACGACTATATGTAAAAAATAACAAAAAAAATTGACGACTTTTTTTTGTAACATTTTTACTTGCATTGTGTTTGATTTCACTAATACTACCTCCTGGCTTCGTTTTCGGTCGCGGTCTTGATATACCCTGTATACATTTGTATTGGACAGTACCTATTGCTAAGCCGGCTTCTCAGACTTAGAAAGGACCCTTTACAGTCGGTACACAAATAAGTCTTAATGTTGTCTAGCGAAATTCGTGCTGACTAACTTGTTCATTTCCACCATAGTTTTCAAGTTGCGAATACACTAAATTATAGCGCAAGGGTATTAGGACAATGCGTTCGGCTTACAGAGCTATGAGGCAGTTACTTTCTTTTGGTACATTTATTGTTTTTTTAAAGTCCAAGCAAAATTCGATCTCGTTGCGATGGTCCGGAGAAACATTGGTATGTTGTTGGACAAACGGAAGAATTGACTGGCGTGAGGGAAGTTCCGGAAGAGTCCTCCGTCGCGTGCAAATGCGAGCCAACGGCGCCGCCATGCTGCTAGCTGATTACCGTTCTGTTGGAGCACCGGATTTAGTTTGCGTGTCTGAGAAAGGAGAAGGTATGTCTTAACACAGATATATACACATCAATTAAATGTAGTACAGTTTTTTTTCTATGATTTTAGTTTAATATTTTATTTAGTCTTAGGGTATCCTCCATACCAGGAGAATGCAGGCTTCAATGCTACTACAAAAAAACTACCATCTGAAGAAGATCGGCTCGCCATAACAGAACTGCTGAACAGGAAGCAAGCGTTAGTGGTAGAGCTTCAACATTATGAAGCCAATGCTGCTAATGCATCGAATGTGGAAGATGTGGAGAGGCCAGCTACTTCCATGCCAACTAATACTCGCTTACAAGTTGCAGTTGTGCATACGCCTGATGAGGTAAAGAACTAACATTTACGAATTAATCTACGCGTCTGATCCTGACATAGTACAGAGACTCTTTGTTCAAGATTTTAGTTGTATTTTCTACATAAGCTAGCATTAAAGAGGCAAATAATATACTAAACACAGATCAGGTGATTTATCCACTGACAAAGGCTAATAATACAATAATTTTGTTTTTATAACAGAAATAGAGTCTTTGGGGCGTTCAATTATATGTTGGGTACTTATAATACAAAATTTCTTTAATCAGGGTTGTCTTCAATTAGCTGTATCTACAAACAATGATACAATCGTGCGCGGAGCAATGGTGTTAGCAGAAGGAATATTTGAATCTGGAGAGACCTTAGCTTGTCATCCCTTGCCTTCACAACTACGCTCCATCTTACATGTTCCGTTGAAGCCGCCGAGGGATGTACCGGTAGATGTGCATATAAAGGCAAGTTCGAATACCAGATGTGTTATTACATGGCTAATTATAATCTTGCCCATAATGGTATATACTTTTCGCAGGCACTGGTGGGATATCCGGACAGCGAGCAATTTCATATATTCGAGCTGACAAAACATCTCCCAAGATTTTCCATGTACACTTTAGCACCTACAAGCATAATGTCGCAACATAGCAGTTACGTGACTTTCCGAATAACCGAAAGGGTGCAGAGAATTTGCATCTGGGTAAATCAGAATTTCCTACTTGAAGATGAACTTGAATTGAAATCAGAGGATGCTAAAGAATTCCGTGTGAATTTGCTGTGTTTGCGAGATATGTCTATTTTGGAACTAGATTTTGAAGCTGATGGCCAAGTGAAGTTTAGAACCCATAATATAAGATTAGCAGGAGATCTTATACAGAGTCTGGCTGTGTATTTGAATTTAACAGATTTGCGTGTAAGTATGGTTACACTGTCTTGTCGGTAACAATAAAAAATCTATAGGCGGTAATTTCGATTTAATGGATATCGTAATTTGCAAAGAAAGTTATAAAGTTTGTTTGTTGCAAGGGATTCACGAATAGGTCTCTTAGTTTAACACACTATCAAAGCCTTTGGAGATAACCTATGTCTAATGGTTCATTAACTTCATAATAGAAGAATTTAGACAGCCTCCGTGGCGCAGTTGGTTAGACGCCGCCTGTGAAACGAGAGGCCGCGGGTTCGTTCCCTCACCGAGACAAATGTTTGTGAGAACTACAAGTATTTGTTCCTGTTCTGGGTGTTTGTGACACCGAAAAGTCTCTCGTAGTTCTTTATACCCACGACACAAGACTCGATCTTAGTGTGGGGTCAGGACTATGTATGTGGCTGTTAGGTGTATTTATAAAAAAAAAACATGACCTTTGTAATTCTATTGATGAACTGTCTGGTTAGTAACAGTCACATTGGTTAGCCAATGAATATTACCATTCAGCTACTACTCCCAAGGAAATTGAATTAATTTGAAATCTTAATTATTTTTACTCTCAGTATATAATTTACTCTGTATGCTTATAATAAAGATATTTCAAGTTATTTAAAACAGACTAATCTGGTAAATATAGAAACACTTTAGTTTCTTACCAGGTGTTATACTCCACAATGTATTATACTCAAATTATTAATTATCTAATAAGTATACCCATTACAAATTGTATGAACCTATCTCGGATAATCATCATTTAATTAAAATAAAAACACACACAGCTTAAATAATTAATTATATTTTTACTTATGCAAATCTCATTTTTATTAATATTAAATCACTGGCCATACAGTTCGGCAAAACCCACACACTTGACAGGATTGAAGAAGAACATGTTATTATGAGGAGGCTCCCTTTGGCTCACTGCCTTTACTACTTCTTGACCAATCACCCCACCGATGACTGCAGCAGCACCGGAAACTGTGCCAAACACATCATAAAGCAGTGCATCACTCACAAATCCTACAGGAAGTGACAGCTCCTTAACAAGTTCATTCCTCATTTGCAACAAAATTTTCTTATCAGCCTGTCTTTTGGCTGGATCTGGGTTTCTGTTGTACTCATCTCTGAAGCGAAGAAGGACCTTCATCACAAAATAAGAGGGGTCGCCACGGCGTAGTCTCGATCTCATCTCTGGCTTCGACCAATCAACAGAGAGTGCGTTTTGAAGAGGAACGTATATAGCGCGTCGCTTAACCGTGATGCTTACTGTTTCTCTAGCATTCTTTTCACTATCATCAGGTCCGCGTTTCACGGCTTTGTGCTGTACTATTTCCTCGGAGTACTCATGGTCTACCAGATCAGCGAACATGTAGCCGTACATACCCCAAACATCGCCGCACAAAAACTTCTTGTTCCTGTCTCGGCAAGCATTATTTATGCGCTCCAGTTGCTCCTGCTTAAGTCCCGTCGCACACACCACGTCGAAATCTGAGAAGTAAATATCGGGTAGTCCGTCTACGCTTTTTGTTACGGCACTTATGTCTACCATAGGGTTCAGTGCCCTAGCTCTTGGCAATGATGCTTCGGCCCTGTTTTCGCCTATTTTATCAGGTGGTGCAAGGAATTGAGAATAAAGGTCAGTTTCTGTCAGCTTTTCATTGTCGAGCAGGCAAACGCTCTTCACGCCGGATAAAATTATATTTTTCGCAACTTCGGCACCCAGTCCAGACAAACCGATGATTAAGACTTTGGAGGCGCGTAGTCTTTTCTGAGATTCCAAGCCCCACAGGCGTATTTGACGGTCATATTGTTCAGCTTCAGCCTCGGAGAGCTCAATTTCATTGTTTCCAACCATTATGTTATTTATTATTCAATGGAATAAGTGTTTTTGTATCTCT
Organism: Deilephila elpenor; assembly: GCA_949752805.1. Lineage (NCBI taxonomy): Eukaryota > Metazoa > Arthropoda > Insecta > Lepidoptera > Sphingidae > Deilephila > Deilephila elpenor. Next base: position 9,704,642 of record OX457112.1, read on the forward strand.
TTTCTAACAACCGTTTTTGACAACTAAGCACGCCGGCGTAGATGACGCGCAGCCATTTTGTTTAGAGTTGTAACTTGCGAGTTTAATTAACCGACTATGTTTAATAGTCGATATTAGTTAAAATATAATAAAATATATATATTTAAGGACGTTTAAGTTTGTAATATTTATTTTTAATTGAGCTGCTCACTGATATCTTTTTTTTAGTCGGTAGCCAGTTTTCCTGAAGCAGAAAAGAAATTACGCGAAGAAATGGACAATGCTTCCCAAATAGGAGAGATGAGATCAAGATTGGCAGCTGAAACAGCAGAAAGAGCCCAACTTATAACCGCATTACTACCAGCGGCGCAAGATGCTGCTACTTATGATTAGTAAGTATGATCTTTGAATGCAGTTATATTGTTTTAAATCTGCGTCTTTCACTTTTCCTTTTCATACCAGTATTGTGGTCACAGTACATAATATTTTCGATGTTTATGAAGATTCAGGTACCTAATAATTTCTGATCAGATATGTAGCGAACTAAAGACTTGGTAAACCCTTGGAAATGGTGTTTCCAATCAATCTTGCATCCGATTCTAAAATTTTTTTTTCCGATCGACGTATTTTTCATACATACGTCATACCTATTAGCTACATAGTATATAAGCTCACACCTTTTTTCCAGAAGGGGTAGGCAAAGGTGTTACCAGGACACCCACGTTTCACCTTGTGTTCCGTCCCACGATGTGATCAGTGATAGGCGAGACTACCGCAATATCGGTCACTAATTCCTGACTCCAGGCTGGAATTAATAGAAAAATCCAATATCACTGGCCGACCCGGGAAACCTGAGACCTCAGCGTTATAATCGTACCGTAGTACAACTGCGTCACCGAGGCAGTCATAATTATTTTTCATATTATTGATTTTACAGTAAGGAGATGCTGAATCGTTATAAAGAAGTAATGATGCTGAACGAAGAGCTACTCACTGGTTGTCACATTCGACGAGCAACGCAGGAGCAGGCTGTGTCTTCACTCAAAAATCTGCACACTATTTTGCAACAAGCTGCTAGATTAAGAGGTAAAAGATGATTAAAATAAAATTATATGCCGATAGAGCTATTAAAATGGAGCGGACAGCGCGTACAAAATCTGTGCGCACTGCATTTGAAGTAGAGTGAGAGGGAAGAAGTGCGAAGTTACGCAGGGTAAAATAATGGATTTATACCGCTCTTTTGTTACACACATTTTTTTCGTGGTATCGCTGCAATACCATTTCAGTCACTGTATATGATTTAATTTAAAATCTTAACCACGCTTAATTTTTCTAGTTGGAAAATATAGCAAAGCGACAGTGGCGGCGAGCAGAAAAGCAGTGCGGGACAACAATGTAGAAGCACTTGTGAAAATTCTTCAAGACGGCGATTTATAAATAACTGATAGTTCACAATTAATATTTATTTAAAACAAAATACTGGTCAGTCTTATCAAACATTAACTACAAACAGATTAATTTTATTTCATACACAAATATTATTTTAAACATACTGAACAATTTAATTAAATTGTATTACAATAACAAATATGTGTATCAATTAAAAATAGTCCTAGATTAGGTGTTGAGATTTTGGTCATAACTTAAAAAAAAAAGTTGCTTATTTATTATCACAATGCATTACTATCAGAGGATCTTAATACATCCAGGTAATAAACGAAAAATAGACAATATAAATGCTTGACTATTGAGATTACTTGGTTAAAATTACTTGATTCCCACTCCTATATTTTAAGTCTTATGAATTTCGTTGCGGGCTAAAGACTATGCGGTGTCTCTTCAAGACTCTCTGACTTTCGATACTTGGTGTCAATGCTTTACAAGCCACTGTTAATCCTAGCTTACAGTTGTAATAAGCGGTTTATCGGCTCTTAGAATACAAGTTTAAACCATATATTACACAGTAATCTGTCTGGTAGCATAATGCACGTCGTCAGCGCTGACATTCAATAACAGCCTTGGTTCAGCTGGTTTGGGTTCTAGGAGTAATAATCTGATGGCTGCCAGTCGTGTGCATATAGCCTGCGCTTGAGACGGCGTGGGCGCCCGAATATGTGCGGCAGACTTGTACGGGCGCCCGTCGAGAGCCACGATGGCCGCTGCAGTGGCCAGCGCTTTTGAAAGCGTTGTCTCGTCTGAACCTGTTCTTTCCACCTGTAAATGAATATGTTTTAGGAACATTTGATATTTGATTATAATATGCATAATGATGACTGGAAATGTTGAAATAAAGTATAAACTGGTTTGAGACATCAGAGATATCACATTGATCTACTTATTTATGGGGGATGCTTGATACTACATACATTCCTCAATGTGATACATATGCAAGCATTACTGAGGTGTATTTTACTGCTTAAGGCGGACCATGTTTTATAATATTAGTAATTTATAAACCATTTATAGAACACCTTTCAAATATTCGCATACACCCGTAAAATGCATTCAATAAATCAAAAGTATAAGTATAACTGCCTCGGTGGCGTAGTTGTATTACGGTACGGTTACAAAGCTGAGCCCAGCCCGGAGTCAGAAATTTGTGCCCGATATGGCGATAGGCTCGCCCCCTATCACATCGTGGGACGGAACATACAAGGCGAAATGTGGGTGTCCTAGTGGCGCCTCTGCCTAACCCTTCGGGGATAAAGGCGTGAGTTTATGTATGTATGTAAAAGTATAAGTATCAATACCTCAGCAGCAACAGCCCTCAGCATGAGTCGTTCAGCAGGCGAGCAGTTCCGTATGGCTCGCACGGCGGCGCTGGAGGCGGCTTCCCCGAGCGCCTGCTGCACTTCCCTGAGCCCCGCGCCGCCCCCCGCACCCCCCGGCCCCGCCAGCTCCAGCGCGCGCCCGCACAGCGCCAGCGCGCGCCGGGCGTCGCCTGATACTGCTGCTACTTTCCTATGGCAGATAATGTTTTTATTAAATATAATTTTAAATGGAAATTGGTATTGGTAATATAAGAAAAATGTTGAGAGGATATTATTTGTAGACCTTTTACGTTATTCTAAAAAACATACATGTAAAAAATCATATGTAAAATTTGGAAAACTTCAGATTTAAAAAGTTTTTTACATATTTGCCATTAGTGATGACAAAAAATTAATTTACTGTTTGATGAATTGGTTACACAAGATTTGTTGGTGAGCACACAAATATTGTTTTTTGAGCGTAATGCGTGTGGAACAATCACACACCACGTGTGTTATCTTCTTGACACGCTCAAGCCACAAGGATGATCAATATACATATAAACTTAACCATTGCTGAAAACTAACTTGATTACTTACCTAGCAATCAGCTGCACAGCATCAGCTGTGACATTAGCATCAGCGAGTCTAGTAGCAACAATTTTCTGCAACTGAGTATGCGTGTATGGAGGGAACGTGAGTCTCGTGAGACCGAGCCTGGAGGCCACCCGTGAGGCCAGCGCTCGTTCAGGCAAGTCCATGGTGTTGGCCACCGCTAACACTGTGAGCAACGCTGTGTGGTGCGCCGCCCACTCCATTATACTGTATAGGACGTCTTGTCTACGCGTGCAGAGAGCATCGAGCTGAAATACATTTGTTAATTTGTTAAGCGTTTCTACATATTATTATTTACGGTATTCTTTAATGTGCAGCAAGTATTTGTGCATTAGTATTCATAAAATCTCTTTGCAGACAACATTTATAAAACTTTATAATAAGTTTGATAAAAATCGATTAATGATTACGACAATGAAAAAAAGGGGGATGAGTTAATAACTGGGCATATTTGATGACGCTACTATGTCGGAGTACAGAAAGAAAAAAAAATTTTTTTGTTCCTTTACCATAGTTAAAAAATGTAAAAATGGCGGAAATTATTCCAAATAGCTATTTACCTCATCAACAAGAATAACAGTTGGCGTCCTCCTAGGTCCAGGATTAGTAAAGCGTTTTTCTAATAGAGAACATGCTTGCTCCCATACCACAGTTTTACCTGCACAACAAATATTATAATAGTTTTTCTTAGCGAGAATAATGAGACAAGCTGATAAGTTCACAGATGGTATGTGTCATTGGCCACACCTGTCTATGTACACAAGCAACACCACTCAGAACTTATTTTTACGAAGCACTGCATAGCACTGTGTCTCGTGACCTGGAGACTTCTTCAATCCCTGACTGTAGAAAGTCTTTTTTTCTAGTCTACTAACATATTAATTACAAATTAGTTTGGATAATTTATTAACCTGTCAGCTGTTTGTATATCTGTACGTAAGCCTGTCTAGGCTCCGCTATTCTCATGCCATTCACCTCCACCAGTTGAAAGTCGGGGAGATCCACTTCGTCCTTAAGGATTTGTAAGGCTGAACATACGGTGGCCGTTTTTCCTGTACCTGGCACGCCTGATATGTACATACAACTGAAACAAAATATATATTTTTTTATTGCAATGAATGGCAAAACTAGCACACCATTCGCCTGATGGTAAGCGATACGACCGCTCATGGACAGTAGCAAAACCAATAAACACCATGAATTACAAGGCAATGCTTGGAATTCCACTGCGCTCGCTATCCTGAGACATAAGATGTTAGAAAGAAAGAAAGAAACATTTATTTGTTACAAGCAATGGTTTGCAGATTTAAGTAATTAAAACATACATATACTCGTATAACAGTGCTCGTCAACAAAATGGCTCAAGCTCAGCTCTAGGTCTCAATATGTCCAGTAGTTACTCTGGCTACAATGTCCTTCAAACCGGAACACAACAGCGCATTTACACTGCTGTTTGGCAGGAGAAATAGACATTGCGGTGATACCTACCCAGGCGGCCTCTCACATATGAGAGACCTACCATCAGTAAAAATAAATGAAAAGATACTATGAACATTAGCAGTTAATTCCTAAGGATTTTCGAAATTTCATACTGTAATGGACCAAATACTACATAAGTATATTTATTTAATGAAAATTGGTGAGGTGGGCGACAACGCTGAAGAGAAATTTTATTGTGAAGAACAATAGTTACTCGTATACAATATAAAAATAGCAGTCCTTACCCACTTGTCCTATCTAATAATTTTGTTCTGACGAACGAAAGTATCTCTTCCATTTGACTCTCACGACCAGGTAATGACTTATTCTGTTTCGCGTATTCTGAAAACGATAAAATCAAAGTCGTCATCATCATCAGCCCATTGTAGTCCACTGCTGGGCTTAAGCCTCTCCCAAGGTACGCCACAGAGCCCGGTCGGCTGCTCTATGCATCCATTTGCTTATTAAATCAAAGTAACATTTATATATTTAATAAAATAGTCTGTATTCTTAGTTATTATATCTTACCATCGCCATTATCTACGGAGTGTGCTCTAGCTCTCAAAGTAGGTGTCAATTGACTCGTCAATATTCTCTTCGTGACATTACGCCTCGGTGTTGTTGCCATCTTAGGTGTCCTCGGAGTTTTCGGGGTTTTCGGAGTCTTCGGTGCTGGTTTAAAGTCATCATCGCTTTCCGTTGTCTTCCTCGTGGCCCTTCTTGGTGTACGTTTAACAGGAGATACTTCTTGCTCCATATAGTTAACTGGGTTTTTGGTAACACGACCGGAACGAGTAGCATAGCCCACTTTTTCTTCTTCATCATCAAAGAGTAACATTTTCTTAGGAGTATCTGCATTTGCTTTTGTAACCGACTGTTTTCGTTTTGGTGTTGATGGCACATGTTGCCTTATGATTAAGGTAGGCAGTTCATCATCAGAATTCTCTTGCAGTTCCATAGACAACACATCTTCTATATTAGCACTGGTAAGTTTCTTTGAACTTTTTGGTGTTTCAGGTATGGATTTTGGTGTTGCTTTAGGTGTGACCTTTTTCGGTGAATCTCTTTCGTTTTTATCGGCCAGTATAGCCCTTTTAAGAAGAAGTTTTGTGCCATCATTTTTCGATATGCTCCAATTTCTTTGCTCTGATAATGATATACCACTCATTCTTTTGACTAAACTGTTTGGGGTCTTTAGTGTCCGAGTTCTAGGCGAAGCTGTGCTTTTGGCAGGGGTACTTAAAAGAGCTAAAGCTCTCCTTTCTTCTTCCAATACTGGTTCAAAGTGAGTTTTTCTTTTTGTTAAGGCTATGAGACGGTAACGGCAAATATAATGCAGTGGTTGAGGCTTTTCCTCCCAGTCTTTAGTGAAAGTGAATGTAATTGAGCATTTTTTGAAAAATGTTTCTATTGATACATCTGTATTGAAAGGGCGATGATCTTCTATTACCTTAAATATATAATAGATATTTTAAATAAAGTTTTGAATGCCATAAAAATATAAACTCTTTTGTGACCTTGTGATATTCATTTATATAAATCCTATCATTAAAGGTCCTTATAATATTGTTCATGAGTAAATGAAATAAAACAAATATAATGAATTCATGAGAAAATTTAAGAGCTAACAGAACTTAAATCACTCCCAAATGTTGTGACTATTCACTAGGATCAAAAATGCATTGTAAAAACCTATACATCAATGTTTTTTATGTACCTCAGTCTCCAAAAAACTTATAGGCTCAATATTATTGAAGCACCAGTTAGGCAGGTCACTTGGTCTTGAATACCACTGTACTTTGGCACGGAATGGATCACTACTGTTGGACCTGTCTTCGTACAATGATATAATCCTGGCAGCATCACAACCAGCCTCTGTATCTGGTTCAGCAGCATCGGCATTTGATACTAGTATGAAGTCTCCAATTTCTCCAATTATGTTACCGAATTTGAATTTCCTGTAGAATACATGTTTTTGTTTATTTACTAAACAGATTCACAAAATAAAATGCTATAGCAAATTAATATATACAATACATTTGATTTAATTTTACTATATTTGAACCCAAAATTGTTTATAAAGCTTGTTACAAAAGATTGAAAGTATGATACCAATTAACCTGTTTATTATATATATCATATTAAATTTATTATGTCCTGCTGCAAGGCACAGGCCTCCTCTACAATAAAGAGTGCGATTGAGAGGGGCATGATATGATAGGTTTGTATTAATATGTGAAGATTTTTTAATATTCTTTAATGCAAGTGTTTAAACTTTATAACTTTTATGGTTATATTCAAACATACATCACTATTATGAATAATGTAATCATTGATAAATATATTTTACAACAAAACTAAGACAAAACTTTTAAAAAAAAAATACACACCTCGTATGTCACACTTTACCAGAACAGACATGAAATAAACACATTATTAACAAATTATTAAGCCGTTTTAGATGAACTAAGTTAGTTTTAAAAGAAAAAAAACATAACAAATCATTTTTAAAACTTTTTAATAGATAATTTGAATTAACTTACTCGTAGTGATGAAAAGAGCACGAAATACTATTGGGATCGTGTATTTCCTCGCTCAGCCACGTTACTGCTTTAGATACCGCTTTCCTTCGCGTCATTATGCTATTTTTATATACGTAAGATAATTTTAAATCGTATTTTTGTTTATCAACCGCTTTACAATTGAAACGATTGTATTTCGCTTGCTTGACAATTGACAATGCGCCTAGTGTCAATATTTCGCGCCTAATTACAATTATTTGGATTTGAACAGAGAACAAGAATAGAAATATGTACAGATTACAGGATATAACCGAGATTATAAGCAATTATAAGTAAACTAATAGTATTGGTTATTTCTATTGGATATAAAATATTCATTTGATGATTTAAGATATCTGAGACTGTGATGTACTGAATAGCATTTAAGAATATTACTGCGTGAATGGGACCGTGAAAAGTTTGTTGTTTATTGTTATTTGCCTGTTGTCAATGTGGAATGTGGATTGTGAATCATGTTGTCACATTTATCACGAGGCTGTACGGGCTAGAACCCTTTGCCTTCCCATTATAAGGGAGAATGAAGGAAAAAAAAACATGGTTGTCACTTGTCAATGTCATAAACACGTTGGTTGGATTAGCATTGTTGGTTAGAAAAACATTTTTAGTAAAATGAAGGTGAAACCGAAGAAAAATGTAAAGAAAATATTATCGGACAAAATTGCTGATGCGTTAACGTTAAAACCGCGAGCAGACATTGAAGATGACACGGTATTTGACACCAAACCTCGGACAGTTTCATGGGCCGATTTGGGTTCATCAGACAGCGAAGATGAAGCAACTATAAGCGATTTTCGTAAACAAAACGTTAATTTACTAAGTGATATAAGTAAAAAGTACGAAGGTCAGGTTGTTACACGAAAAGAACTTGAAAATTCTGACGCCGAAAGTGACGACCTTTCGGATGACGAAGATGTGGTTAAAAAGTTTCAAAATGGTCAACAAAAAGTACCTGCGGGCTCAAGTGATGAAGATTCCGAAAGCGAGCAGGAGATTACACCGACTAATAAAAAAGAAGATTCTGAAGATATTGATTCAGACGCAGAAAGTGATGATTACAGTATAACCAAATTCCAGAAACAAATACAGGAATCTTCAGAGAATGAAGAAAGTGGTGAAGATGATGAGGATGGTGATGATGATGATGAAGGCCAAGGATACGATATAAGTCAAATGGAACAGCCTATGAAAGAAGATTTTGAACATGTTAAAAAACAGAACATTTCAGAGGAAGCCAAAAAGGGTATTAGTGTAAGAAATCAGTTGTTAGTCTGGGAGAATCTGTTAGAAATGAGAATACACCTCCAAAGATGCCTGAATACAGCCAATCAAATGCCAATGCCTGATAAATATGATGAACTTAAAAATCAGGATGATTTTGTTGAAGAGGCTAATGTAACAAAAACAAATGTAGCCAATGTTTTAGATAAGTAAGTATTGCTAAACTTATTTATAGTAATCATATAAGATAAAACTATGTCCAATGATTGCATATTCGATAAATCTAAACTGATGGTGATTAAACTCAGAAGAATAAGGTGACTTAAAACACAGTATTTATAATATAACTATCTATGACGCTAATTAATAACTTTGTGCTCCTGTAATTATTCCCATATCTAATTATCCTATTGTCAATCCTGAGCTTATACTTAAGCTCATTGCATTATGTTCTATATCAATGCTATTTTTTTTTCTTATTAAAACAAATCTTTATTTTACAGATTACTAACATTACAAAGCATATTACTGAAAAACTATCCAGAAACAAAGTCATTTGCAATAAAGAAGCAAGACAAACAGGAAACGAAAGAAGTAAAAGAACAGAGTGATGAGGAAATACCAAGTGACACTGATAATGAAGAAATACCCTCAGATACTGAAGATGAAGGAACAACCACTGAAGACAAACCTAAAACAACGATCAAAACTAATATTAACAAAAGAAAACTAGATGACTATGAAAAAGAAATATCAACATCACACAAACAATTTAAAACATTCAGAGATTCAGCAATTCAGAAATGGAACGAAAAAACAAGACTGGCAACTGCAACTAACATAAAAGCTGCACCAACTAACACAGCCCTTCAGCAGATATCATACATTCTATCTGATAGAGAAAAGCTTATTCGCAGAACTCAGCTGAAAAGATCTGATTACGACATCATAGGCTATAGAAAAGAAACAAAGGATGATAATGATACAGATAATCCTGGAATAAAAGATAGGAAAGATGATGATGAATATATCCCAGAGATTTTTGATGATAGTGACTTCTATCACCAGTTACTAAGGGAGTTAATTGAGTGCAAATCGGCAGATATATCAGACCCTGTACAGCTGAGTCGTCAGTGGATAGCGTTGCAGCAAATGAGAAGTAAAATGAAAAGGAAAGTTGATACTAAGGCTACCAAAGGGAGGAAAATAAAGTATGTTGTGCATAACCAGTTGGTTAATTATATGGCCCCAGAAAAGTGTAATACATGGACAGATGAGAGTACTAATGAACTATACAGCTCACTGTTTGGCAAAATGTTTGAACATAATAATGCTGGGTTGAATGCTGATGTAGGGAATATCTTTAAATTAAAATAGTTATTTTGAATACTGTTTTATTGTTAATGATTGTCCTATTTGTAATGTATGTACAAATTATACAATAAAAAATATGGAATTAAAATTGTGATATTGTAGTGGTTGGGTATTTTATTTAAAAAAATAATGTTAACCTACACCTTCACACCACACTGCTTTCAAAATTATATTTGCAAAAAAATACTTTTATGTTTAATAAAAACATTTATAAAATAAGTATATAGTAGCCAACCGGACGCGAACTTCCGCCAAGGTTGTCGTGGGTTCGAATCCCAGGGCTGGGGCCACTTTCTTGAATCATGTGTGGTGATAGGTACCACGCACTTTCAATACGCCACGGAAAACTTTGTTTTATTCTTAGAAAATAGTCTCATTGCTGTTCCGCAGTGTGTACAGGCTGACTCAAGAGAACTCAGGTCTTGGGTTCGATTCTAAGCCCCACAATAATGCCTGTAGGAATTGATAAGAATTCAGAATTGAGGGTGGATAAAGCGATGTTTCCAGTTGAGCACGTTAGAGAACCATAGTTTCTGCCTGCCCCTATAGGATACAAATGTGATACTAAATCAAAAGATACAATATTAAAAGCTATGAAAATTACAATATTCGACATATTAGGTCACGAAATATGGTTGCTATATTTGCATGCTTTGAATAGGGCAAAGTCTAGATAGATGTTTTTAATGCTCAGTTTCAGGCGTGCGTCATAAATTGATGGGTTTTATTAACGGCGAATGAGATAGTTCATTTTATTGCTTCTATAAACTACTGTAATGTGTAATATCGCGTTTATTACGGTTACTAAGCAAGCAAAGCCACTGGTGAAATATTATATATAACGTACTTAAAAGATATTAAAGCAAACAGTCAGGTATTTACCATATCGGTGCCATTAGTATATAGCATCGTGCTAGATTACGTTATGAAGCCTTAATTTGATAGTCAACACTCAACACCAGCGTAGCGTGGGACGTCCTCTGGCCAGATGGCGGGACGACTTGCACAAGAGGGCCGGCAGCGACTGGATGCGTAAAGCAGCAAACCGGGCTCTGTGGCGTACCTTGGGAGAGGCCTATGTCCAGCAGTGGACTGCAACGGGCTGATGATGATGATGATGATGATGATGATGACTCAACACCATCGTGTGTCTAAACTATCCGTTAAAGTAACTTTCCGTTGTCAATCCATGCAGCTGGTCGGTGTAGCATTGCGATTACCTTCACGCGCAGTGATCTTTGTTAAGCTAAGATAAAAAAATGTCCAAGCCTACAATTTCGATTTTTCGCGGGAACACAATAAATTTTCTATGCGCATAATCTGTAACATTATCTGTAATTTTCCAAGTTATCTAACCGCCTTTTATAGCCGGTTATTAATTATCCGTGAAGATAGGCCGTATGTAAATATAGATATACAAAGTTGTGTAGTGTACCTATACCCATCAACTGTTTGATATCATTCAAATGAGGTTCATTCATATCTTGACTAAGTTTGAAACTGCTCAAAATAATTTTAGCCGAATTGCATTACCTATATGAATTTAAACGATATATATTTTGATGTGTGTTAATAATCTACTTCATTTCCAGATACTCTACTACTTCTCTAGATACTAAAATGGGTAATTAAAACAAAAGTATGCAAATTATAAATAGATATCGATGGTTCTGGCTACTAACCTCTTGATTACATCATACATACATAAACTCACGCCTTTATCCCCGAAGGGGTAGGCAGAGGCGTCACCAGGACACCCACATTTCGCCTTGTATGTTTCGTCCCATGATGTGATAGGGGGCGAGCCTATCGCCATATCGGGCACAAATTCCTGATTCCGGGCTGATAATGAATAGAAAAATCCAATATCACTTTGCCCGACCCGGGATTCGAACCCGAGACCTCAGCTTTGTAACCGTACCATAATACAACTACGCCACCGAGGCAGTCTCCTCACCTCTTGATTATTTCATGTTAACCAGGAACACAAAGCACCGAGAACATTGTCTCATTGGTCTAGACTCCAGACTCTTAGAGTCTATGCCAAGCATAAGTGTTGAAAAGACTAGCGAGAAGATTTATAAACCGTATTAGTTTTTTCGGTGTGTTCATTGTCCCGAAGTCGTTTCAAAGTGCAAATGGAGCCCGACGTGGTGTTTTAGTCGGTAAAAGTCCTATAGGCGCCAGGCGGCATATCCCATCTACCAACGGTAGAAATAAATGTTGGATGCCGATAATAGATTAAATATTAATGCCGTGCAAAAAATGTTTAGAATCATCGCAAAACGAACAAAAGAAAGAGTTATTCAAACAACACGAAGACTGCACGCAACGAATTTTTCCAGCGGTTTCTATATGTTTTGGTTGTGATCCCACAGATATCAATTAGATTATTTTTTGCGCTAATTAGCGTCATGTATTTCCGGGAGCGGGTTACGATTGGGTTGCGCAATGCACGAGCAGCGATGGCGGCGAACACGCCCCGCGCAGAGGTGTGCGCCGTGTCGCGGGTATGTGCGAATAATACTGATCATTACGGAATAATTAAAAATAAACCTTATTTTTATGTTTAAAAAGTTTTAATTTGTTCTCGTTTATGGCGTAATCCCTCTAAATTGAACTTTTGGTTGCAGAGGAGCATTATGGATTGATACAGTATGATTCATTTCCAGCTTGCTAGAGATGCGTATAGCGTTTATAGAAGAATATGAATCTCTATCTCGATTGAAGTAGTCCTAAGACCACATATTCTTGTTCTTCTTAGGGTAATAGTAATATTTATTCGTGGTAGAGCTTAGTTAAAACTATATACCGATAAGTTTTCCTTCATTGGTACCTTCGATGGTTTTGTTGTTGTGACGGTACACACACACACCTGTCATTTAAGTGTCCCGCTTTTTGAGTTAATTCCCCTTATAATTTTGACGAGCAGCAGCGTCATAATGCTTATAAATGCTACGCACTGTGCTTGCCAACTGGCCTGCCAAGTGTGGCAGGTCTTGCTAAAACTATTCCAAGTTGGAGAGGACTATGTTCGCTGTTCAGTAAACATTTTGGGGCTGACTGATGATGGATCATTTAAAAATAATATAAGTAAGTATTAATAGAGTTGTAAAGTATACCCACACGAATATAACGTAGCCGCTATTGATGACATATAGTAATAGAAAATACTTTTAAGCTTACTATTTTTTTTAAATGAAGTAGATATTGCACAATCATAAAAAATACCCAGGGGTCATAATACTTGTTTTTCTACATGTATTTATAAACTAGGTACGATTTAAAATGATCATACACAAACAAAACATTTCATATGGGAGTAACGTAGCGGAAGAGGAAGTAAAACCATAACATACGGTGATTATTAAAATAACTATTTATTTACTACTAGCAGTCCGACCCGGCTTCGTCCGGATGCAGATACTTTTTGAGTCCAGTACATCAGACACATTATTTTGCGTACAGTTTTATATTTAAACTCAACGTGGCTGCCGTCTATTATACTGCTTTTTAATTTGCAATGCATGTAAGACAACAGATTGTTGTTACTCGTAGTAATAGGTACTGCAAGCGATTCTACAACATGCATTTATAAAAATCTTTTAACTCCGATCATATGTTAATGAAGGTAATGAACAGCTAAAAAAAACTGATATAGTTTATTAAAATTCTTGTAAATAATGAATTTTTTTGTTCGTGAAGTCCACCAATTCGCTATAAGCTTACTTGATGGAATAAGCAACACTAAACCCTCTCAAAGAAACTGTATATTGTGGAAGTGACCGTGTTCTGATAACCGATTTCGGGGTGATGCAGTAGTGATTCAATATGCTGAAATTTTCATCTCAACCTTTTTTCAGTTCCCCCGTTACCGCGAAACTTTAGATTTAATGCACTTAGAATTATTCATCTCCTGTTTCACCAAGACAATTTCCACAACGTCCAATTTTCCGATTATCCGCGACTCTTTATCATGTTTCAATGACCTGGGGCAAGCTGGGGTTATCAGCTGCACACAAACAACACTCAACTATCTGCACCATTAAGTGAGATACATTATTTTTGTGATTTCATAACAAGCGTACCGCTAATTAACGAATTTTACCGACTTGTCATTGTATTGACCTTTGCAGTGTTTATTTTTTCTGTGAGGTCACCTGTACTTTAGCTTTATCTGTGCTTTCAGATGTTTGCTTCCATTTTTTATACAAGGTGGACTTCGTTCTAGAAAGAAATAGAGAGATAATCTAGTAAAACAAGTACAATAATAACAGTAAAAAAAAATATTTGTGTGATCCACAGGTATTTATTATATATTAATTAATTAATTAAATTAAATGGGGACAATGTGTATTTATTAATTCGACGTAAGATTGGGCGCTTCGTTCCTGCAATCTGACGTTCGAGAGTTGATTAAGATGTTACCCTCTATGCGACTTACAACACTTGGGATCGATTGCTGATATCGAGGGTTTGTGTTGGTTTATATTGTGACTAGCAAACCATTTAGAAATTCCATATTTTATAAAAAGTAGCTTAATTTTTTTTAGAGTAGCACTGCAAAACCACTAAAAAGTAAATATCATTACAATACGTAATTGTAAGTACAAAGTTCAGTGTAATTTAAATATGGATTTTTTTTACAGTATTTTAAAAATCATCGTGTTTGGGGGGTAAATACCTAGTTTTTGCAAAAATAGTAATTTAAACACGTACCATTGCGTGTATAAAAATAAAGCGGTGTACGTCATAATTTTAGAAAAACTATGTATTTATCACTCAAATACGACGATAAGTAAAAAATTACAAAAAAAAATTGACCATTTTTTTTGTGAAATTTTTACTTGTATTGAGTTTGATATCACTAATACTACCACCTGGCTTCGTTTTCGGTCGCGGTCTTGATATACCCTTGATATAACTCCTATTAATTTAACTTTGTGATTGATTTCGTTGCGGGTTAAAGACTAGTTAGACGTTCCCGGAGACTCGCTGAGCTTCACTGCTCGGTGTAATTAAAATGTGTGCCACTATTGATCCTGGCTTACAGGAGATGCAGTGGCATGTTTGAGGGCGGGAGACCCTCCCAAAATATGTACTTGCGTGGGCTACTATGGCGAGATTTCGCCTCTAATATACGTCTTTATTTGGCCCGTTACAAAATATCTACAAATCTCATACCACAAGTACTTCATTAAATAACAATGGAAGAAGCTCAGTTATAGTAAGAAATTTGTAATAAGATAGCTCAACAACTCAAGTAGGTATTCCCACCTACACACAGTTTCATGAAAGTGATAAAATTAAATGTTAGTTTACATTTTCGTTAATTCCAACAAGTAAAATGTGGAATTGTTATTAATATTGAACATAGGCCTCTCCACATGATTTCCACAGTGACCTGTTGGAGGTAGCCTGCATCCAGCGACGTCCCGCGACCAACTCACCAGACATTAGGAATTAAAAAAATAAACTAAAATACATTGAAATAAAACTATTTTATACGGATTTTATCGCGATTTGGTTTAATTTTTACATTTTTTAACTTCCCGACGTTTCGATTACTTTACAGCTTTCGTGGTCACGGGGCGGACTGAGGTATTAGTCATCCGCTCAGTGACTGTTACAATTAAACTACCCTTAATTTATAATTATTAAATTAAAAAGTTAATTTAAAAAAGTTAGCTAGTATTTGCGATCCGATCTACGCAGAATACACATACATTTTATTTCAATGTGTAATATTCGCGTAAATCTAAGAAACCATTAAACTAAAATACGTTATACTTTTTAAGTAAAATGAGACGTATGCATACTGTTTTCATAAAAAAAACATTAAAATGCCCATGGCCAATCGTCACCGTCAAATAAATTCAGGCGGGAGGTATGCCACTAATTGGTTTGCCTGCGAAAGCAAAAAAAAAAACAATGAAAAAACAAAAATAATGAGTAAAGGAGTGAAAGCATACAGCCTTAGGTACTTAGGTTGGCATCTACGCAGTATTGCAGGGCACATAAAAATTGCAGACACCTTTGCAGCTCTCATCATTAAAGCGGACATGTTTACGAAGTGCTTAACGAGTGAAACAATTGACGACAACGGGGTGTCCTAGGGGACGTTTAGAAACTAGCAGTAGTAAGCGATGAGATGTAGCGGATTAGGGAAAATACTAGAAAATATACATACAACTCTGTCTAAGTAAAGAAGTAACGTACCTACTTATATGGTTGTATCAAGCAAGTATGAACCGGTCCTAAATACGACAGTTTATTTCGGCAACATATGGTTTTAAAACAATCTCGTCTTAATCACATTATTTCTGAGAAGCCTGGAAAAAATAAGCAGAAATTACATAGATCAATCCAAATTCATAATAAACCATCTCCATTCGTTCATTTAAATCCATTTTCCTTAGTTCGTATTAAAATGTTTTATATACTAGAATAAAAAGTTAGTGTTGATTGAATAAGTTTTGGTTTGAAAGTAGGTAATATATTATGGTAAAGTCCATATTTAGGAATGGAATTTGCGTTTTCCGTAACATGCGAAAGTAAAAAAACGTTGTTGTACTATTTTTAGATAGATTTATAAAGCGCGGTTATACAGTAACTATTAAAATTTTAAGAGATATAGACACTGTATAGCGTAGTACCCTGCAGCCACACGGGACAGTTCCATCGAGACGTGTCCAAAATATTTTTATAAATTTATCAATAATTTTAAAGCCAAGTGGGCCTAAATAAAATATAAGGAACGAGATAACCGCCAGGCAGTTTTATTTCGTTTATAAAAAAGTAACTCAATGCTGTGAATTTAATTTAGTGAACTTACATTAATGATAATATAATTGAATCATATCACACTTAGTTTTTCTTTTAAATACAAATTATTTTAAGCATTTATTTTATTTTATTTATTTATAAAAGCATGAGCTTTTTAAGAAATAAAAGCACTTAGATAAATTTTAAAATGAATATAAATATTTTTCGTCACAGCTTTGTATTATTTTGTGTAAAAATATTTAAGGAATAATTCCGTTTCTTCAAAAAATCATACAATGATTATTTAATCGCAATACGTATTTAACAAGTCGCAAAAAAAACACTCCGCTTTAAGTTCCTCACTCGCGCCACCCACTGTACTTACAGAGATAACATCTGGGCGGGCCGCCCGCCCGCCGACTCGCGCCAGTAGCTAGCACGCGCGCGACCCAAACGCACCCGTCGATGCTCGATGTGTTAGTTTCGGCAGTGACTACCCAGTGTGTGTGATAGTGTCCGTGACTACTTATTATTGGATGCAAAAAAACTTTTTTGTAAGTATTTTTTTTTATTGTGAAAGTGAAAAAAGTTTGTGAAAAGTTTTGCGGGAGTTTCTAAGGTATTCAAAGATTTAAATAAAAGTGTAAATGCACTGTTGTGTCCCAGTTTGAAGGACATTGTAGCCAGATTAACTACTGGACATAATGACGCTTAACATCTTATGTCTCAGAATGCCAAGCAATGCTTTGTAATTTATGGTGTTGTTTTGTTTTGCTACTGTGCATGAGCGGTCGTATAGCTTACCACCAGGCGAATGGCATGCTCGTCTCGCCATTCAGTGCAATAAATAAAATGTTCAATATGTTATTTTTTTGTCGCATTATTTTTACGAAGAAAAACTACGTTTTATTATTTGTTTCGATATAAATATATTTTCGATATTAGTTGTGTAAAAATATGAAATGGGGACACAATAATAGTAGGTTTAAATAAATAATTTTCCTCTTCCGAATTTTTTATAATATATAGATATTTTATCTCAGCTAACAGTAAATAAACAATTAAAACAGACAAAAACAATAATTTTACGCTCGAATACTGGAACGACATTCAAATAATAAGTTGCTCTTAACAGCGCACGGCTCATTTAGCCAGTACATTATCGGGATTAACGTAGTTAAGCGCAA
Organism: Deilephila elpenor; assembly: GCA_949752805.1. Lineage (NCBI taxonomy): Eukaryota > Metazoa > Arthropoda > Insecta > Lepidoptera > Sphingidae > Deilephila > Deilephila elpenor. The sequence continues at coordinate 9,722,591 of OX457112.1, forward strand.
GTTATATTTAAGTTGCGTTCCAGTATTTGGGCGCTTGACTGATAAATGTTATTTTAAACACGATCAAATTGTAAACATCATCTTAAAATATTTTTTCATACCTTATCATAACACGCATAATCTATTTTAGTGTGTGCAGTTGTGTTACAAGTTTTCTGATAATTACACATGTATTACTGGGTCACAATGGAGAAATATTTTCAGGAAATTAAGGATCAAATAAATATAGGATTCCGTTGGTAACATTCGCACTATTATTTATTTAAGTTAGTTTGAAGTAATTTGAATAGTTTCAATATTCGACGCGAGTTTCGGTTGTAGGTTAAGCAGGCTAATCTCCGACGGTCGGCGGTTGGACCCCACATGATCCCGATAATTCAGTAATTTACTCAGGGTATATATCCTACATGAAACCACACGCTCATTATAGTTTACTATAGTATCCGAGGGAGGAATATGGACAGTGTTTTAAAGTTTGTAAAAATGTACCATATCACCATATTATATAATTTTATGGATCTTTGTACTAATGGTTTAATTTTTTGGCAAGTATAGATTCCTTGATTTATTTTAATAAAGATAGAGTTCTGCCATTATTTGCGGAAGACCCAAAAACGATTGGAATGGCTTTTCTTCCATTTTTTTGTCTTATAAGTAGACCTACTTTTAAATGAAATCAATTTTTAAATAAAGTATGTTGACAACAACGGCTATATGAGCTACACATACTTTGTATGCCCGAAAATATTTTATTATCGTATGCCCTACCTCATAAGAAAGAAATCACGTGTTGATTGAATGACGGACATATTGTGTAAAAAGGGATCGAAAGTAGGTACATACCCTGTTATGATGAGTAATTGTCACAGAGTACATAACATTATATATTTACTTATGTACTTCAGATTTAAACGAAGAAAGATTGAATTAATGCTCTCTAAGCTATTTACAAATAGCCTGATACAATTTTGAAATAAAAAAAGATTGGAACAGCCATTAGATTTACTGGAATATCATGATTCCTAATTATTTACTTAGATTTTATAGCGTTTCATTGTTATTGATGCTTAACATAACATTACTCTCGCGGCACCGATTTCATACAGAACAGTAAGCACATTTAATAATATTCAAACGTTATTATATCTTGGTATCTTTGATATTGGTACTGTAATATGTTTAAACGTCTGACGTCAGAACGCTCGGGTTCTTCTCGATATCTTCAATTTGATGTTTAACGTGATTTTATTCATACGGAAATTGAAAAAAGTTCACACATTTTGTAACTTTGATTATGTTATGTAATAAGGCATTGTTGTGAAGTACCATTTACTTATTTTTTTTAGATTCTTCCTGTTATATTAATTCTTTAATTTTGAAACTTAATCGTTAACATTGAATTGTAAAATGGCGCATTATAAACTTAGAAAGCGAAGACATTTAAAAAGCATTTAGGATGCGATGTGACAGTTGGGTATAGAACTTATAACATAGTTTTGTGGGCCAATTACAATATCTTTATATTCCTACGTGAAATAGGTTTAACTATTTTAATTTCTACTGGGTAGGTATCACCGCAATGTCTATTTCTCCCGCCAAACAGCAGTGTAAATGCATTGTTGTGTTTCGGTTTGAAGGACATTGTAGCCAGAGTAACTATTGGACATAATGAGACTTAACATCTTATGTCTCAGGATGGCGAGCGCAGTGGAATGCCAAGCATTGTTTTGTGGTGTTGTTTGGCTTTGCTAATGTCCATGAGCGGTCGCTTAATTATGTCGCCAATGAATTTAAATTAAAACAGCCGATTTCAATTGTTCTGTGGTTGCAACATTTATCTTGTATAACTTAGAAATCTGATCGATTATTTTTAGTTTAAATTCTATTGAGCGTGATTCGTGATTGGATGTTATGATCAATTGACGCTAGATATTATTGGTTCAAGTTTACTGGAACTGTCATGAAACTTCCATGATTTATAAAATACTACTAGATATATATCTGGAGGTAATCTAGGGAGAGCCTCCGTGGCGCAGTTGGTTAGACGCCAGCTATGAAACGAGAGGCCACGGGTTGGATCCAGCACCAAGACAAATGTTTGTGATGCCCACAAATATTTGTCTCGGGTCTGGGTTTTTGACTATGTGAGACCGGAAAGTCTCTCGTAGCTTCTGATACCCATGACACAAGGACTATGTATGTGAATGTTGGGTGTATTTATTATTTCTTTAATGTAGAATTTTGTCAGCCCTCTCTTTTGGATTCAAAGTTCATAAGCCTTTACTCCCCCCCACGTAGTATTGTTTAGTGATCGATTTGATATGATATGCTGATCATTTTGCCATGCGTATTTGAAAGGTAAAGATATGCTTATAAAACCAGCAAACAAAATATAAGAATTTAAGACTTGAAACTTGCCAATCCGCACAACACCCGTGTGGTGGATTAATAGTTACCTGTCTCTAATCTCTATTATTTAGGAAATGTATGCCCAACATTGGACTATATAGATTATTACAAATATATTAGCTAAAGTATAGTACATAAGACTTATTACTAACTGCCCAGCAGTTATATTTCATCTATCTATCTATCTATATCAGCCCATATACGTCCCACTGCAGGGCACGGGCCTACTCTACAATCGAGAGAATCGATGAATTATATTTCATAGTCTCGATAAATCCTTTTCACTGAACAGTCGCGAAGATGTTTGAAGGTTCTGAAATCTATTATTGAAACTTCAACATAGACATCAGAGAACAATTTACAAACTTTACTTACATCATTATATAGTTTATGTTACGAATGTTAATGAAAAACTCTGAAATGAACTGACAGTTTGAGACAATAACAAGCTTCACAAGAATTTCGAAAGGCGTGTAGTGTATACACTAGTTGGTTAGTAAAATGATAAAATAATTAAAATGATTCCCAAATGGCATTATTTATAGGCTCTCGTAAATTTTTTAGGTTGCTAAAATAGGAATTAATGATGTAGGAAAAAGAAGATTTCAGGTATTTGGTATCTAGAAAATACAATGATATTAAATAATATGCACAGAAATATAGTTTCGTGATTGAAGCAGACAAAAATATACTTACCCTTCTGGCGCAATTTAGAATCAAAATATGTGGCGCTGAACCCGTTTAAATATTAGATGAGGAAAGGTAAAAATGATTAACTTACTGTACTCGAATAAATATGTTATAAATACAACCCACCATAAGCCAGGATGATAGAGTTCATCGTACCACGAAATTATATCTTCTAAAAGTAAATAAACACAAAGCTGTAGTTTCAAGTTCTTTATATATATAAAGTACATAGAAACCAGGAAATGTTGTCATATATAACTTTGTCCAACCCCATTGGCTCAGGCGTCAAAGCCCTTACGGACAACGAACTGAATGTAATCTCCGTTGAAACATACATTGAAAGATAAATATGAACTCCGCAAACCCACACCCATAACTAACAAGCAATATAACGCAAAGTGTGTTATTGGTTTTGCGTGTTCGTGGTGTCAGCGCGTGTGATTGGGATGTCAAAATTCTGTCGCTTCACACATCGGTTGATGTTCTAACACTTTCCAATCCGTTTACGATGTCCACAGAGATTCACAAAAGCCATTAATGGTGGCTTCCGTATTATTTTATTAGAGGAAAGGCCGGTGAATCAAGCGGGCGTTTGAAGCTGAATGGTCACCCTTGACGTGCAGAAAAACATCCTGAAATATAATAAATGTAAGGATATTTTTTATAACGGTGCGAGAAGTAACTCTAATGTAACTATTGTTACATAACTTTAACAAAGTAACTATTGTGTCAGTTTATTCGAAGCCGGACACACACATACTTTGACCAAAACTCGACACTCCGGCGACTCACTATGCAGGGCTTTCCAATATCTAGAACGGTGATCGTTAACCAGGTGGACACGAATATCTTCAGCGTTGATTGTTGTTTATATCTCGAGATTTTTAAGGTATAATACAGGCGAGTACGTTAAGTTTCCGCTGTTTTTAATCCAAGACTTTTGTATGATTTCTTTCGAGGCTTCCTTTAATTTAAACTAATACGATGAACCACTGCGGATGTTTGTTATTATATTATTTTTGAATTAGGGTCCAAGTATTAATTTAATTCGAAAAGTCGACTCGACGACTTATGGTGCTCTACGAAATACGGAAGAAGTCGGGCTTTTAAACAATTTTTCGACTTACTCACCATAATTATGCTACCGGAGCAATTAGGAATATAGATTATACCAACGATTTTGTTGTAAAATGGCGAATTGCAATTCTGCACTGAAAGTTACTGAAATATTAATAGCGGTAGATGTATAATGTCTGAAATCAAGGCGGTTTCAATCAAAACAACCGGTACATGGTAAATATTTTTATTATTGAAATCAAGCTCGTATTATTTATTATTCTTTCGATTCTACCTTTGGGTACTTTAGTGATCAAAACTGTATATGGGTTTTCATATTTCGATGATATAATTATTCTGTATATAGTAGATATATACAGACCTGTAGTTATCATTCAAGTTATTAGTTCAGCCCCTTTCGAGCAGATGGTGGTTGTACGGTGCAACCGTACAAATCGGCGCGATCAGCATTTAACTTTATTAACATAAAATTATTAATTGCCGAATTAGTGCGTTAGCGTTCGCGTTCCGATGAGCATCACGCCGCGCGTGCTCCTATTAAATCAAGCATCAAACTATCATTTTATCATTATCACCAGTAGTGCTTTAAGTTATCATCAATAAACCTTTTATACAGGGTATATCAAGACTGCGACCGAAAACGAAGCCAGGTGGTAGTATTAGTGACTTCAGCCACAAGGCAACAAAAATTTCGCAAAAATATTTGTTTTTTGAATTTTTTACTTGTCCTCGTATTTGGGTTATAAATACATAGTTTTTCTAAAATAGTGATGTAGACCTCTTTATTTTTAAACACTCAATGGTACGTAAGGGCTTAAATTATTATTTTCGCAAAAACTAGGTATTTACCAACCAAACAAGACGATTTTTAAAAAATCTAAAAAAATATCTGTCTGTTTTGGTGAAATTTTTATTTGCATCGTGTCTGTGACCAATAAAACTACCACCTGGCTTCGTTTTCGGTCGCGGTCTTGATATACCCGGTATATCAAGCAAGTGGTATCCTTTATCACCAAACAAACTATAAGGTGTGTGGTGCTGGACTTGACCATACATCCTTTTTGGTCCTTCGAGCCGGATTTGTATGGTTGCACCGTACAGTGGTAAAAGGAGAAGCTGCAGGTTTTAATAACTTTTCATAATTGAGAAATATGTTATAGTATTACATTCGTGTTTGGGTTTCGTAAGCGGAAAATACTCTCATAATTTCTGAATCCAACGTTAGAAGTCTTGTTTATTACATGGTGTTAAAACGACGTGCATTTATTCATGTATAAAATTCAGCTAATTGTTAAGGCAACTATCAAAATATGTTTCCTTTGCATCCACACACTCTTGATGGATAATTCACCCCGATCAGATCTTCATAATAGCTGATCGTGTGATCCCTATGTCATAGCCATGCGCAGACAAACATTCAGCTATCAAAAAATCACGAAAGTCTGGCAGCTACGGGCTCTTGCTTTACATGTTATCTTATGTGTCTTAATATTCATACATACATAAACTCACTCCTTTATCCCCGAAGGGGTAGGCAGAGGCGCCACCAGGACACCCACATTTCGCCTTGTATGTTCCGTCCCATGATGTGATAGGGGGCGAGCCTATCGCCATATCGGGCACAAATTCCTGACTCCGGACTGATAATGAATAGAAAAATCCAATACCACTTTGCCAGACCCGGGACTCGAACCCAAGACCTCAGCTTTGTAACCGTACCGTAATACAACTACGCCACCGAGGCAGTCTCCTTAATATGTATGCGTACTATTTAAATAATTAAGATCACTTCACTCTTTGACACTTTCAGGATATCTCAATATTTTCCCTGACGTTTATACGAAGTGCGAAGGACTCTACGATATTATTTCGCAACTGTATTGATATTTTGGGGCACGTTTTGTATATCGAGGTTGCACGTGAGCGGGTTTGAGTATTACATCAAAAATACACTGAACTTCGTAATAAACAGCAGCAGGAGCTAAATGTAGTGTTCCGGTTGGAAGGACATTGTAGCTAGTTATTATTTGGCATGAGACTTAACACCTGATGTTTTGTGGTGATGGGTATAGTTCAGTGCTTTGCAGTGCTTAGTAATTTTAAGTACCTGTTTATGGGCAGATGTGACGCTTGCTATTGCTCGCCTTATCATTCTCGCTAGTAAAAAAAATATTTATAATAATACAATTTATTTATTGCAAAATACTAGTGAATATATTTTATTTATTCTTAGAGCTTTTTACTACTATTGGCTATTTACGTACTAAACCAAAACCGTAAGAAAGGTTTCCACGGAAAATCGGAAAGATAGCGTTTTGTATTTACCAGACATCGTTACAGAGACAGCGTGAAAATATGGAGTAGGTAGCGATTAATTATAATTATTAATAAGCAGTTCTAATACATTTTCCGTTTGAGTAAATTACGCCTCAGACACTTTCAATGCGTGGAATTTAGGTATGTCTAAACCAGACTAATTGAGTACCAAGAATGTGAATTAATCTAATTTTCCTCGCTAAGATAATAATATCATTATAATAGCGATGAATTCTGGTAAATGGAAAAGGCGTATGACGGGGTCAATAAGGAGTTTTACGTATCTAAATAGGTAACATCTGGATGTAGATAACTAGAAGAAATAGTTTTGAGTCAGTTTCACAAATTCTTGATTTCATTCACTACTCTTGATTCGAATCACAGCAGTGCAATATGACTAAAGAACAGAAATAGCAAGAGAAAATTAAATTGAATGAGTAAATTTTGATCCGATTTTTCATTTATCCATATTTAGAAGTGATGACGATATTGAACAGATTCGCCACATATATTTAAGTTGCTACGAGAAAAATATGTATTCTGAGCCAATGGGAAACTCTACAAGTACAAAGGCCATGCGGGTTCCTACTTTGTATTTCCTGTATGTAGCCGAAAACGTGACAACCCCGGAAAGGTGTTCAACTATATTAATATATAGTATATCAAGTATATACTACTGTATGTTACAATGTATCCAAAAGGTGCAAATAGCGAAAAACTATTTGAATATTAGTTAAAGAATTATGTCCGTCTACGATTGCCCTCTGGAGTACGGTGACCCCGTATATTTTATATTAAATTATATACGTATTTAAGGACCCTTGGAACCGCTCTTATTTTTCCGTGCTGCGTTCTCGAAGCCCGTAAACCAAAGTACAGTGTCAACAAAAAACAATCCATTTTACGTCTACAGACTTTACGTTGCCAGTATTTTTCTATCTTTTGATTAAAACCAATTTGACCATGTGAATGTATGTCCCTAAGCACATTAGCAAAATAAACTATTGGACATGACGTGACTAAACATCTTATGTCTCAGGATGGCGAGCGCAGTGGAATACCAATCATTGCTTTGTAACCCATGTGCTGTCTGGTTTTCTACTGTCCATGAGCGATCGTATCGCTTACCGTCCAGCGTCAGGCAAGGTCGTCTCGCTATTCATTGCAACAAAAAGAAAACCTAAAACGCGATATCTTTTGGCTCATCGTGAAACTATTTTTACACTGTTTAATGACTACCTATATTGAAAACGGTATAAAAATAATATTATTCTATGAGGAATTGTTTGGAAGTACCAAGGGAAATTTAATTATCCGCTGCGTGAATATTGGCAATATCGTGTGCGAATAGTAGACACCCTTTAGGGTCCATTAATTATCAATTTGGAGACCAATTTGATATGGTACCGCGGCAGGTTACGCCTAATGTACATACGAGTAAATGGATCAACGAACCCTCGTGAAAGCGATTGTGAAAAATCATTTCACCAAAAACAATTCGTTGGTTTATTTTATGGTTAATTTATTTTTAAGGAAGTTTATTCTTTTTCTGCGCTTGTTTTTGTTAATTGTTCTCGGAATTTCAACGTTTGTCAGCATAAGAGGACTGTGTTTAAAATGCAAAGTTTGTATGAAAATCCCGTTTGTGCTCTCATCACTAAAATAGCAAATCTTTGCCTAAAAGCAGAAGTTATTTGTATGTTATGTAGAAGCTCTTTGTGGATTTTTGTGAATTCATGTTTATGAAATGTAGAATATGTGAGGGACAAAAATATGAATGTGCAGGTTTCTTTTTATACAAAAAAAAACTCTTTCGAAGATGCAGGACACCCACGTTTCGCCTTGTATGTTCCGTCCTTCAATGTGATAGGGGGCGAGCTTATCGCCATATCGGGCACAAATTCCTGACTCCGGGCTAATAATGCATGGAAAAATCCAATATCACTTTACCCGACCCGGGATTCGAGCCTGAGACCTCAGTTTTGTAATCGTAACGTACAACTACGCCGCCGAGGCATTTAAGCACTTCCTGTAATTTATCCAATGAAGATTCTAAACCTATACATATTCTCGTGTACCAAGTTTACCCAGAAATTATGATTTACGTAAAGCCACTGCCACGGCAGTAATAAATAAAGCTACGGCCACGAGTGAGACAACTTAATGTTTATGTGGTTTTTATTACCGCGTTAACTCATTTCTCTGACGGGGTCAAGCGAATTATGAACTAATGTACTTACACGGATTTATGGTGTAATATTGATTTTGTATGCAAGATGTTACTGTAAAACTAGATGATGAAATATCAGAATATTCCGGGACATCCTAAGATTTATCTTTTTGATAGTGTGATGTTTGCTGTTGGATAACCAAATTAGTAATGTTCAAAATGTATATGTTCTTTAACATGTGTGTTTTATTATTTTACAAGATTTTTAAATACATTAATATTATGAAATATGTATCTACATTCATATACTCACGCCTTTTTCCCAAAGGGAGTAGCTAGAGGTTCCCCTAGTATTAGAGGGCACCCACGTTTCGCCTTGTGTGTTCCGTCCCACGATGTGATAGGGGCGAGCCTATCGCCATATCGGGGACAAATTCCTAACTCCGAGCTGATAATGAATTGAAAAATCTAATATCATTTTGCTGCCGATTTGAACCCGACCCCTCAGGGTTATAACCGTACCGTACTAAAACTACGCCACCAAGGCAGACATATGTATATATCAAGTAACATTCTAATTAGATGATAATGTCTAAGTTTCATAATTAAGCACAGACTTTATAATTATATTTAAACTATTATATACGTACTTCACGCCACCCACAGTGACATTACTAATTCTGATTTTTATAAACAAAACTTTAACAATACTTTCAGAACTCCACAGACTTGTGTTATGTTATGTCTGTCCTTTTGATAATTTTTATTTAACTAGAAAAAATACTTATTAAAATACAGTAAAATTGCGACTGAAATAAGAATTCCACGTAAACGTTTTCGAAATGTTATTCCAAGTTATTTCGATTTCTAAAAGTGAAAGGTTATTGAAATAAAACCAGCTAACTTTTTAACTTCTTAATTTAATAATTATAAATTAAGGGTAGTTTAATTGTAACAGTCACTGAGCGGATGACTAATACCTCAGTCCGCCCGTGACACAGGCCCGTGACCACGAAAGCTGTAAAGTAATCGAAACGTCGGGAAGTTAAAAAATGTAAAAATTAAACCAAATCGCATAAATAGTTTTATTTCAATGTGTAACATTCGCGTAAATCTAAGAAACCATTAGTGAAAGGTTACTTTGGGCTTTTTTTGCAGCATCGAGTCGCTACAACCAAAACTTGATGGCACAGCACTGTAACCGCAAAATATAGGTACCGGGTATAAGGGGGTTCGAAATAACTAAAGTCCGTCGGAATATCAGTGTAGATAACATATTTTTTTCACAAATTCATTTGTTAATTTCGTCGCTAGTCTCCCCTACTAATCGGTTCTCAATCATTTTTATGTGAAAAATGTAGTATGTATTTGTAGAAATAACATTATATTAAAAAATATAGATCGAGAAAAAATATAGCTATAAGTAGAACTAGTAAATGAGTACCCGTAATGTTGTGAACTAAACTATAGAGCCAAGCTTCAATGATTAGTTCCGCTATCAGTGTAAAGGCACAAGTAAGGGTCTGAACTTTGACGTTCGCTATTACACTGTCGCCAACGGTTATAATGGCCAGTCATTTTATTATTGTTGTACTACATACGCTCAACTTATATTCTTGTTGTAAACATGTTACATTCTAAAATCTGATTTCGATTATTTTGTTCTTTTAATAACAGTTCTATTTTTTTTAAAGAGTACTAAAGATTTGGTAATATTGAAGTTCTTTATACTTCTTTATTTTTTCTTCCTTGTTTCTTCTGAAAAAGAAAAGCTTCCTCCAATAATTTCCATTCAGCGCTCAAATCCGCGAAGAAATCCTGAAGTTAAATGCCAGTTAACATCATTTGGGTATCTCTCTAGATTAAAGGAACAATACACGAGACTAATAACCATGTAATAACTGTAGGTTTAAGTGAAATGGAACGTAATTGTGTCCGATTGAGTCATTTGTCAACATTCCATTCGGTAATTGATGATGTCGCTTAATGATTATTGTGCCCATATATTCAATAGCCACATTGTATGTACGTAGATGATTGTTTCAATTGATAGTTGTGATTGATTACTATTGATTTTTCATTATTATACGTTTATTTTTAGAACTTATAAGAAAGCGGGAATTGTAAACAGAATGGTTTAAAAATTAAAGTGTACAGAATTATTATTATTATACGGTTTTTTTAAATCAAGTTTACATGGTCCAAGACGTATTTTCTGTTTTACTTCTCGAAGTCTATTTTTGGAATTCAGTAAACACCATATGACGCTGATTTGGACACCGAAAACATCAAAATAAATACGTCGTCAATTTTATTACTTTTGTAACGATACACGTAATATTTTGCCAATACATTAACGCAGCGGCGGATATTAAATACAATTTGATGTACGTGTGACGTCATACGAAGCGAGACCGACATTTTGATTAGTAATTGCTGTCTATACATTTCAGTGAAAACATTGTAAATCTGAAGGTTCCTGAATGAGCACTCAATGAACAGAATTAAGAATCACTCGAAACAAACACGTTCACATATTTTTTAATAATTATTGTTTCCTTGTTGTTAAATGGTTTCTTAAAACACATTTGATTTGTAAATCCTTTCTACCTATATTCAATTGTTTCAAATTGTTAAAAATATAATTATTACATTTGTGTTACAGCCTGCAGGATTTTCAATATCGGAATTGGATACATAAGTAGGTAGTACAACTTTTCCAATGTATACTTTTCTGGTTACTTTCGACAAATAAATGACAAATAAATAATTCGGGATGAGTTTTGGACTTTGATACTTAGAAGTGCCATTTCCACGTAAATGCTAGTGGCAATCTAGACTTTAAGGAGTTATTGTCGTGGCTTTTGGGTTGATTAGAATAAAAAGTGAATTCCCTTTGTCGGTGGTGAAAATACTAACGAAATCTTTAAATTGAATCCTGTCGTCTATACCATTACCGATGTTAAAGAAGAGGAACAGATGCACGACAAGTACAAACATATTATATTAGAGTAATTCAACTCAATAAATATAATTTGGGAAGTTTTAAGTTGTTCCAAAAGTTTTGACGTAAATCACTCGGTTTTAAAGTATTTAATTGTAGGCAGACTTGCATTGACTAATTTTAAAGGAAAACATAATTAATGGAATCAATATTAATTGCAAATTGCGTTCAGAGTTTGGCAATTAACTTAAATTTTGGGGGCAGTATAATCTTTAGGTCCTTTGCACGCTTTTTACGCGAAGTAATTAAAAAAAGGTAGATTCTGTAAATCACACTGATTTAAACAGATGGGGCTAAAGAAAATAAAACCCTGACTTGAGATTAGCATAATGAGCGAGAATTGCCTTAAATAAAATAAAATAGGTTAATCGAAACCAATAAAGCAATGGGAAATAGACAGCGTTTTGTCAACAATTATTAAAGATGAATGGGCACGAGAACAACCAATTGAGGCCTAATTAACCACGCGATTCCTTACGAAGAACGTTATTTCTTAAATACACGACATACGGTATTTGGAACAGTATATCTCTTAGAAACATTGATTACATTTTAACACAACCGATAACCTGGCACATAAAGTACAGATAATATTTGTCGATTTGCAGTTTCTTATTAACTGTAAAAACAATTTTACGCCACCGTTATTGTATAATAACTCGGAAAATTTCTTCCAAGGGCATAACTGTGTTATTGGAAATATTGTTTATTCAACTAAATGGGAATATAGATAACAAATTTTCTTTGACGAGAAAAAAGAAAACATTATTAGGGTAAAACGTCATTGTTATTGGTGTCATTTTTGCTGGGCTTTTGTGGCGTGGAGATGTGTCAGCGCTTTCTATAAGTTTGTATCAGCTTTTAGTAAAATATTCGTTCAAAGGAATGCTTCTACGAAAAGAACTGGTTTCGTACGCCAGGGGTCGTTGAGGACGGCACAAAGAAATAGACATACGTGTACACGTTGTCCTTCGAGGAATTCTCCATGTTGGATCGAAAGAATGTTTTTGACGGCTAGCAAGGCTTAAAAAATGGCGACGGCAGGTGAAAATAACCTTCTTGTCTCATGAGGTATTTTGTTTTAATATTAAGGGAGCAATCTTTATATACACATCAATAAATCAGTTGTTACGGGCGCGAAGACTTTCTCATTACTTTTCTGAAGTTCAAATATTTACATTCGATTCTTTGTGGGACTAAATCAATGCCCTATAAATAAACATTAATATGAACATTCAATTTCGAATATGATCTTATTGCACGCTATTATTTTTATTTTGTAATAAGAACCTAAATTTAATTTACGTAGAAATAACATTTCAGCCCTTATTTTTACTCCTTTAGGGTTAATTTTAAGAAAACAAAGTATGCATATATTTTTGTTTTAAAGGAGTAACTAAAGTGCTAAGTTTGATACCTTTAGCTTCAATGGTTTAGAATTTTGCATACAAACTTTCATTCCTCTTCAAGCCTTTAATTCACAAAAAACTAGTCTATGTCCTTTTCTGAGGTCTAATTTATCACTATATCAAACATCGAATCGGTTATGCGGTTTAGGCGTAAAAAAGGTAGCAGACAGACAGACAGTGTTATTTTTCCATTTATAATATTAGATGTACCTACTAGTATAGAATTCTGGGACACTGGAGACTCCATTAAATTGAAATTGTAGTCTTAAAGAAATTGGTTTGGGTAAAGTAAAAGAAAAAAAAAACAAAGAAAAATACTACATGATATTTCATTTACTAATAAATAAACACAACAAAGATGCACTTAGCGGGAATCATTTTTATAAAACTAAACTACGCAACGTGGAAATTTTATCGCCCGATTTTTCTGGAACCCTGTCGTCGTGGACAATGAAAAAATAAAGAGAGCTCGTACTTTTTAAGAGACAATGGACTTTTTACGGCGATGCTAACGAACACGATTGTCAAAGATTTTTCTGCTGAAGGCGCAGTACCTAACTCACTTGTTAGTACGGAAGTTTCCGTAAACAACTTGAATATTATAAGTATATTGAACATTGTAATTTGTATCCCAGAATAAGCGAGATGTATTCACATATTTAATAAAAAGTAATTAACTGAATTACAATTAATATACAGTCAATTTATCTTTTACAATTTTGCTTATTTGAACTCAGCTAAATGAAACTCGGATATTATTCAAATAAAATTGTAATTTAATAAAAAGTAGTAAATCAGAATGATTAAACATAATACAAAATGAGCAATGAAGCGACAAATAGAGCGCGAATATGTAAATAAAGCGATCCTGGAATATCCTCCAAATTATTTTGTCAGATTTGGATATTACGCGAAATACGAAAATCATTTTATAAGAGGATCCGTTTGATATCCACCAGAACTCACGGCTTTAACTTTGGTAAAATTAAATTTTCGAGTCCGATCGCCACAGTTTGATTCAGGTCTTACGTAATCCGAATTTGGCGACAAATTCTTTAGGTCAGTGGTTTCCAAAGTCGGTTATGGTGGCTCTGGGAATACCGACATTAAATATACATACATATAATATTATGTAGGCACTAATCCGAAAGGCTTTTGTTGTGTCTAATAGCTAATTATGTTATATAAAAACGATTTAAAATTTAGGTCGAACGAAGAAATCTATTTTTACTTGGATAGTCGTTTTTTCTTTCACGTAAGCTTTAGTTTTTTTGTACCTTTTTTCTTTCTTTCAAGTTTCTGTTGAAACGGATTATTGAAACACGGTGTTTGTGTAAAATAATCTGTCTGTTATTTTCGTATTAATTCTATATTTAAAAACCTAATTGATATTCTTTTATTAGCTGTTTTATTCAGTCACAATCCTATAAGACTAGGAATTATTTAATAAAGTAATGTGTACTATGTAGTGGCTTGACAAGGAATACATCTAATTAGGAAATTACGGTTTCTCAAAGAATATGGTTCTTCACTGACACAAAATCGTGAACAAAACTCAGTATTCAATCAAAGGGAGGAATAAAGTCTTTATTCCAGCCAGTAAGCGAAAAATCTCGGCTCATAATAACGTTGCCAGCTTTCTTCTTTTACTATGCCCCTTATTTGTTGAACAAGATATTTTTATAAAACTTCTTGCTTGCATTACTTGCCTATTTCACGACATTAAGTAGCAAACATACTTTGTTCATCTCATGCTATCAAAATATAGCTTTAGTAATAAGGTGCATTTAAGATAACCGTGTTATAAATTCAATCGAAAGGATATAGAGGGTGTTTTAATATTTGAAAACCTCTATCAATAAAAATATATTTTACTCACAAAACAGCCAAATCTATTTCTGAGGTGCATTTCAAACACCTCGTCTTAACAGAAAAGTTTGGCAGCCATTGTCGTAAGCCACCTTTGAAACGACATTAGGTTAGGCCAACAGCTCGATCGACTACTGTGGTATTAAGAATTATGTAAATGGAAGTTGTTCATGGTTTCTGATAGTAGATTAAGCTAGTAATTTGAGTTCGTATACAATATTTATTTACAGCTGTAACAAAGCGGCGGCAGTATCAACAATTTAAAATATGCTGTAAAAGCGTATTTGAATTATATTTTGATTTGGAATTAAACTTCGTAAGATTTCGTCAGCGCCAAGGACCGAGAGGTAAATAGCCTAAATGGAATTAATGAGAAATTATCGGGTGGAGCAACAATTTAATAAATGAAATTTAATCAACGGAATATGTCAAGAAATCATTTTCCATATTATATTTTGGTAATGGATATATTTAAACTCAGATCTAGGAAATGTCAAGATATGAAAATTAAACAGATTTTTTTTAAGTTGGTGACTAGACAGTGTCTAGAATGTGAGAGATGTAAGAATATCGCTATATGTGAGGCTTTGTTAACAAAACTATAATTGAATCACCCCTCCCTGACTATTTGAGATATAAAAATGTGTTCATTAAAGGATAGTAATTCGACCATTTTCTCTTTTGCACCAGTCGGATATTGTCGTAATTGACGAGTAAGCGAGGTAAATATTTCACAAAACTTATTTCTGTATATTTCGAGACAAGCTTTAGCCGCGGTATACATTTCCTGCTTAAAGGATACTATATAATTTAATCTATTCCGCAACGAGATCTTCTTATTAAGTCGTTCTCATTTCCAAATATAATCTATTTGAGTACGTCGATATTACTATTCACGCCCTAAATCCCTTTGGTTAGTTTCTTGTATTCAGGCGTACAATATGACCAAATCACCAACGTATTATATGAGTAATCTTATTACTCGAGTCATTAACAAAAAAAGGAAATAGATATGCCAACCAGACGGACTATGGCCTATGCAGACCCCTCAAATCGAAATCTCGCTCGAGAAGTCCCGTATTGTGCAGCATGCTGTTATGAACTGAGACAACCACGACATTACTAACAAAATTAAATAATAAGGTAGATATTTATACACGAGAAACGGAACCTCCGTAGCCAAACATAATTTCATTTGGTGCGTTCAGGCCCGTACATAGATAATACACTATATAGGAAATTTGTTCGTCGCATATCACACGTCCGCGGTAATACCTAAGTGAAGTGTCAATTCTGAGGATTCTCGTTCTGGCGTTGTATTACTCGATCGAATAACAACAATTGTCTAGTTATATAATATGATTTTACAGGTAACATTCTTAGAATTCGTAAGAGTATTTCTTGACATTCAACCTCATTTTAAATTTAGAACTTTTGAAAGCTTGTATTTATTTATCGACATTAAATCGTTCTTTTAACTTAGGATTATCAAAACACTTATAAATGCAAAGATTGGGTAAAAAATCTAAGGTATTATATAATTTTTTTATCATCAAATATTTACATCGGCGCGATTACAGCATATTTTATTTAATGTTCTTAGAAATCTTATGAAAAAATTGTCTAGATTATTTTCGATGAAAACATTAATAATTCATTTAATTTTTTTAAGGCTTCGGTTTCAAAGCCTATGCAAACTTTCCTTCAAAGCGAACCTTTTAAAGGTTTACAAGTATTTAAGGATTTGTTAAAAATGTATATTTATTAGTATTTTTAACATCGAAACATTGATATTGAGGCCGACGTACTAATTGGTTGATGACCTTCAAGAATATAGTCATACTTTGATCATCCCAATAAAGATAGAGAATGAGAGAAAAAGAGAGAGTTAATAAGTGAGATTTCTTCATAATCAATTCAAAGGTAATATGTCAAGTGTGCCAACCGTCTTAAGCCAGCAAACGCCATTTAAATATAAAGTTGCAATTATCTACCCACGTCCTACTTAATCAGTAAATTTAAGCGGGACTTGCGTAGATACGACATAATATTTAATAGTACTCGTTCGAGTATTCGGACGTAAAAGACCTACTCCCGAAGTAGAAAAATAAAACAAATAAATACACCCAACACTATGTACCTATGTATTATACAGGGTATATCAAGACCGCGACCGAAAACAAAGCCAGGTGGTAGTATTAGTGACTTCAGACACAATGCAAGTAAAAATTTCGCAAAAAAAGTCGACAACTTTTTTTTTTTAAATTGTTTACTTCTCGTCGCATTTGGGTGATAAATACATAATTTTTCTAAAATAAAGATGTACACCTCTTTAGTTTTAAACACGCAATGGTACATAAGGGTTTAAATTAGTAAGTTCGCAAAAACTAGGTATTTACCACCCAAACAGGATGATTTTTAAAAAATTCTAAAAAAATATCTGTCGCTGTTTTGGCAAAATTTTTATTTGCATCGTGTTTGGAACCACTAAAACTACCTAGCTTCGTTTTCGGTCGCAGTCTTGATATACCCGGTATATACAGTTCTAAGATCGAGTCTTGTGTCGTGGGTATCAGAAACTACGAGAGCCTTTTCGTTCTCAATGTCTATTTCTCCCGCTAAACAGCAGTGTAAATCCGCTGTTGTGTTCCGGTTTGAAGGGCATTGTAGCAAGAGTAACTACTGGACATAATGAGACTTAACATCTTATGTCTCAGGATGGCGTGCGCAGTGGAATGCCAAGCATTAATGGTGTTGTTTGGTTTTGCTACCGTCCATGAGCGGTCGTATCGCTGTCATCAGGCGAATAGCAATCTCGTCTCGCCATTCAGCAATAAAAAAAATTGCAGATAGGTGACAGGTTCTTTTCACTTCGAAAATCGTATGGTTTCTATAAAATAAGTTGGATATATTACATATTTTTAGAATGACGGGAGCGAAAACGAAAACGGTTTTATGAAAATTTCACAAGTGATAGCATAGAAAAGGTTCACAAGTCACGGGACAACATTCTTGTGAGATGTCAGATGGCCACTTTATACCGTAAGACTTTCGTGCGTATATCTAAAATTGTAACACTAAGTTATGACACGAATATTTTTATTTGTATAAGTATTTATATATTTTCTATTGCTATGTTTTCAGAATTTCTCAGAACTGCGAGACACAATTTCGGTTGATTTCGTGCGCATAATTGTTATTAGTGTATTTGACAAAAATCATAGACACGTATATAAAGAACTTCTGATCTACACCTAAGAAAGGTGAAACAGAGGTGGCACTAGTTCCATATTTCGTCGGGGTTATTTCCGCCCCAAGATACAATAGGTGGCGAGCCAGAAGTATAAAAAACAATTTGTGTGTGCTTATGTACGCACGTAATAAGATATGTATACATACATTCATAAACTCTGTTTTGTCTTTGGGAAATGATGTCTCGATAAAATTAGAATGCATTTATCAAAAAACTGCGTATTATCCATTACACCACGATACTTTTAATGCCAGTCAAATATTATCTCTTTTATTTCAGGGTTTGTTTGTACGACTATTTGTTATTAAAAACAACAACTACCGATGGACAAATTAAGATTGTTTAGAAACATATATTTCAAAATCAGGTCGGCGTTTTATGAGAACATTCAATGTTTTTCTCCGTATTTCCACCTGCTTGAATGGACCTGATTGAAGCATTGAAACTTTTTTAGCTTATGTGTATATTTTATAACAAATGCCCACTACTTCTCTTCCTTTCTGAAAAGAATTTGATTTTTGTTCGGCAGTTATTTTATCTCCACATCTGTGTCGACATTTACGAGGTAAATTCCTATTTTTTTCCATTAACAACCTTACTCCTCTTTCAAACATATTTCTTATACAGGCGTGTCTAACATTTTCTTTTCACTTTTGACCATGAATCTTATAATTTTTGCGTTGTTTCTGTATTAAAAATGGAAAAGATTTCTGATCTGATCCAGATAAACTATTGGGAACAATACTTGCTCTTCGAAGATGGTATCAAGTTAAACTAATTATCGTGAAACAAAATGAATAATAACAATGTATTGTATTGTACATACATACATACATACATAAACTCACGCCTTTATCCCCGAAGGGGTAGGCAGAGGCGCCACCAGGACACCCACATTTCGCCTTGTATGTTCCGTCCCATGATGTGATAGGGGGCGAGCCTATCGCCATATCGGGCACAAATTCCTGACTCCGGGCTGATAATGAATAGAAAAATCCAATATCACTTTGCCCGACCCGGGACTCGAACCCGAGACCTCAGCTTTGTAACCGTACCGTAATACAACTACACCACCGAGGCAGTATTGTATTGTATTGTATTGTATCAACCCATATACCTCCCACTGCAGGGCACGGGCCTACTCTACAATCGAGGGTACGATTGAGAGTGGTTAGGCCATATAGTCCACCACGCTGGCCTAGTGCGCGTTGGCAGACTTTACATACCATAGAATTTTTTTCAAATTACAATGACCGTGATTGTTATTAAGGAAGGCATTGGTGTATGAATATTGGGTAGAGATTATATGGGCATGAAGCAATTGTACTAGATATCGTAAATTCTTGAACAACAACAAGAGGAGTATTTGCGAAATCGGTATTTTCATATTCTATGTAAAATTAAGTTGGTACAGATAATTATGAATATTGTCGTTTTCCTTAAATGAATCACCACTTTATATTTTGAATTCTAAAAACATCGTCCCAGACTTCTGTCAGTCGAAGAAATAATTAAAATGTTATACAATTTCATTATCAGTGTAGAATATATTACAAATATAATATATTTTTAAATATTGTTAAGAATTCCATGGAACAATGGCGATTAATATTTATTCACACAGGTCCTGGGATTATACATTTCATAAATAACTATATTATTGACAAGCAATTGTTCGAACTACCATTTCTATGAATAAAATAAGAATAACACATACATACATAAACTCACGCCTTTATCCCCGAGGGGGTAGGCAGAGGCGCCACCAGGACACCCACATTTCACCTTGTATGTTCCGTCCCATGATGTGATAGGGGGCGAGCCTATCGCCATATCGGGCACAAATTTCTGACTCCGGGCTGATAATGAATAGAAAAATCCAATACCATTTTGCCCGACCCGGGACTCGAACCCGAGACCTCAGCTTTGTAGCCGTACCGTAATACAACTACGCCACCGAGGGAGTCAATAAGAAATAAGAATAAGTATAGATATAATATAAAATAAATACCCACTGTTATTATTCGTATTTAGATGTCTGTTACTAAAAATACCGGAATCGTCTGTTGTGTTAGTATTTCGTTGTTTATGATTCATAACTAATCCTGTATCCTATATTGTTTTGATCTCTTTATAGAATTATTGTTCAATATTCAACAAATAGTATTTGTGGGAAATACGCCAATCGCTGATTTTTAACGCAGTGCGCGTGTAATCCATTGAACAATGATGAAGTTCGAAGTGACGTTACGCGGGAGCTTTCTGACGCCAGCACGCTCGGTACGGGTAGGGGAGAAGAACGTCCATGTAACTACCTTATTCGTTGGAATATTATAGAGATACTACTTGCTAAGTCTCATTTTATGTCTCAAAAAGTATTCGTAATGGTATTATTTTTTTAAGCGGACCGATAAGTATTTTTTTTCTGATGCATAATATAGAAAACACGAGCGTTCGTTTTATTATCACATGCGATCATGTTCTACGACACAAGACTCGATCTTAGTGTGGGGTCAAGACTATGTATATGACTGACGGGTGTATTTATTATTATTATTTATTATTAGTCATAGACACAATACTTTATAAACGTAGATGTTTTAATAATAAAGACGGGTTAATTTGATGTAATATTTACCGTGTAAATTATTTTTCCGCGCGTTTATCATCAAACAGCGATGTGGGTTTATTTACTGACACGAGCCCAGTATACTATATGAGCCGACTTTAGCTTTATTAAAACCTTTTTAATTAAATTTCACATCACACTCAAGTGTATTCGAAGGGAAATAATACTCTTTCATTAAGTTGTTTAACTTTTGCGAGATTTTGCTCGCGATTTTGTTCGTATATCTAAATGTTGTAAATGTGGGTGTATACAAGGCGAAATGTGGGTGTCCTGGTGGCGCCTCTACCTAACCCTTCGGGGATAAAGGCGTGAGTTTATGTTTATTGTTTGTTCGTATATTATATTTAAACGGGGTGGATTTTTATCTGTTGGATGAATACTTTAAGTTTGAGGCGATCAATTGTATTCATATCAATCAGATCAATAACAGTAAATCGACAAGCTATTTAGGTTAGCAGTGAACTTCCCGTGGTACAGGATGAAGTACATACATACATAAATGCCTTTTTCCCAGAAGGGTAAGGCAGAGGTACAACCAGGATACCGTTTCGCATTTTTTTATCATGACAAAAAAAATAACATAATAATTTAATAATAATTAAAATATTAGGTTAAAAAATATATTCCGAGAGCTTAAACTTAAAAAAACTTTGCGTGCAAGAACTCCTTTCATGTAAGAGTAAAGGTCTCTAGATTTTCCCGCAGTGTCTATTTTTCATTTTTGACAATCAATTCTTTCACTAGTACCTGAATATAATTCCTTTCAATAAATACTTCAAACATTACGTAGCAAGTCTGCCAATAAGATCGATACAAAACTTGTCTCGTGTGGAAGATAGAACGGCAGTCCACACACGTTCGGCGTCCGTCAAATATCGCGTTAGAATTCACAGAATTGCTCTAACAAATAAACGTGATCACGGATTTCTATTGACGTAGACGACAAGGTACAATGAATGTGTATCCCTGTCCATTACTGGATCAAGGATGTTATTAGTCTATTGTTTTTAATAAACAATTTATTTTGGACCATTTATATCAAAGAAAAATATTATAATTTTTATAAATGTTTCTTTAGTTTTAAAAAATAGGCCGAATGTTTTGAACGCCTTTTTCAATTTAGACTTAAAACCCGTGGCCGCCAGAGTTATCATACTTTTGCCAGCTTTGTAATATAAAAGCTGTATTTTATAGTTTTTTGGCGTCCGAAAGCGTTGTTGTCATGCTGTTGTCCAGATATTAAGAATTTTTTTTTCTCTTTACATTTTATTATATTGGACATATTAATACAATTCGTTTACGAGTATAAATGCTTGTTGTTTATATTATGAAAACATTTTTTTTTTTCAAATTTCGCCACACGATAATTGAATTTACATGAATATACATATAGATTTTCATTCATTTCATTTCATAAGTAACTAGTCGAAAATGTAACTTGCGTGTCAAAGTTAGTGTGAAACCACACATTTAAACTGAGTTGTTCAATCGAAAAATTAGCTAGTCGAAATTACAAATCCAACAACCATATTGCATAGATATAAATAAATAATTATATTAAAGGTAAAACTGCTTGGAAAGCCTCATGTATAGAACAAAGACATTTTGATACTCGCATAGTTGGGCCCAGATTATTTGCGGTCGGGATTGCGCGGCTCACCGAGGCTTCGTATCGTTACACATTTACGAACAACGATCAAATAGTTTCCTTCGAATTTAAATATTCACCATTTTATAGACCACATTCTAACTCGGAGAGTAGTTTAATAGCTTGTTTTTAGCGTGGCAGAAAACGAGACAATGGAGAATCTATAATGGTTTCTTAGATTTACGCGAATGTTACACATTTAAATAAAACTATTTTTTACGGATTTTATCGCGATTTGGTTTAATTTTTACAGTTTTTAAATTCCCGACGTTTCGATTACTTTACAGCTTTCGTGGTCACGGGGCGGACACGGTGAGTTTTATTTCAATGGAGAATCTGATAAAAATGGTCATCATAGTTCCCAATTACTTACATCACCGTAATGTTATATTATGGGCCTATGTGGATGAAGGATATAAGGGGATTGGACGAGCACAGGGTTTAATGGGGCTTCCACCATCTTGAAGGTGTGAATTGCGACCAGTAACCTTGGTTTTGTAAGACGGTGATTCCGTTTCGGTGAAGTCCTTATTTATGGTGTGGCATAGACTAAGTCAGCTTTGCATCATGTCTGCATTATTTATGGATGTTCTTTTCGCTGAGTTGGTCATTAAGTCATAAAGTTGTTCAATTACTTGATAAGAATTATAATTAAATAATAATAATAAATAAATACACCCAACAGTCACATACATAATCCTGACCCCACACTAAGATCGAGTCTTGTTTCGTGAGTATCAGGAACTACGAGAGACTTTGCGGTCTCACAAACACCCAGACCCGAAACAAATACTTGTGGTTCTCACAAACATTTGTCTCGGTGCGGGGATCGAACCCGCGGCCACTCGTTTCACAGGCGGCGTTTAACCAACTGCGCCATGGAGGCTGTCAGAGTCAGTAATATCAATTTCTTAGTAACGTTGCTGTTTATCTCTGAATTAAATTAAAATATTAACTCGTATGCTGTGCTCGCATGCAACGTATGCAACTCATTGCGTACCTACCCGTTAGTTAAATGTAAGTGTATAACTTTCAACCCTTCTTAAATACATAAAACATTCAATTATATAATTACTTACCACTGATGACTTAACTTCAGTTTACACGTGGTTTAAATTAGTTTCCTCAAACAACATTAATCGATGGAAAGTTCTGGTGTCTAAGTTTAATCGATTATCCGACGTTACATACGAACTGTGACACGAACTATTCAGCGTCTCTGACATCACAGCAATACGGCCCAATTTAAGCCGACCTCACATTTTTTGTTCGAAATATTCTTTTGTACAACTTTCTTCGTCATCGAATTCCATTTTTTCACGCGAAAATTTTTTCTTTCCGAATTTGTAAGCTGCTCAGAATTTTCACAACCCCTAATTCAATACTTTTGATTTCGAAGTTAAATGAATGTAAACAAAATAAGGATTCCGGAACACCTTGCTTTATGAATATTCTGCCTTTGATGTATCTTTCAGATTTTTTTATACAATTTCGAACTGACGCGATGTGCGTTTTAAATAAGGTCTATTTTGTTTCACATTTTTGTCCAATGGATTACTGCGAAATACGAATAGGTATGTACATACATAGCCTTGTATGTACCCCAAGAATGCTCTATGTTTCTCAAGTTATCTGATGCATTTAGTAATGCTTATAAAAATCTCATTAACCATATATAAAGGATATTCTTCGATGATAAAATGACATAAAACAAAACAACCGCCTCTCGTCAATGTCTGTATCCATTAGGTGGACCTTTTCGCTAATAGTCCAGTCATTACGTCGGAAAAATCGGGAAATAAATGAAAATGAACCGAGAAAGCCAAATTTTGGATATTACGTGGGGGATGGCAAGAAAAGCTTAAGTTCAAATTGTCGACCAAAATAACCTTGTGCAATTTCCGCCATCTTGAAAAAAGGGTTAAATTCAGTTTTTTCATCATAACTTGGTTCCCCGTTGAGATACGAAATTTTTTATAGAATACTTTTTTGTTGCTCTTCTCGCGATCTACAATTAAGGTTCCATGCATTTTTCACGTATCGATCGTCGTTTTCGAGATATCAAAAATATATAACATTGGAAAGTCGAAGTTCATCAGCACCCTCGAGAAGAATCCGAACCTCCGGTCATCGGTAGAATTATTCAAGCAAGAAAAGGTCGATCCGGAGATGCTAGCTTGCGCGGGAAAGCTGTTCCTTATCGCTCTTTATGGTGGCCGTAAAGAGGACACGACGATGGATATTTTGGGATTCCATCGCTTCGCAAAATCAGTGACGACAAGCAAGACGAATAATCTTTCACTGCTCCCACCAACGGAAAGTGCAGTCCGCCAACACGTTTTCCGGACATATTTACAAGTACAAACGTGGCTCGGAATTTTTAAAGATCCTCAAGAATGGGGTTGGCGACAAACAAATAACGGGCTCGAACCAATTTGCACCACAGCCGCATCCGCTCCACCTGAACTTTTGAAAGTCATTTCGTGCAAATGCAAAGGAAAGTGTGGAGGTGCTTGTGGCTGCAGGAAAGCAGGAATCCATTGCTCCGTTATTTGCCTGCACTGCAGTGGACAGACATGTGACAATGTCGCCAGAGTCGAAATTTTATTCAACGACGATCACGACGATGACGATGATTACGATTTTTCGACCGTCACAACATCATTTCCTGCGATTGAAGAGGTTTCACGACTCGAAGAGTCTACGGAGGAGGAACTTGAACAGCCAGGACCATCCAAACGACGAAAAACGTGTGAAAAAAATTACCACTTGTAATCATTATGTTTGCTACATAAAAATTATTTCATCAATAAATTTCATGTATTTGATATCTAATTTGGCTGGTTTATGAATTTTTTTTGTATTGCAATAATTCCCTGAACCATTTTCCATCCATTTTGACGCGTGGATACAATCGATATTTTTGATCGATATCTTGAAAACGACGATCGATACGTGTAAAATGCACGGGACCTTACTTGTAGATCGCAAGAAGAGCAACAAAAAAGTATTCTATAAAAAATTTCGTATCTCAACGGGGAACCAAGTTATGATGAAAAAACTGAATTTAACCCTTTTTTCAAGATGGCGGAAATTGCACAAGGTTATTTTGGTCGACAATTTGAACTTAAGCTTTTCTAGCCACCCCCCACGTGATATCCAAAATTTGGCTTTCTCGGTTCATTTTCACTTTTAAATGTATATAATGACTGGACTATAAACTCTTTGAAGCATGTATGTACTAAGGAGTCACGACCCCGATTAACCCACGATAAGAAATATTTTCTTACCCACGTACGAACTGGCAATTCAGAATAGGATTTTCCGATCAGCTTTGTATTCATAATTTTCCCTTTTAATCCAACACGCTTGAGATGTTTAGGTTTATTTTGTCAATAAATAGCAATGATCTTTCGCTGCATTAGCTTATATGAATAGCGAATATTAATAACACAACAATTATTTTTCTCTTTTCTAAGCATAATATCATAATTTGGATTGTACAAAATGTCTGCGAACCATATTTTTAAATTAACCGTTCGTTTATATTGTTACAACAATAATGTTACAAGAATTTGCAATTACAAAATAACTCGACGGTCTCTACGTAAAGTATTGAAAGTGAAAAGAAAATATACAAAAAAAATCCGTTGAGAACATCCAATACTTTAGGAAACCGCGCCCCGATAAATTTAAAAATCTTTCAAGATATTTAAAGATATTTATGTAAAATAAATATGAATTAAAATCTATTTACCTTTAAGTCGGAGTAAATAGTAGGTAATAATTGAGACGCGGCGTATTAAAAGAGGTCGGTTGTGTTAATTAGTAATAAAATCAGTTCTAAAAACGTTATCCTGAGTTCGCGGGGTCAGTTATGCGGATCCCGTAACTTATTTTGTGAGTAATCAGCTTATTAACTAATAAACTGAATCTGCAGTTATGAGATAAGGTCATCTATACATATAATTTTGTAAACGATCGATGTCTGTACATGGAAGCTAAATGAGAAAAAACTATTTTAAGAGGTCTGTATTAACGTAATAGAACCCAAAACAATTTGTCTGTTTGTCTGTGCGGTTGTGCGCGATGAACTCAGAAACGGTTTAACGGATTTCGATGCAATTTGTTATGTAAGCCATACACACTACGGTCTACCGGAGAGGTCATCTGTGCAGGTATGCCTGCGCAGGTAGACCGAACATCGGTACCGTGTATGGGAATGTTACGGTGTACCGGAGCGGTCTTCAGTTCTTTTTGCGATGGCATCGAATGAGGACGATGACGCACTGGCATTGCTAGGCCTTGCTTTAATTTTAAAGATAAAAGATGCAAAAACAATGAAAAGGAATCGAAGAAAGTGGTGTAAGCATTGGTTATTGAAGAGAAAAACATATAGTCATGTTAATTTATTGAATGAATTAAAATTTGAACCAGAAGATTTTAAAAACTATTTCCGAATGGACGAGAAAACATACCTATCTTAAATTACTGGAAATTGTTACTCCTATGATAAAAAAAGAAGACACAGTTATGAGAAATAGTATTAAATATACCTAATTTTTTTGTAACACATTAGTGTGATGCATAAAAAAATAGCAAAATAATACAATCGATGTAATTTTTTTGCGGGGTATGTATAGGGGTTGCTAATGTCATGGTATAAGCATAGATTATAAAGGATCGTAAATGTTTTAAGGGACGTTGATCGATCATGCTAGAAAACAACTGACGCGACCTGCGCAGGCGACCGGAGTACAGGCACACACGCACAGGTAAGCCGTACGGTGTCAATCGAAAGAATTGATTTTCGATTCTGCGCCGGTCGCCTGCACAGGCTCAAAAAACTGCACAGGTCTATTCCCACACACATTACGGTATACCTGGGCAGGCATATCTGCACAGGTGGACCTTTCCGATGGACCGTAGCGTGTATTGGCTGCCACACACGCTGTTCGGTCTACCTGCGCAGGCATACCTGCACAGATGACCTCTCCGGTAGACCGTAGTGTGTATGGCTTACATATGGCAGCCATTATGCATATAGCTGACACCTTGGATTAACACTTAGGCTACATTTTATCCCGAATGCCAGTTAGTGATAGATTAATGATAAATAAGTAATAATTTTCAGAATTCCTTCCTTGTTTGTCTCTTAGTATGGTTGATAGATTGGTCATCCTTGCTGTAAGCCAATATAATTAATCTGGAGTAGACATTTTTTCCAATCAGAATTTTAAACACACATATGTAATTATTGAAGAAAGACATTATACCAAAAATGGTATCGTATGTAATAACTAATAAACATGAGTTGTGTCGTAGTAGATTCTATAAATAAATATAATATTGTAATCCCCGATCCTCAACAGCGATATATTTAAAAAGCGCCCTGCTGAAATCATCGTTTCTACCTTATTTTTAACTGAAATTATTTATTTATTTAAATCTTTATTGTACACAATTAAGAACAAAAATCCACAAATACTGAATGAAATTATTACACAGTTACTGAATAAATGAAATTACTTAATTTTACATAATTTTAAAGGCTTAAGTAACACTCATTTGAATAGGATTAGTCACAAAAAAAGCAAGTAGGTGGCACATTATAAATTACTATTATATAAAATTAAAAAAAACAAAAGCGATGTTTTGCAAAAACGTATAATATGTGTATAATAAACACAATCCATTTGTTTTCATGAGGAGAAAAGGGTTTTGTATACAAGCCGTGAAGTTTTTAATTACTCAAGTAATGTGTGTACAACATTATAAAATCTTTAGAATGTGGAGAGGCGTTTAATATTATTGAAATTATTTTTCGCCTAGCAGAGTATACTTCGCGAAAGTTGTAGAGTTTCATTAGCAACTGTTACATATACAAAAATAACTGTTATAATAATGAAGTGTAATAAACTGAAATAATATTTTTTGACTCTATAAATATGACATGACATAATACATAATGACAGCCTCCGTGGCGCAGTTGATTAGGCGCCGCCTGTGAAACGCGAGGCCGCGGGTTTGATCCCCGCACCGAAACAAATATTTGTGTGATCCACAGGTATTTGTTTCGGGTCTGGGTGTTTGTGAGACCGAAAAGTCTCTCGTAGTTTCTGATTCCCACGACACAAGACTCGATCTTAGTGTGGGGTCAGGACTATGTATGTGACTGTTGGGTGTATTTATTTATTATTATATGGAATTACTTGGTAGGGGACCATAATTATTTATCACTAGGCTTCCCTTGGCGGAAAACAATGATCGTTGAACCTCAAGGATGGTTCAACAATTTCAACGCTTGACTGACTTCTTACAGGATCAACTTTTTTATGTTTTGCACGTGTGTGTTTCCTAGAAACCGAATAGGTATTTTTATTATCACGAAGTCGAGTTAACCTTCGATATTACTCCCACGTCGTATGACCTATTTGTATGTAAATATATTATGTGAATTTGTTTACTTCAATACATATTGACAGAGAGCATAACCAGATTCCTTATGTTCTTATGGAAATTATTACGATGAAATTATAAACGTCATTAAAACGAAATTAATAGAGAAAAACAAATTCGTGTAAAAGCTTCACCCCAAGGCACATTTCACGACAATCTTTGTAGAGCCACAGATACGGAAAAACGAATAAAGAAAATAAACATATTATTCAAATTACGTGCACCACATAAAATAAAAAATGAAAAAATATATAAAAAGTAATTCTCTACCAAAATTGGGGGCGAAAGCCCACAATTCTCCTCAATAAAAGAAAAAGTTAGATGTTATGTATTGTGAAGATGGTACATCGTAGCCTATTAACGTACCAATTCATACTTAAAATATTTCATTACCAATTACCATGATTTAAAGAAAAAAAAAAAGAACTGAGTTTGTAAGCTTATTTTAAGACTGCTTTTGTACATCGGTGGTACGCTTGAAAGTGGAAGCACCCAGAATTTCTTTTTAGATTTTGAAATTGTATAAAATCAACATACATACATACATACATAAACTCACGCCTTTATCCCCGAAGGGGTAGGCAGAGGCGCCACCAGGACACCCACATTTCGCCTTGTATGTTCCGTCCCATGATGTGATAGGGGGCGAGCCTATCGCCATATCGGGCACAAATTCCTGACTCCGGGCTGATAATGAATAGAAAAATCCAATACCACTTTGCCCGACCTGGGACTCGAACCCAAGACCTCAGCTTTGTAGCCGTACCGTAATACGACTACGCCACCGAGGCAGTATAAAATCAAGTCCCAATAAAATCTGTCTTTGTAATTATAATTTGAACTTATTATTATTCTCTGTTAGTTTTCTTACTCCTCGTCTTAAATATTTATTCCAATAATTTTTGAAACAAACAATAGGTACACCGCCGGCAAATTTTAAAACTTCCAGTTACAAAGGCCTGAATAAACAATAACCTTTTTGAACATTGAATTATTTCATTGTCGCGATGGAGTGGAGTGGAGTGGAGTGCGGATGCCTTTGATCAGATGAAATATACCACTCATCTTTGTAATTTTTTCGAGTACAGGCTTAGGAACTTATTGGTAAAGCTCTAGTACTTGGCTCCTGTTCTTTAGTACTTCATTACGTTCTTAAGAGGCGTGAATTCGTTTTGCACCTTTGTGCGCAAAGCTTTCAGCTGCTTTTAGTTGTAATTAGATCAAGAGGTCAGCATAGTTGAATTAAGTTTAAATTATTTCTAAATCATAGGAACCTACAAACGTTGCATGGACCTTTAGAACCGAATAAAATTTGTTGTAATTCTTGCAGTGGCGAAAGGTATTTTTTTTAATTTATTTTTTATTTTTATATACAATATTTTATACATTAAATATAAGTTTATAAGACACATTTACAATGGGGAAGCCGGAAATAATCGGCATATATGGAGCCTTCGTCTCTGAATTCTTGTAACCTAGAAAGATTTAGCCCAAACCGTATTAGTATGTGCGGGAACCTACACTCAGCAGTATATACGTAGAGGATTATTTAGAATCATTAATTCTAAGTTCGGATAATTCGGATTAAAGGCTTCAAGGGCAATGTATTAATTATCAACTACGCAACAAATTCGTTTGAATTAAATTTGTACAGGAAATTGATGAGAAAGACATAGCCTATTAATTGGTTTCAGAACTTAATCATGCCGATTTCTATACAAAAGAGAATTTCCCCTCAACATTCAATGAGCGTTGAATTTCGAATCATTTTTATTGATATTTCAATAACAAATGAAATTATTTACTGTGGACTAAATTATGTTACAATATTACCATTAATGTATCAACTAATTTGGGTAATGTTTTTATATTGTTATTCAGTTTTAATTTTGCTTACCCCTTCATTATTCGTAACGGACAATTTATTTTTCTACTCTTCGTATTTCATTTGTGCGCCATTTGCATTTTCTTGCAGTATGTTGTTAGTTGCAAGTTTTGTCCAACAGTTCGCCGCGGGAATTCTTGGGGGAGGCATATATTCAGACATCCAATTACTTAAGGCAGGAATGTCAAACATTTATCATATTCATTGACCTCTCATTCAATTCAGATCATTAATTACTGGTCGAAAACCTTTGAATTAATTTTATTAAGCGTATTGCAAATAAATAGACCAAGATAAGTAATTTATTTGCTTTGTGCTGATGGCAATGGAGCTTCTCATTGGGTTTGCAGAGTTATGAGGGCGTTTAAAGCTTAATTCGTCCGTTTATCTAAAACATCTGTAATCTTGTGTCCTTTACGAAGCGTTTGTGTAAATGGGTGGAGATATTCGTCTATCTGGAAAGCACTATTACGAGCAGACGCAGTGTATATCTTATGTAGACCTTTCACCTGAGTACCTGCGATAGGAAAATGCGCTTATTACTTCAGGTGCGGTGAGCATTTCATACTGGCACATGCTATAGGAATATTAATTCAAACCAATTTGAAACATTTGTAGTAATAATCACTGTATTGTAAACTGGTTTTGAAAAGAGCAACGGTAGTTCTTGGCAGTTCTCTATTGAAAACCGCATACCGAACCGATCGCAGAATTAAAAAAATGACTTAATCTAAATAATAATTTTATGGATTCAATAAATTTTTATTTTCTTGGAGAAGGCCAATGTTCAGCATTGGACTTCCTGTGGCTTAAGAGAGAAAGAGAGGGGGAGAAAGAATCCGAAACGCGACACACTTAACCATTACGACGAATTTTCCACTGGGTGGTTATCCTATAGGAAACCTAGCTTCTATCAGCAACAATTGTGTTAGTTCTATTGCCATTCCTGGCACAAACTCTAACTCCGAGAAGTTTATATCACAATTTTATGAACATTCGACAAACTATCGCCCCGATAAGCAATTTAGGTATCTCAGCGGGACATATTTTCATCGCCCTTTCACTCAGTTTCGAGAATCTAGTTAATAGAAAAGCGTGTCAACTGAAATTTATCGAATTTGATAGTTCTAGCTCACTCGTGTAGGAAGTCAGGGTTGCCAGACGTAGACAAATTAGGACCTATTAAAAATAACCGACCCATAGTGTTGTTTCAATTAGGAATACCAAGATCTCGCTTCTGAAGTCGCTTGTCTTTTGGGTGCGTGACGACCTATAAATATACGGTAACGCTGTTCATTCATTTCATATTTTTTATTTCTACATGTTTCTTAAGGTAGTCTATTACTATATTGTACAGTTTCGATATTCAATGGCCTTGGATAATCTGCTTATCGACTCGGATATTCGGTCCTAAAGTGATCCTTGTTAGCTTAGGATAACCCATGACACCCGTCCGTCGTCAAGCGGACGCACCCATCCCGGAGCAAATTTAATGAACAGCCGACGCCGCTCTATTTGATATACCGGAATATTTACTACGTATTTCAAAAGAACGTATGTAAATAGAAACGAAATCAACATATTTATTATTGATTTTGTATGGAAGCGGCGGTGTTGTAGAATAAATACATAATACATATATATACATAAACTCACGCCTTTGTCAGAAGGTGTAGGCAAAGACACCCACGTATCGTCTTGTTTGTTCGATCCCACGATGTGATAGGGGGCGAGCCCATCGCCATATCAGGCACAAATTTCTGACTCCGGGCTGATAATGAATAAAAAATCCAATATCACTTTACCCGACCCGGGATTCGAACCCGAGGCCTCAGCTTTGTAATCGTACCGTAGTACAACTATGCCACCTCTGCCTACTCCTGCGAAAAAGGGCGCGAGATTATAGATGTATGTATGTATAAAGTTTATAAAAACGACAAACGAATATTTTCTTTCTTCGGCGTCCTTTACGTACATATCAGTTTCATTCCGCAGTTTCCTACTAATAGGATAAAAGTATAAAGTAACTTCTAACGCGTGAAACGAGATCTTCGTATTATATTTAACTTTGTATGGAAAAGTTACTTTCACAAAAAGGCACAAGTTTCTTCGTGTTGAGAAAAATGGAGGGTGTAAATTCGTGGGATGTGATTATTGTATCCCATCATAGCTTTTTCATTGCAGCAGTAAATAAGCATGTTATTAACGCATAAAGTATGTTTAACATTATAGTGACTGAATTAAGGTGTTAAGGTTTCTCAGATTTACACGAATGTTACACATTGATATAAAACTAGATTTTACCGATTTTTTGATAAAATTTACTTTAAAGTTTTGGTGTCGTACAGTCCGCCCCGTGACTGAACTGTAAAGTAATCGAAACGTTGCGTCGGGAAGTTAACACATTTAAATTTAAACTCGTGATAAAATTAGTAAAAAATGGTTTTATTGCAATTAATTAAGTGAATCCAGCAACTTTTGGGGCCATATCCGGCTCTCACTGATAACAGTGCATCCTGTTAGACGACAAACAGTGGCCCTAGCACGAACGGCTATAGAAAAAGTATTTGTATCGTAATCGAGAAGTAACGTAAACCAAACTCGAATTATATAAACGACGGAATGTGCTTCGTGCTACGGACTACCGTCGTATCTGGTTATCGTATCGAGTCCTCGATACGTTTACGTTAGGATTTCGATAGTTTTTCATGCTAAGGCTACAGAGCTCTGGCGAACGAAACTAAGCGGGAAAACCATTGCAGACATTAAGTAGTTGAATGAGAGGAAAACCACAGCAAGAAAAACTACGTTTAACGCAGAACATGATCCCTCCCTTTCAAATGATGCATAGAAATAGGTTATGTTTAGTCCCTGATCAGTTAGTCTAGGCTTTAGCTACTTTGTTGATTATTTTACCACAATAAGAGAAGTTGTTTAAAAATATTTTCTATGGTTTGTTAAATCCATCAATCTGCAATATGTCAGCGTGGCAAACTAAAGCCTAAATTGTCTTAATAGAACTCTCAATTGTAGGAGAATCCTGTTCTCTCACCAGTGGAATGAATAATAAATAAATAC
The DNA here is from genome assembly GCA_949752805.1 of Deilephila elpenor. Taxonomy (NCBI): domain Eukaryota; kingdom Metazoa; phylum Arthropoda; class Insecta; order Lepidoptera; family Sphingidae; genus Deilephila; species Deilephila elpenor. Next base: position 9,756,487 of record OX457112.1, read on the forward strand.
ATCCTACAGTCCTACATAGTTCTGACCCCACACTAAGATGGAGTCTTGTGACATAGGTATCAGGAACTACGAGAGACTTTTCGGTCTCACAAACACCCAGACCCGAAACAAATGCTTGTGCTTTACATAAACATTTCTCTCGGTGCGGGGATCGAACCCGCGGCCTCTCGTTTCACAGCCGGCGTCTAACCAACTGCGCCACGGAGGCTATCATTACAGTGATACATTAGGTATCCGAAATATTCTTAATATTTCTTCCCTGTCTACTGTTTCGCAAAGCTAAAATAACTCGTAGCTCTTCAATAACAAGGAACTTGCGTTACGAACTCATTATTTTTTCGCGGACATTCTGATTAGTCGAAGCAAATTGTTTTCCTCGCCTGAAAAGAGGTTCGGCGAGATGCTAATCTGTGGGCTTCGGGACAGATTAGAATGTTATTGTTAAATCATGTAGTTTATATCAAAATGTGCGGAATAGGAACTTTTCTTTCTTATCTTTGGGAGGTAATGTGTATTTCTTTATGTATGTTGCTTGTCGCATTCGTGTGAATATTATGTGATGTGGAGATTCAAAATGTATTTGATGTCAATGAAAGTTGCTATTGCGTTTTTGTGTTCATATTTGCTATCTCTACATAAAAAAAAGTGCTTTTTGACATTAGACATGGTTCTAAACCAGACATTCTATATCCAATTCATTTCTTCAAGTTTTATAATTTCGTCTGACTAATTTTCAGCTCCCTAAACCAAAACCACGAAACACCTTAACTTCTAAGACACAGAGAAAATCCCAAGACATTATAGACAAATATTAACAATGATACAACACGCTCAACATATTGCAACAAATCAATGAACAAGGAAGTCTAGCGCAATTACCAAACAACTGGCCCGCCAGACAGATCCAAACGAAAACAAATGGTGTCAATTAATGTTGTGACGTGGTGACCATCGCCCACCGCCACCATCATCGCCACCGACACCCACTGACGCAAGCCTCGTCACTCATGTTTACAAACAATACGATTTTATCTGTATTTTTGCGTCTGCTATTTGTTTTGACTAATTTGTGGGTTAGAGACGCAGCGAGCTTCAGTGCTCTGTTTCAATTCTTTGTGTGCTCAATGCTGTTGAACGTGGCAGGAATTACATTTGTAGGTAAATGGACTGTAATCTCTGTGGCGTACCTTGGGAGAGGCCTATGTCCAGCAGTGGACTGCAACGGGCTGATGATGATGATTATGATGATGATGAATCTCTGTATTTATGGATGTAATTTAAATTATGTTTTATCTTGTCATTTGTGATTACGAAGTTATACGATAATGAAGTACTCATTGTTGGGTGTATTTATTTACTTTTATTCACAATCAATTTCCTCGGGAATTGAACGTTGCCGTCGTTTAAGTTTGAAACTTGGGTTAAAGAAATGCGAGGACAATATTGAGCTTCAGGCAATATTCCTTTTGAATAAAACTCGACAAGAGGTTTCGTATTACGTTGGTTTTTAGTAAGGGAGTTCTATTGTCGACTCGACCCATGATTTTTTTAGTTTAGATTGTATGTATTCAATTTTTGTGCTGTAGTTCAAGATCTTACAAATTACCTTTCCTAAAAATGGCCTAAACAGTACACTTTTAGGAGATTCCAAAACAATAACAAAAATACGTGTGCGATTAGGTGACAACTCACGTTACGCAATAATTTAAAGCTGTGGCACCGATTTGTTTTTTCAACAATGTCAATGTTATATCAATTGAATCATATTGTTGTAATGTTTCATACTGATTGGGAATGTCTCGTAGTTTATTGATCAAAATCTATGAGCGTATGAACAACGGCAATGTGAAATTAAACCCTTCGCCTGAATTACATAGAAATACATATGCCTCGGTGGACACAAGACACAAGACTCGATCTTAGTGTGTGGTCAGTGTGGTGACTGTTAGGTGTATTTATGTATTTATTCTTAACTGCACACAAAAAGGAAAAACACTTGAAGATATTACGAACTAACAAAAAAGTACAGATGGCGGTCTTATCGCTCGGGACGATTTCATACAGACAACCTTAGGATTTATTTATTTAGATTTGAGCAGAACATTCTTATCATCCGACGAGAGATAATTTCAGTTCTCAACCAGGGTATCGACACTCCACAACAACATTGTAGTTACTTTGTCGGTTCTGTATAAAAAACAACATCCCATTAATTTTATCTTCATAATTTATGAATCAATAGGTTTTGTGCAAAATATTACTACGGCGCAGTTATTTGATAACACATCAAGCGCATAATGTGCGTCGTAAAATATATTAAAAATAAGATATTATGTAATGGAAGCGGAATCAACGGTGCATGTCATAGATCAATTGGTCTAGAATCTTGTCAAGAGATATTTGAAGGCTACGGGCCATGAAATACGAAATAAGAAATTTGAAGCCGCGGGTTCGATCCCCGCACCGAAACACCATTGTGTAATCCACAGTTCTTTGTCTCGGGTGGGTGTTTGTGAGACCGAAAAGTCTCTCGTAGTTCCTGATACCCACGGCACAAGACTCGATCTTTTAGTGGGTCTGGACTGTGCATGTGATTGTTAGGTGTATTAAAATATATTAAAATTACTCCTTAGGTTTTCACTCACGTACCTATAAATACATTTAAAATGTACTAGCTAAATAAATGAACTGAATACTAAAGTTTTGGTCTAATTTCTCCCCTTGGGATTCTGATTTAGTCAAAAAATGTGGCCGATGCCCAGGCAAATTTGATTACGATCGGTTCACAGCGTTAGTCGTGAAAAATTACGAGCGAACAAGTTACTTCAAATTGTTCATTGCATTTAGTATTCAATAAATACCCCCAATAAAATGTGTAGCGGACAGCTTATTTCTTATCGAATGCGTAGGCCGTAGGGTGCTTCAATATTTGCGTTCAAAATATTTTAGTTAGGTAAGATAACCATTTCCATAAAATCACTATTTTTCCAATTTCCAAATTTTCTAATTTTCCAATTTTTCCAACACAGTAGATCGTGCTATTATCACGATTATCAGCTATCACAAGAGCTTATGAACGCAGGAAAATGTAAGATAGCCTTTACAATAATTGCATATATCCTTAAAGAGGTCGGCAGAGGTGCAACAGTTCACCGACCTTATTTCCGCCCCAAGATAGTAATCAAGGCCTAATTACCTTATTATGCTATTCCGACGTATAGGTATAAATTTCAACAAAACCTCATTAGGAGTATTTTAGCGTAGAAAGGTAACATGTATTTAGCCGATTAATCAAAATCAGAATGATTAAACTTCCAATGTGATATATCGACATTAGAGGTGAGAAAGTTACGGCGAAAAGATGAATGCCTTTTATATTGTCGACTGCATTAAATCGAATTCAACAAACTATGCTGCAGAAGGCGTGCGAAAATAGAAAGTAAATTCCTATTTTTAAAACCTTTGGGATTTGGGGTACCGTACCAAAAGCAAATTGAAACGTAGATGTTAGGCGGTTGGCGTACTCTATTAAGTTCAAGATTTTGATAAACATACATTTATACATAAACTCACGCCATTTTTACAGGAGGGGTAGGCAGAGGCGCCACCAGGGCATCCACATTTCACCTTGTATGTTCCAACCCATGATGTGGTAGAGGGAAAGCCTATCACCATATCGGGCACAAATACCTAACTCCGGGCTGATAATGACTAGAAAACCCGATATCACTTTGCGCGCCCCGGGAGTTGAACCCGAGACCTGAGCTTTGTAATCGTTAGGTAGTACAACTACGCTACCGAGGCAGCCGATGAGTAAACAGGAGTTGATATTAACCATGTGTACCACGCTGAGAAGGATTATGCGTACGGCGACATTCGGTCCCCTCCAGACTTTCTTGGAATCGAGAGGCAAAATAAATTGTGTTTAAACTTTCTATTTCATAATATAGATAATATTTAATAGTATTGGCATGACCTTATGGTTAAGCATTGGTTTAACACATGTCAAGATTTAAAATAAAATAAAATTACAACCTATGTAGAATTTAGTTACCGCCTCTGATTTCAATAAATTTCATATTGATTTTAGCACATTGACATGAAAATAAGCATTTACTTAACTTAGCTCCGATTCCTTTTATAAATTGCCTATTGTGATAATACGAAAATTAGAAGGATTGTTCATTCAATCGTATAAGGAAATTGACAGACAAATGTCAGATAAGTATTCCACTCAAAGCGGCCTTGATTATTATGGTATTGTATGAACAATTTCTCTCTCTCTCTCTCCAGCCACAGGAAATCCACTGCTGAACATAGGCCTCCTCCATGGAGGGCACATTGAACTGTTGGAAGCGGCCTCCATCCAGCGACTTCCTGCAATCTTAACCATGCTCTATTTACACGTCACAAATTATACCGGGTATATCAAGACTGCGACCGAAAACGAAGCCAGGTGATAGTTTTAGTGGTTACAGACACGATCCAAATAAAAGTTTCACCAAAACAGCGACAGATATTTTTTTAGAATTTTTCAAAAAACATCTTGCTTGGGTGGTAAGTGGTAAATACCTAGTTTTTGCGAAAATAATAATTTAAACCCTTACGTACCATTGAGTGTTTAAAAATAAAGAGGTTTACATCATTATTTTAGGAAAACTATGTATTTATCACCCAAATACGACGATAAGTAAAAAATTACAAAAAAAGTTGTCGATTTTCTTTGAGAAATTTTTACTTGCATTGTGTTTGAAGTCAATAATACTACCACTTGGCTTTGTTTTCGGTCGCAGTCTTGATATACCCTGTATTTCCTATAATACAAATCAAAGATTATTAATCCTGATCAGGGTATTAGGACGAATTTATAATACTATTGTATTGGTTATACCAATTACCATACCGTATTGGCCCTCTTTTTACGAGGGCTTTGCAAATCAATCAGAGGATAATGGTTTCTTAGATTTACGCGAATGTTACACATTGAAATAAAACGGACTCCGCCCCATGACCACGAAAGCTGTAAAGCAATCGAAACGTCGCGTCGGGAAGTTAAATAAAGTAAAAATTAAACCAAATCGCGATAAAATCCTTAAAAAGTAGTTTTATTTCAATCAGAAGACTCAAAGTTGGCGAAAATTACTAAATTTCGTTACAGGTGAAGCGTATAAGCCTATATGAAGTGCGTATGTTTAAAATAAATTTGGCTAAAAGCTGTGCGGTGTATTCCATCAGTCAATGCTGGATTGTCCGACCTTGAACACACCTTGTCTGACCCAATGTAGCGATCCGATATCCACGTTCACTGGACGCCTTTGTTTATTCAGGAATAATTCACTGTGTTGATTAGTTTTTATCCTTGGATACATGTTGTGGAAATAATGCTTTATTTCTAAAATGAAAATAGATTACACTCTAGTAAAAAATCTGTTTTTCAAAATCATACACCATCTTGTCGCAGTTGGATAGAGGCCGACTGCAAAACGAGACGCTGCGGGTTCCATTCCGTGCCAAGACTAATGTTTCTGCGATGCACAAGTATTTGTGTGAGCCACAGGTATTTGTTTCGGGTCTGGGTGTTTGTGAGACCGAAAAGTCTCTCGTAGCTCCTGATACCCACGACACAAGACTCGATCTTAGTGTGGGGTCAGGACTATGTATGTGACTGTTGGATGTATTTATTATTTCTCTTTATTTATTTTACTATTTTTTTACATTTTTACATATATAATAAAAAATCAAAATACATATAAAAATATAAAAAAAAGAGATTAACCCAACGATGGCGAGGCTCGAGACCCAAGCCACCGGTGGTTAGGACCCCAAAGTGAGGAACCTCCTCACTATACGTGCCGTGTCAAGCAATACTGCCTTCTGAATCTGGCTCATGACCCAACGGCCCATTGAGAGCCTCTGGAGATGTTGGTCGAGGCTCTTTGGTATCAATCCATGTGCAGAAACAACAATCGGGACAATAATTGTTGAGTCGACATTCCACAATTCAGTAACCTCGTGTGCCAAATCTAAATATTTTGTCAATTTATCTTTTTCTGCTTTAACGAGGTTATCATCATGCGGAATGGTGACGTCAACAAGTATTGCCCGGCGCGCCAATCGATCTATTATCACAATATCAGGCTTATTGGCAACAATAGTCCTGTCTGTGATAACAGACCGATCCCAATACAGCGTAGCATGACCATTTTCAAGAACTGGTTGGGGAACATACTGGTAATATGGCACTTCAAAAGTCACAAGTCCATATCGAAGAGCAATTTGCTGATGTATGATCTTGGCTACTAGATTGTGTCTATGCAAATACTCGCCGTTAGCAAGATACGAACAACCGGAGATAACATGCCTGATGGACTCGCCAGGACGGTGGCATGCCCGACAGATGTCGACGGTACCGTCCTTCAGGATGTATTTCCTATAGTTGTTCGTCTTAATAACTTCGTCCATAATTGCAAAGACAAAACCCTCAGTTTCCCCAAAGAGGTTACCGAAACGTAGCCAAGACACAGACGCTAATCGGTCCACATCAGGCCCATGGAGGGCCCGATAGAACCGACCATGCAGCTCCTTGCCCTTCCATATTTCCTCGCGATCCTTAATACCCATCACCAGAGGTTTCCGCCAGTTCTCATTCGCCAAAGAGAGCGGGGTAAATCCTTTATCTACCATCACTACAACCCCATGCATATCCACGTCGCTGTGAAGGAAATAATCCCTGAGATTGCACACCTCGCGATTATGCAGGTCCTTAGCATTAAGCATACCTCGGCCTCCGCATCTCCGCGGGATGTACAATCGCATTACTGACGAACGTGGATGGTGCATACGATGTGCAGTCAGTAGAGTTCGGACTTTACGATCCAGGGCGTCCAATTCGGTCTGAGTCCATCTGAGTGTGCCGAAGGAGTACATAAGTACAGGCATAACCCAACCGTTAAAGGCGCGAATCTTGTTTCCACCTGACAAAAAACTGTTAAGTACTTTTGTCAGGCGGCTAAAGAAACGTTCCTTTATCGATTGTTTTACGTCTGCACCCCTAATACCTAGAGCCTCAGGCATACCCAGATATTTGTCGGTTTCCGTCGGCGAAAGGGATCTGAGTCTTACAGTCTCTGAGACACGTATGTCATCAGAGACCGCAACCACGCCTCGCTTTACATGGATAACCGCACATTTATCTACACCAAACTCCATATTGATTGATTTGCTAAATCTTTCAGCTATTTTTAACAACTCAATCAATTCAGATTGTTTTGATGTAAATAACTTGAGATCATCCATGTAGAGCAAGTGAGAGATAGGCTCAGACCCTCTCCGCAGACGGTAGCCTAACCCCGAATCCAACAACAGAGTACTGAGGGGATTCAGGGCCATACAAAACCACAGTGGACTCAGACTGTCACCCTGGAATATACCCCGCTTGATTTTAATCGGCTCATCATTCACCGAAGGATTGGTAGCGCCTGGATATTTAAGAACAGTTGTCCATTGTCCCATACATGCCCCAAGAAAAGTGCTCAATTTTGTATCAACTTTATTTATTTATTATTATTATTATTATTTGTTTAGGGTTTGAGTGTGACACCGAAAAGTTTTTCGTAGTTTCTGTTACCCACGGCACAAACTTGTATCTTACTGTTAGGTGTATTTATTTAACTAAACATTTTTGGGTCGTCAGCAATGTCACTTACCGACAGAAACGCAAAAGCAGACTTTGTTTTCAGTAACAATGTGGTGCCTCCCCACGATTCGATCAATTTGTATAGTAGCGATAAACGACCTACCAAAACTATACATATTATTGAACAGAAGAGGTCGATGAATTTTCGGAAGGAACACGTGAGTCAATTATTCATATAGTTAGGATTTTACAAGGGTTTCGTGTTGTGAAGGTCTTTGATCTCATAATCTAAGAGTGTATATGGGTCATTATGGCTACCCCCGAATAAACTTTGAACTCTTGGTTTCTGGTCACCGTTCTGGTTTGTAAATTATTATTGGCTCTTCTTTGTATGTTATTTAAAACATTGTGTTTATGTATGTTTAAGATAAATAAGTTTTAATTAACTTTTAGATTACATTTGCTTTGTTTTCGTTGCAAAGATCTTAATATAATAGTAAATTTTCAAAACTTATAGATGCATACGAAATGCTATACAAAATGGCCCCTTGACAGTTTCGCTATATTCCTCTTGGCTATAAAACATAATTAAGATTATTTAAAAATATATTAAAGCGCCTCGGTGGCGCAGTTGTACTACGGTATGATTGCAATGCTGAGGTCTCGGGTTCGAACCCCGAGTCGGAGGCAAAGTCATATCGGATTTTCCTATTCATTATCAGCCCGGAGTCATTAATATGTGCCCGGTATGGCGATAGGCTCGCATATCGCATCTTGGGACGGAAAATTCAAGGAAAAACGTAGGTGTCCTGATTGCACTTCTGCCTAGCCCTACTGGGAAAAATGCATGAGTTTATGTATGAACATATGCACTTGAGAACTACTTGAGTCGGTTGTTTTGGACCAGAAAATGGTACTTATACAAGTTAATATGGCTTTATAATCCAAGTTTTACTATCGTGTCGTCTTGTACGTATTTCCTGCTATTATTTACCTAACACCTACATAGGTATGTATATTTTATTACACTTGTCCAACAGAAACAAACGTGACATTTCGTCCCTTCTTTATGAATTATGGATTTTCCTTGTCTTTATACACATCTTATGGATTATGCAATATTGAGAATGTGTATTATCCTCATACTGTTTATATAATCATTGGAATCCTTGTCTTGAAAAAAGGAAAGTACTACATACTTTTATGTTTGGTGGCAATCTAAACTACCTGTTACTTATACAGTTTGACTTGAATGTTATTTAACCAGTATACATGCGTAAAAAAAGTATGTTAGATAATTTGCTGACAACGGTTGACGGCATTCAGGTGTCTTCCGCAATTTATTCTAATTTGACGTTTGAAGACAGTTTCTATAAACTAGTACAGATGCCGAGACAGTACCGCAATTTCTGTTGCTATCTTTATCACTCCTATGCAGTTATGATAGGAATCTTCCGTCTCGCTTACTCAATTCGCGAACATATTTTGTTCGCAATGTCCACTCCAAAATAAATAATGCTTCGTCATGAAAAAGTTACGTGCAAAAACTAACGCCTTTTTCTCAGAAAGGGTAGGCAGAGGTGCTACCAGGTCACCCATGTATCGCCCTGTGTCCCGTCCCACGATGCGATAGGGAGCGAGCCTATCGCCATACCGGATACAAATTCCTGACTCCGGGGTGATAATAAATGAATAGAAAATCCAATATCACTTTGTCCGACCCGGGATTCGAACCCGAGACTTCAGCGTAACAGTATCAGAATAAAAACGTCTATATTTGTTTACCAAACGTCGGCCATTTACCCGAACGGTTAACGATGTTGTTTCTAATTGAATTCGGAGGCGAGTGCGATTTAATTTTTGGCATTCCGCACGTGAAAGCGAAAGGAAATATTGATCATATTTCGGTTTATATTAAGATAATTTATTTATGAATGTCCTTTATGCTTTTTTTGTCTGGAATATAATACCTAAACATACTATAAAACTTAAACTTAACTCATGCCCTATTACTAGAAACCTATTACTAGGAATTGGCACAAATGGCTATACCTTGATTGTTCATTTAACAATCCTATTCATAAAATTATTTAAATGACTACAATACTAACCTATAAAATGCTGTTAACCTACAATCTAGTACAACTCAGTTTTAATTTATAATCAACAGTTCGCCTCTCGTATAATTTTAATTTATATTCAAAGCAAACAAGTGGCGAGTTGATCCAGATCCTTAATTTATTTGATAAATCGACGAGGGTCCTATATGAATATTTTTGGGCCTTTCTGATCGCAGAGTTACTCCTATTAATGCCAAATACCTAGTTTTATAGCTATAGTCTTGTAAATGAGAAAATACGATATGAACAATAACAACCTTATTAATAGGCAATTTTAAAACCTATTTTATTTGTCGAATGTTTTGTCCCTTTCGAACGACTTTTGAATTCAGTTTGAGCGAAGAAGATAAAACATTCAATAACTCAAATGGGTTTTAAAACTGTCTTTGAATGAGGCCATAATTATTTTGCTCTAATTATTACACTGAAAATTGCCCTGAATACAAAAAGAAGAATTTAGGTATATTTTAGGGGAAAATATAATATAATTATACATTTTTTAATTCAAGTATTATATTTAAGTAATATTGTGAGGCAAACTGAATACCGTAGAGAAGTACAAGAGTTTCTAATTGAAATGTAAAGAGGCCCATGCCCTCCAGGGCGTATATTTTGTGCTGGAGTATTAAATTACTGAGACCAATTACAATTTATTATTGTCTACAATAATTGGGAAAGGGTTCAAGTGTTTTGTTTAAGTACGAAAAAAGATTGGAAAAATAATATGTTATTGTTCATAATATTGAAGATCAATAAGTGAGTTAATTTATCTTTGTGAACTGTTCTTATCCCGCATGCGTGAGGTCTCCGCAACATGATTTTAATGCGTGTTGCACAAATACTAGGGTTATCATACAACGACCTAATTCAGTCCAATTCTTTGAGGAAATTATCCAATTCTGCGCCAAATATATTTCTTTGCACTGTAAAACTCGTAAATAAATTGTCTGGCGAATCTGATAAGAAAACTTTTGTTGGGTCAAAAGGTCTATTACCACCGAAGATGCCAAATATCAGGCTAAATAGTAAAGATGGACAAGGAAGCAGAGATAGCACCGCCAAGGAGCACGTTAGGGTTAAATAAGTACACAACAATAATAAACGTAGTTTGAATCCACAGCAAATTGCTAACGGTCTTATTCATAGACAGTTTTAAAACCTATTTTAGTTATCGAATGTTTTGTCTTCTTCGTCCAAACTTAATTCAAGAGTCATTCGAAAGGGACAAAACATTCGATAACTAAAATAGGTTTTAAACTGTCTATGAATAAGTCCTTAAATATGTTGTTGTGGTTAAAAGAAAAGTGACGTTTTGGTCTGAAAAAACTCAGACTAGAAAAAAAATCTCACTGCGAGAGTGGAACCAGTGGAGAGTCCACAGGTTTCATTGCTTTATAAGAAAATCTGCCACGAACGCTGTCTGTGAGATAGACAGCCAGTTTATGGACCGAAGAGAGACATTATCCTCTAAAAACAAAACCACTGTTATAGTACAGATTAGTTCAAATTAGGTGTTTCGAACAACGTAACTAAGCCCCTGAAACCCTTTGTCACGCAGTCGATTGAGAGCAGACTGTGAACCGCCGTCATTTTTGGGGGTAGTAATATAATAGTAACGAACTCTATTAAAATGCTTTATTCCAGGGTACATCTCTTTTCTTTTTCTCAGACTTTTCGGAGTCATATGTGTATTGATAGACAATTACCTAGCACTTTAACGGTGAACGAAGACATAGTGAGAAAACCTATATACCATGGCGGTTTGTAAATATTTTTATTGTATGTAAAGTCCGCCAACCCGGACAATATGGCCTAACCCCTCTCAATCGTATTATCGGTTGTAAAGGTCCGTACCCTTTAGTCGGACGTATATGAGCTGATACAGATGAAAAGCTCGCAAACTCGCACTAGACCTGCGTGGTAGATAAGCCTAACCCCTTCTCAATCAAACTCTCGATGGTAGAGGATGAGGCACTCCCGTGCTCAACTCTAGGCTGATACAATGAAGCACAGTATAGAACTCTATTTGATTAAAATCCTATACAGATACTTTCCTTGTATCTACAGGGTATATCAAGACCGCGACCGAAAACGAAGCCAGGAGGTAGTATTAGTGATATCAAACATAATGCAAGTAAAAACGTTACAAAAAAAAATATCGTTTTTTTGTTATTTGAGTGATTAAACATAGTTTTTCTAAAATAATGATGATTTTTAAAAAATTGTAAAAAAAAATCCGTCGCTTATTTTGCAAAATTTTTAGTTGCATTGTGTCTGTAGCCGCTAAAACTACTACCTGGCTTCGTTTTCGGTCGCGGTCTTGATATACCCTGTATATATCTATATTGACAGCCTCTGTGGCGCAGTTGGTTAGACGCCGGCCGTGAAACGAGAGGCCGCGGGTGCGATCCCCTTACCGAAACAAATGTTTGTGTGATCCACAGGTATTTGTTTCGGTTCTGGGTGTTTGTGAGACCGAAAAGTCTCACGTAGTTCCTACCCACGACACAAGACTCGATCTTAGTGTGGGGTCAGGACGATGTATGTGACTGTTGGGTGTATTTTATCTGGATAATAACAACAGGTTAAACAACACATCATGCGCGCGACACGATGCGTCGGGAACAAAAACAACAATATCAGCCGCTTATCTCGTTTCGGTATGTTGGATTTTGACCCCAGTATCTACATCTCGTGAATAAGACGTGGACATATGTTTATACGTACAAATGTCGCAATGTGATAACATTGAAATATGTGTCACAAACAGCTGAGCTTTTCAAGTTTAGAGACATTTCCGACCACCCACACATCAAATCTCTCGTCAAATAGGATCGATTTTAAGCAAAGAACTTATAGGAGCACTGAATTTAGCGAAACTCCAGGCAGTAGCTTCTTAGATTCTTAGATTTACGCGAATGTTACACATTGAAATATTTTTTTACGGATATCCCCGTGACCGTGCTTTACAGCTTTCGTGAGAGCTGTAAAGTAATCGAAACGTCAAGAAGCTAAAAAATATAAAAATTAAACCTACTCCGCGATAAAATACATAAAAATTTGTTTTATTTCACTAGTTTGTCTTTAACAGGTTAATGGAACCGAAATGTTTTTTATCTAAGGTCATCTTAGTCCTGCCTTAAGATATGTATTATTTATTGAGTAATTTATAAAATATTTTACAGTAATATTTATTTTATCACAGATTTTTTGTAAAATATTACTTTAACCTATGAAAGTTAGCGTCGAAACAGGCATTTTTCTTTATTAATAAATCAAGATGGTATAAGGTCTCGTCTGAGATTTTGCGAAAGCTTTTCGGCACGCCTCGTGGGGATTGGGTAATAAACGTCTTTCGTGATCATTTATGTGAATTTAAGGTAAATAATATAATTATATCAGTTATGTAGTTAACGTTTCCATCTGCAAAGGGTGTCTTTACGATTGCAATATAAAACCTTAGGCCAGTAGTGAATTTCAGTATAAATTAATTATTTCTAAAAAAATCTTATTTGTTTTCTTTTTGATTTAAAATATGTTTGTGGAAATCGCTCAGTGTACTTGGAACTCTAAATGATAAAAATGCACTAAATCCCCAAATATCGCATATTGTTTTACAATATTATTCAATTGCAAAAATGTATATATATTTATATTTCTGCAATAGACTTGTGTTTTTCACTCCTAGAAATATAACGAAGAGAATTAAAAGTCAGAGTGAACAATTAAACAAGTAACATAAAACAACATTCTAGATAGCAGTTGTTTACAAACCGTCGGAATAATCCGCTCGCGGCACAAATAATTACAACTGGTATTTTCATATTCATGTACACTTGTTTGTGAATCAATAAAGTATGCATGTAGCAATGAATTGATGTTTCCTGACTTATATAGCTTTGATAACATACTAATGTTAGGTATTAGGACTACATGGCCTCAGAAATTGTGTCATTATTGTGACATTTAGGATATGGAAGCGGTGGTAGAAGTAAATAACGAACAAAAGATCTTGTGAAAGACTATTTGAATAAAGAATATTTTGATTTTGAAAATAGGAATTCTAGGAGTGGAAATCGTCGGTGATCTAAATTGTTAAAGTCCAGAACCTAAATAACTTGATAACTTAAAAACTCACACATAGATACATATTATTTTAGCAAATGCCTGATGCGGAATTTTGTAACTAAGCTACAAAATATATTTTAGCGAATCAGTTCAAAGTTGTAAACACGAACTATAACACCGACGATACGAACGTAATTTGCCACATTGGCTTTACTTATAAACATAGCAAAAGAGTTAACCTCTTCTTATATACGAGTATATGCGGTTTTCTTGAGGTGGGTTTGATATACGATTTTGACATCAAAGCTTGCCTAACAGAGGCATGCTTGGTCATACAAACTAAAAGCCACAAACGTAGAACAAATCAGTTTTAAGACAATAATATTTTAATAAAATTTATGTAATTTTCGGGACTGTTGGCATAAAATTTACAAAAATGTAGCGCAAAAACAGTTTTGTTGTAATTTATAAAGTAAGAAAAAATATGAGGAATGGACGTGAAAAAACATGTGAAGAAAGAAGCTAACGACGCGGCACAATATAAATAAATTACGGAAAATTGGTAATTAGGGACATGTAATGGACGTATTCGGCTAAAATGTAAAAATCTTAGTGGTATGCTAATTTCCTCAAGATGATTTCCTTCACCTTTAAAGTGATAAATGGTAGTGGTAACAATACACTCCTGAATCCGACAGTCAAATATGTTCCCTGTAATTCTAACCCGCGGTCACCGTCTCAGAAATTGACATCCGGACAAATTGGTAGCGACCAACAATCCACTAAGCATTTACAACAAGTGATAATTAACTGAAGAATGTCTATATCTATATCTATCTATATCAGCCCATATACGTCCCACTGCAGGGCACGGGCCTACTCTACAATCGAGAGAATCGATTGAGAGTAGTTAGGCCATATAGTCCACCACGCTGGCCTAGTGCGGGTTGGCGGACTTACATACCGTAGAAATTCTTTAAAATCGCTACGGTATGCAGGTTTCCTCACGATGTTTTCCTTCACCGTTAAAGTGCGTGGTGATTGACTATCAATACACACATAACTCCGAAAAGTCAGAGGTGTGCCCTGGGATTTGAACCCGCGACCACCGTGAACATGTAGGCAGCCGCGTCTGGTCCGTTTACCAACAGGCCACCACGCACTTATTAAGAATGATTACTAACACTTAGTATTCTGTGCTAACACGACCTTTTACTTCAAGACTTCAATACTATTGAGGCAGCAAAGGGCACTTTCAACATTCACCACGCATTAGGGTTGACACGGGCGTCCAAACATAACCCACACTATTCCGATCATAAAAAGATGCCAGATAGGGCGCTAACGAGTATACAGGGACAGGTGACAGGTGACCCTGGGTAACCTTTGGGTCACCCGATGCAGGGCACATCGGTAATTGCAGGAGATTTGACCGATACGAGATACAGACGATAAACAAGTTGACAGTTTCACGTGAGACGCACCAAGGACAGTGGAATGCTTGTATTGTTGTTTACTTAAACTGATGTTTCGAAGTATAGGTTAACTTTTAGAAGTATAGGTTGTGTACTGTGAGGATTGGGGGTCGATTTTCAAATCGTGGAACCCAAATTATGTGTTTTTGGATATGAAGGATGCAATTAGCTGACTTGTTTAGCCAAAAGGTGTGTAAAGTAAAATGAAAGGTGACCCGGGAAGACTAATAAAATGTTTATTATGCCGGGTGATTGTAATATGGTATTTAATTTTCACTCAAAGGTTTCTCATCACCCCAAGTGACATTGTACAAGATTTGAAAAAAATCCGAGATGATTTTTTGACAATTGATTTTAGCTTTCAAGATTTCTCGCCAATCCGTGTAGATACAAGTATTTACATATACCGCTTAGCTGAACTTCGTTTCGGTTCGAGAACTTACCGGAGCGGTGAAAACTGTCGTACCTGTCGTATTGATTAAAAGGCTTGAAAACTAAAACCGCGATTTTTGACAAAACTGCCAAGTATTTTTTTTTTCCCACTTATAATGTCACCCGGGGTGTTTTGAAACATGTGGTTTAAATTAAATACCATATGTAAATATAACGGTATTAATTACTATGGATTGTGGAATATGTATTTTCGACGATAAAACGGTTTGATGGGCAGCGTTCTATAGGAATTTGTTCAAACTATTTTGTTGACTGATTGTACGTTCACAGCACGGGCATTGTATGCTACATAGTAGTCGGCAGAGACGTTCAATCCTATCCGTTTTATAGTTCATTTTCAAATGTTTTGTTATATTAACATACATGTATTTTGACTGCCTCGGTGGCGCAGTTGTATTACGGTACGGTTACAAAGCTGAGGTTTCGGGTTCGAGTCCCGGGTCACGCAAAGTGATATTGGATTTTTCTATTTATTATTAGCCTGGAGTCAGGAATTTGTGCCCGATATGGCGATAGGCTCTTCCCCTATCACATCGTGGGACGGAACATACAAGGCGAAATGTTGGTGTCTGGTGGCGCCTCTGCCTACCCCTTCGGGGATAAAGGCGTGAGTTAATGTATGTATGTATGTATAGCAAATACGAGTTATTTTAAAATGCTTAATCTCTGTAAGTTTGTAGCTGAAGTTTCCGGCATATTGTGTTATATAAAACCACATAGTGGCACCTTTCAGCACAAAGGGCGCCCCGGGCGTCTTAGCAACAGGTTTCAAATATCGTCTCAGTTGCCCCGTAGTAATGTCCCGGCTTATCCCGACGTCAAATAATATAACGGAGACTATTGTTTCCCGTCTGGACTGGAATGCGTTGAAATATGATAAACCGATGACTTGAGAACTAAGGAAAAGTGAAGATAATTGTTCCAAAAGGAAAGGTACTCAAAAATAGCTTACAAAATTTATGACATGGGTCAAAATACTTTAGTGACTTGTAAGATATTAATTATTTTTTTGATTTGACTCAAAAATATTCAAGTTTCCGTGCATGATTTGAAAGAAGCTATCCATTTGACAGCCTCCGTGGCGCAGTTGGCTAGACGCCGCCTGTGAAACGAGAGGCCGCGGGTTCGATCCCTGCACCGAAACAAATATTTGTGTGATCCACAGGTATTTGTTTCGGGGTCTGGGTGGTTGTGAGACCGAAAAAGTCTCTCGTAGTTCCTGATACCCACGACACAAGACTCGATCTTAGTGTGGGGTCAGGACTATGTATGTGACTGTTGGGTGTATTTATTTATTTATTTTCGTATGAATTTTATTATCGACTCTCAAAGCAGCACGAATGTGTCCAGCGCGATTGTGCGTCACTCGAAGTCGACCTGCCCCAGGTCATCCGTTCATAAACACAACTTATTAATAAAGTAGGAATACGATCCACAGTCCACGCACCAGATAACCTGTGCGCCGGCATAATGATGCGTGCAGTACAAACACTTGCGTAACACTCGTCCGGTACGGATCACTGGACAAATCAATTGTAATTAAAATTAATTGTTTTCCACCTTATTCGTAACAAGGATGTGAATTGATGCTGACTGGTTTGAAAAAAAAAATGTGGGAAAAAATATAAATTTGAAAAAAGAATTTAAAACCTAGTCACTGGCAGTTAGCACATTAAACTATAGCTGAGATGTAAAAAAAAACAGAATTAAATTAAAACGAAAATATTGTGAATATTTCTTATTTTGTAAGCGTAGAGTTCGGATAGAGTTCCTTTAAAGTACATAATATAGTTTTGTCAATGTTTAATATTACCAATACCTGTTTAGCGTCCCTTATGTCTCATTATTTTATGCTTTTCTATAATAACGACACACACAATACAATTATAAAATAACTAATGGTGTCTGAAAATAATCGAGACTATTATGTATGAGATAAAGATATGAGGATAGAGAAGAAATGTCTCGATAATTACAAAATCAGCGTTATAAAGTGCTTCAAATAGACGATCCGGTAAATGTAGCCGAGCGTGTCACAGTTCATAATATAACTTATTAATTTTATTGCCATTTGTCAGATAAGCATGCGTGGTAAAATGTTTCACTCACTCCCAATTAACTTGCAAGAAATAGTGATGTTTATGTAAATTAAAATTAAGGAGATAACTGCGTGAATTGTAAACTTGGATGCATTGAACGCTTGGGAGGAGTGTTCTTTATCAAGTATTTAATGCAGATGAAGTCTAAGGTCTTCGTATTATTGCAAGCTCTCGCACACTGTTTTGCATCTGCGGATTTATATTCGCATCTCATTAAAGCAAGCTTGCTGAGTCGGAATGAACATTTGCAAAAGGAATTTATTCGACAGCGCCGTTTTAATTTTCAAAACTACCAAAGTTGGAAGGCATTTTATAAGTCTAGATAACTTGCATCTGAAGGAATGATTTTAAGAAGCACTCAATCTTTCATCTAGATAGATTTCCAATGGTATTTTCTGCGAAAGGTTTCAGAATAATTGCTGTGAATTTTTATAATTGTTTCTTAGATTTACGCAAATGTTACACATTGAAATAAAACAAATTTTTACGGATTTTATCGCGATTTGGTTTGATTTTTACATTTTTAACTGCCCCGTGACCACGAAAGCTCTAAAGCAATCGAAACGTCGGGAAGTTAAAAAAAATAAAAATTAAACCATAGCGCGATAAAATCCGTAAAAATTAGTTTTATTTCAATTGTGAATTTTATCATCAACTTAACACTTGATTCACATGTAACTATTTCAAGTTATTTTTTAGGTATTGTTTTTTTCTGTCTATACCAAAAAACACTATCATAATGTTGTTGTAATCAAATAAATAAACCACATCAAACCATATCAAACTTACAAAGAAATACTATAAAAATAAAAACCGTCCCGAATTTCTTTAGAAAAACATAACTTTGTATTAAATATAAAATATAATGTAAAGCAATTTGAAGCATCTCACCCGAAAGAAATCGCGGAATAACTCACAAAATTCCTCTTGGATTTTCGATTATGAATATTTATTGCGAGAAATACCTACCGAGGAGATTCAGCGCGGAATGTGATACCCAAACTTGGTATAATTTGAATTTTCATTAGCTATCACACGAACTGATGAACTATTTACACTACGATGTTTATGAACAGGCCTCTTTGAATATGTTTCTTTCATCTGACCCTTTGGTCCGATTTCTCGGTAGGAGTAAATGCGCCCTCATTTAACTAGCCTTATTTTGAATGTCGAATATTTATTTTGTTCCTTTTAAATTTTATTGCGGGTACGTAAGCGTAAGTTTTCCTCGTAAAGCACCGATCCATGATGGTCGACACTGCTCTTACTATTATTTAATTCATTTATACTGTCATGGGTTAGTGAGTTAGTTTGTCCTCGGACTCGAAATTGTCACCATCGCCTCGACAGGTCGCTTCCGCATCCTTTTTCATACGCCACAAACTTAATATTTTAGTTTTTGATGCGGTTGGCATGTCCTGACAGGATAAAAACCCCAAATTAATAAAAGATAAATAAAACTCAATTAACTCTTCTCAAATTAATGAATATTATACGTATTCAATTCTATTTTGGCGGAAATTTTTGAGCAATGTTCTTCAGTGGTATCAGTACAAAACTCCAAATGTTCAAATATTGCAAGCATCCGCTTTTCTTTGTTGTCTTTAAAGAAATCGATCACCAAAACATAGCACTTACCATAAATCTTACCATACTTACCATAAATACACCCAATAATTATAATTAATACACCGAACAGCCATATATATAGTCCTGACCCCACATTAAGATCAATTAAGTCTTGTGTAGTGGTTATCAGAAACTACGAGAAACTTCGGTCTCACAAACACCCAGACCTGAAAGAAATCGTGGGCAGCACAAGCATTTCTCCTGGTGCGGGGATCGAACCCACGGCCCCTCGTTTCATAACCGGCGTCTAACCAACTGCACCACGGAGGCTGTCCGGTTAAAATCGATTTCTCCGTAATATTATTCCAAAGGCGTGATCTTCACAAATCAAATTCAATCTCGCCTCGACAAACCGAAGACCACGCAAAATGCCCAGCTAAATAGGATTGTGTTTGACAGTAATAAATGTTCATTGTTCACACGAATTTTACCGCTGTCTATTGTTTCTGTAACATTTAGTTCATTAAACTATTTGTTACGGAGTTAGAAATGTAATCGCCTGTACGAGATGGAGCTGTAGTCATTTAATTTATTATTTTTACTATGATGTAGATTAGAATGACGATCACATAATTAAATAATTTTAATTTATAGACATTGGAATAGTTGAAATACTTTACATATTGAATAATTCAAAACATGGGACCTTTTATAGGTACATAGTTGCTTTTAATTACTTAGTTGCTTACCGGCCTTGCGGAAGACCAGCGTTGGTTTCATTACCAGCACATGCTGAGCTTGAGCCGTTTTGTGACAAGCAATACTATACCTAAGTTATTTTATATATGAGTATAACTGTAAAAATTGCTTATCACGAATAAATGCTTTCTTTCTTAATTTATAAAGCGAACATAAACACCGAACATTATGGATTTACGCCTAGAATTACATTGCAAGTAATAATCTTAAGATTTCCTTAAAATTATATTTTTGTGTTCCAACCGTACCTTTTAATTACATACAATGCAATAAGCTTCGTAACAATATGTTTAAATATACATAGTCGATGACGTCATAAGATAAGGCAAGGTAAGAAAACACTTTTGTTAATGAAAAGCTCTATTCCACCCCTTACTGAAGATCAAGGACAATAATACTAAGCATTGAACCAAGAAATGTACGATATAGACGCCTTATTCGCGCCTGTGCAAACAATCCGATAGAATAGGATTTATTTTTGTGACCAAAATAAAAGACTAATTTATCGGACGAATAAGGGATTACAAATGTAGTAGTGATAGGTTCTGACGAAGCTGCTTTGGTAATTATAATATAATCTATTAGGCACTGTAGGCGTGCGTAAGCGAAGAAAATCGGATGCACACAAAAAGTCACTAATACCAATATTAAAAATGTTGTTAAAAGGATGTGTTTGTTATTTATTCATAGGAAAATGCAGTCACCGATAAATTAAAGTGTATTTATAGTACTATAAAATTAATATTTATAGAACTGCGTGGTGGCCTGTTGGTAAACGGACCAGTCGCAACTGCCAATATGTTTACGGTGGTCGCGGGTTCAAATCCCAGGGCACATCTCTGACTTTTCGAAATCATGTGTCTATAGTCAATCTCCACGCACTACAACGGTGAAGGAAAACATGGTGAGGAAACCTGCATACCATAGCGATTGTGTCGCCAACCCGCACTAGGCCAGCGTGGTGGGCTATAGGCCATATGGCCTAATCCCTCTTAACTGTACTCGATTGTAAAGGAGGCGCGTGCCCTGCAGTGGGACGTATATCGGCTGATGCATACACAGGGTACCTACGACGCATTCTTAATTACAGTGTATAGGTACTGATTTCTATCTAGGCGGATACGAAAAATCCTTCATCAGTATATCTTCTAAGACTAAGGGCCTCGTTTACCATCTTCAAGTAAACCGTTGATTACTTACTTTTTGATTAACGTTATTTGACAAGCAAATGTGCAGAGTACCTTCCGTCGATTTCACAAGTGAAAATAAAGTAAAGTGCTGGTTAAGGGAATGACATAAGAAATTGAACGAATCATTCGTTCAATAATGCGTCAAATGTTCCTCGCCCTGCCTCCCGCTAAAGTGTCAACGTGTTTTTTTCTTATAAATTAAAAAAGGAGGTTGAGATTTTAACCTTATTATAACCATTAAGTAAATACGCTAATCGGCAGACGATGCAACCAGTAAGTTACTTATTAATGTAATCATAGGATTAGTATTACTGGAGCATGGTGAAATCGACACATGATGTTACGGATGACTTTAACTGATGACTAGCCTATCAACGATTTACTTGAAGAAGGTGAACGAGGCCCTTATAATAATAAAATAAGCGAAAAAGCATTATTATGACAAATTATGTTGACTCTATTATGATTGAACTGTTCAATTTCCTTTAGACAGTAAATTAATTTCAGGGTCTCACATTCTCCATAAATTGCGTTCAATGTCAAGTTAATTCATCACGGAAGAGTTTGTTTATGAAAATTAGCTTGCATCCCAATTTGAGACCTTCGGGAAGTAGGCATCGGGAGCTGACTTTGAAGTTTATTTGCATGAATTACATTTCGACAATGTTTCTTCGGCTGTATTTTAAATATCATTTTTTGATTAGCGATTAATCAATGTTATTAAATGTTATTTAATTTCTACACTTAACCAGGCAATTTTTAAGGCAATTAGGTATGTATGTTTTAAGATATTCGAATACATTCGGGATACCCGTCAATATTTTTCGCCATCGTCCTTGATTCCATTTTTACATCCATTTATCAAACAACAAAAAAATCTATTTCTAACATTAAACCCAATGTTCCAAACCTATTTTTGTCTTACACGGCCTTAACATTAGGCAATAAGGAATGCGTAAAAGAATATTTCAATATTCCATTTCAAAGGATACAAAGGTATGTAAAATACATCCAATAGTTTCCATTTCTGCTTCGAAATTTCGTGGAAGAAATTTGTAACACCATCTGTAATTAAAGGATTGGGATAGAACTTTTAGGTCGGGCCCTTGACACGAAAAGCTCGTTATACCCGATAATTGATTAATTGAAACCGGATAATAACTCGAATATTTCGCCTAAAAACCTTTATATTCATCCGGGTATTTGTATTACTTATATATGTATAAGCTCACACCGTTTTACGCGAAGGAGTTGGCAGATTTGTTATTAACAGTTTGCCAAGCCTTTTTCCCTTATTTTTTTTATTTATTTACCTATTAATGCTTTAGGAGTGCCGACATCATCTATAATAGATTTCAGGACAAGGAATTTAAATAAGTGTGCGTGTCTTTCGTAAAACATTGTAGTTTCTTTTAATAAATATAATTTGTAGTTTCATGTAGTTTTAGTTCTTTCTAAGAAACGAACAATTTCCGAGAAATATTTTTGGAAGTTTTGACTGTCCTATTAAAGTAAAAGTTTTGTAAGTAAAGTTTAGCCTTCAGGGTGAATTCGACGGCGGATCGACACATCTCTACATTAAAAGTTTAGTTGTTCGAGCTGAGACCCAGACGTTAATTCTAGATTTAGATTGCCTTGCACGTGTATCTTTATTGTGTGTGCGTATGTATACTTATCTTTGAAACGAAAGATATTACATTTAATTTAAACTTGCGCTTTATTCCGCTGAATAGTTTAGGACGACACATAATTAACCACTTAATGGTGGCAATCATCTATGAAACTTTTAAAAAACTAAATTACATGAAGCGAAAATTCATGCAAATATTTGTTAAATTCTCAATTAGATTTTACTGTCCTTAATTTTGTGACTAAAAACGGGACACTTCTTTCCAGACACTGCGACTGTATCACTGTCCAAGCAACTGGCCATATTATACATGGGTAGATTATTCGTTAACTCCTAATATTTGAATACACAGCACTCGGAATTCGCCGTCGAGATTCATGTTTTGGGGCGGACTTTCGAGTGGATTGTAGTCCGCGTACTGGGCATAAGTGGGTTCATTTTGTCCGAGTGCCTATTATCGATCTGTGTGGATAATAAGGATTGAATTCCTATATTCACTACTAAGGACAAACGGTTTTATTTTTTCACTAGCATTTATATAGGTAATAATTATTGCATTCTTAAATTTACGTGAATGTTGCACATTGAAATAAAACTATTTTTTACGGATTTTATCGCCATTTAGTTTAATTTTTACATTTTTTAACTTCTTGACGCGAGACTGGGTCCGCCCTGTGACCACAAAAGCTGTAAAGCAATCGAAACGTCGCGTCGGGAAGTGAAATTATGTTAAAATTAAACCAAATCGCGATAAAATCCATAAAAAATTGTTTTAGTTCAAATAATTATTGTTTAAACAATAACCTGATTTATACTTGCTGTCAGACTAATTAACCAGCATAGATTTTTTAGCGAATGCACGCTAGGAATCATTTACCACATTTAACCCTTTATTTAAACTGACGTATTTGGCTGAAAATTTATTGCGCATATTTACAGCCTAATATACTATTACATTTCAAGCTTACTTAATGGTTCAGGATAACAAGCTTTAAAGGGCGGTCTTCGAAACATTGTTACTTTTTTTGAAGTGAAACTTCTTTATCGGGGTTGGAAAAAATTTTTCGTTACGCGTCACATTCTTCCGTTACGCGCCATCTTTTTTTATTTAGTAAATTAGTACCCACTTCAGTAAGCCACACCCCCAACCGTTTCCAAGCCCCACCCAAAATTTTAAGTCCCACCCACTTTTTTGTAATTTGATCCTTACCCCCCCTCTGGCCTTCCCCCACCCTAAATCCAAAACAGTGCCCAATAGCCTCCCCACGAAACCCCCCCCCGCTTACCCCCACCCTAAAAATTTTACCTCACCCCCCCTACTCATATCTCCGGCATTATCCATCGTAGACCCACCGACCTTGGGTTCATTGGAACCGGCTCGGTGAGGGCTACAATCCTGCCCCAACAGAATTCCCGAATTCCCCCTCCACAACTTTCCCCACCCAAAAATATTTTAAGGTGCCCAATAGCCTCCCCACGAAACCTAACCCCCTCCGCCCCTACCCCCACCTAAAATTTTTACCTCACCCCCCCTATTCCTATCTCCGCCAATATCCATCGTAGACCCATCGACCCTGGGTTCATTAGAACCGGCTCGGTGAGGCCTACAATCCTGCCCCAACAGAATTCCCGAATTCCCCCTCCACAACTTTCCCCACCCAAAAATATTTTAAGGTGCCCAATAGCCCCCCCACGAAACCTAACCCCCCCGGCCCTACCCCCACCTAAAATTTTTACCTCACCCCCCCTAAACCTATCTCGGCCAATAAAGGTCGTGGACCCACCGAGCTTGGTATCCTCGGAACCGTCTCGGTGAGGGCTACAAATTGGCCCCGATAGAAATCCCAAATTCCCTCAAAAATTTCCCCCCTCCTAAACTTAAACTTTATTTAATTTAGCTTTATTTTACCAATTCTGTAAATTTGTAAATAGTAGATCATTTTTCGAAAAATGATGTCATAAAGAAGTTTCACTTCTTCCGTGTGTACACTAATACACACACACATTTTTTTTTTAAATAAATACACCCAACAGTCACATACATAGTCCTGACCCCACACTAAGATCGAGTCTTGTGTCTTTAGTTGTTACTTACAGATTGGCCAAGCTAAGAAATACAGTGCGGCAACACATAACACGCAATTGATTAAATTAGTTGTACTATGTAAACTATAACAAGTATTGTTTCCAGCAATAATATTTTCTTAATAATAATCCTCTCTATTTCCTAGAATAATTTCAATAATCTGTAAACACAAACTAAGTTTCAATGCCTATTCTATATTCGTACTTCCTGGCACGTACTTTTATACATTTTCCAACACCTATTATTTATACCGGTATTTTCCGGGTACTTATAATATGCTTTCAGCAGTTTTGTTTACCAAGGCTGAAAACATAAATAAAAACAATAAATTATAAAAAATATATTACAAAAACAAAACGGCCAAGGAAAATATCTCACACAGCCAAGAAAATTGCAATTTCATGTTTTGTAGGGATAGGTTAAGTTAAACCCGAAATTCGATCACGAATGTATTAAAATATGCCCAGTGCCGAGAAATAATTTGCTCCAGCGGGTTTGAAAGGTGAGTAAAGAGGTTCTGGGAAATCCCACCAAGTATCTTGAGATGCTCGACGAGACATTTTTGGTCCGTATCCCCGAGGGTTTTTGTCGATTCAGATTTAAAAGTTGATGAAATTTTCTGTGTTGCGCAAGCTGAAATAATCTGTTTATGTGATAATGGGGAGAAAATAAATATATATTCAATGTTATTGTAAATTAAAAATGTAAAAACAAATTAATGTAGTTTACAAACTTGGCTGCATAGTTTTGATTCGTTTACTCAGACATAAATATAAAAACTTATCGGAGTGAAACGTTCTAAAATTTTTAAATAAAAAGTCCTTTAAGATCGTACATCAATTAAAAAGTTTAGTATAATATTTTCTTTAAACATTTTGTCCATGTCATTGAAAGCGATTCCTATGAAGAAGTTGTTCCCAACTTTCTTTGTTTACTCTAAAAGTACTTGAGAATTAATTGCCAGATCATTTATTGTTTTGCGGCATCTTTACCTAAGTATAATGCGGATTATTTATCATTTGCAAAACAAATATTTGCTTATAATCAGCGGAGAATTTTTGATCCCTTTTCCAATGTTTGGAACCCTTAATAGCAGTAATTAAAATTCTGAAAGAACCTTCGAAGAAGGGTTATGTAACCGATATAATTAAAGTTATTGGCGATATTGCGTCGGTTTTTGATTCTATATATGTATATTATTGGTGTTCTTAAATTTTGTATATGCCTATAGCCCAATGCTGAGGACCAAACTGCTCAACGAACCTATAGTTGAAAGAGCAGAGACCGCCACGCTCCCATTGCTATTGTGGGTTGGTGCACTTCGCATACCATAAAAATTGTAGTGAAAATATGGTATGCTGGTTTCCTCGCGATGTTTTTCTTCATATTTCTTACTTATATGTATATTATATTGAGTATAATTAATACTCGTATTTCTCCACACAATTGACTGATTATTATAATGAAGGGCACAAAATAAGCGCTATTCAGGTATATTGAAGTAATTTATACGGCATGTGAGCAAGCGGTCTATTATTATTTACATCTATCAGCATCTATACCCAGTTTATCTATTCTCAATATGTAGGAAAATTTCAAAGCGATTCTGATAAATGTGAGCCAGGCATATCGGAGTTTGAAATGGTCATGATCGGTGACAACTTACCATTAGATAGCGCGTCTCTTTACTTGCTTCCTATACGATAAAAAGTATTTTTATTTTATTAAGGTTCATCAACAGAAATTACAATAACATTATTTATAGTAAGGAATATACGTTTGTGACACTTGTATTACCAGGAAGATGAACACATGTACATATTTTAAATATTAAGGTACTGAAAGAATTAAACTTAAAATTAGAGTAACATTAACAATAATTAAATGTAAAAATTATAGAAAACACAATAGTACAAATCACAAAAACTCTCAACTCGACTGCCTCGGTGGCGTAGTTGCTCTACACTCCGACTACAAAGCTGAGGTCTCGGGTTCGAATCCCGGGTCGGGCAAAGTGATATTGGATTTTTCTATCCATTATCAGCCCACACGGGACGGAACATACAAGTCGAAATGTGGGTATCCTGGTAGCACCACTGCCTACACCTTCTGGGAAAAAGGCGTGTGTTTATGTATGTATGTACAAAAACTCTGTGAATGACAATCTCAAGACTACCAGTATCAGATTACGAAGATATGTTTTTCCAGATAATAGCTACATATTCACAGAAGCTTCTGTAAATACAAATATTATTAACTTTTGGAGTAAATGGAGAGTCTCCAAGCCATTAAAAGTTGAGTTGCTAAATGTTGGAAGTTACCACATAACGTGTACTTTAACTTGGAGGGATCAATCTTGCCATGTTTTATGCAGATAAATTGTTTGGAGTTTAAATAATTGTTCGTTCTTTTCCTTCCCAAGCTCAACTCCCCGTGTTGAGTTTATGCTTCGTCGTTGCTTTGTGCTCGGTCATTGTAATAAAGTTAGATTTTATTTTTGCGTTTATTTATATAAACCATCATTTTTATTGGCTATTTTATGTTTTAAATTATTTCATATCGGTCCCACGACCTATCATCAATAATGACCCATCAAAATTATCGTTCTGTAAACAAAATATTTCAATCATTTCATTAGTCTAATCTAGACTTCACACTTACGAATTTTACAAATACAAATTACTCAGGGATAGGTTTATTAAAATCTGTATTATAAGGCCCAATAACATAAGGCTGTATATCCTGCTTTATCGTAGCCTAAAAATCATTACCACTAACTAAAACAATTAATAAACAAAAAACTAAGCAAAAGTTACCCAGTTCTTTATTCACTACAAAATTACGTAGAACAGAGCAAATGGAGCAAAAATAGGTGGAATTGTAACTAAACGAAAGTTTTATTCGACTCTTGTACATTTACTTTCTGTAGGCGATGTAACCTAAGAATTGGATTCCATTTAGAGAAAACTAAATTACAAGGAATTTATACTGAAGAAATTCCTTTAGCACAGACAGCCTCCGTGGCGCAGTTGGTGAGACGCTGGCTGTGAAACGAGAGGCCGCGGTTTAAATCCCCACACCGACACAAATGTTTGTGAAGCCCACAAATATTTGTCTCGGGTCTGGGTGTTTGTGAGACCGGAAAGTCTCTCGTTGTTCCTGATACCCACGGCACCAGACTTATTTGATCTTAATGTGGGGGCAGGACTATGTATGTGGCTGTTGAGCGTATTTATTTATTTATTTACTAAAGATACTATGCAGACCTTAGCATTGAACTCTATTCTTGAAAACAAATTATTCACAATAATAATAATATGTTTTAATCAAAATCCTCGCAATAACATAGAAAATAATAGCTTAATATATAGCTATTATTTTCTATGTTGACTGTCGACATTTCATGGAAACTTACGACGACATAACTATGGGAGTTTACACCTTGTTAAAACCTCTTGTAGACTTTTATATTAGTTATTATCATTATAATATTATGTAAACCCCTCTAAAGGGTATAAGGTGCTCCGACACTTTCGGGAGATTAAGCCATGGCTATATTAATTCCTAATGTACTAAGTATAGGTAATAAATTACTTCATTGAGAAGAAAATATTGCAATACCTACAAATACGTATTTTTTATTAAAAACTAGATCAGGTACACACGCATGTAATAAAAGTAATGTAAACTTCTTACAGCAATTTTATTAGGTACGTTTGTTTCGTAATTCTCAAAGGAATCTACAAAGAAACATTGATACAAAGAGTCCTTTGTTTGTAGTCAATTTACTGTTAGAAACTGTAGACATTATAGCCACAATATATGAGATTTTTTTAAACATTAAATTAAAACCATGTTAGTTATGTGCAATATCGGGTGCACTTACGAAAAGCGCATACAACCTATCGATATAAAATTTGGTATAATAACGTATTTTGACCACTTAATCATCATCATAAAAAAATTGGCGCAAACGCCATTTTGAATATGGAAAACGAAGGGGAACTTCTTTTCATTGAGTGTGCATAATCGTGCCTTAGCTTCGGCTGGACTTTAGTACCGTTTGGTACGAGGAGAGGGGTAAAAGTGTTTAAAGGTGGTAGGTATGGGTCCCTGATTATATTTTTATCACTTTTAATAAATCGATTTAATTAAGTAAAAATAACGCTTCCAAAAAAATCCAGTAACCCGATTTAGTAATTTTCTAAACTCTTGCCGTATAATGTTATTTAGCAGTAAAATAGATATAAATAGCATTAAAGTCACTCATTTGACCGAAGGACTTACAATTTCCTAAATAATAATTATTGCTTCCAATTTGGACCCTTGTCAGGCGACAATTACAACGGCACCAATTATTTACAATCTTGATGACCTCGGCGGTGGAAAATTGAGATACTGCCACCGTCTTCAAAGGGAACTAAAGATTTGATGGTTACTTGTTCATCACGTAACGAATTAAGATGAATTAGAGTTCAACGCGGTGCGACTTTCATGATTCATCTGGTTTTTTTTGCCCAAATAATCAATAATTATTTATTGCTTCCGATTTTCCATTTGATTTCAAATCAAATATTGGACTGCACTGTACTTCGTGAAGCTAAAGGTAATGAATTAATATTGATGATGATGAATACACAACTTAACAGTTAAAATATTGTTTGTCGAGAGAGGGTAGTAGCTTAGGACTATCTGACGTGCAAAATCGTCGTTTTTTTACCGAGATAATCGCTTTTCGTTCAGAATTTGGATATGCATTTTATCACTCGAACTCTACTGATATCTGCAAAATTACCTCCTTAATACAGGGTATATCAAGACTGCAACCGAAAACGAAGCCAGGTGGTAGTATTAGTGACTACAGACATAATGCAATTTCGTAAAAAAGATCGTATTTTTTTTGTAATTTCTTACATATCGTCGTATTTGGGTGATAAATACATAGATTTCCTAAAATAATGATGTACACTTTTTTAGTTTTAGAGACGCAAAGGTACTTAAGGGTTTAAATTCCTTTTTTCGCGAAAACTAGGTATTCGGCACCCAAACAAGTTGACATTTTAAAAATTGCAAAAAAAAACTGTCGCTCTTTTTGCGTAGTTTTTAGTTGTATTGTGTTTATAACCACTTAAACTACCACCTGGCTTCGTTTTCGGTCGCAGTCTTGATATACCCGGTATGAAGCCGAGATTACGTAAAGGTTGCTCATGCCACTAACTAGTCAAACAGCAGCCATATTTCCCGAGAGTGTCCTTCGTTAATTATAAGACCCTTATAAATACGGTCAGATCCACGTTAAAGGCCACTTGCACCACAGCCTGTGTTTATTTATTAGCGTAGACACTTCTGTAAAGTATGAGTCGCCAAGAGTCCTTAATAAAAGATCAATGATTTGCGGTCAAAATCGAACCGACTTCAAAACGAAACACTACAGAGTAAAAATGGTTCTGAACGTTTTTTAATAAAAAAATATTATGTAGATAGCGAGGATAGCAATATATCTTAAAATGGTGAAAAGTATTTTACGATGGTGCTCGTACTTTTATATTTAACAACGATATGTGATATCGAATGTTAAAAATAAGGGTTCCATATGACCTGAAAATCAAACTCAAATCTTCAAAATCATAGCCAAAAAATGTTTAAAAAATATTTAAACAATGTCTTTTTTTCAAAGAATGGCGTGACGAGCATGCCATTCGCCTGATGGTGTGTACAAATAGAGCGAAGAAGACAAAACATTCCATAACTAAAATGGGTTTTGAAACTATCTATGAATAAGGCCTTTAAAGATAAAATCGTCTCATTATATCACGTTTCTCAGCCCACTGATTCAGAAACAGTGGTTTGTCTGGGATATCGACTAAATAGCCTTCTCTTCGATAATGTGTATTCGGCGTGTTAATTTGATAACGCCCCTTAAATTCCAGTTGGCTTAGCAGATAGTAGATTACTGGCAATTCGAATTTTGGATTATCAAGGGAATTTCACCCCTCAGTATAACAGTTTTAGATCTTAGACAATGACATTAAAACCAATCTATTTAACTGATTTTAAAAAATATATGAAGGTTAATTCTGCGTATTTTTTTATTTTAGAGGAATGGCGAGGCGAGCATGCCTTTCGCCTGATGGTAAGCGATACGACCGTTCATGGACAGTAGAAAACTAAACAACAACATAAGAGCAAGAAGCAATGGACAAAGCAATGCTTGGTATTTTTCTGCGTTCACAATCTTGAGACATAAGATGTTAAGTCTCAGTATGTCGAGTTACTCTGGCTACAATGTGCTTCGAACCGGAACACAACAGTGCATTTACACTGTTGTTTGCTACCACCAGTATATATTTTTCATTTGCTTTTTACTTTCATATGTTTGTAGTGTATGAAGCTTTACGTTAGATCCAACCAGAAAGAGGAATGTTTTTGTGACTCATACTTGTTTTATGTCTGAATGTTGTAATACTGAAAAGTTTCTCGTATTTTATATTAACCACGACACGAGACTTTTACTTTAGTGAACAGTTTAGAACTATATATTTGATTATCGGGTGTATTTATTTATTTACATAATGTACAATGATACGAGTATCTTTGAGTCGTGCTCCTTGGACTGTAAAATAATTTGTTGCAAAATTGGTACCGTCGAAGTATTTGTTAGTAAAGATTCGGCGTGAGCAGTCACATCATATTTGAATTAAATGCAGGTGTAATTTACTTTCACATGAGCACAATTTAATAATAAAAAGATAAAATTATACAAAAAACATTTTCATGGATCTAATTAATTATATAGACTCATTCAATTCGAAAGGTAATTGCCGACGCTTTTATCTCGCCCAGAATGTTACATTAATCCTAATTAAATTACCTTAAATGAGTGAATATCAAAGAACTGGTTCTAATATTACGAATATTATGAAAATGCGCAATTAAAGGTTGTGCTACACAGATCACTGATTGGGACAAAACCATCATCATCGGATTAATTTTGTTTATTTTAATTATAACTCATGAAGGAAACGTATTTGAAGGTAGTAGAAGGTATTTACAAAATATGGCTTTTGGAATTCAATAAGTGCGACAGTCTTCGATCATAAGCAGCAATCATGTTTTCATCATTCTATGTTTCTTTTTCTTATAATTTGTTATTTTGTAGTTGATTAATTTTAATTTTTGTTGAGTAATTATGTTGAACTGTTTCTGATTTTTTGTTTCTATGAACCATGTGTGATGATTTACGCACATATCGGACTTAAACATTGTTACTGTATCTTTTACACTGTATGTCGTGGCACTGTTGGTGAACCTTATATATAAATAAATAAATAAATAAATAATAATAATGTATGTTAATATTTGGCAACAGCAAAGTCCTTTAGATGCGTCGGGAAACCTATGTGTGGGTCGAAATTTTAGCCTACGCCACTTTACATTGGGGTAGCACAATGGACAAAGGGCGAGTATAGACTTGAGCAATTTCCCAAGCATTTACATGTACTGTGTATGAATGCTGGAGGCTACGGTCGACGCAATCGTCACGGCGGGTGAACATTTACCTTTAGCATTTTCTCCTTTATCGTGCCTTTTGCGATGAAATGTTACTGTCAATCAGATTTTAACCGCAATAAAATAATTCCATTGTATAGATTAAAATGAAACGTCTTTGAATGCGGCAGTTATGCACTTGTTGGCTGATCAAATTATGATGAGGTTGTAGCAAAACGTCGAGCGTTGCTTGAAGTTCAGTTCGGGTGATAACACATTAGAGCCGTTCGTTGTTCTGTAATAAGTACATGCTCATTATCACCGATAATTTAGCGTAGTGCTCTATTTGTTAGTAAAGTTTGAATTTGTAATTTCAAGTGCTGGGGATTGGAGAAGCACGCTTTTCGAAAGTATATAAGTTGATTTTATATATAGATTCGCTTCTTGCCCGGCATTCGGCGACAAGTTTGAAAGCGCCCTAAGGGTTCACGTTGCCTTAAATGTTCTACAAGGAGACCCTTGCCTCGTAATGGGATGTATATGGATAACTAGTGATATAGCTATCCCTATAAATCCTACTGAGATGTAAAAAGAAGAATTCAACGTCAGACAGATTATTCTAACGGAGGTTAATTTATTAAGCAATAATTAACTTCAAGGATCAATTAGGTTGAAGACTGAAACGGAATACGTACGTATTTATCCGTGATTTGGATTTCGTTTCGTGTAAATAAATTACTTTTAAAACTAATTATAGTGAAAGGAACGGTTGTTAGTAATTAGAATAACGTTTTTATCGATTGTGACACATTTTTCGTGGTTTGTAACACTACTGAAATTTACCGCAATTAAGATTTAATACGAGTTATTTTAACCACTTTTTTTCATTGTTACAGGCAAAAGAAGCAAAATCATACAGCCAATAAAATGGACACAAATATTACTCTAAATATTTTTAAATAGAAAAATGTGTTAAAATTAGTATGGATATAGACGAGAAAGTTTCGGGGCCCGGCGGTGCCTCTCAAAAGAACTGGACGCATTTGAACACGAGTTACGATGAGTTGCCGCTGGACATGCGTTTCAACCATGGCCACATGGTGTCTATGGTAGTGTACAGTGTGTTGATGGTGGTATCTGCGACTGGGAATTTGACAGTGCTGTCTCAGTTGGTGAGAAGGAAAAGGGCGGGACGCGCGAGCCGGTTGGACGTTCTGTTGATGCATTTAGCTGTGGCGGATCTTATGGTGAGTTAAAAAATTATTTATGATCAACTTTCTAATATTTTTTATATTTGTGACTCTAGCTTGAAGGATCAAAATGACATTTTCAAATTTTGACAGTCTCTGTGGCGTAGTAGGCTGAACGTCGGCTTTGAAACGCGAGGCCGCGGGTTCGATCCCCGCACCGAGACAAAAGATTGTGTGAACCACACTTTTCGGTGTTTATGATATCCACAACTCCAGAGGCAAATCTTAGCGTAGAGCCAAGAGTGTGACTGTTGCGTATTTTTATTGACTAGAATATATTGTTAATACATACACAGACAGTATAAATAATACCAATATGAAAGCCCAGTAAAGCGAATCGAATCTGGGGCATTGTTCCGTGCTCTGAGCCCGATTTATCTAATCTCGTGAAATTGCTTTTTAATTCTGCTTTGAGCTGTTTTGGTGCGCTCTCGGTGCGAGAAACATGATATGTTTTAAATAGAGCACATAAATAAGTTAATCAGCACCTACGACTAAAGCACAGTATAAGCACAGTTCTTCACTTTCTATTAGACATGCTTCCTTGTTAAGAGTTCGTCATTATCATTTATTCAACCTAATATGGTCTATTTCTGGACATAGCACTCTCCTAATTATTCTGCTGCAACTTATTGGAAGCAAGCACCTAGCGGCTTTAGGAGGCTGTCCCGCCCTCACACCCGCCACTGCAACTCCTGTAAGCCAGGATCAAGTGGCACGTATTTTAATGACACTGAGCATTGAAGCTCAGCGAGTCTCCTGAAATGTCTAACTTGTCTTTAACCCCCAACGAAGTCAATCAAAAAATTAAATTAATAGGAAAAAGCACCTAACATTTATTACATACATAAGCTCATGTCTCTACATCACCGAGAACAATAGTGCAATAGTTGGGCTATCAATAGAGCCCTCCATAATTTGTCGAAATTACTTCCGTTACGAAATTTGATAAGAAGCAAGCCGGGCACAGATTCCAAACATGGGGAGTACGAGGTTTTCCAAACTGAGAAAAAACACAAAAACTCAAGTCCAGACGTTGACAGCGAAAATAAACAATGAGTGAAATAAGGACCTATATTTAACAGTTCCTAGGTTATAAAACACACAACATACATACATAAACTCACGCCTTTATCCCCGAAGGGGTAGGCAGAGGCGCCATCAGGACACCCACATTTCGCCTTGTATGTTCCGTCCCACGATGTGATAGAGGGCGAGCCTATCGCCATATCGGGCACAAATTCTTGACTCCGGGCTGATAATGAATAGAAAAATCAAATATCACTTTGCCCGACCCGGGACTCGAACCCGAGACCTCAGCTTTGTAACCGTACCGTAATACAACTACGCCACCGAGGCAGTCAAAACACACAGCATATTGAAAAACAAGTTCGTGGCAGAAAATGAATAACCATCACGATGTAAGTTCGAGTGCTATACATAGATAATAATATAAGATTCACTCCACACGGGTGGGGAGTTAAAAAGTGAATATAGCTTGAGTGACGGTGCGTGGGCGGAGTTATGTGTACTTCCCAATGTTGAGACGATTTAAGTGTTGCCAGATTGCGGAAACTTGGGGAAAATATATTTTCCCTATTACAGACAAATTATGGTATGCAAGTTTCCTCATGATGTTTTCCTTCATCGTTTTAATGCGTGGTGATTGACTTTCAATACACACATGACTCCGAAAAGTCAGAGGCGTACCATAACGATTTGAAAGAATTTCTATGGTATGTAAAGTACGCCAAACCGTATTAGGTCAACGTGTTGGACTATATGGCCTAACCCCTCCCAATCGTACTCTCGATTGCACAGTAAGCTCGTGGTCTGCAGTGGGACGTATATGGGCTGATACAGTACAGCACAGACAAATATAGTGCAAACTTTAACAAATAGTACACGGTAAGTCGACAACGGATATAATATAAGCTTTTTTTATCGGTTTTACTGTTAATAAATACCCTATGATATTATTATACCCTATATTTGTAGGAAAATTTAATTAGCAAGGCAGATGAATAAAGTGGCATTGGTCAGGACATACAGTGCGGATCAGAAGGGCTAAAATAAGCCTTATTGAAACAAAAATATATTATTTGTATACTGATATCATACTGACTGCCTCGGTGGCGTAGTTGTACTACGGTGCGATTACGAAGCTGAGGTTTCGGGTTCGAATCCCAGGTCGGGCAGAGTGATATTGGATTTTTCTATTCATTATCAGCCCGGAGTCAGAAATTTGTGCCCGGTGTGGCGATATGCTCGCCACCTATCACATCGTGGGACAGAACATACAAGGCGAAATGTGGGTGTCCTGGTGACGCCTGTGGCTACCCCTTCTGGGATAAAGGCGTGAGTTTATGTTTGTTTTATACTGACATTTAAAATGTAATACAGTGCAGTTCAGATAGAGTTAACAAATTCGAAATATTATTTCGAATTGTTTAACTCTACAATTCATTATTCACTATATCATTCGGCATAATTTAATTCGGTTAAACGATGGCAAAATGATATGCAGTAGATAAACCCGAAACGTGAATTGTCCAGGCTTTGAAAGTAAAGTTTGGCCACCCTACAGATGGAGTGTTTCTTCAATACATGTCGAGTAATTATTGTTGAGAGCTATCGCAAATTGATTGGCGTTATAAGATTTTGGAATTTCTTACCGGAGGATAATTAATTAGGTTTCTATCGAATTCAATTAGTTGTAATTTATTTGTAGCTGCTTTATTTTAGATACTGATAATTATTTTCTTTTCATAAAATTTAATGTATAAATCTTGCTTTTTATATTTGCGATTAAATGAAATATTTTCTTGCTACAAATATATTTTTCATTTATAAAATGGTAAAACCTTTATTAAAATTCTGAAAGCCATTGCCCCGATATTTGTCTAAAGTTTTGTCTAATTATTTTAAGTTAGAATTACGCTTAAATTTTTATTAATTAGCATTTATATCTCTTAATCCTTAAGCTTTCAGATTAACTTGAATAAAAATAAATGTAAAACTAATAAAGATGTTTATTATAAAGGAGAGTAAAGAGCACCTTTAAATAGACTCATATTTTAATGAATAATTCAAGTTCAAATCATACATTCGAAGAAGCACTGCTTGAAATTGTGTGCGTCAGAAAAAACTATGCACAAATGCCTTAAACAACAAACACACACCTACTTCACCACTGAGGAAGAATGTAAGGAATTTTATTTCCTGAAGCGAAGAAATAATCGGTGAATATGTACATAAGTTCTAAATCTTTGACGTTAATGGTACGTTATTCACCCTGGCGGCGACAGACGTTCACATAGTGTTCAACAACCCAGCAAACCCACTCCAGCAAGCATTGGCACGAAAGCTGTTCGTCCAAAATGTCTGTATGTGGTTTCAACAAGACATCGTATCTCGACGTCCAAATATTTCAACTGTAAATAATATAATAGACGACGTCGATTAATTGTTTCAGTTTTTCTATGGTTACCTGTCACATGCCTTCGACAATCGACGCTTAGATTACAATAAAAAAACGTACAAGTGGTAAAAATATTTATTTGATAATAACGGAAATGGTTTCCTGACGATGTTTTTTTACCTGCATAATCGTAATTTCTACGGTATGTAAGTCTGCCAACCCGCACTAGGCCAGCGTGGTGGACTATGTGGCCTAACTACTTTCAATCGATTCTCTTGATTGTAGAGTAGGCCCGTGCCCAGCAGTGGGACGTATTTATATGGGCAGGAACAATACAATACAACGGAAATGGAATGTCCAATCGTCGTTGCCTATTTGTCTGCAAAAGGCTTATATCGACATCGAGATTTCGTGATGCGCGTGTTTCAACTCGGGTGCACAGTAACAATCAGACACTGTCGGTTCAGTTTGTCGCATGTATAAAAACTCTTCAAAAGTCTAACATGCTGTATCTACCACAAAGAGTGACCACTAGTTATTATAATAATAAATCTTTATAAGGCACAAAAACACATGTACATATAAATGGTACAATAGAAAGTTGCTAACTGCAGTAGTTAGTTTAACTAACTGTGTATATAATTGAAGTCCATCAGACTGACCATCAGTTCCTATCCGCAGGTGACGTTCCTGATGATGCCGCTGGAGATCGCGTGGGCGGGGACGGTGCAGTGGCTGGCCGGGGACCTCATGTGTCGCGTGATGATGTTCACCAGGACCTTCGGACTGTACCTTTCCAGCTTCGTGCTCATCTGCATCGCTGTTGACCGGTGAGTAGTCTATGTCTTATGTATTCTGCAGTCTGTTAATGGTATCACATAGTGGCAATATTATGCCACCATCTGTCACCAAAACATGTCTAGAGTGATATCGGCAGAGAAGAAGAAGTGACAATAATGCAGTGGCTAGTAGATGTAACAATTTTGATAAACTTCAGACAATTCTATGCTATGGCATCCTCTATAAGTTATGATAGTGGTCCGCATTTTAATGACACTGAGTATTTCAGAGCGGTCAGTTTTGGGAAGTAGGAATTATGTGTTTTTTTCTACGAAATACCTCCAGTTTAAATAAAGAGTACCTATTAGATCTATTGAGACACCTTTTAACATGTTATCACATTGTTTTTGCAAAATGACAGTTAGGAACTACTTGAATTTGCGCAGACATTACACAACTGCGAACATCAAACGCAGAATCTTAAAAAGATTTATAAACTTCTGTTTATTTTAAAATGACAATACAATAAACGATATACAACTTTTAATTTTAATTTTTAACTTACTTTCTTGTAAGATTTACAAAACTTCTAATTTTGTTGTAAATGTAGTAAAGGATGTCTGTCCTACATGAGCAAGTAATGTATATGACGTAAACTATAAGGGTTTGTATGACGTCATAAAAAACTTGTCTCAATAGCAAACAAGCTCGTCGAAAGAAATTCATTGTATATTAATAAGAATTAGGCCGTATAGAGAACTAGATAATAAAACTAGATAATAAAAATAGAATAAAATTATGTTGGGTGTAACAACAATCTGGATAATTTAATTTCAAAGTAACGCTTACGAAGTCCTTTGCTAAGAGAATGATCAGATTTTGCTGGAATTTTAGTGGCAGGAATATTAGTTGAAAATATAAATTAATCCAAGGATTGTTCTAAATGATCCATAGATTGTTACATATTATTAACACAATTGACATCGACAACAACATTTGTTAC
Source organism: Deilephila elpenor (assembly GCA_949752805.1). Taxonomy (NCBI): domain Eukaryota; kingdom Metazoa; phylum Arthropoda; class Insecta; order Lepidoptera; family Sphingidae; genus Deilephila; species Deilephila elpenor. The sequence goes on from OX457112.1 coordinate 9,795,514, forward strand.
AAGATACACTTCTAAAGCGTCTATTTTCGTAAACACCACCTTAGAATTATAAATATATGTCAAACCATTTGTAAATGTCGAACACCCGGACAACCAGCAAACTGTAATGCATGTCGAGAAAGCTGAGTCGGTGAAATACATGCGCTCCTTCTAATTATAAATATTCTACCATTCATATATCTGTTATTTAAGGTGCAACTTTGAATAGTTTTAAAATGAAACAAACGGGCGATTCGTAGACAAGCAGCTTTCGCTTTAGCAGTAAAATATCCTTGTGTTTAATGTATGTCATGTCTTATTTTCTCTCTAGGGCTGTATGTTATAGCTGCTTTTCTAAATGTATTTTAGAACGACACTCTATTAAGTCATTCATTCCAATTAATATCTTATTAATAGTAATCAATGAGATAATTTTCTTAATCAATTTACTCAAGCTAATAAACTCTTTTCAATGCCAATGACGCATTTAACACGTCCAATTATGATTCTTAAACATTGTGTTATGTACCCAGTAACGAATAGAAACAACATTAATCTCTATAGCGTTATTTACACGGAGAGTTTCTCGCGTTGAGAATCGTATGCCATTACCTATCTATCTATCTATCTATATCAGCCCATATACGTCCCACTGCAGGGCACGGGCCTACTCTACAATCGAGAGAATCGATTGAGAGTGGTTAGGCCATACAGTCCACCACGCTGGCCTAGTGCGGGTTGGCGGACTTACATACCGTAGAAATTCTTTAAAATCGCTACTGTATGCAGGTTTCCTCACGATGTTTTCCTTCACCGTTAAAGTGCATGGTGATTGACTATCAATACACATTACCGCTATAAGATTATCGTGTTCTGACAATATTTACACGATGCAACTTTTTGTATCCTTACGATAATCGTATCTTCGAGGCGAGAAATTCTCCCTGTATAAATGGGGCTTTATTGAAGGTATTTATCAAAATTAAAAAAGAATTTCTTATATAGTTAGAGGATAATGAAAATAACCCGTATTTTCAGACTACTTAGAATCCATGTTGTTCTTTGTGTTGCAAAATGAAATGACGCAACACTGAAAGGTTTTAATACCTTCCAATAATAGAATAATAGAAAATATTCATTAACTGTTTTAGGGCAGAGTGGTTTTTGAAATGCCTTTGTGAATGAATCTCGCCCACGCTGGAAAGTGGAACTGGAATACTATGAGAGGGTTGAATTAAAAATAGCGGGAGTACTACGCGTTACGATTTAAACGTCACGTGCGCAGTTGAAGATAATCAATAGTTTATTTTGAATCTCGGGCAATGTTCACTACACCTATGATATTTTGATGTAGTTTCACACATATGGTTCTGAGTGGTAGAGCCGTTTTTGTTCTAGTAATTCTATTACAATGGATTTTGTGGTAATCATTATACATTATTTAAGAGGGAGAGATGAGTGTTTTTCTTCGGTTGATACAATTATCCCAGCCTGTTGGAAATCTAAGACGACACAGGCTGTACTTGTATGAATGAAGAGACAAGCGTGCCATTCGCCTGATGGTAAGCGATACGACATGACAGTAGCAAAACCAAACACCATGAATTAGAACGCAATGCTTGATATTTGACAGCGCTCACCATCCTGAGGCATCATTATAGATTGTTGGTCATTGGAAATAGTAGGAAACAGGGATAAAGGTACAAAGATTTATAAACTACTATATTTAATATAATAAAAAAAGAAATCATTTGCCATTATATTACAGAAAGGTAGCGATGGCGCAATATAAACATGGTTGCTATACAAAAAGGATTTGGCTCATTATTTTAGAGGTCGTCTAAATTCAACCCTAACAGGAATAATCCACTTCAAGGTAAATCGTCCCTGTACAAAAACTGAGTGGATAATTTTAACTGGAGAAATGGTTATTTTATATTGGAATGGAACGAATAATACCTACATTCTATAATTAGCTGATGATAAAGGATTTAATTCAATCCCTTCTATTATTGTTTTTCTAAGACACGTCTAAACGTTAAGAATAAAGAGTTGTTAAATAATAAGATGATATTTCGTTTATTATTTGTATTTGCTATGCAAAATTATTACAATTAATTGTTTACAAAATAAGGAATGTATTATAATCGAAATAAACAGAAACACTACATTGTAAAAGATATGAATGGCTTAATATATTATCAATTTCAAATTGAATTATTATTCGATACCTAATTAAGAGAAATAATTAAATAACTGACTACTTCAATATTTACGAAGGTAATTTCACTACATTCTGAACAGACAACTGCGGGTTGACGAACTCTCTTAAGATCTGAATTATTAAATATTTTATACAATGATTTAAACTTTTAAATGTGTTCATATTTTTAAATTTTATTTTATTGAGTGATGTCTATCTATTATCCTGCACTTAAACGTGAATAAACTTTGCTGTCAATGGACTAAACTTTCGTGATAATTTAAATATGAACTGCAAAACTAGTTTCAAATTTAAGAGCCTAAAATAAAATTATAATTAAAAAGCGAAACTACATTTTTTGCTGTTTTAGTATTTTTACATAGCCGCAGCATATTGAAGAATGATTTTCCGTATAATTTCGTGAGCGGCTGTTTGATCGACAGAAACCATTTCTAGGATAGATTTTCTTAGTCTATACCGCTGAACATAAAATTATTTTTAGTATGCTAATTTAAGGAGTAAAATTAACTGTACCTCCTTGCAAAACATCTAGCAATTTAAAAATTATCGTCAGAAAGGAATGTTTTTTTATTGCCGTTATAGGCAGACGAGCTAGCGGCCCGCCTGATGGTAAGCGGCTGCCGCTGCCCATAGACCTTCGCTGTGCCAGGGGTCCAGCACAACAAAGTCGCTGGCTACCTTCATTTTATTGCATAGGTCCGGCAAACGAGGAAACACGTCACCGGAAGATAAATGATCACTGCCGCCTATGAACATCCACAACGCTGGATCATGAATGTGTTGCCGGACCAATTGGAAGAGGAGTGGGAAGGAAAAAGGCCGGGAAGAGGAATCACGTATTGGGCATCCGGCAAACTCACTCATCGAACGAAACGCGATAATAAAGCTGTCGCTTCACGTCGATCTCCTGTGAGACAGTGGTACCGCCCCAGACGAGCCAGCACATTCATGCTGAGTCATGACTGACAACAGCGTGGCTCTACCACTTCCAGAATGTTCAGTGTCAAGTGTGCCTTGGAGCGCAACACCAAACTTCTGCTATATAAATTCCCCACTAAATACAAAATAAGACACTGACAAAGGTACTTATTACATATTTACCGGTGGTAGGTCTTACATGTGAGAGACCGCTTGAGTAGGTACTACCGCAATGTCTATTTCAAACAGCGGTTTAAATGCACTGTTGTTTTCCGGTCTGAAGGACATTGTAGCCAGATTAACTACTGTGCATAATGAGACTTAACATCTTATGTCTCAGGATGGCGAGCGCAGTGGAATGCCAAGCAATGCTTTGTAATTCATGGTGTTGTTTGGTTCATGAGCGGTTGTAACGATTACCGTCTGTCGAATAGCATACTCGTCTCGCCGGTCATTGCAATAAAAAAAAATAAGACAAAGAACGCTAAGAACATTAAATACAGCTTAGAGATAGCCTTCAATTAATTGCTGCCCTCACTAGATGAGTCAACGCGTTAAGTGGCCGTATCGGAATGCAATAAACGGGAATAAAAGTCTAGAAACCGTATGGACTGGAAACAGTATTGCAACTTGTATTCATTTAACAGATATAACAACATATTATAGTTCTGATATTTTGTTAATTGACGCATTTTTCGTAACTATGTGATTGTATCTTTGTTATATGCCGATTTGTAGAGGTATTTGTAAATATTAATATGGATAATTTATTTAACTACAGTCACGATAATATAAAAAACGTACACTAATAAGATGTCTGTGCAGAATCATTCAGGTACCTTTATAATTGATACACAATGATTTATCTTCAAATTAACTGGCCGTTTCCCGCAAGATAATCCTACCGGGAAATTAATCCCTCCAATCGTGTTCCTGGAACGGTAATTTACTATTAAGTGGATTGCCACACCTGGAAATCAAATTATCCTAGAATTTCAAAAAGTACCAAGAAGTCAGCAGTAAGTCATAAATTAAATAGAATGAACGATTAGAAATCACATTTCACAATATAATTTTAATAAAATTCTTACAAGATTTTTATTACTTACTGATATCGATTACATACAACAACGCTAGACTAAAATTGAATTTTGAATTTCGAATCAGTATTGCTCTCAACACTTTTGCATAGTGACATCTAGCGTTAGATTACAAAATTAAGTAATGAAGGTAATTTTTACAATTTGACATTTCTATGGTATTTGCGTTGTTCCAGATACTACGCGATTCTGAAACCATTGAACGTTACGTGGGAGGCGAGAGTTCGGAGAGCGCTGATAGCGTCGTGGTTATGTGCTGGTCTCGCCAGTCTACCGCAGAGCTTCATATTCCACCTGGAGGAACATCCTGAAGTCAAAGGGTGAGTGTTATTCGTATAAAAGGTAGAAATATTACATTAATGGAAGCCACGAACAAAAAATCACGCCAGCAGTTGGCACTTAAAATCATCAAATGATTAATTATCGTTGTTATTAGAACCAACATATTTTTACTATATTGATTAGGTATTTTAAGTTTACTTCATTAAACAATTCGAATGTATTGTGATGGATTCCTAATTCATGTTGAAATTGAGTAACGCTTTGTCTGTGCTATTTTGTGTGTGTGCATATTGTATTTGTAGATATACTAATAAAGATTAAAGAACAAGAAAAAATCTAATATTAAATTTTCTATGCAATGAAATGATTTTATGGGTCACGTAGGCAATTTAGACTTACTTAACATCTTATGTCTCAGCATGGCGAGCCCAGGGGAATGCCAAGCATTGCTTTGTGATTCATGGTGTTGTTTCGTTTTGCTACTGTCCATGAGCGATCATATCGCTCACCATCAGGCGAATGGCATGCTAGTCTCGCCATTCATCGCAATAATAAAATTTTATAGTTTAATAATTAATCATTAATTAATTTTAAAAATATATATTTATTGATTCCTTGAAAATTGACACCTACCTGCGTAAATATACATTGTAAAGCAATGAACCTTCCCAAAACTACCTATCAGTAATCTTCAGCCGCAGGCAGCCAACCGCATTTCATAAGCCTTCCCCGAGGATAGCTACAATTATCTGTTGACTCCCCAAACAAGATACTAACCCTCCAATGACACACACACACCCTTCGTCACAACTAAAAATTATTTCCATAATTTAAAAGGTTAAAGTGAGTTAAAAGAGCAACGACATCAAATTAAGGTGACAGAAGTCGGAGTGTTAACAACCTGACAAAATTAAATATTATTTCAATATGGCTCCAAATCCCCGAACCAACATTCGATATTATCAGATATTTATGATCACGAATTAAACACGTGTTAATGTTGTCTAGAATATTTGGATTTACACGAATATTAAGTCAAATTTTTCGCTTCGATATAATTGTTTTTTAACTTCATTATTAGTATATTTTCGGCATCGATGCAGCTCGAATTTCGAGATCAATATTCGGGTTGAAGCGATACCAAAGTGCCGTTAATCCACAATATTATTACGTAACCTTTATAGAAGAGGAATAACTATCTGTAATCCCATTGGAATTGCGAATGTTTGGGAACGACGATAATACTTTGACCCGCTTACCCGATTAACCGAATATCGTTTGAACGAAAACAAATACATATTTACTTTTATCCCGTTACTGCACATGTTGTATGTTTTTAGCAATTAATTGACTAAACGGCTGGAACAGTTATGCTTTGTATGATATATATATTACCCATACTAGGATTTATATAATGCCAATTGCATGTATTTCAACTAAAAGCACATACATACAACCTGCAAATATTATAAAATTGAAGGACCAGACTACATTATCATTTGATTCAATAATCAATTATTTGAATCTTATATTGTAACAGCCTTTACACGTCCCAGTACAGGGCACAGGCCTCCTCTACAACCAAAAGTACGATTGAGAGGCTTTTAGAAAACAATTTTTAATTTTCAGATTTCATACATCAAATCGGATCGCCTTCTAAGGTGAATCAGACACAATCCATCTTATAACCATAACCATTGTATAATCATTTGAATCTTATAACTATTACTAATGCTAATACAGATAATATAAATCATTATGCGTCTCTTGGCATGGTCGGTATGCTCTTGTAAATAACGCATGCACATTTGTCATCGGCAGTACTGTAGAATGCCAGCAGCCAGCTCAATACATCAGAGATGTTAATAAACTCAAAGAAACTATACATAGCTTCTTTGCAGTGTTGCAAGCACACAATTACAATAAATTTGACAACCTCTGTGGCGCAGTGACACCTACCACCAGTAAGCTCTTTGATGTCGGTGTTCTGCGGTGTTCTGATATTTATATTTGTTCATATTAATGACTAATCTTCTGTCTTATACTAACGGCCTTATTCATATACAGATGTAAAACCTATTTTACTTATCGAATGTTTTGTCCCTTTCGAATGACTTTAGAATTCAGTTTGGGCGAAGAAGACAAAACATTCGATAACTAAAATAGGTTTTACATCTGTCTATGAATAAATTCGTAACAGCACACCAACACAACTTATAACCGTGCCCTCTATTTTAAATTGGGTATGTGAAGAAGTAAAAAATTTTGCAAGCGGCAAAGAAACAAGATCACCCAAAACATTAAAAAATAGGTTCCGGGCATGCCAGTGGAAAATTCAACACACTCGTCTAATAAACAATAACCGTTAATTTTATGTAGGTCTGGTAACCCCACATTGCATTGGTGGCGTTTGGCACGGCTTACAATCGCTTCTTCACTCTACGCCAATGTGTTGATAGTTTAGTGCATCACATTTGATCTTTAATAATGCTTAATATAGTTTCATAATACAAGCATCCGCTAGATATTACTAAAATCATCTTCCATTTGCATGGAGGTTTTAGGATTGTGAACTTTGTGTTCATAGCTTTGTGATGTCTTTATAAAAAAAAATCGCAATATCCGCTGAGATCCATCAGTATTAAAGTTTTACGATCGCTGAAATTTCGTTATAATTATGAAGATATCCAGTGCAGTGTTGGTGTAGTAATAGTTCAATGAAGAAAATACCTAACTCTGAAATACAAGCAGTCTTCAGTAATGATAATTTGTCTCAACACACAAACAAAATAAAAATATTTTTGGGTGGGGAAAGTTGTGGAGGGGGAATTCGGGAATTCTGTTGGGGCAGGATTGTAGGCCTCACCGAGCCGGTTCTAATGAACCCAGGGTCGATGGGTCTACGATGGATATTGGCGGAGATAGGAATAGGGGGGGCGAGGTAAAAATTTTAGGTGGGGGTAGGGGCGGGTGGGGGGGGTTTAGGTTTCGTGGGGAGGCTATTGGGCACCTTAAAATATTTTTGGGTCGGGAAAGTTGTGGAGGGGGAATTCGGGAATTCTGTTGGGGCAGGATTGTAGCCCTCACCGAGCCGGTTCCAATGAACCCAAGGTCGGTGGGTCTACGATGGATAATGCCGGAGATATGAGTAGGGGGGGTGAGGTAAAAATTTTAGGGTGGGGGTAAGCGGGGGGGGGGAGGTTTCGTGGGGAGGCTATTGGGCACTGTTTTGGATTTAGGGTGGGGGAAGGCCAGAGGGGGGGTAAGGATCAAATTACAAAAAAGTGGGTGGGACTTAAAATTTTGGGTGGGGCTTGGAAACGGTTGGGGGTGTGGCTTACTGAAGTGGGTACTAATTTACTAAATAAAAAAAGATGGCGCGTAACGGAAGAATGTGACGCGTAACGAAAATTTTTTTCCAACCCCGATAAAGAAGTTTCACTTCAAAAATATGAAAATGTGATAGAAACATGATCTCCTTTCAACGATACAGAAAATAATGTACTTGAAGCATTATTCTCAAATATTAAGACGCTCAACAATAACAGCCAGATGTAAAACAATATAAAGAAATGTTATCTCTTACACAAAAATATCTAAATTAGCACCACTTAACTTTAATATATTGTTGTTTTTATACTGATCTCAATTTCTTATCGCGGTTGTAATTCTGCTTGACCCACATAAAGAAAAACAAACAGATGCCGAAGTTTTGGATGAACTTTATCTACTAACTGGCTATGATTGATTTTTATATAATTAACTTGCCCAAACTTCGTCAACGACTTGGTTAATATAATATTTTATTGTATGTTGAAGGAATGAATACATTAATATAATTATATTGTTTGCAATTTATTCTATAATTACAAGACTTCTGCTTTCCAAGACACTGACTTATGAGTAATAGGTCGTCCGAGAAACATATTGAGTTTTATAATAAACATAATAAATTACCTGTAGCGTACCTGTAGCCTATGTCCAGCAGTGGACTACAACGGGCTGACGATTAATAAATTACCCATTACTGGCAGAAATTGTATAATTGGAAACCAAATGACAGATTTATTTATCCAGAAAAGTGTTTGTAAGCAAATAAAAATGTTGGTTCTACTTTTCCTTCGCAAATAACAACGAAATTCAACCTCGGCAAACATTTTTTTTCCTTAAGCGGTAAGGGTTTCCCGATTCCACGACACGCAGTAACAATATCGGCTTTTTCGGGACTTTTTTGTTGTCAAAACCATTAATTTCAAATTAAATATTTTGCATGTATAGATAGTGCATTATTTATAATAATACTTGCCCTCATACACGTCCAACACGCTTGCTTTAAAAATGAGATGGATTTAGATGCTAGCTTACCACTTTGGTAGACTTCATACTCTATAGAAATTCCGTGTCGAATTCTAGGATATGCAAGTAAGAAATTGTTTTTACTACTGTTAATTTCTAATGGACATCTTCTAAAAGTTATAGGAGTGTGCCTTGGTCTTCAACCTTACACCCTAGTTTGTCAATTTAATTCGGTACAAGATAAGCTATCGCACATACATATTATAAATGCGAAAGTATGTTTATTGATATGTCCCTGTAATAGCAGCCAAGTAATGTATCCACAATTATTTAGCACAGAAGCATTTAGACTGAAAGGAGAGAGCCACATACTAATGAGGTCGGAATAGGATTTGTTTCCCTTAGGATTGATCACAAGTGTAATTACACACTTACAAAGACATATCTTCTAATTTGCTGTTGCTCTGCTACTGTTTTATAAAATAAATAGTTGCAACTTCATTTCAAACTAACGTTTTACTTTCGTATAGGTTATCTAGCCCTCTTTATCTTTTTGTTCTCATTACACACACATCATCTCATGACAGCCTCCGTGGCGCAGTTGGTTAGACGCCGCCTGTGAAACGAGAGGCCGCGGGTTCGATCCCCGCACCAAAACCAATATTTGTGTGCTCCACAGGTATTTGTTTCGGGTCTGGGTGTTTGTGAGACCGAAAAGTCTCTCGTAGCTTCTGATACCCACGACACAAGACTCGATCTTAGTGTGGGGTCAGGACTATGTATGTGACTGTTGGGTGTATTTATTTATTTTTATTTATTATTAACACAACTACAACAGCGAAATGACCGTAAAACTGAGTATTGTGATATGTCTTGTTATTTCAATATAAACATAAAATCAATAGATAGTTAGACCTGATTTCTAGTAATAAATGTTTATAGCATGTTTATCTAAATTTCATTCAACCGTAAATCAAGTCCGATATTATTATTGGCAAATTATCTGAAGATGGATTGTTTTAGAACGCGCGGTTGTAACTGCTCGAGTTTATATTACTACCGCACATGTGTGGCTTTACTCGAGAACACTTCATTAACAGTTTACATAATTTATAGAACCGTGGAATCCGATTAACACCGAATAGATTGTAGACTTAGAACAGTATATAAATTGGTATTTATTGCAATAACTAACAATATCGAAAACATAAAACACATATTTTGATTTCCGTGTTCCTAAGGATTTCTTTACCCAAACGTCCTATATCAACTTGTATGTGTCGCGGCTGTGCACGGATCTTCTACGGACTGGGAATAATTAGGTCTCAACAGTTTGGTGTACTTTACGAACCTAGCTTCACAATTGAAATAAAACTAATTATTTGATTTGGTTTAATTATTTCATTTTTTAACTTCCTGGCGTTTCGATTGCTTTACAGCTTTCGTGGTCACGGGGCGGACTGTTCAGTCCGTAAAAATGTAACAATTAAACTAAATCGCGATAAAATCCGTTAAAATTAGTTTTATTACAATGTGTTATATTCGCGTAAATCTAAGAAACCACTAGCTTCACAATGCTTGTATTTAAAATCATCGGTATTTTATCTCATGGCATTCATCACCATGAAAGTGAGCAATTCGGAACTCAAAATTTCCCCCTTTCTCTATTTCTCTCGCTCTCTTTCTTGCCACAAGAAGTCCACTGCTGACTGAGGATCTCTACAGTGACCAGTTCTTCTATGGTCCAGTTTAATTAAAATAAATGATATATGTATGTAAGTCCGCCAACCCGCACTAGGCCAGCGTGGTGGACTATATGGCTTAACCACTCCCAATCGATTCTCTCGATTGTAGAGTAGGTCTGTGCCCTGCAGTGGGACGTATATGGGCAGATATAGATAGAAATGACAAAGGGATAGATGATAATGAATTTGATGAATTGAAAATTTTGCAGAAGGAGAAGCCGCGTCCTACAATCTTATAATCAGCATTAGACTTAGTATTGCAAGAAGGGGATCATTAAGAATCAATAGAACTAACAGAACACTTATTCCTGCAGATACTTCCAGTGCGTGTCGTACGGTTCCTTGCCGACGGTGCACCACGAGCTGGCGTACTTCCTGGTGAACATGATCCTCATGTACGTGATCCCGCTCGTGTCCACGCTCTACTGCTCCTCCGCTGCGCTGCTCGAGATCATCAAGAGAGCTAACACTTCGAATGGTAATTATTTAACTCAATATTTCATGTATCTGCCATTGTTCCTTTTTTTTAATTAGAGAAGCGCTATTCTTTTCTAATTTCTTTTTCATTTGCCGAACCCAAGTTCATTTAGTTTGCTATTTGAAAATAGTCCACATGCCTAATGTTTTAGGTAATATGTTACTTACATATTACCTATCACAAAGTCGATTCCTTGACTAGGAAATCCAACACAAGGTGTTAGGAAACAGCAAAAACAGCTAGGTAAGTCGAGTTAAATAAAGGTAGTATGGGTTCCTTTCTGCCACATCAAAACCTTCTGTCTCATACAAAAATACAAACAAATTTAATGTTAAAAAAAAAACAATAATATATATTTTAATGAAGTAATAACTGAACCGCTTGAAATCAATATAAAACCAAAAATAAGCCAAGACTTCTTAATATAGCGATTCAATCATGTCGGTGATTCCGTTCGGAGCAAACATCACGTCGCGCTAATGCCTTATGATATATTAATATTGCCTACTTTAGAAGGTAAATCTTCAGATGCTGCCAAGTAGATGTGTTTGTCACTTCCACAAATACTGGTGAATGATCGAAGCTTCATTTTTAAGAAATGATGTGTACATACCTACTTATATTAACAAACATATCGATATAATCAACTGAGTAGTTCTTTACGATTTCTCTGTAAACTTTAGCATTCAAACACTTTGAAATCAGTCACTATTTGTGTCTGTTGTGATTACACCAATCCGATAATTTATGCTCCTATAAGGCAGTTGCAACCTTAGTTTATTACGTATGCCCCATTTGACCAAGTCACTTCGCTATCTGAGATTTTATTAAACCAGCTACAAGCCTATCGACGGTAATAGAATAAGTATTAACGATATCAAATCTGTCTCATTAAATAAATAAATAAATACACCCAAAGTCACATATGTACATAGTCCTAACCCCACACCAAGATCGAGTCTTGAGTCGTGGGTATCAGGAACTACGAGAGACGTTTCAGTCTCACAATTACCCATATCTGAAACAAATACCTGTGGATCACAACAAATATTGGTTACGGTGCAGTGATCGAACCCGCGGCCTCTCGTTTTTCACACGGCGTCTAACCAACTAACGCCACGCAGGCTGTTAAAGATTTTTGAATTGCTTAAGAATTGCTGCCAAGTGTGGTAATCTGGTATAAAAGACAGCTCAACCTTGTCTGGGACATGGATTTATCAACTATGACCTGCATTTAGTCGTTTTAGAGGCATAGTCCCGTGATTTTCGCTATCAGTAATGTAAAATTGATGTTCTTTCCAGACAAGATGCGACGCAGCGGTGTTGGTATCCTGGGCAGGGCGCGAGCGCGGACATTGAAGATGACTGTCACTATAGTGCTCGTGTTCTTTACCTGCTGGTCGCCTTACTACTGTTATTGTTTGTGGTGAGATATTATACTTTTTATTACAATCGATTTTTAAATGATATCTTTTTTAGTGGAAACTTTGCTGATATATGTTTTTCTAGAAACTTAGTCTTTAAGAACTTCAGGATTGTATGTTTCCCAAATAAACAATAAACAATAAACAAAAGAGAAAGGAGAGTTTATAAACTGTAGTCTCTCTACGTTGGTCTTTTGAGGAACTAAATTTACCTACCAAATAAACATAATCAGAAACAAGTGCTGTTATGTTTTTGTACTGAAAGTCAAAGTTACTTAATTGCATCAGATATAAAGAGCTGTGCTTATTCATAAATTTAATCATGATAGTTTGAAGATAATAAATATTCATTTAGCTTTGCTGCCATGTATTGTATTTTTTTTCACATTATCTAACCTATAAATAAATAAACAAATAAATATACCCAACAGTCACATACATAGTCCTGACCCCACACTAAGATTGAGTATTGTGTCGTGGGTATCAGAAACCACGAGAGACGTTTCGGTCGCACAAACACTTATACCCGAAACAAATGCCTGTGGATCACACAAACATCACATTACGGTGCGAGGATCGAACCCTTGGCCTCTCGAGTCTCGTTTCACAGCCGGTCTCTAACCAACTGCGCCACGGAGGCATGCGCAAGTTTCGATTTTTCCATAGGGTAACTCCTAATTTACTTTACAAATTACTTTCTCAGGTACTGGATAGACAAAGAATCAATCAGAAGCTTGGACCCCGCGCTGCAGAAAGCGATGTGGTTGTTCTCATGCACCAACTCCTGCGCCAACCCCATCGTGTACGGAGTGTTCAATAGGAACAGGTGGACGCTGAGGACGGGACATGTGAGTTAAATATACCACTATTTTTCATACTAAAAATATTTTGAAATAAAAAATTCGTAAAAAAAAAGGACAGTGTATTTTTCAATTTTGTTCATGATCATCGTGTTTGGTTAAATTACTACTGGCTTCGTTTTCAGTCGGGGTCTGAATATACCCTGTATAATATTATGGCAATGTTTAATTCCATAAATTTGCTGTGTTTTATTTGTAGTTGTCTTCGAAAAACTGCTCGCTATTTTATATAAAAGCCTCATCATTATTATCAAGCTAATAATAGCAAATGATTAATAGCAAATTGAAATAACTAAAGTATGTTTATTGTTTTTGTTTTCAGAACGTGCGATGTCGCAGTGGGAGTATGAGACGGGGATCACGATTGCCTTACGGAGAATCAATGGAAATATCCGCAGCTACCCTCAACAGGGCACGAAGCTCCATAGGCAGTGACAGGAACGGACGTAGAGATTCCGCGTTCACAACGCACAACGGATCACAAAAACACTGGAACACCATCAACAATAACCACGTTAGCAACGGTATGGTATAGCTAAAATCCTGCTATTTCAAAACGGTTATAACGATAGCTAAGGATCGTGCTAAAATGATTCTCAGCGCGACACGATATAAAGGAAGCATGAACTGAACGTAGGTTGTGGAAATCTATCAGGGAAGCTATGTTTGCCAGTGGATGAACGCTGTAAAAATAACGTTAAAAGAAACGATTACTAAAGTGCTACTTAACGTAATGATTGAAAATAATGTATATGATTGAACATATATAAAAAAATGTATATATAGTTAGACTGTTCATAAAACCAAATAAATAAAGTTACAATACGAAAAATTTAAGAATTATAGTTAACGAAACTTATGTATGTTTGAAAATAACATTTATCAGAGGCTATTAGAGATAAAGTGGTGAATGGATTGTAAGTATTGGGAAAGAGGAATGTAAAGTCCTAAATAAAAGAAAGCTTTAAGGATTTAGTCTTGATACATATCTAGGATACGTAGGTTTAGGACACCTACGGTTGTTCGACGGTTTGTGCCATGCCTTGTGAATAGATTTAATAAGTGTTATAACATAAATTATAACGTGATTTAGTAGCTGATATCGTCTCTAGCGAAATAATATTGTATCGTTCTAATATTTTTTTCTATTTCATAGTGTTGCCGGAGTTCCATTGATGCACACGCTCTTGAAGCATTATGTTGATTATGATAAATACCATGTTATTTCCTCAGATGGTTCAAAATTGCGTTTTTGACTGTACATATGATTTAAGATGTATTTAAGATTTTATAACCTATCCTAAAGTTACTTAGCGGACCATAACTGCATTTTTCCGACGCGTTTTGTGTTCACTGTCCCATGGCTGTATATAATTAATTCTAAAAGGAGTACTACTAGCTACTAATCATGTGATTTTGACTAACACTTTGCCTTCTTTGCAAGCTATAGGTAATTGATATTACACAGTACTCTCTTTATATTTATTATATTTATTAGAATCAAGTTGTATTTGTCAAAAGCGCAACTTCAGCTGGTAAGGACTATACAGACTGGTAGAAACATGATAAAAATCGAAACCACGTACCTACATTATAGCTCATAAGAAGTTCGTTTGTCAAAAATTACCTAATTAAATTCAACAATAGTGTTGCTTAAAATTTTAATAGACAGCTTTCTATATTGTGCATTGTTTTCTCATTAGTTTCGGATGAAAATAATAATGATTTCATTTCAGCTTTACATTTTTAAAGTATTTTGATAGGCTTATGAACTTGTGGTTTAATTATTTCATTTTTCCACCACTCTGTATACAATTTAGATAATAGCATAGCGTAAGTCTGATAGGGTACTCATGGCTTTCCAAAGTGTAAAGTACATTCCATTGTAAACGCTTAAGTTATTATTTTATATATTTATTCAATAAGACTGACTGACCGACGATAAGTCTAAGTAGGTATGTTATACCAAATGTTGTTTGTTTACGGTTGTTTTGTTTATACGTTAGAATTATTTCCGATATATTTTAGTTTCGTTTGCGTAGAGCGTTCATGGCTGTGAGTTGTTACTCCGCTCTGTGGACAGTGAGATGTGAATTTTGTACCAAAACTTAATGTTAAGTCAAAGTTTAATTTTTTAAATAAATATTTTAAATATATTTGTATTTTTTTTTCTCTAACTTAAATTTTCTTACATAGTTTAAATGCAATGTGTACAATTTGCTAATGTGTTTTTAACATTTTTGTACATATGTGCAACGATTCAAGTGTTGAATGTATGTATTTACCAATTCGTTTACGTTATAGCACTGATAATATAATCAATTTGTTAAAGCAAACTAGTAGTAACTATCAAATCTCTTCAACACCCCCTATGCCTCTCAAAAAAACACAATTTCCAGACAACTTTTTATTAAAATAATTAACATCAAATATTAAATATACATAATAAAATACAGATAATTACGAACAGTGAGCCGCCTTTACTAAATATGTTGATTTTTATCGCTTAATAAATACATTTAACTCTTTTGAAAGTTATAACGGTAGAAATAACATGTTATTCGCGAGAGAGTACGTCATTTGGTATTGCAACTAAACTTATTCGTACATAATACTAAAAATACAATGTCGACTAGAACTATAAATATAACTACAATAAATATGAGTAAAATACATTAAAATCTTACAAATATGAGAATATTCACCGAAACATCTTAACCATTAATAATATTTTGGCCACAACTTTGATGACTTTCCAACGGTTTTCAAAAAACATATTTTAAATCACAATGTGATTATTTTTTTCTCATTTATCTTTTGAAACGAAAATACAACAGATATTACAACACAGCTAATAGATATTCAACGGTCGTCTTTTTCACTGGAATGCAATGATTGAATGTTATACACTCTTCATCTAAGAACCAAGTCGCTCCCACACAATAGCTATCAAACGATAATTTGATTTTTATTCACTTTTAGGCCAGCATAAATAAAAATTGTAATTTTCAATAAATATTTATAATATTAGTTATGAAAATTATAATATAGCCCGATATATGAGAGACAATAGAAGTACCTATTATGTGGTAGCGCCAATTTACTATGGCACATTGATAACTAATACAATATTACACCAATACACTCATCCATACAAAAATACATCAATTTAAGTGAGAAACGTCGAAAATCCCATTTCCAAGAATATTTTTTAATTTTTTTCAAAATTTTCGTTCTCAAAACCCTTTCTGGGATACCTCGATATTATTTCGAATTTTCGAGATATCACGAAAGGTTTTTAAGTACCATATAAGCTGAATAATTTGTGTAAACTACTCAAAATGGCACATCAAGAACACACCGACATTTTAACACGTTAAGCTCCCTAGAATACATCAACAATTGTTATTAAAATATACTTATATTCAGTTACCCCTCGCTTTTGGTGATTATAGGAAAAAAAAAGAGGAAAAATCTTGACGTTCCTTTAATGAAAATATTCAAGAATATTTCAAGTAATGTCATTAAAATATTGAAAATATACAAGAAGCTTAAACCATTCTCTGTAGTATTGTTTCGTGATACGCAAATTTTGGAAATAATGAAACCAAATTATCAGAATAAACCTAAGTGTTGCTTATTTTATTTTCGGTACAGAATGACGAAGGATTCATGAATATATCTAACGACGTCATAATGAAAAAATCCACAATTCAGCTACTTGCAGTAAACTACACAGTTATAAAACACATCGACTCAACAGCAAGGAATATAGTTCCAAAACGTCAAAATACATCGAAAATTTTATACTATTGCAACTACAGATATGTATCCAAAACTATTTTTTATTACAGAAAACAGTTATACAAATATGCTACTTAACATCACGTACGCGTGAGAATCATAACAGGTATGAATGTAGCAAATAGCAATAACGCGTTATGTGCTAACACAAAATAACAGTTGCTCGTTATTTAAACACAAAACGGTTATCGGCCTGCCATGCGTCCAAATTATACTAAAATTATTCGAGAATGTCAAAACTTAAATATCGAATGTGGAATAGATTTTAAATTTAAACTCGAGTTAAATACAAAACTAAAAGGAGGCGAACACAAAAAAGGTTATTTGTGTACTTTTTTATATAATAAATAGTTTCTATTACACAGATTTCTATATTATAGATATTACTGGCAGGTCTATTCGTTACCGTTGTCGGTATATTTGTTACTGCGATGTTATTTGTTGAGACGTCGCTCAATGTTCGCCTTTCTCCAGCTCTGTGAGTTCGTGAGCGGGCGCACCTTCGCGATCGTTCTGCACGGCGCGCGTCTTCTCGATATCGCCTTGAGACAAAGACGCCACTATTATGGCGCCCAAAGCGTCACACACCACGTTGATGGTTGTACGGAAGCGATCGCTGGAAGATAATAAATGTATTAAGTTAGTTAACAATTATTCTTCAACATTTATAATGACAGTAAACAGAGGCTTTTTCCGAGAAAATCTAATTTAAGCCTTCGTGCAGTTCTCAGCGATTTTTTCGACGGCCAACCCTCAATAGCCCTACATGTAAAAGAAGGCGTACGAAAGGGTGTTAGTCGGTACCAGCATGGAACATACTACAAGACTAGCTGTTTACTAAAAAAGAAATCCAGTTACACCAATATACTCAGATAAAATTTAGAAATATACAATATACGAGGAAAAAAGAAAGCTATGAAAAATCCCTCACAATTTCATCACGAAAAATCCGGTAACTTTTTGCTTGTTTTCTCTAGTATAAAAGTAAACTCACAGAAGCCAGTCGACGGCGAGGATGAGAGAGACGTCCTCTGCAGGTAGGTTGACGGTGTCCAGCACCATCACCATGGTCACGAGACCAGCTTGAGGAATGCCCGCTGCGCCTATACTGGCCGCCGTCGCCGTCACACTGAAATCACCATGGAGATTGTGGATTAGTAGTTTGTTGCGAATATTATATTGTATCTAAGTAAATATAATACTTAGATACAAGTACATATACATATAAAATTCGCATTTTTGGGAATAAAAATTAAAAGTGAATGTGATAAGGCGAAACATAAAAAAACCTTAACCATGAGAAAATTTTCGATGTTGTATTTTTGATAAAAATATTAACGAGTGTAGGGTAGCTATTGATATCTTGTGCCATCTTGCTGAATTAATATTTCAATGTCTCGTGAACGCTTGCAAAAGCTTGACGCGTGCTCGGCGCTAGAGTTCTTGACTAATTTAGATAGGTTTGTGGACAATATGTTGCAAGTGAAGTTGAGTGCTACAACGTCGAAGAGCGATTTTGGTGAGTGATAGAAATGTAGTTACTATACTATTATCATTTGTTACTGTGTCCGCTGAATGTCCGCAAATGGCAGATTGTATAGAGATATTTTAACAAATAATATTTAATTTTAAATGAACGGCTTTAATTGATTTATTTACTCAAAAGATAGGTACAGGTATATAGGTAAATTTACATCAAATTATAAATAAGGCAACAGAAGGTCATCATTTACACACAGCAGAACTTTCAATCTGAACGTTACGCTGTATTTTTACTGAAATTTTCATACTATAATTATTGCAGTTTCTCGTAGATTTTCCAAATACTTCTTCTATTAATACCTAATTTGGATTATTACAAACATTTTGGATTAACACAAAAATGCGTGGTGGCCTGTTGGTAAACGGACCAGACGCGGCTGCCTACATGTTCACGGTGGTCGCGGGTTCAAATCCCAGGGCACACCTCTGACTTTTCGGAGTTATGTGTGTATTGATAGTCAATCACCACGCACTTTAACGGTGAAGGAAAACATCGTGAGGAAACCTGCATACCGTAGCGATTTTAAAGAATTTCTACGGTATGTAAGTCCGCCAACCCGCACTAGGCCAGCGTGGTGGACTATATGGCCTAACCACTCTCAATAGATTCTCTCGATTGTAGAGTAGGCCCGTGCCCTGCAGTGGGACGTATATGGGCTGATATAGATATAGATAGATAGACAAACATTTTGAGACCAAAACAATCCAAACCACTTCAACCGCTCTCGAGTTTAGCGCTTTACACATATGGCGATTGATCAATTTAGTATTTTATAATAAAGTGCTGCAGCTCTTAATTAAGCCACTGCTCATGCCTCATATCGTCGACGCCACAAGAAACATTAGTTAACCATAATAAGGTCTTGAAAGTATTGCTTCAATACCCACCTCACAGCAACGATCTTGCCAAAGGACATCTCGACCTTCCTGAGCTGCGCAATGAAGATAGCGGCGACGGCCTCGTACAAAGCGGTGCCGTCCATGTTGATGGTCGCGCCAATGGGGATCACAAATCGCGTAATACGAGGGTCCAGGCCCATATCGTCGCAACATCCTATCGTTATCGGCATTGTTGCTGAACTATGGAAGAGAGATTATGATGGTAGAAAATACTTAGTAGAGCAAAGCAAACAAATAAAATACAACATTCACCAGGTTAACAATGTGATTCAGCACGAATATTTAAAGAATGGTAAATATTATTGGGTACAATCAAAGCTATCAAGATTGTAGCAATTTTTTTAACTGGGCATTATTCAACGTATATTGAAGTAATATAGTTTTAGCCTTGAGATTCACTATAACCTATAACTCGGCTATTCGGCTCTTTTCTCATCTGTTATTTTAAGATATGCGGAGATTATTTCAAATCTATGGACTTGGTCAGCATTCCTATTCATTTGTATGTTTATTGTACATAAATACATTACCAAAAAATCAATATCCCCATAACAGTTAACTCACCTAGAAGCAGTACCAAAAGCCGTGGCCATGACCTGACCCATCTTCGCGATGTACCGGCACGGCAGCTTCTTAGTGGCCAATATAAATAGCACGCTCAACGTCCCGAACCCGTGGAGGAACAAACCCAGCAGAACTGTCATGAAGTACATCCCCAGTCTCCCCACTAGGTCCGCAAACGATTCTATCTCCATGATCTTCGCTGTTACTAGGAAGAACACTCCGAGTGGTGATAACCTGGAAAAGAGAAATAAATAAATCGTCAACTTTGGACATTGGAAATGTACTGCTGAACGGGCTTTTACAAAGAACTTCACAAAATCTGTGTGATAAATGCTTTTCAAAATAAAAGCTGGATAAAGTTAAAGACGATGGTTTTGACAATTTAATGACCTATGATTCCTCGGATCAAATCAGTCTTTGCTATTTTATAGTAAAACCATGGTTTACTTGTCTTAAAATGTTACAAGGTAATCGCTATCATGCCGTGGATAAAGAAACGTTATTGTAAAAAATCCTCTTCATTTAAATTATAGACTTTTGACTCCAAATAAACACAAATGAGAACACAGAAACCCTGATATTACCAAATAACCCATCCAGTGATGATCATCATGGCTTCGGAGAGTGAGTGAAAGAACTCCTGTAGCGGCCGGCTCTGGTCTCCCATCTTGCCGAGCGTTATGCCCAGCACGATGCTGAAGCACACCAAGCCCAGGACGTTGCTGCCACTCTGGTACTCGCCTTCGATCTTGTACGTTTCTATGTGGCCTGGAAGGAGGAGAAAAGACAAATGAAGATAGCAAATATCAGTTAACTACCAATAAACAAAATTGTCGTTTATGCCAACTCAAATAATAACAATTGAACGTAGTTGGTCGTTTGGGTTTGCTTAAATTTTTATTCCATTGAAAACTTTACGCTGTAATTTTTAGTTTTTCCCATGAAAACGTTACCGTTGTATGTCCTGTATTATTTATAAGTTCGACAGTGACATGCATAAAAAGCGAATCGGATCACAAACTCTTCGTGATTTTCTAGAGAAGATAATAAATCTTAACCGTAATTAAAACATTCAGAAACGAATCTGGAACAATATGCATGATTTTAGTTGGCTAGGTGTGGATAGGTAATTTAGCAACAAGTAATCGTCATATTTCTTGCCTTCTGTAAAAAAACACTTACCCTTTATTGCTTTCGTATCGTTTACATCGTACACCAGTTTGGTTCGATAGGAGGCTATTGTAGCCTGCACAAAGTTCTCCGGAAACACGTTTCTGTAACACAAAACTACTATTGAAATTTTTCGTTCAGGTTTAGTACTAGTTTTTTAAAAAGGACTCGATCAATTACTTTTTATAGGCTACAATACTAGCTTGAATAATTGGAACGTTAAGCTCATGTAATTAAAACAAATATAAAAGCTTAGGGTAAAAAATAAGGTGAATTGCAAACCCTGTAGTAAATGTTACAATATTAGTGTCCGACGGGATAACGCCCACCATAATTAATCATTTATCTGTCTACAGTACCTAACCATAGCAAGTGTGCCGCGTTTTGGGTACAATCTGCATATGTGTCGACTAGCTTCAGAAAATCATCCTTCGCTCAACATTTAACAAAAGGTATGAAGATGAACACATTAAAATTAAAATCGAACCAAAACAATCTTACGTTGATGAAAAACTAAAGTAATCAGACAAACCCGTTTATTTTCCCAATTCCTAAGTCCTAGAATGATTAAAAGCCGTCAATAGCCCTGCATTCAGGGCGAAGGACGAATCTCTTAACGGATTAGGTGTTCGCATGTCGGTTAGCACTAAGCACTGAATGGTTGAGGTCATGTGTCTTCCGGTGCCCTATTGTTGCTTTCAATGACTAAACATTTACAAACACGGGTCATTGCTGAGTAATATATTTAATTCTTTAATTCCTCCTTCATTATGTGTCCGTCTGATATTTTTTTATGCTGAGCCTTGCTTCTTCTTCTATAATGCGTTAGAACTCATTACTTTCCTCTATTTAATAGAAAATCGATGCAACGTTTGTATTGTTTTGTAAGATATCCATCCAATCAAATTCTTTTAAACCACGTCATCTCTAATGCTTGCGTCTTTTCTTGCCAATACACCTATAATCCTTTTGGTACTTTAAAACCCCAAATAGCAACTGAATTAGAATCGAATAAAATACAACCATCTGGGATTCACTAAAATTACTTTTACAACTACTTAGTTCTTTGTTACGTCCATTTACAATAATAAAGTAGTAATTTTGACTCGCTTGTTAAACGCAGACATATTACACTCAAGTATGATGACATTATAATTGATGCAATCTCAAGGAAGTACATAAATAATCCCTAATAGTGACAAGTTGTTATCATGATAGATATGTTTGCAGTATGCGCCATTGATGCTTACATTTCAAAACTGCAAGTAGTTGTTAAAAACTTAACTGTTAGAAATTATTGCTTTCAAATTGTAGTTTTATCTGCTAGAGTTTATTATTTTTATATAAATTTTCTGCTCATATAGAACATCTATCTATCTATATCAGCCCATATACGTCCCACTGCAGGGCACGGGCCTACTCTACAATCGAGAGAATTGATTGAGAGTGGTTAGGCCATATAGTCCACCACGCTGGCCTAGTGCGGGTTGGCGAACTTACATACCGTAGAAATTCTTTAAAATCGCTACGGTATGCAGGTCTCCTCTCGATGTTTTCCTTCACCGTTAAAGTATATAGAACATACTTTCTTTATAATATGGAATCTGAAACAAGTTCGAACGTAGATAATTCTGAACCCAGTCCACAGTCCCCAAATGCGCGCCCGCGACCACCAGTTACCCTATCAGTCGTATTTTACAATAGGCAAGGGATACCGTGGCGGAGTTCTCGAAACCCCCCCATACCACAACGGCGAACGCCATTAACGCGAAGACATGGTTTGACAAATACTTTGACCCAGGCCTCATTAAGGCCAACATATTCTCTACACGATATAATACCACTGCAAGTGTTTAAACAACATGTTTAAATCATTTATGTATGTAAAGTTTCTGCTTTTATCTTTACTACCGGCTAATTACACCTGAGGCCAATGCTAGAACATGGGACTTCATAGTAATCCAGAGGATATGTGGCATCAAGATCAAAGTGGCGATTTGGTCTTTCCCACGGTTATTAGCAATTCAACAGGAGATGCAAGCCTGGGCATCGTCACCTAGACCGTAGTCCGGAGCTGGTCAATCAGTCATACGTAGAAACAATCATTGTGTCGTGTCAAATTTTACAGGGCTGACCATTGTCTTTGCAATATTTTAGTCGCTCTTCCTATAACACCTAACTCACTTTATAAATTCAGAGGTGCTGAAGATTTTTATTAAATATAGGTATTTTCTTTCTTACGAACGGTAATAAGCAGGGTGCAAACCGTGATATTTTATCATGTAAAGTTGGTTATCCAGAAGAAGATTCACCAATGGAAGATAGCCAACCAAAACCTTAAAAAAATCATCGGCATATGTAACAGACGCATCATTATCTTTTGACCCTTCTGCCAAAATCCCCGAAATTGTATCAACACTGTATTAATTCACAAACGTACTAGCCCTAATAGACGTATCTAGGGCGCTATACGGTATAAATAACCGAATGAAGAGTGACGAGCAGGGAACAAGCCCGTGCACCGCTTCGCTTCGACACAAACGTGCAATTGGCAATTACGGCGATAAACCTAATATTTCACGCGTATGAATGGTGGTGACGAATGACACGCATCGGCAAATACGTACTGAATGACAAACACTTTTTACACAGGGCAACGTTGGTAGTTTTAGATGCTTCATCTTAAGATTAAACCTGGCTCCACAGGTGGTTGAATCAATAGCGTATGGAAGAATGTCCGAATATCTTCTTGGAACCGCAAACTTCCAGAAAAATGTGTAATTCGCAGTGGTTTATTCAGGTGGATCCTATAAGTAGATCTAGTAGATAGTATTTAAAAATAATTTTAAGTTGATATTCAGTTTTGGTACGGATGTATTATATTTGGTCGGTGCTTGAATTAGATCTTTTCATATTTAGTCATCGCCGTGTCAGATAATTAATTATTCCAAATGTGACGACAATCAAATTGCGTTGATTACAAAATTGTGATTATTTTGTTTAAATGTTAGTAAAGTAATATGAAGATTTTTTTAAAAATGAATCGGATAACTTAATTGAACACAAAGAAATACTAAGATAAGGAGACGCAATTGAATTAAATTACAGAAATCAAATGAAATCCTCAAAAGAAGGAGGGTCCTGCTACTAAAAATATGTAATAAATTAATATATAAATCATGTCAGGAAGCGGAAGCCCACTTTAGTTGGAGCTGTCAACAGTTCTGTCATCGCGTGCGAGTTGCGGACAAGCTGTTAATCAAATTCAAAGTATCACATCCTTGATAGTACGTCACCCACTTGTGGCCAAAGCCTTTTGTAAAACAGACTTGGAAAGTTATTTTTGGACAAAAAGTTTAAAGACTCGAAGGACCAATTTAATACTTTTGTCTAAGTAGAATATGTTAGTTGATTAGTCAAAACTGAAGAAAATTATTAAAATACTCAAATAATTAAAACCCATAAAGCAAAACTCAGGATCAGAGGTACAACGAAAAGCAGAGCTTTGCAACGTTTAAGATGTTAACGTTCAATGCCATTTGAAGAATCAATGACAATTATTATTTAAATGCTATCAAATATCTTTCATCTCGTTGACCGAATAAATGTTGATACAATGTCACTAGTAAAAACTAGTGCTAATTCGTACACACAACTTTCTTGGTTCTATATCTACCGTAATCCAGTTACAATTAATGATTGTCTGTATATAATTATAATTGTTGTAAAGCCATTATTCTGATTGCACTAATGGAGTTATTCATATTTAAAATAAACGAAGTCGACATTTTTATAAGGCTAGTTTCTTATGTGTTCCAATAGGTACACAAAATGTCTACTTCAACTAACAAAATACATTTTAAAAATGCCTTTTAACTATAGTTTATTAGAATTAGGACCTGTAATATTACCACCATTGTCAGCCACAGAATGTGTATGGATGAGCGTAAATCTTTCTTGATTCCAGAGCATTTTATTAGATATAGCATGCATCGCGCCATTTCCTACTATATAACAACTTCCTCATCAACTTCTGTGTAAATTTTATATTCTACCCCATTTCATTGACGCGTATTCGTGGCTGATTATCGTATAGGCCTAAATGCCGAAGAAAAAGCTCTAATTCGCACTAGGTTAATGTGGTGGGCTAAATGCTGAATTTCTCTCTATAGTAGATGAAGCAAAAATGTCAAATATGTTTTGTTTTATTGCAATTAATGGCGAGACGAGCATGCATTCGCCTGATGGTAAGCGATACGACCGCTCATGGACAGTAGGAAAGCCAAACAACACTATGAATTACAAAGCAACGCTTGGCATTCCACTGCGCTCGTCATCCTGAGACTAAGACGTTAATCATAAGTTTCATTATGTCCAGTAGTTACTCTGGCTACAATATCACACATCAGTGCATTTACACTGAAATGTATGTAATTTATGGAGGTATACCAACGAAATCAGTGAAACAAATCAAGTAGAATCCATTAGGATCGATGGGTGAACGAGGGCTGATCTTTGACCCGAGCAACGATGCGCTCCGTTCGCAACGCATCGCAATAGATTGAATAAGGACATGTAAGTGTGATTGCTCGTTTTTATTTTAGATCAGCGACCGCTTGCGACTCCGCGATTACCTCTGTTAGGATTCTAATGGACTCTACGACCTACAAATCTTTAGTCTTGTCTGTTGTCATATTCAAATGTGAGCGAAGATTTGGTGCTGTGTTCTGTATTCGTTTTCTCGATATGAAACTAAATAATAGTACAGTATGTAAGAAGATTTACATTGCCATTATAGGTGGCCTTAAAATTCAATCACCACAAAACCAAAAAAAATAATTAGTAATTATTGATGAAACATAAAAATCATTAACCTTAAATGTGACAAGTATTAACTGGAGTAGAGGAAATGAAATTAATAAAGCCTGGTAACATTTCCACTAAAAAATCCCTGACGCATTTTCACTATCTCAGAGGGATGTTAATGCAGAGGCCGCTTAAAGTCTACTGGGAAATGTATTTTATACGTTTTTCCGGCACGTAGGTAGTAAAAAAAAGGCACTCATTAGAGTGGGGAAAAGTGAGGTTTTCAAATGATACCCTAATTAAAATTTCATTTAATTTATTCATCAGATATCAATAGTCCTATTGGGTAGGTACATGCCTCTTTAAATATTGAAAAGACTACCAAGCTCAAAGCAAGTTTCATAATTTAATCGATTTCAATGACTTCCAACTCAATTCCAGAGTAACAATATACCTCTTATCTCCGCACGTAGACCTCGGCTACGGGACAATATGACATTGTGGATGGCATTAATATGAATGGCGTCGGTGGATATTGCTTCCTATTGTGCGATGGCAGTGCTGCTTTATAGGAAGTGCATTCCATCCTTCATACAAAGCCGGTAGGAGAATGTCTTTTCACTTAATCTCAACTAAAACGTTGATGAAGACCATAAAATATAAATGTCACAGAGGTGGGAAATCCACAGTATATTTAGGATTAAATTGTAGCCAAGTAAGTAAGTATCGAGGTAATATTTAATACAATATTGGAAACAATAATACTTTTCAACCGAGCCTCATCAATAGATTATTAATATTTTGAAATTACCAAATGCTTATTGCCAGAAAATAATCTAAATCTATGCAAGCAACGGTTTTCAAATAAATATTAATTTAAATAAAAGTATTCCATAAAACGATCTTTCAAGGAAATGTCTACAAAAACAAAGTAGAGTCTGTTGCTAACTTATAATTAAACCTGATAACTCATCAACTGCATCAAAAATTATATTAACTATTATATATTAGTTTTAAAAGTTCGCTAGGCTACTTCAATTCCAACGACCTCAATTAGAGTTATGTCGACCGGAAGGCGAAATTATCCTGTATCACATATTAAGAGCATTCAGCTGATTAATGAATGGAACAGCGCCACACAATATTCATTTGCTGCCGCGCAAATTAGACACGGCTAAAGTTGCAATAGTGGTAATTCCCCAAGTATTAATAGTCTAACACATCATCATAATACCTAATGGAAGCCATCATTGAGATAAAAGGTATTCCAATGCCATAGTAATCCCATGATAAAGGTGTAGGATGAAAATAGATGCCGGGCCTCGAAATAGCTGGGTCAAGGTGTCAAAGTTAGCGTAATAATTGCCAGCCTATCTTAAGTAGGTGTATTAATACTGTAATAAACATTGATCTAACAATCAAGAAATCCAAACCCGATATAAAAATTCACTAGGAAAATATGGCATTAGCCATAGTCATGGTAAAAACGAAGTAGAAAAATACGACAATAGTGAGCGTTTAAACTCGACTAATCACACAATTTACTAATGTTGGTCACTAATGGCGGCTCTTACATCTTTTGTAAACTACAACCTGATCAATATTTTAGCGGATACAATTATTCTACCGTGAGTGCGTGGTGGCCAGTTGGTAACGGACCAGACGCGGCTGCCTACATGTTCACGGTGGTCGCGGGTTCAAATCCCAGGGCACACCTCTGACTTTTCGGAGTTATGTGTGTATTGATAGTCAATCACCATGCACTTTAACGGTGAAGGAAAGTAAGTCCGCCAACCCGCACTAGGCCAGCGTGGTGGACTGTATGGCCTTACCACTCTCAATCGATTCTCTCGATTGTAGAGTAGGCCCGTGCCCTGCAGTGGGACGTATATGGGCTTATATAGATATAGAATTATTCTACCATCAAATATAAGCACCCAGACTACCTTCCTCTAACACAATACCTAATTTTATCACTAATGCTACTTACCGTAACAAATCCAGCAGTGTATCCGAGGTGAGAGTGTCTTTGGTCACAATTTTGGTTGCGTTAGGTTGCTCGTATGCCTTGCTGTCATTGCCGGGTTTGATGGTGGTGACCAGAGCGATGCCCAGCATCACAGCACAGATGGTCGTCGTCATGTAGTAGATGATGGCTCGGAGACCGACTCTGAAACAAAATTGTTTATGTATGTTTTTCTATTGAGATGAAATTAAATTAAAGAAATGTTGAAACCGTTTTCCTCCTTACTCCTTTGACTTTTTTTAAATCTAATCCTGTTATATTTCACATTAGCAATGTAACGTGTTGTTCTTCTTCTTTAATACATAACATGCATACATACATAAACTCACGCCTTTATCCCCGAAGGGGTAGGCAGAGGCGCCACTAGGACATCCACATTTCGCACTGCATGTTTCGTCCCACGATGTGATAGGGGGCGAGCCTATCGCCATATCGGGTACAAATTCCTGACTCAGGGCTGATAATGAATAGAAAAATCCAATATCACTTTGCCCGACCCGGGACTCGAACCCGAGACCTCAGCTTTGTAACCATACCGTAATACAACTACGCCACCGAGGCAGTCTACGTACGTACGTTCTTCTTTAATATGAACTCAAAAATCTGTATTACCAGTTATAAACCACGAATGATTACCTTTCTTTCATTATCAAAAAACGTCTAAACTGTTACTTACTTGCCAGAAAGACTTAAATCCAGCGACCCTATAGCAGACACGATGGACGAGACCAGAAGCGGGACGATGAGGGACTTGAGCATCCTCAAGAACAGCTCTCCAGGGTACTGGAAGTACATGACCTCCCGACGAGACCATTCATGGCCCGAGGCCCGCAGACCCCATCCCAGGACTGTGCCTGAGACCACGCCGATCACCGTCATGATGGTGAGGAGGTTCTCCCGGACGAACCCGGGGCACGACCCTCTGAGCTGCAGCGGCATTTTGAGTGCGTTGCTTCTAGAACAAAATGCAATATGGTTAACTTTAGTTTCATTTTTTACAAGAGGAAAGCTGTTGTGCTCCCCTTTAAGTAGGCGTGGAAGTCGGAAAAGTATTTTAACTGCTATAAACAACAGGTTTGCTGCAGGATTGTTACGAAATTGCTTGAGACATAAACGCAAATCCATGACAATCATGGTATTTCACGACACATTATACGCTGATATAAGATACCGTTTCATTGGCGAGCCCGTGAGACGTCCACGAGACTTTTACGTTTTACGAATATACTCGTACTTTCCAAGGTTACTGATCGAGTTTATATCCGAGTTCACTAATATAGATCAATGACGATGAAACATATATACCTTATGGTTTCTTGTTAAAACCTAGTAGAATTTACCTTCAACTTACACAATTCGATATACAAAAAGCAATCAAAGATCGTTGAAGCGGCATGTGCGTGAGATAATATTAGTGCGGCATTTGGCACCGATCAGTGGCTACAAACTATTGTAGTCGAAACACGTGTACTCATTCGTTCAGTGTGGTCTCGACCAATTACTTTTAGACTTTCGTCTTTTTATAAAAGCTGAAAGTTTGTCGGCGCACGCCTCTGACTTAGGAATCATATGATTAGCTATAATGTGGTTCCAATCAGGGTGGCTTGGGAAGATATCAGCTTTAATGTGTCTGACAAGATGAAAGAACCATCAAAAGCGTCCGGATGCCACATATCTACAATACATAATTAACCTCGACAGCGCTAATATGCTAAAATTATTACCAGCTTGGTCACATATTTTCCTTGTTTAAGACATTATTTCCATTTATAATTTAATTCGATCAGGATATTCAGCTAAATAATTAGTTTGTTTTGCTTCGTAGAGCCATTATAATGCGATTATACAGGATGCATTTACTGTTTAATAAAACGTATGTCATAAAAGGGTCAATCTCCAAATCGAGCGTATTCGTATGATCGCTCTGGTGCTTTTCAGTTATTGATATTTAATGGTAATTATGTATCTCATTAAAAAGAATGATATTCAAATAGCACATTTTTACTATTGGCCTTCAATTTACACATATAGTTATTGAAATATTTAAGTTCAAAAAAATTCGCGACCAGAGCAATCATAATTGGTGCCAGAGCAATCATAAATGGTGAAATCAGTGAAACAAAATATAAATATATTGATAAAATATTATTTATTTAGCCGTTTTATTTATTGTCTTACAAATTAAAAAAACGAAATATTTTATATAACATAATTGCTAAAATAACAAATTAACTTAAAAATTAAAATATCAACTTTTGGCTTAGTTTCATTTATTTGGACTTAATTAAATCACTTCTAGGTTAATGAGACAAAATTAAAAACCTTTTGAAATCAACTTTTAATACCTGCAGTCTTTTATAGTTATAAAATGACTTAGACTCATTAAAATTTAATTTAAAGTATTAAAAAATAGTTTTTAAAATGTATTTAAAGAAAACTAAGGCTTATAAAAAACAAAATAAAATTCTTAAAAATAAACATTTTACAAAAAAAATAAGTCTTTTCAAGATTATCTAAGAGATTTGTAATAATCAGATTTTCCTTAATATTTAGTGGAAAGTAAAGAATTAAATAGAACAACACAAAGTACAATGCAATTCTGAATAAGATCAGATCAGATTGAAATATTGTTTGCAAATTATGATACAAATTTTAACACCAAGTAAAAAAAAATACAATTTCTGTAAGGCTTAGTTGATCAACAAACTAAGAATATATTAAGGTTTATTGGAAGCTCAGAAAATTGAAAAGTCATCAGAGTCGGAGTCGGGTAAATCTTCTGCTGCAGCAACCTTTGTCAAGGTGTTATCGTTTTGCAACGAAGATAAAACTACCTCGGAAATACTTGGAGTAATTAAATTTTCATAGTCAATACATGGAACTACATCCCAAAAACTGTCCGGCAGGTCCGAGTTGTGTAATGATTGTTGACTTTGATTTGTAGTTATAGGCTGTCTATTATTTAGCATTTGTGGCAGCTGAATTTGCTTCTCTTGATTGTAATTTTTTGAATGCATAACCAGCGAAGGTCGGCTTGTCTTCCTTGGTACTCGTGACATGTTTGTTCTTGACAACCAAAGCATCTCTTTGGTTCGAATCGCTATTAAGTTAGCAAAAGCCTAAGTGTTTGCCGTGCGGACATTGTATAGCCTCTTGTGAGCAGTTGTCTAAATCACAGCTAAGTCGCCTCACAGCCAAAACGTTTTTAGTATTTGCTGAAAAATAGATTTATAACGTACAATTAATGCGAAATATCATCGCTCTGGTCTTTTTGGACAGAGCAATCACAGCCATAGCGATCAGAAAAAGTCACAAAATCATAAATATAGCCGAATTTAAAAGCAGTAGAAAGTTGTGATTACGTCTCATAAAAAATATCATAACGATCTCTTGATTCACATAAAAAACACATTCACAAGCTTATTATTTAATTTTAATAACATGCCATAGCAATCATAAAATTCGAGAACCAAATCCAAAGCAATCATAGACTTACCTTCGTAATGTTGGAGCCCGGGGAAGTGGCACACAAGTATCCTCCTCGGCGGTTAGACCACTACTGGCGTTACCCCACGGGAGGGGAATAGAGTGTCTATAACGCGTAACCAGGGATGAGCGCGATGTTTTACCTCAGCGCAGAGCGATGAGATAAAATGCCCGGTCACGATTTTAAATTGAAATTGTGGCAAAAGTATTGTTCATATAACTAAAAATATTTTATTACGATGAAGATTAACTATCTGTTGTGTAATCTAAATAAGTTGTTTCATATGAACTTTCTCATTAAAAAGTTAAAAAATATTTTTTTCATTCAATCGGGAGTTCGGTCAACCCAGAGCGATCAGGATTTTAGGGTTTAAGATTTTTTTTTAATATTTCTAATAAACTTATTCATAATATTAGCGTTGTATCACGTAGATTAGGCACCGAACTATATATAAAAAAATATCTTGAAAACGTTTTTCGATTTTAAACGGGGCTTATTGAGCCCGACACGAAAAAAAATGCCTTTGGAGATCGACCCAAAACCTCTTTGAAGAATAAGTACTGATACTGGCCATCTTTGTATGTACTATAATTAAAAATATATATTTAAATTGATTAATTCATCTATTTCTGTTTTCTTAAAAAGCAAATTCAATTTGATGCAGTATGTATTAATAAGTGATTATAAATATAATACAACTATTAGATAAGTAAGTAAAATAAGACGTTAACATATTTAGAGTATGAAAATATTGAATGCTGAAGAACTTAATAGAATTTTCATGGATACAACATACCGGGAAGTTCTTCAGGAAAAGTGCCCATAATTATACCTAGCCATTATTGCGGAAAAATAAATTTATTCTATATAATATAATAATAATTCAGGAATACAACTTCAAGTCGATAATTACTACGAAGGCACAGCAGAAAAATTTAAGAATCAGGGCAAAAAAGATTTATCCGGAAAAGTTTCATAGAACCGCCGACGCGGAAAATGCCTTCGGTATTTCTTCGGTATTCTTTCGGCAAGTTCTTAGACGCGAAGATTATAAACAAAATGAATTTTGATTATTTTTTTAATGCACTCTTACGCCCGAATACTAGAACGACATTCAAATAATAAGTTGCTCTTAACAGCGCACGGCTCACTTAGCCAGTACATTTAATCGGGATTAACGTAGTTAAGCGCAAGTTATATTTAAGTTGCGGTCCAGTATTTGGGCGTTAGTTCCCAAGCAATTGCGGGCCGTAGATGAGTTATATTTTTTTAAAAATGACTTAAACTAGCGTAAGAATGAAAGGGGAAGCAAGAATTATTGTATAAATAAATACACATAACAGTCATATACTACCACCTGCAAACCATAGCGATTTGCAATAATTTCTGTGGTATGCAAAGTCCACCAACCCGCACTAGGCCAGCGTGGTGGACTATATGGCCTAACCCCTCTCAATCGTACTATCGGTTGTAGACGAGGCCAGTGCTCTGCAGTGGGACGTATATGGGCTGATACAGTACACTACAGTCACATATAAAACCTTGACCCTACACTCACATACATGGCTTGTATCGTGGGTATGAGAAACTACGAAAGATGTTTCGGTCTCACAAACACCCAGACCCGAAATTACTTGAGCCTCACAAACATTCGTCTCAGTGCAGATATCAAACTCGCGACCACCTCTCGTTTCATAGCTGGCGTTAAACCAAATGCACCACGGAGGCTGTAGAATAACGAAGTATAACATCTAGTCATAGATTGCCTCGGTGAACTATTTTATTACGGTACGATAACAAAGTTGAGGTTTTGGGTTCGAGTCCCGGGTCGGGCAAAGTGATATTGGATTTTTCTTTTAATGATCAGCTCGGAGTCGGGAATTTGTGCCCGATATGGCGATAGGCTCGCCCCCTATCACATCGTTGGACGGAACATATAAGGCGAAATGTGGGTGTCTTGGTGGCACCTCTGCCTATCCCTTCTGGGATAAAGGCATGAGTTTATGTATGTATGTTATTTAACATCTAGTCATAGGTGCATGACTACCACATTAAACAATAGCCATTCCGACAGTCATTAATAAATAAAATGAATAATATGACTCATATAATTAAAATATGACAATACGTTAGGTGGTAATTGTATATGGCAATTGACCATAGTCTAGGGGGTGACGACATGCCATTAATTACATGCATTATGAATGCATCATGCACATATTTATGCTATAACTAGCTTCTGCCTGCAAACTTCCGCTGCAAGTTCTTTTTTTTTTAAGTTTAAAAGTAATTGGTTCTATTTTAAAAGTTTTAAAAGTAATTGGTTCTATTACGTTCATAAAGACGCCCCATATTAGTTTTTCTCATTTATCTTACATTTAAAGATATCGATCAGTTACGAATTAATTATATGTATAGTTAAAACTATGTATTACATAAACAATAATATAAGTATATCACAGATAATAAGGATACGCGCATGAAAGTCAAAGATCATGGTCTACAGAAACCAAGAGAGACATCGCTAAAAAATCGTACAAATTGATACAATAATATCGGTGTGACTGAATAGAAATATTATGTGTATCCATCTAGATCGATACAATATGAACCTTTAAAGTTTAACATGACACACATTCGAGGGTATCTATATATGTCGTATGTCGTATGTATGTCGGGTTCTTGGCTTCTGTGAACGGAGGTCTTTACCCAGTCAGATACAGATATTGTACAACCAGCTGGAAAATAACTGTCCTGTACTATATGAGTCCATATACGAACCACTGCACGGCACGGGACTCCTCTACAATCGAGAGTTCGATTGAGAGGGGTTAGGCCGTATAGTCCACCGCGCTGGCCTAGTGCGGGTTGGCGGACTTTTACATACTCGTACCATAGAAATTATTCTGAATCGCTATGGTATGCAGGTTTCCTCACGATGATTTTCATTTACCGTTATAAGATACATACATGACTCCAAAAGTCAGAGGGGTGGATTTAAACCCGCGGGAAAATGAAACAAAAACATCAAATGAAGAATTTCTTATAACTAGCACAATAGGTTTCGGAAGAAAGCAATAGACGAATGCGCGAAAAGCCATCACTATTTAATAACAAGTAAAATAATTCACAATAGCATATATCAAAACCACAGGCTTACAATTGGCTAGGTAGACACGTGTTGGTATCATAGTATGACTGAGTTCCTATTGTCTCAATAATCGTGGAATTCCCACAAGACTTGTCACCGTCGAAAATTAACACTGCAACGACTTTAACAGAAGCAATTGTGAGGGTGATTAATGTGACATTATTCAGAATACGCGGTGAAATGAACAGCGTGCCTAAACCTACTGTGTTTTTTACAGACAAAATGGATACAACTGATGATGGTAGGGTACTTGCAATAGGATCCAAGGGTCTCAGTGCGAGATGGTTCTTTCACCGGTGACAGAACTATGTTTGCATTGTTGTAACCGGAACCCGGTATATAACCCGGTATACAGTGTATATCCAGACTACGACCGAAAACGAAGCCAGGTATTAGTGACTCCAAACACAACGCAACTAAAAAATTCGGAGGAAAAGCTACAATTTTTTATAATGTACACCTTTTTATTTTTAAAGATGCAATGGTACGCAATGTCTTAAATTAGTATTTTAGTAAAATCTAGGTATTTACCGCCAACCCGCACTAGGCCAGCGTGGTGGACTATATGGCCTAACCACTCTCAATCGATTCTCTCGATTGTAGAGTAGGCCCGTGCCCTGCAGTGGGACGTATATGGGCTGATATAGATATAGATATAGGTATTTACCACCCGAACACGATGATATTTATAAAATTGCAAAAAAACTGTTGCTTTTCTTGCGACACTTTTAGTTGCATTGTGTCTGTAATCACAAACAACCACCTAAATACGTTTTTGGTCGCAGTCTTGATATACCCGATAATTAATTTGGTTAAACCCGAAACACGACTTACTCGGTGGGTTGGGTTATTATGACGAATTTTCCACCATCGTGTACGGTGATCGCTATCCGAGCTTTTAACATTTAGCTTTGTATATCATTATTATTTATTTATACACATTTTTGCACACACATAAGTAGCAAGCAAATAGAATGAGAAATCAGATACATTACAGCCTCCGTGGCGCAGTTGGTTAGACGCCGGCTGTGAAACGAGAGGCCGCCGGTTCGGTCCCCGCACCGAAACAACTGTTTGAGTGATCCACAGGTATTTGTTTCGGGTCTGGGTGTTTGTGAGACCGAAAACGGAAAAGTCTCTCGTAGTTCCTGATACCCACGACACAAGACTAGATCTTAATGTAGGGTCTGGACTATGTATTTGATTGTTAGATGTATTATTACATTAAAAGTAAAATTGGCGTTCTTATCGCTTAAAGGCAATGTCTTGCAGATAATCATGAGATGGATATAAGAAAAGGATAAACGAAAGGCCGTCTAAAGTGTAAGTATCGTCTTCAGCTTCAAGAAGTCCAATTCTGAACATCGGTCTCCATAACGTATTAAAGTAGCTGCCTGTTAGAAACGACCTGCATTCAACGACATCTATACATGGTCATCCGTCCACATGGTGAGCGGACGTTCGAATACATAGTAAGTATACACTTACATTTGTATATCGTGAATATATAAATATCTATAATTGCTACAACTAGTAAATAAAAGCCTTATCAAAGAATTATTAAATGGAACGAATCGCTCAATTGTTAAAGTAAATATGAATTTATGAATAATTATGATAAAATATCACACGATAAAAGACCTGTATGCAAAACAAAAACGTAGTTGTGGCGATGTATTTCCGGGTTATATCACGAATTAATCCCATTATACTAACACACTTCTGTATCTGTATCAACCCATATACGACCCACTGACCTCCACTATAATCGAGGGTACGATTGAGAGGGGTTAAGCCATATAATACATCAAGCTGGCCTAGTGCGGGTTGGCGGACTTTACATACCATAGACATTTTAACAAATTGGTATATTATGCAGGTTTCCTAAAGATGTTTTCCTTCACCGTTATAATGCTTGGTGATTGACTATCAATACACACATGACTCCGAAAATTCAGAGGTGTGCCCAGGGAATTGACCCCGCGACCATCGTTAACGATGGCGTACCTTGGGAGAGGCCTATGTCCAGCAGTGGACTGCAACAGGCTGATGATGATGACACTTAACGGTAGCAATTTAATTTATAGTTTACAGTACCTAGCTTGGCAGTTCAACTTTAGATTTAAGGGAAATCAGAAGAGCTCTGTTCTGGACTCACCAACTCGTCTGCCCAGCTTAATATACATACATACATACATAAACTCACGCCTTTATCCCCGAAGGGGTAGGCAGCGGCGCCACCAGGACACCCACATTTCGCCTTGTATGTTCCGTCCCACGATGTGATAGGGGGCGAGCCTATCACCATATCGGGCACTAATTCCTGACTCCGGGCTGTTAATGAATAGAAAAATCCAATATCACTTTGCTCGACCCGGGACTCGAACCCGAGACCTCAGCTTTGTAACCGTACCGTAATACAACTACGCCACCGAGGCAGACAGCAGTGATTAATATAACCATCGACAAAGCCGTGATATTATAAATGGCTAAGCTTATGCATAGGTAATTTGCTCTAAATATTTTATTTAATACAAAACAATACAATACTTAGAAAGAAATATAAAAAGACAAAGTTTCACTTAATACAGTTCGAATTCGTTTTAACTTTGGCCTCTCATTGAATTAATTTAAGACCGCGTCGCGTCAAAGGGCTTTTTGTTCCTGAAAATTCATTAGCTCTGTAACAATGTTAAACAATAGGAACTCTTGTAACGAAAGACGACTTACAAAGCCTCTGAAAAACGCCCCACTCAATAAATTCAAATATACGTTTTGAATTAATAAATTGTGCTCAAAAGAGTTTATGTAAAATATAGTGTTTTTTAGAAATAACAGTATAATTTTAGGTATTGCTTGTTTTTATTATGAATTGGTTGATTACTTATATAATGACGCCTATATACTATATACTGTTGCGGTACACAGACTCTTTCACCTCAATGCTCATTATTCTCGTTAGTCGTGCACATAATAAATAATTAGTCATTTATAAAACAAAAATAGTATTTCCCGAGTAAGGGTTCGATTTTAAAACAGTAGGTGTGTATATTTAAATAAAAAAGCATTAGCTTACGGCTTTCCATCGCTAAAAGAGCCAATCCTTTCATACTATATTCAAGCCTACAAAAGGACTCTACCTCTTATATTTCATGTAATCGAAAAGATATAAATTATATCACATTCAACAAGTACTTCGTAATCAATTATCAGAAATCACTTAAGGATTACTTTATCGTAGCTTCTTGAAAACAGGTGAAGTAACTTGTCGGCTTAGGTTAGACAAAATAAGATTAAAGTCATAGAACTACATTGTAAATATTGCTTTCTGTATCTTTATCATACACGTCCCACTGCAGGGCACGGGCCTCTTCTATAATCAAAAGTATGATTGAGAGAACCCGCTACCACCGTGAACATGTTGGTCTGCATCTGATCCGTACCAATATGGCAACACGACACACTTCGTGGTGCATATACACACATGAATAATTAACATGCACCTTAAAATTATGTACGTAGTGTTTTTAATATGAAAAGTTCATTTGCTGTTCATAATTTTAATCCAGCATCCGAATCATCTGACGGATATTTATCATAACCGCCCATGAATCGTGGATGTTACTGGTCATTGAAAAGATGGAAGAAGCAAGGGAAAATTGGTAATGATAAAATAACGATTTTGATATGGTTGCTATATTTAAATTAGTAAAAGTATAAGGGGCAATTGTTTTTGATAAAGCAATTAACAAAGATATAGATTATTTAAACATCAACCACTACAGATACTAACCAACATTACTACTTGATTTTACAAACAGACGCTGCCACTGCCTCGACTTCCGATCAGCAAGTATTACTTAGCCATCTGTAGCGAAAATAACTTGCCAATTTAACATTATCATCATTATTTTAAGCCCGTGTCAACCCATTACATGGTAAATTTACCATCACATGACCTGGTACTGGTGTTTCGAATTTACGTCCCAAATCCCGAATGAATTTAGCAAAACCCAAAGCGGTGGTGTTGCAACGCCGGTAACACGTGGGACCGGTCCCCCCGCGGATGTCGTGCGGAAATCTTTATTTATTGATACCGCGATCAATCCGCGCTCCCCCTCGCTCACACGCACAGCTACACCTAACTAGATAGGTACCTGCGTTGCTAGCTGCTAGCCAGACAATGAACCGCTGGAATCATCTCATTGTCTGGACAATAAAGCCGTCTGGCTTTTGATAGATGGCGCGATGTCCGATGCT
This sequence comes from Deilephila elpenor, assembly GCA_949752805.1. Lineage (NCBI taxonomy): Eukaryota > Metazoa > Arthropoda > Insecta > Lepidoptera > Sphingidae > Deilephila > Deilephila elpenor. Next base: position 9,834,530 of record OX457112.1, read on the forward strand.
GGAGTAAGGCACAAGGATTGAGGTTGGAGTCGGTCTTATACGGAAATTATTAGAAGGAAAGATAAAGGTATAGAAGCAAAGAAATATGTAAATAAAACAATGTCTTGACTGACCACCAATTCAAGCTAAAGACGGAAACAGCTAAAAGATAGCTTGTACCCACAATGACTCTAGGAATATCACTACATCATCGATATGCTTTCATCAAAAGTACGGGAGTCAATTCGCAACATAGCGGGCGATTCCTCAAGGCCGGCAAAAATAGCGCTGGGTTAATGTCGTCAAGGAAGACATGACAAGCAATGATCTCACAATCGAGGCTGCCGAAGGTCAGCTGAAGTGGGGAAGATTGCTCAGGTAAGCGAAGCTTGAAATAGGTCAGGTTTACGCAAAGTTAAAATTGCCTGAAGGCAGCATATTCGTGTACATCAGGACGGTTACTGATCCGAAACGTAGTTCGAATGTTCGAACGTCATACGCAAAAACTGTACGAATGTGCCTACTCCACAAAATCTTAAGTGCTATATAGAATAGTATAGTATTTCAAAAGTGGAATACTTATAACTTACTTCAGACGTAGAACTTTCAAACATACGCACTGCGTTTTGGATCATAGATTAACCCCTCAGGATAGAGACCATCGGATAAAAGTGGTGCTCACCACCAGCTGCAGTGCAGTCTTTCACTATTTTTTAATATTATAAGAGGCAAACGCGCATATGTCTCACCACCGGTAAGTGAGCACCGCCGCTCATGATCATCTGCAACACCATAGGGCATGTCGTAGAAGTTGGCACGTTAAACTCATTGCTATGTATTGATGGACATTAAAGAAATCTATTTTTAAATACCCAATTCGTTCGCCAATAGGTGTGAAAAATTATAATAATTGGGTCGTAAGTCAACTACACCGACCTCGTATGGGTTTATTGTATTGTATCGGCCCATATACGTCCCACTGCAGGGTACGTGCCTCCTCTACAATCGAGAGTACGATTGAGAGTACATATCAGTATGGGTATATGATCAAATAAATGACTATAAGTTTAGTACAAAAAGTTTACTAGAAATATTCGAATTCAAGGTACAATTTATACTCGCCTTATACTTATTTTACTCCTTGCCATAGCTATAAAGCAAAAATAAGGCTTATTTTAAATAACTTCCTATAATTTTCATGCATCGTTAACTTTTAATAAATATTTATTAGATTACAATAAATGTATCCGACAAAACACTTAAAGAATATAAAACAGGCTTTAAATAATCCCTCCAAAGGAAATAACATTTTGTTTAAAAAATTTAATTTGAGACTGAATAATATGTACTTAGATAGGTATATAGATCAGAGAAACCAACGACATGGTCAGAAACACACACACACATTCAGCTCCAATTGTGCACCTCGTAAAATCCAATTCGGTTAAAAATTGCCAAAACAAAACAGTCATATTTTCACAAAATAATTAAATAAATGAATATCATTTTATAATTTCCTTACTCGTAAAATTAGCCTTAAAATGAAACAGCACTCGAGAAATTAAACATCCCTTGAGATTAAATGGAAAAAGCATAAAATAAATTGCTCTCCCTTAACGGTACTTTACACGAGGAACAAATAATCCGCTCTTGTTCCGTTTCCGGTGCTCGTTGAACAAAAGTCGAGGTAGTCTGTTGACCTACATCCCGAGGATTTCAGCCAATAATCCAAGCCTGAAAGGGGGTCGTGAAGTGAGCAATCATTTTGTGAAAAAGTGTTCGACTCTTGACTGAATATTATATTTAGAATAAATTACACGCTAATTGTTAAGTGGGATTGTCACCTGTTTTTAACCGGCTACAAGAGGAGGTTATCAATTCCTTGGATTTTTTTTGTTTCATAAAAATAATAAAAGACGATTGAGGTTTAATAAAATTACCTAAAACCACATGCAGGGTTTCGCAAAAGCTTTTGTAGATGATAAAATAAGAAATTATCTTTTACGGGTAACCACGGTATTTTCATTTGAGATTTCGAAAATATTATTTTGTCATATAATTGGGTAATTATTCAGGAGAATACGAATTTACTAGCACCAACAAATATTTTATACAATACGATAGTGTTACTATTTATTAAGCCTATAGAGAAATCCTATGGTCTGATAAATCATTGAGACATGTAGGCAACTAGTTCAAAATCCATCACGCCATCAACCGACATAAGGTCATGTTCAGAGGTCATTGGATCAAAGTCAAAGACCATTATACATATTATGTGCATAATGCATATATATATCTCCAATCAACTTGTTATATTTCCTCTTTAGATGTGAATGGTCGATTTCTACACTTCTCTGTTTCCGTACGCTTATCTCCGCTTCTATGAAAACGCAGCCCTCCCTTAAGTAAAAACAATCGTACTTACACACTTTTATTCTTGCTTCCGAATAATTTGGCCTAAGTTGAATAGTTTGGCGTTTGCGCAAACGCGAGTTTGCACCAATCTCGAATTGGAAATTTCAACAAAGTTTGCGCAGTTATTTGTCCGCACACGTTTTAGTATCCTGGTGCAAACTCAGACTTGCACTGTTGTATCAACGTGTGTAGCGGCCATTACTACCAGTCCACAGACGAAAGGTCGTGCAGGACATGAATCTTTTCCACAAGGGATAGTAATTTGACCCATCACGCTAGCCTTGTCAGCTGGTTAAAGCCTCCATGGTGCAGTTGGTTAAAATGCGAGCTGGGACATTAGAGGCCGTTGTTTCTATTCCCGCACCGAAATACCTTTCGTATCGAATAGGGAAGCCCTTTGTCGACTAGACAAGACAGTGATCATAACAAACCCATTTCATGAAAAACACAGACGGAAAAACATCGAAAGCGATATCCATAGAGAAAGATTCCAGAGTTTATTCGTATTTGGTACAAACACAGTCGAGATTTATAAATTTGTACATCCATCGTAGCATATTGCTCGTGGCGACATGGGTTTAATAAACTATTATTCTTTTTCGACCGTGCTCGTCTTTTCAGGTGGTGGCTCGCTTTACAATTCACCGTAAAGCGTATAAACTATTGAATAATAAAATACCTAAAGCACCAAATATAAATAAAATAATTCTTAAATCATGATATCCGCCATAGTGACCCACCGAAATTAATCGCGTTCCTAGGATTCCATTCAATGTTGATCTAACTACGCACAGATTATCAGTATATCGTTTATTATTCCTGCTCACTGAATACAAATCATAAAATAATTAACATAAGTATATTTTTAATATTTAAAATTTGATTTAACATACAATTCAAGGTAATTTTAAATATCGTTTGCAATTTATAGTTTTTTATTTATACCATTAAATAGTTTATTTTATTTTAGTCATGATTACAAGTCGTTATTAACGGAACAATCACTCATTGTTCAGATAAAGCTTCAAAGATCACATGAATTTAATTTAAATAAATAAGTTATTATAATTATATTGAATACATCAGCATATAATTAGTAAACTAGTGAGTGGCGGTCACCACAAATTAGTACCAACTCGGGCTCGTTTTCTTTATATGGTAGTCGCGAATTTGAATCCAAGGGCATACCGCTGAATTTTCAGTTTCCGAAGTCATGTGTGTAGGTATAGATTATAATCAGTGATACGCACTTTAAATGTAAATGATAATATAGTGAGGAAACCTAAACACCATAGAGATATTCTCAAAAATATAATTCTATAACAAGCCATAGTGGTGAACTAAGCCCTGTCAAGGGAACGTGAAGTCCACTGCTGATTGTAGGTCTTCCCCAAGGATCTTACGCGGCAGGTGAAGGTATCAATACTCGCCACGCTTGGCAGGGGAAATGTCTAACGTATGACCACAGAATATGGTATGACGTCGTTTCTCGCGCTGATAACGCTGCTGCTCGTCATCAGCCTGACATTTGAATACGTCATCTTTACGAGGGTTGTAGAATTCTGCGCTCATACTATAGTAACATATTATACACTTATTTTTTTATAAGAAGGAGAAAAATTTTAAAACATATTTTTCATGGCATCGTTTTTTTTATGAACCAGTAAATTATTTTTATAAAATTACAATCCCTACACAGCAATAACGTGAGGAAATGCTTTAGGAAACAAAGAAATTAGATTTATCGTAATTGTAATAGTTTATTATTTATTTAATCCTTTATGGCACCATATAGTCAAAAAGTTAAGGAAATTACAAAATAATAATAGTACAAGAGGCACACTAGGCAATTTCTTCAAGTCCACCTTTGAGCATTCCAACCTAGTTAAGGAACCCAGAACAATCGAAGATGCATTCTCGCGTGGAAGGTAATTATTTTACCGACTATACGAAACAAAATCCTAAACAAAGCAAACAACTTATTAAAAAACTATAGTATTCATTTCAATCGCCATATTTTTCATCTTATATTTTTGATAAAAAATATTATTTGCTGGAGGGTAGTTATTGCCTGCCTCGGTGGCGTAGTTGTATTACGGTACGGTTACAAAGCTGAGGTCTCGGGTTCGAGTCCCGGGTCGGGCAAAGTGATATTGGATTTTTCTATTCATTATCAGCCCGGAGTCAGGAATTTGTGCCCGATATGGCGATAGGCTCGCCCCCTATCACATCATGGGACGGAACATACAAGGCGAAATGTGGGTGTCCTGGAGGCGCCTCTGCCTACCCCTTCGGGGATAAAGGCGTGAGTTTATGTATGTATGTATGTATGTATGGTAGTTATTGCTATCTTGTGCCATCCTGCTGGACTACTTCAGTTTCTCGTGAACGCTTGCAAAAGCATGGTGCGTGCCCCCTTGCGTGAAAGTTCTTAACTAATTTATATAAGTTTGTGGAGTATATAATAACTAACCAGATTGATGGAACCTTAGGCAAGGCCAGGTTACAAGTACCCTGAACCGACGAGAATGCATGAAGAAATTAATGAAAGTAGACGAATCGAAAGTGGTATCTCAAATTCGAGCAAAATGGAGATCCTATCCTCTGCCTACCCTTGTGGGATGCAGGCGTGACGTTTATGTATGTGGACTATATAGTGAAAGTGATAAGTGATATAAAGATATAGTGCAAGTGATGTTGAGTGTTACAACGATCACGGTTTTTGTCGGCGTCGTCCAGACAGCTTCAGAAGCGAGATTCCGGTGAGTGATAGTAATTTACTATATTATTATTCTCATCTTTTATTTGTTACTGTGTCCGCTATACTGTGTACCATTTCAGAAATCAGATTATGTAGAGTTGTCTAACCGATATTTTAACAAAAACAAATTAATTTTATCATCATCATCATATCGATAATTAATGTGCATTAAATTTTGAATTGAATTATTAAGCCAATCGCTTTTATTTACAAATTTTATGAAGAAGAAGTCATATTTTTACCTGCATTCAAGTAGGTATACTCATCTAAGATCATAAATAATTCCTCCTGTTTTTTAAATATGGTTTTTAGGAACATTAAAGGGATTTTTTTTTTCACAAATATGTAATACATTTTATTAACTTAATGGAAATGACCATATACAATTTTTATGCTAATGTCTCGCCATATATTTAGAAATTAATAATTTAAGTAATATTAATAGCGTGAAAATATAAATAAACTTATTTCATCTTTGCCTACAAATTTTAAATGTGTTAATACTCGTATAGATAGTAGTATATACTGGGTCAAATAACGAATCCTTATTAATTAAATAACAACTCAATTAAATCACATACATTTCACTAAAATTCGTACTAAAGGCACGCAAGTGGAGTATTCGTGAGAATACTTGTTGATCGGCCCATTCCTACTCAGCCAGCTGAAAGGCTAAGGGCTCTCCGCTCTTCAGCCTTGAGTGGGATAGTATAACATACTACATGTAGTAGTATGCTGCTAACATACTACATATAGGTACATGTGTTATGTTATATCTAGGCATAATAACTAAACACGTTTATCGGTAAATAAGAAATGGATTTAGTTACATTTTTTAAGACATAATAATATATTGGCTTGTTTACCTGATAGTAAATAGATTCGATAAAATTTTGCTGGTCTTCCGCCTGCTCAAACCGAACAAAGCGCATATTAAAGGCACACTGGATAGATATATGGGTTAAATTCACATGGCGACAAATCGTCGTAGTTCAAATACCACTGTGTAAAAAAGGATGAATATCAAACGGGGCACAAGGCTGTATGGTTCATCATTCCTTCGCCGTTTTTTTTTTGTAATTGAAAACTATTGTAAAATGTAATTTAGAGCGCGAAACTCAGACAGCAGATTAGAAAGACTACAATAGATATGGCGCAATATTGAATATTGTCCACAATTATAAAAAGAAGCGAACATTATATTGCGCAATTACAAAGAGAAATATATAGCCAATCAGCACGAGAACTGCTCTTCGAGTTTTTTTACAGTACTTGAATGTTTTCTGACATATTATCCAAGAACTTATTAGAAAGGTCAGTAATGTGTTATTTTATTTATTTACAATGTCACACCATCTGTTCCACCGAAAAGTTAACATCTATTTTAATCAGTACATTTCATGCGTTTAAGCCACAATTTAAAACCGATAGTAGAGGCAGCTTAATATACTGGTGGTACTTGAATGAAAAAGTAAAAAATTAATGTCAGGACCGTACCCCAAACAGCAGTGCAGTCAATAAGTATGGCCAATGCAATTTGCTCTAACGCAATAAGTACTTCCGGCCCTAACCAAGATGAATATGTCATCACGGACCTTGGTAACTGCGCCTGTTCCACAATAATTCAATATAGATTCATCTCGAAATATTATTTACAGTTCGAATTATTCAAAATTACTCATTGTTGTTATTTTTTAAAGTAGGACTATGTATGAGTACCCACTTCATTAGAAGTCATAGTGTAAATAAAGTAGATAGATATAAAACCTTTTTTGATAAATAGTAAACACTTTATACACCCAAAGGTTACATACTTAGTCCTAACGCTACACTAAGATTGAGTCTTGTCATGGGTATCTGAAACTACGAGAGACTTTTTCGGTCTCACAAACACACAGACCCGAAACAAATACTTATGGATCACACAAAAATATTTGTTTCGGTGGTGGGAACCCGCGGCCTCTCGTTTCACACCCGGCATCTTGCCAACTGCGCCACGGAGGCTGGCAATGATTTTCTTTAACATGCAATAAACCTCTTTACATGGAAGATATTGATTGTATCTGAAAAAAAAATCCATAAAAACAAATATTTTTAAAATAAGAATCGACAAAGTCCGACGGACGGACAAACGAATTAAAAATGGAAATCGATAAGACAATAACAGAAAAGGGCGAAAATACACCGTAAAAAGTATTTTTATTATGTAGTAACGAAATTGAATGATTAATGTTATACTTATAGGCAGATATCAGTTGTATATTAGTACGATAAAAAGGATCTCTTCGAAAATACAGCACTAGCGAGCTTAAACAAGGGGCTCATTTCGGAAGCTTTGGTTTTTTTCTCACATTACAACAGCGGTACTTGCTCCATCATAGTAGGTAAGTGTCGCTGGTGAGATGCGTTAACGACGTTGCGTTGTGCGTTCCGATCCCATCCTCAGTGCGTTGGCTGTACTTTACCACTTAAACAGTACTTATACATCACTTATTTATTGGAAATTCTTATTGGACTGTTCAAATCCCGGGTCGGGCAGTGATTTTTTTATTCATTAACTGCCCGGAGTCAGGAATTTGTGCCCGATATGGCGATAGGCTCGCCCTCTATCACGTCGTGGGACGGAACATACAATGCGAAATGACGTGGCCTGATGGCGTCTCTGCCTACCCCTTCTGGGATAAAGGCGTGATTTTATATATTATTGAATATGTAGTTATTGAAAATTTATTCAACAACTTTTACTAAATATTAACAATTTCATGGCGTAGAAGCAAAAATGAGGGTACTGTGAAACGAAGCACCGCGGACCGACATCGGTATCGAAACAAATGTCTGTACAGTCAACAAATATTTTATCAGCTTTAGATGTCGTATTACCGAAATATCCTTTACAGGTCCTAGTTCTTACTTATTTCAGACATTCGAGTTAGATGTGTCATAATTAGTATTTTATTTTATTGCTTTATTAATTTCCTCCTCCTCCTTGCGTCGATTCCCCAACGCTGGGGATCGTGTGTCATCAGGGCAACAATTCTTCGTGCACGATGTTGTGCCATCTGATCCGGTTTTTTGGCAACATGAACCGCTTCAGCCACATTCATGTCGAGTGTGGTGCGGATCTCATCCGTCTAGCACTTTGGGTTCCTGCCTCTTGGTCTCTTGCCCGATATTCACCCAGTTCTTATTCATTTAGTAATCGCCAATACCAAGTGGTACTCACCGCAAACCTCATATTATGACGTCATTCACGTCACAATTTTTTTATAAGTTAATTATGAACTTTAACCAACTTTAGAGCAAAGTTCTATTTATTCACGATGTTTTCCTTCACCTTCAACTATTCAATCGTCACGCACTATAATGCGTGGTCACTAGTTACCAATACACTGACTAGTTCTCAATACACACATGACTTACAACAAAGTCAGAGGTGCGCCCCGGGATTTGAACCCGCGACCACCGTGAACAGCAGTTAGCGTTAGCAGCCGCGACTGGACCGTTACCAACAGGCCACCACGCACTCATTGGTAATATAGCCTAATAAATAATATATACCTATAATATCGCATTACAGTACACGGTTAGTAACGGACCGGAAGCGACTGCCGAGATGTTGGTAGCGCGTTCGAATCCCAGGGCACACTTCTTATGCGATAAGTTTCAAATTTGATGTTGGAATTAAAACAAGATAATTTTAATACTACCATCCATTTCTTATACACATAAATTGATAGGTAAGAATCTAAAAATTACATACTATATTACGGAATTATAACCTAATGAATATTTTTTTATAAGTTGTAATACCAATTAATTATAAAAAAATGAAAATAAAATATAAAACAATAGTTTAAGACATGATTTATTATGTGTTAAATTCAAAAGTAGACAAAAAATATTATCAAATACTACATTCATGCTCAATATTATTACGTTTTGCCAAAGTGATTTTAAGTTATAATTTGCAGGAAAATTAATATTGTGCAAATATACACATACTTCGTCCTTGTTATTATTTAAATATTTGCACGTTATTAAGTTTTAGAATAATAGTATTATTTTAACCAATAATTGATATTAAGAATATATTTTCTTATTTATTATGTTTGGTGTCCGTTAAATACTTACATAATTGTATATCTAACTTGATTTCACATATGATGTAGAATGAAGATTAATGATACAATCTGAAATTAATATTGATCCGTTTTACAAGGAAAAACGCTACGAGGAAGCAGATTCTATAGCATGACAAATAAGTTTAATCATTAATATAAATTATCCACGCTTCTGTACAATCACATCGTATAATCTCATTAAAATAATTAAATACTTATAATTACATTTCATATTTATTGTTGATCCAATTAATCATAATAACTAAACAACGGATATAATCGCCGCTTACGTAGATTCTCTACATATTTTTCTTATTTGTTAAAAAAAGAAGATTTGTCTATAAACAATGAAATAGCAAAACAATCTCCGTTAACAAAAAAACCCGCGCGACTCTCAAATCATTTGTAAATCGGGCGCAATTTAATTAATACTTCATACTCCCGCCAACGGTTATTGCCAATTGAACTGGCCACCACAAGTCAATAAAAAAAAACATACCGTGAACAAGAAAATAGTTTCCACACAGCACTCAGTGCACCAACAAACACAGCATCACTGAGATCGTAATTTTGTGAGACCGGCTGAGCGGGTGACGCGAGCGTGTGCGTCCGCTGTCGGGAGCTAACTGCAGGACTCGTCGAGTGTCCTCCACTCCTGGCTTGAGGGGGGAGGCGGGAGGGGCCGATTGATCTGCGGGACAGCTTCCGCCGTTTGATGTCCTGAATGAAAGCCGCCCTAGCTCATACGCCCTACGCCCGAAGTACAGGACGTCGTAACAACATCACTTGTTATTGACTCCCGTTATGCTCTATTTTTAAGTACTTGTATCGAAAATGCGTCCAGAGGATGAAAGGTATGTTATAGTGGGTCATGTGGTATAGGTGTTATGAATCAAGTGTGGTATTGTGATGGTCTGTGCTTAATAATTGAAATCAAGGGCCTAACATAAGCCCTTTACCATTGTGAATAATTGCGTTCAGCGTTACACAATTCGTCGTCGAGGGGCCGTCGATTCGATCTTCGGAATGAAAGAAATGTATTGCAATCTTCCTAAATTTAATACCCGTCTGGACTACAACTTGTCAATAGTAATTTTTTCATAACCAAATGTTTTCTTAACAAATAACTTCATTGCCATAAATAATACCATAATACCTTTAGCCAGGAAAATTCATTGGTGAACAATTTGCACAACCGTCTGTTGGAAGTAGCTTGTATCAAAAGATGTTTTAATATTAAAACATCTACATTGTTATTAAAGCTGGAATATTATGTGTTATTATCAAGAGAAGTACAATTAATCCAGAACAATTTCATTATTTAAGGAAGTAAAAAATGCGCTATATAATGATAATGACCATATTAAGGTTTAATATAACATTCGCAGCGAGCATTTATGTTACGCCGTGTGTTAATATCGTTAGTAAAACTACAATGTCCGTGCTCGATTCTACGTACTGACTGCATGAATGCTCGCTTTGTAACATGTTACATTACCGTCCTACAGTCCGTAGTAATATTCGTAGCCGTAGCAGCTACAACTTTCTTAAAGACGTAGTTTACGGGAATACAAAATACATTTTGGGATAATTTCACGAAAACAATTGCACTGCACTTAAAAAAAAAATTACGTTATTTTTTTTTTAATAATGTGTTTTTCCTTGACAATCAATGGCTTGGCTTTCAATGACAGAGGTGCTGCCAGTACCCCTAAATTTCGCCTTGTATGTTGCGTCACATGATGTGATAGGGGGCGAGCCTATAGCCATATCGGGCATAAATTTCAGACTCAGACTAATAAACAGAAAATTCCAATAGCACTTTTGCCCGACCCGGGATTTCAACCCGAGACCTCATATTTGCAATCATCCTGAAGTACAACTACGCCACCGAGGCAGTTAATTCAGTCAGTTCAATTTCACTCATAAATATGGTTTGACTACAAAATATAATTGCAATTTGTGAAAGCAATAACAATACAAGCGAATGAGACACGTGGCAAGGAAAACATGATAAACCACAATATATTTTCGTCACAATATTTTCCCCATACCAACACACGTGGGTTAACTTATCATTTCATATAACTTACCGTGGTGGCAGTGGCGTGCCTAGGGTTTTGGAGTAGGGCAAGCCGAATATTTTTTTACGTTTAATTAATATTGTTTTAGAAACACAAAGTTACTAAGAACGAAGAAAATTAGATTATAATACGTCGGCAAACCTACCACACAATCAATATTAAGATTAAAACAATTAATATAGATTACTTGTGAACTGTAGATATCCGTAACTATTCATTGCATTTCTATTGCCGTCACTATTCTGTGGTGCCGTGGTCGACTTCGAGGTTTACCGAAATTGCAAGCAGAAATTATTATTAACGCATTCATGTTTAAATGTTTTGCTGAATTTAAAATAATAGATTGCCTTTTGAAAGGACCACCTAATTTAATGAAAATTTAAAGCATTATAATCCAAACAATCTAACACACAAGACGTGTCGTTTAAAAACATATGAATCACGATTGTTTAAAAGCTTTAAAGGGAGTATGTAGTAATAAAAGTACGTAGTTTATTAAACTGAACTGAAGAAATTTCTATTGTGATTTATCACGACTTACTAAATGTACAAACCCGGCATAGGTTTCGCGCCGGTTTATTTTTCAATATAATTGGATGAATTTACCTTTTTACCGGCAATGAACGCTTTCACCATCGCACTCAAACCATCACAGAAAACAATACAACTTAAAATAGTATCTAAAAGTTTAAATAACATAAAAAACTAAACATTAACCTTAAACAAAACACATTCACAACTCATAAAATATCATAATACAAATGAAGTTAGTAGAAATATGTGCTGTATTGCCAGTAAACGTGAAATAAACAATACAAAAGATACAATTTATTAAAAGAAATATTAAAACTTCATTATTTGTTCTAAAAAAAATATTAGATATAATTTCTAAAAGGAACCAACTTAATTTAATAACAATTGATATAATTGATTTAACAAATAATCACGTGACGACCATGCAACGCACGATGTTTTTACATCACCAAGGCCGAAGCCGGGCATATCGTTTAGAGTAAACTGCTATATAACATATCTATAGCTATACATTCGTAGCGATCGAGTAACATCATTTCCCCATACAGTTCACGCGTTGCTAGAAGCCCCGTAAAAGCACACGAGAGAGAAAAGGATAGATATATGTGCTGTGTGCTCCGTCTTTTCAAGTTCAATATAGTTTTAATGAATGAATATTACGCGGCGCTTCGGCGCTGGCGTCTCAGTGAATCGAGGCGCGGTAAATTCAAAAAATTTAAATGTTAGATGTTTTCTAATAAATGACTGTTGTATTGAATGTAATAGTTTGTATTCAGTATGGAGTATATACGTATTATGTAGGGCAAGCCGGGCTTTTGGGCTTGTATGGAAGTACCGCCACTACGTGGTGGCATGCCCAGGAACCGGATGCGAATAGTCGGTATAGTAGTCACGGGTTCAAATCCCGGGGCACACTTGAGTTTCCGGAGTCATGTGTGAACTGACCGTCGATTAAAATCACCCATGTTAAAGGTGAAGAAAATCATCGCGAACTGACATTACTTTTAGACTTTCATACCATTTAAGCGCCTTTTATACGGGGAGAGTTTCTCGCAGCGAGAATCGTACGCGATTACGCATGACATAACTGTATAGATTATCGTGTTCTGGCAAATGTTTACATGATACAACTTTATTATAACCTTACGATAATTTATTTATTTATATACACTTTATTGCACACACACAAAAAAATACAAATAAAAAGAAAATCACATACATAAAAAGTACAATTGGCGGTCTTATCGCTCAAAGGCAATATCTTACAGACAACCATGGGATGGATTTTTGAAAAGGATTAACAGAGGGCAGTTTAAAGTGTAAGAGATAGAAGTAACACTGAATAATAAATCAAATACAAATAATCTAATAGCTACAAGTAATAAAATAAAGTAAAGTAGTATATACAAATATATATATATATATATAAAATAAAGCGTAAATACACATACACATAAATACAAAATACATACATACATACATACATACATACATACATACATACACATATATATATAAATATAATATAGTACAAGTACATACAAGTAGGAAAAGTTATCCTCATCAATGTGACAATTCAGGGAGAAAGGTAGTGATCCTTCACCAGCTTTTTGAAAGATGTTACTGATCGTGCCCTTCTCACCGCAACTGGTAGTGCGTTCCACAATCGGACAGCTTCCACGGTGAACGACTTATCCATAAAGGTGGTGGAGTGCACGGGCATTCTCAACTCCAGGCTCTCTGACGACCTCAGGGATCTTGTATGTGAGTCATGGAGAAATACAAATCGATCTTTAAGATAAGAGGGGGTGAGAGGATTAAACAATATGTTGTACAGAAGAGAAAGAATGTGAGCATTCCGACGAAGCCGTATGGGCAACCACTTGAGCTTAGTACGAAATACAGAAATATGATCATATTTGCGTAATCCAAATATGAATCTAATAATAAAGTTTTGAAGGCGCTCAAGTTTATTAAGTTGGTCCTCGGTGAGATCTGGATAGCTGACATCGGCATAATCAAGGATAGGGAGAAGGAGAGTTTGCGCTAAGGAAATCTTCGTAGCAACCGGTAGAAGATTGTGTAGTCTTCGCAAGGACCTTGCTGAGGCGAACAACTTACGACTTAGTTCTTGAAGTTGCGGACCCTAGGTGAAGGACTTGTCCAGATATAGCCCAAGGTTTTTGACTTTATCACTAAATGTGACGATAGTACCATCACAGTAAATAGGTGGTAGCTTGTCCCTATCTAGTTTTAAAGTCATTCTGGGGCTGCCGATAACAATCACCTGTGTTTTAGTTGGATTCACTTTTAGTCCATGAGTCTTACTCCATTCACAGATGTGCTGGATGTCCCTATTGATGTGAGCAATCGCATCGTTGATCTTGCCCAAAGGTGCCCGAGTATAAATTTGTAAATCATCTGCGTAAAGGTGGTAGGAGGAGCGAAGATTATTAGAAATGGAATTTATAAAGACAGCAAAGAGTAAAGGAGATAGCACGCCGCCCTGTGGAACGCCAGCAGATAAAGAGCACCAGGAGGAATAACTATCCTCAACACAGATGCGTTGCCGGCGCCCATACAGGTAACTACGAAACCATTCAACAGCTGTTGGAGATATGTTAAGAAAACGTAGCATACAAAGCAATATATCAAAGTCAATGGTGTTGAAAGCGTTGCTGAAGTCCAGCAATGCTAAGACAGTCAGCTTGCCTTCCTCCATACCCGATCTTATGCCATCCGTAATATGAGTCAAGGTGGTGGTTGTGCTGTGACCAGGACGAAACCCTGATTGAAGAGGGTTTAGGAGATTATTTTTGGATAGGAAATCGCTCATTTGAGAGTGGATTAGGCGCTCAAGGACTTTGGAAAGGAAAGGGAGAATAGAGATAGGTCGGAATTCAGATAGTATAGAAGCATTTGACTTTTTCGGGATAGGGATAATATGTGCTTCTTTCCAGGCAGTCGGAAAAGTCCCAGTCGTGATGGAATGGTTGAGGATGTGGGAAATTATAGGCAGGATTTCGTCCAGGATAGGCAGAATCATATTACGGCTGACACAGTCGCTACCTATTGCATTAGACGAAATAAGAGTAATTGTTTTCTTAACATCACAAGCAGCAAATTGTTTGAAAGCGAAGGCCGAACAATTGGGAGTTTTAAGGGTAGAAAGATGCTTAATAGTATTTTCTTTAATCGTCTTGTCAAAGGAAGACGAAGAAGAGAAATGATGGTTTAGAGAATTTAAATCTATGGAATTAGGAATCGAATCTTGTTGCGATTTACCCACTCCCAGTGACTTGAGAAATTTCCAGACTTTAGCTGGGTCTCCGTTTTCAACAGAGTTGTGAATATGTCGGCGTTGAGCATTCCTACACACCTTACTGCAGTGATTCCGAATGGCTACATACTTTAGCCAATTCGACTCATTGGGGCGACGATTGTACCTTGACTTAGCCGATGCTTTTTTGGAGAGTAGTACTTTAATATCATCGGTAAGCCAAGGCGACGGAAGGTGTTTAATTTTAACTGTGCGAACAGGTGCATGCTTGTTGTAGAGTTCAATTAGATTGCAAGTGAAAATACGCACCTTATCATCTACACAATCTGATAGAAAAAGCAAACTCCAGTCGATGTTATCAGCATCCTTGCGAAGATTATCCAGATTAATTCCACGAAAATTTCTCTGCGATACAATCTTAGGTACGGCCTTAGGAGGACGTAGGCGATAGGATAAGAATAGGAGGTCATGACAAGAAAAGGCGTCTGCGGAACATTGCCCGTGTTTCACAACGTGATTTATTGAAGAAACAAAGATGAGATCAAGAAGAGAAGGAGTATTGTTTGGAGAGTGGTGAGTGGCCGAAAGAGGAAGAGTAGTAAGGTTACAGGATTGGATGGTATTCAAAAGAGAGGAAGAACGATGATCATTCTTAAGGAGACAGGTATTGAAATCACCCATGATTATGGTCTGACTGTACGAAGGGACTAAGTTTTCGAGAATAATTTCGAGAGAAGAAAAAAAGTTGATATGAAGTGAAGGACAGTAGTAAACACCGAGTAAGACTTTATTAAGTGAGAATTCCACCTCCAAGAACAGATGTTCCCCAGCATTAGATGGTGGAGGCTGCGGTGATGCACTAATAATTGTGTAGCGAAATTGTGTTCTAAGATAAATAGCAACACCGCCTCCAACACGTCCAATGCGATCATTTCTGATGAGGTGGAATCCTGGAAGGGAGTAAGCGGAAGAAGATAGACATGGTTTTAACCACGATTCTGAAATAAGGATAGCATGTATATGAGTACAGTCAAAACTAGCCAGCATATCAGGGAAATGGGCCGGAATACTCTGGGCGTTAATATGGACTACATTAAAATTCCTAGGGACGTCAGAGAACTGGCATGAAAGTGTGTCAGCAAGCGAGGGAACACTAACAAAGCTATCATCACTACACGCCGAAAAAAACTCTTCACTGTCACTACTACATTCCTGCACATACATTTGAGGCATTTAATAATATAAAACAAAAATAATAAATAAAAATTTAAAAATAAATCAAATAATAGTAAAAAGACTTAAAATAATCAAAAAAAAAATGAATAAACATCATCCATCTGCCGGTTGTTATTACAAATCGTGTTAATAAAAATCAGATAAAGAAACAAAAAAAAAGTTAAACACACAAAACTATTCACTAAAATAAAACACATTAAAAAGTAAATGAATCAGATAAAAAAAAAACATATTAATAAGAATCATTTTAGAAAAGAAAAATAAAAAAATAAAAAAAAAGTACAACTAAAAGCTTATGATACAATTTAAGTATACCTATGATATAATAATATAAACCAGGTAAACAAACGATACACTAACAATAATTAATTAAAGAAACAATAACAGGTTAAAAAAAAACAATTTCTGAACGAAAAACACAGACCAAATGTCAATGAAGATAATCGTATCTTCGAGGCGAAAAAATCTCACCGTATAAATGGGGCTTTAGACTTTCATATGAGATTACTGGTATGTAAAATTGGTAGAACACTGACAACATTTACACTTAGCGCTTGCCAAATACGAACTCAAAATAAACATGTTTCTTATGCATTTCCACAGCTACGAAAATGCTACGATTTCCCCACGAAATATCTTTATTTAAAACAAAAAATGTATATTGAAATGAAACATTTTTTTTTCTGATTTTATCGCGATTTGTTTTAATTTTTACATTTTTTAAATTCGCGACGTTTATATGTATATGATTTTTTTTCTATAAAGAAAATAAGTATTGAATTAATTTATTTTATTTTATTTTATTTTCACTTAGATACACCATCGACAGTTACACATATACAATAAAATACAGTTGAGAAAATATAACACAGGACATTGTGTACTATCATTACAGGTGAATACAACATTCTTGAAATTATTGTTAAAACAGATTATTTATATTAATTACAATAGATCAGCATGCAGAATAAAATTATTAAATACAATGAGAAATTAGAACAAACATTGAATGATAGACATAATATTATAATTAAAATTAAAATTAACTACAAGATACAAAATACAAAATAGTCCAATTAATGATCTATAAAAGGTATAAAATTATTATGAAACACAAGACCCTTTTCAATTTAAAGTTAATAGCGCCACAGGCTGTCAAAGGCAGCACTGTGAGAGCGCAAGAGATTTATCCCTATTGTTTACGTCATAACTTAACCGATTGGATGGCCTCGGTAATTAATATAAGTTTATAAAGACATTTTAGTAATATTTAATCTACTTCTGCCTGCATTATATTAATTGTTACAATCATCAAATTACAAACTTGCATAAATTATAAGAGACAAATGTTTGTGTGAACCACAGGTATTTATTTCGGCTCTGAGTGTTTATGAGACCGAAAAGTCTCATAATTTCTGATGCTCACGACACAAGACTTCATATTAGTGTCGGGTCAGGACTATGTATGTGACGGTTGGGTGTATTTATTTATTTCAAGCATAACGACATTACAATACTCAATAATAAGCGGGCAGATTAACTTCAGCAATTTATACAGTAAAAAATGGCTTCATTGGCCAGACAACTATATCATACATACATACATACATACATAAACTCACGCCTTTATCCCCGAAGCGGTAGGCAGAGGCGCCACCAGGACACCCACATTTCGCCTTTTATGTTCCGTCCCACGATGTGATAGGGAGCGAACCTATCGCCATATCGGGCTCAAATTCCTTACTCCGGGCTGATAATGAATAGAAAAATCCAATATAACTTTGCCCGACACGGGACTCGAACCCGAGGCTTTGTAACCGTACCGTAATACAACTACGCCACCGAGGCAGTCAACAACTATATCCATCGGGCCTTTTAAAACCTTGATCTAAGAGTTGTCGAAGGGATCCTTTCAATACAATAAACATTTTGACCGCATCTCGATATACTTACAACTTATAATATTATGTAACTTTAGGAACCTATTTAATGTTTGCCATCCAACTGTATAGATGCCTATACCACTATACATGTGTACGAAAATTTAATGTAACGATAATAGCACTCAATGTTATCAGATACGCGATGTTCATAATAGAATACGAGGAACAAACACAATCTCGCACTCCAAATTTTTCCACAGAAATAATACTTCTTATGTGGGCCAATGTACGCTTGTTTAATACTTTCCAAGGAGTAATTGTAATGAAATTGTATGACACATTTTTACAGGTTTTTTTATATGTATCAGCCCAAATACGTCCCACTGCAGGGCACGGGCTTCCTCTTCAAGAGAACAATTGAGAAGGGTTAGGCCATATAGTCAACTACGCTGGCCTAGTGCGAGTTAGCGGACTTTCAAATCAAATCAAATCAAAATATTCTTTATTCAAGTAGTCTTTTATAAGATCTTTTGAATCGTTCATTTCTGCTACCACTGCTTCGGAACGTGTTGTAGCTGTGAAGAAGAAACGGCGCAAGAAACTCCCTCAGCAACACGAACTGTCTTCTTTTTTTTGCTTTTCTTTTCTTTTCTTTCATTTTCTTTTTTAAAGGCCAGTTTAAATTACAATGGTTGATTTATCTAAATGTCACAATATCGTCTTTACATACCATGGAAATTTTACAAATCGTCATGGTGATGTTTACCATCATTATGATGTCTTCCTTCAACGTTATAGTGAGTGGTGATTGACAATCAATACACACATGACTGAAAAGTCAGGTACACCGCCCTCTGGTCCGTTACAGGCGACAGGGCACCACACACAAGATTTTTAATATTTTTAAATTAATTCCTTCACGTCGACTTTCAAATAAATAAATAAGAAGGGACTTCACACACGTAGTCCTGACCCACTCTGAGACACCAGGTCTTATGCTGTAGGTATTATACGACGGGAAACCCCTTGGTCTCACAACGCCCAGATCAGGATCTAATATGTACTTGAGGACCACATAAACATTAGTTTCGTTGTAGGAATAGAATAAGTAGCCTCTTGTTTCACAGCCGGTTCTACAAAAAATGCATCACGAATAATATTGCATGACAATTGTATGTGGTGTCATAGTTATTAGATTTTTTTATTCATTTTCACAGCTATGCACTATTCGGGCCCATAGCGGCAAATCAATCCAAGCCCGGGATGCCATATCTATTAATATGTATAAACATTAGACATACACGATTTTACATTAGACATTCATTTTAGAAATATAGTCTTTTTAGGGGTTTAGTTCTAATTACATAATTAGAATATTATATAACAGCCTTGGTCTAAATAGGTATAGTAATATAGCGTGGTGACTATTAATAATAATTAGCACTAATTATTGCCGACCTTAACCGCCATGTACGGTATAATAGGGACATCCGACTTATTTAACTTTATTCAATGTCGGAGCTAGTTAAACGCTCATTAGCTAGTTTCCTGGAATGTGGAGTTTTTTGGCAACCATAGAGTATTGACTAATATGCACCGCCTCGTTGGTCTAATGATTGTGTACATGATCTGTATTCTACGGCCGAAAATTCGATGGAGAGGACTTTGACCATTTTCCACCACGCGCTGGGTTTGTGCGGGATGGCAGACTTTACACTTCATAAAAAAATTATCATGTAGGTATAGGGTAAAATGTTATAAGTATTTCAAGGATGATGATGCATTTATTAATTAATTGAATGGCCACCCAGAGAAGACCTTTACATATCACATATCGCCTATTACTATGAAAGGTTAAACGCCAATTGGTTTTAATCTTTCCTTTGGTCTTTTCTATTATATTTTTAATCCACGCCATTTTTCATCCAACGCTATTGTTTTTTTTATAGATGTGAATTGTAGGTATATACCTATTATTAACAGGCTACTGATATTTTTGCTATTTGTGCTGTACGGAGGGGAAATATTGCCCACCACAAGGTGGACAGAAGACCTGGTTAAGGTCGCAGGAAGTCACTGGATGCCGGTCGCTTCCAACAGGTCTATGTGTCAATCTATAGGGGAGGCCTATGTTCAGCAGTGGACTTCCTGTGTCTGAAAAGAAGAAGAAGATGAGAAGGAATGTTGACATGGATGAAAGCTCAAAACCGAATATACCCAGTGTAGATCCGATACCAACACAACGGATTTCTCACCATCTTGCTTGATAGTTTTATTCCCCGACAAGTGCGAATATGTTACCACTAGCTTTGGAGTTTAGAATCTCTGACAATCAGCCTTCGTATAGCAGTTTTTTAGATGCCGGCTTGTGAAATAGTGTTAAATAGAGGCCGCGGGTTTGATACCCGCATCGTGATGAATGTTTGTGCGTCCCACAATTAGGTACCTATTTGTTACTCTATGATCCGAAACGAAGTTCGAATGTTCGGACGTTCGACGTCCGAAGTTAGTTATAAGATTTCCACTTCTAAAAATCAAACTATTTAGTCTATCGTTACGAAGTCCACATCGGAATCATATTATTCCGTGTACGTACTGTTTTATGTTTCAACTCAACGTGACTACCGTCCTTTGTACCTACTGATTTTCCTATTCAGTCCCGTTAAATCCCATTCTGTCACGTTTTTTTTTATAATAAAAGTGCGAACACGATACTTGAAGTTTGAACTATTATCTAATGACCTAACATATTCATTAAAATCAAATGTTAGAGCAATATTGTTCAAAATTAAATACTTGTAATGAATATCTTCATTATTTGGATATGTATTAATACTATGAAAATAAAAACCTATTCGCAAACTTTTAGCAAATAATGCATTATTTTAAAGTTTAAACAAATATGATTACCAAAAAAAAGATTATACAATATTATATTATATATTATTATTATAGTAAGTCAATCTAAAAAGATCTATACACTATCGCGGATTTTTTTAGAACTTTCGAAAATGAACAATCCCGGCATACATTATTGTTGAATAACTAACACAGCGCACGCAACTAAAGCTCTCAAAAGGAATAACATTTCGCCGTTTTTGCAATTTATTTTACTACTTCTCGGCTCCTGTTGGTCACGGCCCGATGTTATATAGCCTCTTGCCTTCCTCCATAAATGACATAACCAACACAAAAATATTTTTCCAATTCGAACCAGTAGTTTTTGAAATTAGCCTGAAGAAACAAACAATTAACTTTTTAATATATTAGTTTATAATTTAAGAGTCTAAGGTCAGGGACCATACTGCCATCACTTAAGTGAACAAACCAAAACATAGAGCATATTGTCTCTGACCTAAAACTGACAAATGACATTATTAGTTTTGACATTATCATTGTTTATTTTTTATATATTGTGTGGTGTGGTGCAAGGTGTTGCGTTTATTTCTGAGGTTTATTTAGATTGAATATAAATATTTGTGGAAATATAAATTAAGTACGTCACTTTAGGACAAAAAATGGCTACAAGAGAACTTTGGGGTGAAATGGTCGATGAAGGAACCGATGAAACTTTACTGCAAAACGTAAACTTCAACCCAATAATAGAACTGGGTATGCAAAACATACCTGAGATCCCGATCACAGTTAAATCGTCGCCAATTGATTTACCAACTCCAAATCTCATCACCCACACCATTCAACTACACGCATATGCCAGACAAGTGTCGGCCATTCTCGAACAAGCCGAAAATGGTGTATTTGAAGGTGCAAGATTGGAACCGATGAACTTGCCGCCTTTGCCTCCAGAACCGGAACTAAAACTCGAACACAAAACAGTACCTCCTATTAACTTTCTAGAAAAAGAATACTGTGATTTTTCTCTTGGAAAAGGGCCAGTAATATTACCTTTTACTCCTGAAAGTCACAGAAGAGCGCTAAGACAATGTTCTGCAATAGCAATAGGCCATGTTGGCATAGCTAGCTGCACCAACACGGCTTTAAATGCAGTTGCCGACTCTCTGGACCATTACATGACAAATATGTGCAAGTTGATGAGGACAGTGGTGGACAAAGAAGCAAGCGGCCAGAAATCGGGATTTCCAGATGTGATATCAAAAGTCATAGCTGAGTTAAATATTGGTAATTTACACTTGTTTTATGAAAATAGAGTTGTAAATTATCAAGAGAAGATGAAGCAGAAATGTGAAGACTTAAAATCTCAGTGTGAGGCATTAGCAATGAGGGATATTGCTCCACAATTAAAACTTGAGGAAGTTCCCGAGTTACACTTTCCTGCAGCTCTTGATGGTGCATTCACACCCTCCTTAGAGCCTGGCTTTCAAATGCTGCACAGCTTAGAACAGGAGCAGTTACAAGGACTAGATTTATTAGATGCTCACACATTATCCACAGATGATATAAAATTAGAACCTATGGAGTTTTCTCAGACAGACACCAAACCACCATCACTATCACCTAGTGCTAAGAAAAAAAGAAAATAGTTGACATATTTATAAGTTTTACATTAAAATAAAAAAAGGAAAATTAAAATTGTTTATTTTGTTATAGATTTCCTCTCCCCTTTACTTGTAATAGATGAAAATTGTTATACTTCATGATGATCTGTCTAGTCTACATATTGACTTTAAAAAGAAGTTATAATGTCAATACTCCACCAATAAGTTACTCTATGAATCAGTATGCATATTATATTCACCTATTAGAAGAATACTACTCCTACTGCAAAGAAGGCGTGAGTTTATGTATGTAGAAGATTATGTGATAATCTAGATAATATATATGCAGTAAGCATTATATTTGTGTGGTTTATTGAAAACTTATCAATTTATGACAGCCTCCTTAGCATGGGTTAGACACTGGTTGTAAAAAAGATGCCATGGGTTAGATCCCTGCACTGAAACAGATGTTCGAGTGATCCAAAAATACTTGTTCCAGGTCTGACTATTTGAGGCTGAACAGTCTCTTGTAGATTGTGATAACTACAGGACAGGAATATGTATGTGACTGTTGGGTGTATTTTTAATTTCCAGAGTAGCACAATTATTAGGCTATTTACGGTCTAATAGAAAAGTATCAATTCTGGATATTTTTTGTGGGTAATTATAGGTACAAATAAAAACAATGTAACATAGCACCAAATAATTTATTTGTGTTCAATTCAATAAGACACTGGGTAGAAAACCTGCTGCCAATGTGCTGATTACACAAATCGACAATTCTTATTTTACTATATACAACATGCAAATTGTTAAACTGAATGTCAAAAAGTCACACAAAACAGTGGTCATATGTTAAAAATGTGCCTAAAACTGGACAAATTAAGGCACTGTAATTGTTAATTAGAGAAAAATCTATCACATAATATATCACAATTAATATGATTTTTGGAAGTAATAAAATTCAGATTGTTAAAAATTCAAATATGATTAAAATACCTTAACTATGAGTTCAACCTTATGGAATGAAGATCAATACACCCATAATGAAACCATTTTAGTAGAAAGTTAACATTGATTGCTAGATGTGAGTAAAATTCATCTGTCTATTCATTAAAATCATTTATCAATATCATTTGCCTATAAGGACATTATTCAATATTGCATTCAATTTTCAAATTCATAAATATGTGATCTAAAAGTACAGAAACCTTACTTATGTGACTGATATTATTATGTACAGACTATTTATAATACATTCAAGATGTTCCTTAGCAACTCAGCATCATAAGTGAAGGTTTATTTCTACAAAATACAAACAACAGGTCAGGTTACAAATCAATAGATTGTCATGGCAAAACAGATTCAGTTATGGGCAGAAACTTATTACTAACTTAAAGAGAACTATACATTTAAATCTAATGACAAGTTTGCATCTTATTTACTTCCTTTCTGGTGGTGTGGTCTTCTTTCGTCGGAATAGCAGGATATGGGGTTCTGAAAAAGAATAACAATTAATTAATATCCTTTTTCCTAAAAAGTTAGAATCCAAATTAAATAATCTTTTTCCTTTATGAAAAAAGTAACTCAATTGAAACTAAATACATTGAAATTCCAAATAGAATATCCACTGTCAAGTGAAATTAATCTCTCAAAATCCAAGACAACTAAGCACCCTTTTTTAAAACTGGATATTCATAGGCTGAATCCTAAATATGCCATACTTCTATGAGACAATATAACATGTTCTTAACCATCATGTATAACAGTTTCTGTTCAGGCAGATATGATTATCCTACCTTTAATAATGTTAATAAAAATATGACACATTATACAGATTCTTTTTAGTAAAAAATACAAATCAAAGTTTTTTTTTTTAAATATGAAAATCTGTAATATTTTATTGTTGTTTGGACATAAATCATTATTTCAAATTAATCCTATGAATGGAATTTTAACTGTAGATGGGGCTAGTGTACTCCAGCGGTGGATATGTAGGCTGGATTATGTTTTTTTTATACTTACCAGGTTGATGCATCATATAGTGTACCCATCCCTGGCTCTGTTGCACACCAATACTCCGCCACTCTTGTTCTGACATCAGGTGGTTCTTGGGCACCAGTTTCACCATCTCTTTGGGGAGGACCACATGTCTGTAAATATTAAGCCATAGTTAAGCCCACAATAAAGTTTAATATATTACGAAAAGTTGTGTATGATAAGACTGCAAGTTATTGGAATAATGTATTGAAAAATGATGAAAAGGTTAAAACATCTTAATACTGTGTAACATAAGATCAAAGTGACTTCTTCAGTAATATACTCCTATGAAATAATTAAAACTTATGTAATGAGACTAATACAATATTTGAAAAGTAGGTAGCAATCTTTGCTTTGAGAATAGAAAAAAAAATTGGTAATAAAGGTACATGTTTCTATACATCAAAGATTTTAACTCTTGAGGAAAATTGGCGTGTAATAGCTATGATTCACTGACCCAAAATAAACAATAATAAACGAATGTAACAATCCAGTTATATGTATGAAGTGTAAATTTTTGATATGATCCATATGGTTACTTAGTGGTCAATCTCCTGCTATTGTTATGGACTTTTTCTACATTTATGTACGATAAAAATAAGTGAATAATTATTATTAGTTTTGATGAATCCAGTCGGGGACCAAGAATTCGAAGTGGCAGGACTTGTACTGGTTTAATCACGATAATAGTTAGGTTATTCATGTAAATATCGAAACTTAAGAATAAAAGCAATTAAAATATCAGCTAAACGCAAATATTAACTAATAATGGATTGCTTTCAGTGGAGTGTACGATGAAATACGTATAATAAATACGAAACCCCAGAATCTCTGTTTTAAGGTATTGTTGCACAAAAAGAACAATATAATGATCTAATTTAATTACCTGTATTCATGTTCTTCATCGTAGTATTTTTCGGAATAATAGATTTCTCTCGCCGACATGGTCACTCACACCGAATTCCACGATTAGTATAAATATTAACAATTATGATGGCGCTCTGTGCTCCAAGCGTGTTAAAAATTCCGCAAATACCAATATTTACTCAAAACGAAACTCACACAATCACTTTTCTAGAACTTTGTTGAAAAAACTTTCAAACAGACACGACAAAGAAAACGTCGAATAACGAATTTCAAAATTCGAAAAATTTGGTGTTGCCATATAAAATGTATGGCAATTGGCTATTTGACTAATTTCTGAAAAGTGTTTTAAAGTCTAGATATAATCACTCTATACCTCTTCAAACTATTAATTTATTTTTAAAGAGTTGTATAAAACGAATAAACATATTTTTCAGTTTTATCATCATATATGTCACTAAAACGGTAGGTCACGTGACTTTGAAAAAGTTACGTCACGCTTTATAAATGGTGAATGATCTTAGTGGCAGAGATGAATGAAAATTGTAAATCGTGACATCACACGCTGCACAATGACAGCTTGTCGTGTTTTGTTACATTTAATCAACAGATAAAAAATGGCAAACTTATTTTAGACAATTTAAATATTTATAATTTAGATAAATGTAAATAAAAATACCTATAATTATTGTTTACCAAAAAGCTATCATATGCAACACATTTTATAATTTATTGCCACAACAGTCAAATACCCAATTGTAAAAACTTGCACTTATTGTTTGAAATAGTCGATTTTCAGAAACACATAAATATGTTGTTATGCAAAATATATCGATTTCAATTAAAACAGGTTACCTAGTGCCTAGTGGGTTTTTTATGGAACTCAAAAGAATTCTTGAGATGTTATCTAAAAACGACGATATGTTGTTTCAAGCCGGAATAATACTCGTATTTTTGAACAAATTTTAATAAAATGTTGATTATATATTAAAAAACCGTAAATCGTAATTACTTTGCCTTATAGACCAAATTCAAGAGATGTTTATAGAAAAACAACATAACGAGACCCTCGTAATCTTAAAGATCAATCTTTAAATTCAAAATTATGATTGGCTACAATATGTTAACAAGAACCTAAATATAATAAAATCCAGTCGATTTATAGCAGTATTTATTAATCTAAATTTAAAGGCACTGTATTTTTAACGCACGATAAATCATCTCTTTCATCTTCATGCCACTTTTTATGTCTTTCAAAATCTTCCATATCTTTAAATCTGGAAGAACATTTTTCACAGAAGAATTCCTTCTGATTTTTGTGTATGTGTTGTATGTGTCTTTTTAAATGTGAAGCCCGGGAGAGACGAAGGCCACAGTGGCAGCAGACGTGTGGTCTGTCCCCGGAATGTGTCAATAGATGCTGTTTGAGGTCACTGCGGGTGATGAAAGCGTGTCCACAGGTGTCGCATTCAAAGTTTTTCTCACCGGTGTGGCGCCTGTAACAATACTTTTCCGTACTTCCATACAAGATTGTAAGTAAAGCCTTAAAACCAAGTGGATAAAATACTATTCCACAGGATTATTGACTTAATATTTTTGTATGCATTACATTGCGTTTACAATCAGTACATATATAAATAAATAAATCTTATATCATGAGTATCAGAAACCACGAGACTTATCGGTCTCACAAACACCCAAACCCGAAACAAATACCTTTGGTTCACACCATAGATGTAGTATCCACATCTATGGTTCACACAAACATTTATCTCAGCGCGGGAATCGAACCCACGGCTGCTCGTTTCACAGCCGGGGTCTAACCCACTGCGCCACGCAGGCTGTTATTTTGTCACGTTGACTGCGGTGCGGCGCACACATACGTTGTGTTCTTTATGCGCAACATGTGTGCGGCTATCACACGCGAGGCGTGTTATTTGCTTACACAATGCGTCCCGAGTCGTATGGGTCTTTAGGTTCACTGATTTTAATACCACAATTAACGTTTTACTAAACAACAATTCTTGTACTTATCTATAGAATCGTTGCATTAAACATGGCAAAAAAACCAGTATACCATGCTTAGTAGTCAGCACTACCACCTGTTTTCGTTTAAGTATACGCCCCGAATATAATCTTTCCCAAATACAAACCTTACATGATACTGCAAATGGCCGACAGTGCGAAAGCTTCGTGGGCACAACACGCATAGATACGGCTTCTGTCCAGTGTGCTTGCGTTTATGCGCGGCCAGTCCTGCCGACTGAGCGAATGATTGACCGCACACTGAGCACTGATGCGGTTTCTCGCCCTTATTAAAAATAGAAATTACATAAGTATGTAGATGCTATAGAAAGTCTTATAAATGTGTTTTCTTTCTTTCTTTATAGTACAGATTTTTTAACGTTATTAGAATATTTTTCAAATATGATTTTAAAAATAATATTTAAAGAGGGATATCCTCTGACTAAATGGTGGCACAACTTGCACAAGAGGGCTGGCAGGGACTGGATGCATAAAGCAGCAAACCGGGCTCTGTGGCGGACCTTGGGAGTGGCCTATGTCCAGCAGTGGACAGCAACGGGCGGATGATGATGATGATTTTCAAAAATATTGTTGATTTTTTATTTTGAATATACATGTATTCTTGTTAGTGGAAAGCAAATACTTAACTTACAGTATGGACTCTAATGTGGACTTTTAGATTCTGGGCAAGGGAGAAATTTTTGTTGCAATGTGGACATGTGTATGGTCTTTCTCCTGTGTGGGTTCTCAAGTGGGTCTTTAGACGGAACCTGGACAAAATAAAAATATAATAATGCAATGTTCGCTTAACATCACTTAATTATAACATACCACTGCAGGTCACAAGTCAATCATATTATGAGTGAGGTAATATTATTGGGATAAGGTGGTTGTATAGTAATAGTTAACAAATTAGTACTTTAAGTTATTATTAAAATTGACTACAGTTCGAAAACAATGAACTATCCACCTGTGAGGTTCAAGTGTCAAGTGTCTAACAAAAACACAACACATGTGTAAACTACCATTTACTTTTTAAAAAAGGCTGCAAGAATAACTTTGAATATAAAGTATATTTTAAACACATACCTAGATGACATCACTTTCCCACATGTAGAACACTGTTGTTTCTGTGCTTTTTTACTTCTACTCTTATTTTTTTTCTCATCAAATTGTGTGGTGTTCTCATCATTATCCTGATTTGTTTCACTATAATTTTCATCTATCAATAAACATTTTTCATTGTCACTTCTAGGTGATGGAGAATCATATATTTTTGGGCTGTTGCTCACTTGTAAATATATTTTATTATTTATTTCTGGTTCTACATTTTTTTTTTCTAAAAATGATCTAAGCTCTGCATCTGTTCGTTCACATAATTGTATAAATTCAATGCAATTATCTAGAGTTTTAATGCATTTAGTGCATATTGTGTTTGGTAGACCATCATTTGGTGAAATCTGAAATGATTCAAATTCTTATAGAAAATGTCCCGAGTATACAAGATAACAATGGCAAAGATATGGATGACTTGTCTGGAAACATCATTTAATTTAAAATTACTTTTAGAAAAAAAGTACTTTCAATAAGTTTTATAATGTATGTATGTGTCTGAAAGTATAGTCATTACTAGTATTTAATTGGCATAGATTTAACTGGAAACAACAAAACCAGAAGATCTTATACTGGGAGATATAGAGAGCTTGTAGAAGTCCAAATTATTACTTGTATATCATTAAAATGAAATAAAACTACTTCACCAGGTGTCAGTTAAAAGGCAAAGACTTTAAATATATTTTTACATTTGAATTAGAAAAGTAATTAACTCTTTGTCGACTGTACTTACATAAACTTTAGTTATTGACATAATGGACGTAGATATCATAGTAAGGCCACGCTTGAGGAATATACTTGTTAGTAAATCTTGGCCTAAACAAATTCTACATATATTTGTAAGCATTTTTAAATATTTTAAATAATTATTCTATGTTTTTTACATGCTTCGTTTGCGTTGACTTTTGTTGGAAATGAAAATAAACAGAGTTTGACTTTGACAGTACCAGCATCGAATAAACTGGCCAAGGAATAATGAGTATTCAGACAACCACACATACTTTATCGGCATTTAGGAAAAATAAACTAGATAATTTTAATTATTTCTATATTTTCATAAAATTATGTACTTATGTCGAATATTTGGGTAATAATATTTAAAGCACACATTATCATATTAAAATATATTATTTTAACTATTTTATTTACTCATGTATCCTTAAAGCGATAGTTACAGGTGTCGTCTTTACAATGCACAGTAGGCTGAACATATTTCCAAATCACTGATAAAGTATCGTTCATATATTGTAATTATATATGATTCCAAAATGTTAATACCTACTCTAGTAATAATAGCACAAACTTCTAAGGTCAGTAGTATGCTCTTGGATTCGAATCCACGATCGTCTTGGTAGATCGGGTCCATTTCGGCATTTCCGGACAAATGCGACCTAACGACCTTCCAAAAGCGTATTCCCAATTTAAAGGCCGGCAAAGCATCTCCATGCCCTATGGTGTTGCAGATGTTCATGGGCGGCGGTGATCATATATCATCGGGTGAAACGTATACTCGTTTTCCCCCAGTAACATATAGCTATAATAAAAAAAGTTCCTTTCTAACAGACCACTAATCACCACGTAGGTACTTTTGTAGTATAGTTGCACAAAATCCTACAGTAGGTACAAGGTAAGTGACTGTCTATTTTATTTTTTTATTTTATTTATTAAGGACCATCAAACGGAGAATACAATTAACAATTGGTATAAATATACATGAATATAGGTACATTTTCATTGTATCTCTTATAATAGACAGTCACAACATGAGTACTATACAGGAGTAGCAAAGCATAAAAAACAATTAAACAATATTAAAATAAATTCCAACAGAAAACAAAAAACAAACGAAAGCTAAAACTATAACAAAAATGAAACATTTGCAATAAGAATCGTTAAACTTAACATTATTTTATATCCCATGTATTACTACTAAATTATTTCACTCTATCTTTAGAAATATAGAATTAATCAGTTTTTCACAGTTGAAGTTACGAAACGAACGCTTTCTTGTTATGTCGAATGTTGTACGGGACCAATAATATGGAATACGGAACCCTATCACTTTATTGCATACCATAACCCAGGGCCGGACAGGAGAATTTATAACCAGATTAAGATCTAGTGGCTGATAAATACAATTCGGTACAAATTGCAGTATTGCGCGTGGTTATCAGCAAAAATATAAAGGTGACATGAAATTATCAGCATATTTATTTATAAACTTGCAATTGATCCAACTTAAGTCTTGTGATAATTTTTTGAAACTGCGTTATCTGAAACGTGAAACCTTAGTGGCAATTTCGAATTTGGAAGGTGGGACTTTCACTTGGCCTACTTTTTGAAGGAGTGTTGAACAGTCGTGTTTTAAAGTTGACTAGGATTAAACGCAATGAGCTCTTTAAAATTATATCATTTTAACGCAAGCGCACCGTCCCGTGGTGCGTTGATGGCTGCTAGAGCCGCCGGCGTGCCATTTGAGATAGAAGTCGTAGATTTATTCAAAAAAGATCAGCTAAAAGAGGATTTTCTAAAGTTAAACTTTCAACACTGTGTGCCAACTTTGGACGATGATGGTTTTGTCCTTTGGGAGAGTCGCGCCATAGCAAGCTATCTAATTGATAAGTACGCAAAAGACGACCAATATTATCCAAAAGACTTACAACGCCGGGCCGTGGTTAATCAGAGATTGTTCTTCGACAGTGCTACATTGTATCCAAAAATCAGGTCTATTTGTGTGAGTAATTTTAACATTTTACTGTATCTATATGTAATAAAAAAAAATTGTTTAAGAGAACCTGTTAGGTCTGGAAATATAAATAAATCTGCGCGGAAAATAATCTTTAAAGTCCAAACTCTTATACATTTTTAAACAGTTTAATTTCGTGGTATATATTTTATAATGCATTAACTTACATTTGATTCTTCAATGCCTTAAAATTAATCGAGTACACTTTAACTTTTCCCGTGGGAATCGAATTCAGGTCGTTTCGTAGCAGCGATCGCATACATTACCTACTTGTCAATAGCTATAAGTTACTGCTTCAAAAAGTTTCAAGTGTAATCGTAAAACTAACTTTTCTCTATGTCGACTGCAATCATCGATCAGCATTTAAGCACAATTTAAGCTTGCAAAGTTTTGAGTAGGTAGCATTTCAATTTAATTAGTACTTTATCCGTAGGTCGGTAGACCACAAGTTATGGCATGTGATCTGTCGCTTTATACATGGTAATAATACAACGAACAGTCACATGAACATACCTTCCCATGTCTTGTGTATGGGTATCAAAAACTACGTGAGACTTTTCCAACAAATATTTGTGGCTTATACGAATATTTGTCTCAGTGCAGTTCCTTTCAAAGCTGGTTAATTAACGAACCGCTTCACGGAGGTGTGAAACATGAGGTACTAGGTTCGTTTTCCAAGTAAAGTGTACCACTTCATGTATATTTTAAAGTTAACATTTTGTTATATTATATTTTATTCGCGAATTATGTATATTACCCCATATTGGGACGCTACGTAGGGGTATGTTTGATTATTATTACACGTGACACAATTGTTTCCAGTACCCCATTTTATGGTTTGGCGTGACCGAAATCAAAGAGCCACTAAGGAAGGATTTGAACATCTCATTTGGACATCTGGACGAGTTCCTAGCCGCGACTAAATGGACCGCGGGTGACAACCCTACCATCGCCGATATGTCGCTGTTTGCATCCGTTTCTAGCATTCTGGTAAGAAAAAATACTTGTTTCCAAGTCATGGAGTAGACAAATGAATACTAGCTGCAGTGAACTACAGTGAGGACTCAGTAAAATATATCTCAATGTGTCTACGTTCTCGGAATATAATTGTGACCATATAATATAATTCCTAATCATCTTTTATAGGAAGTAGGCTGGGACATTTCCAGCTGGCCGAATCTACAGAGATGGGTAGAGCAGTGCGCTACATTGCCAGGCGCCGACGAAAACGCAGAAGGCGCCAAATTATTCGGCTCTTGTGTCAGAAAGAACTTGAAATAAACTAAATATTTACAAAATTATACACTTTTAATTAAACTTATAATATACATTATACAGCAGTAACTTTACATGTAAAATTTTAACACTAGTTGATGTTCGTTTTTTACACGTCTTTTCAAAACTGTTTCCGACTTAAACCCATATTGGGACATAATTTCAATGACTTCATTTGGAATGTTTTCTTCAATGAGTAGGAGGTAAAATATGCCATTGGGTGCTAGCTTCTTTGGTATCATTGCTAGTAATCTGTCTGTTATCTCCCTGCCTTTTACCCCTCCTGCCCAACTCGCAGTAATATTCCGCCCACCACACTCTTCAGACTCCGTTATCACATATGGTGGATTGAATATGATAACATCAAACTTATTGTTTACAAATGAATCTGCCAAATCCATGTTGACAGAATCAAGATTAACTTTATTGTGTTTGCTTGTTGCATTTGACATCATACAGGCTTTCAAGTTAATATCTGTACTAACACAGAATGTATTTGGAAATGCCATTCCGAATGCTGTTATTACCACTCCGCTCCCTGACCCAACTTCTAGACAAAATGTAGGGTTTTTAGCTTTTAAGTATTCTAGATCTTTCTCTAAAGCATCTATTAGGAGGAAGCTATCCTCAGCTGGCTCATAAACATAGTCAAAATCAGCCTTGTCAATGTGGTTTTGGTATGGAGTCTCCATTGTTAGTTGATGGTCCCTCTATCAGACACAATTCCACTGGTACTTTGCTCTGGTTCCTGAGTTGGTTCTGACTGTATTGCAATACGGACACCTTTCTCCTTGCTTATCATACGCCTAATTTCATTTAATCTATCCTGAAATAGGGAAAAAAATGTTTATTACTATTTAATCTACATAGTATTCGTTATTGCTAGATCATATCATTGTGGGCGATTGTAATTTGCAAAAAGTTAAAGAATTTAAGGATTTATAGTGTAAAAGGAAGCTTTTGGATAGCAGTAAAATGTGGACAGAGCTTTTATGTTGTCATGAAAACTTGAGGTAATACCAATTTGAAACTTATAGTCCAGAACACTGAAGGTTTCTTTTACTAAACAGTACTCCTTATTGTGACAAATTTCATTATTAATGCACTTTTTTATTGAATACTAACCTGTGAAGCTTGTAGTACATTTAACACAACAGTCACTTTGTGTTTGCAAGCAATGAGCTTCTTCACATAGGGGTCCAAGTCGGGGTGGTTGTTCAATGCTTCGCGCACTTTCTGTAGCTCTTCGTTCAGAGATTCTATCTGCTGTTTCAATTCCAATTGGGATATCCTAGAAAGTAACAAATATTCACTGTAGCAATACACTATCCTAAGCTCCAAAGACATTTTACAATTATGTTTTGGGTAAATTCACACAATAAACTATTATTAAAACGCCTTTTTAAATGTTATCTAGATTACAACACTATATTTTACAACAAACGATTTTATATATGTTGTGCACATTTGGCAAGACTATGATGTATTATTGTGGGAGGCCTTACCTGGTCGCCCTCACTCTATCGTCGAGCTGGTCAACGGTAGGCTTCAACAAGCCCAGCAACCCTTCGGCCAAGGTATCCCTTGTCGGATTGTCGCACAAGTTGCCAGTATTCTCATCAGCCGACGTGGTTGTGCTCTCGGTGTCGTCCATTTCTTGACAATGCACACTTATTACTTCATTTTCTGTATAACATACTACTAAGACAATAGTTGTACTGTATTTTACGCAAGCAAATACCGAGCTTTTGCTACACTTGCTGTACACGTCAATTTTGACAATAGCAAATTTATTCTGAATGTTGGCACCTTGACGAAATCGATTTTAAATTTAAATAAACTTCGATAAAATATATTCGATAAAATTGATCGAAGATTTAAAAGGAAGATCTCATTTGTTATTAATTTAGGGAAAAGGTGCATTTTTGTAAAATTTAAAATAACGAGATTCCGAAATTATACCTAACTTTACGTTCTTTGTTATTATTATTTCAACATTGTTTTATACACTCACACAAACATTACGCCTTTTTCCCAGAAGTGGTA
The DNA here is from genome assembly GCA_949752805.1 of Deilephila elpenor. Classification (NCBI taxonomy): domain Eukaryota; kingdom Metazoa; phylum Arthropoda; class Insecta; order Lepidoptera; family Sphingidae; genus Deilephila; species Deilephila elpenor. The sequence continues at coordinate 9,869,392 of OX457112.1, forward strand.
GGCAGAGATGCTACCTGGACACCAACACACGTTTCGCCATGTGTGTCCCTCCCACGAGGTAATAGGAAGCGAGCTTATCGCCAAATCGGGCACAAACTTCGGGCTGATAATTCAATATTACTTTGCCCACCCGGGATTGAACCCTAGACCTCAGCATTGTATTGTATTGTAGCACAACTGCGCCACAGAGGCAGTCAAGATAAATATTTTTTATAATTGACCAGTACCTAAGAAATGCTATTTTAATCAATTAAATTATTATAATAATTACTTCTAAGCAGCTGATCATCACATTTTTTTGAAATATATTTTATCCAGAGTCGAATTTAGGCAGCGGGGTCTGCGGGGCCCATAGCACAGAATATTGAGAGATACTTGGTTTACTATATCCTCTACTAATCCTATAACTTTATAAAGTTTTAATGGTTGAATGAAACATCTATGAAAGTCTAAAAACATTTTATTGCTACTTTATTACCAGGCACATAAAACGGCAGTTCGATTATTATAATAATACTAATACAAATAAGGTACATCATGAAATATTTATATAAACACACAATATAATATACAATACATATCTAATGAATTTAGTCGACACATTTTGATGGTATATCTGTTTACATATTATAAATATTGAGCAAATGGTAATATTCCTTTCAGTCCTTAATAATTTGTGGTCAATTCTGAAAAATAATGTTGTTTTTCATATATAGCGTTAATACATCATTCATAGTCGTTATTATACTCGTGTTTTTAATTTAACATTTCCTTTATACAATAAAATATATTATTATTATTATACTAGCCTATAAGATCCCACTGCTGGGCAAACGCCTCCCCTAAGTTTTTTCCATAAATCTCTGTTGAGAGCAATTTTCTTCCAGTCATTGTTAAATTTATTGAGGTCATCCCGCCATCGCTTTCGGGGTCTACCTCTTCGCCTATACCCGTCTTGCGGCATCCATTCGCCGATGATTTTGGCCCATCGATCAGGCTGCATCCTGGAAACATGCCCGGCCCAATCCCACTTCAGTCTAGCGGTCTTTTTGCCGACATCTGTTACTTTTGTTAAAGAACGCAGCATCGTGTTTCTGACACGATCTTGTCGTTTCACACCCACCATGCTGCGTTCCATTGCTCGTTGACAAACCTTGAGTTTGAACTTCTGTCGCTCGGTCAAAGACCATGTTTGAGCACCATAAGTAAGGACGGGCAAGATACACATGGCGAAGAGCTCGTGTTTCAAACAGAGAGGAAGACTCCCTTTCATGTTCTGTTTCATGGACCAGAAGCTCTTCCAGGCGTTATCAATGCGGCGATCGATTTCTCTTACTTGCCTGTTTTCTGGCCCAATATATATAAATACATTTTATTTAATCATGTTGAATTTCTACGATTATAGAGAATTCGAAACTTCATTTAAAACTTATTCTATTTTCTAACAGGCCCCACGGCTAAAAGCTTCATTCATCAAACTAATATGTGCATTTAGGTATAATAGTGCTATTATACCTACATTTTTCCTGTTATTTATACCAGGCTCTACAAAAGTCAGAGTGTTACATAATAGTAGTACCTAAGTTAGGATCGGGAAACTTTATAACGATGACTGAGGAGCACATAATTACAGCGAATCCAGTAGGGATACAATTTGTACCTCACTAAAAACGTACCTACATGTAGTATATCTACAACTACGTAGTTGATTTTACAAACCTACAGTTCCTAACAATTAATTCGATAAATGTTGACTTCTAAGTTCTACGATAATAATATGTCATAAAACACAGCTATAACTTGACTAAAACATTATCAAAAAGTTTTGCTATCTAGGTACTTGAGTTCTACAAAGAATCTGTTAATATGTGCATTTGTTCTTTAACGTGTGTTTCCATGTTAGAAAAATCTGTTAGAATATCTTCAATCATTTCCACAAGTATATTTGGCCACTGGAGCTCGAGGGTGCGCAGCCGTTGCGCCGCGCCGGAAGCTAAATCAATAGCGTGGCACAACTGTCCCCGGCCACGAACACGCCAACTCATGTCTTCCTAAAACGATAAAGAAAGCTTAACGAGGTCAAGTGTTTTGAGTAAATCGGTACCAGTAAGCATAATATATTGACGAATTTTGTTTTTAGCGAAATTTAAAATCACCTCTTAAAAATAAAATAAAATTGGGTTTGAATTATTTCTTTGAAAGCGTAATACTTAAATTTTAAAGTAATAATTATATTGTTTACTTGTGAAACATGGCCTTTCTTATACTGCAATGCTTCTTTAGCTATAACATCTCGCAGTGCTGGGTCCGCTGCTCTAAGCCAAGTCTTTGCGCTTATCGTGCTATGCCCACTTCTTCCAAGCCGCGACAGCAAAGGCTGAAGAGGGGCGTCTGGCAAAGCTCTCAGTACTAGATCGCTCAGACCATAATATGTCATATTTGCGGATTTTATTTCATCATCTGTAACCTGCACAAAGAGCTTTACATACAAATATCTAAGAATATTTATCATCAAAGATATCTCTTTATTTCATTACAAAACAATTATCAAAAGGTCACAGCGTATATTTTTTTCTCGTGTACATATTTACAACTAGAAGTGTTATTTACCATTTCCTCATTAATCTCCTTCAAACCCCAATGAGCAAGTCTGTAAATAGCATATTCTCTCCATATTTTCGCTTGAATGGGATTGCCTTCAGGAAATACTGTTAGTCCAGTAATACCTCTGAGTTCAGCTAGAGCGTGCAGTTGACCTAGCCACTGAAGTCCTGTAGCACGGACTGATAAGTGTGTAACGTTGGGAAACCTAATAATTACATTAAGAGGGTTAAAATCTTCCTAGGTAATACAAGTATTTTAAACCAGAAATACTAACTTGTTCTTAAGTTCTGATAACGACTGTGCTACAGCGTTAAAATGCACATAGTGAAATGCGGCTCGAGTGACTGTGCGGGCTTTCTCCCAGTCCCATTCTCTTGCAAGACGACGCACTGCACCCGTGCCCCAAGCGCTAACCAATCCATCACAAACCTCCACTAAATAATCTACACCTGAAACATAATACATACAGAGGTTTAAGGAACTCAGTGTTAGTTAACGATTTGGAATGTTACTTACCTTGTTCTCGGTCTTTGCACGTAGGTATAGATTTGGGAACTGGTTCAGATGTTTTAAAGCTTGCTAAACTTTTGTTGCCAGACTTGACTCTGCCCGTTGAAGCTCTACTGGCAGAAGACGCTCGTTCACTTCGACGTGATATTGTTGCACTACGTATGTTTCTATTACTCAGTCTACTGTTTAATGAGTTTTCTCGTCGTAACGCTTTGCTGTTTTGATCGCTTCCAGAAGTTGAGGAGTTTCCCACAGACCCTATATTAGTACTAACCGATATATTACTAGCATTTTCACTGTTATCGTAATTTTTGCCTTTGAATCTCCGACTTTCTGGATCACAAACTGATTTAGAACGCATAGTGCTGAATTTTTCTCGACGCCTTACTGCAGTAGGCATACGTCGAACGCGTCTTTTGCTTGTTTCTTCCTCACTGTCACTAGTCGAAGAAGGTAATGAGCTAAAAGAGGAATCAACAACCGGTTCCAGACTAGAAATACTTTCCCAACGTTTTAATATGTTTTCGGTGCCATCGGAAAGTTTCACATTTTCTAACGATGAGATGATTGGCAATAATATTGGAGGTAGTCTCAAATCGCTGCTTGTTGATGTAGATTGTGACGCGTCGGTGTCTTGAGAAGCACTTCTATCAGAAAAATTAACACGTCTTTCAGAAGGTTTACGTGCAGTAGAGCTTCTCTGTAACTTTCTCATTGGTGATGGCTTCGGGGCTTCTGTGACTGTTTTATTTGTATTGTTACTAGTTTTACAGTCGGAATCTTCAGTTTCTCCTTGTTGTAAGGAAACTACGACGTCGGGTAGCGCTGCTGCTTCTATGGTTTGGCTGTTCCTCTGAGTAACATTAGTTGGAGACTCCATTGAAAAATCTTTTTCTACATCAACATTTTTCGTAGGACTTGCAGCATTTCCAAAGCATTTGTTTTCTGACCTAGAAATCACATTATATAGAATTTTGCAGAGCGACTGCGAATTAGATTAGTAAAGAAAATTAATTGCAAACCTGAGTAGCTCCCAGTTGGTGCGTGCGTTGTTTATAACTTGATCGCGTCTGGCTTCTTGTTGTGCTGCACCTCCGAGAGCACAATAGGCCGCGCGAGCAGCTTCCTTATTACTCCTCCATGCCATTGCAGCTCTCCGCACCTTGTTGAAGGAGTTTAAATTATTTATTTTCGTATGTTATTGCAATATTGTTAAAAATGCATTTACGTGGCTTTTTATATGTATATGTAGTTAATTTTTTTTACTTACGAAATAACGGATCAATTGCTCTTTACCATTATAAAATAATATATCATATCGAATTTCTTCCTTAAAGAGAAATTATGACATAAAAATACTGCTTGCATGTGGAGTGAACAATACTTACCTGGTCAGTTACGTGCATATTCGTCAAAGTAAGTAAATTCGGGAGATATGACACTAGGAATGGAGTGCAGTCTCCACCCAATGCAACTGGGTTCCCGTCCAATGATACATCTATCAGTGAAGTAGCTTCAGCAAGAGACGACATATCTTCTACACTGTAATAAAAACAATATGATCTCACGTTATCTAGTCCGTAAGTTAATAAATTATTGCAATTCTTGGTACGTACCTTTGTAAATCATTGTTTCCTAAATACAATTTTTGTAACTTGGGTGTATTTTGGAACCCAAGTAATTTTCTTAACCGATTCCTTTTTAAATTCAATTCTCTCAATGAAACTAAGCCATGTAGATCAGTCGGTCCTATGCATTTTATTTGATTACCAGCTAGATTGAGCACTTTTAGTTCATTTAAATTTGACAAACCACACACTCTGCCAATTCTATTCCCATGTAAATCTAATACTTCTAATTTTATAAGATTTGACAGTCCTTCTATTCGTTTTAATCTGAAAATATAACGTTGGTGATTTAAAATTCAGAACTTAGTTACCTTATCACACTAATTAATAAACACCTCACCTATTCTTTCCCATCAGTAGCACCCGTAAGCTAAAAAGTCTCTCCATTGAATTAATTTTGTCAATTTGATTGTCGTACACATCTAAAAACACCAGTTTGCCTAAATCAAGTGTGGATAAACCTGATAGGCTATTGATTAAATTATGTTGCAAAGACAAAAGCCTGAGCCCAGGCTCCCCAACGATGTGAGGTATTGAAGACAGTCCGCGCCTGAAAATGGTTTAAAGTGTAAATTAAAAGTACCTTTGGAATCTATAACAAGTTTCTTAGGAATGTGTGTGGATTCTCGATAGTGTGTAGATGTATGGCCATATAAATACCTGTCGAGGCTTATTCTATCTGGCAGTCGATCTTTTTCTTGCGGTGTGCGTGATAATTGAACTTTGCCTTCACCAACCGCCTGCATATTAATTGTATCATCTTTGGTGTCTTCTCGTGGGACATAGTCGTGTCTGGAAACAGTCCATAAGTCTCGCACATTGAACTTTTTTAAAAGAGACAAACCGAGTAAATGACTACGTATTTTGAAAAAAGGATCCCTCAAGTTGTCTATTCTAAGAATAACTTGATGTGGTGTTTAGGTAGATAATATAGGTAATGAGTACTTAGGCTGTAAATGGATGGTTAGCAGCGACACTATGTCAAAGAATGTAGAAACTCATTGCCAAGTCCTGCTCGCATATCCCAGAGATGGAATTAGTGTAGAGAAGATTTTGAACAAAAAGAGCCGAAGATGAAGTTAAATCGTTTATAGATTACGCCATCATATAATATTTTTGCAATATAACCAATACAGTACCCAGAAAGTATGGTGTTCGAACGTTGGACAATTGCTTGTCTAGAATCGGCTATAGCTGGTCTAATTTGCAAAAACATTCGACCGTCTCCGCCAGCGCTTGGTTCAACCCGTGGCCCGCTCACATCTAGTGACTGAGCAGATCTTCCTCTTGTACGAAAAGCGATCCGCCTCATCTATTCAATAACAAAATTAATACATATAGAAATGATACGAGTATTATTGGGTACATCAATTGAAAAACTATTACCATCAGTTCCAAAGAAATACTTACATTTCCACGACTGTAAGCCATTATAAGGAAATTTTACACATAATATATATTAAGAAAAAATAATAATTATATACTTGGCCCCATTTTTTTAGATTATTCTAAGAATAAATTCGTACAAAAGGCAGTCTTGGTACATTTGATAACTTTGAAAAGCAGTTGCTAAGTGACAAGAATATTATTGACCCAACTAATATTTATAAGATTATTGATCTGAAATAATATAACACATAAGACTAAAATAAATATAATCAGGGTTCTTTTTAAGGGTTATACATTTCAAACATAACGTGGAAAATGTGGAATATTGTATCAATGTTTTATCTGTTTTTAATTACTGAACGTGCAACGATGCAATTTAACGGTTGTGAGGTTGGCAGTACTGAACAGCTGTCAGTTGTGAGCTGACACTTGTCATTTTGACAAAAAATCAAAAACAAAACAAAATCGTAGAGCGAGTAGAAATGTCTCGTTGAAAAAATAAAAAAAGCAAGTTAATTGTATTACTATTTATGAGTAAAAACTTACTAAAGGTAATTTCAGTAATTACTGTTCGGAGATTACTATCGTCTTGCGGGCCATTTCAGTATAAAATGGTGCGATATTTTCCTAATCCGTACGAGGATTTTAAACCGGGGGCATTAGTGCTCGAGAATGAAGGGATAATTACGCAGGTAAGTGAACATCTGGAGAACATTACGAAGCGTCTTCAACCTAACAGGAAGAACGTGGACGGCGGTTTGTACGTGGGTATTACCGGCGTGACTTACATGTTCTACTATTTGTCGAAAAATCCCATGTTATCTGACAACAAGGCCCTGTACCTCGAGCGAGCTCTGGAGTACTTAAAACCAGCGTTAGAAGCCTCGGCTGGAGACAAAACTTCCTTTTTATTGGGCGATGCTGGGACGTACGCAATAGCCACAGTATTGAATAAAGAACTGGGCAACGAACGTTATGCTGACTTCCTCAAATTGTACAAGTCTCTCTATAGCCACTATTTGAACCCTAAGTTCCTGAAATGTGGTGGAGACGAGTTTTTCGTAGGCAGAGCTGGATATTTGGCAGGGGCATTGTGGATCAGGCGAGAATTGCAGACTGAAATATTTACGAATGAGGAGCTTTATAAAATCTGCGATCTAATGGTGGCATCTGGTCGTGATTACTCCATGAAGCACAAAATCCCTTGTCCGTTAATGTATCACTATTATAACACTGAATATCTTGGAGCGGCTCATGGAGTCAGTTTCATATTACAAATGCTGCTTACTGTCCCAGGATATCTGAAGTACAACAAATCAGCAGCTCATGATATTAAGACTACTATTGAGTACATAGCTTCATTGCAAACTGATGAAGGGAATTGGCCCTGTTGCATGGAGGAAGTTGGCTTAAGTGACCATAAACTGGTACATTGGTGTCATGGTGCACCAGGTACTGTTTACTTGATGGCAAAAGCATTTTTAGTTTTCAATGATAAAAAGTTCTTAGATGCCTGTGTCAAAGCTGGAGAAGTTGTTTGGCATAAAGGCTTACTCCGTAAAGGTCCTGGAATTTGTCATGGAGTTGCTGGCAATGGATATGTCTTCCTGCTTCTTCACAGACTGACAGGAGACGAAAAGTACTTGTACAGGGCGAAGATGTTTGCTGACTTTATGATTACAGATGTATTTCATAAGGATGCCAGGTTGCCTGATAATCCTGAGAGCTTGTATGAAGGCTCAGCTGGCACAGTGTGTTATTTGGCTGACCTGCTTATGCCAGATAAGGCTGAGTTTCCGTTCCAAGATGTTTTCTCTGCATATTGAGTGATGTCTATGACCTGTAATATTTCTTTTGCTGTCCTTGTTTATTTATAAATTTCTTGTCTGAATGTAATATGGTTTTATTTTAAACCATTGCCTATAAAAATGTTGATCTTTTATCTAATTATTCTTTTGAAGTTAATTTTTAGATTGGAAATGCCTATTTAAGACTTCTCTTATGTAATGGTCGAGTTTCTTAAAACTTATGTAATTTATTACTTGGCTCTATATTAGAATTTATCTTGTAAGGATGTACAAAAAATCTTTCAGACCATATAAATAATTAACTTTGACAATTTGACAGCCTCCGTGGCGCAGTTGGTTAGAATCCGCCTGTGAAACGAGAGGCCGCCGGTTCGATCCCCGCACCGAAACATATATTTGTGTGATCCACAGATATTTGTTTCGGGTCTGGGTGTTTGTGAGACCGAAAAGTCTCTCGTAGCCTCTGATACCCACGACACAAGACTCGATCTTAGTGTGGGGTCAGGACTATGTATGTGACTGTTGGGTGTATTTATAAAAATATAAAAAAAAACTCCAACATTTGGATGCTACCTAGGGATGCCCATACGCAGATGCTGTGCTGTTCACTAAATATAGCATTATTAAGACATTCCAATTTAATCATACAAGTAATCTAAGTTTTGTGAATCAAATACAAAACTTAATAGGGGAATCAATACATAGTTTTGATATATTATTATATGAGAGATAGCTTTCACATAGCTATGCTGGTGAATTGTATACTTACTTCATTTGTTATTGCGTCGTCATAAGCACGCCTGTTGAGAGCTCTGCGCCTAGTGCCTACTGCCCAGCAATATATGCGAACTGAAGCATTCCACTTGCATTGTGATATTTAGACTATTAAAAAAACTACTGGGTCTAAGTTCTGATATTTTATTCCACTATTTCGAAAATGTTTATGGCATAAGATTTCATAACATGCAATGCATTGGACTTATTTCAATGTATATACACCCTCTTTGTATTGATGTGAATAAACAAATGAACATAATGTTTCATTGGTTTATTTATGTAAATAACATCCTCGCAATATACTGTTACATTCCTGTGTAAAATTACAAACAGCCTCCACGGACATTGAAATATAATTTATATATAATATATATGTTTTGTACATACACTAAAGCTGTCTAAATGAAACAATCAGTACAAAGCCGATCGCATTCGGTACGACTTTAATAAAGTTATCAATAAATTTACATATTAAGCTATAACCATTTATATAAATATAAATGAGTTTTTAAAGTAAGCTGCGCATATAAATACGTAACGGCAACTGACTAAATTATCTTTTAAACATTTTATAAGCTTCATACTTAATGCAGCATTTGGAATTGTCTCACGCGTAACGTCGCGATAGATTGAGCATAGCGCCACTGACCAGACGGACAACGCTAGTGTTAGTTTTCACAGGATATGGACAGAGGATCAAATTAGAACATGTTCATGTGGACTCATAAATAATATTAGATACGTTATGTTGAATTTTTATTCGACAAACATTTCTGCGTAGACGAAATCTTTGCAAAGATATGTATAGAAACTTCATTGTTTGATAAATAATTGTGATTCTGTTTGTGTACGACGAATATAAAATTATATCTTTATAAAAGATTTCGAATACGCGTGTAACCTATCCACAAAGTCAAGAAAGGGGACATTACATAATATTGAAACACTCTTATTGAGTGGAATATTGTATGATTATGAGGCTGGCTCAAACGGCCGCGGCGGCCACATTTCGCGGGATAATATAAATATGAGATAGATACGGTTATAGCGCGGCAGATCGCGTACGTTTGAGCCGGCCTTAGGGTCTGGGTTCCGAGCTCGCTTTGGATTTATTCATATGTCCAGGTACAATGTCGTGACGCTTCTTATCTTTAAGTATAGGACCGCTTTGTTTTGTGATAACGTTAAAAGTCTATAATGATTACATTAGCGTCTTTATTTTAGATACTGTTACTTTTAAAGACATTTTACTGTCTTTTATTAAGTAATTTCACATTGTACAATTTTGATTCCTGAAGGATGTGGTCATAAAAGTATATCTTATCTATTTGTGGTCCAAAATATACATATAACGATAAAGTACTCTAAGATTTCACAACACATGTTTATTGAATTATTGGCAAACAGGTACCAAGTTTAACGGTCCCATTCCGTTGGGACTTTTAAGTACATTATGGTAATCACGACAGTTGTTTTAGCCCGTATCACTTACTAATAATAAATTACCAACAAAACTCTTTGGAACACAACCGAAATATATTTAAGGTTCTGGATATCGGTCTTTTATTCTTTTGATAAAAATCCAAAGTGCGCTCAGAATAAAATGTTTGTTACACTTGTAAATTTATTTCACAAAAAATAATTACGCAGTGAAGTAACTGGGTATAATTAATATCTTGAGATGGCTGTACGATATTTACACGTTGACTGCGGCTCACACACACGTTTATATTACGTGCTTGCGTTTCTTGTTATAACATGACGTCATAATCCATACATAATAATTCTCAGCCGTATTAGCTCATCGTATTAGCGTCGCAGTCAGGGTGTTACTTATTAAAGCTTTGGCTTGTTTGATAAGCCAAATCCTTATCATATAGCCTCGACAATAACTTTAACCATGTCACCACCATACATTTTATGTCACCATCGTGAAAGATACGATCAAAGTTACTTACGGCCGCACTCAAAGACGATTAATGTCAATTAAATTGTTCCTTAGTATAAATTCTCTTTGTAAAATTTACGCTGAGTAATGATTTAATTGACACTAACGCCCGAATATTCAAACGCCATTTAAATATTAAGTTGAATTTAACTACCCATGGCCCACTTAATCAGTACATTTAAGCGGGACTTTCGTAGTTAAGTGCTACATAGTATTTAAGTGTAGTTTGCTTTAAGTAACTTTACCATAATTTTTACTATGTTAATGCCATATACCTGAGATGACGTTGACAAAGTTACGATTAGTGATTGAATAAATTTGCAAGAGTAACGAGGGGTGGGTGTTAGTGTGGTGGGGGGTGGCGCGGGGGTGCGCGGGCCGTAGTTCACCGCTCCTCCAGCATCACGGTCTCCTGCGGACACAGCTTGAGCGCCTTCAATGTGCTGCTGTGAGATTCTGTAGTCAACTGGAATAGAAGGGCAACATTTAATTTATTTATACTCGTTATTGTACATATCAAGTGAGATAGGGATTACATAAAAAATACAAATTAGAATGTGTTAATTAATTATTAATATTATAGTGTTTTTGGTATCCATATTGGTCTTCCTTAAGGCTTTCGTATCTAAGTGAATTTTAGTGGTTTTATAATATTAGCCAATATCATTGCTGGTTACTGTCTTATGAAGTATTGTAGGATTTTTATTTTTCACATTAGATATTAGCTTTATGAGAAATATAATATGCAGTGTATTTTGTATATTTTTCAAACAGCCATTATGATATTATAGTAAGGTTTAAAGGACTTACGTCTCTCCTAGGCCAGCTGGAGATGACCTTATAGTTCTCTTGTGGGTAGCCTTTGGATGCGAGAAAATCTAATAACGCCTGAAATATAAACAAAAAGTGTTAAGTTTTGCTTCTTCAAATTATACTTTTTCAGGATAATTATTTTTGGATTCTAGTTTATATTTTGCCGGATTTTTAATCTTATTTATGTATAGTGCATTGACTATGCATTAAGTGTAGATGTGTGTAATTGCTGACGCGAATTCATTAATTTTATTTGTATATTGCCATATTTACTGTACTGCAATATACATGTGAAGGTCAAAGTAGATTTTTTTGAATGGTCACTAGAATGGCTGTATCTTGAAAACTATCGGAGATAGGATTATATGTTTTTTGTTGCTGTGCCGTCATAGTTTGGTCTATCTCCCGTTATCGGTATATCGTTTAGTTCAGGGACTGTATGTATTCTGTATGTATAATAGTTTTGGTCGATGTTGTTTTTTATTTTTATCATGAATTGAAGTAAAATATGTTACCGCGAGCGTGTCGTGTTGGCGGAAGCGTCGCTCGAGGCAGTGGTGGTGCGGCGGCGGCAGGCGCACGCGGATGCGCGTGACGTCGCTCTCCGTCGCCTCGGGCTCCGTCGGCACGCGCGACGCCGCTACTGATCGCATCGCCTGTACACATATAATACTAATTATAATGAACAGAAAAATATAGGCGATAAAGAAAAAAATACCGAACATAATGCATAATAATAATGCATTGAAATAAAGTTTCGTTAACGTGGTCGTGACTGAAAATTAATGAAACAAAAAACGCGATTAAAAAGAGTCAAACACTTATTTCTATACAATCAACGTGCAAGAGAATGAGACAGACTGACAGAATATATTATGGTCCCGTTCCACAGTAAAATAAAAATTAAAGTTACAAATTCATAATCAAAATTAAAAGTTTTGGCCCTAAATAGGTTTTTTAGCTAATTGTCCGATGGCTCCCAAAATAAAATTACAAAAACGCATTACCAACCTCTTTCTTTGCCTCCTCCATTAGTCTTTCAGATTCTGCTCTTTCTAACTCTTGATTCCTTTCTAATTCTTGTTGTTTTTTTATTTCTTCTTTTGCTCTAAAGAACAAATAATTACGTTAGAAATACAGAAGCAATTGTAACAATTTAATGTAATATTTAATGAAATAAAATAAGATAGGGGTGTATCTGTTAAAAAAATACCAGTTTCGATACAACTAATTGGGGTAACTTTGGCCATACAGTTCTTAAATGAAACTTATGTAAGAAATAGTACATATTGACCTGTCTGCTTCAAGACTCCTCATGTAGGCCTCGTCCTGTTCCCTCTTGACTCGTTGCCGTGCGTCGCGCTCGCGCTCCACGCGCGCGTCCTCTTCCCGTTGCGCGCCAAAACGCTCCAGCGCTTCTACTAACCCGCCTACTAACTCTGACACGCCCACGTTACCTGCACAAAAAAGTCACAACCCTTCAAATTTAGTATAGTATATTTTGGTATAACCTTTTCGGGCTCCTCAGATCTTAGCTGCTATTATCTCGAAAAATATATATTGTTACGACGTTTTCTCATAATAATTATTCTTATAAGAGGTTGTGGATTTCTAAATGGTAATCTGAAAGTCTGAAGTAAAAGACTTCTTCACCCCAGTCGCGTCGAATGAGTTATAATGCCAACAGATATGACGACACGAATCTATAAAATCACTATAAGTCTACATACATACATACATACATACATGAAATTTGGTATAGAGGTAGCTGACACCTTTTTGTCCCGAAAAATTTAGTGTTATCGTGGGATAAGGAAGGCATTCCGATATAATTGTTACTTTTTTATGTTTAAAGAGATGGGATGGGACTAGATTACATGCTTTGAGTTAGAATGAGACAGGTCGGGCGGGATATAACGTGACGGGATGGGAAATTCTAAATAAAGTTACATACATACATAAACTCACGCCTTTATCCCCGAAGGGGTAGGCAGAGGCGCCACTAGAACACCCACATTTCGCCCTGCATGTTCCGTCCCACGATGTGATAGGGGGCGAGCCTATCGCCATATCGGGCACAAATTCCTGACTCCGGGCTGATAATGAATAGATAAATCCAATATCACTTTGCCCGACCCGGGACTCGAACCCGAGACCTCAGCTTTGTAACCGTACCGTAATACAACTACGCCACCGAGGCAGTCTAAATATTTTTAAATAGTTATATAAAAATGTTTCATGACAAAATGGTAAGTAGTGCGTTACCGTTAATGACGGAGTATATCTCGGTGTTGGAGCGCACGCGCATGATGATGAGCAGCGCGGGCAGGCGGTCCACGGGGATGCTGCGGATCGTCATGCTCGCCACCGGGCCCAGCGCGTTCGCGATCGACGTCAGTAGCCTGATAATATTACACATATTGTGTTAATCAAAGTAATGGTTAATAATCCTGTTGACTAATTTAAATTGTAGATGCAATGAGAACTAATAGTGTAAACGTGTTTAAATAAAAATTAAGTACAGCATAAATGGTCGCAATAAAATATTAATCACTTCTATCTTGTTTAGGTTGTTATTGGTTTTATTATTTCTGTCTCTTTTAAGTTATTTCATTTAGAAAAAAAAAAAAAAAATTTGATGGCTTTGTAACTTATAACTGAAAACAGTGTAAACTACATTAATGATTACTAATTCAGTTAGTTTTTAGTAGTACAGGGAAAACCATTATGAAATTGCTGTATATAATAGTAAATAACTGCACAGATTAACCAGTAGATGAGTCGGGATGAGCTGGTCCACGTGTACGTACATGTTGTTGTTGTTGGGGTGCGTGAGGTCCCAGCCGTACACGAGGAAGTTGGCGGCCAGGGTCTGCAGCACGGCGTCGGCGCCCAGCAGCTGCGCGCAGAACACGTTGGACAACACCGACTGCTCGTGGTGCAGGTACACGCCCAGCAACTTGCGCTGCACACACACACATCTCATTGCAACTATCAATATTGTACATACATAAACTCACGCCTTTATCCCAGAAGGGGTAGGCAGAGGCGCCACCAGGACACCCACATTTAAATGAGAAAACTAATATGGGGAGTCTGTTTTAAAGTAATAGAAGCCAAAGAATGATTTTTAGAATTTTTGTCTGTTTATCTGTTTGTCTGCGCGATGAACTCAGAAACGGCTTAACGGATTTCGATTAAATTTGGGATGGAGGTAGCTGACACTCTGGATAAACACTTAGGCTACTTTTTATCCCAAAAAATGTAGTGTTTCCGTGGGATGAGGAAGGAATTTCGATATACATATTTGTAAGTTTTTATACTCAAACGGATGGGGTGGGACTAGATTACATGCTTTGAGTGGGAATGAGAAAGGACGGGCGGGATATAACGGGACGGGATGGAAACTCCAAATAAAGGTAATCACGCAGACGAAGTTTGCGGGCAGAAGCTAGTCTATAATATAAAGAGTGTGTACCTCTTTGGCGGGTTTGAGGCAGGACTCCTTGATGGCGTCGTGCAGTGTGCCCTCGAAGAAGTTGGGCGAGTTGGGTCCGTAGCGCGCGCGGAACCGCGCCGCGAACTCGATGCAGCCCAGCGCCTCGTCCTCCACGTTGTCTGACACTGGTGAAATATGTTGTTATAAGAAACGCCTTTTTCTCAGAAGGGGTAGGCAGAGGTGCTACTAGGACACATACATTTCGCCTTGTATGTTCACTTGGCGGACTCGGGATTCGAACCCGAGACCTCAGCGTTGCAATCATACCAGCGAAGTACAATTGCGCCACCGAGGCTGTCAATTAGAGATTCTATAGAATGTACAATTTGGATTCGTAATTGTATGTCCTTGGCACAAATATTATGTCACTAATAGATACACTGTGAGTTAAAAACCTAGACATATAAACAGTATTGAAGGTAGCCTTTAAACGCAGGTTGCACACGTAACTTCGGGAATCAAATCATTGAGCACGAATGTTCTTCTATTTAATATTGTACCAATGTAATTGTTCCAGTTAACGACAAGCAACGCATTCTAGATAACATCTTGTATAATTGTTTATGCAGTAATTGTGAATGTCTCAAGATTTGTATATAAAACTTTGATATACACTTTATAATAGAGACACACATCAATTTTGAGTATATGTATACTTAATTACAGAAAAAAAAATTAAAGTATTTCCACTGGTGCAAAGTTCCATTGATTAAAGACTCACTCAGTGGCTGTAGCCTCTCCGATTGTACCAGGTCAACAAACATGTCATCTTCTGCAGTGAACCCGTCGCCTGTGTCCTCGATCTCTTCCACTGAACTGTTCTCACTGTCTGAGCTCTCCACTATTATCTGAACATAGAAAAATATATGGTAATTATTGTCACTTATATTATTGTACTTTGAGATATCTATACATATAATAAATTTGTAACCGATCGATGTCTGTACATGAAAGATAAATGAGAAAAACTAATATGAGGGGTCTGTATAAACGTAATAGAAGCCAAAACAATGAATTTTAGAATTTTTGTCTGTTTTTCTGTGCGTGATGAACTCAGAAACGGCTCCACAGATTTCGATGAAATTTGGTATAGAGGTAGCTGACACCTTTTTGTCCCGAAAAATTTAGTGTTATCGTGGGATAAGGAAGGCATTCCGATATAATTGTTACTTTTTTATGTTTAAAGAGATGGGATGGGACTAGATTACATGCTTTGAGTTAGAATGAGACAGGTCGGGCGGGATATAACGTGACGGGATGGGAAATTCTAAATAAAGTTACATACATACATAAACTCACGCCTTTATCTCAGAAGGGGTAGGCAGAGGCGCCACCAAGACGCCTACATTTCGCCCTGTATGTTCCGTCCCATGATGTGATAGGGGGCGAGTCTATCGCCATATCGGGCACAAATTCCTGACTCCGGGCTGATAATGAATAGAAAAACCCAAAATCACTTTGCCCGACCCAGGTTCGAACCCGAGACCTCAGTTTTGTAGTCGTACCGTAGTACAACTACGCCACCGAGGCAGTAATCCTTAATAACTGCTGTATGTATTATTTTAAAGGTGTAAATTATTTAGTGGAGGTTTCCGATGGATTGGTCAGCGCTTGGGGCGCTGGGGTACCGTAGTACAACTACTCCACCGAAATGCAACTAGCTAAAGTATGTAAGTTACCCTTTTGTAGTCCTTCTGTTGCTTGGTGGCGGCGCGCTTGACGGAGAGCTCGTGCTGCGGCGCCTGCAGCCCCACCATGGCCAGCACCGTGTCGTCCAGCCCCGACACCGCCGGCCAGCCCGACCACACCTGCACACAACACGGCCTTCTACTCAGGACTCGGTAGTATGAGGATACAGCAGTGTCATACTATGACTACACTTCTGGTCACTTCATTGTATTATAAAGAATACTATGAACAGATAGCGTTGGGCAAAAATTACTTGTATGTACAATAGAAAACATGATTAGTTTGTTTCTATTTCCTCCTGAGTTTCGATTCACCCCATATTCGAGTATGTTATGATTTGTTCGAAATTTAAAAATGTACAAATATCGGAAGAATATTTCGTTTTTTTTTAAATATATTTCTGAAAAATTCATTTTGAACATTTTCGGAAGTTTTTCATGACCCAACAGTAGGCATGATATATTCATTATTTTTTGTTTTCCCGGGGAAACACAATTTAACGCTATTATAATTATTCTTGCGATCGATCCGTGTATAGCGATACAGACGTTTATCAATTGCGGTTGATATGCAGTATCCAAAAAAAAATACAAGTGGCTACAACTTATATTCGTATGTAGCAATAGTAGGCCTTATTCGCTTTGGCTTAAGGTCATAAATACAATGTGTACTCACTTGATGCCTTGCAGGAATGTCTGTGAGCGAATATATATCATTTTTGACCTCCCGCACCGTTTTGGTGCCGGGGTACTGCAGCGTGTAGTCCTTGTCGTCGTGCTTCACGTGGAGGACGTATGTCATTGTTAACCTATCTGCTACCCTGTAATACAAAAAGGTATGAAGTTAGTAGATTATACAGGGTACATCAAGACTGCGGCCGAAAACGAAGCCAGGTGAAGTATTAGTGACTTCAGGCGCAATGTAACTAAAAATTTCGCAAATAACGTGGACATTTTTTTTTTATTTTTTCATTATCGTCGTATTTGGGTGATAAATACATAGTCCTCCAAAAAAAAAGTATACATTTTTGGTTTTAAAGAAGCGATGGTACGTAAGGGTTTAAATTCCTTTTTTCGCAAAAACTAGGTATTTAGCATCCAAACACGACGATATTTAAAAAATTGCAAAAAAAACTGTCGCTTCTTTTGGATTTTTTTTGTTGCATTGTGTTTGTAACTACTAAAAATACCACCTGGCTTCGTTTTCGGTCGCAGTCTTGATATACCCGGTATGAGGTTTAAGGTTAAATAAGAGAGTAAGGGGATGAATATACGATTTTTGATAAAAATATCTATATAACATAGACAGGTAATTTGTGCCTAAATTATCTATTGAAGTACATTATTTATGGAGACTGAATGCACAAAAAACTGAGCGGCTGCAAACGTAAAGGTTATTGTCTCGCGGACTGATATAAGATGGGTCATGATAGCACAAGGATATCCACATGTTGTGATTTTTATTTAATGTGAAAACTATCAACATATAATATGTTTTTTAGTATAAATTATGCATGATCAAATATGTTGGTTCTAGTAGTAATAAAGAGTTCTTCATATTATAATTCCAGCAAGTATTTTTTTTACTCTTTCCTTTAGATTTATTAGAGCGATTAAGTTTGTATACATTTCCATCATTTAAGATATTCCTGAAGTTTCTGATAAATAGCCAATGGCATATCAACATCTACTAATTTACTTGCCATACAGCCTTATTCATAGACAATTTTAAAACCTATTTTATTTATCGAATGTTTTTTCAAACAATTTTTGAATTCAGTTTAAATAAATAAATAAAAAAATGTGTGTGTGTATTAGTGTACACACGTAAGAAGTGAAACTTCTTTATGACATCATTTTTCGAAAAATGATCTACTATTTACAAATTTACAGAATTGGTAAAATAAAGCTAAATTAAATAAAGTTTAAGTTTAGGAGGGGGGAAATTTTTGAGGGAATTTGGGATTTCTATCGGGGCCAATTTGTAGCCCTCACCGAGACGGTTCCGAGGATACCAAGCTCGGTGGGTCCACGACCTTTATTGGCCGAGATAGGTTTAGGGGGGGTGAGGTTTCGTGGGGGGGGGCTATTGGGCACCTTAAAATATTTTTGGGTGGGGAAAGTTGTGGAGGGGGAATTCGGGAATTCTGTTGGGGCAGGATTGTAGGCCTCACCGAGCCGGTTCTAATGAACCCAGGGTCGATGGGTCTACGATGGATATTGGCGGAGATAGGAATAGGGGGGTGAGATAAAAATTTTAGGTGGGGGTAGGGGCGGGGGGGGTTAGGTTTCGTGGGGAGGCTATTGGGCACCTTAAAATATTTTTGGGTGGGGAAAGTTGTGGAGGGGGAATTCGGGAATTCTGTTGGGGCAGGATTTTAGCCCTCACCGAGCCGGTTCCAATGAACCCAAGGTCGGTGGGTCTACGATGGATAATGCCGGAGATATGAGTAGGGGGGGTGAGGTAAAATTTTTAGGGTGGGGGTAAGCGGGGGGGGGGAGGTTTCGTGGGGAGGCTATTGGGCACTGTTTTGGATTTAGGGTGGGGGAAGGCCAGAGGGGGGGTAAGGATCAAATTACAAAAAAGTGGGTGGGACTTAAAATTTTGGGTGGGGCTTGGAAACGGTTGGGGGTGTGGCTTACTGAAGTGGGTACTAATTTACTAAATAAAAAAAAGATGGCGCGTAACGGAAGAATGAGACGCGTAACGAAAAATTTTTTCCAACCCCGATAAAGAAGTTTCACTTCAATAAATACACCCAACAGTCACATACATAGTTCTGACCCCACACTAAGAGTCTTATGTCGTGGGTATCAAAAATTACGAGAGACTTTTCAGTCTCACATACACCCAGACCCGAAACAAATACCTGTGGATCACACAAACATTTGTTTCGGTGCGGGGATCGATCCCGCGGCCTCTCGTTTCACAGCCGGCGTCTAACCGATTGCACCACGGAGGCTGTCAAGGCTGTTTGAGCGAAGAAGACAGAACATCCGATAGCTAAAATAGGTTTCAAAACTGTATGAATAAGGCCGTTAATCTATAGTATACAATATATTATTAAGAACATACTCATCATCAGCCATGACGGTGTCGGCGGGTTTGAGCCGCAGCACGGCGTTGTGCGCCAGGCCCAGCGACTGCAGCGGCGCCGACGACGTGGCGCGCGAGCCGCCCAGCCCCGAGATCTGCTGCCGGCACACCGCCACGCCGCACACCGCCTCGAGACGCTTCTTTAAATCACCTGGAAAGGGGAGGGGGAGGGTGAGTATGTGTGTTTAAATTGCCTGTAAATATTTTTCTTTTCTTCCACCAAACAGCAGTATAAATGCACTGTTGTGTTCCGGTATGAAGGACATTGTAGCCAGAGTAACTATTGGACATAATGAGACTTAATATCTTATGACTCAGGATGGCGAGTGCAGTGCTTCATGCCATGCATTGCTTTATAATAATTCATGGTGTTAATTGGTTTTGCTACTGTCCATGAGCGAATGGCATGCTCGTCTCGTCATTCACTACAAAAAAAAACTCTTCAATTTTGTATTTCTCTTTCTATTTTTTCTGTAACGCAATGTGTAAATGTAATAACATCTGATAGGATAGGAGATATCTGCACCATTTTTATCAAGAGCTATCTACTTTTCCTTTTAACTATGACATTCCAAATCGTTGGTTTACTCACTGACTGTCGCCGAGCCGGACATCTTGACCTCGTGTATCTTATTATTACAGTGAACTAGCAACTCTACCAGCTCCGACGAACTATTACTAGGCGATGACGTGGATGCTTGATTACTATCTTCTCGGTCTGAAAGTAGAGTATACTTCAATACAACATGTATTTTATATGGCCGTTATTTTATCGAATACAACTTGTTACGAATAAAATCCATACAACATTTTTTTCCTATGGCCATCGTTTTATGAAATTAACTTATTTTTTTATGTCATTATTAATGCTGCAAAGGTATAACGACTGTTTCTTAACCCCGGTTCGGTTTTACAAGTATTTTATCCATATTAATAACATCTAAACAATTATTACTATTCCATTATCGCGCAAGGCCACTTATCGTTAATAATTGCTTCCTAATTAATAATAGTAATCTATGTTTGTCTTTCAGCTTTAAATATTTTGATGGAGAAGGCAATCATGATAGATTTATTTCTAACAATTTAAATGGTAGCGCCACGCTTCTGTCAGTCATGAGTCTCTCTCTTTCTCTCTCACTCTCCAGCCACAGGAAGTCCACTGCTGAACATAGGTCTCCCAAAGGATCTTCATGTCGACTTGTTGGAAGCGGCTTGTATCCAGTGACTTTCTGCAACCTTAACTAGATCGTTCATCATGTAGGCGGGCGTCCGACACTTCGCTTGCCTGTACGCGGCCTCTACTCAAAAACCTTTCGGCTCAACGACTATAAATTCTCCGCTGACTGCATAACTTTAATTACTGTCCAAAGAGCATTTCATAGCGTCTGTTTCACGGCGGGAGAATATTTTTTTTTTTACACTTAATAAATATGTGAATGACTTACTGCAGACTTTTGATATCCCGGACAAAAGAAATATATCTTAATGTGGGGTATTGTCGACTTGCGTAGTATTATTTGTTGGTTTAAAGGACATTGTTGCCAGAGAAATGACTGGATATATTGAGACTTAATATCTTATGTCTCAGGATAGCGAGCGCAGTGGAATGCTAAGCATTGCTTTGTGATTCACGGTATTTGGTTATGATACTGTCCATGAGTCGTATCGCTTACCATCAGGTAAATGGCAAGCTCGTTTCGCCATTCATTGCAAAAAAAAAGCAGTATTTATCTGATAAGAACTTAAATTATTGTTAATCATAATAAAATGTGTATCGGATAACATGTCATATGTTTTATAGATACTCAAACATTATACGTACACGTTCGCCTAACAGATATCGCTGCTAGCTATTCGTATTCTATTTATAGATGTTCCATCTCACGTCGATCAAATGCCTCTATAAGTCTATATTGCATTTCGAATTGTGAATAATGCATTTTCATGGCAGTGAATCTTACATATCAAATGTTTATATCAAGTCCCTTTCAGTATTTCATTAAAAATAAACTAAATTGGGAGATACAAGTGTAAGTATTGCTTAAAACCTGACAGCCGATGCACAGCCAATTTTTCGTTTTATTTGGGTTCAAAATAAAGTGGACTTTTGTTACGACAAGTTTCTAGAGACATTACTTTAGATGGCTAAAGGGTACTTTTCATTTGCGGAATATACCGGGCATGTCAAGACTGCGACCGAAAACGAAGCCGGGTGGTAGTTTTAATGGTTACAGACACAATGCAAATAAACATTTCGCAAAACAAGCGACAGATTTTTTTTTGCAATTTTTAAAAATCATTTTGTTTGGGTAGTAAATACCTAGTTATTGCGAAAATAGTAATTTAAGCCTTAACGTACCATTGCGTCTTAAAAAATAAAAAGGAGTACATCATTATTTTCGGAAAACTACGTATTTACCACCCAAATACGACGCTAAGTAAAAAAATACAAAAATAAAGTAGACGAAATTTTTTGTTGCATTGTGTCTGAAGTCACTAATACTAGCACCCGGCTTCGTTTTCGTTTGCAGTCTTGATGTACCCTGTATATAGGGGACTTTACATACCAGGCGGGTGTGTTTTTGGTGTTATCACAGATATATCGTCGTCAATCATCTCGACGTCGTGGGTTTCGCTGTTGCTCTGCGCCACTGAGCTGTTGCCTTCCTGAGGCATCACTCTGTTGATGGCGGGCTAGGGGACACAACACAAACATACTTACAATCTGAGTTTAATTGATTTACAAATAAAAGCGTCATAAGTAAGCAAATATATAGCAGTGATGCAAAATATAAGAAATAGCTGTAACACAACAGTATCAAATATATAGTACTAATATTATCCAATACAAAAACCTCTATAGGGAATGCAAGTTTCCTCATGAAAATTTCTCTTAAAGTATTTATTTTTCATTATTATTTTCAGTACTAATTTAATTATTACATTAAAATGTTTAGTTCTTGAGTTTCAATATACACATTCCTGAATGGTCTAATCTGTGCACTGGTATGTGTGAACCCAAGGCCAGTCCGGGCAAATTGTTCCTGTATGTAACCAACAGGCAACTTTGTGCCAAATATTATTATAAACCATTTAATATTAATGTGATCATGTTTTTATTTGACAAACATATTTGATTCACAAAACAATGAGTAAGATATAAATCTTGCATGTCAAACATGAATCATTACCAATAAAAAGTTATTAAGTATTCTTTGTCTTGGTTGGTTCAGTCATTTTGTGCAAAAAAAATTGAGTTGTTTCAGTAGTACTCATTTTCTGAATGTAAAAGAATTAGATGCACTAAGTAATTAAGAATAGTGAGTAACTGCAATTAAAACATTTTTGAACCAAGGATATCTTTATACTAAGCATTAATAAAATAATTGTTTTATGTTTTTAGTCTCATTCAGCCTTATTCATAGACTGATTAAAACTTATTTTAGTTATTTAAAGTTTTGTCCTTTTCAAACGACTTTAGAATTCAGTTGGAACAAAGAAGACAAAACATTTGATAACTAAAATAGGTTTTAAATTCGTCTATGAATAAGGCAATTTGTCCCTGTCCTGTAACCATGATATTTCTATTAGTACATGTATCCACAAAAAAACAAAATTAAACATGAGCAGAGATTAGAGACTACATAAAAGAATAACAATAAGTAAGACTAAGGTACAGTATTGCAACAATGGAATTATGATGTTTTTGTATATAAAAATGTTAAACTAAACTTATTTTTTACACATTGTATTGCAGATTGTGTTTAATTTTTACAGTTTTTAACTTTCCAATGTTTTAAATACATTACAACTTTTCTGGTCACAGGGCGGCCCATGAAAGCAAAGACTAAACTTATCAAAATATATTTGTTTTGTATTAAATAGTGTGGCTAGAGGATTCATATACACAACCAACTTCTTTTCTATTGTACATATAAATAAAGTTATTGGTTAATATTTTAGTATAAGTTTGAAATGATAACTATTGTTTTACTTTACTGAGTTATGTATCTTTAATAATGGAATTCTGCAAATTCAAAAACATTATGTTTTGTATCATAACTTTGTGCTTCTTATTCAGAAAAATGTCTTGTTAATATTTCAATGTGAAATTTTAAATTATTAAATTTGATGAAATAAACACTATACTTAAGTATTTGAATATAAAGTTATATCTATATTATAATTGTTAATAATGTAAAAATCATACACATTACAGATAATAATTAGAAATCTGTTGTATGAATGTGTATTAATGATTTAATTAACATTTTCCTGTTTTGTGTTGACTTCATTTAATAAACACATCTAAAGTCTTACTAATACCAAAGTTATCTTAATGGAATGTTATGAAATCTTAATTGCTATGGGTTTAAAATAATGAATATAAAAGAGCACTTACAAGTAAGTCCCAGTTTGATTCTTCGAGGTGGTATATAGCCTCAGCAACATCGTCAATGCCAGTGATACCCTGGTGGGAAACATTCCATGTAATACTAATAACTTTGAATAAAATCTTATTTTAAATTATTTCCCATAGATAAACTACGCTTTAGTTCCCCATTTAAGTATTGTCATGATGTGTAATTACACGTTATAACGCAATAAGTTTTACCTTGTAAAGTACGTAAATTCGCGTCGATATGCACAAAGAATAAAGGAAAATTTATCGTAATTTTGACACGTGCGTTATTGCAGTTTCCGCACATATATTCTTGTGATATTTGTAATATAAACAAATCATTTTAAATTTACCGTTAAATAACTACAATTGGTTTAAAACACAAAGAGATAAACCAGAATTCACAGTCACTGTTGTTGTTCACCACATAACCTTCACAACATAGATAAAGAAATAACTTCCCAAAGTACTTTTAACTGCCGTAAATATAAATGTTAATACCTGAAAATTTGCTAAAATTTCTTCTCTATTCTCTGCCATCGCGATATTATTGAGCTCAAAAATTACTATGACATTTACAATTGCGACAAATCACTCAAACATTGACCAGAGACAAACTATTTTTTTTGTTATCTGAAAATTCTGTGATGAAGGAAATCTGTAAGGTTTTGATTGTCTATGATATCATTTATTTTCCGTAAATTAATATCTTCCGTTCATTGTTTTCAATTATTTATTTTTTCAATAAATTGGAGATCATAAGAATAATTATTAACAGAGTAAAATAAATATTATGCACGAAATAAATTTGAAAATTCTAACTTAGAACATAAAGATTTTTCTTTATATATTAATTTAACGCCATTGAGTTTTTATGTGACGAAACCACAGATCACTCCCACTAGATACCTAATGCAAGGCAGCGGTTGCGCGCCACACGTATGAGCTATCGGACTGATATAAACCGATTCCAAATGTCGCGTCATCAGTGTCATCCAAGTAGTGGACCCGCACATATCGTTGAGCGTTGGCGAAAATTAAGTTTTAGAAATATCATATTACAGTTAAAAATGACTTGCTCAATAAAATGGTGTGGAAAAAACTAAAAAAATTCAAGTATCCAAAAAAACGGAATAACTTTTCATCGGTAACTAATATTCTTTAAATTAATTTGCTTACGAGCGAGCTCAATTTATACTGGTTATTGTATCGATGTCAAACAGTCGAGTTTGAATCGAAAATCAGCCGTCTCTTTTTCGCATAGCAATAACCATAATAAGCCATCTTTTTCTGGTGAAATCACGCGTTCTTCTAGTGCTTGACGCATGTTTATAATATAATTCCAAGCAATATCGATATTTTAAAACATTAATGTAAAATAATTTGATTAAATGACAATGTCACGAAATGTATATTGATTTAAATAAAAATTGCAAATCATCATGACGACGTCATTTAATGTAATTTGAAAAAGGTCAAGTTTTTAACTAGGTAGTTTTTCAATAATTGCACTTTTCTGTTTCTTCTTGCTTTGCTATCGTCGGGTAAAAACTGTGGGTTAGTATATAACATTATGTTTGAATAATACCATTTTTATGTTAGATTCCCCACATGTCCCGAAAGTTAAAAATATGCGTAGATGCAACATGTCGAGGTGACGATTGGTGGCCTACAAAAAATAGCGTAATTTGTTCACGACATTTTACCCAAGAATGTTTTTTCCCAAAGAAAAATCGTCGTCGTTTAATGGATACTTCTGTACCGACAGAATATTTACCAATTCTGGTACATTTTTATTTATTTAAAAATTTATAATTTCGTAGTTCTGTGTGGATAGAATAATATGATTATCAAATAATATTATAATTTTATATTGATTTTGTCCAGCATCCAAGAGTAACATTTATAGCCTTGAGATGAAACTCGTTTAAGCGTATTCGTCTGATGGTATTTCGGGTCCTATTTCTCGAATCAAGTATCTACTGACTATGTGTTTTAATACATTCATTTTTATTTTGACTGATATAAGTGATATTGGGGTTTTCTGCTTAATTACTAAGAACGTAATGTTAGAAATTCGTGCTTGATGCGTGGCGTTAGAACCGCCTTTTGTCAAATATCACGGGAAGGTATTTAACATAACTATTAGTATACTAAATTTATTGAGAATGAGTAGTACAAGCCGTTGCACTAATTTCAACATACGTTGTATTATCATCCCAAAAACATTCATAATTCGTCAAGTGGGTTTCATTGTCACTTATCGATATTACCTACCATCTATTACAGCCGCCGTCGGAATTCCAGAAACAGAATAAGTTATTGTAGCCCTTTACGGCGTGAGGTATAATAATTTAATATTTTATATTTTTATCTGATCTTTTAACCCAACACTTAATTCGGGTGTTTCGGCATTATGGTATACAAAAATTAACGGCGAATAATGGAAATAAAACCGTTACATACTAAAGTATAAATCTTAATCCTACTTTATTCGTGTTAGCGATTGGTATAATTTATTAGATCAGGCCAGTGAAAACATATTATAAAACATTTAACAAGTTGGTAATCAAGTTATAAAAGCGGTCATAACACGTTAAACTTACTGGCAAATCGAACTATCGATACTTTTTATTTTATTTATCGACAAGCCCCATCTCTCGATCGAAGTCCACGTGACAGCGCTGCAACCCGCCCACTTCCCTGCACCGTTCCCTTCGTTGGCGTTTTCAGTTCAAAACAAAACTATCGTAATGCGGTATCTATTGGGAGTGATCTGTGGACGAAACGTACTTATGGAAAGTGTAGGTATTATATAATTTCCAATATATATTTTTTACACATTTTAATTACTTAATATGCCAGTTACCGGTATCATCGTATATACATAAGGACTACGGTACATAACTAAGATTAGTACAATGTTAAAGCTTAAAGGCTTTCATACCAATCATCATTTTAATTATTGATGATTGGACGCATAGTGTGCATTCAATGCAACAAGAGATTAGTAATTCATAATTATTAGCAAATGTTTTTCAGACAATAAAAAAGAAGCTTTGTGTCAGCAAAGCACATAATTTTTATTTCTAGTATTAATGTATAATTTTAAAATAGTTTATCCGAGTACAGCAAGGAATCTCTGCGAGGACCCTTTAATGAATTTTATTGGGCTCCAAAGAAAGTCATTCGCTAAAAGAGTTGTGGGCTATCTGATGCATTTATTTTCATTTTCCTTATCCCGGTATGTTACGTTTTTAAATGAATCATTTATGGATGTTTACTATACGCACGGGTAGTGGATGTGTGGAGCGGTCACCCCGTCAGTCGAGAAGTGTATAGCGGTTCGCGCAGGCGCACTGGCCGTTTCGAAAGTGGTGCGTTGTCGTGTGTTTTGCGCGGGAAAATCGTGACATCGTCTGCCGCGGTAAATACAACTTAATTTTTTTGTACCTAATTATTTAACATATTATAATTATTTTTTAAGTTCGGTCATTGTAAGTACCTAAAACACGTCAGTAAAAACAAATACCTATCATATTAACTGTTAGAAAAAATCACAAAGGAAGACCAATATGTAAGATTTTTAGCAGAAGTTCTATATGACGCAAGCCTACCTACCAAGTCCAATTATGTAAATTAGAGATAATATTATAATTTACGATTAGGTAAGTATTATAATTATTTTAAAAATTAAAAGTATAGATATTTGGTATTTTCTCCCAAATTGCATTTGTAATGAATTGATTCAACATGTAATTCTAGCTAACTAAAATATAATTATGTATATAAAAATACCGATAACCTCTGACTTCGATTACCAAAAACATAATTCATATTTTTGTATCTGCTCGAATTCTGATAATAAGTTTTAAGGTAAATTCGGAGAAAATTGGTTTTTCCATTCAGTATGTAATCAATTGAGAAATGCTTAGAGTATTTATTAATAGGTAAAATCCGGGTAAAATAATGTTTTTTTCGAAACAATAAACTTGTATCTACAAAATTATTTTCCCACTACGGGAATGAAGCTATTAGGTACTCAACATGATAAATAATTAAAGGCCAAAAAGCCATTATAACACGATGAGCGTACAAATTAATACTAATAAATTATTTGCGTGTGATTACCCTTGAGTGGAAAGCGACTGACCCTAAACAATTTTAGGTCAAACGAGACTGTAATCGCCGGGCGTAAAGCTGATAAATTGCGTATAAATAAAAAGATTTAGCTCGTTAACGACAAACTTGGCAAATAATACTTAAATATCTTCAGGCATTTTGTCTCAAAGCTGCGCATAAATCTCGTATTAATTTTTCATGGTTGAATTCAGGTTCTGGAGATAGACATAAGCTCTAAAACGTGAGGTTTGATGTTCGATTTCCAGGTCAGGCATTTCACTGTTTGAAGTCAGTCGATTTTGGAACTCTTTGAATTGGGTTTATTGTGTATAGTGGAGCTATTTGTAGGTACTAGATTAGTTTTTAATGCATTCCGAATCTGTCAATGGATTACAGAACATCTTCAAAAGCCTACATAGCAGATCTTCTGCAAATAAAAAGCAATAACTCCCTTTTAATTCAAATTAAAAAAATAAAAATTCTGCCTCGAGTATCATCCCAAAAGTTCCGGAATCCGAGACAATTAATTTGGTTAAAATCTAGCAACCTTGAGACACGAGATCCAAACTCTAGCATCTTGAATAGTAACTCACATATCTGTGACGCAATTAGGGATCTTTCCTTTCACGAGAATCAGTCTTTCGTCATCTGATGCTTAATTTAGCACAGCACACTTAACATCAAGGTGCATTGCAGACACTGTCATCCCAATAAGAAAAATAAATTTTGAAATGCGTGGCTCGCTGATTGTCGCTTATTACTTTATCACCGATGGCACCTTGCCAGGATCCTATCGCTTAAGGAGGTAATCCTCTGTCTGCATTTTTGGTCTACGTGTGTCTTAGTTGTACATGAATTCCATTGAAATTCTTGTCATGCTTCCAATTGTGTCTGTCTAATACTGATTTGAGAATTAGAAATAATGTGATCGATGTCCGTACATAGATCATATTGTTAGACACGACCTTACTCTATGAATCATAGACTATGATCAAGTGCAAGTTTAAAAAATTGCCATTAAAAATACAGTAATCTAGCTGAATAAAGTCAAACTGCAGATAGACTTGGCTGCTGAAACGGTGGTCGCGGGTTTGAATCCCATGGCACACTTTTGAGTTTTCGGAGTCTTGTGTGTATTAATTGTCGATTACCACGCATGATGCCCATAAAGGAAAATAGTGAGGAAACCTGCGCACTATACATGTTTAGATTTATAAAAAATGGTATGTGAAGTACACCAATTCGTACTAGACCAGGGTGGACTATGGGTTAACTTCTGTCAGTCAAGCTCTAGATTCTAGAGGAGGCCCGTGTCCTGCACTGTGAGGTACAGGGCTGTATTACGTTTACAATTGCTAATAGTAATGTTGTTCCAGCAGGCATGGCTCCCGTAGCCATGTACGCGCGCGCCCTCGCGCTGCTCGCGGTGGTGGTGGCGGCACACGCGCTCACCCTTGATAAAGGTTTGTGTTATTACTAATTTTAATTTTGTATGCCAAAGAACAGACTAGTCATATCCCGAAATATTGCTCATACTATTAATAATGAAATTGGACAGCTTTACTGTTATTTTGGATAAGTCATTGGATGTTCACGAGGCAGTATCTAATTAGTGTTACCTAAAGTGTCTCAAAATGCTATTTCTAGTAATAAATAGGGAACCTAGTTATTATTATTGTGTAGTTCAAATTAGTGTGGGTAAGTTAGTAAATTACTTAATAATATATTAGTATATCATTGTGATATCTTATTTGTAATAATCACGATCAATTACTAACAATAATATGGCAATCGGATGCATTAATGGTAGTTCATATCCTATTGTAAACAATTAGTTCGCAGACCATTAGCAATCGTCTAGGTATGCGTAATTGAGACCAACGACATTCAATAGATCATTTAAAAAACTTAATTAAAATGCATTCATTATCGAAGTCAGTAAGGCATGAGTTAGTTGAGAAACGAATTGCTGCTTCAGTGGATTCTTGAGAACACACCTCTGATCTTTCTAAGTTACGTATTTCATAATGGTTTTAGTTTACTATCGCAAATCGGAATAAATCGGAAGAAAACAAGAGTTATTTTTTTTGAATTTCACCCGTATGCGAAATCTTAAAAAGCGACCTTAAGGCTTGACCATTTAAAATCGGAGATGAAGCCCTTTGATCCTCGACCCTGGTTGCTGATATTTAGTAGTCGTTGAATTGACCCAGGTGTCTTTTAAGTTTCTTATACCAGGATATCTTTCAATTTAATGAAACATTCGGTCTCCACCTTAAATTAAGCTCTAATAGATTAAAGCCCAAAGGTTTTTCAATAAAAGAGGTCAGTTCCCGCCAGTCTACAATCCGTTGGAAATGAGATATTAATCCTCATCCGTATTCCAGTCAGATATCACATAATGTGTGATGTAGGAAACGTTTCCTAATATCTTCATCAGGAGAACACACGGGGCTCATTAAGAGCGTGCTATACTATTTACGTGGTCATTAGTGATGTCGCAAACGAAGGGAAATGGATACAGAAATATACGGCGTACAGTCTTTCACAAATCACAACAAAACATCTGCAAGTTGTTGGTTGGGCGAAACTTTTGAGGTCGACTGTGCGCAATGTTTTTCTATTGAATGTGTTTTGTTTAGCTTTGGGAAGGTGAGTTTTGATGTAAGTTATAGAAGAAATACATCTAAGTTTCGCATTATTTCTATTAATTTTGGTTCTTTTTTTTCATCACAAATGCAGCCCCAAATCCCAATCTATTATTTTCGAGAATTCGCTAAGTCCTTTAAGTTAGTAGCGCTAGTAAATAAGCTAGTAAATAACTAGGCAAGTGAGAAAGTGTCCGGATTACTCTGTATGATTAGTTCATTTTAAGAAATCCTCGGTAATAGGCCAAACAGTCGTTAAATTTATTTTAATATCTCCCGACATTTATTTATTACCAAAAACAAAATTAAAATCCCATAAACAAAATTCAAGATGTTTTCCATCCACGCAATGAGTAATGGCTATAATAATATCCCCATGACGGACAGGGGTAAGTCAATCCATAAATATCCAGTAGTAAGCGTAATTATAGTTCCAAGTTCATTGACTGTTCGAAAGCTATAATTAGGTTACGAGATGGACTCCTTATCGGCATGCGAAAGTGGTGCAAAAAGTCATGCCTTCAGCCTTACTCACCTAAGTCACTGCCAAGTTGGAAAAAGTTAATGTTAGTTCGCAGCTTCGTTAGAGTGGACCACGCTATTCTTTGAATTCTTTAGAAAAATTGTAGGTACTGTGATTGAAGATGATAATAAAGTTATTATAAAAATATATGATTACTGTTTCAAGAGTAGGTTTGGGGCATAGATAGCGATAAAGGTTTTCTTGAAAAACATATTTAATTATTATATTAATTTTGCAAAACGAAGATTTTTGCCAATATTTCCGCATCGAGGAAACGGCAGTAATAATCTGCTGCAATCTGCATTCAATGAACTCCTGTGAATTTTATCAGATTCTTAACATTAGAATGAACAGAATATCGAGGTTGGTGGCTACTAATCTTTTACAAATCCGATGGAAAAGATTTTAGGAGTACCTAATTGGATTAATCAAAACCATTAGTTACAATAAGCACTTAAAAGAACCAATTTGAGTCGATTCGCCACCAGAATCTCGAGATATTACATTTTAAATTTTACTTTTATTATCTAAAAGCTAGAATCAACTTATACGCAATATGCCTAAATAAACACATCGTTGGTTTCTGAGATATTTTAATACAGAAACTTCAACGTAACTAAACAGACTCCCACAAGTTAAATACACAATTTAGTCCTTTAAAATTATTTGCATACGTGTAATGGATGGGTCAACTGTTAATCCAATTTAAGGGCAAGAGGTCCACAAAAGGTTACTTAAGCCACAGTAAATGCATTAGTAGTGGACAAGTAAATTTAACAAGCCTTGTTGTTAAGCATACGGTTAGTTAATTTATTTGACATGCTCACTTGGGATCCTTAGTCGTCGAGAGCATCTTCTTAAATATTTTATGGTCAACATTCAAGATTTAGTAAATTCTCTGTCTTGATCCTAGACCTAACAAGTATTTTTAACTTTTTTACTAACAACTTTTTTAACCTAACATTTGTTGGTGATATTGCATGTTCGCCCGAATAGCGACCAACGTGTGGGAAGGTGGAAAACCTTGTCATAATTACCCGCAAGTGTGTCCTACTACGAGTTTAACTTTTTTTGATTCGGTTCCGACTAGGCCGGCATAACTGTGACGACCGACGAGAGAGAAGCAATTCTGTTTGAGTTACACTGCACTTACTATAAAGTGCGTTACAGCTACTTTGTCGTGCCATTAAATAATAATTATGTAATCTGAAAACATTTATACGATTTGCCGATTGTTATAAACTTTTGTATGGTTTCCTAAGGAACCAAGGCCAGCTGTTGCCTCTCTTCCTTTCGCAATAAAGGGCAACGGTTTTAGAGCTTCTTTAAACTGTTTCTTCCTGTAAAATTGCGCAGACTTTTTTCTCCACCCTTGGTTATATAATTTTAAAGAACAAATACTACGTAACATGTACTACGTAATTCATGAGTAACAAAATCTCATATAAATAATCTTAGTCCAATATTAAGATATTTAAGAGCAGATGAATAAATAAATTGTCTTTGAATACCGTTAAATGTTACTGAGAAAGGACTGAAGATTAATATGACATTACTTTTACACAGAAATAACAAAATACCGAAATCACATTTCAGATTTATGTCATGTTTTTCTTTCTTGTATATTATTTTGTTTGGAGTCCTGGTAATCTCCATACCCTGAAATAAAGCGCAATAATAATTTTATTTATAGACATATTGAACACACTTAGTCAGCTGAGAATTTATCGTATTTCGTTTGATTATTATACATGTTATTTTCTTATAATATTTATAAATCGCGTGTGTCTTGTTGCATAAATAGATAAGCTAGCCACTTAAACACGGATTCACTTTGCATATTGTCAAAAGCTGTCCAGCGGATGCAAAGCAGATGGCACTCTACCATATTGGGCGAATAAAGCGGTCTTGTGCAACGGACATACCGTGTGTTACTTATTTCAAGACCGACCGTGAATAAGCATTTATTTTTACTCGCTAAGGAAAACGTATGTCCTGTTTTGTTCGAAAGTTTTTATTTTGCTTTATAACATTGCATAATATCCAATAAGAGCTGTACAGCTCATGTCTACACGGTTGACATCTGCTGTTTGAAATAAGAATTCTAAGCATGTAGTAGGGCTGTTAGCGGTGTCTGGGAATGTTATCTTAGACAAATATGGCGCCAATTTTTTTGTGAGCGCCATGTTTTATTAATTATTATACCACCAAGTCTTCCATGATTGATAAAGCAACTTATCTACAACATCTGGAGCGATGTTTTGTTTGATTAAATCGCCAGATGAATGAATTATCGCGCAGTGTGAGAATGATATCGTGATTAGGATCACAGATGTGTGGAAATGTTGATACAGTAATTAGAGATTGCTACCGAAGTGTTGAGTGGCGGTGGTTTATGTTGGCGGTACTGGAATAGCCTCTTCTAATCCAGAAACATATTATGATAGGTAATGCGTATGACTTGATAATGTTGATTACATACATACATACATAAACTCACGCCTTTATCCCCGAAGGGGTAGGCAGAGGCGCCACCACCAGGACACCCACATTGATGTTGATTAGTTGAAGTATTTCCCTTTTAACAGGTTTTAGGTCCGGATGAACTAAATTTTTGTGCAATTTAATATGTTTTGTAAAGATTACCTATATACGGTAAATTAGCATCTGATAATGTAGGTATGTGAATGTTCTACTATTATTTATGATACCGTCCCGCATTTAATGTTAATAAAGCTCAAGTTTGCATACTCATCTTTGGCAATGTGCGTTAATTTACGGATTCCATAGTACCTTGATATTACCAGCTTAAGTTAAAGTTTAACATAGACCTTTTACAGATATTTACATAGAATCTTGTTAAATGCCTACATACACTGTACACAATACTTAAATTACTGTTCTAATTAAAATTATATTAACTTATTGCGATACATCAAATAAATTGTAGAATAGACACGTCCAGTCTGATATGATCGTGGGCGACCCCTCTAGCGACAAGTGTGAATACCGGATCCCTTGGATACATTAATATAGAGCGAGGTCTATGTCACTTCTAGACTCTATTAAAAGTCTTGTTCGTGTATTGTTTCTGTATAGTTTATGTATAATGATAATGCTCTCGTAGCAACAAGGATAATCTACCCAGGAATTTATTACTAATAATAAATAAATACACCCAACGGTCACATACTTAGTCCTGAACCCATACTAAGATCGAGTCTTGTGTCGTGGATATCAGATACTACGAGAGACTTTTCGGTCTCAGAAACACCCAGACCCGAAACAAATACCTGTGGATCACACAAACATTTATCTCGGTGCGGGGAACGAACCCGCGGTCTTTCGTTTCACAGCCGACGTCTAAGCAACTGCGCCACGGAGGCTGTCATGGATTGCCTTCTATGATCTTTGAACTAAGAATTATTATTGAAAACCAACTATTATTCTCGATTTTAGGTGCGATTGACGGACTCGAATATAACATAGGAATCATATTTGTCCTAAAAAAAGACTATGTAAATTACCACGTTAAACTGTTGGTCCGTCGCTTCACGAAAGACAGAAGCTTGAACCTGGAATTGAATAGGTAATTTGTCTCTGTTTAGAACATCTCCGGACTGTTTGAGGGTGTCTCTTCATCGATGCAGCTGTAGGTATATAAAAGGGTAAATTGCGAATAGTTTTTCATTTATTTAGTGTAACCGACGCGGTGCGCAAAATCCTACTATTCTATAGACGTAATTGTATTCGGGCCCTAGCTTACGGGAAAGTTCCGAAATGTTTACCCTCCTAATACAAAACTTTGCATGTTTATTTTGACTGGAGCAACTTACAAGACGTATAATGGTTTCTTAGATTTACGCGAATGTTACACATTGAAATAAAACTATTTTATACGGATTTTATCGCGATTTGGTTTAATTTTTACATTTTTTAACTTCCCGACGTTTCGATTACTTTACAGCTTTCATGGTCACGGGGCAGACTCGAAAAAAAAAGCAGAAAGCTGTAAAGTAATCGAAACGTCGGGAAGTTAAAAAATGTAAAAATTAAACCAAATCGCGATAAAATCCGTATAAAATAGTTTTATTTCAATTACAAGACGTATTTTATTAGCACACGAATTGTTGCTGATTGCTTTGTGCCTATAAACTTCATATATTTTTTCGATGTGGGGATTACAGTTTGTATAAATGTATACCCGTAAAGTTGGGACGTGCTATGCTTGTGGGACGAGAACGTCGTTCATAGCCTTTAAGGTCCCACTTGTTGGCGTGGCATACTATAACTAGTTAGTTCATTTACATTCGATAATATCAATTATGTTTCTAGACTGAACTATCGAAGAAAAACTGGTGCTGGTGGTAAGCTATTACCCATTACTTTGTGATTAATAAGAACCGTAAATAATGTAATAATTTTTACAGCAGTCTACCCAATAGAACTAACTTCTGCACCCAGCCAGTAAAAAATACAAGACTTTGTCTCCGACAATAAAACTTTAAACTCAGATACATACTCTTCAGTGTCTTTGTTAGTAAACACAAATGTCTGAAGGAGCAGTAACGCAATCGCAACAGGTTGTGTTGATGACATCATCGGATCGAGACCGCCACCCACACCGTCGCGAAATTGGCCTGCTGACACTGACTTCGTTATAACACGCACAAACTGTATTGAATAATCTAATTCACTTTGTCAAGTAATTATATAGATTGTAGAGTCGGTCGCCTAGAGGAACCAATTTACAGCGGTGATTTATTTTAAGTGTAGCAAGATTTATCTGTCTAGATTTTATTTGATTTCTGCGGAAATATGCATTGTGTTAACAATACAATATAATGCTCATTTTACAATTACAAACGTCTATAAGATGCATCATTCAAACCAAGTGTTTTATGTTCTTTACCAATTTTCTTACTAGACATTGGATCTCACGCGACTTTTCCTTGTTGAAAAGTGATTTGGCTAATTGACCCGTCGCGTCGCCTACCTGCTGCCTGCCTCAGATATCCCAGGAGTAAGATAGAATTGTACATGTTACCTATTGCCCATAGAATAGAAGTTAGAACACGTTATAAATCACGACCCTGTGCAGAATTAACGATTTTAACATTCATTATTCCCAACAAAGAACCGTTTACTGTTGTAATGTTAAGTATGATATCACCAGTTATTTGTGAAGGATTCTGTAATACGTTTCATTTTGGTGATAATGCCATAGTCCAACTTACCCTCATTGTAATAATTTTAATTTGCATCCTTATTCATATCTCTCACTGGTCGATACAATTACGCCGGCTTATGAAAATAGACTGCCTCAGTGGTGCATTTGTACTACGGTAAGATTACAACGCTGAGGTCTCGGGTTCGAATCCTGGGTCGGGCAAAGTAATATTGGATGATTTATTCATTAAATATCAGCCCGGAGTAAGGAATTTGTGCCCGTTATGGCGCGTCTTCTATCATATCAGGGACGGAACACACAAGGCAAAACGTGGGTGTCCTGGTGGCGCCTCTGCTTATACCTTCTGGGATAAAGGCGTGAGTTTATGTAAGAATGTGTTATTTCAATTATTTATTTCTACCACATTGGCAAACGAGCAAGGTTCCTGATAGAAGTATAACTATGAACTATGAAGCTCATAATATGAGGAGAATCGTACCTAATTAAATGTATCCCTAGAAGAAATTAAAATGTTAATAATTGGAATTAATGGACATTTCCCGTTTTGAGGATAGTTTTCAAAAAGAACAAAATATAATATTAAATTAACTAATTAATAAAAACACTATTTTCTAAATGGACTTTCCTCTTACTAACTACTTCACATTGTTACACATTTCATTCCTTTAATTAAATAACAAAGCCCTTCAAAAATCTTTCCGTATATAAAAAGTAGTGTTAAACTTAGGGTGTTATCTCAAAAAGTGCTTTAACCCCTTTGAAACGCTGCCAGCAAAAGCTGGTATTCCTTTTACTTATCTAAAGAGGGCATTTCTACAAGGAAGCGGTGGTTTAGTTTACAGATCAGAGGAAAAATCCTCTTTAAAGTACCTCTGGAACAGCGTTTATTATAAATAGTTGGTGTAGATTGCACCTGAAGTTTTACAGCTCGTAAGATAGTTAAAACGAATCTTGCTGCTTTGTGAGCAGACACAGTTCAAAGGAAAGCAGTCTTTTCTCACAAGTATATGTTCTGCTAGTTATAATTAAGGTGTAATTGATCTGAATATATTTACACAGACTTCTAAAACAAGATTATGATATCAACAAAAATCCGAGCCCAGTTAAGACTTTCGCACCAATCCCAGTAACAAACAACTGAAGTACTTGTCTTTAAAGTTATTTGATTAAATTTGCGATCCATACTTTGTTTCGAAACTGATGAAAGGATAAACAGCCTTTGTCAAAATAAATCTCTTTTGTCCCGTTAAATTACATTTCCCGTATCTTTTATATTTGTTGGCAGACATTAAAAAACATTTGAGAAGATTAATTATTTGCTAAATAAAAATTCCAACAGTATTCTGATTTCTTTACATAAAAGGATCCAGTTAATATCTATAATATAATAAAAGCGTCGATGTATGGGAGAAGTTGTGTTAAAGTTTCCTACAGAAATGTATTTATTTGAGAATAATAGACATGAGCGCGATGATTAATCACTTATTACCAAGAATTAATATTACAATAGTAAAATAACTATTGGTCAAAATCTAGGTCATATTATAAATAGGGAAAAACAAAAATAGCAAACAGGGACAATTTCCAATCTACGTTACTATTTTTATAAAACAAAACTATTGTCGATATTACCTGTATCTTTAATACGGAGCTTTTCTGTCTAATTACAAGGTTATTGCCAGGGGCAAAATTTTATTTATCTATTTCCAGCTGAACTGATTCCAATTAAAGCTATTGCAAGTTTTTAGTCCATAGGAATTAGAATGTCTGGTTAATTACCAGTATAATTTACCGGACACAGTTTGCTTCCAATACGCGCCATTGAGCTTGATTCACGACTACCCGCACCCATTTGTTTCAATGCTTGAGAATCGCCTTTGTCTTGCTATCTAACGACGGCACTCAGAATAAAAATAAATTGTATTTAACTTACTTGAGTATTTTGCCAACATCAGCCCCTATATTTTATATTTGGTACTTTACAAACATGTATGTATTGGGTATGGAAGAATGGTCATTACCAAAATTTTTGGTGAAGAATAGGTAAATGGCAATCTCATTGACCACATGGTACAATTTAGGCGATTAATAAAGAGAAACATCACCTATAAAGACCACGGGTAATTTGGTTAGTCAAATGCCAATTTAATTTAAAAAGACCATCATTATTATCATCTTCAGATATAAAATGCTCGGTGCTGGTTAAACTTTACACGGCGAACAATTGGCCTGTATCCAAAAAGAAACACTTTAAAAGATCTTAATCACAACAGAGGCAAAAATCAATTATCGACTAAATAGGCAAAATCAGTACTTAAGTTCCTTAATGAGTTGTAAGTTTTCACAAACCACCGAGATTCCTATCGCACAGATCCGGTCGGCGTTCACGAATCAAAGCCGCGTTTCTGTATAAGGAATTGTTCGCCCACCACTGCATGCCGGATCACGATAGCCTAATTTGCTATTTGACGACCATATGTTCATTATATCACGCGTCTAAATAATTGACGTAGTAAGTGTCTGTAGTTATGTTGAGAGTGATTTATAATTCTGTGTGTGGTCTGTTTAGCGTTCGATAATTTCCAGGCTGTGATTTTTCCATTGGATTAATAATATCGAAATTTGATAAGACCAGATGAGATTTTTAGCACTGGTTCGACATTCGTACTGTATCTGCCGTGAAATTAAGGAAACTGGCATAAGTTAAACCCAGGTATTAAATAAATAAATACACAAACACCCAGACCCGAAACAAATACCTGTGGATCATACAAATATTTGTTTCGGTGCGGGGATCGAACCCGCGGCCTCATGTTTCACAGCCGGCGTTCAACCGACTGCGCCACGGATGCTGTCATTTCCGGGAACTGTTTTTATTTCGCACTGTTTGTAATTATTATTTTTATCTGGTGTTATTCATGTTGGCGCCAACATTTGCTTTCCTGTTACATTTCCTTCACTTCGCTTGATCATTCATAACAAGTATTTATACTTTAGGCTACAACATGTTTATCTTTCTAGATGTTGTAAACATCCTACTGCTTCAGAAGTTAGTATGGCGGCAGATAAACCAATACAAAAATAAAGACACG
This sequence comes from Deilephila elpenor, assembly GCA_949752805.1. Taxonomy (NCBI): domain Eukaryota; kingdom Metazoa; phylum Arthropoda; class Insecta; order Lepidoptera; family Sphingidae; genus Deilephila; species Deilephila elpenor. Next base: position 9,909,134 of record OX457112.1, read on the forward strand.
ACTAGAAATGTATGGTATGCCTAAAAGTTTACATAAACTTGGTAAGAGCTAGGTGGTTACACTATTACATAAGAAGTTATAGCCCTTATGACACAGAAGGACGAGTTCATCATAGCCACGACAAGTTTTATTACACAACACTCGGCTTATAACTCCTGGTGTGTAACGAGATAGAATTCTGCAGTATTAGTGTACAAACTACAAGCTCATTCATAATCATCGTTCTATTTGCGTTTACTACTGGCGGTAGGCGTGAGCCGAGACACGCTTCGAATTTCATATATGGATTGAGCAAATGGGTTTTAGGCGAGTGTATTTGATTGTTAGTAGAATTTGGACAACGGACATAGCAACCGTAATCTGCCTATTTTAAAACGGGGTTATTTTACTGCGTTTCGTCAAGATTTTCTTTCTTTAAACCTAGCATCTTCACGGTCGTTAAAGCCCAACTTTTTGCTCAATTTTGTTTACTCCACCTGTTATTTAACATCCTTTATTGCAAGACCATGGCCTCTCATGTTTTTGCTTTCTTCTTTTAGCTATCACTGAATTATAAACTATCACTTATAACAAAGTAGTGATGGAGGTCGCATAGTCCAGGAAGGCCGTACAAGGTGGAACTTGTTTTTTTTATCGTACCGTTAGGATCGCTTCAGTGACATCACTTGGTCACAGTTACTAATACTTGTCGTCGCCCGGTCATCACGGATTCCCAGTAAATTGCTGTAACGGACCGCTAAGTACTGCGGTTAAGCCGCTCAGTACTAATCCTGGATTGATTGCGTCATTTATATTTGTATCGAGAAATAAACATAAACATATTATTATAGTTCTTATAGAGTAAATTCGAATGGATGCGTAAAAAAACTGCACATCATAGTTTAAAATAATGCTACGTCTGCAAAGTTTAAATAGAAACAAAATTAATAGGTTATTAAGTCGTACATGCAATTTTATCATAGTATCGAAACCTTTTAACAGTTCAAGTTACAATAATATGTCTAAAGTAAAAAAATAAATAAAACTAGATTGAACTTTGCGAACTTGTTAAAAAAGTTGCATCGTATCGTGAATCACAATTATAAACCTGAGGACAAAAACCTCTGGCAGAAATAGTTTACCCTAGCCATCCAATCTGGCACTGACAACGGGGAAACGTACTGCACAAAACGGCACAAATACAACAATGGATCATTAAACCTAGACAGTAAGCACAAAGACATTTCAAATGACGTGCGAAATCGATAACTACACCTTTATATAGACTGTATGATTTAACCATCCGTAATAAGTTACTAGTCCTCTTTTAACTGTAGCAATTATAGATGGTAAAAGTAAAACAAGAAGCCATAACCAAGCCATAACTCGTTTTAAAGTAGCAAATTTACTAGTTGTCAAGTAGCGCTGGAACGGACGGTGAGTCAAGCTTGTGTCATCAGCGTTAAGAATAACTTCGACTACTGCACTCGACTTTAACTTATGTTCGAATTAAATTATAACTCTACAAGTAATGTAAATTGACTTTAATCCCTATGTTAATGTTATTTTCTCTAAGATTGTTTTGTGTCTATTGTGGCCAAAATAAACGTTTTTATCTAACTATATATTATCTACTAATTTTATTTTAACAGCTTGTGAGCTTTTATGGATATTTTTAACCCATTTCGCTAAAACTACTAAACAGAATTTTATGAAATTTATGCTATTTTAAACATATTGAGAAAATTTAATTAATGGAATGGTTTGTCCGACGTTAGGTGCAAACTTGCGCCAAAAGGAAGACGTCAGTAAGGCGGCCGGACATTTTAATATGGCATAATATGACTAAAAGGTAGGAGTAGGAGTAGGGAAGGTATACAAAGTATTCGATTTTTAGAAACAATATTGTTACTAAGCAATCTATCACACGAAGCTATAATTATAATTTTAGACGATTAATCACTGCGTCCTAGCCTTATATCAGTGAGTTCTTTTGATAAAATACAATAAGAGCAAGAGGTACAAGGTTATTCAAGTATTCATTGTGTAAGATAAGTTGTCTAACCAACTGACCTGTAATATTACGAAATCAAATAAAGAGTAGATAATTTTCATTGTCGCCATCATCTGTGATGGTGGATTTAGTGCTTGTTATGAACTTCTAAAGCACGGTATGAAGTTCGGTTTTAAAATGCACTGATTTTTATATAGCTTTTTTTTCTTGGTTTGGTAAAGAACACATTGTATTTCCCTGCTATCAACTATTCATTGACTTCTTACCAGCCTTCTGAGGTGCTAATTAAATTGTTTACTCATATCAGTGTTTTTTTTTAAATTACAAACCCATATAAGCTATAATGCAGCGTGGCTACACTTGAAATTCATGATAACTCCCCTGTTTACTCATTAGTGAATGCATGTATGAATATATTTCATAAACGCCAATGTGAATATATGCCTAGGAAGCTTTGAGGTATTACAACTGGAAGATTAGTTCCTTAATTAGCGACTTCACGAGGGAATACGCACCTATGGTATATTTCTATGGCATCAGTAATGCCTTTGATGTTGTTGTTGTATTACTCTGTGGTATGATTCAAAGATTTTGGTCTAATAATATAAGATTTTTACATTCTCGAGTAATTTTCACTTTGGCAATAGTTTGTAAAAAAATTATTTGATTTGTCAGTTATGATATTGTAGGTAGTATTGAAAAAATCACTTTTCAATCCAATCAGAGCTGAGGATTTTATCCTAGAGTGGGGTCCTCGAACACTATATAAGCAACAGTAATGGGTTATGGAGCACATTATTCGTAGTGATTACTTTCTTTAATTGTTGTGTTGATTGAGTCGAGGTGGTTGTTATGGTGTGGAAGTGTTGCTCGGAGATCAGTGCTGCGAACCTACTGCTTGTAAGTTTTGTTTTAATTGTCTTTTTTGTGCAAATCGTGTTAAATTATGTAATATGCAAGTGATTTGTTGTTTTGCTACCCGCATTAACCCTGACTGCGTCCACGAGAAAGTCTTATAGTGCGACAATAGTGTATTACTCTGACGCATATAATTTTTATTATATACATTTTTACATAATTACAAAGAAAGTAAATAAAGAGTCGCAGAAAAATATTTTATTAATTATTATTTTTAAAACAATTTTTCGTCAAAATGACCGAACTTTTTGCAATTGAAGTTAGCGACCTCATTTAGTTGTATAAACTCAGATTCCACTTTCTCAGAAACTATACTACTAGTTGATATATTTTGTGTTATTAAAACAAGCGAATAACACAAACGGTGATATGATTTAGCAACAAATTTATCAACTATGTTTGTGGTTCAGTGCTCTTGCGTTATCTCGAGATTCACTTTAATACAATGCCAGTTATCGTCGTGAACTTATGATCTTTGTCATAATTTCTACTACTACATGTAGACGAATATTTTCATTAAAAAAATATTGTTTACCAGTAAATTTTAACATATTAAAATATTTTGTCTGAGCCCTTGAATTTAAACCATATCAGTCTGTGTTTTAATTTATACCCACATGTGCAGTTCCTTAGAAATATTATGATTTGAAAAGTACACCTATAACATTTTTATCTAAGGCTCGTTGTTGATTTCTATTTTATCAACTGATAATATTTCTCTTACTTATGTTGTTTCTGCATCTAGGACTCGGCTGCACTTTGCCCGTCCATATCACTTCTAATTAAAATGTTATGTTTGATCTCCGAAACGTAAGAAAATTTCTTTTGATGGAAGTAGGAGCATTGATATTCTGACGTCCTCGTCTACTTTCTGACCTTACTGCCCTTAACTCAAGAATATGAACTTGTTAATATGACCTGTTTTCCCAATTTCTTTGCGCTTGCTTGTAAGAACATTTTGTGTTAGCCGAAATAAATTTCGAATGGGCTATAATGGATTTTATTTTTTACATTCATTCTAAATTGAATTCTTTTTCTATTAGCGTTTAATGTGAGTGAAAACTAATTCGTGTTTATTGAATATAAATGAAATTCGTGAGGCGATCCCGCACTGAGAGATTCACTGTAACGTTTATGTTCAGAATTTTATTTATTTGAGCCTTTTATATAATATAGAAGTTTAGTCCGGCTTTGCCTGGGAATATTTTTTTACATCTTTGCAGACTTATTTACATTGGTTTGTAAATAAATATGGCGAAAACACATCTTAATAATAACTTATTTTTTTGCGCGTCTGCTAAAGGTCGTAGCATAATTTTAAATACCTAACCTTTCTCAAGAATTCGGTTGTCAAATGTAAAAACAATTCTTAGAACCTGAGGGTAGTTTTAGAGATAAGCGTGGTTAAACAAACAAACTCTTCAGCTTAACTATATCAGTTTATTGATAAAAAAATAGATTTTGTATAAACGTGGACTGAATTTCTAAGAATTTCTGATGAATCTAAAACTCGATAATTGCCAATTTCTTGTCAATTGAAAAGATTGTGTTTGAACTTTGGTTTTATACTAAATGCCAAGTGTTTGGTTAAAGGGAAAATGACGGAGCTAATGTTTCTCCATAAGAAACACAAGTTTGTTTTGAATAGCAGGGAAATTATTTACTCATGTTTAACAACTTCGGTTTATGGCGGTCAGACGCAAGCCCATTGAGTAGGATTAGATTTTCACGGGAAATAAATTTATTGCAATCAATAGTTAAGTTAAGCCTAACCACTCTCAATCGATTCTCTCGATTGTAGAGTAGGCCCGTGCCCTGCAGTGGGACGTATATGGGCTGATATAGAATAGTTTATTTCGTAAAATAACTAAGCTTTGATTATAACATTAGTTTGATATTGTTAGGAAGTTAATGGCCTTGCTACTGAGGATGCTAAAAATCGAAGTATAGTTGTCAAATCTACGTAGCCATGTAGCTCCGATTACCATCCGACATAACGCCAGCTAAATCCAAGTATAGAAATATATATTACAATTGACATTAATGGTATATCATTATTTCCAGAGGCGACAAGTGAGGTGGTAGCAGCTGTAGGATCAAATAAAGATGGAGGCGAGGTGGCGATCCTCGTCAGAGGCCCTCACGGCAAGAGCGCGAGACGCGAGGAACTACTTCACGCAAAAGGAGAAGACGACACTGCCATTTCAGTGTTCTATAATAAGAAAAGTAACAAAGGTAGACTTAGTATAATATTTTTTAGTAATTTACTAATTATTCAAACTATCAATTGTCTCTATTATTTGGCTACTAATAATAAAATAGAAACATGTAATTGGGAGGGTACAATTACCACATAAAAATACAACAAATGAACCAAATTGGTAATGTTATGGAAATTATACCGATGTTTGTGGCTTTTATTATTATATCGGAAAATGGGCCAGTTATACATTGACAAATTCAAAAATATTTTATTTGTGAATGTTTCGTTCAGTTCAATCTGCGTATTTCATACTTTAATTTAAACGTATTTTATCATTTATTTTTCTCTTTAGTATCGCTGGAAAGCCTTCATGGCGGTCAACTGAAGTCAGTTTCATGGGGACTTGGAACACATCCTCGTGGTACCTTGCTTCTAGTGGTATCTCGCAACAGAGTGAGACTGTACGTAGGCTGCCGTCCCCTCCACTGGCATTCTATGTCTGGCACCAGTGGTTTGTTCGATATACTGGGCAGCCAAAAGTTGAAATTGGTGAGCATATTTAGAATTTATTTCTTTTAATGCATTTTATTAAAAAACGCGTTTGTTTTGTGATCATGAGAAAGCCTTTTTTTATAACATTAAAAGAGTATTTTTAAGTAATATAACGCTGAAATGAATTGAAGGATTATGAATTAACTACTTTATATTTATTCAGTAAAATAACTAGTGTTTTTTCTACACAGTACCACGAAGAAAACGCGCCAGTAGAAATATACGGCAGTGAAAAAGCTGCCTTAGATTCTCTTAGTTGCAATATCCCGGAGGATACAATGCGACCGCCTTCCTTATTGGCCGTTGATGAACCTGAAACAGACGTGGAAGAAGTAAAAGACTTCCTAGAAAAGGACGCGAGACGGAAACGAGAAGAGGAGATGCAAGGAGACGACCCTACGAACTTTTTGGACGCAAACGGCATCCTGCCACAACCGACCAGAGGCGATATACCTTCCAGTGGCATCGAATCTTGTGATGGTAAGGAAATGTTTATTACAACCGCAAAAAAAATAGATTTAAGGTACTTCTTAGCTCGTGTTTGACAATCGCCTAATGCTTTAGTCTTTTGATTGAACTGTACGACGCTGCGTAATGCGATATAACCTTCGGAAACGGCTTTAAATGAAAAACATCAAGAATGGTATTCCGCTGGCCGCAGCATTTTGTGTTCAGATTACAAGGCCAAAGCTTTCTTTAGCAGTTTGTTAGAGCGATGAAATAGATTTATTTTTGTATGTACTTACTTGCACTGTATTTCCCATACTGCAAGGTTTAAATTACTATAAACAACTGTTACTAGGCTCTAATATCAACATAATCTTTGTCCAGACGAGGTGATTCGCCAGCTCACATTGCTTCGTCAAACGATAGAGTACCTTCGTCGCGAGGTGGCTGATCAGAAAGGCATTATCGATGGCTTGAGGAACCAGCTTCGACAGTGCTGCAACCGGGCTCCAACACCACCGCCGGTTGAACGATGTTCCGGATCTTCATGCTACCCTGGTTACTAAACTACTTTATTTGTATTCTGTAGATTTATCTAAATAATTCTAGAAACTATTGTCAATGTAGCTGTATCATCATTGTCTTTATCTAGTGTGTTTTGGGTTTCCATTCCGAAATTTTACGAATTATTGAAATCTTTGTATAACTGTGGTTTACATGGTCACTAAAAATAGGTTGTCGATTTGTTGTCAAATATTTTAAAGGAATTATGAAGCTTGTTTGATTAATATGAGCGTTGGAACTGAATTTACTATTAAAAGACTCGTTTTGAATAATAATGACATAGTAAAGGTTATGTGACTAATATGGGGAAATTTAGTAACTCTAGTATTATTTGGGATTCCTAATTTAAAACGATAGATAAATATTTGTAATTTATGTAACCATATTTCATTCACGTCCATTGTTAAGCTTATGAAAATTATTTTGTATCATTCAAATTCAATTTTAATTTTGTTCTAATCTTATGATTCTTGCCCTAATTTCGTTTAACATTGAATTTATACTAACATTACCTGCACTACCATTAATAATAATTTAAGGTAAATCAAGCAACATTTGTTCAAGTGTGGGTTTTAATTAAATGTATTCGATAGTAAACCGCGTTTTATTTCTATACAATTCACATTGCGAGCCTGCCTACAGAGTTACGTGTTTCACCCACGTTGCGAATTCACGAATAAATAAGTCAGTTGCTTGATTAACCTTAATATTTTGAATTGTATGAATAATTAATATCTACCATTATGTGCTATGCCTCCGTGGGGACAACGGTAACTCTGTAGACAGATATGAGACCAAATTGAATTTGGCAATTGGAAGTGATATTACTTTTTAAATTCATAGCATAGCTGGTGATTTTTCCTGTCAGTTAGGTCCATAAGCTATCTACAACTTTGGTATATTGTTATGAAATTAAAGAGAGGTATAATTTTCAATAACCACATACCCAAGTTTTCTACGATGTTTTTGAAAATACCTATTGCTGTTACGAGATAGTTTATAATCAGAAAGACATTAATGTTTTCGTCAAGCAGAGGAAAAGTATATACTACTCCTAAGTGGTAATATCAGACTGATACGACCTCGGGACCTTTAAATGTGAATACAGTTCCTTTCAAAAGCCGCAAGCGCAGAAGCGCAGGTGTCTTCACCAGCTTGAGCAAATGGGTTTATGGACGACGCTGGCCACTTACCATAAGGAGGTCTATGAGCTCATTCGCATCCTAGTCCTTAAAAAAGGTTTATTAATACCGATCTTAGGGTGTCCAACCTCCATTAGTTGAATATACCGACATAGAAACGCACGTGACTATTGCGATTCGGATGATGGTTTCTTAGACTCAAATGTTACACATTGAAATAAAACTATATTTACGGATTATATCGCGGATTTGGTTTTACATGTTTTATCTTCTTGACGTTTCAATTACTTTACCGCTTCCGTACCCGAGACCACGAAATCTGTAAAGTAGATCTAACTGTCTCACATAGGTAGATATACTGAGCTGGACTGCAATGCAATGATAGTCGGATACATTGTAGTCACTTATACCAGTATAAAAGAGCAGAGGTCCCTTATGGTAGAGGTTTTGTATACTTCCAGCGTGACTTATTTTTAATTGAAGCTCATAGGTATCTGGAGGGAGATCTTTGTAGACTTCCAGATTTATATGTAAGTGTAGGTGCTAAACGGTACTGGTTTGTCAGGCGTGGAGTGCCGTAACACAGCGTCTGGAGTGTCGTGCGGCTCGTGCCCTCACGGCATGGAGGGCGACGGCAGGCGGTGCAGACCCATATCTTGCAACAGACGCCCGTGCTCACAAGGTAAGTGGCCGGAGGCTTTTTGATTGGGGTGGATTTTTCAGGCATCTAACATATAAAATTAAAAATAATGGATGCTCTAGTGCTTTCATGCTTATTTTGTCCCTTTTATATTCGTTGGATTATGTGATTATTATGCAGATTTAGAAAGTTACCACACTAATGCCAGAATAGCAAAGTAAGATAATATCGATTTTCTTTCCCTAATATTCTACTAAAGGTTTATATTGATGAATATTATGAAGAACTTAATCTAATATCCTGTAGATATTACGATTATATTTTAAAATAGTGTATCTAATTTGAGCTACAACACTTTTCTTAAATCCTTAGACATTATTAAATGTGACACCTTTTAGGGGAGCGATGCGTGGACACAGAGCAAGGATACCGGTGTGAGCGCTGCCCAGGAAGACAGACTAGTGATGGACAAACTTGCCGCTCCCCTTGCAGCTCCAACCCGTGCTTTGGAGGCCGTAAGTACCATCTTGAATATAGATAGGTGATAATATTTAATTAGAAATTTGTAACTAGACTAAAGAATATCATCAGATTGATAAGTATGTAACCGACTCCAAAAAGGAGGAGGATCTCAATTCGATTGTTTTTTTTTTATCTATGTACACCGATTACGCTCAGATTTATTTCTATCGATTTTCTATCTCTATTTTACTTATATCCTATGTGGTTTTAGTATTTTATCTATGTAGTTTTCGTGTCACGTGTACAATATGTTCACTTTAAAGTCCACCAACATTATTATTTGGTATTTAAAAATCACGTAGTTATGGTGACAAAAATGTTGCATTGAAACTCAGTTGTATAGCTCAAACAAGTTTTGCCACTACAACAAAATATTAGGACAATTTATTATAATAGCAGAAATAATATAAAGTTGTATAAACGCTACGTAATCGTCACTATAAAATATATAATAAAGGAAAGGGTAGTTCGGATTAAATATTGTATGATTCAATTCTGTCAATTTGGTGGTGTGGTGACGTTAATAAAAACGCGTGCATTGTGAAATATAAGTTAGTAGAATGTTGACTCTCACAACTGTATCACTAAGGAAATACATAGTTATCACACAAGCCTACACAACCGTAAAATTAATTTATCTTGTATCCTTTAAATGTGAAATAGAAGTATAGGTGTATTAATAACACAGATCATTGGGAGTGATCTGTGATTAATAATAATTCGATTTCAGGTGTAGTATGTCATGACCTGCCTGACGGCAACTACCGATGTGGTACGTGTCCAGCCGGTTTCCATGGCAACGGTCAAGAGTGCCACAGGATCTCGTGTCACGCCAACACTTGTTTTAAAGGTCAGTTTTATATTGAATTTATTGTACTTTACTCTTCAAAAAAGTAAGGGGTCGAAAATGGTCTGAACTGCTTCGAGAAAAGGCTGCCGTGCCCCCAGATTGAATCCATAACGGATGGAAGGAGAGGAACAACCAGATCGGCCTAAGGTAAATTAATGTTTCATTTTGTTATTTCGTCTACGCAAGGTAACAACAAATAAAAGAAAGATAATACTGTTTCAATATCATATTGTATTTTATTATCTCTCGATCTGTTAACTCATAGTCACCTACCTACAATCATTGCATCCAACTTACCATAGTCTTCTCAACTTTCTCTTATGTCACTTCACTTCTCTAGTTTAACGTTTTTCTTTCCACTCCTCATTTGTCTTATCATTCACTTCTTTAAGTATTTTAACCCTTACTCCTCAACCCTCAGGAGTAGAATGCCTGCGACGTGCATCAACCTTGTGTTCACTTCTTTCCACTCCATTCTGATCCCTCTCCCTTTGGTGTTTAGGAGTAGAATGCGTGGAGACGGCGTCAGGTCCTCGCTGTGGGCCGTGTCCGGCAGGCTACGTGGGCAACGGCCAGCAGTGCCAGCACACCTGTGATGTGCACCGGCCTTGTGGCGCGGAACGCAGGTGCAGTCCGAAGAACACCAGCCCCTACTACGAGTGTGAGGGATGCCCTAGAGGGTACCAGTGGAATGGTGAGTTCAAGATTGTTATTTGTTAAGTTAAATATTTGTTTAGGTGATGTTTCTAATGTCTTGTCAGTTTGACGGCCATTTTCTTTTGTTATGTTGTCAGGTTTTTGTTAACACTGTTCAATCTTTCTATCTATCTATTCAGCCAGAGGAAGTCCACTGCTGAACATAGGCTTTCCTCAATGATCACCACGTCGACTTGTTGGATGCAGCCTGCATCCAGCGACTTCCTGTAACCTTAACCAATTGTTGCAATTTTAGATTAAGAGAACTCAAACATAACAAGGTTTCGCAGTAGCTTAACAGTTGCTATCGTAGCTAAATGTGAGAGCTTTATTATAACATTAGCAATATGTAGACTCCCTGTCTTAAGAATTATGTCACTAAATTACCTTACATGAGGATCAAGGAGATCGTGCGTGGTGAAATGTAGATATGAGATGCGTAGGACGTGTATATCTGTTTTTTGTATGACTAGCTTCTCATTCAATTAAAACTATTTTTCTACAGGATACTCCTGCGTAGATATAGACGAGTGCGACCTGATCCGGCCCTGTGACGAACTGGTCTCGTGCATCAACGAGGACGGAGGCTTCGTGTGTGGGACGTGTCCCCCGGGGTACGAGGGCAGCCAGGGCTGGCGCGGCGCGGGGGACATGAATAGAAGAGAACATTGCGTTGACATTGATGAGTGTGCTGGTGGAAAGGCGAATTGTCCTAGAGGAAGACTATGTGTGAACACTCCGGTAAGTTTGCTACTTTGACAGACTTTTTTGCAGTTTGTGTAGATGTTGGTAAACCGAGAGGTAGGAGTTTTCATGGTTGTAGTTGTTTTGGCTCTAGGTGTGTCAGAAAAGTGTTACATAGTTTCCGATATGGGACTTGTATCTTAGTGTAGGGTGGGTTATGTATAGCTGTTGTGTGGTATTTATTAATTTCAAGCTATGATCGCTTGATCGAAACGCAGTGCGATATAATATCGGAAATGGCTTTATACGGAATGACTTCCGATTACAAGACAAAATCTGTAGCCACATCTTTAGAACTATCTAGACTCGTAAAAGCAAAGCCATCAGCAGTATCAATATAGTGAGGAGTGTTGTCAGGTGAATTTCATTCCATGTTAATTACGGTGATACTTGAATCCATAATAATACTCGGAGTAGTAGTAACATAACAAGAAGTTTCATATAAAGTTGATGTCGTTACGTTACAAAATGTAAAATTTTAATGACCGTAGTCTTTCATGTCGGTTAATGCGATTTATGCAAGCAGGATCGGTCAATCCAATCTGTTCGCATAATGTCGAACTCATCTGCCGGTGTGACGGGCTTTTCATTTGCAATGCAGATCTTATGCCACTTACAGTGCTTACCAATGTTTGGATTTTACACAAACTCTTAACGGATTTGTTTGGACCTACGTTTATTTCGGGTGTAGGTGTAGGGACACTTACATGTTTCGTGTAGTTAAATCATCACGCATTTTCATCATAATAGAATCTATACATATAATAAAAATGTAAATGGTCGATGTCTGTACATGGAAGATATTTAAGAAATTTCAACGCGGGGGGTCTTTATAACAGCAACAGAATCCAAAACAATTGTTTTTAGAATTTTTGTCTGTCTGTCTGTCTGTCTGTCTGTATGTTTGCTTGCGCATCACGCAAAAACTACGGCACCAAATGAGATGCGGTGTTCACAGTTGTATTGCTGCAGGTTCAACTTAAAAACTGGTATATGTTGCATTTGTATACAGGGTGTTTCTTTTTGTTTGCTTGCACATTACTCATAAACTACCGCACCAAATGATATGCAGTTATCACAATTACATTGGTACAGATCCAACTTAAAAACTGGTATATATTTCATTTATAGACAGGGTGTTTCTTTTTATTTACTTGCGCATAACGCAAAAACTACAAGACGAAATGAAATGCAGTTTTCACAGTAATAATGGTGCACGTCCAATTTGAAAACTGGTATATATTTTATTTATAGACAGGGTGTTTCTTTTTATTAACTTGCGCATAACGCAAAAACTACAAGACGAAATGAGATGCGGTTTCACAGTTATATAGGTACAAGTCCAACTTAAAAACTGGTAAATGTCTTATTTACATACATGGTGTTTCTTTGTGTTATGGAAGATAAATGAAAAAAAAAGGGATGCGAATCTATACGTATACATGTATATTTTTTTAAACAAAGTTTATCACGCAGACGAAGTTAGCGGGCAGAAGCTAGTTTTTAACTAAACTATGATATGGAAAGACTGAAAACCTGCTATCGGCACGCGCGGTGGATCATTGTTAAAAGTTCTCGATTACAGAACTTTCGATGGTTGAGGATTCCTAAACTATAGGCATTATGGGTTGATATAATATAGAAGGAACTAGAAACGTGTTGTAATTCCCAGGGTTCGTACACATGCGTGCCCTGCGGCGGCCACTATTACCAGAACACGACGCGGCCCTGTCTGGAGCCGGACTCGCTGGTGAAGCGCTGCGACCCCGCCTACTGCCGCCGGTACAACGCCGTCTGCAGCTTCGGATACAAGTGCGTCTGCGCCGTGAGTATCCGCTGCTACTGCACTATTGTATTCATTCACTATAGCTACTGGATAACATTTAAATTTAAAATTACTAGAGTGCCCTGAGTGTGTTTGCTAGAAAGACCAGGGTCTGGTGACCTATTTTTCAAATCGATGCAACGAGCAGCAACAAGCAATAAAACGGCCACCCAAACGTCAATATATCATTATTCATATTTTATTTTATGAAATTATCACAAAGAACCAAAAAAAAATCATCGTTTTTCTATTCAGACCGGTTGGGCCGGCAACGGCACGGTATGCGGTCCAGACAGGGATATGGACGGCTATCCGGACCAACAGCTACCGTGCTCCGAGCCGCAGTGCAAGGCGGACAACTGTCCCGACGTATCCAATTCCGGACAGGAGGACGCGGACGGCGACGGCACAGGAGACTCCTGCGACTCCGACGCTGATGGAGACGGCATTCCTAATTTACCTGTAAGTGAAATTAGTGATAATTATGAGAATTTAGACCCAATTAAAGTAGGTATAATTAAACATTTCAAGGTCACGAAGTTTGCTAAACAAGCGCTGGCTTTTGATATCAAGAAAGATATAAAAGTTATTGATCTCACAGTCGAGAATTCTGAACGGGCGAATTGGTGTGGATTAAGATAGGAGGCCGACCTTAATAGGAGCTGGATTCTCTTTCAGGACAACTGCCCCCTCACCCCTAACCCGGATCAGTTAGAGAGGGACCAAGACAAGCGAGGCGACGCGTGCGACAACTGTCCTAGGAAGTACAACCCTATGCAAGAGGACACTGACGGGGACGGGACGGGAGACCACTGTGACTCGGATATGGATGATGACGGTATTACAATTTTATTATTCAAAAAAGTTAAGAGTACAGTTTTAGGGTTTCTCTTTGACACTAATTCTAATACATTTTGCGAACAAACGTGATGAATCTATTATTCTAGTAGATGGGTATCCCGATGCGGTTACAGATCAATTTTTATTAGTATTATAGAAAGTATTGCATTGGCCACGGCCAAGAAGTTGTCTAGAAATATTGAGACTTACAGGTACAGATAAATAATAGTACGATTTATATACATTTCTAGAGATCCTGATGTTTTATGTAAGTAACGCATCCATGACACAGGAGTGTAAAGTGATGTTACAAAAAACAATCGAGACCATTTGATTAATATGCTTTCTCCACTAGGTATAATAAATGAAGAAGACAACTGTCCGCGCAAGTACAACCCTCAGCAGGAAGACCAGGACGACGACAGAGTAGGCGATGTTTGTGACAACTGTCCTCGCGTGCGGAACCCCAAGCAGGAGGACTCTGATAAGGATAATGTTGGAGATGCCTGTGATAGCGACGTAGATAGAGATCAGTGAGTGGAGATTAACGATGTTATCTTAGGAGAATTATTTTATTAGGGTTTTTAGAGAAGTGTCGAATAGAAACATAGTCATGAGAATGCAGTAAAAGAAAATAACTTCTGTAATTATTTTGGTTTTATTAAGAAAGGGAAAGAACTAGGTTTCGGTATTAGAAGCATCTAGTGATATTGACGTATTAAGGCCCTATTTCAAGACGCTTAGGTTATATGGTAAAAGGAAGGATTTCAATCACATTCAAGGGCTTATTTATCAATACCTACTTACATCTTTGTACTACATTTGTCAAATTGGCCCATATTTAAATCGAGAGAAATAACAGCGTGACCCTCCTCAATTAAAAAAAAATGTGTGTCTGTATTAGTGTACACACGTAAGAAGTGAAACTTCTTTATGACATCATTTTTCGAAAAATGATCTACTATTTACAAATTTACAGAATTGGTACAATAAAGCTAAATTAAATAAAGTTTAAGTTTAGGAGGGGGGAAATTTTTGAGGGAATTTGGGATTTCTATCGGGGCCAATTTGTAGCCCTCGCCGAGACGGTACCGAGGATACCAAGCTCGGTGGGTCCACGACCTTTATTGGGCGAGATAGGTTTAGGGGGGGTGAGGTAAAAAATTTAGGTGGGGGTAGGGGCGGGGGGGGGGGGGGGGGTTTAGGTTTCGTGGGGGGGCTATTGGGCACCTTAAAATATTTTTGGGTGGGGAAAGTTGTGGAGGGGGAATTCGGGAATTCTGTTGAAGCAGGATTGTAGGCCTCACCGAGCCGGTTCTAATGAACCCAGGGTCGATGGATCTACGATGGATATTGGCGGAGATAGGAATAGGGGGGGTGAGGTAAAAATTTTAGGTGGGGGTAGGTGCGGGGGGGGGGTTAGGTTTCGTGGGGAGGCTATTGGGCACTGTTTTGGATTTAGGGTGGGGAAGGCCAGAGGGGGGGTAAGGATCAAATTACAAAAAAGTGGGTGGGACTTAAAATTTTGGGTGGGGCTTGGAAACGGTTGGGGGTGTGGCTTACTGAAGTGGGTACTAATTTACTAAATAAAAAAGATGGCGCGTAACGGAAGAATGTGACGCGTAACGAAAAATTTTTTCCAACCCCGATAAAGAAGTTTCACTTCAAAAATTAATTAACGCAAATAATGTTCCAAATCGAAGTACATCGTCCAATCACTTACTGGTATATAACGCTGTTACATATTCCAGGGATGGTATCCAAGACGGCCTGGACAACTGTCCGACAATACCCAACAGTGACCAGCAAGACGTGGACGGTGACGGCAAGGGCGACGCGTGTGATGACGATGACGATGGTGACGGTATCCCCGATCTCGAGGATAACTGCCCGCTCGTGCCTAATAGGGAGCAGGAGGATTATAACAGTGAGTATATGGATAAACTATCGCATGTTCAATTATGTAATAATGGCGAGGTGGATGATAGTGTAGAAGTGACAATTGATATAGAAGTTGGTTTGATTATAGTAGGCAAAACGTGGACTTTTTGAAGTTTTGTGTGCATTAATTGGTTTTCAAACAATTTAGTTTGCTTTTTTAAGAGCACCATGGTTATGTCTCTACAGTAAAATATTTTATACCTATATAATATTCCGAATATTTTATGATAATGTTTCTTAAACATAATATGAAGACCTTGTTTAATACAATGTAATTCTATGTAATCTTACAGATGACGGCACCGGCGACGCTTGTCACGACGACAGCGACGGAGACAAGGTCCTCGACGAATTCGACAACTGCCCCAACAACTCGCGCATATTCAGAACTGACTTTAGGTATGACCGATATGTGTTTAAGATATTAGGGCTGATAATCTTCTATGTTTACATAGATACTCTGTTAAAAGCAATATACACATCTTTGAGGAGTAAAAATGAATTATTTCCAGACGGTAACATTACAGGTTATAAACTGTTTTCTGCACTTATTTCTAAAATTCCTTTGTGTCCCCTCGTTACCACAATCTTCTTCAAAACCCTTGCAGGTATTACTTTTGTTTTCATATGAATCTATTTCTACCTTACACTCCCTTAGGAACTACATGACGGTCCGCCTGGACCCCGAGGGGACCTCGCAACAGGACCCCAACTGGGTGATCACCAACAAGGGCGCGGAGATCCTGCAGACGCTCAACTCCGACCCCGGCCTCGCCGTCGGCTTCGAGTACTTCGGCGGCGTCGACTTCGAAGGGACCTTCTTTGTCGACACCCCTATCGATGATGACTACGTTGGCTTCATATTTGGGTAAGTTTGTAATGGTGTTATTTCAGGAGCTATAGGACGTTTAGCATAGTAAAATGGTCGTAGAATATCTGTATCTTCTTTTCATGGTTTGTAGGTATTAATTATACTTTGATGTATGTTTCAGTTTTTAATCAATTAAATAAACAACAACAACTTTCAACACATTCTATCTGTAGGATAACCGGTACAATCCATTGATTTTTTAGTTTCTTTTGGCAATTTGAGATGGAAAAACCACCAAAGATATAGTCATAGTATATTTATTCACCCCACATTTACCACCAGGTACCAGAACAACAGGCGCTTCTATGTGGTAATGTGGCGCAAGAACGCGCAGACGTACTGGCAGATGACGCCGTTCCGCGCCGTGGCCGAGCCCGGCATCCAGCTCAAACTCGTCAACTCCAAGACCGGGCCCGGGAAGATCCTGAGGAATGCGCTGTGGAACACCACCTCTACTCCTGACCAGGTCAGTACTTGAAAGTGCCTTCTAGATAGTTTAGTTCATTTGACACCATTATTCTGTTAATTAATTGTTTTCCGTGCTAAAATCACGCGGACAAAGATGGTGCTCCCAATGCATCTATTGGTATCTGCATTGCAATTTGCAATACAAATGAAGTGAAAATCTTTTGCAGTTTTATCGTGTGTTTAGGATATATATTAAATGAAACGAATGACTTTCAAAAATACACTGATTTTATTGTGACTAAAAACACCTTCATAAAGATGTCTTATTTATAACTAAGGCACATTTCTTCCCCAGGTGACCCTCCTCTGGAAGGACCCTCGCAACGTGGGTTGGCGCGAGAAGACCGCGTACCGCTGGCGTCTCCTCCACAGGCCCAAGGTTGGACTCATCCGCCTCAAGATCTACGAGAACAACAAGCTGGTGGCTGACTCCGGGAACCAGTACGACTTCACGCTCAAGGGCGGCAGGCTCGGAGTCTTCTGCTTCTCCCAGGAGATGATCATATGGTCCAACCTGGTGTATAGGTGTAATGGTGAGTACATCTATAAATATTGTTTGAAGGGGCGATCCACCCAGTGGTCGCGGGGCGTCAGTATTCCACCATGGTGAAATACTGACTACCTTCTTGTTCCCTATTGCTTACCTCATAAGGGGTGACTTAAAGTGGTCATCATTGGGGTCCCTGGGCACATAGCGGGGGCTGTGCGCTTCTGTTAGGTGCAACTCCGAGATGCGCGGCAGAATATTTCTGCCACCCATCTCGGAGTCGTGCCTGCGAGCGCACGGCTCCCACTGTGTGCCCAGCGAGCCTAACTACCCCTTTCAGTTACTTCTGATGACAAGCAAGGGCTCGGCGGTGGAATTTTGGCGCTCCTTGACCACTAGGCAGACACCGGGCTACCAGTTACCACCTGGCGCGTCCTGTTCGACATGGTTGGCATCAAGGCCCTGGCGCGGGTAGCTCTAGTCCAAGCGTGGGACCACTGGAACTGTGGTGCGGAACGGGCGGAGTGATTCCGGCGTGGCAATGTCGCAAGTATGTGACCTGCCCCCCTATCCCCCCACTCTCTGCGTCGGTCAGTGTGGTCGGTGGTGGTCGGCGGAGCTTACGACGTGCCGCCAATTGTCAGGCACCGTCGCCGGAGGAGAGGCAGCGGGCTCGACAGATGTTCTTAAGAACAATGGACCGCGACCCTTTGGGACGGTCGTACCCACTGGCGTTTAACACGTTACGTCAGCGCTTGCTGGCACCCCCTCACCTCGAGCTCGTGGGCGAAGTGGTTGCCGCCTTGTTTCCGGCCATCGAGGCAGTCTCTCCGTACCGCCGTCACCACGGCCGTGGGTGGTGAGGACCAGTTCGTTGTCGATATCGTCAAGAGACGAAGGGTTTGACCCTT
This sequence comes from Deilephila elpenor, assembly GCA_949752805.1. Taxonomy (NCBI): domain Eukaryota; kingdom Metazoa; phylum Arthropoda; class Insecta; order Lepidoptera; family Sphingidae; genus Deilephila; species Deilephila elpenor. The sequence continues at coordinate 9,927,748 of OX457112.1, forward strand.
CGCCCGAGGATTGCCTCGGGCGCATTGCCCGAGGTGTGCGATGCAACAGTGCTGAGCTGTATGAACTCTTACGCGGGGCTCGACGGCGTTCTAGGATATGCCTTAGTGCTCTATGCCTTAGTGCTCGTAGTTGAGTACTTGGGGGTGCACTTGTGCTGCGAAGCCGTCGGAGTTGACGTCTCGGTCGTGATTGCATCTATGGTAGACAGTCTGAGGTAAGGGCAAGCCATGCTAACCTTCTGCCATAACGCTATTTGGTAGAAGGAGAGCGCAAACGGGATCGGGAGCAGAACGATTCCGTTCGTCGCCGGCGGCATGAAGGAGCATGGAATGCCATGACCTCAGACTCTCAACCATAGAGGGAATCACGGTTGAGAGCGACAGGTCCACTCAACGGCAGCGTGCGCTCCCAAGCACTCGACTACGAGCACTCGAGTATATCCTGGAATGCCATCCAGCCCTGGGTAGGAATTCTTCCTCCTTACCCATCGTTGGAGCTCCTCGAGCAATGCGCCCGAGGTTTGGACCCTTCGTCTCCCTTACCGGACACGTTGACGATGTCGCCAAAGAACCGGTCCTCACCGACCACAGTCATGGTGGCGTCGGTGGAGGGAGACACTTCCGCGATGACCGGGCAGCAGGTGCAGACCAATTCGCCCAAGAGCTCCAGTGGGAAGCTCTAGGTGCGGGGGCGCCGGCGAGCATGGGCGTAACTTGTTATACGCCAGCCGGTAGAGCCGCTCTCAAGGGTGGCGGTCCAGTGTTCCTAGGAACTCCTTAGGAACCAGCAGCCTCGGTGCGACCTTTCCCCCGGCGACGGTGCCTGAAAATCGGCAGCACGTAGCGAGCTCCGCCGACCACCAGTACAATTGCCGACGCAGAGAGAGACGGTGCATGGCCACGTCCCTTACGTGCGACTGCCCCGAACTATTCCGCCTTCTCTATCCAACCATAGGTTCCGGTGGTTCAGCTTCAGGGCCAGCTCCAGGGCCTCTTTAACAAACCAGTGGAGTTATTCGCCACACAGCGGACGGAATGGGACGGTGACGCGACGCAGACGTGACCTTGACGGGCTATTTACAGTTGTAAGGTATGGGTCGATATGGAACACATCACACAGAGCTGTCACGTCCAACGCGACGCGGTGCGGAGGTCCAGAGCGGTGCGGCTCTGTGTGACATGGTTTCTTACTAATCGACACATTACAACTCCAAATGACTGGTCAATGTCATGCCTGCGTCACATCGCCGTCCTGTTCCACCCGTTGTATGCCAAAACCATAGTCACGGGGAATGTCGATAAAACTAAAAACAACAGCAAATAACCATTTGTACAATACACAAAATCCTACTTATTCTAAAATCTCAAATATCTTTGTTTCAGACAAAATCCCCTCGAACATAGCCTCGGAGTTGTCGACGCGAAACCACTTCGAGATCGACCACGACTTCTTCTACGCTTAACATTTCTAACATATCTATATGTAAATAGTTGTATGTCGCTATAGTTGTTAAACATACTCGTGTTTTAATAAATTTTATCTAATTTTGACTACGTGTTTCATTACGATCCTCTTATTCCCACGTAAGCTTGTTTGAAACTCCCGAACTTTTAGAGCTGTGTATGTGATAAAAATGTTTAAGCTCCATAGTTTCGCGCAAATATTCATGCGGAAGCTTTAATAATTTTAGTAGCGTTTGTTATCTACTAATTTATTTTCATATTTTTAAATTAGACCTTTTCATTAATAATATAAATAATGCCTTAAACTAAAAAATCGAACGAATATTTTCCGGTGTTAGGTTAGTTATATGAAAATTGAAAATGTCCTGGAAGAAGTGACAAGCACAAAATGTTAATTTCATTATAAAGAGGACGCGAATGTATGAGAGCGCGGTATCTAAAAATGATTTTATATTTTAGTTTAAACTTAAAATAAACATACGATTGTCCTACAATAACCTTTTAAAATAGCTTTTCATATAGCATCCGTGGCATAGTGGTTAGACACCGGTTGTATATCGAGGAGACCGTGGGTTCGATCCCTGCATCGAGACAAAACTTTATGTGTGATTTCACAGGTATTTGTTTCGGGTCTGGATGTTTGTGGGACTGTAAAGTCTCTCGTAGTTTCTGATATCCACGGCCCAAGATTCGATCTTAGTGTGGGTTAGGACTATGTATGTGACTGTTGGGTGTATTTATTTATTTGCATATCAGACATTCCAGCAAAATCATTTTCTAGGTTATCTTCCTGAAATTTCAAGTTGAATTATTGTATGAAAAATTGTCGAATCCTTGAATACCATTTCAAATTTGTTGTGAACATTTTCAAATCTCTAGAAACTATTTCATGGGCCGAGATTATTGTATAGTTATTGAGTCTGTTGCAATCTAATCCGAATATAACGCGTTGCTATCAGTTCTTTTAACGAAAATAGTTGACAAAATGTTAAAAAAATACTTTTAATGAAAATACTTATTTTATTAATTTAAACTTTTTGGCAATAAAACTTCCTCGAAAAAAAATTATACGAATAAAAATCTCCGTGTTGAAAACAATTATTTCAATCATATTGACGCGTGACAGTGTTCTTATTTTTATAATTAATTATATTTATTTTGAAAATATTTTTCAATGGAATTCGAGGACAGCGAAGAAGATACCACGCTCAGCGCACACATAAATAGCTTGTTAGAAAGGCAGGCCGACAAACAAGACATTAATAACCGAAATGACATCAAAACACGAAAATCAAGTACTTCGCAAAAGGACAGTAGGCATGGCATGTCCCGTGAAAAAATACCAAACAGCGACCTCGAACCAAAAATTCGTAATATAGCATCGACGAGTCAAAGCAGAACCAAAGCACGTCAGAAAGGCGTTGTGCAATTACTAACTATACGGCGACCCAGCTTGCCCAGAAAATCAAAGAGCCACGCCAAAATAATGCTAAAAAGCATCGCTAAGGGACTACCTACACCTATTGTCATTAAGGAACTAGTAAAGAAATCTATTCGGCGTAAAAAAATGAGGGAGTCTGTCAGGGGTGCCAACAAGGGGTGTCCTCGGTGCGGCCACCGCTGTTGTTTTAGGGCCAACGGACATAAGACCAGCCGGAAATATTATGATTGTGTTAGCTGAAAGGGTTTTTGATAATTATATAATTTTGATTAAAATTTGTTCAGCATAATTTGTTGTTATTTATCATTATTTTAGAAATACATACTTTGTATGACTTCTACGCTACGGAAGGAAACTCAATAACAATGAAATTCTCATTAAATTAAAAAAAAAAAAACTTATGTGGGTCAAATTCAAGATTGTAAGTTATTATAAAAACCAAAACAAACTGAGCCGATCTAAACTAGCCTCGATTTAAAAAAAACAGGTGGCATAGGCACTGTTTAATGTACCTATCGTCAATATGGATTTGTTTGATTGCGAAAACCAGCGCAAACGATTCTCTTAGCAATGTAACATGACTAAGCAATTGATATTTAATTCCAAACACACCATCGACTTTCGAAATTCTTTATAAAAGTTTTTCTACCTTGTTGAGTTTTACCCAATATTCACTCAACGTGAATTTTGATACAAAAAAAGTTGCCCAACTTTGCCACACGTTGCGACACTTCGAAAATTCGCGAAATGTTAATCGAGCTTGTAATTTGTTTGGGTAAAACACGTGGGCCCTAGATAAAGGCACGTGGAATCGGATAATTGGAGGACTACTGCTAATATTATGTTATTTGTAGGAGTATTAAAGCGGCTCTTTGTAAATGAGATGCTTATTTTAATCGAGGACGTCTGTGCGAAAGTAGCTTAACCCTGCGAGAAATTGTAGAAAGACGTCCTTATTTGGTAATTTGATTGTAGAAAACACAGGGCGTGCGGGCTTCCAATTTCAAAGCCAGCATTTTCAGAAACCATAAATACCTACATCATATGATGTGATTGGGAACTATGCGATAACCAAGCTATGCATAAATTCTGCTCCCGGGTAACTAAACAAGTCTTATAAACAGTAAAACACTTTAGAAAAGTAAATAGTCTATCCCTGTGGAATTAATTAAACTATTTTTAAATTTACTGTTTGTTGAATTTAGTTAGTACATTATATGACGGTAAAATCACTACTTTTAGTACAGTGTTGCCGTCTGTAATGTGGTCACGTTTCGTGGCAAATGTCTTCGCAGCTCTGGAAGCGCGGTGCATTGCTTGCGGTTTCCAGAGCTCCGATTGGCTGGTAATTGGACCTGGATTGGCAATAACCCTGCGATTCTCGGGGACGGTTAAGCTCGTTGTTACACGGGCGTTGAATTATGGAATGGCTTTGAGGATGAATGTTCATTTTACTATTACGAGAGAAGGATTATAGCCACGAAATAAAAGGCATAATTTCGAAACGATATAGATTGGCCATTTAAACAATGCTACGACATAAATTCCTATTATTCAATATACCTATTATACATAAACTCACGCCTTTATACCCGAAGGGATAGGCAGAGGCGCCACCAGGACACCCACATTTAGCCTTGTATGTTCCGTCCCACGATGTGATAGGGGGCGAGCCTATCGCCAAATCGGGCACAAATTTCTGACTCCGGGCTGATAATGAATAGAAAAATCCAATATCACTTTGCCCGACCCGGGATTCGAAACCGAGACCTCAGCTTTGTAACCGTACCGTAATACAACTACGCCACCGAGGCAGTCCTCATATCCCCGTTTATCGGCGTATTAATTGTAATATACAAACTATGGTAGCAATATCACGTTTTATCCATAGTGGTATTAAACTACACGCTTTACCGACGCAAACAGTGTAAACGTGTCATGAAATATTTTTTCACGTCAGGCCAATATTTGCATTTCATTTTGCGGGTATTGGAAATTTATCCTCTTTATCGGCAGCTTCCCGCGTGTTTCGAGCCTGACGGGATGGGATTACTTACGTAGAACAATTTTAACCACCTTAAAATATGTGGTTTTTTTTTACCGCTTTCCTTCGCCGCTTTCATAATAAGCATAATAGTACTGAAAAAGGTTTTCTGTGATTAAAAACACCCTATGACCTACCACGATAAATGAACTATAGAGCACTAACCTATTATTTTAATTCGAAAGAGTATATTACCTGAAATTAGCGCGTTCAAATAAACTCTTCACTTTTATATCTATCTATCTATCTATATCAGCCCAAATACGTCCCACTGCAGGGCACGGGCCTACTCTACAATCGAGAGAATCGATTAAGAGTGGTTAGGCAATATAGTCCACCACGCTGGCCTAGTGCGGGTTGGCGGACTTACATACAGTAGAAATTCTTTAAAATCGCTACGGTATGCAGGTTTCCTCACGATGTTTTCCTTCACTGTTAAAGTGCGTGGTGATTGACTATCAATACACACATAACTCCGAAAAGTCAGAGGTGTGCCCTGGGATTTGAACCCGCGACCACCGTGAACACGTAGGCAGTCGCGTCTGGTCCGTTTACCAACAGGCCACCACGCACTTTTATATACAGTATAGATTTAAGTAATTACAAAGCACCCAATCTTAATGCAATGCCATCTAAACAGGGAAGGTAACGGTTAGTGATGGTTATGTCTACTACTTCTTTTAATAAATAAATATAGACACCCAACAGTCACATACATAGTCCTGACCCTACACATGCCACAATTATGGCAGTATTAGCTGTTTAGGTATGAACAAAAGTCATCTAGTGGTCGCCGAGAGTGGCTATGCACTCGAAACACATGTTTATAATCCACAATATATTGTGCATAACCCCTGGTATGAGGGTATACATTTTTAAAATAAATTCTAAATATCTTCTATTGTTTGAAATTGTTTAGAATATAAAGGTTTGAACAACAATAATACCCAAAGCAATAATTGAAAATAATAATTATAATTCTCAAATACTCAACATTTGTCTGTACAAAATCACGTTTCACTTTACCGCAAAACCGCTCGTCCTACAGTATTAATCAACATCAGACTGTTTCTGCTAATTGGCTTCATTTAATTTGTATGTAGGTCGCGTAATATAAAAATGGAGTAATGCTTTACCGAGTATGGTCTATTCTGAATACTGCACGAGTAGCGATAAAACCGCGAAGAAAAATTATGTGCATTTTTCAGTCGCATTTCTCTGTGAAGTCTTTCCAGAGTTTTTTTAATTTCCTGCGCGAGGATGCTGTATGGTAAATGACAGCTATTCTATCTAAGTTAATAAACAAAATGCATCTAGACACAGGCATAGTGCTAATTCTACAGAAGCGTGTATCTAGTAGGTCGTGTCGTAGGTACCTATCAGTACTTTGTGTGACGTCACGGTCTCACAGTACTAAGTTTGGAATGAAAATATATTTGGTGGCCCCCTAAACGTTCTTCTTGTAATGAACGCGCGGTCTTTCGGATCACAGTCTGTTGCTTAACCTACCACGCCACCAAGATTGTTAATAAATACATAGAACTGTTATTTATAAGTATCTTGATAGTAAAAGCGTGATCCTAACGCCCCTAAATAATCCTAAGAAGAGTGCGCAAAAGAAAAATGATAACAGTGAATATATAATAAAAAAATACAGGTAGGTATGTCTAGTCAACTCACCAGATTCTCGCCTTGACGTCGGAAGGTTGCCGTCGAGCAGAATCGTCGACTGCAGCTCCAAACACCTCTTCCACCACTTGACAATGCATTGTCCACGAAGCTATTGACATTACACGAGAAACCGAGCTTTGCAGCGGAGCACGTGCTCCGCCTTCGGAAGCTAGTACAAGACTGAATGAGACTCGAGAACTAAATGACGCGGCCATAAGGAAACAGCAAACTACCCTCTTATGTTTATGATACAAGAAAATAAAACAAAAAGTGATTCAATTTGTACTGTCATTTTTGCTTTCGATACTTATTTTATGTAGGTACCCTAATTTACCTTATATCTTATTTATTGCAATGAATGGTGAGACAATGAATTACAAAGCAATGCTTGGCATTCCACTGCGCTCGCCATCGATACATAAGATATTAAGTCTCATAATGTCCAGTAGCTACTCTGGCTACAATGTCCTTAAAACTGGAACACAACAGTGCATTTACACTGCTTTGGCGGCAAAAATAGACATTGCGGTGGTACCAAGAGGCCTCTCGCATATGACAAACCGACCTTCGGTACTACCACCTTTTATAAGAGTCTTTTTCTAGATTCTAATTCAGTATATTTGATTCACTATACGCTTGACTGTATATTTGATGTGATGATCCAGCAAATTACCAAACAGCCCACTTGATAGTTGGTAATTACTAATTATTGCTGCTCATAAATATCCTAAGTGTCTTCTATGCATTAACAGCGTTTAAAGGGTATTAAAAAGGAAAACGAGAATGATGGGAGAGTTAATTGCCTAGACCTATTCACTGACCCAAAAAAATACTTGAGTTATTTCTCCACGTCGAATATTCAGTTGCACATTGGGTAGCAGTCCGTCCTGACTTATTATCCTAGGTAAAGGCTGGAAACTATAATATTCGCCACTCATAGCATAGCATTGCCTAAATTGGGTCCTACGTGATGGGTATTACTTCAAATTATAACAATTTATTTACTACAACATCGAATCGTTAACATGTAAAATTGCACACAGTTTTCGAACGAATCCAAGTGTTATTTTGCCGAAAACAATTGCAACGCATAAAAGGCATAATGGGCATCGATCAACATTAAAAACACTCGTTAAAATAGTAACAATATTGAAAAACGTGCAGCGCTCTGAAATGGATGAGAGCAATAAAGTAAATGACGGTACAGCGCGGTGCGGCACTGCGCCGACGACCGCGCCAATCTGCCATGAGTACTCTTTATTCATACGGTTGTTTAGTCGTTGGACACTTGTGTAAAACATCATTGTATTATACTATATATAGCTCCGTATGGATAGATGTGTCTGATAATTGATGGTCCTTAAGGGGTTTATAACTTGAGAGTTGAAGTTCTGATTTACATGAGTTTTCAGCATAGAAAATCTTAGAAAAATTATGTTTTCTTACTTTTCCAGTTAAATATCCACTATTTAATGGACTGTTTATCAATTCCACAGTAGAATGTCCATACGTGTGTATATCGTCGAAATAGTACTAAAACATTTCCATTTCAGAAAACTCTCAATTTACTTTTGATTTTTTAATGAAGCACTATAGCTAGCTGGCAGAACTAAAAACTCACCGAAAATAAATATAGCGAGTAATAGAGTAAAGCTCCATTTACACGCTGAGAGTTTCTCGCGGCGAGAATCGTATGAAATTATCGCATAACATAACCGCCATAGATTATCGTCTTCTGACAATGTTTACACGATGCAACATTTTTTTCTATCCTTGCGATAATCGTATGGTCGAGGCGAGATACTTTCCCCGTGTAAATGGGGCAGGAAGGTAGGAGAACAATAAAACTCATATTTATAATATCACAAATATATTTATTGTATTATTGTACACACGTTGTAACACAGAGGTGAGACTGCCGGGGTACAAGAATTGGACAACGATCCCAATAGGGACAACTCTTTACATATAAAACAGCTGATGTGTCTGTACATTGAACGCTTTAGATGTGGATTATGTGCTTCGCTCGCAGTGATTGCTAAACTGTTTGCTATTATTCGAGGAACTAATATCTAGACACAGAAGATGACGGAGTTAAAAAAAAGTAGGTAAAGTTGCAGCGTAAAGTTGTCAAATAAAGTCAATGTTTTTACATGTCTATAAATTACTTATGCGTCTACTAATCTTATTAATGGTCGCCACACACATTAAGTACGTTTACGCAAACGCGAGTTTGCATCAGTCTCGCATCAAAAATTGAGCGAAGTTTGGGCAGTTATTTGTCCAAACACGTTCCAGTATACTTTTGCAAACTCAGACTTGGACTGTTATATCGTTACGTGTGTTGCGGCCATTATAGATATAAAATTAATGCTATGTATTAATTTGTTTATTGTATTTAAACGAATATAAATTAACACGTTTCGAGCGAAGTCGCAATTTGTGTATATTGAAAACACCATGTGAAATGTAAAGATAGAAGATAAAAGTTAAAAACTTTGTGCTTGGGTAAGCGTCTCATGGAAGCGCGTACGGTTTTCCGTTTGGTAAAAAACACCGTGACTTATATGTACAATAATATATTATTTACTAAATTAAGTAAAATATTATTCTTTGAAAATTAACTAAATCATTTTGTACGGAATTGTGCTATTGATGGCGATAAAACGATTTATTCGTCGAAATAAATTCCCCGAACCATTCTGAATCTGATTGTACCTATTGGTATTTCGTTTTCATACAATTTAAAATACGCAGTATTCCGAATTCTCTTCAAATAAATATAATACTTTTACTGCAATTTTATTTTCGCGTATTTTAAAGCTAGAGGTTTTTTCCGTTACAAGATTATTTTTTAAATTTACAGCTCTTGTATCTTGGGAATTGAGCCTACTTTAACTGGAGTGCTTACATGGCATGATATTTTTTATTTCCTTGAAGTGGAGACGGACAATATCAATGAAACAAAGCACGGAGTCCATTCGTTGTTCTTACGGTGTCGCCTTTGATCCGGAGTGTTTATAGTTGTTTTACTAGCTTGTTTATGGCCGCCTCGCAAAATATCAGGCGGCCGAACGCCCGGGGACTTTACTATTGATTACATTGTGGAGAGCTCTGTTTGATAGCACACCTGCGGTTCGTGAAATCTGGATGTAGTTGTAACATAATACATGATGCCAGGTTCTATTTTATTTATGTAGGCAATATCAGATTATTATCTAAATTTCTTGTATGTTTGGTTTTACAAGTAGATTTTCGTAAGATCTACAAATTGGTATCTGTTTAGGGTTAATCAAGAATATTCTGGACTCAAATAGGAGATGAATTAAAATCTGTTTGATTTGTAATCTCTAGAGCCTAATTACCGAGCACGATTTGCTTAACAGGTTTGCATTCTAGAACTTGCGACAGTACTCGATGAACACGTATTCGAGAGAAAGCGACTTTATTTCCGCATAAAGTCGGATTTGAAATCCAAGCTCAGTAAAACAGTAGGTTTGCTCAACACTCGTGCTTCGTAAAATCTTTTTAGACTCGGTAAATATCTTTTTTTTGTGGATTGTTTCGCGGAAAGCCTTTGCGAGGGCGAAGTAGATCGCCTTTTGAAAATATTCGTAGAAACCTTTGTGAGAATGGTATGCTATTTGCTCGCTGCCCCGAGAGTATGTCTGTTAAATGAATTATTTAGGAAACGTAAAACAAACCTAATTAGAGACTGGTTTGTAGTTGGATGCTGTAGTTTGTTTTTCCGTGAATTATTGTGTTTCAAGTTTATTTGAAATAAAGTCCTTTTTATGTTTATAGAATTATGGTTTTACGTCAAATCATTTGGAACCCGTGATTCTGTTTATGACTGTTTGTTATTTTAACTTCATTGATACGAATAAATATAGAAACAGCGCAGTTTCTTGTTTTCATGGAATTATTAATACATTTCAAAACATGTTTTTAAAATAAGATTTCTTAGTTTTCACAATTAACAATAATATAAATAAGTTCATTGCAAGTATAATTTTTTTTTAATTTGTCTATTAAAATAATGTTTTGCTCAGTTTTTAGTTGTGTAAATACAAAACAGTCAAAAATAATTTAGGAGGAAAATGATAATGCGTGTAGACTTGTCCAACGTTTCAACGGTTGGTCCAACCGTTGTTACGGATAACGGGGTTCCCATATGAACTTAGCTTTATATAGTTTATTAAGCCACATTATAATAAGCTTGCTAATCCTGTGTGCTATGTCGATAACTTTGGTTCTCTGTCGGATAAGGTCATTACGGATCCTATCCTTCAAAGAGACACCGAGCATAGCACGCTTCATAGCTCCCTGAGCGACCTTGAGCTGGTGGACCAGTCGTACTGTGAGTGTCCAAGTCTCAGCACCGTAGGTCGTAACAGTCATTACTGTTTTATTCCAGCAGTCGACAATAAAAGGCTAATGATGATGATGATAATGATAATAAGCTTACCCCACACGGTATTGGGCCTATAGAAAAGCCATTGGTTCAGTGCACTGAAAACTAATTTAAAAAATAAATATGAATTTTAAAATAACAATACTCAATCCGTCTACTTGGAAAACTAAAGTTGGACCATTGAGAGTTGGAGAATGTTCCACACGCATCACCAACTGATATGACAGAATTCCGTTTAAAATCTACAGGTAAAATTAATTTATTGCATTTTACTACTTAAAGATATTGGCTTAATGTTAATTATATAATATATTCTTTATTAAAAATCATCTACTATATACAATAGTTTTCGTTATTTCATTTCACTATATTTATATACAAAGTGTATTTACGGGTGTAATAAAACGGTAAAACTTGCACAAAATATTTGGTATAATTGAACACATTGTGATGAAATTTCCAAAAAAGTGATACTTTAAATTGAAAATTATTTATTATTGTGGAATATTATGTTGGTTGGGTCGTTCAATTTCGTTATCAAATACTTGATTTAATGAAACCTCATAAGTTTTTTCGGATGTTTAAAATAATTGATTTGATTTTTAAAATATTCATTCAAAAGAATAATATATTTTCACAATTCAATTAATAATAGGGTATTTATAAAAAAATTGTTGCAATGCGCAAAATAAATAATATTGTAAGTATTTATATTAAGCGAAATATTTCAATTTCTTTTTGAAATGAAAATTTCGAGTTCACTTATTATTTTTGCATAAATATCAATACTAAGGGGGTGTATTATTGGTCAATGTCCAAAATAAAGTGCGAAGGAAAAGTGAAAAAGTTCTTATAGATTTAAAATCTGATATGTTTGAAATATTATTTTTGCAAAAAGCAGGAAATAAAACCTCAGTCCATTGACAGGCTTCATATTTTAAGTACTTTTTTTTTTTTTAAGATTTGTTATGTTTTTGATATTATTTTTCTTTTTATGGTCAGTAGTTTCTAAAGTTTGGATCTGCTGTTTCACTACATTAATAAACGAAAACGGAACGTTCTTTTATATAATTAATACAAAACGAAAGACATTTGATTATTAAGTTTTTTTTTAAAGGCTCTGCGTTTTTAATCGTTAATATTTTTAAAAGATTCCTATTTTTTTTTCAAATAGCAACAAATTGGTCTTTATTTTAAAGTAGGGGCCGTGTTTTTCCATTATTTTTGAAACCGTTTTAGCGAAGTTATCAAAAGCTGTTTCGTTAAAGTGAATTTATTAAATGTAAATGGATGTATACAACTAGTGTAACCTACGCTATTATTAAAACTCAGTTCGCTTTTTATATAACATTAATCATTTAACATTCTGACAACAGTATGTACATCGTGAGCACTAACACATGTATTGTCACTGGTCTTCACCTCAGTTATACATTCTGAATCATAAAACTGTACAATTTATTTTATTTTACTATATTATTATGAAATGTGCAGTCATTTCATTACTTTACAAGGGAATATTCATGGTAACGATATTTTTTCGAATGTTTATATTCCGCAATATGTGGGATTAACTACCCTCAACCCTTACTCAATGTGGGGATCCACATCCCGCCATCCCGTATTTATTTGGAATAAACCTGACACAATTTATACAGTAAGCAAAAGGAATAATTAGATTGACGTTCACTGAATTCATACTATAACTTAAAGGGGGTCATTTAATCTTGATTTATTTCGATATGAAACCTCTTACAAACTTGTTCTCCACTAATAAAAATCCTACTTTACTCACACCGAACAGTTTAATAAATTATATGCATTTTTAGAACAAGTAACCGACACTACGGTTTCGATAAAGCTAGTTTATAAAGCTCTTAAATTACCCCACATATAAAGAATAAAAATGAAATAGGGTTGTTATTTATTGTTATCGCCAGTACGGCTGCATCGATTTAGCCCGAGTGTGCGAGAATCGATTTAGCTCCGTTCTAGTATCGATTGCTCAGAAGCAACTCAGAAGTTAAACAATACTTAGGGTGCTTCCGTTGATGTATTACTGCGATTAGCTTTACATGGAAATATTATTGTATGAATTATGAAAGTTTGTGAGGATTTATGGATGTTTGTGATAGTTTCACGGAAAAAGTGCTGAACAGATTTTTGTGAAATTTTATAGTGTTAACGATTGGATATCGGAGTAATGTATAAGTTATCTTTACAGGGAGATAACTTGGGCGAAACTGAGTTAGGTTTTTAGTTTTATATTCATTAAACAATATTGTATGTACATATAATAATATAATATTGCTTGCTTAAGAGTTTGGGCGTCAGCATTAACAACCTAAGACTTTATATTTTATTCATGTCATAATTGTGTGAAAAAATCTAATATCAGATTTACGTCACATCTAGTTACCTATTTAGGGACACAGACTTGACGTCATGTAGAGAATCGTGCATGAATATTCGCTTGTAAACGTAATAACATGATAGCGAGATAAAAGCTAAATGGCATGCATTGGACCGCGTCACTACGGGCTCTAACATCAGCTTATTTACAGCGAAATTACCGTAAACTAACACATATTCAACATTCCCTTCGCTTACGCTCCGTGTACGTGGGCCGGATTCAGGATTTATCAAGGGGTTAGTGGGCCCAAGTAGTAAAAGATGTTGTTGTTATTGTTTTTTAGTTTAGTTTGGGTATTTTCATTCATTTCAAAATCAAAAGTAAAAATTGATATTATTAACTTCATAATAACACGCTGGTTTTTATACGTAAAAAGTGACAACATTATAAAATTTTCATTATGCCCTCTTAATAATTCCGGACTCACCCCACAAATACGAAGATACAGATGTTTAATAAACCTCAACTGTCATTAACGTCAAAAATGTGTCGAAAATAAAACGCAGCGATATGGTCAGTTTTAGAATTGTTTACAATTCAGTCTGGCGGGAACAGCAAGTCACTATTTGCACCCACACTATCATTAATATTTGGTGTTATATTTATTATATTATCCTTTCGTCAGTCAATGTTCTTATTTGGTTGCTTGCTGATGATGTACACCTGCAGAGAGAATTGTTCATAAATTAAAATTATTCATCTTCATTCTTGTATGGTAACTTGGTAATTTAAATGGACATAGCGCGAATGAAATAAGTAGTTCCCTTCGCCATTAGTGTACTTGATAAATAATAATAATTTAATCATGAACGTAGGTGTCGCCAGCGAGGCGTCATTCGCGACTCTCGTGGTCTTGTACACTCTGTCTTAATTCTTAGTGCTTGATTTCTCTTATCTAACCGGAATGGCTTAGTCGAGTCTGAGTGTGGGATAGTTCGTGGTGTAAAGGATTGTCGTGTTGTCTGCTTTCTGCGACTATTCAGTGGTCGGCATAGTATCTAGTATAAAGTAGTGACGTGGTGGTCTATTTTATCCTGCTGGTCTGAAGACAGAATAATGTCTAGTATGAAGTAGTCATGTGTGGTGTTTTTGTGGCGGGACGGCGGCATAAATTCTTTGTAGGATGAAGTAGCTATATAATGATTCACTCGGAGTAGTAGAGTGAGTACACAGTGCGCGGTACCTAGCACATGGTCTCGGGCGGCGCGGGCGCGGGCGGCTGCGCGGCGGGCGGGTCGGCGGAGCGCTGGCGCGGCAGCTGCGACGAGTCCAGCACGATGGACGGCCGCGGCGGCAGGTTCTCGCTCACCATGTGCGACAGCGACAGCTCGCTTGATGCGTTTGTGTCGCCTGCCGGACCAATCATTACGTGTAGTAAAGAGATTCATTGGTGTAATAATAATATAGTAAAAAACAGACCTAAAAATAATGTAATAAAAACTCTACTTTTCATTTGTAGAGCTAAACATGAAGTCCCTTTTAGTAATATTTTTTACTTTTATCAACTTCAGCAAAATAATATTTATTTGCTATAACTATCAACTAACTTAATGTATCACGTCCACAACTGCGTTTTAGTGTTTTTTAAAATCAAGTATTTACAAGTAATCTATTTTTTAATCAATACTAACCCGAAGGTTGCCTCGGCACTGGCAGTAAGACTTCTCCGCAGGAGTCATCTCCCAGCAGCGGCTGCAACGGCGAGGGCAGTTCGCGACTGTCGATAGCTGAGGACCTCCGTAATGAGTGCCTAGAGAGATATTAAACATTATTAACAAAACCAAAAATAGCCACCAAAACAACCATATAAGACAACAAGAATTACATACAAATAAAATATCACAAAAGCAAACTCTAAGTACAAAATAAAGTGAGGTCACGACCCTCCAACCGTATTCCAAATTCGGTCCTGCAACAAAAAATACTGTAAAAAAACCATACCTCTGGTGCGGCAATCGTCTATCGCTAACAGTGAGCAGGGTGGTACTCTGCGGGGGCATGGCGTGGTCGTGGCCGCCGGCGTTGACGCACACACTGATGCTGATGCCGCTCACCTCCCCCCGGTCCTCCCCCGCCTCCGCCGCCTCCTCCTCCTCGTATCTGTCCAAGACAGTCCCCAATTCTAGGCTACGGTTGAAATTTACGATGTAGTTCTTTGATAAGGTTTCGGACGTCCACAGAAGCGATGCTTTTAGCGGCATTTTTGTATTTATTGATTTTTGCAATGGTAGTATTGTGTTAATATTTTGACATATTTTTGGTCAAAATTTGCTTAACAATATATAAAACGATAAAATTGCTTACTTCAATTTAAAGTTTTACCCTTAGATTATAAAACTACAACATAAACCATTCCTCCACTCCACTTCCTTTGTTCATTTTTCAAATAAAGCAACATTGCGCCACACCACCTCCCGGCCATAAGGCCAACTCACCGCCGCTGTATGAGGTTCTCCATAATGATGTAGTCATCTTCTTCAGCGCCGCGAAGATGCTCCTTCTCCATGAAGAGCGCGAACTCAGGGTTGGACATCTCACTGGCGTGCCGCCTTCGGATCGTGGGGGAGGCTGCCCGAGGAGATAGGAGACGCGAGGTGATGGGTGTCCTGGGAAAACAGTAATGAGAGATTTCATATTAAACTTTTTTATATTGTTCTTCATTAAATTTTTTCGTGTCAACAATGTTTAGTAGTCAATCATGCTTGATAAAAGTTACAGCAATTCTTTACAGTTTATTGTAAGATTTTTAACATTTAATTTAATTTAGTAGGTTTTATATAGATTCAACCATGTGTTAATAATATTTTTTCCTAATGTTCTTGGTTAAATGATACTCTTTTTAGCGTGCGTCATACATGTTGTATATTTTTTGAAGTTTTTGAAAATAAACAAATCACCCTAACACGAATTTTTAATATTTTTGTTTCAACAAACACACAAAACGGCGACACATTGGCATTCGGCACATATCTAAACAAAAGTGGTGGCGTAGTGATTTACATCCATAACCGCTGGTCTACCTCTATAATTCCACTATCAGAGATAAACGCTGACAACCTTCTCATAATTATCAACAACAATATAGCTCTACTTGGAATATACCGTTCACCGTCATTGAAAGACCTCGATAACTTTAACATCTCACTTGAAAATACTCTGAACAAGTTAAGCAAATATCCAGTCGTAATTCTTGCCGGTGACCTTAATATTGACATTCACAACATGACGAATAGCAGTCATACTGATTATCTAAGCCTAATGGCGGCACAAGCTCTGATACCAGCAATTACAGAGCCCACTCGGGAACAAAGTTGCCTTGATCACATATTTATAAAATCGCGCTCAATATGCACTGGTTTAGTCTGTAAATGTTCAATAACTGACCATGACATAGCGATTGCTACTATGTCCCTTCAAAACAGCCAGGCAAATTTGCGTAAACCTAGATTGAAAATGGTGATCAATGACAATGACATTGTTGCCGAACTTAGTGAACTCGATTGGTCCGATGTTTCAAATACTCAATGCATGAATACTGCCGTTAATTATTTTAATGACACTCTCACGAGGATAATTAAAAAACATTCACACTACATTACGATCAGCCGCACAAAATATAACCTTAAGCCCTGGATTACCCCAGGACTCATAAGATGCATGCGCCACCGCGATAATTTACATCTTACTTCCCGCAAGTCTCCTAAGGACAAGACTCTTCGTTTGATATACACCAGATACAGAAACTTCTGCAATGATTTACTATTTAAAATTAAGACAGAATACCAAAGCCAACAAATCGTAGGCAACCAAAATGACCCTAAAAAACTGTGGAAAACTCTAAAAAACATATATAACCCTAATATACAGAGGACTGACGCATCTAAATTAGCTGAAGGTACACAGAACCTTAAAAAATCACTAAATAATTGCAATGCATACTTCACTTCTTTGGGAAAAACCTTATCTGATCAAATCCTAAAAAACTTATCTCACACAGAGGAATCTTTGGCTAAGTGTTATAAATCCTACACAAATGCACCACGTTCTTTGTTTTTCTTCCCTACAGATGAACATGAAGTCACAAATATAATTAACGATCTCAAAACTGATAGCGCGCCGGGACCAGACGGAATTAAGCCAAGCCTAATTAAAAAAATGAAATCCTGCATAATCAAGCCTCTCACCCATATAATAAATCTCAGCCTAGAAACTGGACTTTTTCCAGACTGTTGGAAGGTTGCAGCAATTACCCCAATACACAAAAGTGGACAAATGAACTTACCAGAAAACTATAGACCCATTGCATTATTAAACATTTTTTCTAAAATATTAGAAAAAGTAGTAAATTCACGCTTGATTGATTTTCTGGACGATAATAAGCTAATTTCCGACAGACAATTTGGCTTCAGAAGGGGCAAGTCCACTGAGGATGCAATCGCTATGCTAACCAACACAGTGTCATCCCATCTAGAAAGCGGTAAACACGCTTTGGCCTTATTTATTGACCTAGCCAAGGCGTTCGATACTGTGTCCAGTACACTGCTTTTAAAAAAAATGGAAACTGTTGGTATCAGAGGCATTGCACACAACTGGTTCCGAAGCTACCTCACAAACCGCACCCAATATATCAAAGTTGGTGGTCACAAGAGTGATACCCATCCCATTGCCTTTGGGGTTCCACAAGGCAGTATACTGGGCCCTACTCTCTTTACACTTTATATAAATGACATTCTCAATCTAGCTATTCCCAACTCTGACATAATATCTTACGCAGACGATACTGTAATTCTTTTCCACGGCAAAACCTGGAAACAGGTATATAGCCACTCAGAAGAAGGCTTATGCACAGTGTCAAACTTTCTAAATTTTAATCTGCTGACCATCAACGTTAAAAAAACAAAGTGCATAACATTCTTCAAAACCCGAGCATCCAGACCACCAAAAGACTTCACCCTAAAATTTCACACTTGCAACGACAACTCAAACCGATCACCTTGTAAATGCTCTTGTCCACCTATAGACCAAACTCCTTCCCATATTTACTTAGGTGTTACCCTTGACCAATCCCTGACTTACAAACCTCATATCCACATTTTATCCGGCAGAGTCAGAAAACTGATGTTTATGATGAAGAAATTACGCGACTGCACCCCACGTTCAATCCTTACCACAGTATTCCATGCACTTTGCCAATCTATCCTGCAGTACGGAATCTCCGTATGGGGTGGAGCTGGCAAAACTATATTCTTGGAAGTTGAGAGAGCTCAAAGAGCCGTTATTAAAGTAATGCTCAAGAAGTCCATTCTGTTCCCTACTGACGCACTTTACAGAGAATTCCCTGTTCTTCGTGTAAGACATCTTTTTATTATGAAAGCAGTCCTTAATGTTCATAAAAGCGTAAATATCAGACCTGACTATCCATCCCTAACCGCAAAACGTATTTTTTCTATTCCTTTACCCCGCGTGAAGTCGCTAATGGCCAGACATAGTCCAGCGTTTTTACACCTACACATATATAACATAGTTTGTAAACATTGCGCTATAAGAAATACTTCCAAATACTCTTGCAAAAAAATTGTTAAAATATGGCTCAGCAATTTAAACTACGCGGACACTGAACAGATATTTTTCACCTAAACCTCATGCACATATCCTTTAGCATAATATAACAAAGACAAACACACACCCTACACACACACACACACACACACACACACACACACACACACACACACTCACACACACACACACACACACACACACACACACACACACACACACACACACACACACATATTTACGCACATACACAAACACAAACTAACACACACGTTCAAACAAGACATAATAATTGTGTTATAACCGCTAGTCCAACTCTGGCGCCCAAAATACAAGCGTATGCTTAGTTTGGGGCCACAGTATATGTGTTATAAGAACTAGTGATAAGTTACTAGCATATATCTTACTGTAAATAGTTTTTAAGAAAAAACTGTAACGCTGTTTTTAATAAATTTATTATTATTACTATTATATATGTATTTTAAGTTTAATACAGTCTCCTAAATTTAGGGTAGAACACTGAATTACCGAGCTTTTGGCCAAAGTACTTCAGTGGTATTCATGGGGAAGTTTCTTTCTACTCTATAGAGAGAAACTTCCTGACTATTCTGCACGTATTGAGTATTACTGCCTTCTGTAAGAGTATGTATGTAAGTGGATGTATGTTTAGGGCTTTAAGACTTGTGTGGAGTGCTTTGGGGATGACGCCTGTACTGGAAATTATAATGGGGATTGTTTTTACAGTTTGGATTTTCCACTGAGTCTTAAGTTCAATTGATAAGTCCGTGTATTTCGTTAGTTTGTTAGTGTGCGTGGGTGTCAGATTATGTGTGTTAGGTATGGCAATGTCTATAAGTAATACTGATTTATTTCGTTTATCGTGTAGTGTAATGTCAGGTCTGTTATGGTGTATGGTCTTGTCAGTCAGTATAGTTCTGTCCCAGTACAGTTTATAGTCAGGTGAGTCAAGTATGATTTGAGGAGTGTATTTATAGTACGCTATTTTTTCTGTAATGAGTTTATATTTGTGTGCTAGTGTCTGGTGTATGATCGCCGCTACCTGGTCGTGTCTGTGCTTGTAGTCTGTCTGTGTAATAAAAGAACATGCCCCTGTGATGTGTTGAATTGTTTCGGGTTGTTTATGGCAATGGCGGCAGTGGTCGCTAATCAGGCTGCTGTCGCGTATGATGTGTTTTCTATAATTTTTGGTGTCTATAACTTGATCTTGGATTGCCACCATAAATCCCTCTGTTTCTGGGAACAACTCGCCTCGTCTCAACCACGCGTTTGACGCTATCTTGTCAACATTTGGGTTGTTTAAATCGAGGCGGTGGCGGCCATGTAGGGATTTTTGGATCCAAGTATCAATTTTTTGTTGGTTAGTGTTTATTTCTAATTGTTTAGTATGGTCAGCGAGTTTAAGTGGTGTGTATGTGTCTGCTTGGGATATGGCCTTGTGTAGCGTAGATTGTTGTGAATATGTGTGGAAGAACGTTCTGAGTGTTGTGATCTGCTTGTTGTGTAAATTAGTTATGTCAATGAGCCCTCTGCCACCCTCATGTTTAGGCAAAGTTAATCTTTGAATGCACGCGCGTGGGTGATGTTTCCTATATTTGGTCATAGTAGTGTTAATAATCCGTTGTAGGTTTTTTAAGTCCGTTTGTGTCCATCGGATAACGCCAAATGAGTATGTAAGTATGGGTACTGCGTATGTGTTAATAGCTTTGATCGTATTGCGTGCATTCAGGTGAGTGTGTAATATTTTATGAAGTCTGTTTCTAAAATTTTGTTTTAGTGCCGCTTTCATGTCTTTATGATGGATCTGTCGTGATTGGTTATAACCTAAGTATTTATATCCTAGTTCAGGGTTTACGGAATCTATTATGTCATGGTTAATTAATTCATATGAACTTGTTGTGTCTACTATTCCTTTATTAATAGATTGAATTTTGCATTTGTCTATTCCAAACTCCATGTGTATATCATGTGAAAAGGTCTGTGTAATATCAGCAAGTGTGTGGATCTCATCTAGTGTGCTTCCAAACAATTTGATATCGTCCATGTACATGAGGTGTGACAGATTAGTTTGTTGTGTATCGTGTTTAATTTTAAAACCTAGAACATTATTATTCAACATATTGGAGAGTGGGTTAAGCGCTAAACAAAACCACAGGGGGCTCAGGGCATCGCCTTGGAATATGCCTCTTTTAATGGGAATGAGTTCGGTTTCCGTGGTATTATTATCCTTACATATTTTTAACTTAGTGTTCCAATTTGACATGGTATTTTCCAAAAATAAGATAATTACGGGATGAATTTTATAGTGTTTTAATGTGTATATAAGCCAAGAATGTGGTACGGAGTCAAATGCCTTTTTATAGTCGATGTACATCGTGTGGATACTGCGTTTTTGGGTAAGTGCCTGGTTTGAGGCTACGGCATCGATCGTGAGTTGCTCTTTACAGCCTTGACTATGTTTACGACATCCTTTTTGTTCTTCTGCCAAAATTTTATATTTATTTATGTATTCGTATATGGACTCGCTTAAACATGATGTGATGATTTTATAAATATTCTGCAAGCAAGTGATTGGTCGGTACTTCGCGGGGTTTGCTGTATCAGAGAAGTCTTTCGGAATCATGTATGTAGTTCCCTGTGTGACGTACTGTGGCAATGTGTGGGGTGAGCGAATAAACGTGTTTATATGTTTTAGCAATAATGTGTGTGTACATGTAAATTTCTTGTACCAGAAGTTGTGAATGTTGTCTGACCCAGAGGTTTTCCAGTTATGTGTTTTATGTATTACACGTGTTAAAAGATCAATATGGATTTGGTCAAAATCCATTCCTGGTATGTCGTTCAATCTCTGCTTGTCATCCTCGATCCATTGATTGTTCCTGTGTTGAACAGGATTAGACCAGATTTGAGACCAAAATGTCTGCAATGCTTCGGGAGTAGGTAGGGAAGAGTTCTGTGTTGATACATCGTGTTTTTGTGTAAGTTTTCTGTAGAAAAGTTTTTCACTATTGCAAAATTGCTTATTTTCTGCTTTCCTCCTCGTTGTTTCTTTATACCTCCTTAATCTACTGGCAAGAGTGTTCAGTTTCTGCTTTAAGGTGTCTAGATAGTGTGTAACGTCTGTATTTGGTGTTTCATGTTGAGAATGAATATTATATTGCTGTTTTATTTTATTAATGTGTTTTTCTAAAGTCAATGACCTAGTTCCTCTAGCATATTCAGTCATTCTTCCTATGTTTACTCTAAGCCTTCCTATTCTTTCTTCGAGGCGTTGTTGCCATCTAGGCACTCGAGGGGGTTTTTTATGAAGCGGTATATTTCCCTCTAGAATCCTGACACCGTTAAATTTAATTGCAGCATAGGCCCCACAATAGATAATCGTTTGAGTTATGTTAAAACTGGTATCAGAAGATAGTAACTTGGGGAGTATATCAGAATTCAGGTGACGTATGATGATAGCTAGTTTTTTCGAGGGTCTCAGTTTTGGTAAATATGGTCGAGATGTAGGTTGCGTGTCTCGGAATTTGTTAAAAGCTTCTAAAAACAAATTTTCTAATTGTAGTTTTAGTTCTGGGGTCAATGTAGTATTCACTTCTGTATTATTTCTCGGCGTTTGGTTTTGATGACTATCTGTTATTTGAATTCGATCTAAGTTATTAAGTGTCGGATTGTGAGACACAGGTAGCGTTGTATCTTCGTTGTTTTGTGTATCGACTGTACTTAACTCACATCGGACTTCGTCATGAATTTTATTTAATTGTTCTGACGACAGGAGTCTATTGTTGACGATCGATCGGCGTTGGTCGGATATTCTTTGTGCAGTGAGATGGGAGAGCGAAGGGTAATTAGAAATAACGTCTTGGTGTAATTGTGATCTGTAGGATGTTAAATCAGTTACTAATTTTGTCACTTTATAATAGCTTCTCATTATAGCTTCATTTAATCCAACTGTCCATCTCATCCTTCCGTTTTGTGTATTTTCTGTGCAAGTGTTAACATTAGGGGGTGGCTGATTTTTAAATAGGTTCCTTACTTCTTCTTTAATACTGAATATTTCTTGGGTTGTTAAAAGGTTTCGCTGCACTATAGCTCGTCTTTGATCTCCTACTCTCTGCTTACCAACTTGCATATCTGGAAACTGCTCTATGAATCGTGTGTGCAATGGTGTAAGATACTGTCTAGTGTTGGTTTCCAAATCAGTGAAGATGAAATAGTGGCGCATGATGAAAATATTCATGTCTTTGGTCCACGTTTTACGTGAGCGCCGGCCGCCCATAACGGGTGCAGTGACTTCGGCAGAAATAGCCTCCTGCACAACATCTTGGACGGATTGAAGTGGTGATGTGGGTGGTGAGTTAGATGAATCTGAATCAGAATCGTGGCTTTTATTGAGGAAAGATAGCGGTGATGAAGGTAGTGATGAGAATAAAGATGATGGTGAAGAACATGACAACTGGTCACGTGGAGCTGCAGCAGTCCGTGACTGGGCAGTTCGATGCGATACGGTGCCCTCCCCAGAATACGTAGGGCAGCCCGAGCCAGAAGGCTCGGGGCGGGGTTCTCCATCGTGTTCCACTCCGGTACCCGCCTGGGGTAATGTCCTGTTTCTTAGACGCATCGCATGAATTTTATATAATTCTAGAGCTTCGTTGGTCACTGGTGAGTGTGTAGCTAGAAGCTGCCAGTGTCCGCCCCTCACGTGGCATCAGGTGGTCGTGCCGGACGTGAAGTTAGACTTGTGAGTTATTATTATTATTATTATTATATCCAAGTAACTAACTCCCTAACTATTACCTGGGCGTATGTGGCGGAGAGAACAGTCCATACACGGTCTCCAGCTCATCAGTGATGCTGGTGTACTCATGCATGGCGAGCAGCAGAGACCTGGGAGCGCCCCCCACACGGCTGCGGCCTGACGCGATGCCCGTGGCGCCCCCTGTCGCCTCCCAACCTGATTGACGACCTGAGTATCATATACAGTAGTATAGGGGGAATAAGTGTTCATTGGTGGTATTGACTATGATGGTACACTTGTGCTGGTGGAATGATAAAGTATCTATCAATGTGTACAACGCATGTTATTTTTGTATTAATGTTGATTATTTTATCACTTTATCATCATCTTCTTAAAGATCTTCACAACTTGACCTTTTGAATCCAGCAATTTTTTCATTTAAAGTCCGTCGGTTCACATGATGGGTAGAAGTTCGCCGCTCCGTGAGTATTTGTGCATGCGTACCTTTAGCATGTACAATATCCTGGAAATTTCTTTAGAAACATGATAGCTAATAATTGAATCCTTAGTTTTTTTGGTTAAAGTCTTACCAGTAACAGAGTTATGCACGGATCCGGCGTCGACGGCGGAGTTGTCTGGCTCGGAGTGCGTCTGGCTGTGCTGCCTGCGCGGTGCCAGGTGCTGCGAGTACGGCCCCCCCATGCCGCAGTCGTTCCCGCCCTCTGACCGCCTGCGACATCACCCTTACTACCTTACAAACCCTCCACAACTCATGTGACCTTGTACAGTTTGTGTTAAACAAAGTGAGTGTCTGTGTGAGGTAGTGTTAGAAGTTGAAGAAATTGTGTTTAGTGTTGAAGGTAGTGTGAAAATTAAATGCTTTGATTTAGATATTTTAAATATTATGCAGAACTTTTTAGCAGAGGTAACTAACAAGGTTCTGCAACTAATTCAAAATGTTGAAATGAAATTAATGAAGATACAAATGGAAAATATTATTTAAATAATCAATTTATTATTTGCATTTATATTGAAACAGAAATCACTATTTAATTAGATATAGTTAGAGGATACGAATGAAGGAACGAGTGCAAAAAGAGACATCAAATGAAACATTTGAAACAGAAAATACTTTAAAAGTTGACATTCGTAATTAAATGTGCGACAAAAATTACGATGTTAAAGGTTTAGAAGAGTTATTTACGACATATACACTTGTAATGTATGATGCATTGGTAAGAGTTCCATACGTATGACACAGAGCGCATAGCACGGCGTCGGATGCTACACTGCCAGCCCTACTGCAGATGTACCGTGAACCAAGTATACTGATAGAACAGTTTACCATGTACAAGTTTTTAGTAACAGTAATATAAGTATATAAGATTAAATTGGAGATAGGATCAATTCTGATTGTACATAGACGCTTCTGTAAGAGCATCTGTTTAAGTTTGTAGTGTTCCACTCAAGACGCTTCGAAAAACTTGCTATTTTCTTTAACTTATACTTTAGTGTCAACAGTAACTTAACAGAACTTTTATCGATAACCCTCACGTCTTCTGTTTTTATTTTTATTAACGGACGAGCAAACTTATCACCTGATGGTAAGCGATTACCACAGAGAATACTAACTTTTATGAAGTTTTTTGTGGAATAGAAATGCTGTTATTTTACTCTAATATTGGATCATCATGGCCTAACCACTCTCAATCGATTCTCTCGATTGTAGAGTAGGCCCGTGCCCTGCAGTGGGACGTATATGGGCTGATATAGATAGATAGATAGATTGGATCATATTATACTAAACGACGAAGCTTTTTCAGGTTGCAGTCATAATTGACCATGGTGATGCTGCCACTAACAAAAATCGTTCTATTCAACTTTATTCAAATTGCATCAATGTTATGTAACGGCATATTGGTTGGAATACGCAAAATTACCTTGAGGACAGAATTGATCCTTATCATAAATTATTATTGTCATAGTGCAAGTGTTAGCGATAGTACGAGTAACATAAAATAATGTGTGCTAGTGTGTGTAAGCTATGTGTGTACACATTGAGCCACTACCACTAACTACAGCTATATACAAGCCAAGCCAGCCGCAATGAGTCAGATTGACTTACTGTTTCCACAACCGTCTCCTAACAGATGCAAGAAAGTAACAGAAAAATAAATTGAAATTATAACAAAACAATCGATGGATTAGATTCGTTTAAATTTTGTTGAAAATAAAATTATTATTGCCGATCTTGTGGATTCGTTTCGTATTCATGTCATGACAATGATCGCAATTAATAATGAAATTATAAGTGTTGTACATGTCCTGACAAAACTATGTGTGGTTAATAGTCCACCATCCATGATTTGTTTGAACTGTGATAAAATAAAAAATGCTTGATGATCATTGCAAACCTATGAAGTGAGCTAGGTGAGATGTTTAATTGTCATTTAACTAACATGGATGAACGCCTGCATAATGATAACTAAAATAAACCCATAAAACATTACCCTTTCTTGGTAGTTGGGTAGAAATATCAGTCAAATGCCAAGATTCCGACTTCGACTGTTTCCAACACCAAATTTACCACACAATAATTTCATTGCTCAAAATTGTTCATAAATTAGGACGTGTCGATAAAATGTACCATGAGTTTCATAAAGACATGTACTTGAACCAAAAGTGACGGCCCTGAGTACTAAGGCTGGTGGTAATGGTAGGTGGTGACAGTTACCGTCGCGTGTTGGCCGTGCGGCGGGTGCCCGCGGAGATGGTGCGTGGTCGAAGACTTTGCAGGTCAGATGGCATCTCACGCACTTCGGGAAGAAATGCATCGTCTATCGTTGATGGGGCTGCGTGGGATAAGTCTAGAGATTGAGATAATAAAATAGATTAATAAATTAAAGAGTAACCTACTCACACATCCTATTTAAAACTTACTCAAGTATCACTATATCGAATCGTTTGATACATACCTATTCTACCTACCTTCTCACTTACCTAGTGCCTATCTAATTATAATGATGCAATAAGCAAATATAATATTCTATTAGCTGACCTATCCACATCGTCTTTCATTGAAACACGTAACAATGTGAAGCACCTCTTACCTTTCTTCTCATCGCTAGGCTCTGTTCTATTGCTGTCTGAAGACCTCTGTCTGGCTGGAGTAATCGAAGGTTGGGGTCTAACTACGGTTACATCAGGACCTACGGCACTTCCAGCTGATGACGTCGATATAGAATCCGCTTCAGGTTCCTTCTCAACCCCACCTTCAGGCCCTGACTGAGGCAGCTCGTCCTAATTAGAAAGGAGATAAGTAAAGCATTGGATTTGGATTCAAATCAGTGGCTAAGATAGATAAAGGACTCAGTCTTTTGAGTTGTAGTTGAAACCTCGTTTCTTGTAATGAGTTTCTCAAGAAGCACATGAGTGTCGAAGAAATAAAAAATTGTGGTGCATGTATAAAAGCTAAATATTGACCATATTTGTGAATAGGACGATAAATTAATAAACATGTGCTTGAAATTTTTGAGTATTGATTTAAAACTGTCGGTTTGCATCTAATTTTCGATATAAAGAACAATAGCGATGTCTTAATGGTATCATTATAATTTAAAATATTTAATAAGTATATAGGCAAATGGTTCTTTATTATTAATCTATTATAATTATTTTTAGTACTTAACATATTATTACTGACTATAATACAAATAAAATTGCTAGATGCAAACCAACATTTACTATAAAAAAAGAATTGGAATTTTAACTTTATGGAAAAAAATATCAATATAAATTGTAATATTAAATGTTAACAAAAAATAAAAGCTGTGCGTTGTTAAATTAAAACGATGTGCAAACAACAAAGTAGTATTCAGATGATCAAGCATGAATGCCTTGTAATAACCGAAACGGGAATTTGGATTTAGGAGATTTCAATTTCAATTCCGAAACAGTATTTTTTAGAAAACTTTTACGATGTACATTCGTGCTTAAATCATCATATTAGATATATTAACAGCCATAGGTGCTGTCCCACATGACACAGCTAAAAACATACTTACGTGTATAGATTTAGACATTTGAACTAGTTCGTAAAGTTTGCCAATTATACGTACATTTGAGTTAGCTCCGCGTTGCGATGTCTAAACAAACATAAATTTGATTTGGAATATTGTGATTTATAACAGTTTTCGTTGTTTGCCCACTGGGTATGTTTGTTCATAAAAAGTATTTGTTTAGGATCTATATGTAGTGAGTGTGTGTTCTTTATATTATATGATTTCTACAATACTAAACATGGGTAGTGTGGAATTGGAAACATTAAACTTGGTTTATTTATTCATCCTTTAAATGTTACTAAGAGTTGGGTAGCAAATAACATCGAGAAGTATTCCCACGGTAAATTGAATTATGTTGAAACTTTAATGAATATAGTGTAAAAAGAAAACATATTATATTAATTAGTCTAGAATTTTCCGCAAACATGCAAACGTGCTTCAACAACCGCGATGCTGTCGATAAAGTCTTTCATTACAGTTTGAGTGTCGGAATAAATTTTCGTTAGTTATGGGAGTATTAAACCTGAGCAATTATTTGCATTCGCCGCATCGGGAACCGCCGACGATCATTCGCAAGGATAGCTGTGATTTTAAACGGAATTTATTTACATAGTAATTTTGCATGAATTTCAGCAGTGTGGACAAATGGCTGTTGTTCGATTTATGGTAATTCTGATGGTGGATACGTCGATTTTTTGAAGTGAAACTTCTTTATCGGGGTTGGAAAATTTTTTTCGTTACGCGTCACATTCTTCCGTTACGCGCCATCTTTTTTTAGTAAATTAGTACCCACTTCAGTAAGCCACACCCCCAACCGTTTCCAAGCCCCACCCAAAATTTTAAGTCCCACCCACTTTTTTGTCATTTGATCCTTACCCCCCCTCTGGCCTTCCCCCACCCTAAATCCAAAACAGTGCCCAATAGCCTCCCCACGAAACCTCCCCCCCCCGCTTACCCCCACCCTAAAAATTTTACCTCACCCCCCTACTCATATCTCCAGCATTATCTATTGTAGACCCACCGACCTTGGGTTCATTGGAACCGGCTCGGTGAGGGCTACAATCCTGCCCCAATAGAATTCCCGAATTCCCCCTCCACAACTTTCCCCACCCAAAAATATTTTAGGGTGCCCAATAGCCTCCCCACGAAACCTAACCCCCCCCCGCCCCTACCCCCACCTAAAATTTTACCTCACCCCCCCTATTCCTATCTCCGCCAATATCCATCGTAGACCCATCGACCCTGGGTTCATTAGAACCGGCTCGGTGAGGCCTACAATCCTGCCCCAACAGAATTCCCGAATTCCCCCTCCACAACTTTCCCCACCCAAAAATATTTTAAGGTGCCCAATAGCCCCCCCACGAAACCTAAACCCCCCCCCCCCGCCCCTACCCCCACCTAAAATTTTTACCTCACCCCCCCTAAGCCTATCTCGGCCAATAAAGGTCGTGGACCCACCGAGCTTGGTATCCTCGGAACCGTCTCGGTGAGGGCTACAAATTGGCCCCGATAGAAATCCCAAATTCCCTCAAAAATTTCCCCCCTCCTAAACTTAAACTTTATTTAATTTAGCTTTATTTTACCAATTCTGTAAATTTGTAAATAGTATATCATTTTTCGAAAAATGATGTCATAAAGAAGTTTCACTTCTTACGTGTGTACACTAATACACACACAATTTTTTTAATTATTGTTGCATCTGACAGTTTGCGGATCCTGGCTTGGACACAAATTATGTTATAAAAGTATACTTGATTTACGATTGAATATATTTTGTATTTAAATGTTAGTATTGTTTAAGATACCTTGTTATGATTTCATTTGTATTGAATATGTATGTACAAACGGAATGGAAAATAAAATACTTATATCAAAGTAATCTTAAGAAGCTATTATAAATTTGGGAAATAAAAGAGCTCGGATTATTACGCTTGGAAACTGATAATAACGTTGTATATTAATTATTGCTAATGGTTGAGACGGTATTGCTGTTAAGCTTTGCTTTAAACTCAACTATCAATATTTCTATTAAAATAATTGCATTGTTCTGACTTTTCAAGAATTAATTTTGCTTAATCGCTACACACAATCCTTTTGGTGCTTAGCAAAATTGTATAAAATGTAATAAAGAAAAGCGGGAAGAGAAAACATCTACTAATTGCCGTTTAATTTACGATCCGTGAAGCGATTTGTGTTCTGATAATTGTTTTACTATAACATTCATAATTGCTTTTGTTTATGTTAAACGAGTTTCTCGAATTTGCTTAGAATTGTATTTAATATTTAGAAAATGAAGTTACATTTTCAACGGCGAACTATTTTGTTTTTATTGATTATTTCTCATTTGTATAATTTTATTACATATAGTTTAAATTGCATTTTTAGTATATTTTTTATAAAAACTATACATGGTAAATTGTTAACGGATTTTAACGCGGTTTCATTCATAGATTAAGTGATTCAAGAGGAAAGTTTATACATATACTTTATTTTTATTCCATAATCTGTAGAATAGTCCCGGGCGAAGCTTGTCCAGGCCGGAAGTAGTATAAAAATGTAGTTTTTTAAATAACAACATTTTAGCTATAACTATGTATGTACCACCCAAATACGATGATTTTTAAAAATGTAAAATAAAATAGTCGCTGATTTTTACGAAATGTTTAGTTGCATTGTGTCAGTAGTCGCCTAAACTACCACCTGGCTTCTTCTTCGGTAGCAGTCTAGATATATCCGGTATAATATTTGTAGTTTTTTCTATGTATAGGTAATGTGTGTTGTTCGGGCAAGGCGAACGCGGAGCTATGTGTACTGGAAGCGCTTACGTCGGAGGGCTGCGAGGCGCGCTCGTCCTCCTCCTGCACGGGGCGCACCGTGAACCGCGCCGCGCCCGTGTCGCTGTCCGACAGCACCTGCCGCGCATGTCGCGTGTCACACACACTCGTGTCGGGAGAGCGGAGCGGAGGGTCCTTAGTAAATGACATATAGTGTACTGACCGAATTAAAAAGATAATTTTGTTTTTAATTATTAGGGATTAGAACTTGTATTGTAAAAATAAATGTCGCAATGAAGAGAATAGTCAGAATTGGCGTTGAAGTAAGAATGTGTATCACGCACGAACTGCTAGATATACAGATTTCAGTTTTTTTCTTTTGGTTGAATTGGGAGTTGAATTGGGCTTCTTGCGTAGGAGATGGCGGAGATATCGCTGTGTGTATACATGTATTTGAGTTGTCGGTCTATATTTCTGAATAAGAACAGATAATTTCAAAACCTTTTCACGACTCAGGAGTAGTGTTAATTTATGGAGCAATTCGCAATGTAAAGTATTGGCCGACTCTTTGTAATAATATTTACGATATTACTTAATTATAGTCTTTAGTCATATTGTAAGTTTGGATACGTAATTAGTATCTGTGTAGTTAAAATTTATTACTCATGCCATAGTCACCTTAATTTTCAACTTTTTTATATTTTTTAATAAATAATAATCTTAATCTCCGCTCCGCTTCAAAGCCGCACAGCCGTGCATAACATATCCAGGCGTATCTGGTGTTTGTATCCACGTTCCGAGTTTCAATTAAGTGCAAGTTTCGCACAGGAAACGTGATTCGTCTTGATTAATGCGCACGTTGAACTAGTTTACTAATAAATTGCGTGTAGTATTGCACCTTAATGTTTGGTAAACTACAACCCGCTTAGAGATGGTTAAAGAGAAGTTAATGTGTTTACTGGTGGAAAGACTCTCATATGTGAGAGGCCGCTTGGGTAGTGGCCACCGTGATGTCTATTTCTCCCGACAAACAGCAGTGTAAATGCACTGTTGTGTTCCGGTCTGAAGGACATTGTAGCCAGAGTAACTACTGGATATATTGAGACTTAATATCTCATGTCTCAGGATGACAAGCGCAGTGGAATGCCAAACATTTGGTTTGCATGGCAAGTAGGTGGCGTCGTAGCGGTCTTGATGTATAGAAGTTGCAGTGGTCATTGAATGATTGGGATTATACAATCACACAACTTATTGCCTTTGTATGCGGCTACCTTGCAACTAACGTACACTTTACACATAGGAAAACAAAACCGCTTTATAGAGATTTCATAGTGAATAATGCTCTAGCAATTTGAAATTAGGATGTTGAGCGTCCCATATTTATTTTTCGTTATATGGAACGGAATAAAAACATTTTTACAATTGTTTAGTGCATAGGCATTAGGTACTGCAGTAATTTATGAGCCGTCTTGTAGTTGGCCAGCTACGCTTTACTCTGATTGAGATTAATTACATAGAATTTCAATTTAAAGCACGGAAGCTTTTGTAATGTAGTTGGGTAAATGTAAAACAAGAAACCGCGGGTTCCGGTGAAAGAAGAAACCGCGGTTGCGGGGATAGCACTGAAATATTGTGAGTGTGAAAAGATTTTCGTAGTAACTGATACCCATAATAAAAGATTTGTATCTTAATGAGCAGTATATAACAATTTAGTAATATTAAAACACCAGTTAAACAGCGAAACACCAAATACGCCTAAGCCAAAACGAATCTTCGAAATGAACATTCGTTTATTATAATAACATATCGGAACATCAAACATGAAACGAAGTACACGTGAAGTTAAAACTAGCATTAGAATAAAGCCAATGTGACGTGGCGTTTTGACATGTCTGTAAAAAAAAATTGCGAATGTTTCAAAACGCATTACTTCATGACTTGTTACATAAAGACGAAATATTTTGTATCTGTTATCTGAAATATGTTTAGTTCGATCAGGAAAACCAAATCAACCTTAAAGAAAGATTTCCAGAGAAATCAATACAAAGTAAAGTGTGTGATGATATGGTGATTTATGTTCCTGCTCAAACTATATACCACTATAACAGAAATGTCAAAATAGCCACGTTACATAGACGAGTGTGGAAACATAATAACATCGAGTAATGACATGCTCATGGGTTACACGAATGTTGCAATTAGTGCTCGCAAGCTGTTTGTTCTAACATCAAACAACCACTTACTCGGGAGTAATTCGCTTTAAAACATCTTCGAGGAAAATGCACAATTTCATTACACGTCGAGTATAAAGCACATTCATATAATTTTAAGATACTTTAATAAATATGAGAGGTTTTGCAGAACTACATTTGTTGGCCAGGAATTCTCAGAAACAAATATTGCATAGTGAATCAGATTTCACCTCCAAGTTGTACCCGGAATTTCATGAGCTAGTAAATTATGCAATTCCGTCACGCTAAACACAAACTTTGGGCAAATGTTTGCTAGTTCACGGAATTAACTAACAAACTTTCATGAGTCTATAAATTCTGCAAATTGTATATTTATCTGTTTCCACCCCACACGAGTTGCCGGTACTTTAGTATACTCAGCAGTAATTTCGCTTTTATCACATCCTGGGAAGTTAAAAAAAGACGGCTAACTGTTGATGGCACTAGTTCCGCTTTTGTCTATTCTTTCGAGCGTAGAATCTGGAGTTTTTGTGACTGTATCACATTAGGACGAAAACAAATACGTCTAACTAAAGATAGCCCTAGTTCCATCTCTACCCACTTCTTCACAGGTACAAGGTTTTTCGTATGCAGTCCAACCTTACCTCAGATCTATCACTAGCAGTTCTGAGCCTGGCGGCTCCCGCCTGGAAGGTGGGCGGCGGAGGCCCCAGCGTGTCCGTGGAGCCTCGGTTCACCAGCGACGGATGTGTCGCCATGAATCGGTGTATCACAGCTAAGTGGTTCATCGTCTGCTCCGCTATGTCCTCCAGTTTACGCAATCTGAACTCTACGCTCTGTGAATATGGTTTAGTTTGGATTAATGATGATTTTATTCAAAGTATTAGTGATGTGCCCAAAACTGTTAGCTACATATGTTTAGGTATATCTTCTACAAAAATGTAGATATAATCGATTTCAACGATATGTTAAGCATTAAACTCTGTTATTAAGAAATGAGTGGCAGTTTTTAAAAAATAATACTGTTCAATCATTGCAATTTGAGAAATAAACAACACAACACATTGATTACTGTTAACTTAGAATGATAGTAATTGATAC
The DNA here is from genome assembly GCA_949752805.1 of Deilephila elpenor. Lineage (NCBI taxonomy): Eukaryota > Metazoa > Arthropoda > Insecta > Lepidoptera > Sphingidae > Deilephila > Deilephila elpenor. The sequence goes on from OX457112.1 coordinate 9,961,635, forward strand.
ATAAACTTATATTCTACCCATACTTTATAAATGAAGTTTTAGTAAGTGATAAATTAATTAAGATCGTACCTGCACTGATTGTATTTGACAGTTGGCCTTTTGGTTTAGGTCTTCCATTTTCGTTGTGATATGTTCCACTCTATCCGTTGTGTTTCTTACCCGCTCCTCTATAGAATTTGATAACTTAACTTCCTAAAAGTAAAAAAAAAGTCCGTAAAAATTAGTTTTATTTGCATTCCTAAAAGTTGCAAATGAACTCTTTAATAAATTAACTTAAAATAAAATGTAGTTACATTATAATCTAACATAAGATTTATATGTAAATCAGATTATTGGTTTCAGTTAAAATTGTTAGAAATATAGCATGAGAAAAAACGGGATATACAAAAACAGCCAAAAGTATTTGGAAAGCGCTGCTTTCAAACTGATTTCAAGCGATCACTTTTATAATATTCTTTCTAATTATAATGACAATATCTGAAGTAAAAACGCAGAATATATTATCTTTAATTTTATTATATTGCATCATCATTATACCACACAAAAGTTAGTTTTCACTAGGTAGAAACAAAGAATTTGAATACTCACTTGTTCCCTAAAATAGCCTTCAACGCACTCCTCCTCAAAATCATACAGTCTTTCCATGTCTTCCTTCTCCAGAAACAGTTTTAATCCGTTGTCGTACTGAAACCTTTTGTGTGACACATTCCTCGTCACCCATTTGCCCACTGCGTATATGTGGCAGAATATTATGAGTGGTGGTGGTAGTACTGGCTTCTGTTCGTACTCCATCACCACTGTGAACCTTTGGAACATCCACACCTACGAACATTTTATGTGTTAGAATCTCTGCTATTTAGTCAGTTATCATTTTCTTTGTTGTCTTAGTTTTCATGACGTTTATAATTTGACAAATAGTTTGTTGATTGGTAATTAAGTTGAACTCAGGGCTCTAAGATGCCTTATTTTCGATATAATTTGGACACACAATTCTATGGGTTGAGGCAATTTCAAGTATGAACACAAAGATAATATTAGAGTAAGTAATAACAAATATTTTAATATGTAGGCAGCCCAAGATAATTGATTAGAATTACACAAGACGAAGATTATTTAATTACTTAAAGGTAATAACTTTACAGGTAGAGGCTAGTTAAAACAGTGAAGATGCATCATTCAGCAACGTAAACAAAGCGAAAATATTAAAATCTTAGGTGTTCATTAAGAAACAAAATTATATTTCCAAATTGCACAATGCAGGCTGTTAAAATACAAGGCATTAGGTTTATAGACCTTAAAATTTTCTATATTCCGAAACATCAACTATCAACTGTGGTTATTTCAAGAAACTTGTGTTTCAGTGACTATTACCTTAAAGACCGGCGATAGACGTAAAACTGATGATCCTATAGATTCCATAGGACCAGCCATAAACCTAATGCCTCGGTAGAAAATAAAAAGCAAAACAAAACATAAACCTGATGCGAGACTTCATTGACTTCATTGAATATATTGTTAAAGACCGCGATGAGAAGGTTTATGAGCAAAATATTGGCGACGAGCAGGTAAACAGTCATTGCGATTGGAGTGATCCAGTGGCCGGTCACACACTTCGCGCCTCCTAATACTTTGTCGCATTCGGGGTCGATTTCGTTGGCGAACACTTCCCCGTACAACATGAAGTACGGTTGGAAGAATACCTACGAATAACATCCTTTATTCAACTAAAAATAAACAAATAAACAACAGTTTGGTTCGAATGGTCTTTGGTACAAACTACTACTAACTTCGGGTTTATTTGCATGGCATAAAATAAAGTTTGAATTGAAGGTGCTTCAGTGAAAAATATGAAGTGCATGTGCTATCTTAGATTTCAATCAATCTTGGACAAATTTGAGACCGTTTTTTATAAAGCAATTATTTTATTAAAAAGTAAAATGAATTTGTAAATTTACTCTAATTACTCAACTACTATAAATTTAATTAAAAAACAATTTACGAGGAACTAGGAACAACAAATAATACTCAGCTGCAACCACTCGAACCATTTATAAAATAATAAAAACTAAATACTTAAAAACTAAATAAAACTGAAAACAAAATAATAAAATACGTGAACGAAATCAAATTAATCCATAAACTAAATCTCGCAACAGGTGTAGCAAAACTAAATTTGGGACAACATCGAAACAACTACATCGATATGAGCGTATTAAACCTGATGCGATACGCCGTTGACTTCTATGAAGATGTTATTGAAAACCGCTATGAGGAGGTTGACGAGTAATATGTTAGCTATGAGGAGGTACACGCTCATGACCAGCGGAGGGACCCAGTGGCCCACGCGGCACTCCTCCAGGCCGGGCAGGCCGCACGGAGGAGCCATCTGCTCGGCAAATACTTCACCGTAAAGCATGAAGTAAGGTTGGAAGAACACCTGAAACGATCACTTACTCCATAGTCATCTATACTTTTTTTAAACTGGTACGGCAAAGTGCCTGCGCTGAACCGGATGGTAAACGCAATGCCGCCCAGAAAGAACATCAAATGGCATCAGACAGCAGTCCCATGCCATGACATCTAGAGATTTATAGCTTTTACTTGCGGTTTTCATGTTTTATCTTGTTTGGTTACATCTTTGTTGTTACGTATTTTATATGAAACAACTAAACTAACAGTAATGATTAATATACACACAATAGTTTTAGATTTATCATTAACATGTCTACCCTTATTTATTACTAATACGTGGCTAACATGTTTTATTAAGTTGAATGTTAATGTTGTTTCGGTATTATTTTAGATTCTTTGCCGAGTTTATCTAAATGGTTTCTGATATTGTTAGGTTAAAGAATGCTACAATTTTTTGTTAAGTATTCTTATACGGTCCTGGTCAGCTGATTAATAAAATTGATACCAAATTTCAAATCCCAGGGCACTCCTCTGACTTTTCGGAGTTATGTGTGTATTGATAGTTAATCATCACGCACTATAACGGTGAAGGAAAATATCGTGAGGGAACCTACCGTAGCGATTTTAAAGAATTTCTACGGTATGTAAAGCCCGCCAACCCGCACTAGGCCAGCGTGGTGGACTATATGGCTTAACCGCTATCAATCGTACTTTTGATTGTAGAGGAGGCCCGTACCTTGCAGTGGGACGTATATGAGCTGATATAGATATAATAGTATTGTCTGAAAGTACTAATGGTAGCTGCTCTCCGGAGAACGAAGTATCCTTCAACACGCTTGTCCTATCCAAACGTTTTAAAAATATCCTTTCCTCTACATTAGACATTCTATTTTATTATATTTAAATCTCTCAACACAATAAGAACGTCAATATAATTTCACTAAACTTTAAAGTATAGTACAAACATTACCTCTCTAATTAAGTACCAGCTAGCCTCCTGTTCGGGATAGAGTATGGCCTGCCGAGCTACCCCGAACGACATGAGCACCACGAGCAATAGCACCACGAAATATATCATGTTCTTCACCATCTTACCCATCATTGTGACTAGCGGACCTGCGGACAAAGATCATCATTAAAACTTACTTAATGCGGAATTTCTATACCGCTAACCCACAATACTACTGCTACCGGTAACTTGGTGGAATATGGCCATACCACTTACAGTCGAACTTTCGGTTGTATAGCAGTCACGTGTATGCTTGCAAATTATTACATTAGATTTGTAAGGAAGATGTTAAATTTAAAACAGATTATTGATGTTTTATTTTATATGTTTTTATTTGGTCGTAAAAAATCTGAGACAAAATGTAAATATTTCATTCACAACTGTGTAACGTGCACCGTGTAAACTTCTGTGGATTTAGAGTTTCTCTCTCAGAATTGCTGCGGACATTTACGTAAACACATACAAGGGACCGAAAAACAAGGTAGAAAAACAGACTACGTTTTATTTTTGTAAGAACTGCAACTCGGTTTACAACAGCAGAATTTTTGGGTGTTTCCAAACAACATATACTTTTTGCTGAACGTGTCCGAACTACTGTTTGCTATGAACCTCCAAACTTTATAACCTGGGTCCAATTATATTGCAGCTCAACTTATTTTCTTTAGATGTTTGTTTCAAATTTACAGCTGGAAATTTCGCGTCTCTAATTTTCAATTTCATTCTTTGATTGGAAATGGGATCTTAGTATTAATGAACATAGAAAATTCTAAGCATCGCAACATTCACGCGACTACCACGAAATGTTTTAGCTTAGCTGTTTTGAAGAATATACAATTGATTTTAATACTTTAGGATGATTATGATAATTGAAACGACAATCGTAATGTACCACCGTAAAGCAAATGCCTCTCATTCTGTTTATCATTTTTCATTCTGTTTTTAGGGGACCTAGCAACATTTGAATAGGCTTCCTATTACATAGAATATGATTTTGAAATAATTTTAAGAAATAAATAGTAAAAAAAAATTCAATAAATTAACAAATGATTTGTGTCTTACCTAAGTACTTATTAACACCCAATATATTGAGTATCCTGAGATACCAGTAGATGATGTCGACGCAGTAGATGACGCGGCCGACGTCCATCGACCCTGAGCGGAGCCGCAGCGTGAGCCCCACCAGGAAGAAGATTATGAAGCCGGCGTCGTACGTGTTCCACATGTTCCACGCCCACACACTGAACTTATGTCTAGAATACATTAGCTGATTTAGTAACTTCTTCATCTAATTCTTTTATATTATCTATTGATAATAAATTAGTTGATTTGCCAACTACTTCATGATATTCTTTTATATTAGTTACTGATCATACATTAGCTCATTTACTACCCTTTTTTTATATAACTCGGTTATAATAACTGGTGGTAGTTTAAATACTTTCAAGTCTATATAAAATTAAGAAACGTTGACTTGCTTCTTTTGAGATTGGATGAAACAAAAGGGTTTTACTAATTTGATTATCTTTATTTTCTTTGTAACAAGTTGGTAGTATATCAGAAGCTGTATGTCCGTAATGTGAAGGATAAGTTCCCGTAAAGTCGTATAGGTAGTTTAAAGTAGTAAAACCACAGGAGTGTGTCGGTGACACATAAGTATTTGGGTTTACACAAAATAAGACTAAATTCTGAGATAACGCAAGGTATTTAAGGTAATGTTTGTTTCGACTTATTCATAAGAAATATTTATAAATTCAAATAGGCTTGTATAAAGGTAAACCCTTATCTATTGAAAACTAATAAAATTCACGTATAAAATTTTTTATTGTAAAATAAGGAAGCTACAAAAAGCATCAAAATATTATTTTAAGTTTAATTTCCTTTTTTGTGTCAGCATTAATGCAATTAAATGAATTCTGGAATGTTCTTTCAGTTACAACCTCGACACGTTCTAGAATTCCTGTAATTTGTGAAAACGGCTCTGACTACAATTCCAGCGTTTGTCGTGGAACTAATGTATTCGTTGAATGCTTTGGGGATCCAATTAGTGCAGGAGCGGCTACATGCTTGTTACCCTCAGGTTTGTTTGTAGAACAATGATTTCTTCAAAGACAATTTAAGATTTAATTGGATTGTTCTCAAGTTCAGTCGTTTGTATTGTGTTACAACCATACCATTTACCAGAGCTTTATTGTTTGTGGTGAGACTTTGTTTATTAATAACGTTTAATTTATTTGTAATTTGTTTTACTGATCTATTGTATTAACCTCGGTGAATGTCATTTAATATTCATTTACAAACACGTTAGTTGGAATTAATTTGTAGTTGATTATTGTATCAACAACATGATCCAATAATTTTCAGGACCTCAAATATTGGTTTTAGATTACTTATTTCTAAGGTCTTGAAAGATGGGTTTGCACTATAATGTGTACAATAGAAAATTGCAAAATAAAATTTGCTCAAGTCTTCATAAATTAGGTACTCAATTATAATCTTTCGATTTGTTAAACTTAAACATTTTTATTCTTTTGCAAGTTATATTATTTAACCCACAAACCAATTTACATATTATAAAAATCAATGCATCGTAACAAACGTCACGTTGATTCCAAAACCAATTCATATCACATACAAAAATGTATAAAGGAAAATTGAATAATATTTTTTCATCGCCCTGATCAACAAACAAATATGAGAGAACTGTCGAGACATTACCTGGCACACTTATTGAACTGTGATAGCTTAATGGTTTAGGTCTTGAGGTTATAATCTCAAGGATTACGTAGTAGGTTTTTACTAAAAATCTGAATCACTGATGAGCGTGCAACGACTAAGCAATACATATGAGCATTTTAACATAATAAAGAATGTCGTAGGTGTCAATTGCTATGTAATGTATGACCCTCAAGTTTTAGAAATTAAGAATCTAAATTCATAATACAAATTTCGTTTGCAGTTGGTCGTATAAACAATATCATCAAACTTTACCACAATAATAAACAATTACTGAACGGTAAAGGTACCTTTTATGTTGCCAAGAGGTAGTAAAATACAGACGGTCGTAAATCCTATATCCCAAAAGTTTAAGGCAGTAAAAGCACTTGGTGTAAATGAAATAACTTACCTAATAGCAACAGGTTCGGACGTAACAATTTCCCTTATCTTCTCGCATAAGAACGTAAGTATATAACATATAGAATATATCTCCGGCCAAGACGGCGTCGGGTTCATCTTGACTAATACTGTATACGTAAACATCAATAGGAACAATATGTAGGCTATCTGGAAGAGAAACATTAAACTTATTATCTATATCCCAAAATTCATCATCATCAACTATTCGTCCACTACACGACATAGACCTTAACTAGATTGAGCTTATGAATTTAATCAAGAAAGATTTTGAAATAAAAGTAATTTTTAGGGATTTTATCGCAGATAAGGTTTATTTTTACATTTTGTTAATTCTCGACGTTTCGATTCGGGACGGACCACGAAAATGTAAAAATTAACCATATTCGCGATAAAATCCGTAAAAAATATTTCAATGTGTAACATTCGCGTAAATCTAAAAAACCGTTATGATATCAAGAAAGATTTGCCCCTTAACACGCTAGGCGGACAGTTTAGTCAGCGCAATACGAGCGTACTCAAACCCAAAGGATTAGGAATGTAATTGTTGTTGTTGTCGTTAAATATAATCATGAGGGATTGACGAGATCGAGGATCTGTAAACCCTTCGAATTGTAATAAGTAACTTGTATATGCTTGATAGGTACATATTTTATTTCTAATAGCGTTTTTACTACTATTAGGAAAGTTAAATATAAAACTCCTAATGCGTGATTATGATTTATTATTTACCATCAGATGTGACAAAAGCCACACGACTAACCAAAGATTAATATACTAAAACCTATTCATACCAATAAAGGATATAAATCAAACGCACATTAATATAAAGCAATAACGGTCATTGTGATTTACAAAGCTATTTCATTACGGTCAGGTGGGGAAGCGAAACACAAAATAAAAATGCTATTCGCCATATCGATTATCACTTAGCGTGTGGAGCAATGTGGACAGTGATGTATACTCGGGGATTGTTTGTGTCAGTCTGAACTCCAAATGCAATGGACGCTAGATGCAAATTTTTTTGTTGTGGAAATTCGCTTGGCTTCGACTCGATTTGATTTATCAGATTAGATGATGTTGAATTGTGTGGTTGATGTAAGAGTTCTCTCTAGTATAGTTTCATTAATTCTACGTTATCTTATGTATGCTTGTATAGAATCTACGTGAAGCAAGTAGTATTAAGATAATAATCATATAATGACTATATCATGTATCATATTTCAGGATAGGAACAGCAATATTTTTGCTTTACAATGGTAATGTGACGGTATCAAACAGCAAACCCTTGTAGGCAGTTAGGTGGAAATTGTGCGGTGTCATCATTATCCTGTGCAATGAATACACAAAAGATAATTGCCATAGCACCCGACCGGAATGGAGATAAAACAAAAATTAACGAACGCGTTACATTACATAGGTAATTATTTTGTTTTAAGGTTGTGGATTTCTTTGTGAAATAAACAAAAGAAATCCCGCGTGTTGCTTTGTTTTGTTAAATTTACATACATAAATACAGAGACCACGCATTATAATTAACGAGAGAGAAGAGATATTTCTTTTTATATTTTTGTAAAATTATTAGCGGCGTTAGCGCCATACAAAGATATTATGTTTTCCGGCGAGAGTGATAGCACTGAAATATTAAACTGTAATTAGAATGTTCCAAATTTACGGAATTTTATTTGATAAAAACCTCATTAACATTACGGAAGGTACGAAGGAATGAAAATAATAAGGTTCTATCAGTCCGGCAAAGCGAGATGAGGTTAGAGTGATGATAGCCGAAAAATTGGGGAAAAGTTCGTAATTTTTTGATGACCCAATTTGGAAAAATAAGGCAAGTGGCAAAGTTAGATACGCTCGGTCCAAACGTAAATCAAATGAATATTTTATCGATGGACGTTCCTGTTCGAGAAATATGTATTCAGGGGCTCACGGAGCGCTCGGGATAACGCTTTATTGGAAACTCATAAAATTTGTTAAGCTAATATCCAATGTATGGCCCTGTATAGTTTGAGTATTTTGAAAGGCTCTTCCGTAAATAGTTTATTATGGCCTATAAAGTCAAATATTTATTTGGTCTATGAATTTAAAATAAGAAGTTACTCACCGAATCGGCCCAAAATTTGGTGATCGGCGCCGTGAAGAACTCGTAAATCTTCTTTCGGAGGCGCAGCGGCCTCATCCGCTTGATTTCAGGCGCGTGGTGCTCGGGCAGCTCCCTGTAGGCCGGCTCCCACCCTACTTTACCAACTTTCCCGTTCTGATCGACACGCGTTTCGCATTCGGCCCCTGAGCCAATCAACGCCTGCTTGAGTCCAGACAAAACGGTATAAACATTACAACAATAAGTTCACACCGAAAAAATAAAAGATATAAAAAGAACATTCAAAGTGAAGCTTGTTGTTGAGAAAGATACAGTGACACAAGGAACAGACGTGACAACCAGCAAGGTACGTGAAGCAGAGATGTACAATACATATACCAAGCTATACTATACCAAAAGCTGTATCACAATGCAATTTACAATTTATAAGAATGAAAAGATAAAAAGTATTGATCGTAAGTTGATGTTTATCACAGTAGAAAATACAGCGCAACATCGAAAGTAACACAGTCTAGCTACTGAACAATACACCGAAACGGAAATTTCGTATACATCTGCAAGTAAAGTTGCTCTTCGTTATTCAGTTCCAGAACGTTACAACAGCTATTTGAATACTGAATAGCAAAGATTTTAATACATTTTAACTCCCATATTGATGTTATACTAGCTAGTTTTATTGCGATACTTTCTAAGAGAAAAGGAACACAATAACGCTAGTAAACGATGACACCGGAAATTAAAATATAATATTTTCATCGCTTATGCTGCACCTCGGAATTTTAATGCCGTCCCATTACCATATTTAGTGAGGGCTATGAAGACTTTATATTAAAATGTTTGAGTAAATCAAGATAGGGTCGTAAACATAGTATCTCAAGATGGCGGTTGTAAATTCCGAGGTGGGCGATAAAAGGCGGCCAATGAAGACGAGAACAGACAAGAGTGAAGACGAAGTATAGCGTCACGAAATTCTACGTCACGCAAAGCCATCTCGCCATGGCAATAAGCAATTTTGCTTTGTTTTCTGCACTTGGTAATACGAACACAATTATTTTATAACCAATTGTTTTTTAGAATTACGTGTCATAACAGCATCCGTAATTTTTAAATCCCAGTTAAGAATCATTCTAATCTATCTATTAATCTATTCAGCTACAGGAAGTCCACTGCTGAACATAGGCATCCCCAAGGATCTCTAGACCGACCTGTTGGAAGCGGCCCGCATCCACCGACGACATATTTCTAATGGTTTGATACAATTTCAAACACCTCTGTTAATACTATAATTCCGTTTGACCACAGAAATAAAATTTTGTTTTATTATTTTTATTTTCTGAAATCAATTTGTACAAAAGTAGAGCTACTTTAAAAAAATGAATTGAAATTTCTTGTTACATTCTCCGAACTCGGGTCGTTTAATGTAATCGGGGCAATTACTTGTTGCAATCTCGATGTTGTCGATACAGTAATTATGATCTCTAAGTTCTTACTTCCAAGTTAAGTTCTGAGCTCACTGTCGGAATGCGGATGTCAATATGATATAGTAAAGGCAACTACACAGATTTTGGATAGGTTTTAGAAATAGGTAGTTTTCAGACCAATACTCCTAATGTCTATTTTTGAAAGATCAATAAAGAATTAGGTACTAAATAGGGAAAAAATTGTAAATAACATTTGTACCACAATGAGAAGAGACAGTATCTTATTTGAAACAACACATGTGTAGATACTACAGTTGAAAATAATTTAACAATTACAGCTGTGATTTTAACATCTGCTGAAGAGCTCGAAGCAAATTTTTGGTAAGAAGTGAATATAAAGTAAAGGTGAGATTTAGCTATTTAGTAACTATCAAAATTTTGTTTGTTGTGTTCGTATCACAGGCGTGTAAATGCAATATAAGGCGACGACCGTCTACCTTATTTTTATTCTGTTGTCCCGGCGGTATTATCTTCTTGATAGAAAGGGTACGCCTTTTCACAACTCCAACCTACATACGTAACACAGATGTTTCATGCTTTGTCTATACTTTGCATTTTATTGCCGATGGCTTCCCTTCCACCAGTATCAATATGTTAAGTATTATTAATAAAATTAATATTTGTTAAATATATGGATTGTACACAGGGTGTTTGTAAAGAGGGAAGGGTTAATTCTTAATTCTATGTACAGTGTTTGATAATATAAAATGTGCTTGTGGAGATGTGCATAATAAATTATATACATGAAAATATTTACATGTATGTATAGTGGCGTAAGCAAACGGCTTCGATGATAGTATTTTTAGTTGGTTAGTATTTTTAACAAAAATATGAAGAAAATTTCAAAAAAATAGAACAAGGCCAAATTATTTTTACCCCTTATACTGTTCTAAACTATTTAAAACATCAACAAAGTCCAAATTTACTAGAATCATTTGTCTCAACTCTTTACTTAGCGGACACTGGGTCATCAAATTTCCATAACTTTGAACCTTCGTGTACAATCCATTTGACGTGTTTAGCTTGTCAACAACTTGTTGACGGCAAATCGATGTTTATTGAACATTGTTAATAGTCGTTAACGTGTAATGTATGGTTTACATGGTTGCCCTTTTGAAGACCTTGAGACCTTATAGATTGTTTCGGAAACATTAGTAATCAGGGTCATTTGGAAGGGAAGTAAAATGTTTTGTAGGAAAGTTAAAATACTATTAGGTACTAAAATCATTGTAGTTAGTATCAATGTCTTTGATTTCATACAGAGATGTGTATTGCAGACGGATATATACAAATTATTAAACATGATTAAAGACGTTTCATTAAGGAAACATAATTTTATCATATACAAAATTACATAGTCATTTCTAGTCTTGTATGAGGGCAATGGAATTGAGAGATTTAAAATTTGGAGAAAAGGCTCCACATTAAAATGTAATTAACTCTGACTAGCCGCATGCAAAACGTTGTCAGACATTACGGTTTCTGGAGAAAAGTTTAATAGGAAGAAAATATGGGTGTCTGATGAAGATAAAATAAATTGAGACATAAAATTTGTTACAGAATTTTTGGTTCAAAATGCCTTTTTTGTTACAAAAGTACAATACGGGAATACAAGATTATTGTTTGGCTATAAATGAAAGAATGTGGGCAATCAATAAAGGCAACCATGTCTACCTCCCACCACCGTAGAATAAGTTGTAAAGCGGCGTCGGTAGCAACGTCGGCAAGTTACCTCGGCGTCGGTGGGGTCCCTGGTGCTCCTATCGTCTTCTATGCTCTCGTTCTCGAGGTGTTCCTCCTCCGTCTGCGGCATGAGCTGCAGTTCCTCCTTGGACTTGAACTCCAATCTCAGAATGTACAGCGGACACAGCAGGCTCAGAATTACCTTGACATGACGACAAAGCCGATGTGGCAAACGAAAAGGACCACTTAACCATCTCACTTAAGCGGCTACATGCTACGTCTAAGGAGCTTCGACGCCGATTATGTGCAAGTGAGATAGCTATTCTCGAATTGGTGTCTGCATGTTTATGAGTTGATAGCTAAAGTTTGTTCTTGCATAATCGGCGTCTTATAACATGCGACTTGCGAGGTCCAATTCAAAGCTCATCGACACACAGACACCGACACGCGTTCACTTCATGTTATATATCTAAGTTAATCTATCGCTCATTTCTACTATGATCGTGCCGTTAGATTTCGGAAACAAGGGTATTTAATTTCCATCTCATATATCAATTCGTACTTCACTTTACGGGACGCAAATATCTGGTAACAAAGTCATATGTTTATTCTATCTAAATCCTAATAGCTCCCTTGTTTCAGTAATCAAATATCGTGCCAATGATAAGTTGTGCGTTAATAAAGTGGAAACTAAAGAAAGAGAAACGGCAGCTGTACATATTTACCTTGAGGTTGGTGTTTTTCCTCGTTCGGAGTCCTCCCATCCACAAGTCAGCGAGTATGATTTGTGAGCACGGGTGTGCGAGGAGCGCGCGGTGGTTGGCCGTCACAGCGAGGCTGAGGCAGGTCTGTCCCGACCAGTTTTGAAGTTCGCAAGTTAGTAACTGTTGAGCTTGATCGTCATCTTGCCGGTAGCAATAGTCCAAAAGCTCCAATGCTGTATCGGTTTAAAGAAAATAATAACATATTATATATTGTATAATGTTGTTGGGCTGGAGTGTCATGATTGTAAATGCAGGATAGTTAAATGCCAACAATGTATAGCTTTGAGCCTTTCGTTTCTTTAAGAGTAAGCCGTGGATATAAAATGAAGATTTAAAAGTTCTGAATAAAATATCTAATAAAGGGCTCGTAAAAAACCCATAGACATTTCTTATCATGTCATAAAACTTAGGGTAGAAAAATAAAAATATTATATTATAAATATAATCCTTAGTGGATTAAATGTAATTCTTCATTTCGTTTTATAGTAGTAATTAGTTTCGTAATAAAGCATTTATGTTGAAAGTTCTAAAGTCGTTTAATAAAACAAAAATATAAATTGTGAAGACTTGAATAACATTGACAACTTTTGTAAAAGTCAAAAGTCACGAAAAGAAAGTTATTGATACAAGAAAGAAAAACATCTTTTGCGTACCCATTTAAAAGACTTTGAACATGAAACCAGTGGCTCCAATCATAGCTTTGTTAAAGTAAACATGCAATTTAATCAAAACTTAAGCAGTTTCTACAACTAATCAAACTTGAACATTAATGATTTTCTTAAATTATTTACATTAGTTTTACTTGTTTACCGTAAAGCAGAGTTCAACCATTCCATAAACAGCCTTTAAAGGTCCTACGACTTTTGAGTTAAACTGTACAAGTTAGATCTCTTAATCTAAATCCTAGCAGCCACGAGAAACTAGATGAAGGATAAATTTAGTTACTTTTATGTCAGAAGTTTATTAAGCATTCGTATTCAAAGTTTTGAACAAACATTTTATGATTCGATTGTTCAGGCTAAATAAAGGCTGAGTTGGAATAAAACTTTTACTGTACAATAGGATTTGCATTATCTTTATGAGAAACAACATTGTGTTTTGTATTAATAAAAGAATGGTATAATTGAATTTGAAAAGTGTTTTTTGTAGACTGTGTTGCAATTGTATTGCAAATGCGGTTTTTACTATAAAATATTACCAACCGGATTCATTATTTTTATTTATCCATTCTCAATTTATAAGTAAGTTCAATTATTTACTACCAAACATTTCGTATTGTTAAAAGCGCATTACATCCTTTTCCCCTAAAACCCTAGGGGCATTTCACGTGAAGCGGACAGCAAAAAAAAAGTGAGGTTTCAGAATTCGTTCATGTTCTGTTTATCTGTACTCCTGGAGGATATGAACGTGAACACGAAATATTTTTTTTGTATGTGGTATAGTTATTGAGTTATTGGTGTTGAAAGAATTGGAAAAATTAGTCAAAGGGTTTTTTGGAGGTGATTTTTTTAATTGAAGAAATTAACAATAAAATACTATTTATATCAGGTTATGTAGTTAAAATATAGTTCTTTATTATTTCTAATCGAGATTTGAAATTACTATTTTTTTTCTTATATTAAACCGGAAGTAAATGTTTCTAATCAGAATTTGAATAACTTGGCATATAAAAATTTTAATTATTTTTGTTGTAAAATAAAGCTAATAATATATTAATTTTACATTAAAAGTTGTAGAATGTTATCTTTTTAAGTTTAGGAGATACATGAGTAAAAGTACATAGATGCCGCACTGAGCGTGGTACCAGACGCTCACTTAGGTCGCCCAGTCAGCGTCTATCTGCCTTATTCATAGACGGATTTTATTTAGTTATCAAACGAATGTTTTGTCCCTTTCGAAATAGTTTAGAATTCAGTTTGAGCGACGAACACAAAACATTCGATAAGTAAAATAGGTTTTTAATCTGTCTATGAATAACGCCGCATAAGTTATATATATATTAATTAATAAAATCGCTTTTATATCGTCTATATAGGCAATCATATTGTCATGTATGAATCCCACAGAGGTAAGTAGAAACAAATTTGGCTAGCATGGGTTTAAATATAATATTTGAACTGGCTGGGCGTAATATTAAATTTAAAAAAATGAGGATATATTTTTAATTATGAATTTTATAACGAATAAAACAAATATGATACACATTATTAAAGATTACATATATACATAAACTCACGCCTATGTCCCATTGGGGTAGGCAGAGACTATTGAGCGCCAAGTACTACGGTCCTGACATACCTATTTCACTTCATCTACTGTCATTAATCTTTGCATACACGCTCGTCGGTTTCGAGGACTAAAGATTAGACTACACATTTTTTAAAATTAATATTACGCCTAGCCAGTTCAAATATATTTAAACCCATGCTAGCCAAATCTGTTTCTGCTTACCTCTGTGGGATTCATACATGACAATATGATTGCCTATATAGACGATATAAAAGCGATTTTATAAATTAATTTATATGTGTATAACTTATGCGACGTTATTCATAGACACATTAAAAACCTATTTTACTTATCGAATGTTTTGTGTTCGTCGCTCAAACTGAATTCTAAACTATTTCGAAAGGGACAAAACATTCGTTTGATAACTAAATAAAATCCGTCTATGAATAAGGCAGATAGACGCTGACTGGGCGACCTAAGTGAGCGTCTGGTACCACGCTCAGTGCGGCATCTATGTACTTTTACTCATGTATCCCCTAAACTTAAAAAGATAACATTCTACAACTTTTAATGTAAAATTAATATATTATTAGCTTTATTTTACAACAAAAATAATTAAAATTTTTATATGCCAAGTTATTCAAATTCTGATTAGAAACATTTACTTCCGGTTTAATATAAGAAAAAAAATAGTAATTTCAAATCTGGATTAGAAATAATAAAGAACTATATTTTAACTACATAACCTGATATAAATAGTATTTTATTGTTAATTTCTTCAATTAAAAAAATCACCTCCAAAAAACCCTTTGACTAATTTTTCCAATTCTTTCAACACCAATAACTCAATAACTATACCACATACAAAAAAAATATTTCGTGTTCACGTTCATATCCTCCAGGAGTACAGATAAACAGAACATGAACGAATTCTGAAACCTCACTTTTTTTTTGCTGTCCGCTTCACGTGAAATGCCCCCCTAGGAAACTTAATAACACAAGCTAAATTATTCTGCACCACATATTGCTTACTGTTTTATCACTATCTACCATAAAAAGTACTGTCACAAGCAAACCCTCACCTTTATTCTCAAACTCCTTGCCATAATGCCTTAGTTCCTCATACACTTCGGTCTCCATATCGTCTTCAGCTGCCTCATGAGCCATTGCTTTGTACAGCTTGCAAGCTACCAGCGACTTCGCGAGTGCTTCTTCCCCGTGCGTCCACATTAGCAGTGCCATTTGATGTCGCTTCGTTAGTACTGCCCACATCTGTTATGTAACATTTATGATTTAACACCAACTTTTGGAATTTTCTATAGACAAATATAATTAAGTAAGTTATTTTGATTGTGTAAGCGTATTTGATAAATCTTCGAAAGTAATACAGTGGCGCCGAAAAGTGATCCAAATCCAAACTTCTAAAACATCATTATCATAATAGGTTTCAGTATAACAAAAACTAAAGTATTACAACTGAAAAAACAAAAATCTTAGAATAAATAGGTATTGCTTTCACTATTACGTTCGTAATATTTACGTAGAAGAAGCTAAAGTCAAAACAACTTTTTTCTATAAAATAGTATAGGTTGTTTTATAAACACAAATGATTTGTAAATTACTAGCCGGGCTAGCGAGCGGCTGTATTCATTTTTCACGATCATTAGCGCATAAGCTGGCGCTTGATATTTTTATAGGCTTCTTTGTAATGGCACGTGCCAATATTATTAATTGATATTTTGCGGTAAAATGCAGCGTAAGGGAGATGAGGTAATGGGGTCCATGCCAGAGGGTTTTTGTAAAGAAAACTTCTTTATGAGGAAAATTGTTTATGAACCCGTTTCGCTTGTTAATTTTTAGATTATCGGTTATATCTATCAAAATTACTTATACATTCATTGATGTATTTATTTTATTTTATTGATAATTGATATTTATAATTTATTTGCTCCTTCAAGTGTCTGTTTAACGGATAATGTTTAGATAGCTCAATTTTGACTATTTGTGAATTAGTATCCACCCAAAATGAAGATCAAAAGAATAAAACGAACGTTGCACTTGCACAAGTAACTACCAAACTCAATATAAATCTAAAAGCTACTAAAGACGCTACTTACTAGGAGCTCATTGAAGGGGTAGTCGAAGAGCGCCATCTCGCTAGTGACGGGCATGAAGCCAGTGATGAGAGACAAGCCGCCGGCCGTGTGTCTGGTGAACGACGCGCTGTTGCGGTGCACGTTCACGCTCTTGTTCATCACCTTCGCGTAGATCGGACGGAATTTGCGACGGGTGTAGTAGCACCTGGTGATGTAACAAATCTTCATAGGCATGTGGCATTTTTAAAGATATTGAGTAGTGGGTATTCAAACTGCTGTTAATCATAAGAAAGTGTAAAAATAAAAACACAGATTTTGAGGAAGTTTATAATCGCTGGTTGGAACTATATTTGTCACATCGAAAAATGTACGAACTGGCATAAAAATATAGTTTTTATAAAATGTAATGACACTGATACGATTAAAACTGGAAATGTAAATTTATATTTTCGTTTTTTTTTTTCGAACATAAAGGTAAAATATTTGAATAAGTTATCATGTTTTAAAATAAAATTGGCTTTTTGAACCTTTATTCATGCGATTATGTTATCAAAAGCAAGATCTTTTCCTTCAAATTCTTATGATTATCTTATGGTAAACTGAAATACAAAGTTATGTTTCCCCTCTATGATTAAACCCCTCTAAAACCCTAATAAATAAATATCATCCAAGCATTAGTTTTGAAATATATAACCATCCAGAAACATCAAATAGTCAACAACGGTGCTGCCTCGCTATTTGATATAATTACGTCTATCTGCTTAATTACGATGTTTGGGCTTTCTATCAAAGCTAAAGCTATAGCCTAATCACGTCATACATCTAAATCACCACTACAAATATAAATGTTTCTATCACTAAAAGTGTCTTAATTAGAATAAATTACGTGAAGAGTAAGTTTTAATTACCATTATGATAATTAAAGTATCTATCACCAAACTTCGCTGACAAGTCCCAGTCTCACAAAATTGACTGACGGCTTAAAATGATTGGCCGCATCCATCATTCAACTTTAATAAGCTGCTCCTAAGTTTGGGAGATGATAAATAATGTTTTGACGAACGGCAAACAATTACGTAACAGTTTGCGTGGTACTTAATTTGATAAATATTGCGTAATATATCTTTTTATCTATTTCATCGCTGTTAAAAAATGTAAGGGCGACAATTATTAATTTAGGTGTTGGTATAACATGAATATATTAGTTGGGGATATTGATTGGCATTAGCAAAAATAATATTGCGTCTTTTGTCGGAGCCTTAGTGTTTAAAATTAAGATTATTTTATATACAAAAGCAAAGTGACTATACTGTAACTAATGATAAGTTATATCGAAGCCATTGTAACAATACTGTTAAAATTAGGATGCATACTGTCTGATTCTCAAGCTAAGTCTGCTTTTGCATATAATTATCGCGAAAACGGTCCCTTACTAACTAAAGATATGTTCACAATTAGATAACTAATCAAAAGGGTTGAAGTTTAGCCAACAGCCGGTGAAGTTAGTTACTAATAAGCACAGTCCATTTGCTATGACAAATAAATTCAATATCTTACCGATAAGCGCCTCCAATGAGCTTATTGATGACGAGACCGATGTCATGCAGCGTATACACGTAGCCCTTTGGCAAGTGTGGCCGCACGTCCCTCAGGATATACCTCAGCGTGTTACTTGGGCCGCTCTTAGTGTTGTACAGTTCTTCCAACCGAGGTATGGTCAGGAACTTCCTCATGGACACGCCGTTTTCTAGGAGCAGTTTTACAAAGTCTATCCTGTCGTGTTCCAGCGCTTGCATCATAGCCTCGTCTAGTGCACCTGGAACAATGGTTTGTTTGTTATTATCCGCAGTTTTAAGGTTAAGAATGTTGATCATGAAATGCGAAGTAATATAACCAGGTGTGGATTTATTTCTGTCTTTTTTTTTCATAAATATTGTTTTTATTTTTTATACAGTCAATCATGTTTTTAGAATAATAAAATGCAGTCATAATGGATTGGTCTTTAAAATCGAACCCAAAACATCTCAAACTACTGTCCAATGTCCATCCTAGGTGTTGCTACTCGTATGATAATAGAAACAAAATCTTCCATCAAAAGTTTATTTATAAAAACTATCTAATATTTTTCGAGCCTAGAATTTCACTAAGCAAGTCATGTTCGCAGTACAATTGAATGTCAAATCCTATCAGATTACAGCTCATGTTTATTTATCATGGAGCCGTCGAGAGCGTGTGGAGGCGAGACAACGCCGCGTGGAATAAATTTATTCGACAGACGAGGCCAATATCCTGCGAAAGTGACTTGTTTCAATCTAGTTACGGGACACCTGATGCTTACATTTCACCTTTATAAACACCAGTGTATAGTGAGTGAAAATATACGGTTATGTGTTGTTTTTTTTACGCTGATCACAGCGTAAAATCATCTTGATAGATGATTTTAATAAATTAATGAAAATGCGATATTTAAATGTAACTTAAGTTTACAGGTCTTTGATTGCCTAAACGATTGTATTTTTAAATATTAATTGCGATTCACCGCCATGATCCAATATTTACTATTTTGAGAACATTGCATGGTATATACCTAATTACCCACACTATTAAGTACATATAGGAGAAACATATTTTAAATCGAATTCTTTATAAACTTAATCGAAGTTATCCAATTCTACCAACTGTCTAACATATTTCACTTCGAATTTCAAATAACAGAGCAATTTCGTTTGAAAATATCAGTTTAAAAGCACGTACGTGGGTCGCACGCGGCGGCCGGGACCGCAAAACTTGTTCGTATATTTCACGTTAAAAGCGTCGTATCGAGCGATCCCTCGAGCACTTAACTAAAAACTTAACGAGCAATAAACCTAAACTTTGTACAGAACCCTTGTTAAATATTGTTTCGCCTATAGTTTTTTTAAGTGCATCCGTAAATTAAAGAGTTAGATGAACGAAATTGACACACTTTGTATTATTGGAATTAGATAATAAGTGTGTGTGTGAATGCTATTAGAACTGTGTTTGACTGCTGATAATAATTGACTACTTCACTTCTCTTTATTTTATTGACACGAGATTTAAAAATACTAATTTAAAGCTTTTACTCATATTATTTTTTCCAGCTCCTAAGGGATGTAGTGTGATTTTAAATAGCCTAACGCCCGAATACTGGAACGACATTCAAATAATAAGTTGCTCTTAACAGCGCACGGCTCACTTAGCCAGTACATTTAATCGGGATTAACGTAGTTAAGCGCAAGTTATATTTAAGTTGCGTTCCAGTATTGGGCGTAAATCATTCACAAAAACTGGTTGTTAAAATTAATTTTCTAAATCGTTACTTCCAAAGATTATCGCGTTCAAACAAATAATTTCATCAGCATTATTATGTTTGTATTGGTCCTACATTATTAGAACAAAATATTGCCCTCTTTATCAAATCTATTTAAAGAAAACCGATATCCATCGGGTCGATCGTTCTTCGTTAATGTTTGCTGTAGTTAATTTAACTTCCAACGCTGTTACAGTTACTAAGCAGTTAAGATATTCCGATTGTTCTTTTGTACACGAGCTGCTATCTTCGGAACCATTCGCGTTAATTCGGTTTTGTTTATTCAGTGTTCTAAAGTAGTTAATGGGTTTGTTAAAGTTTTATCAAGCAGAACACTCGGAAGATAATGACATTGTCATTGAGCTTCGTGGAGTGAGTAAGATATGCGAGGTCCCTTCAATTCATATCTCCATTTATTTAAGTCGGTTTATCGCCTTCTTCATATTCGGCAATGCGTCTACGGTTTCATTGAGGATTAAGCTTTCATTGATGGGAGTGATACCCGTTTTGCTTTTGTAAGTTATAACACACTAAAACTCTTTACTGGCGATAATTATATAGAGTAGGTTTTTAGTTTGAGTCTCTAAGTAGTTGTATCTACTTTCATGGTCTCGTCCGTTTCTGTCCGAAACAAATTCATCCAAATCATTTATACGTACAATCATTTTCCGGTCTATGTGTCTATGTGTTCTATCTTTTAATACTGGTCCTGGTTAAAGATTACTGTTAACAATTGGTACTCTATCTGAACTTATAGCATTTACCATCAGTTGTGATGCAGTAAATACCCCTAGCAGCATAAAAATAGAGCGTCAAGTGTTTTTGCTCGTGGTGCTAAAAAGGTTACAAAATGTCGCCAAAAGAGAAAAAAAGAACTTATTTGCAATTCCGACGCACGTAGCGGCGCGTGTAGGAAAATATTGGCTCCTATATAGGTTTTTGGTGCAGTGCGCTTCAATTTTAATAAAGATCAGATGAAAGCGCTTGCCTGCAGGTCGATAAACATTGTGCAGGTTACATTGGATTCTGGAGTACTGCAAGCAATAATTAAACTGTTTTTTTTTTATTTTTTTATATACAGAATGGTAAATGATTACCGCCGCTCTTGAATATCAACAATACTTGGTTCATAAACGCGTCATAAAATAGAAGAGAATAAAAAAAGAAGAAGAACCAATGAAGGACATGTCACGTCGATTCTTTTAGTGCTATTTATTAATCCATTTCTATATCAGTCGAAAGCCACTACAATAGGTATGCCTGTACTGACTATCACTTTCATAAAATTAGAATAAGTTTTTGACATACGTCAAGTTTAGAATTGGGATTCTCAAGAGAGTAAAGATCACATTTGTTAAAATGTTTCATGTTAGTTTTTACCCTCTTCAAACAAGTAATTTATGCCGTATTTGTTTTACAGTTTGTCTCGCCAGACAATCCCACGGGATTATGACTTATAAAGTTTACACACTATTTATAAAGTTTTAGTTTAATAAGGTAATTTCCAAATATATATTTTTTTCGTTAATTTTACTTCCCAACTAACGCTGTATTTTTTTTAAACCAGTAATTTTAAATATAGAATCTATTATCAATACAATTCTGTAGACACATCAAACATAACTTGGTGAACAAAAACAAACATTATATAAAAATAAACTGGAAATTTTCAAAATTTAATAATAAAGCAATTAAAAAGTTGGCCCATTATTATGCACAAAACATACTTAACACTCAACAAACACATGTCAATTCTCACAATAAAACACAGGTCCACGAGCAATTAAACGTTCAAGTGGGGGAATACAAACAGCTGAAATTAAGTAAGTACGCTACAAAGGACGCGCCCGCAGATATTGCCCAGTACCTGTTGATGTTCAAGCGGCATAATAAAGGGCTCTTTCAAAGGGTACCCACGTAAATACGGCTAATCAAACAAAATTCGCCGTGATAACGACCCCTGCCGCTCCAACGTAAACAAGGGACGGTGTGCATTCGCCTGATTTGTCAACACGGGACGGTTTTATTATAAGACACTTTAGGATGGCTGGAGGTTTTTGTTTAATTGATCTTTGGAGTAAGGGGAAATACATTTTTCCAGTTTCAAAGCGAAAATTATAAGAAAGTAATACCGTTTTTTTTTAAATGCCAGGGAATGAACAGTCGGGTCACGTCATGGTAAGTAATTACGGTCGCTCATGAAATTTGGATTATGGGTGCGATGCTGACCTTTCCCTATCCATGGAAAGGGAAAAATAAAATACAAAAGGAGAAAAATGTATTGGACCTTCAGCAATATCATTAATTTACAAACATAATGTATAAGCATGTGATTCAGAAATACTCAAACTAGGCTAGGTTTGTATTTGGAGCTCCCAATGTCTTCTTTATTGAACGCGAGTGGTTTCATACCAGTGAACTGATTCCTACAGTAGGATGGTAAAAAAAATTAAAACATACATACGCGTTTTTATGAAAAGAAACCAAGAATGAAAATTCTAATCATAATTTCACGGTTATCATATCCAGCGCGTGCTGTAGACGCACACTATAAGCAGTTTCTATTTTAAGCACGTGGTGAATTTTTGAGAGCCTCCTTATATGGCCGAGCACGTTCTGATTGCTTTGCACCGGGGCGCTGCTTGATCCGTGTAAACAGCTTTAGAGTAAAAATATTAACGAGAATATTCCTACCCCCAGAATGCTAGTAAAGTGAAACTGTACTATATTGTATCAGCCCATAATCAGTGCTCAGATCGGGATTTCTCTACAACAGATAGTTCGATTGAGAGGACTTAGGCCTGTCGTGGGTTGGCGGACTTTGCATACCAGAGAATTAATGCTGAAAACATAACCTCAATTATTGTGGAACTATGTCATGGATAAATGCAATACTTTTAATTAAATCATTAATTATAAACTCTATTATTGAATCAATCATAGAATCGTTCTAAGTACTAATTGTATTACAATGCAGCCGATTGAATCGAATAAAAGCATTGAAATATTAATATGGATGTCTAACTATGTCTCGAATGCTAATCACTGAAAGATCTAAATGCATCTTTGAGAGTATACATTTGATATGTTTAAAATAAATCTAACGGAATCCAGATCCCCGACTTCACTACCAATAAAATATTTTAGTGGATTCCTCCAGGGCTCAAATAAAATATAAAAATTGCAATTGATCGCATTTACTGAATTCATACAGCAAAATAAACCTAAAAATTGAGAACCAATATCGGAAAACCTAACGACGACAAATTCGCCAAACCGCGTTATATTTTCGTCCATTCGCACATTTCCAATATTGGCAACCACTCAAAACTTGAGCCCAACTAAAAATACCTGACTAAAGTGCAAAGCGACGTATAAGTTTCAGCCGACACCCGGCTTTTTCGACAAAGGGAGGACTAATCCGATTTACTCCTTTACACGTATACGATGTCCTTTGTATGCCGACGACCAGCTTTCAGCACTGTCTTTATCACGTTAAGGTTTGGTGAACTTGGGATATTTGAAATCACATTTACACTCAAGAAAGGAGATTATAAAACGTCCCTAATCTTAACTTATTTTAAGACTTTAAAGAGTTCAAGTAATTTTACATGTTTATAATTTTTAATAATGTGTGGCTATACGAGTTATTAAATAAACTGTAGACTTATCTACTTCTGTCCTACCTCAAATATAAATTGGTTTCTTTTTCAAGAATAAGGCTTTCAACATAACTCGTAAAGGTCCGGAAATCCAAAACCCAAAAGCTTAACCTTACAAGGTTTTTATATTCCCTTATTGCATAAGTATTTCTTTTTAGAATTGACTAATAAAATATAATAAAATTACCAAATTGTTGTCGACTATCGTAACTAAACTAAGTAGACTACAATCACTACAATGCTAAAAAAAAATTATCACTTATTATATTTTCTTTGAAACTTTTATCTAAATATGTAGATTATATTTATAACATAACTTCATCATCAGCCAAAGAAACACTGCGTCTCCTCCCACTTAAAATAAAATAGGTAAAACGTTGTCTAACAGGCAAAACTATTTAAAAAACGTGTGTTTACCTGGAGGCCATTCCTGTCCATACACGAAGATCTCCGACCTTGCGATGTCCACACGGTTCCATGTCAGTGCCAGAGATAGCTGTTCACTTGGTGTTAGATGTTGGGCTCGAAACAGAGCCGTCAGGATGACCTGGTCCAACTCCTGGACTTCTCCCCCTTCAGCTCGCTCCTGGATTCTGAACACCGTGATCTGGGAAGGAAAATGGCTAGTTAGGATAAGAAATAGATGAGATATAAGAAGTTATAGATGTAGTTGAAGTTATGTTTGGGCTTGATCTAATACAAGCAGTAATGATAATAAAAGAATGGAATTTGGCCAGGACCTATTGAGGCTAGATATTTTTTCATTAATCGCAAGACCGTAATAGGTACCTAAAATATAAAAATTCTCTTACGTTATTATAGACATCAAACCAGACACAAATAGAATAAAAATTCAAAGTCAAAGTCAAAGAAATGCATTTCAACTCAATTAGGTCCCAACATCCATTTTTTTTCAACTGATTGGTGACTAGCACTATCTTTGCAAAGATCAAAGTTCTTTCACCCTTACAAAAAACAGCTGAAATCGTCCAGCAAGTTCAGTGAATTGAATAATTTGCATGCCAATATCAAAGAGATAGAATGTCGAGTTATTGCAGTGTCCTTTAGGTAATGGCACAACTTTTTATCCTTTGTGATTTTTCGCGCTGGAAGAAACCGTTTGATGTGACAGCAAATGATTTATTTAAATTAGGCAGCTGTATCTGCTTGAGTGACTCTTTTATTGTGAAAGATAAATTTGAAATACAATTATGTTCTGTAATCGTAAGAATAAAGAAAAATTATTTTCAAGTTACAGTACATTTTAGACATACAGCATCTTATTCATTTTATGTTTGTTGTAAACATACACTGCGGATAAAATTGACGATTGACATAAAAACATATTCAATTTTATCGTCATCGCATGAACATTCCGATGGCTGGTGATAATGAGTTTGTATAGCGCTCATAGTGCACATCGTACCTATGTTGTAATGGTACTTATGTTGTAAAATCAGCTACATCATGGTTGCTTAGATTTACGCGAATGTTACACTTTGAAATAAAACTATTTTTTACGGCTTACGAAACATAGGGAATTTAAAAATATAAAATTTAACCCTATCCGCGAAATCTGTAAAAGTTAGTTTTATTTCAAACAGCTACATCAGAAAAACCAAGTACCTAAACGTTTAGCCTTAGAAGATCGCGGCATAATTGAGTCTATTGCAGAGGTTAATTTGTTGCAAGCCAATTAATCAAACTTTAGGGCAATGACAATACCATTAGATTTAGCATTAAGAAACTACAGTATCTATGTAACTTACGAATAAATTACACAGCACATAAAATATGAAAATATTTTACTACATACGTTACAAACCCGAAATATATTCAGAAAAAAACACTCGAAATACAAGTTCACGGATATTAATACAACACAAAAGCTAACAATTTATTTTGCTATGCGATAATCTTTTGATCCGTCGGCGTTATTATATCGATTCGATTGATCTTTCTCGGCCAACGGACTCGCATCAAAGCATTTACTTTTTGGTAAAATAAATTTTCGATTGCTAAGATAAAGGATTTATGTGTCGTAAATCGCGGTAAATGTGAAAAGTAAGGTGAGTTTGAAATTCAATAAGGATGGACACGTACCTTTTTATCTGTAATGGGATAATGTAAGAGGCGAGAAAGTCGTAGTACGGCGTTTTACAATGAGATTAGGTCTACTGCTGATTTTATCAAATTTGTGGCGTATACAATTGGTGGGATCAACTTCTAAGTGTTTTACATGGCGTGCTTGCTGTTGAGTTCAATTTACAACAATAATAATTAATCAATAAGTTAAAAGAAGCAATACACAGCGTTCGACATCTCTGTTCAACGTCATCAGTTTTATTTCTTCTGGCTAATACTATTCCTACTTTTTGTACCATAAATATCAGAAAGATACGTATAAGCAATTTTGTATAAAAAGTCGTTTTAGTAGCTCAACACATAAAAGTTAAACACAGCTTCAGTCGACTAAAATCTACAAAACCTCACCTTCCAAATCTCCAGAATAACCATTAAACAATAATGAAGGTCGCTAAATACACCAGTTGAAAACGTTATCCCACAGGACGGTGAAAATGAAATGGTCCGATAGGACAGAGCTCGTTAGCACTTTCAATAGTCGCCTTGGGGAGAAGCTCGGGTTACCCACCTATTTAATATTTCCATTCAACTGGGTATCTATGAATTAAGATATTATTGCTGTGGATGAACTATTTGCTAGTTCCAATATTAGTATTTCGTGCCAGAGGGGCTTTGAGATGAACTCAAAGGAGACTAATTGAGCGAATACTGAAAGGTGACTTGTGTTTAATGGTAGTTCATTCACCTTTGCATAGCGCTTAGCTATACTAGTAGTAAAATAGTTTTAGAGCATTATCGGTCTGCCACGAACTTTGAACACACAGGTCAATAATTATTTGGCAGCAGATATTAATTTTATTACTTTCAATTCTATGTCAACGTCCAAGGCCTTTTAGTTTACCTCGTTTAACTTTCCAACCATCCATAGTGAGTTTGATAAACCTTTTAAGTTATCCTCATTATGATCAGTTGTTATTACGATAATACCAAGTCTTATTTCTTAGAGTAATATGTGAATTGTTCATTTATTAATCTGCGGACTTTCTATGCTACCTGAACTATTGCCTCTACTCTGTATGAAGTTATTTAAGTTAAAGCAATTCCAATACGGGCTACTTACTGCCAGACCTTGTGTGCAACGCGTACAAGTTTCAACAGCAGTTGGATATGGAATGTAAATTACAGACTGGTACAAACTTCAACCTTGTACCCTTACAAGCTAGACTCCATTGAATAATGTTAACTACAATGCCCTGAAATTTGGAGGAGATACTAATTCTGTAGTACTATCGAGAACAAAGAGTGTGTGGAATAGTCGTGTAACAAAAACCGAAGCGTGTAGAAGCAATTATGTGTAAAAATGTTGAGAGATAATCGAATCAAGTGAGTCGTTATTGTATTCGGATTACCAACTATGCCGCACTTGTGGAAGCTTAGTTGTGTTGGTATAGTAAAAATATTTTCTACGGCTTTGTTATACTGCAGTATTTAGCGTTACCAATAGGGTCTTCAGTGCCCCTAGCCGGAACATTTTGAAGTAACGTATAGTAATACTCGTATAGTATCGTAAACGTTTCCCGCTGTCAAATTTTATTCCCAAATACGCTCACAATGGCGCTGTTTAAATTCCCATACAACATTTTACTATTACTATTCTATTTCGATACTGCAAAATGTTCCGGCCAGGGGCACAGTACAGTAATGTAGAATGGTCTAGTATTGCATACGTCACATGGCTTGTTTACTTGAACCAATGAACCCCTCGAAATGTCTATAATTTATGTAGGTAAATGAATAATCAATGCACTCTAATTATTGTCTAGTCACTCAAATACGTCTGCATCAAATATTTTTCGCTCTAAAGAAAACAGTTATATAAATTCGCTGATTAACCAAAGAAATAGCTATGGAATCACAGAGCTTCAAACTTAGATTAATACCTAACATTACAAATAAGAAATTGCTTATATATAAGGGCGGTAAGTAGTAATTAGTCTCACTTCTTGACCTTAAATAATGGATTCGGTACAAATGAGTAATACAACGTTAAGCGGTATGCGTGGCAGTAGAGTAACCTTGAGTAAGAAAATGATAGTAGTGTTTTTTACACGTGTAGGTGTTAATTCGTGTACTGTATTAGGAGTACTAAAGTTCTATTTTAGGATAAGACTTTTCAACTATCCTCAGTTACTTAGCTTAATTAATTTTGTTAACCTTTCAACCAGTCGTGGGCCAATGCATACGGTAGAGTAAATAACGAGTGGTGTAATTGTTTTATAGTACTGGTGATAAGAAATACGACAGAATTTCACAACAGGAAACAAACATTTATCGTAATTTTGTAGTGTATAGATAAACACAAACATTATTGATTAAACGATCGATTATATTCTATGAAGGCAATGCAATGGTAATAAATATTGGCTGAAGTTAGACCTCAGCTCATTCTTGAAATATATGTTTAACTTTTCAATTACTTAAATGATTACGAGTATAATGGTTTCTTAGATTTACGCGAATGTTACACATTGAAATAAAACTATTTTATACGGATTTTATCGCGATTTGGTTTAATTTTTACATTTTTTACGATCCGATCTACCGTAGTAGTAGATCGGATCGCAAAAACTAGCTAACTTTTTAATTTAATAATTATAAATTAAGGGTAGTTAATTGTAACAGTCACTGAGCGGATGACTAATACCTCAGTCCGCCCCGTGACCACGAAAGCTGTAAAGTAATCGAAACGTCGGGAAGTTAAAAAATGTAAAAATTAACCAAATCGCGATAAAATCCGTATAAAATAGTTTTATTTCAATGATTACGAGTAGTAATTTAAAATAAATGTATAATTTGATCAAATATTCGATTAAAGAATATTTCCCATACACCGTATAAACTACTTTAAACGGATTTCTCGCCATACATATGTACGTTATATTCGGTGGTTTACACAAGTTTCGGGTTTCAGCAAATTGAATTACGAGCCATCGCTTAGTACACGTATGTAGATACACCTAATAATGTTTGGCGGAAGACGTTGTCTCACTTATACTTTGACATACGATATAATGTTATTATATTCGTCATACCGACAATTTTTGAGCTCACACACTTTGCCCCATTGTTATGGCATTATTTTAGTGGTCGAATAAAAAAAAATATATTAAGTATATCAATTATTATTGTAACCTGAAGGAATGTTATTATGTTATTGGATATTACTATGAATAAATGACTGTAATTTTTGGAACGAAGTTCCCTACCGCGCGTTGCGAAAGGGGCCTAGACGGAAAAAATTAAGACCAAAAGTTGTACCGACACTTTTATTCTGCGTTTGAGTTTGACATTTGACATTCACAATAGTGTCGCGACGATTATTTTTGTTGAGTGTATACAAGTTTTTTGTACATAATAAATAATAAAAAATAATCAATCGAACTTCGTTCCATCCGGGTGTCCCTTGTTTAATTTGTATACTTGTTTTCCCTACGAATATTTTTCATGTTTGAAAATTCTGTACCAAGAGTTGTAATGATTCGGAATAACAAGTACATATTGAATTGTTTATAGTACTTTTTTCTCTATTGTATTTTTTAATTGCGATGAATGGCGAGTCGAACATGCCATTCGCCTGATGGTAAGCAATATGACCGCTCATGGACAGTAGCAAAACCAAACAACACTATGAAATACAAAGCAATGCTTGGTATTCCACTGCGCTCACCATCCGGAGACATAAATAAATAAATAATAAATAAATACACCCAACAGTCACATACATAGTCCTGACCCCACACTAAGATCGAGTCTTGTGTCGTGGGTATCAGAAGCTACGAGAGACTTTTCGGTATCACAAACACCCAGACCCGAAACAAATACCTGTGGATCACACAAATATTTGTTTCGGTGCGGGGATCGAACCCGCGGCCTCTCGTTTCACAGGCGGCGTCAAACCAACTGACGTTAAGTTTCATTATGCCTCCTCCTGTATATTTTATGTTATTATGTGATGAGTTTATTATTAATTAAATAATATATACGCGGCAAATGATCAAACGTTTCACTTGATGGAACGTGATTACTGATTACCGCCG
Organism: Deilephila elpenor; assembly: GCA_949752805.1. NCBI lineage: Eukaryota > Metazoa > Arthropoda > Insecta > Lepidoptera > Sphingidae > Deilephila > Deilephila elpenor. The sequence continues at coordinate 9,991,726 of OX457112.1, forward strand.
CGCATGAATGGCTACAATTTCTAGAGAATTGTATGTCGCCCTTTGAAGACGCAAAATGTTAGTGAATGTTAAGGATTATTGAGACTTCTTAAATAAACCAAACAGAGCGTGACAAAGTTGGCAGGATTTCTGTGAGTCAATATTCACGAGTTTTCTCTTGTGGTTACGACAAAAATATAATATAGGACAGAAGTTCATTGTTGCATAAATGCTTTCCCCCCATAGATCATGAGTTCTTCAAGCTATGTGACCTGCCCACAACCACTTTATTTGCATATTTTACGAAAATTCCTCACGCATACCTCATCTTTTGACACATAGTCACAAATAAATTGACACCTAAAAGGAGTTTATACCTACGATCCCTTCAAAAACACACGAGATTGTGCTAAATCTGGTGAAAATATCAACCTGTCTATTTCATATAATAAATATCAAAGCCCAGTGTGCCCTGATTACTGGACCTTTCTCAAAACATGACGTTTCAATTTTCGCCCGCTGGCCCGCTATTCGATTTTCTTCCGTCTTATTTGCAGAATTATTTAATGGATTAAAACGTTAAGTCGACTTTGGCTTAATAGTTTTGACTTCAATTTGTTGGGAACGTTCCGTTGAAAGCTGTCATGCTGGTAATTAGGTAAGGGTAAAATGTTCGTAATTATTTTATAGGTATCTAAATAGGTAACGACAGGTAAAGTGAAATGCAATTGATTTCCACTTTTGTTATTACGCTCCTTATATCGTAAGCCATAGGGTATTTTGGTCAGGGTAACGTTTGGTAAAATGGTAAAAAAAATCCTAATTCAAATGATGAATCCGCAATGGCCTATTATAAGAATCTGTATACTTATAACAAGTAATTGTTATTAATAAAACCACTAAAAAAGTATTTTTTTTAATTAAAACATTTTATAAGCAACTCAACCACTTTACAACATAACGTAAAGACGTATAAACAACACCGCATCAAGAAAGTTTTATTAATTTTATTTTATTTGGTTTGCTCACAGCTATCAATAAAAATCTATATTTAACACATAGTGTACAGAAGATAAGCCAATTACGAGCTAAGAAGGCAAAAAAAGGGCCCAATTTACAATTACATATGCATACATTCACTCCTTCACCCCGTCGGCACGCCACACGCGCTGACCTTTGAAGGCTATTGTCAGCTATTCAGATTGTTTGCGTGGGCCAGTCATGACCCTTACATACCAATTACGGTACTCGCATTCAGAGAATCTTGGAAAGGTCAATCTAGATAGTTTAAATTGGTGGTTCGGTAAGTAAATATTAAATGGTCGGTCATCACGTATATTTTTTAAATAAAGAATAATTATTAGATAAAGCGATTCGATTTAGGTTAGGTTAGTTAGACAAGAAGTTAAGCTTTGTGACAAATGCGTTTCACATATTTTATTTGGATTAAATAATTGTAGATGGATTTGGACATATATTCTAGGTAGGTACTGTAATCTAAACAAAGTAGAAGACATCTTCTTGAACGTAAAAATGTACCGAAGGTGTGTTATAAAGCCATCTAATTATTTCACTAAATAACTCACAGGGACAATTTAATCGTTCTTGGAGAATTTTTGTTTCATTTTGTTTGGATCCTTACTATCATATATGTTTTTCCATTAACATGTCTATTCGACAGTTATTGCCCGAGGCAAAATAAAATATGTACAACATTTAATTAGGTGACCTGCCGGACCGTGTCCCCTAAGTACAATAGTTCGACACAAAATATTATATCAAATTACTTACGGAATTTTTCAGGAGCTTATTTCATACAGACTTAGGTTAAAGTTTTTGTGATCTGCAGTATATTTTCGGATACTGATATTGTAGCCAGACTAACTACTGGACATAATGAGACTCAACATCTTGTGTCTCAGGATAGCGAGTCAGAGGAATGCCAAGCATTTCTTCGTCATTCATGGTTTCGTTTGGTTTTGCTATTGTCCATGAGCGGTTGCATCGCTTACCATCAGGCGAATGGCATGCTCGTCTCGCCATTCATCGTAATAAAAAAAAACACAGATATTAATCCTTTAATATTTTTTTTACAGAATTTCAATAGATTACACTGGTCAACAAAAAAAATAAAATCGTTTGTTTGCTTTAATTTTTTTTTTGTTTCTATCTCAAACTAACGCGTATTCTTTAAATATGGTAACAGTTTTTCTCTCACAGCTTTTGTTTTTGAGTTACAGCTAACTACTCTCCATTACTATTTTTACTTATAGTTGCGTTTTTTATTGGACATTGAAATATATTTTGTTGTTGTTTTCGATATGGCTTCGTCAAGAAGGTGTTGTGTACTTAATCCTAATTCTTTTTGCTACATTTGTGGTGAATATGTATTTGCAAAATGTCGAAAACCTATATCGGACTTTGTAAAAACTGCGTATCAACAATACTTTATCAATACAAATTAAAAGCTGGTATTTATGATGGGCCACAGATTAGGCAACTCGTGAAAGATCCTAATTTTGTCAAATCAATGACTGAAGTCGAATCCAAAGCTTGGAAGTCATTCGTTTTGGTTATGAGTAATTTCCTAGGCAAAAAGAAATCTGACGACCACGTAGAGCTTGTTGAGTCCATGCTATCGAACTTGCAAGAGTTAGGGTGCAACATGAACATAAAAATCCACTTCCTGCACTCACATTTAGACCGATTTCCACAAAATCTAGGTGCTTTTAGTGAGGAGCAGGGTGAAAGATTCCATCAGGATCTTCGAACAATGGAAGAGCGGTATCAGGGGCGGTGGGACTCACATATGATGGCAGACTACTGCTGGAGTTTGCAACGTGATCTACCTAAAGTCGTTCATTCAAGAAAATCGTATAAAAGATCATTTGATAGTGTTCAATAGAGATTTTGTTAACATCATTTATTAATTTTCTGTACTTTTTTATCAAAATAATAAAACTCTATATTTCAAAAACTGAAGCTGTTAGCAATCTTCCAGTATTTTTTTCATACTCAGGGCCATAGAAATACCCAATAACAGAAAAAAAAATAAAGGAAACAAGACTTGTGTTGACCAGTGTTATTGCTTGATTCAATTGTATTATCTACCACCACCTTTGCAATTAGCTTGTCGTACCGTTATAAAAAACACCTAAATGATCACGGTAAACGAAAAACACACTTCGGCAACACACCCTAGTGAACCTTACAATGAAAGAAATAGACGAGGTATAATTGTTAATCGTGTTTCGAAAATATTTCAATAAAAGCTACTTTTCTTCTTCAAAATAAGCCTCTCCCAAAGATTTCCAAACAAACCTGTTGAAAGTCTGCTTCCAGCGAGTCCCTGCAAGCTTCAGTCCATCTTGTTGATAGACTTCCGGACCTGTTTGTAATAGAGGATAATAAAAACTATACCTAGTATAAACTCACCAAGTTCTTCTTCCTGGTGCACTGTAGCAGTTCGCTGTAGAGGCACTCCGCTTGCTGCAGGGCCACCTCGAAGGTCTTCTGTATGGTGCCGATGAGGTAGTCCCGCATTGACTCCAGAACCGTCTGCTCGCCGCTCTCGGAGGCATACCTGGTGGATAAGGTTTAGTCTTAATTTGTTTTTTTTAAGGATTTTTATGAGAATGTATTTGTTGAAATAAAACTGTCCGCCCTGTGAACACGAAAGCTGTACAGTAATCGAAACATCGGGAAGTTAAAAAATGTAAAAATTAAACCAAATCGCGATAAAATCCGTAAATGTGTAACATTCGCGTAAATCTAAAAAAAACATAATGTATTTGTTAATAGTTGTTGGAAAGGAATAAGATAACATTAGTAGAGTATCTCAGCAGCTGTTTACGGATATAGTTATGAAGACAAAGATTTTTTTAAACGCTTCATCATATTATTATTAGTGATGTATCATAAGTGCATGTAATTTTTTTTATCTAAATGCACAAATATCTAGACCCGAGTAAACATCTTCTGATCATATAATTAACCCGTAACCTCCAACGTAGAAAGTGAACTTCTTACCTTCTGCAGTAATCAGTCGCTAAGGCATATTTTTTTCTCGAATACGTTCATAGTTCGGTATGCACCGTTCAATGAGCAGAAACTCTAACAGTTGTAGATCTAATATTCGCTCCGATGATAATATATACTGACATAATAGCTTTTCTTTTATTTTGAATTATTGTTACTAACAATAACGTTAATACTTTACTGTTATTTACAATATTGTTATTATGTATGTGTACTAAACTACGGAACAATTAAATAACAATTAAATTTACACGCTCAGTTTAGTTCGCACCTCGAAATTTTAAATTAATTACAAGCTTTATAACATCATTAAAAAGTAATTACAGGACTTAATTACAGTTGGAAAATAAAAATATTTAATTAATTACGCAAGCCTGCTGAGCTTGAGCGTTGTTGGAACGAACTTCCGAGACAGAGGTCATGACTTCCAGCACAGTTATTCCAAGCTACGTATATTCGTATAATAGTTAGCTAATTAATTTCATCTGTATGCTTAGGGAATTCAGCATGAAGATATGTGAGTATCTTTAGTTGAGTAAACCATATTAGACCAGTTATGTAGAGGTCTTCTCTGTTCTGTTATATTCGGTTAAATGTTAGACTTTAAGCAAGTACTCGGTGAAATTATTAGGCAAATCATTCAATAATGTACTCCCTCATGAGCGTTATGTCAGTGATTTCTGTTAGACGAAACACGAAGGATCGAAATTTCAATTAGGTGTCGCCAGAGTTTTAAAGTTAGGTAGAAATGTAGACAATTACAAAGTTTTTATTTTCAACTACTTTTATGTGTTTCGTATATTAAATTACTATCAAAGACTTGTGAAACAGTTTAGATAAGTTATTACGAATTAGTGCCGATAAGTTATTACGAACACCGACCAGCTCAGTTTTATGTTTTTCGTGGGATAGTTCGTTTGCACTGTCAATATTAGACGTGGCAAATTGAGAAGGCTTTTTGTAAATGTTGACACTGGTAAATGCGAAATGTATCGCTTTGAGGAAGTGCAACGGTTATTAAACTCCACCTTGTTGGTTTAGCAAACCTTGCTATGTATGTATAGGTTATACTCGTAATTTAACACCCGTCTATAGTATAAGTTTAAGTGCGTGGTGGCCTGTTGGTATCGGACCAGACGCGGCTGCGTACATGTTCACGGTGGTCGCGGGTTCAAATCCCGGGGCACACCTCTGACTTTTCAGCGTTATGTGTGTATTGATAGTCAATCACCACGCACTTTAACGGTGATAAAACATCGTGAGGAAACCTGCATACCGTAGCGATTTTAAATAATTTCTACGGTATGTAAGTCCGCCAACCCGCACTAGGCCAGCATGGAGGACTATATGGCCTATCCACTCTCAATCGATTCTCTCGATTGTAGAGTAGGCCCGTGCCCAGCAGTGAGACGTATATGGGCTGATACAAGACCCGTCTACAGAACCGTTTATTAGTGGGCATTAGGGTAAAAGCAATTCGCTCGGCTAGTGGTAGGTGTCATGTATATGACAGCTTCCGTGGCGCAGTTGGTTAGATGCCGGCTGCGAAACGAGAGGCCGCGGGTTCTATCCCCCACCAAGAGAAATGTTTGTGCGGTCCACAAACATTTCTTTCGGGTCTGGATGTTTGTGAGACCGAAAAATCTCTCGTAGTTCTGATACCTGCGACACAAGACTTAATTGATCTTAATGTGGGGTCAGGACTATGTATGTGACTGTTGGGTTTATTTATTTATTATTTATCTTTTTATTTATTTATCTATGTCTATAAATAGAAGTAATACCACTCAAAACTTGTTATGCACTGTATGATGAAACTAAAACATGTCATTTACTAACCGCTAATTTAAACTAGCTTTTACCTGCGGTTGGGCTTCCGTGGTTATTTAACCATCAACCAAAACATTATGCAACTTTAATTACATTCATGTTGCGCTGACTAACGTAATTTTAGATTTGTAACCGTTCTAATCATTCATCTTTAGCTATAAGAAGCACACTATTGCACAAAGGCCTCCTCCGATCCTCCCAGCGATTTTCTAGAACCTTTATTGCGTCCTCTTTGCTAAAATTGGTTGAGTTAATACATTATACCGGGTATAACCAGACTGCGACCTAAAAACGAAGTCAGGTGGTAGTTCTACTGACTAGAGACACAATGCAATTAAAAATGTCGAAAAAAAGCATCAATTTTTTTTAAGTCCTCGTATTTATGTGGTAAATACATAGTTATTGCTAAAATACTAATATAAACACTTGCGTACCATTGCGTTTTTTAAAAATAGAAGGATGTTCATTATTATATTAGGCAAAACTACGTATTGACTACACAAACACGACGATAAATTAAAAAATATAAAAACAATCGCAAAATAAATTTCGCAAAATAAATCACCGTTTTATTTTGCGAAATTTTTAGTTCGTTGTGTCTGAAATAACTAAAACAACCACCTGGTTTCGTTTTCGGTGGCAGTCTGGATATCCGTTAATCTGTACGTATACAGGCATACTATGTTAGCAAAAGAAAATACGTATAACAGCGAAATACAATGTATCGCTATATTCACAGAATATTCCAGTACTTACTTATGAACGAAGGCGATGAGGTCGGCCGCGCGCCCGCTGCCGTCACACACCACCACCGGCACGGGCGGCGTGTCCGTCACGTACTCCAGCACGGCGCGCACCGTGTTCGTACCGCCCTCGATCACCAGGCACACCACCGGGGTCGACGAGTGTGTGTCTGAAATACACAAGTTTTACTCTCTGTTCAACTAAAAGAATATGGTGTGAATAGCATTTAGTACATACATACATAAACTCTCGCCTTTATCAGGCGTAGGCAGAGGCGCCACCAGGACACCCACATTTCGCCTTGTATGCGTCCCACGATGTGATAGGGGGCGAGCCTATCGCTATATCGGGCACAAATTCCTGACTCCAGACTGATAATGAATAGAAAAATCCAATATCACTTTGCCCGACCCGGGACTCGAACCCGACACCTTAGCTTTGTAACCGCACCGTAATACAACTACGCCACCGAGGCAGTAATAGCATTTAGTTTTGCTGATATTCTAATGCTTTATCTTGGAGTTATGTGAGACTTGAAAATATAAAAGGAATATGACAGTACTGATGGTGTATTTACCGAAATATAATACTGATGTCACGGCTATATCAATGGCTCTCTCAAATATGTACTACTAAATTCATTACATTGTATTAGGACTGCTATGGTTCTAGATTTAAATTACAGTAATCAAGACTTAATTTGCGGAGAGTGCTGCTTGTAAGATTTTAACCAAAAATTATGCGAATAACATTACAACTACACATGAACTAAATCTAATACGAACGAAATAGGAAAACAAACTTCTTATTTTGTTTTGGTTTAATTATGGTATTTTAAATTAAAAGCCTCATGGCGCAGTTGGCTATACGCCGGCGTGAAACGAGAGGCCGCGGGTTCGATACCTACACCGAGACAAATGTTTGTGTAGCCCATAAATATTTGTGTCGGGTCTGTGTGTTTGTGAGACCGAAAAATCTCTCGTATTTACTGATACCCACGACACAAGACTTCATTGATCTAAATGTGGGGTCAGAGCTCTGTATGTGTACTGTGTAGGGCGTATTCATTAAAATAGTTATTTTTTTAGTTAATTCTTGCAATTGCATTTATTAATATTTGTATTTACCAACAATCTTATGGGAAGAGATTAAAGATAATTTCCCATTACTGAAAATATCATTATGTGGGCCGCTTTTTTAATGAAGTTTTAATTAAAGCGGGATACAAAGGAATTTGGGTTGGTGTTCTTATAAGAGATAATTAGTTTAACTTCTTCGCTGTCTCAAGTCCGGGTATGCTTCTAGTTCCGGGATAAGAAGTTGTTCAAGAAATCTTTGGAATATTGTTCTAAGCTCTTCTATAAGTAATATTGTGATAGGATAGTAAGTTACGTGCGATAATTTCCGCATCAATTGACAAGAGATTGTTTGTGTTTGAGCTTCTACGCAAATTTTTAAAAATTAATTACCATTTTGAAAATTATTTTTCACGCTTATAATCTGTTAAATTATTCATTAACCTATATCGAAACTATTGGAAACATTGCATCTATAGATTAAGCATAGTTTATACAACTTTGTTAACCAACAAACATTAAACTATTTATTTATCATTAATTATAAGAAATATATACAGGGTATATCAAGACCGCGACCGAAAACGAAGCTAGGTGGTAGTTTTAGCGGCTACAGACACAATGCAACTAAAAATTTTGCAAAATAAGCGACGGATTTTTTTTTAATTTTTACTTGCATTGTGTTTGATATCACTAATACTACCTCCTGGATTCGTTTTCGGTCGCGGTCTTGATATACCCTGTATATTCAAATCGTCTTCCAAAAATTCTTTTGAATCGTTGAAATATTATACCATACCGTTTTATTTGCAGGAAATCTTCCTCTTAAAGTGATAAATGATGAAGAAACTACTCAAAAACCAATTTTATCTATAAATTGAAATCTAAAGCAATCATATTACAGAACTGCAGTTGTATAATTAAGTTGCTGGGGATGGAAACACGGATAAAAATTCAATATGGCCGATCCGCCTTTGCCGCGCCGAGTCTGCGGTTTCAATTAGGAATAATAGAACTAACTGCTCTTTTACCATTTGTATTGGGATGCATATTACCTTGGAGTTTAGCTGTACTTTATTATAAAATAGGACGGATTAAGTATTTGATTATATAATTCATAAAGAAGTATGTCTTGAGATCTCTTTTAGTAGTAATATTTGCGTTTGCGGTTTCAACACGTTCAATTAGCTAGATATTACGAAAAAATATAAATTTCTATACATATATATATAAAATTTCACCATGTTTTAAATGTTATCTAAATGCGTCTGAGGTCAGTTTTGAGTCTAGTGCAGAGCTGTTTAATTTTTTTTTTTCAGATTTATGTATTTATTTGACTAGTACCTACGATTAAACAGAATCAATTATTAATTAGAACCATATTTTAATGAGATATGAGTATTTCGAAGAGGCATTCATATTTCAACAGAAAATTAAGAATTAATCCTTTATGAGAGCGCGCGATGCTGATTGTTACAAAATAGACGTCTTCGAGATTAAATTCAATAACAAAGGTACATTTGAAAACTGAACAATTTAAATGTACAGCAAAGAGAAATTTAAATCCATTACTAAAATTGATCGAGAAAATAAGCTCTTTCTATTATTCCATTACATTCCAACTTCCTAGTTCGTTGAAAAGGATTAGTTGAAAGTTGAGGTTAGTCGATTTATAATCCGTGGAATCAATTTTCACTGTATTTAGTACAAACCTATGCTTTTAAAAAGATTTAAGTTAAAATACAATGATATATCAGGAAACAAAGTGCACTGCTTGACGCCTCTTCAACCGAGAGTTCAATTGAGCAGGCTTAGGCCAATCTACCATGCTGCCTTAATGAGGATTGGCGAACTTCATAATATTATACATATTAAAAATGTAATCAAAGATTTGTACAATATTTATATTACCTGGCAATGTTTCCCTTCACCTTTAACATGTGTGTTGATTGATGTATTTATTACAATTTATGTATTTATTACCTCGATATAAAAATAGATAATGCCGGTGAGACACACTTTTTACACTGAATTGATAAATTCTCTTATTCTTCATGAACCTACATAATTTTCATTGTAAAAAAACTTTTGCGGTTATACATTACGAAAACTCGAAATAAGTTTCACACTATATTTTAATAGCTTCTTGTAAAAAAAAAAACAATTGAATAGTGCCTACCTACCGAAGGACCTAATAATGGCGCGAAAACTTCTCGCTTTATTTTTTTAAATATTCCATGAGGCAAAAGATATAGATTAAACACAGCCTTGTTTGGCGCTTTGTTTATTTCTTATAACATTTAAGATTAACTTAGTACAATTATTATTGTATTTTTTTTTACAATGTATGTATAAATGAATATAATATGTCACTAGGTCGAATATTTTGAGTGGCTCGAATGTACGATAACTGAAAAATAAACCTGGCGATGCTAGCGTGTTAATTAACCGGCATCGCAATAACAAAAATACAGCCGAAATGTAAACGGTAAACATTTTTGTGTAATAAAAAAAAAAAAACAGTTTACACAGCCTTGTTTGCATATTACTTTTGCTTTATTTCTTCAACTCTTAAAATTAATGTAGTAAAATTATTTCCGCTCCACCATGGTCTCGTTGAAATTAGTTTTGTAAGGAGTATTTTAATATTTTTTTTGAAGGCAACAGTAAAAATCGAAACAAGAAATATCAAACAATCGATATAGTGTCGATACATAATATCGATTGTTCACAGTATCGACTCAATAGTCACGATGTTCCGTAGTCTACTTATCGGCGGGGCTTTCCGTCCGACTTCACAGATTCATATCGCGAGACATCAGATGTCGCCTCGGTTGACTTGTTGACGGGGGATGTTGTCATAATATAATGCCGGGATTTTGAATATCGAACCCGGCACAGTAATCCCAGTTTACTGTTTAGTTGAAGCGAAAGTTTGAATGTTGGTAGAGGTTGATTTGGTTCAAATGTTTGGTTAAGATAATTTGTGTTTCGCGTCTCTTTGTTTTGATTATAATGTTACCACGCATACATTGGGAATATTGTGGATTTTTTATGGCAGATCTATTTTTGTAAAACCATTTTTGGTATTCCGATTGAGAATTTATTAAATTGCAACTTTGCTATCTAAACAAAATAATGTATTCTTACATTGTTTATACATAATTCTTATGGCCGAATTTATCTTTTAGAGTTCTAATAATAAGACTCAAAAATCTGCATAATATAAATAATAATGTAATCAATTTAATAACCATGTAGAATTAGGAACGCGGACCATCCGTGAAAGCTAAGTGATGCAAAAGAAAATACCAAGGAAAGTTCAAGAATTTACTTTAGAATAATCAATAATCAGCTTATTTAGGGCCTAAGCTTATTAAACCTAAAGATTTAGCTTCGCGGGTTGTAACCTAAATGCCCAAACCAGTACCCCATACAGTTCAGACTTCAGTGGCAATATACCAAGCATCATTATATTAGTAGTAACGGCCTTATTCATAGCCAACCAAGCATCATTATAGTAACGGCCTTAATCATAGATAGTTTTAAAACCTATTTTAGCTATCAAATGTTTTGTCTTCTTCGCTCAAACTAAATCCTAAAGTCGTTCGAAAGGGACAAAACTTTCAACAAGTAAAATTGGTTTTATAACTGTCTATGAATAAGGCGGTAAGTCGTAGAGTCAACATATTTCTTCGAGAAACTTCATATAATATTATATTAGTTTGATATTAAATATTTCATACCAAAGGTAATAAACCTGTGGAGTGGAAACGTAATGTAATGACATACATACATAAACTCACGCCTTTATCCCATAAGGGGTAAGCAGAGGCGCCTCCAAGACACCCACATTTCGCCTTGTATGTCCCATAATGAGATAGGGGGCGAGCCTATCGCCATATCGGGCACAAATTCCTGACTCCGGGCTGATAAAGAATAGAAAAACCCAATATCACTTTGCCCGACCCGGGATTCGAACCCGAGACCTCAGCTTTGTAGTAGTACCGTAATACAACTACGCCACCGAGGCAGTCGTTCATACATATGTATAACATGAGATTGTTGGATACTCTTTAGGTGATAGTAGATAATTCGGCTTCGTACCGTACACAATACAAATACGCATACAAAACTCTTTATTTTAAACCATATACATATAAAAAATACGATACAGAAATGGTCATATTGATCCATACAACTTGTATTCAAACAAGTGAGACGCGTTTTGGGTCCAGCTTCGATTGTCCTGGTAAAGTTGTCTATTTCGTTTAATTACACTTACCTACATGTATTGTAGTCACTTTGTAGTGCCAATAGAAAATTAAAATCTATTATTACCCACTGTACAAAAAGTTGAATGTACGACAAGAATGCATGAAGAGATTGATTAAAGTAGACGAAGCGAAAGCAATATGTTAAGATCGAGCAAAGTGAAAATCTATTGTCTCTGCCTACCCCTATGGGATACAAACGTGACGTTTATGTATGTACATGTATACAAAAAATCCAATAATAAAGCGATAATTCCACTCATTCTCTGATCAGTGCAACTTTTTTGTCAATGAGTTGGTCCAGCCAGTCTCTAAGGTTCACTTGTCTCTACAAAAAAGAAAATAAATATGGCAAGTAGGAAAATACCTCAAATTTGTTATCTATAGCGTTCACCATCCCTAATTCACGACAGCTAAGAGCCCCAAGTGGCTATTTTCCGTGGAAGGATTCCCCAGAGCCAGGAAGGATCATAAAAAATGGCATAAAAACACGAAGCAGGTTTTACGAGCTCGAATAAAGGTCACAATCGAACGTAAAATGTTGAGACAGGTGCCAAAATATGCTTGAAACTTTTATGACTTCACTACAACCTGTTTATTTGAAGTATACATTGATAACATAAAGGTAAGTGTCCCTAGGAGATTAGCTAAGCCTCAGTGCTCAGCGTTTATTCTTTGCGTCAAGCTCGTATTTTGTACATAAGGTTAAGTAGTAAGTCTCATTGATAATTTTTTTTTGTTGACTGCCTATATCTTACAAGATACCTAGGATATTTATTTATTTATATTTACGACAAATGAAACGCGACAGTATATTGTAGTTTGGACGTTTTTAGTCTAATTGCAATTGGAGATCCTAGTCATTTGTTCAACAGTAAAAAATTACCAAAAGAAAAATTTTGTCGCTGTGAAATAGTGCTTACATACTTCCGTAAATCCAATACCTTCGTTGTTATTAAATTAGGAAAATATTTTCTTGTCCTAACGTGACAAAGATAATAATTTGAAAAAGGTTTGCGTATGTGAACATCAAATCTGAATCTAAATGGGCAATTTAGGCCTAAAAAACGCCCCTTTTGTCTTCCGGGGCAGATAGCAGTTATATTTCATTACCAATTCCATCTGAAACACCATCGGGGGTACTGCATAGAATATGCAAAACGGGTTTTGGAGGAAAAACGGGACGCCTGTCCCACAGGACCATGTGATATGCAAAGCGAGCCTAACAATACAGTACTTGCATGTTGTCGTTCTTTGATAAGGTATACTTCGCTTTGAAATTATCAGAAAAAATATGTGAATCTATAATAGAGAATACAATATTATTTTCTATTGAGTTTTTAGGCCCGCTATGATATCATTTTTATCAATATTTTCGCCTCTGCCTTTTGATCAATTTATGTTATTTTATTTTTTGCCTACTGGTGATTTACAATCTTATAACACTTTTTGAGTAACGCGTTACAACTTTCATCTCCCGATTCTAAAAGGAGTGTGGAAACGAGCTTCACAAAATTTTCCAAATATACTACGCAGAAAAACTTGAAAGCACTACTTGCTAAATATAATGTCCTTTACCCATAGCTTTTTCGTGGGTTAATTCGAAAAGAAATCGCATAATTCGAAGTACCTACCTACATCAGATGTGTTTCATTTAACTTCCATACCGAAATAAAAGTTATGGAATGAAGTTCGCAGACTTACAAATGAATTTCAACCGCAGAAAAACTCCAGAACACCTATACCTATTCTATACTTTCCAAGTTCGGGTAGAATTTCAGTTATCTTTAGAATATCTTTTCGTTTCGACGCCATTTCCGTGCAAAATGTTTCGGAGCTCACGTATTTTTATTAAGACTTTCGATAAGCATTACGAGTTCTTGTTAGTATTTGAATGTATTTCCAGAACGCCATATCGAGTTTTATTAGAATTTTTGTCTTGTTTGTTAGTTCATATAGCTGTGGACGGCTATATTGGAATTATTAGTTGGGTCTTCTCGAAATCCAGCTAATGTTAGGATTCCAGTTACATTATTTTAGGTCAAGTTTTCCGGGGCCCTTAAACATTTACAACATACTATGCGTTGTTGATCTTCTCAAAACGGGTGGATAAAGTGAAGAAAACAGTTCGGGGGGAGCAAACTGTTTTTGGAACCCAATCTCTCACCATTTAATTAAACACTACAACAAAGCTGTAACTTCAAATCCAGCCTTCTTATGGTACGGGAGCTAGCAACGTCTGGAAAACAAGCATTTCAGGTAGGCCAGTTTTTAGATATGCTATCTCTCTCACTCTCCCGGACGTCATACAGGCTATCTGGCTGGCGGTAGTGGTTGCGTTCGTCAGTGCGCAGCCTACCTATACAGGTAAAATATCGAATTTTAAAATCATTTTAAGAAGCTTTTTTCCTTTATTATTATTTTTATTGAACTTTTTGCAACATGAATCTATTATTGCCAGATATTTCTATTGTTGTTTAAACTATGCCAGACGCTAATTTTGAATTAAAAAAATATTATTTTTCAAAGTATTTCAGTATGGCTGTAATTTTTATATGATGTTATTTAAGTATCTAAAAACCTAAATTTAATTTGCCAGACATTAATTCGATTGTTAAACCTTCAGCCAGACCGACCTAAAAGTGAAAAGTGATGTGGTATAATTTTGCTTGATCTAGGAATAGTTGTCGAATAAATTACATAGAACTAATTAAAAACTATTGAATTAATGTGTGGATTAATATAGTATCAAAATAACTATTTATCGTTGTACAAAATAAGATAATAATCAATCTCAAGGATGAAAATAACCAAAAATTATATTTTTCAATCCATAATTTTATCACAAAAAAAAACGGAGGCATCTTGATAATTATCATCATCATCATCATCTTCAGCACTGTTGTCATTTTTATTGTCATCGTCGTCTTTTGAAATGTCATCGTCTTGTAATAAGTTATTATCTGTAAAAGAATGAAACATTTTATAATCTGTCAGCAAATAAATTTATTAGTATTTTATTTTTTACCTTTAATGATAATGTCGGCAACTAATGATGGCAATTGCTCTCCAACAAACCAGATAAAATCATATTTATGGTCCAGCCGGAAACTTGAGGTGATAGAGATGTTGGTTGTTGTAAATGATCATTTCTCCAAAACTTTGTAACGTAACGAACTCGTAGTAAATGCTGATAAAATTCAGTTTTGCATGGTGGTAGGCTTGATGGATCAAAATTACGATTTTGTTTTTTCAAAATTATCATCTGATTTTGTAGACCGATATGTGTTTGAAAACAGATGACACCGAACTTCATTGACGTTCCATGAATCCCGAGCTCCGTAAATATGACAAATTAACTTTTCTAAGATCTTAAATGTCTCATCCAGCAATTCTTCATCATCTGTTATAATATTTTGACAGGCTAATTGATACTCTTCTGATTGCTCTAACAGTTTAAAGATCAAAGTTTGCCTTTCCGGAAAAAACCTGGTGTGTAGTCGCATCCAGTGAGTGCATAAAAGCACGGTAGAGCTTTCGATAAAGAATTCTCTAGAATTTCGTGTACTTGATGACGCTTATAAATCGCTCATAATTCCCCACGCCCAAATTTACCCAGATTTTAGTGATGCTCCATGTTACCAAGAAGTATTATTAAAATATATGTGTCTGAGCAGCGTATCACAACTTCGCCATCGACATTTATTTGACAAATGTGATATATTATTATTTGAGAATCGGCTTCTTCTTGTTCTTCGCAAGACAGTACATCTTCAACAGTTTTAATAACCTTATTACTTTCAACCCGGTATGAAAAGCACTTGTTAATTGCATTAGAAGTGTCAATTTCTTGGATATTAACTTCTGTATGTGAATTCTGAGACGTATTATCTGGCAGGGTTTCGCTAACATCTACTGCAGTATTTGATAACGAAGTTGAACTAGATGTGCTGGGAAGATCTACTGTTGACGAGAAATTAATTTCAGATAAATTACGATATTTTGTCATTAGAGCTGTAAAACTGCTGTAACAATTTCTGTGATATCCATCAGTGTCATTAACTTGCTCCGGTAACTGTACACTATTATACCGGGTATATCAAGACTGCGACCGAAAACGAAGCCAGGTTGTAGTTTTAGTGGCTCCAAACACGATGCAAATAAAATTTCGCCAAAACAGTGATAGATATTTTTTTATATATTTTTTAAAATCATCGTGTTTTGGTGGAAAATACCTATTTTTTTGCGAAAATACTAATTTAAACCCTTATGTACCATTGCGTGTTTAAAAATAAAGAGGTCTACATCTTTATTTTAGGAAAATTATGTTTTTATCACCCAAATACGACGATTAGTAAAAAATTACAAAAAAAAGTTGACGATTTTTTTTGCGAAATTTTTACTTGCATTGTGTCTGAAGTCACTAATACTACCACCTGGCTTCGTTTTCGGTCGCGGTCTTGATATACCCTGTATTTCACTTTAAAATTTACACGTATTTGCAGAACTTCTTTACACTTTTTTAATGTATCTTCAACAAAAGTTATTATTTTTCCATTTCTGTCTTTACAAAAACCACATTTTAATTTTTCGCTAGCCATTGTAATACAATTTTGTTATACACATTAAAAATAACACGTGATTGTCTGTACTCTTTCAACATGCCCAATCACTTTTCACTTTTAGATCGGTCTGGCTGAAGGTTTAACAATCGAATTATTGTCTGGCAAATTAAATTTAGGTTTTTAGATACTTAAATAACATCATATAAAAATTACAGCCATACTGAAATACTTTGAAAAATAATATTTTTTTAATTCAAAATTAGCGTCTGGCACAGTTTAAACAACAATAGAAATATCTGGCAATAATAGATTCATGTTGCAAAAAGTTCAATAAAAATAATAATAAAGGAAAAAAGCTTCTTAAAATGATTTTAAAATTCGATATTTTACCTGTATAGGTAGGCTGCGCACTGACGAACGCAACCACTACCGCCAGCCAGATAGCCTGTATGACGTCCGGGAGAGTGAGAGAGATAGCATATCTAAAAACTGGCCTACCTGAAATTCTCTCTCAAAAACGTTGCTACCTCTTAGACTATTATGTCACCGACGCCGCACGAGTAATAAAATTAAGGAAAAGTAGTTTACAATGAAATGCCTTTTATTTATCCAAATATCCACAACCAATTATCGAAACAACATCTCTCATACAACATATCGTATACGTATCAATACAACAATACATCATTCATGAGACTACGTCATTTTTACGAATGGAGCCAATTTTGTCGCGCCGTAACTTTTGCCAATATATTTTTTATCACTTGAGCCGGCACTTTATCCGCATAGGTATTTTATCAATTTACCCTTACAATGGATAGTGGCCACGTTAAATCTCCTTTTATAGCTATCACTGGATTTAAGGCCGCCGTGGCTGCGCCAAAAGACTTGATACACCGCTGTAAATTATGGCGGGGAAGATATGATTATTAAAAAAAAGGTGTGGGTGACGACCGTGGACGAAAATAATGAAATGGTGAATTTTCGAGCTGCCAATAAATAGGTAAGTAGTTCACTTTGCACATTTGATTAAAAAATAAGAAATAATCAAGTTTTTTTATCTCAAATATGTGACAAATATTTGTTGTCCTCGGATGTGACTTGTGAGGTGACAAAATGATAAAAATAGCCCCGGGTAGGAAATCTGACAGTTGGAAAGGCCAACTATACCTTTATATGTGTAGAATATGCTTTGCAGTTACACCATACTTAAAACCACAGTTTAAATTGAAAAGAACCTATTGCCTATTGCTGCCTATTCGGCCAAATCCGAGAGTCGGAAAATTCCGAGAATCACTAAATTCTTATTACTAATTCCTTTAAAGGTTAGATGAATGTTGTTGGAGCAAAATATACTGGCGTATTTAGGAGAATTTAGTGATTATCGGATAGATCTTACATTATTCCAATATTAAGTTTATAATTGTATATTAATATAATATTTTTTTCCGTCTAGCACCCTTCGCAACGCGCGATAAGGAACTTCGTTCCAATAATAAGAGTCATCACGTAGACTACACATTAGACACTGTATAGCCATTATGCAAATACTATACATAAATAATAAAAAACCCAACGAATTGATAACCTCCTTTGAAGTCGATTAAAAATATAAATTAATAAGAAAATAATTAAAAACAAAACATAAGTTCCTGAATTTTTAAATTTAGAATGTCAAACTCAAACGTGGAATTAAAGTGTCGGTACAACTTTTGGTCTTCATTTTTTCCGCAACGCGCGATAAGGAACTTCGTTCCAATGAATAAACCCAATAGTCACATACAATATAGTCCTGGCCCCACATTAAGATCTATTAAGTCTTGTGTCGTCGGTATCAGAAGCTAAGAGAGACTTTTCGGTCTCACAAACACACAGGCCCTCGGGCCTGTGTGTTTGTGTCTCGACACATACCTGTGGATCACACATATATTTGTTTCCGCGCGGGATCGAATCCGCGGCCTCTCGTTTCACAGCCGGCGTCTAAACAACTGCGCCACGGCGGCTGTGATAATACTATTTAATATTAACCATTGACAGGCTAATTAAATGAAATACAAACTAATTCTAAACTTCGTGGCTAAATTAACAAATACAAAACAAACGTAACATCATTGATATTTGCTGATGTAAAACAAATGCCGATCAAAGCGTGAATAATTGCTGAAACATTTAAATCCGTGAACATTGTTTTAACTTTTTAGTTATTTTCAAAAGTGTTATTATTCCATACGTAGTATTGTCATTAAATACAATGTCTGTTTATAATGATTTGTTTACAGATTTACTATATTTTTTAAATATATTTATTTTATTAAACATGTAATTTTAAATAAGAGTTATAATTTTGTATTATGTGTTACTTCCTTTATGTCTTTGATTGATCAATATGTTAATTTTATTCCGCACTTAATGGTTACGTCGATTAATGGCCCTAAGTTATTATTAATGTTAAACATTTCACTGTATTTTTCTTCTTCGTCAGCCTGGAGAATTACTTAATACAAATATACGAGTACATAAACTCACGCCTTTTTGCAAGAAGGGGTAGGCAGATGCGCCTTGTATGTTCCGTCCCATGATGTGATAGGGGGCGAGCCTATCGCCATATCAGTCACAAATTCCTGACTCCGGGCTGATGATAAATAGAAAAATCCAATACCACATCTGCCCGAACCGGGATTCGAACCCGAGAACTCAGCTTTATAATCGTACCGTAGTACAACTACGCCACCGAGGCAGTCTGCAGCTACTTTATACAGACGTATAAAAACCATAAGGTACGAACACAGCTAATAACAAGATCTCACATTACAAAAGATGCTGTATATTACTCAAAACTTAAAATGTTTCGTCAACTTCTCCTATAAACTTGTAAAACTTATTACTCAGAAAAGATCCATTCGAAAACCACAGGTGCATTGAACGTAAAACATAGAGCTTTATGAAGACTAATGTTAAAGCTATTTCACAGTTTATGGAAGGACATACTAATTGACATTCTTATTTAAAAAATCATAGTGTAGTAGTTTTCCCCAAAATTAAATGACAAAAAAAAATAGATTTATTTTTCAAATTCCTAACAATATAAGTGTCTATAAGGCAAATCGTCAATATTAAAAAATATATAATGATAAAATTCAATTATTATGATGAACAATGAACTTGGCAAAGCCAAAGGCATAATAATTAATCCAATGCCAAGAATTATGATCTGCTCAATTGTAATATAAACTTAGAATAAATACATTTTTCAAGCGATAACATCTGTTTATTAAAAAATTCAGCGATTCTTTCTGAAATTGAATCTTAAAATCAGAAGCCTGTAAAATTGCTAGATTACGGCCTGAGCCGGGGTTAATACTGTTACGCCGTTTTTCCCATTATAATTTAGTTGTAAAATTCAATTTTATTAAGATTTACCTTTTATGAACACAATTTTATGGCGTCGGTGTAATTTGTAAGATTTCGGACAGATTTAGTCGGCGGCGGCGGCGCGGCGTCGTGACAAGTATGGTGGGAGTCCCATTAGTTATAATAATTTGTCATAAACATATTTTTTATTACTGCACTTTTCTATTTTGATGACTTATATCATTATTAAACTAATGAAGGCTGTAGTGATAGTTGTAAATGTGGTAAGCAAAATATAAATTTAGTTTAAAGTCAGATGTAATAAAATCTAATTAACAGAAAGGGTACATAATATTCTACAACTTCATTATCATAGGTGATACAAATTATTGCGTTTTCAGCTCCCTCGAGGGCTGTAGGTCGCCTTAATGAGGGAATACGTGGGGTCAGCACTCCGCCACAGATCGACCTTTTGTTTAATAAAACAGATTTGAATAATTATTCCAAAATTTTCCACTTCGCAATTTTGCATTTCAATCGGATTCTTTTTATTTCTGCTCGATTTCGGCTCATAAAAAATTACACACGTTTTTCTATTCTAATATTGTTATTTAATTTGTGTTAAATCTCTTTAAAGTTTATTTTTCTGCATATGTTGGCAACGAGCAATATGTAGAGAGGCGGCGCGGGTGGGCGGGGCGAGGGGCGCGGGTATCGAGCCGCGCGTCGCGCATCGCTCGCTGGGCCAACACGCTCAGTGACCTGCGTGCCGCGCCGCTTGCCGTACGACCCAACAAGATGGCCGACAACAATGTTGTGTTCTCGCGGCGTTTACTCAAAAAATTCATACTTCTATACAAAGATCTGCCTTGTTTGTGGGACAGGGAATGTTCAGCCTACAAAATAAAAATGAAGCGGCACGACGCAATAACAAAATTGACCGAACTGGTGCAGGAATTTGATCCGAGCGCGACTCGAGTGCACGTTTTAAGAAAGATTGAAAGTCTGCGCGCCTGTGTTCGTCGGGAGTACAAGCGCGTGCAAGAGAGCCGTAGGAAGGCGAGCAGTGAGGACGAAATATACACCCCACACTTATGGTATTACGATCTATTCTCGTTTATCTTTAAAAACGAAGAGAGCGGGTACAAGTTGAAGGAAGGTGGCTCGCCGGAGCAGACGGCGGTGAGTGTTGCATTGTTTTGCAATGTTGTTAGTTTACACTGGATGACAGTGTGATAGCTCGCCAAACATCGGCTGTGTGCCGAAGTGTGACGATCGCTTGTTCGCGCGGCTTTTTATTATAACTGAGTTCTGAACATTATGTTTTTGAAAAGATTATTTTCATATGATAAGGTGGACTAACGGTTACTCTGATAATGTGTACATAATGTTTATATTAATTTTAAGAAGAATGCGATAGTAATATGCAGATATAGTATCCTCTATTTAACATTTGATAGTGTACATAATTAATTCATGTTTTACGAGGGTCATAAACGCAAGGTCGAATTATACTTACTTTGTAATTCTAATTCGATTTATGGAATTTGGATTACCATATCATTTTTTATAAGAGTGTAAAGACCATGGTAACCCAGCTGGCAAGCTATGGGTTGCAATAGAGATCACCTAGGTCATTTTACCACAATGGATAATACAGTTTTTCTAATAGTTTTCAACAAGCTTTCTGCTCAAATAAAAATTGTCTAATGTTCTGATTTTTACAAAGAAAAAAAAATGAAACCGTTGCACGCACAAGTCTGTTCCGTAACAATTAATGTAGCTGATTGTTCATTGTATCTATTTAGATCTGAGTGTATGCAATTTATCTCGCGGCATATCGATGCACGCAAGCAAATGGCGCCAGAAATTAATAGGAGACTGTCCCGCCCTCACACCCGCCACTGCAACTCCTGTAAGCCAGGATCAACAGTGGCACGCATATTAATGACACTGAGCATTGAAGCTCAGCGCGTCTCCGGGAATGTCTAACTTGTCTTTAACCCGCAACGAAATCAATCAAAAAGTTAAATTAATAGGAGGAGTTGGAAATAAATTATTGAAATTAATAGTGGTATGTGGAGTTATGGTCAGCTAAAAGAAATACGAATATGCACGTGTCAAAATGCATGAGAAAGGACAAGACACAAAGAAAATCCATGTGTATGTTGAGCAAGTTTTAAAACTAAATTGGATAGGTTTTTTTCCTTCGACAACAAAAGCTGCGTTGTAGTTCAAATTTTTTTACAGAGTAAACATTTTGCGATTGTTGGCTACTTATTTGAATCACAATTTCCAGCTGTTCATTTATTGATCTTCTGTCATACTTTTTGATGACCTTCGTCAGTATTTTTTAAGAAAAATTTTTTTTTTATACTACTCTCGTCTAAAAACATGATTCGCAGACCAAAAGTTATATTTTAGATATAATATGGCAGTTGAACTTTGTGGGTATTTTGAGTAAACCAGGCAGTGGGCACAGTGGCAAAGTTTAGACCAAAGCAATCTTTAAGTGCAGGTGTGGGAAACATTGTTAATAAGTTTCGCTACAAGTTAGTGTAATCACAGAATACGTGTAATGCACTTTATTACCAAGTTTACTAATTTATATGCTTGTGACGTTAATTGTTTCGTTGAATTAAAAATTGAAGTAAATATTGGTCAGGTTTTTTTTGCACATTTCATATTTGAAAAAATTATACAGAGCTCGATTTAGGTATAATATTTTGGTGTTTTAAAATAAATATCTACGTTGTACAATTCTTTAGCAAAATATTTAAATGTGTTATAGAAAAGTTGCTTCAAATGCGATTCAAAATTAATTATTGTTATCGTCTCTCAAAAAACTTTAAAGCTCCGTTCCTAAATACAGTTAAGCATACTTTATCCTCTAAAATGTATTCACCAAGCCTTCAGCAAGAAACTTAGCTGTAACTTGTAAAGTACTCACAAGGATGAAGTTTCTGCGCCGCGATGTACTTTTCCAGTTTCCGACGAAGAACTATCTCGGCTCCGTAGCGACCCACTGACCCGTTGTCGACTAGCAGGAAGTACGCGTGTCTGTTGTTCAGCACTGCCAGTTTGGATCTACAAAAAAAAAACAAAATTAGAAAATTGTCCAAGCCTGAGCACTGCTAATTTCGATGTAAAAAAAAGAAAAAAAAATATCTTTGGCTGAGCTCTGCCAGTTTCGATCTTCGACAAAAAAATAATTAAATGCTTGGATCCTAGGGGATATAGCTTCCTATAGCTTCACTAGTATCTCCACAGCTCCAAGCTATTTGTGTATCGAGATATGATGGCTTGAATTCCAATACCGAGCAACGGTTATATTTGCAAAACTGAAAAGCATACAACGTTTGTGAAACTAGATTCGAATCCAGGATGTAACCCGTGAGGTTTGAAGTTCTATTAACTA